>JADLSH010000168.1:0-1340000 GCA_016169945.1 Trachythela sp. YZ-2020 | reverse complement strand
TTCGGATGGTATTCTTTACGTGCAATTCATGCAAGATTTCACCAGTGAGCCAAGGTGGGTTCCTTTTTCTTTTGAGCGTTTTAGTTTTTACGTAACGAGAAATCAGTGATTTAAAAGCAGTAATCCAGTTAGACCAGTTTTCATTAATATCAAACGTAGGATCGATCACCGCGGACAGGTTTTCCGTTTGTATTGTGTTGCGAAGAGCGTTAAAGTCTGTATGATGGTAGTCGAATACGAAACTGTGTGATGTTTTGGGTTTTTCAGTTTTGATTTTAATTTCAAATTGTAGAATAGCGTGATCTGTAAATATACCTGCGTCATTTGGTGAAATGATATCAAGAACTTCTACGCGATCTGGCGAGCTTGTGATGATAAGATCAAGCACATTATTCAAACGTGTAGGTTCAACTGACAGTTGCTTTAAAAAATAATCATTCAGAATTTCCGTAAATTCTAACTCATCAGATCCAGTAGTGTTTTCTAAACAGTTCCAATCGATGCTAGGAAGATTAAAATCACCAGCAATGACAATCTGATCGTAAACATCGCGTAGATATTGTAATGTTTCACCAAATTTTATACACCAAGATATATTCGAGTTTGGTGGTCTGTAACAAGAAGCCAAGAGAAATTTATCGTTTTTAGTTGTTACTTCGCAGCACACGAATTCTAAATCTGTTGGAATATCGATCTGTTGGATTGAGGAAAACAACGATGATCTTACTGCCAAGAGCACTCCGCCACCTCGAGATGTTTCTCTGTCTTTGTGAAAGATATTGAACTCATTTGACGGTAAAATTTCATTGACCAAGATGTTTTTTGTTAGCCATGTTTCAGTTATAAATGCAATGTCAGTGTTTTCTGCGATTAAAAAGTTATGTGTACAGTTCATGTTTGAAAAAACCTCGTCATTTGTTTTGTGCATGCTTGTTAGGCTCCTGGCGTTAATAACTGTGCAGTTTACAGTTGAACGAGAGTGTCGGTTTATAGTTGAATTTTCTGGATTTAGGATTGTTGCATCAAAAGGTCCTAGATTATTTTCAACATCACCGGACAAAGAAATTAGTAAAGCAGCTGTAGACGTGTTTAGGAAAAGTTTCATGCCATGTAATATCAGAAGCGATGAAGTCAACTGACGCTCTTTTACAGTGGATCGTTGAGGACTGATTTTTATATTTTGGATTTTCACCACATTTGCTTCATTTGTTACCGAGATAAGAGCTGCTGGGGAGTTAGCAGATTTATATAACTTGTGACAATTGATCAAATTTCCACCAAACACCAAATAAAGATGAAGAATAAAGACAAGATTACGAGAGCAAACAAGTCCATGACCAACCATGATGGGTATAGCTATAGGACTATGTTCCGTAAATACAAGGACGTCCAAAACGGAGGCTATTCAAAACACTGGGGAATTCCCTTTAACGTTGTGAGTTCGTATTATAATATGAACAAGGATTATGTTACACCACGCTACAACACAAAAAGTATCATAGATATTTAGATGTTGAGTGTATCTTGATAAATAGGATGTCAAAATGTGCAGAAAAGTACCAACAACTTGAATATGCCGTTGAATTTCAGAATATAACAAATTACAACCAGATTAGCCCGTATAAAGTTGTTGCCACGGTAACTCGAGACAGACGCCGCGAATTATTTAAAAATCCCCAACGGTCAAAATAATGCCAATTACGTGATTACTCAATTTCTATTAATCCAAATAGATCAAAAGCTTGACACAGTATGGGGAACACAATTCACAGTTCGCATAGAAGATTTCAAACAAGTCCAGAAAGTATAAGTCAATATATCCACAATATACCAAAGTTGATAAGCTGTAGCTGTAGACACACTGCGGCACATACGATAACACAATCCAAAATATGTCAATGAAACTTTAAGTTCACAGTCCAAAAGTTATATCCAAAGAACAATGAGAAGATTAACTATAATTTTTACCAAAATAGACGTGATTGGAAGTATTTTTAGGTAGTAGTTCGTCGAAATATCCTTAGTGCAGTCTTTGTTTGTCTTTGGGCCTTTTCCGGTTCTTTTTGTCTGAAAATCCGGTTTGACCTGTACGCTACATTTCAAATTTCGCCGTAACTTTGTCAATTTTTATTGTTTTTCTTTGAACGTTGGTTAGTATGTACTGGTTTTAAAGCTCTATAAAACGGTGTATTAGCGAAGATCACACATTTTTTTAAACAGAAGTTATAATCGACCAAAGTACTGAATATATAATTAGTTTACGATATAATAAATATCAGATTACAAAGGTGTTAAAACTCACGGAGATCTGTCAAACAATGTGTTTAGCAATTTGTTTGGCATTAGCCAAGAACAGGTGTGTTTGCTGAATCGATTGGTGGTATTTTCATCCGTTTTGGGTGAGGGGCGCCAAAGATACAAGTGCTCAAAGTCATCATGCTTTGGCGGTTGATATTCGATTGATCGGCTGCCAGCCGGGCTGTACTATAGTATACTATTGACCAAAAATAAGCTGGATCTAGAATATTTTATTAACAAAAAAAAGCATCAGAACTGAACAAATTTTTTTGCCAAACTTTTTGCAGTGCATCGAAATTCGCCTTTCTATTGCTACATATATAAATGCAAATACTTGAAATATACTCGAAATGGCAATGAGCAAAAAAATACAATTTACAAGCATACGATCTAGGACTTGAACCCACACATTCTTCAGACCAACTTGTATGTGCACTTCCCGCACTCCACTACACCTCACGTTATTATGTAAATTAATTTGTTATAAAGCAGCACTTTGTGCGCTATGTTAACGAAATTTTTGCAAAATACCACACAAGCCTTTATATCTGCAGTATAATATACTACAATAAAACACGGCTACCATCCGATGTTACCTGTCAGTATACTAATAATACACTGAAATATATAGTATACTATACTATACTATACCAAAATAAAACATGGCTACCAGCCGACGTCACCTGTCAGTACACTAACAAACACTACAATATATACTACACGGCTGCCAGCCAAGATTATCTGTAGTCTACTATAATATACGACAATAAAACATGGCTACCAGCTGACGTTACCTGTCAGTATACTAATAATACACTAAAATATATACTATATGGCTGCCAGCCGAGATTATCTGTAGAATACTATAATATACTACAATAAAACACGGCTACCAGCCGATGTTACCTGTCAGTATACTAATAATACACTAAAATATATACTACACGGCTGCCAGCCAAGATTATCTGTAGTATACTATAAATATACCACAATAAAACATGGCTACCAGCCATACTGGAAAGTTTGTAATTTACATGCCGGATATTTCCGCCAACTGTTTTTTTACCTTAATTTTAGATGCCAACGTGTGTGATGATGTTCTTGCCAAAGACCTATCTAAACGGCTAAACTTAAAGTAAACTGACAAAGTCTACTAAGTCTTAGAGTTTAACAATTAACATTGTAGATTGTAGCCTCCCGAAACAAAATATGAAAAATATACTACATATAGTAGTTTTCAAAACATAATTCAAATACTCAATAATTCATAAGCTTATTGGCAAATCATGTCAGCCATAATAAGCCACGTGTGGTGGCTTTATACACGATAAAGTACCATGAATGCTAATTAGGATAGCACATTATATAATTTTTCACGTTCATTAGTATTCTTTATATAATGTTTCATCCTAATTAGCGGTGCATTTGAAGTGTAATGCAGTGCATTACAATGCATTACAATGCGGTGCATTTGAAGTTATTTAAAACACTCAAACTCTGGTTTTATCATATCTAAAACGCTCGGCTGCACCTCCTGTTTTAAATATGATAAAACGCTCCTTCTTAGTGCTTAGGGATGGATTTTTCTTGGTCGCCATTGACATAGATTTGAGTTATTTCTGCGACGGCTGTTCCAAGTTGAGAAACAGATGGTAAACACCAATCCAATTTTGTCCTATGTTTTAAATGAGAAGTTATAATAATACAACTCCACGAAACTAGAAATTGCGTTTTAGTATACCTTTACCTTAAAGCCAAGGTTTAGTTGGACTGCGAACAAAACTTCTTTTGACTTTTCGTGACACTATAATAGGACTCAACGACTGCTTCTGTGCCACCCTTTGCTAAAGCAATGTCGATAGCGATACATCCCTCTATGCCAATGGAAGTGAACAGAGTCTCATCTGTGTATATGCTTCAAAAGACTTCTGCTTCATTCAACTTTGCTTTTAGTGGCTGCTTTCTGCCTACTAATGCCAACTGAAAGGTGTTGCCAAGAGATGTCGAAGTTTCAGTGGAAGAGTCTACTTCTTGGAGTTTCTGGAGAGGGGCTACAGACGATGCTGGTATTGCAAACCATTTCACAAGATGCTCACCTGTATTTCTCCATAAATAGGCCTTAAGAGCCTGTTTAATCTGATGAAAAACAATACTTGCAAATGCTGAATCCAGAAATGTATCTTCTTCTTGTGCAAGTTGCTTTACATGAGGAAGAGAACAGACAAACGAGTAGAATTTATTGAAATCTTCCATACCATGAAACTCAAGAGGGCCTTCTCCAAGGACAAGTTTTACTTTGCCACTTGCGAGCTTTTCACAGCACATTAAAGAAGGTCCTCCCTAACCTAGAAAACGCGTATGTACAAGCCACAAGGTTTTGCGAATTTCTCTTAGTAGGCACGTTGATTATGTGTGTTCTGGAACAAATTGGCATATACATTCGCATACTGATTTCTTTGTAGCAAATTTAACACCAAATTCGCTTTAACTTTGCATTAGGGTGCAAATTTAATGCAAACTTACACGTCAGTTAGTGCATCAATATAGGCACAATTTCTTAGCATTTTCCTTAACATTATATATTTTTATCCCAATAAGGAAAATATAGCGGAGGAGCCAGCATTATGCATGACAGTACTAGATTACAGAGTAATTTGTGTGCGTGTAGTATAGGCCTGTACCGTAGGCGGTAATTCCAGGTTCTTATACATAACATCAGAATGGACTATTAAATCGTAAGCTATTACTATATTACGTTTGTTTAAAAATTAACAGAGATTGTTGCGTTTACTTTTTTGAAGCGATTTACACGGCTTTACAAAAATTGAAAAAGACAATTGATCATGATGTATGGACTATATATGGTTCTAAATATTTCTACTTCCCCGGAGACAAGTTGAACTTGAAACGCAACTAGGGTAATTTTAAGGTATAATGGAGATTATATAATTATTTTATTTGTATAGCCAAGAATTCGAGGTTTGGCGAACCCTATTTCGAGAAGTCAATTACTTGAGCAATGTTCTTAAAATAAATTGGCAACAAATTGGCATATAGATTTGCATATTGAATTATTATTAGCAAATCTAACATAAAATTTGCAACAAATTTGCGATCGGTGCAAATTAGTTCCAAATAATATACAGATTACAGAAGTGTTTACTTAAGGGCCGGTTGCATGGGCCGGGTTGTCCCAGTTGGCAGAGGTGGGAATAATACATGGGTAATAGATACAAGTAAAAACAATATTGCGATTACGTGGGAGCCGGGCCAACTCACATAGCTGGTGTATCAGGAAATATGCCCTCCCCAAAATTTCCCCCCCCGGGCCAAATTTCCTAATGATATATATATAAAAATATTGTAACCAGTGCAATGGCACATTAAAAGGAATACTTTATACCGAGAAATATATAAAGTACGCATTTTCTCCTTTCCTGTGCCTGGTCTCCCATATTTTTCTCTGCACGCGCCTCAACTGCCCTCACCTCCCTCACCTCAACTTTCCTCGCCCCCACTAAACCCGCCAGCTATACGCATGCAGGCTAGAGTCAAATCGAATAGTCCTTCCCCTCGAACAATGGCATCGTCATGGTCACAACATTCAAT
Source organism: Trachythela sp. YZ-2020 (assembly GCA_016169945.1). Taxonomy (NCBI): domain Eukaryota; kingdom Metazoa; phylum Cnidaria; class Anthozoa; order Malacalcyonacea; family Clavulariidae; genus Trachythela; species Trachythela sp. YZ-2020. Next base: position 1,334,093 of record JADLSH010000168.1, on the reverse strand, counting down.
AGTAATTAAGGTCTTCTAACGAACAATGATGGGGTCACTACAAATATTTTTCATTAGTTTGCATTTCAATAGGACTTCAAGACGACCCTTTCCACGCTGTCGCTGTTCACACGTACTGTATAATCATGTTTGTCGCTGGTCAATGATTTGAATTTGGTCTAGCTGCCGAAAATTTTGTCTTGGAACAGTTTGGCAACAAATTGGCATATACATTGGCATATTGAATTATTAGTAGCAAATCTAACATAAAATTTGCATCAAATGTGCAACAGGTGGAAATTAGTTCCAAATAATATACAGATTACAAACTGTTTACTTAGACAGTAGACACAAGAAACATTGTAGCCTGTGTAATAGCACAGTAAAAGGAATACTTTACCAAGAAATAGAGTAGCTAGTAGACAGTAAGTAGTAATCTTTTAGTTCTAAATTTAGTTCTTTTAGTTCAAATCCAACACTCGTAATTGGAGGACTGAACTATTTTAGGAATTTTACTGGATCCGATGAACATAAATTGACAAAAAAATTGGCATATACTGTACATTTGCATTTTCATTAACTACAGTAGATCCCAGACCCAGATCAGTCGAGACAGGATCTCGCTATGTGGGACCAAAAGTATTAAATAGCTCTGATATTCGAAGTACCACATTACATCTCAATCTCTAGTCTACCCGAACACTCGAAAGGCCGCGGACGAGGCGTTCAAAGTGGGTATATTTAAATGCTTAGCGCTTAACACTTTAACTATTTTTAAGAGTGCTGCCCACGAATATGCTCCTAAAATATATGCGCGGCATCAAAATCACTAAAATTGTAAAGAGTGCTCAAATGAATAAATACGGAAATTAACGCAAGCCATTGCACGTAGCCACGAAGCACGTAGCCATTTTGAAATGATCAGCCCTCTAAAATTAATTAAATATTGACATTGTGTGACTATTGCGGAGTCATATCTTTAACAAGTCCTCTTTCTTGACTTCCCAGGCCGCTTTCCTTTAGACCTGGGGCCAGTTGTAGGAAGCCCGTTTAGCCTATCCAGTGGATAAATCTAAAATATCGTTAAGTCTTTACATTCACCGAACAACCAAGCTAACATTTTCAACTGGAATAGAACAATGTTTGCAACTACATATTAAGTGCATAATATTTAAGTTCAGTCATTCACAAAATGTGTGTAAGTGTTATTTAATTTTGGGCTTATCTACCGTTTAAGCGCCCTTCGTACAGCCAGCCTCAGATGTTGATTGGATGCAACCATTCGACCATGCACAGACGGTTTTCTGTGGGAGTATTTGAACTCGTATTAATGAGTCTTCCGAGAAGTGATCATGAGGCAAAGGCATCTTTCTTGTTGCAATCTTTTGTGGTAACTGAGCCTAAAAATAACATGAATTCGTTCTTAATTAAAGTTGACTATATTGTTGACCCAGTGCATTATATTTATTCATATGATCATGGTATTTTTCATACTGCGTTTAAAAGACAACTGAAGTGTATTCTGGTGCCTATCATTAATACTGCTGTTGCAGCGAAATTTTAGATCTACTTTTTAGCTTAAATGTACGCCAGATTTATGCCGTGACATCATAAGATAGACGAAAATGAAGATGCGTGTAAATGCCGCATTTGCTTTATATTATATGGCGCATGAACATATCGCAAAATGTTTTCTGAATTTCAGTGGTGGACATCAAATTAAGAGGTGGAAAGCAATGCATGTCAGCGGTTAGGCGACCAATCAGAATAGTGTAGGAGACAACGAGTATAATGACTTCAGGAAACACAAGTCCAATACATATGTAGCCTTTGTAGCTGGCGGTTTTAAGGGGTTGGGGGTTGAGGCGAGCGCAGTTCGCGGATATATAATAGGTTCCAAAAGGCCAATCTAATTTTGTTACCTTTCAGCATGAACACAGTCACAGGCCAGGAGGGAAGACTATTGAATTTAAACTAAAAAGTAGGTAGAAGTTTAGTTGCAGTAGCACTATATCATCTGTGGGATTGATGCCAGCAATTCGTTCATACATGTCCAATAGGACATATTTTGATGATAGGGAACTTTAGCAGTGACTGCGATAACGAGAATGAGCTTCGTCATTTTCGCGTCAAAACACCGTGTTGTTTGTATAAGCTATCTCTCAATAGTCTACTGTTGTCGGGTTTTGACAAATCTCACACTCAAAAGCCCGACGACTACTGTACGACTTGCCGCTTGCGAGATGGCGCATGCAAACAACACGCAAAAATGACGAATCTCATACTCGTAGTCACTGCTAAAGCTCCCTAAAAGCTTGTTCGAATGTGCTATCTCTTACCTAACTGGGCCCGTTGAACTCGTCTTAATGTGCTTGTAAACAAAAATTCCACTAAGACGTTCTATATAAAGGGAAAAACAAAACATAAAAATCAAATATTAAATCACCGCCGAATAGTTCCTGAACAAATTCCTTATATCTGCACATAAAATACAGAATAATTTAACACAATCAAATCTTGAACTTCTTTATATCATAAGACACACAAACTCTGATAACCTCTATTTAATAAAATATTAGTATACAGTATTTCGTTTTTGTTTTTTCGTAATTGTATACATCCATATTGAATAACAATCAATAAAACGTTCAATAAGATAATAAACATAATAATTGGGAATAAACAACACCCAAGTTAAACTTCGGTAATTATACTCTGAATGTGAGCAACAAACCGAGATGGAATAAAAGCAGTGTCAAAATTGCTTAGTGCACGTTTCTTGCAAGAGCTAACATACGTCTCATATTGGTATGTCAATTTAATTTGTTACCCTGCATTATTACTTCACAATAAACGACCATTGCAACGATGCAAATCATATAAAGCATGTACCAGTGTGCTTAATATACCACGGGCATAATACGTACTTTCCCCCGAATACCGGAAAAGTCTGCCCTATATAACTGCATTTCGAGAGAGGTGGCAAGTGTATACGATCTAACTCGTGCAAATATTGTAAGTATGTGCGCTAATTATTCTCTTATGATAGACATATTAACAATAAATTCGATCTCCAATATTTCAATATTGCTGTTTTGGTTAGTAGTTTTGATTGTGCGAACACTATACTAAAACAAATAGCTACAAAGTAACAAAACATCGAAAGGGAGGTTGGTGTTTAATGCGAAATATATGGGTATAAAACTGGGATATTCGTTCCAAGACATTTGGCCAGAATTGTAACTTCTCTCTCCATTCAATTGTAAACCACCCGCCTTAAATCAAATAACACAGTAGATTTAGATGAATTTAGACGATGTGTCAAGATCAAATAAACTGCATTCGGGCCAGTTCGTGAATAATCAACAACCGTTTTTATACTAGAGACACATTATCTGTCAGGACGCTTTAGGCGTCTTCTATATTATTCGTCTAGAGTAAAGAACGAGACAAATAATCCGGCAAGTTAACAGACGAGCAAGCTATCTTTGCGATGCGTTTCAGTATAAAGACGGACACAATAAGTATTATATTATTATGCGTTCATAAGCGAACTGGTAAAAGTTTTACGTTGCTGAAGACGAACTACTCTACCATCATCAAACGAACAATGAATGCTGCTACAATTCGATAATTCTCAACCAAGTCATAAACGAATTCGTTTTTCTAATGGCATAACAAACAAGACATTTTCGTCATTAACTTTATCATACCCCGCGACAAAGTTTCGTGATATACGTTGAACAGGTATAAACGATGCAGGGCCCAAACTCTCAAACAAGTTTGTGCACCAAATCTCAGGTGTTACTCCAGCATTGCCATAATGAAATCGCTCCTGATACTGAAACCAGCGAACATACGCAAAGCAGAACGAATACACCTTATCTTCAAAAGAAATCGACTGCCGTATAAAGCAATCGATGATACCAGGTCTTTCATCTGTACTTTCCATATCAACATTACCATGAAATCTCCCAGCCCACTTTGCTAATATGTAAGCAAAGCGATTGAGACGCGAAAATCTAGAGCCGTATCGTTCTCCTGCAAACTCCACTGATGCGTACTTGTCATACAGTCACAGAAGAGGTATATCGTTGGTTGATACACCAGGAAGAAAGATCTTGTAAACATCACTTAGGTATTGATGCTCGTCACTATCCAAATGTTGAATTATGTGCAGTGAACCAAGAGAATAACCAGCCAAAGAATACCACACTTCGTTCTGAATGTCAATTCTACTGTTACACGTTCGAAGAATGTCAATTGCTAGTTTGCCATCAATTAGGTAGGTTTCCGATTGACGGCCTTCGCGCTGATGTAGTTTATCCGTTAAATCTCTAAAATGATGTGCGCATTCACTGGAAATTCCAATTCCCTTAAGTTCTGGTCTCTCAAGAACTTTCTCATGATTTGTAATTCTATAGATTTGTTATTGGTAGAATAATTCCCTAATATGCCATTGTAACGCTCAAAACTGAACAACCAAAAACTATAGACAGGCCCATAGTCAAGAATGCAATCAGCCAAATGAGTGTGCATGTGCATGTTCGGTGTAATGCGTTCGGGTCCATACATTTTTTCGACATCACGACAAAACTTAAGTAGTAAAGAGTGTGCAAGTCCTACATCAGATATTTTAATCATTGGTTGTGACAGAAGTTTACAGGCTTTAACAAAATTTAACCAGCATTTGTAATGGTTAACTGGTAGATGACCTAACAATGCAAACAGAGAGAAAACAGTAACCCAGGTTTTCCACTGTTCTGCCGTAAATCCAGAAAACGATTTCGCTATTTTGAAAGGAAGTCGACCCATATTTGAAGGCGTATTTCTGTTGAGCATGTTCCAAATCCGCACAAGTTAAAACAGAAAGCTCCAGCCACATTTCCATCATGCGCTCACTTTGCGGAAGATTCATCAAAATGAGATACAACACTCCCATGGAATACGGTGTGTGATCAAATGGTTGCATCCAATCAACATTAAGCATAAAGCCGTAATTGCGAGGTGACGCCAAAAAGGATGATCCATTAAACATCTGAAAATCCCGCCAAACTCTCCCCTCAAATATGTCACACATGTGATAAGCTGTTCGAATATCTCGGTTTCTCACAACTCGCACCGTTCGGTAAAACCTGTTCGCTTAACAAACTGTTCTAATGTTGCAACAATACTCTGGTAACAATATATCTTATGAGGATAGAGTCAGATACCACCATCTTTAACCGCAACCTCTTTCAACAGCGTCGTGCCACATTGTTCACGCATGCGCCATTGCCTATGGTTTGGAAAACGAACAAAGGAACATGTTTTTGAAACATTACGAGTGCCAACTGTTCGATAGCTATCTTCAAATTCGTACAGAGCACAACACTTCGGGAAAACAACGTACTTAGTGAACATGTCCCCTACAAGTCCGATTTATTTTCGGAATAGTGATCCAGGGAAAGCTAAGGCAAACGTGGCGAGCCAATTGTTGGAAAAATATGCTGCTTGAAAGAATCGCTTTAACGATAACAGCAAAAACTCCATTGCGTTGTCCGGTATGGGGAAATAAGTCCAGAAAAACGCAAGTAAAATAACTAGACAATTGAGCAACGTTCGGTTGGAAGGGCGATCTGGCGTATCTACATCAACAGATGGAATGTTGGGGTTCTCAAAGGTGTCTTCATTGATTTCATGATCTAAAACATCATCCCAAATCTCGTGATCAAGCAGTGCTTGGTGGAGCAAATCATTACTACTGTCAGATTCACTGTTATCATGGGAATGACCTGGTGAACACGGGGGATGGAGAATCGACTGGTTGATCTCAGTATAGTTGGAATCATCATCACTACTGTCTCCCAGGCCCGGGTCTCTTTGTCAGGAATTTGAGTTTGAGTCAAAGAACCCTTCTCTGTGAGGTCTGAACGTTCTCGGAGGTAAATAGGTCTCGCAATGCAGACAGTGTCATATAGTTGTTGTTTTCAGCCATAACTTTCAAATAATGTTATGTTGTTATGGAAACAAGGGTTGTAAAGCAACATATAGGGTTAAACAGTTGTAAAAGGTGGTATCGAGGGTCACCATATTTGATCAGGTGACTTGTTACATCCAATAGGAAGGCATGCATTTATTTGGCGGGAAATCTGGCATTCGAGAGGGAATCTCGAAGGGCGTTTTTAAAAATTTTTACTTGGAGGCTAGTTCTGCCAGGTATTCGTACACTTTTTAAACATTCCAAAGCTTGAAAAGCATTAAGTTAAGAAGAAAAATGGCGGAGAATGTCCCCAATGAAGATGCAATGAGACGCATTTTAGCTAGTCAAAGGACAATAATCTAGCAGAACCAAAAAATACTGCAACAAAAACAACAAGCAATGGCAAACGAGCGCGAGACGGGGCTTGTTTCACGAGGCAAGTGCTTAATATTTTTTCTTACAGTATTTCAATAACTTTTTTCCCTATGAACTGAAGGAAATATGGATCAAAATAACTTAATCTTTTATACAAAATATAGTTTTTGCAATCTTCTCAAACTATATATAATAACATACATACAGTATGATGTGCAAACACTGCTCAGATCCCTCAGTGCAAAACTAAAGAACGTCAATCTGCTTGGACGGGCTATACACACAGTATAATGAAAAATATGTGATGCAGTATATAACAAACACACACAACAAAATCAAACATGGCCCAAATCCAGGTTGACTTTTCCTGGCATAAATGCACCTGGGTTAGACTCAGGTTAACATGAACCCTCTTCCAGTATACTGTACATGGTCGACTATGGTTAGCCATATTTAGTATACCGAATAACCCCCTATTAACAGGTGAGATTTTACTCTGAATTCAATACTTTTTTGTTTTCCCCCAAGGGGATATTCACAATAATTATAAATTTAATATATATTGACTATGGGGGATATTGTTCTTGGGCTGATGATGGGGATTATGTCTGTAGGGGGTGTTGTGCAATGCAAATTAAGGTCCATTGAGCAACATTCTGTTGAACAGCCATAGATCTTCATCAGAATATTGCTTGTCAGTGGCTTACAGTAAAACCAAGCTTTAAAAATTATCTTACAAACTTACATTTCATGAAAGATCATTGTCATTTGGATTCTGCATTCGAAACTACCTATAAATTAACTCTTTCTGGTTGGTCGAGATTTGTTTGGCATTACCCAAGAACAGGTGTGTTTGCTGAATCGATTGGTGGTATTTTCGTCCGTTTTGGGTGAGGGGCGCCAAAGATACAAGCTCTCAAATTCATCATGCGGTGGCGGTTGATATTCGATGGTGCCGTTTAGAAAGAGTTAAGAAAACAATAATATCACTCATTTTTTGCTTGCATTTGTTAAATAACCCGGAAGCTTGCATGCTAACTAATCAGTAGATGTTATAAGCTGATCAGTCTGCAAACTATGGTATGAGGTTTAACCCAGCATGACTATGGTATGAGGTTTAACAGGCAGTACCCAGGTACCCTACCATTGAGAGGAAAATCATCTAACTAGTGTAAGACAGAGTAAAATACTAAAGTATGAATTGGATGAATTGCAAGCTACTGGGTTAACAATAGACACTGGCTGATAGAGCAGAACATTTAATTAAGAATAATGACTGTGTTATGTCCTGTAATGTAAGGGATGGTCTCACAGAAGATCAATTCTTAGAGATATTCTGAAGCCTTTACTGGTTTGGGAAACCTGGGTAAGCCTGTCTCATTTGTGCTTGATCCTAAAGTCCAGCCTGTGCATGCCCCCATACACAGAATCCCTGTTGCGAAGCGAGAGGGAGTAAAAAAGAAGTTAGATGAAATGGTTGCATCAAACAAACTTTTAAAGGTTGAAGAACCCACTGATTGGTGCTCTAATATGACTGTTGTTGAAACCAGGATTTGTTTGGATCCAAGTCAAACAGTGAATAAAGCCATTATTAGGCCTAAGTATGCAATTCCAACTTTACAGGAACTTTTACCTGAACTAAGCTTAAAAACGTATAAGTGTTTTACTATAGTTGATGCATTAGATGGCTTTACCCAAGTAAAGTTGAATGAAGAGTCGAGTTTTACCACCACCATGCAAACCCCCTGGGGGCGTTATAGGTGGCTTCGCCTGCCTTATGGTATATCCTCTGCGCCAGAGGAATTTCAACAATGAATACATGAAGCGTTAGATGGTTTACCCGGTGTTTTCAGCATTGCCGATGATATGTTGATATATGGCCTTGGTAATTCTCCAGAGGAGGCTGAAATTTCTCATGATAAACATCTGAATCTCTTTATGCAACAGGTTCTTGAAAGAAATTTGAAATTAAATCCTACTAAGGTCCAGTTTCAAATGAGAAGAATCGGATTTATGGGCCATATTATTACAGAAGATGGTATTTTACCTGACCCAAACAAGGTAAAATCTATAGTTGAGATGCCTACTCCTGATGACAAGCGTTCAGTTCAGAGATTTCTTGGCATGGTCAACTATTTACATTCATTTTGTCCATCACTTTCTGATGTGGTCAATCCTCTGCGAAATTTGACAAGAACTGATGTTCAGTTTGTGTGGTCAGGAGCACATGAAGAGGCATTTCAAAAAGCTAAGGCACTGATTGTAGATGCACCCTGTTTGGCATATTTTGACCACAAAAAACCTATTGTACTTCAAGTTGATGCATCAGAAACCGGTCTGGGTGGGGCAATGCTCCAGCCCGCAGGTCTTGGTAAGCTCCAGCCTGTTGCTTACACCTCATCCACTATGCGTCCAAATGAAGTGTTATGGGCACAAATTGAGAAAGAAACTTTGGCCATTTGTGCGGCATGTGAAAAATGGGATCTTTGGTTGTATGGTAAACAAATAACAATACATACAGATCATCAGCCTCTTGAAACCATCTTTAAAAAGCCTCTTGCTAAGGCACCTAGGAGGCTGCAACGGTTGTTGATGAGGTTGCAAAGATATGACATCAACGTTGTTTATAAGAAGGGTTCCAGTTTAGTTTTGGCAGATATTTTATCAAGAGCGCCCCTATCTACTACAGATGCTAGAAAGCAGAATAACTTTGATGTGTTTAGGTTGGAAGTTGAGCGACTTGACACCTCGCCTAACCCACAGCTTTTACCAAAGACATCCACAGATTTACAAGCTGCAACAACGAAAGACCCTGATTTGGTTCAGTTGGCGAAAGCAATTTCATCTGGATGGCCAGACGAAAAGTCTCAGCTTCCAGGTTGTATAAAGCCATACTGGTGTTTCCGAGATGAAATGTCTGTCCATAATGGTATAATATATCGTGGAAAACAAGCTGTTATTCCAACGTCCATGTGCAAAGAAATGCTGGCAAAGATCCACGCATCACATGCAGGTGCAGAAAGTAACATTCGAATGGTAAAGGATATTATTTACTGGCCTGGAATGCAGACTGCAATTAAGGATATGTGTCAGAATTGTGGACGATGTGCCCAATTTGGAAGAGAGAATTCTAAAGAACCCATGAAGTCACAGCCTGTTCCACAGTATCCTTGGCAGTTTGTAAGTCAGGATTTAATGGAGTTCGAGTCAAGTAACTACCTGGTCACAGTTGATCATTATTCTGATTTTATTGAACTTGATGAGTTAGACAACACGCTGTCATCGACGATTATTAAACATTCCAAATCACATTTTTCTCGTCATGGTATTCCAGAAATACTTCTTTCAGATAATGGACCCCAGTATATCAGCACTGAATTTGCTGCGTTCTGTGACCTGTATGGTATAACCCATATCACTTCTTCTCCATATTGGCCAAAGGGTAATGGAAAAGCGGAGTCAGCCGTGAAGATAGTCAAAGCATTTATGAAAAAGTGTACTGATATTCAACTAGCCTTGCTGCTCTATAGAAATACGCCACAAGAGGGACATACGCTAAGTCCAGCACAGAGGAGTATGGGTCGAAGGACAAGACTTAATATTCCAGCAACCTCAGAGTTGCTTGTCCCTGATAAAGGCATATCAAAGTTGGTGCAGTTAGAAATCAATCTCAAGAAACAAAAGGCAAAGAAGTTTTATGATAGAACGGTGTCGGATGAACATCCAGATGTTCCAATTGGAAATTATGTTTACAGTAAACCAAGCCCTCGTAACAAATCGAGTCTGTGGCAGTTTGGTAAAGTTACAAGTACGCCTACCGTAAGGTCTTATGTAATAAGTACTGCAAAGGGTACTGTACGGAGAAATCGAGCTCAAGTTCGCCCTGCCGCCCCACCTCCACCTCAAGAGAAGAAAAGTGATTTTCCAAGTTTTCAAAATTTTCCTGCACCCGAGGCTGAAAAGATAGAAGACGAAGTTATTCCCAGATTTTAGATAAACAGTGCGGAGTACCCACAGTGTTAAGACAAGCGCAGGTAATCCCTGACAATGTGACTTCTCCAAATACTGAGTTGAGTTTGTCAAGTGCTGAACCTAATCCTTCCACTCTTGAATCTGGTGAGACTATGTACAAAACAAGATATGGTCGAGTAGTTAAACCGCCTAAGATTTTTTATCCTGGGTGAGTCTTCGATAGAACAATATAGAATACTGTAGTTTGGTTGTTTAACCATTTTCTTTGTTGAACTTTAGTTAGATTTAAAACATTTTCAAAAAAAAACAAAAAAAAAAGAACATTTTTTTCAATGAACAGGGGGGGATGTTACCATAGGATATATAATGTTAGATATGTATTGTAATGTATATGTAGGGGAATGGAGGACACGAAGACAAGATGGCGGACATCACTATAAAAGCTAGTAATTTTGTACTTTTAGTTATTCTTTAATAAATCCTATACTGTTAACTATTCTACAATAAAGAAACACATCCCCCCACCCCTTAAGGTTTACAAAAATTTCCCCCATAGTGGGAGACTTACTGTGCCTAATTTGTAACACTCAGGACCTGTAATCAGGGAAACCCCAAACAAGAAGCTCGGACCTGTAAACCATGGAATGGCCAAAGCAGTGTGTAAGATCTACTACATAAAGTAATATTCCTGCTTATTGCGGGCGCAGACGTAAGTTGTGGTTTTGGCGCCAAAGAAAACGAAGGACAATATATTTCTGTAAGTTAAAGTGAACCGTAATAATCTTGGTTAAAAGCTCAGTTAAAAGAAACTTTAAAGATAGTAATTTACATAAAGACGTCACAATAACTTGTAAGTATTAGATTAGTCACTTAGATTTCGTCTAAGGAGCATACTTAACACTTTAATTGTTGACTTGTATAGCGAATCTCTCGTGTGTATCTTTGAACATACGTGTGAATAAAGTTTGTGACGAACCAAAGTAATTTGAAGCTTACATCATTCGAAGTTATTCGCTCGATAAGTAGTGAACACCATGTCGATCCAGGGCGAAGAATCGGCAGAAGAGACGAACGTTTTCTTTGAAGAAACAGTCGCAGCAAAGCAAGAGAGATCAGAATGTTTAAGAGAACTTCAAGAAGAGCTAAGTAAGTTGCAACAGTTATTAAAAGAGTTCGAAAGCAGCCCACAAGAAACCAAAGAAGCGAAAGACAGGTACGAAACAGCCTTTCATAAATTTGTAAACAGTCATGAGAATTACATGAAGTATGAAAGAGATGCAGAGAGAAGAGAGTTAATGACTGATAATTACAACAACCAACGAGATGCGAAACTTCAGCTAGATTGCATGGTTGATGTGTGGAAAAGTAATAGAGAAAGATTCAAAAACCCACCATCAATATCTAAATTTAGTTTCACATCTCGTGAGAGTAGTCGAAAAGCAGATCATCCAGTAGAAGCAGTGCGGTCGAAAGACGAAGGGCAGTAGAGGAAACTAGGTTGAAGATGCAAACGCTAAAAGAAAAGCAAGAGTTAGAACGCCAGCTAGAGTTAGTCCAGCAGAGAAAAACTGAACTCAATCGCAAGCTTGAACTGTTAAGTGTAGAATCAGAACTCAAGCAAGCAAAAATTGATCTGGTAATTGAACAAACCCCAGATGACAGAATTGATAGTATGAATGAGTACCTTGATAAGATTCAATATGGAAGTCAAACCCAACCCACCTTAGGGCAGAGTCCTATAAACCTACAGCAACCTCAACCAACCCTTAACCAACATCACTCCCTGTAGACCAAACTCAACCCACCCAAAGAACCATATCTAACTCATGTCAAGAGACTGTATTGTCACAACAAATAAAGACAAGCCCGGACGTACCCCACACAGCAAACACACAGCATGATACACCCCAACTGTGTCGACCCCACCCCATACTAAAAGAGCTGATAAAGGAAGTCCTAACCTAGATGTTGCATGCCAAGAATTTGTTCCGATGAATAATGTTCAGACCCCAACCTACCCAAAACCCAGTACAACAAGTAGTTAGCCCCCAATGGATGTTTGGAGTTCCATAGCTCAAGTCATTAAAGAAGGGCCCTCCTACCAAAAATAGAACTAATGAAATTTGGTGGTGACCCTTTAGAGTACGTAGAGTTCACAGCAAATTTCGAAGAAAATATAGAGTCACAAGTGAAGGATGAATCTCAGAGATTTGTTCGACTACTTGCCCAATGTATTGGGAAGGCAAGAGAAGCTATTCGTAGTTGCGTCAACTTAGATGCTAGTCAGAGATATAAAGAAGCGAAAAGTGTGCTTCTTGAAAATTTTGGACAACCACACATGATAGTGGAAGCTCACATGACGAAGCTACGAGAACTTCAGATAAAGAAGTCAGATGCGACCGCATTGATGGAATTTGTGCGGCAGTTGGAAGATTCCGGAAGGGCGCTAACAAGAATGGGACCTAGCTACTCCAATCGTTTGGATAACGAGGACGTGATAGTAATGTTGATGAAGAAGCTTCCTGAAGAAAGTCTAAAAAGGAAGTGGGCAGACAAAGCTGGAGACCTCCTCAAAGGCAACGGATTGGTTACGTTCAGTAACTTTGTAAATTTCCTAAAGCACATCGCAGGACGTATTAATAATAGATATGGGAGGGAGCTCAAACTGTCTAACGAGTTTAAGAAGTCGCCCGTGACTAAGCAAAGATTGGATCAATCGAGAGCAATTTATTCCAGCGCCACAAAGAACGATTTAAACGATGAAAGGGAGAATCGTTTGCCTCGCAAATGTCCGCAGTGTTCCGGTCCACACGGTGTATGGAGATGTCGAGTGTTCAAATCAGCAAGCTTGGAAGATCGTTGGAAAATAGTGAAGCAACGCAGGCTTTGTATGATATGCTTAGATGAAGGCCATTTGCAAAGTGCTGTAAAAGCGGGTTCACCTGTCGTATGCGTGGATGCGGAAAGGTCATCACTATCTTCTCCATAGAGATCAGAACTTTGTGAAAGACGATCGGACGAATGACGACAAAGGCGACCGAATTAAAGAGCAAACCCAAGGACAGAAAGGTGGCGTTACACAGAACGATGCAACGGAAAGTCCTCACGGCGATTCAGTAGTAAATGTTTGTGCCGTCAAAGCTAGTCGACCCCGTGTCTGTTTTAAAGTTGTCCCAGTCAGAGTAAGCGTTCCTGACAGGCAAGAAGTTGTCACCTACGCATTCTTGGATAGTGGGTCCGACGCAACCCTCTGTTTGGAAAGTCTGGTCCAAGAGCTTTCGATAGAAGATGTCAATCCAGTTAATTACACGATGACTACAGTCAATTGTCAACAACAAAAGACTGGTTACGAAGTGAAGCTCAACGCACGATCCGTGTCGGGTGGCGAAAGATTCGAGTTAAAGAATGTTCTGACAACCGACAGTTTGCCAGTAACCCCAAGGCACATAGCTACAAACGAGGAGCTCAAAGAATGGCCACATTTACAGGATTTAGTTTTACCTGAAACGGGAGATAAACAAGTGACAATACTAATTGGTAGCGATCGCCTGATTTAATTGACAGTTATCTAGATAGACGAGATGGGCGGAAAGGAGAACCCTGCGCAGTCAAAACACCCTTGGGATGGACGGTGTACGGCCCAATGGCAAACGACGAAAGCGATCACATTTCAGTCAGTTGCACCAGCTCGAGAGCAATGTCTTGAACTATAAACTCGAACGTTTGTTCAACGCAGAATTTGATGATATCAAGGATGATTCGGAGGCAAGTATGTCAATTGAAGATCGAGTTGCAAAGGAAATGATGATAGAAACAACGACATTGGTAGATGGTCATTACCAAATTGGTCTCCCTTTCAAGCACAATCCACCTAACCTTCCAGACAACCTACCCACAGCTAAGAAGAGATTACAATACCTTAAAGATAAGATGGATAGAAATCCCAAATTTCACGAGAAGTACAGCAAAGTGATGAAAAACTACGAGATGAAGGAGCAGCTCGAGAGGTTCCGGAAGATGAGGTCGTCAAGTTAAAACCCCTTTGGTACCTACCCCACCACGCGGTTTGGCACCCAAGAAAACCCGAAGAACCGAGAGTCGTTTTCGATTGTGCGTAAAACCCAAGGCGTTTCGTTGAACGACGAGCTACTAAGAGGTCCAGAAAACACCAGCACACTGTTAGGCGTGATATTGAGATTCAGAGTAGACAGCATAGCTGTTACTGCCGACGTGAAAAGGATGTTCCATCAAGTCCAAGTCATACCCGAACACCAAGGCGCACTATGTTATCTCTGGTGGCCGGACGGCGACCTGTCGAAAGCGGCAAAAACCCACCAAATGCTTGTCCATATATTTGGGGCTAAGTCATCCCCAAGTGTCGCCGGTTATGCTCTCAGAAGAACAGCCGTGGACAACGGTCAGGATTATTCCCAAGAAACTTTGGACGCTGTCACTCGCGATTTTTACGTGGACGACCTGCTAAAGTCATTTTCCGACCCTGAGGAAGCGAAGAAAGTAAGCAAGGAGTTGCAAAGTATACTGGCAAAGGGAGGATTCCATCTGACCAAATGGTGCTCAAATTCACGCGAAGTCTTACAAGAATTTCCTGTCGAAGGGAGGTCACCGACAGTCAAAAACTTAGATTTGCAATCAGAAGCCTTACCCATAGATAGAGCGCTCGGAGTCCACTGGAATGTCGAAAAGGATACGATTTTACTAGCCGTAGACGACAAGAAAGAGCAAAATAATCGCAAAGGCGTGCTGTCATCGATAGCGACAATCTACGACCCTCTTGGATTCGCCAGCCCACTTATGTTACCAGCTCGGAAATTAACCAAGAGTTATGCCGCCTGAAATTGGATTGGAACAGTGAACTGCCTTGTGAACTGTCTACGCGGTGGAAGAGGTGGAAAGAAGATTTGGCCAACCTACGCGTATATGAGATACCCAGGTGCTTTAAACCGATGAAATTTGGACAAATTCAACAGATAGACCTACATCATTTCGCTGACGCCTCGCAAGAACACGGTTACGGAACTGTATCGTATTTGCGCTTCAAAAACGAGAAAGGAGAGTTCCATGTCAGCTTTGTTATGGGAAAGTCCAGAGTGAAGCCGCTCAATAAAGCAGTCACCGTCCCTAAATTGGAATTGACAGCGGCAACGTTAGCTACACGCGTCAACAAAACCATCGTGAAAGAACTGCAAGGAAGACTTAAGATCGATACAATCACCTATTGGACCGATTCCATGATTGTCTTAAAGTACATCGCTAACGAGACACGGCGATTCACCACCTTTGTCGCAAACCGAGTGGCCGCAATTCGACAAGAATCGACACCGGAGCAGTGGCGCACGTGAAATCTGAGTTAAACCCGGCAGACCACGCATCGCGGGGAATTCGGGCCTCGAGACAAGCAAGCTAGAGCATTGGAAACGCGGTCCTGAGTTCCTCTGGAAGTCAACAGAAGAGTGGCCTGCTCAACCAAGACATCTCGTGGAAGGTCTAGACGAAAATGACGAAGGAGTAAAGAAAGAAAAGGTCGTTGTTTGCGGAGCTAGTGTGGAAGAAGAGTTTTGGAGTCAGTTGTTAAGACGGTTTTCCTCGTGGGAAAAACTGCGAAGAGTCGTCGCGTGGCTAATCAGAGTGTTTCGCAGACGAAGACCTGAGCAATCGCGAGATTCCGAGAAACAACCACGGCGACGCGAAGAAAATACGGCCACTAACCGTAGCAGAATTAGAGGAAGCCGAAAGAAAGATAATTAGACGAGTTCAAGAAGAATCGTTTCCGGAAGATTTGGAGAGGATGAAAAGGGCAGTTTAGCACGATTGAAACCCTTTCGTGAAGACGGACTGTTACGTTTAGGAGGACGATTGAATCTGTCAAGCTTAGATCACGATTCAAAGCACCCATTTATCCTTCCGAAAGACAACACCGTGTCCGAGTTGATCATACTACACTATCACGGTCTCAACGGTCACATTGGAAGTCACCAGACGTTGGCAAAAACCAGAGAACGTTTCTGGATTACAAATGGAGTATCTTATGTTAAACGGGTTCTCAAGAAGTGTCAGATCTGTAGAAGAGAGAATGCGAAGGCTGGAGAGCAAGTGATGGCGCCGTTACCAGTCGTGAGGACGTCGTCAGACGAAAACGGTTTAGTGTACCCGTTTGCAGCTGTTGGCATTGATTATTTTGGGCCACTTTACGTGAAATTAGGTCCGAGGACGAGATCGAAGAACTCTACATTAGCTAAACGGTTCGGATGCATCTTTACGTGTTTGAGATACAGAGCTGTTCATCTCGAGGTAGCTGAAGATTTGTCGACGGACAGTTTCATAAGTGCGATCTTACGTTTCGTTGGCGAAGAGGACCACCTCGTGTTATATATAGCGACAATGGCACTAACTTCAAAGGTGCTGAAGCAGAAGTTATCGAAGCCCTGAAATCGTGGAACCTTGAAAAGATCCAGGGATCACTCTCACGCAGAGGTATCGAATGGGTATTTAATCCCCAGGTGCGAGCCATCAAGGCGGCGTTTGGGAACGTCTGATACGGTCAACCAAGAAGATTCTGCGATCATTAGTCGGAAATCGGGAGCTCAACGATGAAAGTCTACGAACATTCTTGGTAGAAGTGGAGAAAATCATGAACGATCGACCCATAACACCAGTTTCGAGCGACCCTCAAGACCTGGAAGCGCTTACACGAACCATATACTGCTAATGCGCCAGAATCCATCGACATCGGCGAAAGAGTGCGGTAAGGTGGAGAGCTACAAAGCAAGATGGAAGCACGTCCAATCACTAGCGAGTACGTTCTGGGAAAGATGGATAAGGGAATACCTACCGACCTTACAAGAAACGCAGAAATGGTTGGAAAAGAAACCCAATTTTAGAGTCGGAGATTTAGTATTAATGATAGACGCAGACGTTCAGCGAGGTCGATGGCCAAAGGGACTTATAGAAGAAGTCTTCCCAGATGCCGAAGGAATCGTCCGCAGAGTAACTGTTAGAACGGCGAACGGAGTGTATCAGAGAGATGTACGAAAGATTTGTCTGCTAGAAGGAAACCTGTTGGGACAAGAGACGGTTGTACAAACCTGAATTAGAAGGACCAATTTATGATAACATTTAAATGTTGAGTTGTTTAGAAAGACTCCCTTGTCGTCTTTCGGGGGGGAGCGTGTAAGATCTACTACATAAAGTAATATTCCTGCTTATTGCGGGCGCAGACGTAAGTTGTGGTTTTGGCGCCAAAGAAAACGAAGGACAATATATTTCTGTAAGTTAAAGTGAACCGTAATAATCTTGGTTAAAAGCTCAGTTAAAAGAAACTTTAAAGATAGTAATTTACATAAAGACGTCACAATAACTTGTAAGTATTAGATTAGTCACTTAGATTTCGTCTAAGGAGCATACTTAACACTTTAATTGTTGACTTGTATAGCGAATCTCTCGTGTGTATCTTTGAACATACGTGTGAATAAAGTTTGTGACGAACCAAAGTAATTTGAAGCTTACACAGTGTTTGCCTCTTCTGTATGCCTATCCTTCCTACTATTTGACGTAAATTTCATGCCTATAGACGATTTCCTCAAAATGGGGAGTTTGGATCTTTGCATGAAAAACCAGGGTCAGTCAATGCCGTTAAGTTGTTAAATAATAAGTTTGTGTCTTAATACACAACTTTATTATCTAGCATTAAGGTTTACAGTTAAATGTATAGTGGACACATTCCCCATATACCTTTACTTACAAGTTTTCCTCATGTCCTTTCCCCCAGATAAAACAATGGGAAAAGACCCTAAGATGCAGCGCACCTCCCAATTTTGCATTGCTTCCTACTGTACTCCTTTATATTTGTAAAATATCAGCTGATTGTAATGGCACATGTTACAGTAAGGGTTAACAGTAAAATATCAAATTGCCTGACCCTGATAACCCAATAAAGCCACATTCAATAAACCTGGAATCTTCATTAATCTAGCATCTGCCATACTCAAAGCCAGAATCCACCAAACCCGGAGTGCCAAAAGCCAAATCGGTGAAAAGCAGAATAGGCGAAGCTGCAATATATTAATAAAACCTGCATATTATCAAAAACATATATAGTGTCCATTGCAGAGGAAACATATATTCATTAGTGTCCAAAGCTATGTAGACACTTTGGAAATTGCCCTTCTGGGTTTTGCAGATTTTTATGCTATTCTGACTTGTGTCAGTCTGGATTTTGTCATTCCTGGTTTCTGGTTCCTCTTTTCATTTATTGTTTGCAAAACTTTAAATTCACAGATATGACATTTCGTTTCTATTTGTTTGTGGATTTAGTGGTAGTATTTCACAAAGAATTTGTTGGAGAAGTGCTACATGTTTCTGGTCAGCTACGAATGCCTCTCCACTCTCCAGTATTAAAATTGTCAAAAATAAATTGTAAGAAACAGTGACACTTACTTTAATACCTTGTTGATAAATCGTGGTACTGTTTATGCAATTGAAATTCCGTGTTTACACATTTTGAGCTGACCTTTTTTTTATAAATGGCACATTTTTGCTTTTTCTTTCATAATTTAATCTTAGGCCACGTATATATTTCAGTACAACATCAATGCTGTGGATGTAGCATTTTACTGCATGTATTTTCATGATTATTACTAGACATGATTATTACTAGAGTATACCAAAAGGCTGTAAAGTAAGTTTCAATAATTTCATTTTTGGATGATACAATGCACATAATACGATATATAACGTGTCCCGAAATGTTTGATTATCTATCTCACTTGAAACATGATCCAACCGCTTCCCCCCCCTTACCACCATCAAAATATTAACAAACTTTGACGTTTCGAATATTCAATTCCGATATATTTTTATAGGAGCAATGAAAGCGCATTTTTTAACGATGCAAAGAAGGAAAATGCAGGTGGAGACTGGGCAGAGGAAAACTGTTCTACAAAATGAACGCCGTCGCCATCGCATAGCTGACGTAAGAATACAAATTAGCCCAATTTGCTATAAGGCTGCTTTCCAGTCATGCGTTTTTTATGCTTACGTACCGCGGAAAAATTTAAATCCTTCTCAGTTTTTGCATATTTATAAATTAACTTACAGAACACTAAATTATGTACATTTATTCATTTGGTTATTTCATAAGTATAACGTTTCCGTACGTGTACGCGCGTACAAAAAGGCACTACTGGTAAGCAGCCTTTAAATTAACCTTCATGCATGGTAACAAAAATAATACTGTCCGATAGTACTAAAACGAGAACACTTTCACTGAAACGTTTTATAATAGTAGCATGTGCAAACAGGCCAAGACAAGAAAGACTGATAAGTAAGACATTGATATGGCTTTGGAACAAACAAAATATAATTTCGATCGAGGACTGAATTCGTAAGGAGCCATTTTTCCACATTTGTCCACGTTTTGGCTAATAGTAACACACTTTGGCACTAAAAAACAACTGGATGAGATACCCCAGAACGAGAGATTCAGTAAACTACAATCAAGTGCAAAAATAATGAAACTTTTCCCATTTTCTCCTACTCTTAAATTGCCACTAAAACAGCGCAAGTTGGTCTTTCAATATCTGGTTCGAGCATATTTCTCAACACATTTGTGCGTGGCAAGTGAATATATGCATGGCAATATCTAGATTCGATAGATACCATATGTAATAACTTAATGACAAGATGAGCGTGTTTGAAACTTACATTTACATGTTACGAGTATTTGAAATAATCAATCATTGTTCGTGTGCGATATGCAAAAATGTATATAAACCTTGTGCCGACTGTCACCAGGTAGACAAAATTGTAGGTTTTCCTCCAGGAATTGCAAAATAAAATGCAGCGATATATATTCATAGTCTCATAAACACCAGTAAACAGCTAAGAATGTTTAAACTGGTGATGTATCCCCTCCATGCTATTTGCACTTGGATGGTGGGTGTGGGTTGTGACAACCTTAATGAAATAGCTGTATTTACCACTGGGACATTCTATTTTCTCATTTATTACACTGTAAAGCGTATCCCAAAATTTTTTTAAGTGTTTCTGCTTATTGTGTGCGTAGGATTTTGCTAAGGACATGGACTCGTAACACTGGTACCCATCTAGGTTATCTCATACGAGATAATGGGTATCCTAAAAAATGTATCGCTGTTTGATTTAATATTTCGTAAAAACTTCAACAGGTATTTTACTCAAATAAATTTCATTATATTTAAAAAGGGCTAACTTAAATTTTGGTATATAACATTTGAATTTTGATGCGATATTAATCGAGCTACAAATGTTTGAAGACGAATAAGTGTTTTTGAAATTGCCAAAAATTAGCATAAAATATATATTTGGTTAATATATATTTGGTTAAACTTGATAAATATTTCTATTTTGGTCAAAAGAACGCATGTACAACATAATATTGTTCCAAAGATCAAGATTTATTCATCTTGTCCTTGAGCATGAGCACATCGTTTAGCTGTGGAAACCATGCCAACAAAGGAATTTTGGATCAGTTCTTCATCCCGCCTTCATCCCGCCAAAGGGGTTACAAAAGACTTAAACATAATAGTAAAGCTGCTAGGAAATAATCTGAAGTTAAAGTTAACTTCATTGAAATTGACAATACAATGATAAATGACAATACGCGTGATAAAATGACAACTGTTTTTAAATCAATTTAATAAGCCGTTTTCCTCGTTTTTTCACTAATTTTAAAAGTGTACCGCAACTTCAAACATCTGTATCTCGGTCAAAATTACATCGAAATTCAAATGTTATATACCAAAATCTAAGTTAGCCCTTTTTAAATACAATAAAGCTTATTTTAGTAAAATATCTATTGTAGGTTTTGCGCTACATAAAATCAAACAGCGATACTTTTTTTTGGGACACCCGGTATATAGTTCAGCAGGTACAGGGGCAACCAAAAGGCATTGCAGAGCGATTGCATGCAGTTGCTATGCCCGTGTTACGAAATCATAAATATTGAGTATACCTTTTCATAAATAATTGAAGTTGCGACAATTGATTGGCTCCATATATATATATATATATATATATATGGTAGTTTGTTTCAGGGACTGCATATGGTTTTGTGCGAAACAAGAAGCTTGCATGCGCTTTCAATGAGATGAAGTGAAATGAGATAATTTAGCGGTTAAGGATACAAATCTGCAATCATCATTTACATCCAATATACATAAAAGAAAGCGAAATGCAGGTGACGTTTTACCCTCTACCTCGACTTTTACCTTCGACAATTACCTAGACTCTTGGCTATTTGGTGGACCGGCGGCCAGAGGGGAAAATAGTCCTACGGTAATTATTTACGAAAGAAATAACCGTCTGTCTGGTTTCTCATAAATTATTCTTTGCAAAATATATAGCCACGGTTGCTTCGCAACGTATGTCCTAACCTTAATAGTCTTTTTTTTGTATACATAGAAACTTCGACGTCGGGTCGATATATTAAACAAGACAACGACATGGCCGGAAGCTGACAAGGCGGAATTTCGTAAAGGCGTGAAAATGAGCTGCATGTCCCCAGAACAGAGCGAGGAGGAAATAGTTGAGGAAAGCGGAACATCTGGGTCGGAAGATGGACCTCAACAAAGGACGAAGAAAATGATCAAAATCCGCCCTCTGTCTTGGAGAAGTGAAAGATTTGAAAAACTTTTGGAGTCTTTAGATCGCAAGCACTTAAGAAAGATTTCAGAGAAAGCACAATCCATGCAAAAGGAAAGAAGAACTGGAGAACCTGTGGTGCGTGACGCACCAACCGATATTCCGGACTGGATGGTCAGAAATTAGTAACTATAAACTGTCTATATGGATTTTCAATGCATGCAAAGCAAGCTTAATTTTCATTCAAGTTACATAGGTTTTTCATGCATGCATGACTAACAAAGGCATGCAGACGTTTAGGCTCAGTGTTCACGCTGAGATCAATATTTTACGCAGTGTTTGGTTGACTCAAGTAAATGCATAATATTATGTTGATTGCTTAATTTTCTATATTTTGAGAATGTAAAATACGATGAATACATTATACTTTGTTAGAAAAGGGATTTATCAGTAAAATTTCTTGTATGAAATTATAGGATAGCTTTATAAATAGCTTTGTTTTAGTTAATTACTAGGTTAAGGTTGTCAATGCAATCAGGCATAGGTCACATGTCTATAAAAGACGTCTATTTTTTCGTTTCATCAAGCATCTACATTTTTCAGTGCTTCTAGTTATATGAATTCCTTTTACCAACCATGTATCGCATGGACTAGTAACTTGAATATTACATTGCATGGGCCATGCAGTTGTACCAAGGCCGGATAGCGCTATCCACCGGATAGTATTTTTTTCAGCATTCATAAAAAACTGTGCTTGAAATACTATAAAACTACGGATGTAGATCCCACAATTAATAAAAAAAACTTCGATTTATAAAGACTAAGATTAAACTTGGGTTATACCTTGAAAAGGAAACCTTGAAAAAAGCAGTAAATCACCATAGCGCTATCCTTGCCTTCATACAACCGGTCCCAGCAGTATAGGTGGAGTGAACCAATTAAACTTTGCAAGTGACATTTCTCATCGCTTCGAATTCGTGTTATATTTGTTATACATTATTATTAATTGTAATAATTTGATTGCTTTCCCTGTCAATATTTTATGGATTCACCCTCAATGAATTATCACTATAACAGGGCAGTTTGTAAAAGCATTTATATTTTTAATGTACTATAATTATATTGTTAAAATATATACAACTGAAAATTCAATTGCATTGATATATTTCACTGATCAGGTATTTCTATAGCAATGTAGTATGGTCTAAAAATTGCTGACACATGCATGACTAGAGCATGATATACCCAACAAAACAAATGCAAATTCTACAAACACATCAAATATGCAAATACGAAACAACAAGTGAATTATTGTGCGATTATCGTATTTGCAAGAAATTTGCAGTAAATTCCCAGAGTGCATTTTAGACAATGTGCTAAAATTTGCACCATGTGTGATATATTTAGCAATTTCTACTTTTGCAATGAATTCACACTGAAATTGGCAATATGTGCAAATATAAAAATTTGCACTAAATTTGCACCCCGTGGCTTGGCGGCGATCACTCTACCGCACCGGGTGCAAATATGAAGCAGATGTATAAATTTGCACTGGTGCAAATGTTGTCAAAGGTGATCGATTTTGGAATTGGCATCAAATTTGCACAAACATTTGCACATAGGCAAATTTGATTTTTCATCCGTGCAAGTTTGTATATTATTACATGTAAATTAGTTTAAACAACCTGATTCAAATGCTTAATTTGCTTATACCTGAATGAGATTTCAGTTTCTTTCAATGAATTTAATAATTAGTACATACCAGGAGAGTTTGATGATCACTTTGTTCCTCGCTTGTTGCTGCCTATAAAGAATGACATTAGATAATTTTACAATATGAATCAATAAGTATACACTTACTTGCAATACACTTGGAGCAAACAACAGGAGCACCATATATAGCATTCACCGGCTTGTTGCATTTTAAACAAATATATGCATTTGAACAAGCCTTTTCACAGACATGGCAAATCCACTCAATATCTGTAGAAAGTTCACATTGAATTTGGATAGACAACACATACTGTATTTTAACAGATATATTTAAATTGAGAAATCGGCTTTTCCATTTTCAATTTTTCATATTGCCCAATTGGTAATTGTCCAATTATCCATCTTTCAAACAACAGATAGATAGTTACCCAAAAGTCACTTGGCCATTTGCTGTGAGTTGTGATGTGACTAATGTCAGACTTGTCTGTCAGATGACAGAGTTCATTTGCTTGGATTATTTTATTCCTTGGAATACTTCATTAATTATTATGCTTGAACATAATGTTTTAATTGTTTTTGTTAAGTTTTATAACGTTTTTCAGTTTTTGATATCAATATTTAATAAATTTCAACTAAAAAATACATCCCAATTCACGAATCACAATGGACCAACTGAAAGTCGTCAGTCTCAAAGACGACAAAGAGTACAGTAATCATGAAAATTCATCAAGAATTTTCATGATTAATTACCAATTTACCATGATGTATTACATGTATATCATGTATCAACTTATAAACACTAAAAAGTAAAAACATTAAAACACTTAAAACAGTAAATGAATACCATTGCCTGGTAGTGGATACCTGGAATCTGACTTCTTTGTCTTTAATTTCAATAAAATCATCCATCCATATAAATTTAATAATTTATGGTCATAAATACTCATAATTCATAAACACATGTTCAGTTGTTCAGTGAGGTTCAACCAACCAATGGGTTCAACACGTTCGGTGTTTCCACTTTCCAGTTTCCTCTAGTCATTTTATGATACACAATTGATCAACTTACATGAAGCAATGAAAAAACGATCTAACGCAAAATTGCGAATCACAGAATTGGTGAACGTCGTGTTATTTATAAAGAACTTTCATTCATGAGATGATCTGTTTGATATAGCCAAATAAACAGGCAAAAGTGCACCGATTTTGGCGTAGTCGATTAAATTATCCAGCATAACATATGAACTTTCCAGTATGGGGCTACCAGTCGACGTTACCTGTCAGTATACTAATAATACACTACAATGTATACTACACAGCTACCAGCCGAGATTATCCGGAGTATACTATAATATACCACAATAAAACATGGCTACTGTAGTGTTTATTGTTTATGTGTAAGCAATCATGTTAGCCAGCGGTGTATAGCACGAGTGTGTACGTCTGCAGTAAATGCGTTCAGCGGAGTATCTGTGAGGACATTCTTTGTACGTTTTTGAAGCGACCATATTGTTTGAGATAAATCTATATTTTCATTGTATTCTACGTGTGTTTTATTATTACAAGAGGAAAAACTTGCACGTTTACAAGAGGAAAAACATTAAAAAAACTTGCACGTAAAGCAACACCTCAAAGCGACCATGCTGAGTCAGTGCCATCAGTAGAAGCTATGTCGAAAATACAGCTTCAAATCATGGCCCTTGAGATATTAAAATGCACGCCTTTGCTCCCGATGTCGACCCCGGTGAGACAAGGCAATGATGGAGGAAATGGGAGAAGGAATTGATGAAGACAAGATTCAGGTATTTTCGTATTACAAATACACAGGATCGTGTAGATGCAATTGAGGTGAAATGGTGTATTTATGGAGGTGAAATAATAAGGGAACTGATCGATACATTACAAGATGTTCCTACACCAAGTATGGAAGAACCAGATGGATATGATAAGAAAATCGCAAAGCTTCATAATCATTTTACACCAATGGTAAACAAGGACAGTGCTCGCAGTAAGTTCGAAAAGATGCATCAAAATGAAGGTGAGTCAGTAGCTCAATAATATGTACGATTGAGAAAGCAAGCTTTAAAATGCCAATTTCCTGAAACGGATGATGCAATAAGAAGCAAACTCTTACAAACGATGAGAGATAACAAACTGATGGTAAAGAATGCTATGCGATGGTAAAGAATTACACTCTTACAGATTTACTTAAGCATGCTTCGAGCAAAGAGGATGTGGATAGGCAAGCTTCATCGATTGAGGAATCTCTAAAGGTTAAAGAGACCAATCGGGTTTATGAAAAGAAACCACCATACCGTGGCCGTTCAAGCAGAGGCCTGGGGTTTAAAAGAAACCCAAAAGAGGATGACAGTGCACCTTTCCGCACAAAAGGCCAAGCGTGTTCGTACTGTGGCAAAAATCATAAAGGGCCTAGAACATCCTGTCCAGCGTATGGGAAAGTGTGTCGATCTTGTGACAAGGTCATTTCGAACGAGTGTGTCG
Organism: Trachythela sp. YZ-2020; assembly: GCA_016169945.1. Classification (NCBI taxonomy): domain Eukaryota; kingdom Metazoa; phylum Cnidaria; class Anthozoa; order Malacalcyonacea; family Clavulariidae; genus Trachythela; species Trachythela sp. YZ-2020. Next base: position 1,307,953 of record JADLSH010000168.1, on the reverse strand, counting down.
ACAGAAGGCGAAAGAGAGTCTTCATTCTAAAGCTAACCATACTGTGGGACAAAGCGTAACACCAAGCTCAAGTGACTCGGAATTTGTATTCCAGGTAAGCTCAAAGGATAGTGAACCACCGACAGTGGAAGTCAAAATCAACGGTGTCAAAGGAAAGATGGAAGCTGATTCACGTTTGTCAGCAAACGTCATCGATGAAAGCAGATTCGATAAATTGCAAAACAGGTTAGTGGACAAAATAACTTTAAAACCAACAGAAACTAAGTTGTTTGCATATGCGCAGACAAAGCCTGTACCCCTCATCGGTTGTTTTAATGCCAAGATCGAAAGCCTTGGCACAGGAAAAGAAACCGATGCAGTTTTCCTGGTGGTTAAAGGAACTACCAAATCCCGACCACTCCTAAGTTTGGAAACATGCAGTAAGCTGGGTATATTGCACATAACAAATATGACCCAAACCGAACCGGTCTTGCCTGAGAAGCAAACTGTGAATCAATTTATTAATCACACACAAAAATATACAAGAATAAACAAAATTAAATAAATATATGTATGTGGCGAGGAGACCAACAAGAAGCAAAGCTTATGAAACGTTGGCCACCTCAATAATGGTATATAAAATTAATTAATTACAGGGATGGAGCGTAGAATTATACAATAATAATAAAAAAATATTATATATAAAAAAAGATGAATATATAAAATTTGTAAAACTAGTATTTTGAAAATAAATATTGTTTAAGCTGAAATCTGAAAGCTGAAGTAATATCACGCAGGTTTGAGCTCAATGAATTATAAAAGGTAGGTCCTTGATAATTCACTGTGAACTGCCTGGATTTTGTGCGACAGTATGGAATATGAAATAACTTTGAACTACGAGTGTTATAGAGGTGAATTTCGTTAACTGGAATAAAAAAATCATGAAATGAGATGGGAAGCAAACCTCTGGTAAAGGAATGCATGAATTTACCTAAACTAAAAAAATAGATATCCTCAAATTTCAATAGTTTTAAATTCTTAAATAAAGAACTTGTGTGTTCATGATAAGACACCTTAGAAATTATTCGCACTACACGTTTTTGTAATAAAAATATACGGTTAAGATTGGTCGGATATGTTGATCCCCACACTAAGATACAATATTGAAGATAAGGATAAACTAATGAATAATACAACATCAGTAAAGCTGATTGAGGTAGACAAAAACTTGACTTATATATAACTCCAATTGATTTAGAAATTTTTCTTGCAACATGAGAAATATGAGATTTCCATGACAAGTGTTCATCAAGCACAACACCCAAGAAAACAGTTTCACTAACTCGCTTAATGCCACATTCACATGCAACGTAAAGTCAAGTGTTTGCCTTTTCTGCCTTGGTCTAAACAAAATATAGTTTGTCTTTTGTATGTTAATAGTTAATCGATTTGCATGAAACCAAGTTGTCAACGTATTCAACTCTGAATTCACTGTTGACATCATTGTATTTAAATCATTGTGGGAAAAGAACAAATTAGTATCATCTGCAAATAAAACCAAATCGGTGACAGGAGACATTGCAAATATCGTTGATGTAAATAAGAAATAGCAATGGACCAAGAATGGAACCTTGTGGAACGCCACATGTAATAGTTGCACGATTTGAACATGTACCATTATATTCAACAAATTGAACTCTATTAACAAAATAGTTTTTAGCCATTCGAGAGGTAATCCACGTACTCCGTAGAAGGCCAGTTTGTCAAACAAAATATTATGATCAACAGTATCAAAAGCTTTCGATAAATCAAGAAAAACACCAACAGTATACTTCCTTTCATCGAACGCATTTGAAATTTTGTCTAAAATTTGAAGCAAAGCCAATGATGTCGAATGTTTTCTTCTGAAGCCATATTGATTTTTATTTAGAATATCTTTAGAATCAAAGTAATTCAGTAAACGATTATACACTACTCTCTCAAAAATTTTAGAAAAAACTGAGAGTATGGAAATTGGCCTATAATTTGTAATTAGATTTTTCTCACCTGATTTAAATAGTGGAATAACACGCGCGATTTTTAATCTGTCTGGTACAATGCCAGTACTAATGGATGAATTAATTATGCAAATTAAAGGTTGAGAGATTAAGTGAATTGATCTTTTAACCAACCACATAGGAATTCTGTCAAAACCTGAAGCTGTATTAGTACGAAAAGATGCTATAATATTAGTTATTTCATCATCTGTTACACTATCAAAAAAAATGGAATTAGGAAAATTACCAGATAAAGAGGACAAATGAGATTGATTAGAAGAGGGGATATTTTTCAACAAGTTAGGACCAAGGTTTGTAAAATAATCACAAAAATGGTTGGAAATGGTCAACTGGGTTAGAAACCTCTTGATTGTTAAGATTGAAGGTACTCGGTAATTTTGTCTTGTTTCTTCTTTTTTTTGTAATTATTAACTCATTTAAAATTCGCCAAATACTTTTAACATCAGATTTCACAGATTCCAATTTCGTTTCATAATGTATTTTCTTAGCAGTCCTTAAGTTAATTTATTTTTATACTTTTTGTACATGTTCTCCGAAGCAGAAGAGGGTTTGCTAAGGAATTTTTGATAAAGAGCATTTTTGCATTTAATAGATTTGAGAAGGCCTTTAGAAACCCATGGTTTTTTCATTCTAAATTTGGCATGTTTCAATTTCTTTAGAGGAAACGAAGCATTGTAACTATCAATAAATCTATCAGCAAACAAATTATATGCATTGTTAGGGTTACTAGTCTCATGAAGATCAGCCCAATCAAAACTATTTAAAGTATTAAAAAACTTGGAAGTGTTTTTTTCCGATTCGTCACGGATAAAAAAATATTCGTTTTCTTCGGTCTCATAAAATAACTCTCGATTGAAACAAAAAATCGGCAAATGATCTGAAATATCAGTAACAAAAAGACCACTATAGAAGTGGTTATCAACGGTATTAGAAAATATATTGTCAATAACTGTTGCAGTGTATGAAGTTATTCTCGTCGGTTGAGTAATCAGAGGAAAAAACAAATTAGAATACATAATATCTAAAAATTCACTAGTAGGCAAATGAGAGTGAGAATTCAATAAATTTAAATTAAAATCACCCATTAAATAACAGGGTTTGTTCTCTTTAGAAATCTTTGCCATTAGGGAATTTATGTATGGAATAAAATCTTCAACTTTTTGGTTAGGGGATCTGTAAATAACTCCCACGATAGTACCCTTACACTTAGTCTTAGGTATTTCAATAAACAATGATTCCACCAAATCGGGCGAATTCAAGTTGTTCAAATCATTACGCATTGTAAAATCAAGATTGGAATCTACGAAAAAACCAACACCACCGCCAACGCGACCATGGCGGTGGTTATGAATGAAATTATAACCATCAATTTTAACGACATCATCAGCTCTACTTAGCCAAGTTTCAGAAATACCAATTATAGAGAATTTACTTTCAATAGTGGACAAGAAATTACACAGACTTACTACGAATATTCAAATGAAGTAGAGAAAAGGCATTATTTGCAGATGATAAACTTGACAATTTTTCGTTATACGTACATTGAGTAAAGTAATCACACGCTACCAAATCCGAAAATAGTTAAGTAGTCGGGATCAAAGTTATCTGAAAGAGCTAGATTTTTGTTTAAACCAAGCAGCAGAGGATTGAATATTAGTTCCGATAATCTATCGGAATCACAATTTATAGGACCATACATTTGCTCAAATAAAATTAAATTAAACTCATCATCGTCAAGGTTAAAGAAGGGTAACTCACACATAGTAATGTTATTAAACATTAAACACACAACAACTAAAGAATAATTATTCTATATTACTTATCTCAAAATGAGGTATTGATAAATCCATCTTTAAATAAGGCAAAATCGGATAACGATGTGAACGAATGAACACGCGAAGATTGATCGGCTTTCTTCAAGTATATTTTGCCATTCTTCGTCCATGCATGTTTGAAATTAAATTCTGTGCAGAAGTCTTTTACCTTTCGTAACAAATCACGAGCCTTACGAGTTAGGCTTTCGTTAACATACAACCGTGAGTCTCCCTCAAACCCAAGATCACTCGCAATTGTGTGGCCAAGATTCCGCTTTTTGCTATATAAACGATCTCTTATACTTCGGCGAGTAAATTTCACTATGATGGGCGGTATATAGTCCTTTTTCGCGGGAAGACGATGACTAATTGATATGTCACTTTCAAGAAGCTCGTGTTCAGGGTCGATAACTGCAGCGACTTTTCGAACAATTTCATCCGTATCTTCAAGGGAAGACTGTGGTACGCCATGAATTTCTAATAAATCACGATGTAAATATGATTGCAATTCATCGACGGTGCTTTCAAGGTAATCGACACGCTTGACCAAATCATCACTGATTTGGCGAAGGACTTCGTTGTTCTTTTCGGTTTTTTGAAGACTGTTGCTAAGTTCGTCGAACTTATGGCTGAGAAACTCTTGGCTCTTCTTAATCTCGTCTAGGTCACTTTTCGATGCCTTAATATAAGTATTCAGCAGGTCCTTTATTTCATTTGACTGTTCTTTTAGACGACTGTCAAGGAAGGCTTGCAATTCGGTGCTTACTTCGTCGCTTGCCACGTTGCAGGCCACATTACTTTTACCAGCTTCAGCTTCAACATTAGCAGAAGTTTGCTTACGTTTGGGAGGCATTATTGAAAAAAATACGGAGCTAAGAAATACACGTCTAACCCCTACTAGATAACAAAACAGCAAGGCTAGGACGAGCAAGCGACTCGGTTGCAAACAAACTAATGAAGGAGTACGATGATGTGTTTACCGGTCTGGGAAACATACTAAGATCAAAGCCAAGCTGATAGTAGATGAAAGTGTAACACCTGTAATCCACAAGCAGCGCAAAATACCATACAACCTAGAGAAGAAGGCCACAAACGAAGAGCGACGATTGATAGAGCTCGGGGTGATTGAAGAGGTCCCAGACAATCAACCCACCACATGGTGTACAAACCCTGTGATCGCACCCAAACCCCACAACCCCAAAGCAATACGGTATTGCTCTGACATGAGAATGCCAAATACGGCCATTAAACGACCAGTTACTGAGGCAATGACTGTTGAAGATATCAAATTTAAGCTCGAAGGGGCTACCGTGTTTAGCATCCTAGATATGAATGAAGGTTATCATCAGTTGGAGCTAGACGAGGGCAGTAGACACCTGACAACATTTCATGGCACGTCAACAAAGTTGAGATATACAAGGCTTAATTACGGAACAATTTCTGCACAGGATATATTCAATAAAGCCATATCAGATACCATTGAAGGTTTGGACGGTGAACTACACATCAGGGATGATTTCATCCTGTATGGTAAAGATAAGTCACATAACGAGGCATTGGAATGTTTACTACAATGATTTAGAGAGTGTGTCCTAACCGAGGTGGAGAAAAGATACTCACAAGCCGACAGAGAAGCATTGGCCATCTGATGGGCATGCGAAAAGTGCTACATGTATCTCGTTGGTAGAAACAGATCATCAACTGCTGTTACCAATTTTCAACAACCCACATAGCAGACCCCCAATGAGAATTGAGCGATGGCTACTCTACCTCCAACAGTTCGATTTCGAGTTGAAAGAGTAACCCAGCAGATTACCTGTCAAGGCACACAGTATTGTTAACTAACGAAGATGAGAAAACTGCAAACGCCAGGGACTTGGTGATTCGCAGTATTATCCAAGATGCAAAGCCAATTGCAATCCGACGAGAGGAAATTGTGGCGGAAACCCACAAGGACAGTGAGCTAAAGAAACTGTCTAACCACATTCAATCAAGCAACCTTAGAGCATGTAAATCCGACAAAGATTTAAAGCAGTACTCACAAGTTTTCGGAGAGCTAAGTTAGCTCGAAGGGCTGATAATGCGAGGCAACCAAATTGTCATCCCAAAGAAACTATGCAACCGAGTTGTTGATCTCTGTCACGAAGGACACCTAAGAATCGTTAAAACGAAACAACTACTCAGATCAAAGATATGGTTTCCGGGAATAGACAAACTCGTAGAAAAAATCACTAGCTGCCTAGCCTGCCAGGCTTATGTCAACACATCGAAGCGAGAACCGTTGAAAATGTCCCCCACGCCTAACGGACCATGGTTACACACGTCGGCAGACTTCTGTGGACCGTTCCCAACAGGGGAAATGGCTCTGGTAGTTCTTGAAGCCTATTCTAAGTATCCAGAAGTGGAACTATTATCAAGTACGTCAGCCGCAGCCACTCTTCCAGCTCTCGAGATAATCTTCTCAATTCACAGAATACCAGAAGTGATGAAAACGGATAATGGTCCACCTTTTAACAGCCAGGATTTCAAATATTTCGCAGAAGAGAAAGGTTTCATTCACCAGAAAATAACCCCATTATGGCCGGAAGCAAACGGACATGTGGAAAACTGTATGAAGCAAACGGACATGTGGAAAACTGCATGAAGAACCTGGGCAAAGTAGCAAAGACCGCAAAATCGGAGGGAAAAGACTGGAAGAAATAATTGTATGTATTCTTGGGAAACTATCGAGCAATACCCCATCCCAGCACCAGGAAAAGTCCCCATCTACTTCTACTGAACAGAGACGTGAATATGAAACTCCCATCAGCTACCCAAAGCATACCCGACAACGAAGTTGTTCAACGAGACCAGAACGCCAATGTGAAAATGAAGACATACACCGACAAAGCAAGAACCACACAGCCACATAACTTCAAAGTTGGAGAAGCAGTTCTGGTAAAACAGAAAAAGATGAACAAAGCAAGTTCAGCATTCGAACCGACTCGATACACCATTGAGAGCATTAACGGATCCATGATATCGTGAAGAAGGGCAACAGACGAAAGATTAATTACTCGGAACAGTTCGTTTTTCAAACGAATTGGAAAACCCCCGGAGATTCCAACACAGGAACAGTTAGACCTCTTATCTGACGACGAAGAACCAGTGAAGGTAAACCTTAAAACCTTACCGGACGGAAAAACCGAGACGAACCAAACCAATTACCACCTATCGTACCAGGAAACCCACCAGTACAAGCGAACCTGGAACCAACACCTGTTCAGCTACGATCTGCACGACAGACCAGAAGACCTATATGGATGAAGGACTATGAACGATAAGTTTTATTAACTATTAAAGACTCTATTTAAATATCTATTAAACATAAAACTTTAGGAACGAACAGGACTCAAAGTAGTTATCATTGACATTGATATTTGTTATGTTAGGATGCAATCCAAGGAAGGGAGGATTGTAGTGTTTATCGTTTATGCGTAAGCAATCATGTTAGCCAGCTGTGTATAGCATGAGTGTGTACGTCCGCAGTAAATACGTTCAGCGGAGTATCTGTGAGGACATTCTTTGTAAGTTTTTGAAGCGACCATATTGTTCGAGATAAATCTATATTTTCATTGTATTCTACGCATGTTTTATTATTACAAGAGGACTTTATAGCTACCAGCCGACATTACCTGTCAGTATACTAATATTAATTAATTGCTGCCGTAGGCAGCTCCCTATTCTTGACACCAGAGTTCACTCAACCCAGTCTTTCGCGCGATATATATATGTTTGCATGTCAAATCTCGATATTATTTGGGTTTGGAGGTTTGTCTGTCCGCAATTTCCGGGCAGAAAGTCGAGCTCAAGGAGAATTTTTAAAATATGGGGAGAGGGCGAGAAAAAATTGTATTGCGTGCTGCAAAATATACAAACATTTCCCGAAGAAACACAGGTAAGTATGGCTTTATTTCTTTCTGCCGATATTCATCAAGGCGATGAACTGTTTAGTGTTCATTCTAGAGGAAAGCAATATGCTTTTATGAGTTTATTGGCGCTTCTTTCAGCACGAAATATTCCATTGTCTGCGTGGTCTAAAACAACATTTAATAATGTCTTAATACAAGGAGACAAAATGTATTTAAAAGCTCTGAGTAATGGCTTATTAGTGCTAGATCCTGGTGTAGAATATTTGTCTATAGATAACTTACCAACAACAGTTAGTGTTGTACGCGTCAAAGGAGGAGTTTCTCAATAATAAATTGACGAGTATGTCGGAATAACACAACACATCAGTACAGCTGTCTACTTTTATAGGTATTCACCTATGCTGTATGTGTCCCAACTCCCAAATCGTTTTGGAAAGTTGTAGATTAAACCAAATTGCCCATGTCAATGCATGACTATATATATATATGCTATAGTATAGCCAGTGTGAGGAATCATGGCATCATGCAGATTGAAATTGATAAGTTTTTATGTTGCTCTATAAACATATATGCCATGGCCTTCATGAATAGTATAAACCAAGAATTGCAAGTTGTATTTTTATTAACTGAACATTATCGTAATATCAATTGTAAATTTGAAATATTAGGGATTAAATTTCATCCCATGTTATCAAAAGTCACAATCTTGCGAACAAACAAATAAATTTACTTATTTTTTCTCTGTTGATAAAATATAATTAGCCAAAATCAACAACTTGCCAGTCAAAAATGACAGATAAGATGGCTTGGTCAGACAGCATGAGAAAGGCCCATTCTAAATTGCTGACTCAGGACCCTACTGCAGCTATACAAAAAACAAGATAAAAACTTAATAGTTCAACATTAACAGCTCCTAGAATTCTATATCAACAAATTTTTTATCTATCTTGAAAATGAATTAAGATGTTTTCGCTTAAAATAACCGTTTCCATCTCTTTGTGAGACAGTTTGTGCATTCATTGTAGCATTGACCAAACAGAAATTAATACTGAACTAGATTAAAACAAAACACAGTAAATTTAACATAAACACCACCTAAAAGTTATATTATAATTGTGCAATGTGTCAATGTTCCCTGTCGTATTGTTCATTGCAAAAAATTAACAACTTACCGTGCATCAATAACCTGATCTATTGTGAAAGTTATTTTGAGAGTTTTTTTTGCTCTTAAAATTGCTTTTCCATGTCTTTGTGAAAGTCTCGATAGATCCAAGGTATGTTTAACATAAAATTAACACAACCTAAAACTATTACATGAAACACATCCGAGAGTTTGTGTTATCTGTTAATCCCTAAAACTTTAGCAGATATTGTAGATTCTGCAAAATCGGTTTCATCATCAACAGTGACACATTCTTGTTGAAAAGAATCAGTTACATCATGCACAAATTCTTCACCTTTTGCTGTGTTACGCAAGTTCTGGTTGTTTAGCGACTTAACTCTCAGATTTTTTAGGACGTAGGTATTGTCTAGTTTCAGTGTGTCCACATTATCCTCTCACAGTGTCAACTTGATAAAATCAGTAGTGTCCCTTATAATAGCTTCTTGCATTTTAAGCATTCCTTGGTGTTGCGTTTGCCTTACTTTTACACTGGACAGACGAGCAACATGTGCCTTGACTGACACAAGCTGCTCTTTTGCAAGCTTTTGAATGGAGGAGATTGGTACAATGCCAGTAGCTGTTAGATCTTCAGAATATGAAAATGTAATTTTACTACTGTCCAATGGGGTAATCTTTTGGGACATTTTTTGACACCCTGTATTGTATTCTCTTCCCACAGAGAAAGGATTTTACACACCAATGACCATAGGCGGCAGAACCGGGGGGGGGCTGCTAGGGGGGGGCTTTAGAAAGTAGGAAATGCCCCTAGTAGGAAAAGGAGCATGCCCTGGAGTGCGGACAGCCTTCATGTTTAAGCCCCCCCAATAATGTTCATCTTCCGCCGCTTATGCCAATGACCACTGACAATGGAAATCCCTGATTCTTAGGACCAGTGTGAACCAGGCTTAACTCCCAACGCAAATTGTTGAATTTTTAAATTACACACACAATATTCACATATAATTTTTGATTGATGTTTTTATAAATATTGTAAATACAGCAAGCTAAGCAGATTATAAATAGGTATTGTGTCAATGCATTTGCCATGCCTCTAATTTGTTTTTAGCTAGCGTCAGATCACTCTTACAGCCGATTCAGGTTGAGTGTTTTGCGGAAGTGTTTGTTGTAGGTGTTACAATTTGACGTTTCTAGTCGGAGTTCTATTATTTAAAACAAGACAAGTTGAAATTTGAAAATTACAACGTATTCTGTGAAAACCTTCACAAAATATGCCAAAAGTGACACGAAAATGTAGATAAACCCATGTCGATTACTAGCCCGTTGACAAAAATTAAAAATGATATAAGTTATACGCATTATGGGCAAATAGAATGGTAAATTTCACGTGCCGAGGCTATATACTAGACGAACGATATCAAAAGTTACATCAAAATGTAGATAAACCCAAAACAAATATTAATCCATCGATCAAAATCAAAATTTTTACCAGTGTGAGCACGGGGAAGTTTGGAAACCGTTAACTTAGCGTTGCCCGCCTAGAAACGTCTATCAATCCGCATAGAAACGTCAAATTGTAACACCTACAACAAACGCGACCAACACTTCCGCAAAACACTCAACCTGAATCGATTGTACTTGAAATTTTTGGTGGAGAAATTTCAATGTAAAATTACAAAATAAATTAATTTTTGAATTTGAAAGCGATTCAATAGTACAAAAACGAAAATATTTGAAAGTATAGTGAAAGTACGATATTCAAAGAAGATAGTTGATAGAAGTAAATATCTACCAACAAAGCAATAGTCAATACTTTATTAATCAATATTTATTAGTCAATACTTTAGATTTACATGTGATATCGACGAAGGAAGACACTTTGTCTTTGCATTCATAAAATGTCCGTCTCAACCTGAATCGGCTGTAAGAGTGATCTGACGCTAGCTAAAAACAAATTAGAGGCATGGCAAATGCATTGACACAATACCTATTTATAATCTGCTTAGCTTGCTGTATTTTATACAATATTTATGAAAACATCAATCAAAAATTATATGTGATTAACGTTGATTTGGGTAAACGTAAGGTCAATATAAGCAAACCTAACGTTGAGTCGAGGTCAACCTGACATTGACTGCTATTCACGTTGACCGCTAGCAAACAACATAAAAAATCGGCGCGCTGCGTGTTTGATTGCAAAGAGCAGTAAGTGCATGTAATTTAATATACCTGCCATTCACTTTCTTTATTTTCTAAAGAAAAAAGGAGTATCCTAAATTAGTTCATTGTATATCTTGGGAAACTTAAACGTTACTAGTAATATTTTTAATGATAGATGTCAGATGATATTATTTAATTAGGAAAATTCTATAAATATTTTTCAGTGATAGTGATGAAGTTATATTCTAACACCAAATGTTCACTGTTTATTGTTTATCCCATCAAATTAAGGTCTTGTTTACATGAAAAAAAATGTGGAAAAATACGGCCAGCTTTTTTCACATGCGTTCCGGTACGTAGTTCACCACAAATCACGCATGTTGCACATAGTTGCCTTCATTAATACCTGGATTTATACGAAACATTTAATTTTTCAAACGTTCACGAGAACTTCTCGCTTGCTTGCCTTGGAAACTACAAAACTACCCACCGCAGGAAACTACAAAATCATTAAATCAGTATATACTCACCTACACTTTTATTAGTCAGCCTTCCAGTCCAATGATCAGACGAAACGGAGGAGGACTGTTAACGAATGTCAACCACTTATATATCCAATCTCGTTCCCCGAGCCTGCGACCCTCGGGAAGGAACGTGGGGATAATCCATTTCAGGGAAGAATCTGATTGGCCGTTGATATGGAATGCACAGTTCGGTCTTTAGCCAGGATTCCTGGCTTCCGGCAGGTATTAATATAAGTAGACTCCGGTATGGTATCCGGTTTGGATTTTGCCAGAGCCCCTCGTCACAGAATACTATACAGAAAGTCATCTCTATATTGTTTTTGCGTAAGCTCTATTCGTCATGATTCGTTACTCAGCAAGTGCCCTAAACAGAAGAAGTCACCCCCTGGAAACATTCAAAATGGATATATTTCCAGGGGGTGACTGCTTCTGTTTAGGGCATTTGCTGAGTGGCCAATCGATGACGAATAGCGCTTACGCAAAAACAATATAGACACGTCTTTCTGTATAGTATTCTGTGCTCGTCGCTCTCACTGATCTGAGAGTACACTGGATAGAGCAACCTTACCTATGAAAAGTGAAGCCAGTTTTCGACGTGCAAATTTACTTCCGGAGCCCCAAAGTAGCGTGAATCAATATGGCGTTCTATGGGGAAATATATTTTCGAAGCCGATATCTCGCAATTGCTAGCAATTCACAAAGGCTATACAAGCTTGTTCACACTAATTTTGAAAGAACACAATGTGACTATAGTTTTGTAGCAAGAAATTTCATGAGTACGCTTATACATCGCAGTAAAATTGGTTTCAAGAGTGGCATATTCTGTGTCCATTATGGCAACTGTGACTTAAAATTCTGGAACTTTGCCTTGTAAATACGACATCGTGATACGATGTACTACAGAACATTTTAAGCAAACGGTAAGGAATCAATCGCCTGTTGACATTCGCTATTTATTAAAACAAACGGGAGCTTACTAGTATATAAAATATAGAAGATGCAGTTTTTATCTTAGGAAATAAATTTCATGTCATTTTGGTATGTTTTGTTTGTCATACAGTTGGTATAATGTTGTGTAGCGAAAAGTGTATAAGTAACCGAAAACTATGAAAATTAATGATGTGCATGGCTATTAAAAGGTTGTTTTATTCTTAGATCTTTCTGTGATATCAAAGTCAAAGACTAGAAGAAATTTCATGGATGAATCTATTAATAAACCCTACATTTCTTGTGATATTAAACAGGCTATAACTACTCTGTCTAACACCAGACAATATTAACTTGTCAAAGGGAGAGACACCAGCACTGTAGCATTAGCTGTTCTGTATCAACATTAAAATGTTCTCTACCAACATTATAGTTATGTATTAATTATACTCTTTCATTGTTGATTTCTGACTGAAGTTTTTAAAGTATACGTGTTGTGATAATGTCTCAATGGACTGTCAAAAGAAATATATCATATATATGTGCTTATATTTCCCTAAATATAGGAGCAATAAGCTCCTGTAAAGGGGCCTGTCATGGCATGTTTCTATACTATAGCTTTCTTATTTATTGCTGTACTTAACTCCTTTGTTTTGATAAAAACAGTTTTTGAAACCCTCAGACAGAAATACAAAACATGCGAAAGCAGTGAAACTGAAAAAGGTGCCAGTTTTGCATCTTTCGCACCTATTTTACAAACTGATCTCAATCTATTGTTTAATCATTTCTGCAATGATTTTCTAGTAACAAAATACAATGAATATCTTCACCTTACACCTCATGAAGTGAAATGAAATAAAACAGTTTGTTCCACTTGTTTATTCAATTTAGTAAAATTTACAGTGTGACATCATTTATACACAATATTAGTTAAGTAGAGATTTAAATAAGCAACATTCTTCCACAGCCCCTTAATCACTGCCCTTAATTATAATAGATCAGTGCTCCACAGGCATGTGAATTGCTGGTGTATAGATAACTGGCAAGAAGGCATGCTAGCATACAGACTGTGCTAGCTTGGTCCACATAAAAAATAATCATCCCTTAAGTAATTAGACCAACATGCTAAGTGCCCTCTTACCATTTAAATTTATTACTGCAAGCGTGGTATTCGACTTGAATACCATGCCCCGGGGAAACGACTCAGGGTACAAGTTGCCAGGGGCATGGTATTCGCTCAAAAATACCACGGTCATGTGGTACAAGCCTAGTTCTCTGATTAGACAAACTTATTGTGAGGTATAATATATATGATCTATTTCTTTTGACAGTCCAATGAGACATTATCACAACAAGTATACTTTAAAAATGTATATGCAATTGTACAATGAAAGTGTACAATTAATACATAACTGTAATGTTGGTAGAGAACATTAATGTTGATACAGAACAGCTAATGCTACAGTGCTAGTGTCTCTCCCTTTGACAAGATAATATTGTCTGGTGTTAGACAGAGTAGTTATAGCCTGTTTAATATGAATAATATCACAAGAAATGTAGGGTTTATTAATAGATTCATCCATGAAATTTCTTCTAGTCTTTGACTTTGATATCACAGAAAGATCTAAGAATAAAACAACCTTTTAATAGCCATGCACATCATTAATTCTCATAGTTTTCGGTTACTTATACACTTTTCGCTACACAACATTATACCAACATGACAAACAAAACATACCAAAATGACATGAAATAAATTTCCTAAGATAAAAACTGCATCTTCTATATTTTACATACTAGTAAGCTCCCGTTTGTTTTAATAAACAGCGAATGTCAACAGGCGATTGATTCCTTACCGTTTGCTTAAAATGTTCTGTAGTACATCGTATCACGATGTCGTATTTACAAGGCAAAGTTCCAGAATTTTAAGTCACAGTTGCCATAATGGACACAGAATATGCCACTCTTGAAACCAATTTTACTGCGATGTATAAGCGTACTCTTGAAATTTCTTGTTACAAAACTATAGTCACATTGTGTTCTTTCAAAATTAGTGTGAACAAGCTTGTATAGCCTTGGTGAATTGCTAGCAATTGCGAGATATCGGCTTCGAAAATATATTTCCCTATAGAACGCCATATTGATTCACGCTGCTTTGGGGCTCCGGAAGTAAATTTGCACGTCGAAAACTGGCTTCACTTTTCATAGGTAAGGTTGCTCTATCCAGTGTACTCTCAGATCAGTGGTCGCTCTCCGTTGACTGCATGTAAGAAGGTCTCTGGGTACGAGAATGCATATAGTTGGCAAAAGGAATTTTCAAGGATGGAAAAAAATAAGGAAATTTTGATACGAAACAGAGGAATTCTAAAAATAAATAGTGGAAGTACTGTCAGTTAACAAACTTAACTTGTAAAAGCACGTGCGTGTTCGTATCTTTGCTGCAAATTCTGGATTCTGGAATATATATATATATACAAAGAAAGAACGAGTTTTACAGGTAAGTTATGGCTTTATTTCTTTCTGCTAATATACATCAAGGCGATGACCTTTTTAGTAATAATTCCAAAGGCAAACAATGTGCTTTTATGACTTTGTCGGCGATTTTAACAGCGCAAAATATTCCTTTGATCCAATGGTCAAAAGTCACAATTGATAATATTTTAATACAAGGGGACCAAATGTATTTAAATGCTCTAAGTAGTGGCTTTGTAGTTCTAGACCCGCATCTGGAATTCTTGTCTGTAGATGACTTACCAAAGGTTGTTCGTGTTTCATGTGGTAGAAACATGTTTTCGTATCAGATATGTCAAACTGTACAAGCAACTAAAACATCACCTACAATAGTTACAATACTTACAAATAGTGATGCACAAAATACCAGTAATATACCTGTGGTGGTAGCACAAAATACAAGTGATCTACCCGTGGTGGTAGCACAAAATACCAATGATCTAACCGTGGTGGTGGCAGAAAATAATAGTGATCTACCCGTGGTGGTAACACAAAATGCAAATGATCCACCCGTGGTGGTAGCAGAAAATAATAGTGATCTACCCGTGGTGGTAGCACAAAATACCAGACTGAGTGTAGAACCTCATGAGGATGAGAATGAGAACCAACTCTGGATAATAAATTATGGTAAAGAACTTCAAGGTCTTGTTAGATCTGATCAAGAAATTGACTCTCACTACTATGATAGGCACACAGCATTGTTGAATACTTTCTTAAGTGATAATTATGCTATTTTGATATATTCATTTTATTTATTTGACTCTCATGCAAGAGACTATAGTGGTATGCCTGATCCTAATGGAACTGTTGTTGTCATGAAATTTACTAACATTCTTGAATTGGAGCAGTATTTATATTGTTTATCAGTCAAACTACATACAAATCCTTATGAAATTGTACCTGTACAACTAAATAAGTGCAAAGCTGTTCATCAACGGACTAAATATGCAATAGATCAAAGTTACCAAGAAAAAAGGCATTCACTAGAAAATGAAGGTGATAAGCAATCTACATTTCAGAAAACTAGTGAGTATAAAAAAGGAAAGCAATTATGCAAAACTGACCTTGAGAGAAACGTCAGGCTGCAAAAAATGAATCTGAAAAAAGAAAATCAAATAGACTTCAAAAAAACAAACAAGTGTAAGGAAAGAAAGCGATCAGAAGAAACTAACAGTCAGAGACAAATTAGACTTCACAAAAAAACAAGCAATCACAAGAAACTGATAGTGAAAGACAAATTAGACTTAATTTAACACTTAAATAAAAAACAAAGAGAACCAAAAAGAGTGTCTCAACATGAAATAAGTCGACAGGAATATTTAGAAACCTTTGACATAACCCAAAATGGTGGCATTGAAGAGCAATGTTGGACTAAGGCTAACATAAATAAGTTTCATAAGTCCATACAGTATATTGTTAGTCAGTGTACAGTATGTCAGGAGGCATGGCCCTTGAAATCTAAACCAACTGCACCATATGAGTGTTCACGATGCTTAAGAGATAAAAAATTGCCTAAAACGTTTTCATATGAAAACTCAATGATACCTTCATCTGTTCCACATGAATTAAGTTACAACCTAGAACCATGCAGACATGTAATGAAATAGTGCAAAACCGAATTCATTATGATAACAACATGGCACACATACAACCTGACGATTATTTTCGTTTAATTTTAAACAAATAGCTATTCAGACTTGAAAAACCTAGCCTCGAACAAGTGTGTCAATATTATCTGAAGAATACCTGATATTTATTTCTTATAAAAAGGACAAGCTATTTGAAGAATGGACTGCGATGTCAATTATAAAACCTTTGAGTTTGAGTCTTAAAAAGGGATAAATTAAGTTGTGATCTTAAAGGAACGTTAGTTCGTTCATAAGCATGGATAGCAGGCAAAAGATCGATTAAAAACGATGGTGTCAAACAGTGCACGATCTGATAAAAATAGACTAATGTGTGACAGAATCAGCCTCCTCGTTTCATGTTTTTCCCAACCTAGTTCAATTCGAAGTCACTCATAACTTGTCTTCTAATTGCTCCAGTCACAACCGGGAGTCTAGCAGCCTCGTATTGTATCAGTACTTTCAAGAGACTTCTTATTGTACCGATACAGCCTGCCCAAATAAAATCTGCATATTCCATTAAAGGCCTAATAAGACTTTTATATAAAACATCCAAAGTTATGGAAGCCCAAAAGCGTATTACCCATTACCTAAAAGGTGTATTACCGATTTGCAAACTTACAGTCTAATGAAAGCATTTTATATATCAAAGAATACCTGATTCAACTCGGTAATAGAGCACTATTACTAAGTTAAACTCGGCAATAGAACACTATTACTCAGTTCAACTCGGTAATAGAACACTATTACTGTGTTCAACTTGGTAATAGAACACTATTACAGAACACTATTACTGTGTTCAACTCAGTAATAGAACACTATTACTGTGTTCAACTCGGTAATATAACACTATTTTACAGTTCAACTTGGTAATAGAACACTATTACTCAGTTCAACTCGGCAATAGAATGCCATTACTGTGTTCAACTAGGTAATAGAGCACTATTACTGTGTTCAACCCAGTAATAGAACGCTATTACTGTTTAATCTATTTCGAAATTTAACTTTGTGACATGATTCATGGACATGTCATACTTTTACACAGTTAAGTATGTGTAGGAATTTTCGTGGATCAGTTTCACAAGGAGAAATGACGTCTAGTGCTTGTGGAAGAATCATCGTGTGTTTGGTCGGCAAAAAACACAGAGCTAAGTTAATGCCAGGATGTTATACGAAAAATTAATATCAAGCTGTTTAATGAGGCCACTTTTCCCTTTTTTGTTGTGTGTCTACAGTATTTTGTTGCATAACGTTGTCCAATGGGTTGGGATTGCCTGAACCAGAAGAAGGCCTACAGATATTTACAAAGGATAGTAACACGACTAACACCCACTTGCATGGCAAAAATGAGTCATATTTCACCGTCTTGTAGAAAATATGAAATTACCGTATTACCATGACTACAGAGATTGAGTGCTTTGAATCCATTGAACTATATACAAACTGGAATGCTAACTCAATACGGCAACCCTGATAATACGACGAGCCAAGCTACAATCCTGGACATAACTTGTTAATAAAATTCCAAGGTGCATCTGTCAGAGTATAAATTGTACTATAATTTCTGTATTTGACCTTGGATATCCCCCCTTCCCCCTAGACAATGTTGTTATGTTGCGTTTTAAGTCTGGGGATAATAATAGCAACATTGGTTGGGGGAAAGGGGGGCGAAAGCCTAATGAAGTTAGTCGAATGTGTGTTGCGGAAAATTTAAGCAATTTTATCAACTGTTATGTCCACGATTGTAGTTTTTCTGAGTTTTGAGTTGAAATACTTAACACCGAACATTGGGCTGTATATGAAATTAAGCTATTAAAAAGTTCTATTTGATATAAAAACTTCAAGACTTTAGGTAAAATGGCAATACTTAAAAAATACAAAAACAACCGCAATTTTGTAAAATACGCCAAATTTTCCCTCAAAGTTTTAGGTATTTCCCTTTTACCTAAAGTCTTGAAGTTTTTATATCAAATATAACTTTTTAATAGCTTCAATTTCATATACGGCGTCAAGTATTTCAACTCAAAACTCAGAAAAACTGAATTAAGCTGGCTTCAAGTCCTCCCCCCTGCGTTAGCGTTCCAGTCTATTATAGTTCAATGTTCTAATCCAGCCTTCCACTAAAATTTCATTTTTCATTGACTTTTTCAATTTTCTTCCAAGTGTATTGGAATACGTAGGCAAAAATGGGCAATTTAAAGGGCCATTCCATTTAATATCCACACCCCCCTATGGACGAGTTTTTCTAAGGGGTCTCCAAAATTTGGGGAATTTCTGGGGGTGTTACACTGGAATTTGAGGAATTTCTGGAGGGTAGCTGAAGTAATTTCAGAATTTCTTAAGGTCTGAAATGTGAATGTTGAAATTTCTAGGGAGAGCACTGGAAATGAGTTTATCCCCCCAAAACTGACATCAGCTTCAATTAGATGTCTTGCGTAGTGTCCATGAGACATCGAATATTCCAGCAATAGTTGTTTTGTTTAGTTTGGATGTTTTAGGTGTGAGCGCTAGCTGTTCTGCTTTTTTATTCCAGAATTTTCGCCTCTTTTTTTCTAGCTCGTTTGTTGGGGAATTTATGTCATTCTCAGAGTAGATTTTCCAATTCATTTTTGCATACTTGTACGAGCTTTGCATTACAGCATCTATCACTGTTTTCTCTCCTTGGCTTTGTGATGTAGAAGGTTGTGATAAATGTGTTAATGAAACAATAATTCCTATCATAAGAAATATTGTTTAGGAATTATAGACATAAAAACTATTCATGACAGCCCACAATACATATCTGATAAGCTTGGTGTGCGTTTCACATATTACCAATTATGACAGACATACAGACATTAGTCTGTTGCTCACCTTGGAATACTATAGCCCTAGTTAAGCCAGTAACAATAGGAGGGGGATTAAATTTCCCCTAATCTGGAAGGGTCCAGGCCTTGAAAGAATTTAAACTGCACTTCAGAGACAAGAACATTGTAATGTCTATTAGAGTACCAAGCAAAACCTATTATATACTCGAATATCTCTGTCAATGGGCCGAAAATGCAATCATTGTACACAATATTATTTGATTTTTTTTCCAAATTACGCTGGAAATGCAGTTCAAGGGCTTAAGCATTACAGATTCCCTAGAGCACCCTTTCGCCCTACAACTGTTCATCCCAGTGCAAAAACATGAACAGTGCTTTACAAGCCTTTATGCTCCTTGAACACATGCATGCTAATGATACTTGAAAAATACGTGGTCATGACGACATGGTCAACTCAAAATATTCGTCATTAACATTCAGCAAGACCTAAAATCGCCTCGCTGCGCGCGAACAAATTCCCCTATAGTGGAAAACGGGCTTTAGTGGTTGGAATTGGAAAACGTGCTATAAGTGGATAAGAAGTATTAAGATATTTAAAATCTAAATTAGCAAAAACTCGTATTTAAAAACTCGTATCCTTGCCTTAATAGTTTTATAGCTGTTTACAACCAAATACAGAATTTGTTATAATTAAGGGACCGGTCATAAAGTATGTGTACTGGGAGGTGGGAGGGTATTCCAAAACACTACCATAAAATTTGGCACCCCCCCCCGAAAAGCGTCGGAAAATATTTAATACCCCCCTCAAAGGTGATGAAATGTTTCGTACCCCCCCACCCAACCAATCACCCTCCCCCCAAAAAAACATGAAACAAATATAAATGCCAACAACATAATCTGTTACAAATTGTTATTGTTAATCCAAGTTTTGAGCATTTCCATAAATTTAATAGTGCTCTTTTACACCACATGTATCCAATCCGTACTTTTGTATGCTTGCCAGTATTCCATTAATAGGACTTGCCTGACTATCTTTTCCGTACCTAATAATAGAGTCAAAAGAGGTCCCGGCCATGCGCATTATTTATGGATATATCAACAGAATGTTGTGACGTATTTCATACCTTTTTCAATATTTAAATCATTCTAAACGAGTAGGGGAGCTACCCGACGGTAAAATTACGTAATCAAAGACTGTTCAGGTTGCAGAGATGTCAAACTAATAGGTTCCGATCAAGACACTTTCCGATAAATGCTACTGTGCTACATGGCAATTTAATTATTATAAGAACATACACTCAATTTTATTAAAGTTTGCAGTTTTAATCATAGACATAGTATTAAACTCATTTTTTGTTTCGTACCCCACACAAATGTCGTAATTCGTCTCATCCCCCCCAAAGGTTAGATTGCACCAGCCGAGACATGTCAGTAAGCGGGGATCATATGAACAGGCCCTAGAAACAGGCCCTATATATACGATGTGTTGTCGAGCACTCTTTGCGTTTCGTAGACCTAAACCTACACATATATATATATTTATTATAATCTTAAAACAGTTTTTGTTGCTACTTTAAGTTTCATGCAGTTATGCAATCATCAGGCAACTAATAGTTGCCTGATGATTGCATAACTGCATGAAACTTAAAGTAGCAACAAAAACTGTTTTAAGATTATAATAAATATTGCTCTACAAATGATTTTGTGTTGAGCACTCTTATCTACTACAATCACAACACAGATATTGTATATATATATATATATAAATATATAGTCAAATCTGCAGACATGCATGTTTCGCCGTTCAACGGCTCGTCAGTGCAGCTTGTAACGCAGTCTAGATGCGAGTGACTTCGTATTTATACACCATACTCTTGCCCTCACCAAGCGCATGTGGTACAATACTCAGACACATGCGCATCCAGACATGCGTGAAGTGTCTTGGGGCCAGAGTGCTCAAACGACCACAAGGGAAGTGAGCTTTGCATTATACATATATATATATATATATGGCCAGTCACGCCCTGAAACCTTAGACCGACGTTTGTGAAAATATCTGAACATGTTTTGTTCATGTTTTGTTCATGTTTTCGCTAGGACCTAGGTTTTAACAATTGACAAGGTTGGAAGGTTTACAGACTTTTGTACTTTTTCAAGATGGATAGTAGTGAGAACAAAAGTCAGCATATTAAATAAAGCCAGTATTGATATGTGCATTTATCTACATCTATTTACTGTAAATCGTTTTGAAATCTTGATTGGCGACTCCCAGAGTATCTCCTTCTTGACATTACATACCGGTATCAAACAGACCTAACCTTCATTACTATATATATATATATTGAAATATTAAACCAAAAAACATTGAGAAGCTCAAAATGAGTGACAGTGTTCAAATCAAGCAGGTGAACAAAACTTGCTTGTATTTTCCACAAACGTTGTCAACTTTATGCCATAAATACTGTAAACGTGGCCGTTTCATTGGATATTATTGACCTTACGTAATGAAGGTCACAAACATAGGATGGCTTATTGTGAGGCTTATTGCATGTTTATTAATAAAAATAATACATCATATTAGTCATACCTTTACTTATAAGTTCCTCGAGTATTTGCCACGACAGATTTCCTTTTTCTTCTCGAAATGTTCCAAACCTTGAATAAGGGCATGCTGACGGCCTCTGTGTAGTTGTCACACGTTCAGTATTACAATAAGTTGTATTACTGTAAAGGTCAAATCAGTGGTCAAGTTTTTTTGTCTTCACTATGACCATTTTGGCAATTCTATAAATTTTATTATAGAATCTACAAGTTACATCTTATATAGAATACTAAAAATAGAAAATAAACGAAGGAAAACACCTTGGAGACTCAAAATATCAGCCAAAACCAAGGCAATTGTAGGTAGGTAATATTTCAACTTCGATTATGAGTTTTTGTTTACACTGTAAAATGCCGTCAATTGTTCAGTTAACTGGCTTGAAGTGTCTTCCTTATTTTTCTGTCCAATCACATGCACGTTTTATTAAAGTATTAAACTGAATGAAAACTCGTCAACTCTTTCAACGTCAAGTCCTATTCTGTGGTCAAGGTCCGTTTATACATTTCAAGCTCAGACAAGGTCAAGGAGGCATTAATTAATACAAACAAAATTCCGGTGTCGATAAACTAAAAGTTCAGCCTTTTGTATTGGAAAAGTTTTCTTTTTAGATATACGGACACGGTGGGTGGAATTTTTCGGTGTTTGTATAAACTGAATTACCCGGTAATTCTGCTTCTCGACTCAAGGTAAGTTTAATACTGGAATGATGAAATGTGACAAGTTTTTAGCTGTAAGTACAATTGCCAATGAAAAACTTGTCGCATTTCATCACTTTAAATAATACACTGGCAAATAAAATTTGTCAAAGTAAAAATTGTCAAATACAAATTGCCTCGACAAATTGCTGGTGTAAACTTAAAGGGCTCTTTTCAATCTTGGCACCCAAGTTTGTTGTAAACTTGCCAATATTTATATCAATTATTACGTTTCGAAGCTAGCAAGTTGGGCCACATGCATCCCAAGCTCACATTGCTGCTATATTAATTTTTTTTTATTAATAATTTTTTATTATTGCTGTTTGTATGTTATGGTATATTATGTGTATGTGTTATGTCTGTTATGTTATGTGCCAGAAATAGTATGATGGAATTAAATAGTATGAGTACGTATCTAAAATTAATAGCAAATCACAAAGTTTTGAAACAGCAACAAACATAAATTTATTATATCTTTAAAAAACTATACATTTCATCTTGACTAGTATGATACAAACATATGTTGTTTTTTTTTATACAAGATCTTTTTTGATGACATTTTTGACAATCTATATAATCATCATTTTTGTTTATGTACAACTCTAATAGAACTATATTTATTTTCGAATACAATAACACTAGAATTTCTATATAATAAATCAATGAAATGTCGTCAACTGTTATTATATATTGGATGTGTTCAAGATATTCGTTTATACTTCGTTTTAAACTATATACTTTATGTACAGGCATAATACGTTTAATAATATCATATGAAAAACATGTTTTATATTCTTCATCTATTTTCTTTACAATGTTATCTACAACAGCATGCGAAAATGTCTACATCTTCTTTTCTTAGATATACTTCATGTGTTCCAAAAAACACATATTTTCCTTGATATTTCACACACCGTCTTCCAAGATAATCGCTTTTGATTAATACTCGATACACGCGTCAATTTTCTTCACGTCTAAAATATACATAATAGCACTTATCAATTCGAGATTTAAACGCTGGTATAATTTTAACCGTTCCAAAACTTTTTATATTGTCAAATTTTCGTACATACACCACCATTGTTAAATATTAACAAATGTTTTCCTAAAAGACCTTTTGCTTTCCTGTGACCGTCTTTATTCAACCTAGTAAAATATGTTCCTTTTTCCACTTTAAACGCTTTACACCTTTTAGATTCGTCGTAGTCAATTTTCACAATCACTTTATCGTAAACATCGTCAATACCAATAAGTGTAGTTATCAAATTAGGATATTCAAGAAGTAAGTTTTCAAATAAAAAACAAGGTAAAAATAGACTACCTTCAAAAACGTCGTCAGTGTCAACACCATTCATGTTAGTAGACTGACTCTATTCCTTCCACAGCCAGATACATCTCCTTTATACTTTCGTACAAACGTTCTTTAAACAGCGGTTTTTTTATTTTAATATGTTGAAATATATCGTAAAGTACTTTGACAAATCCAGCAAGACAACACACACAACAGACGCATTTTGTGGCATATATTTTGGGCAAGGAAGTGCTCGAACAGTCTAGAGGCTCTAGCTAACCTACGTTTTTTACCTAGAGGAGACGGAGGTCCTCTAGATGGCAGAGGGTTGAGCCAGCTCTGGCATGTTGTTCAGCGAGTTGAGACCGGATGGTCTAGAGACCACCATTAGTTATACTGAGACAGTAAGGGCACTCAAGACCTGACAGAGCAAGCAAAAACTGTAGGTTATTCTAGAGGAGACAGTGGGCCTCTAGATAACGGGGGTGGGGACGGCGGCCCCCCGTTCAGGTCAGTCAGCTCATTGAAATTGAGTCCTAGTTGGACTTGGTGACCAACCATTGGTGCAGGGTACTCAACTATGTATGACTGACCCATCGAGTCTCTAGGTCAGGTAATTAGGTCGCATTTTCGACCTGAATGACCTGTAAAATGCACTTCACGTGGCGAAGTGTTGTCCCAAAGGACAGCACTTCCCTGCCATTATTTATTTAATTCAATTCTTTGAACAATTTAGTTACAAATTTACAAGTTACATATAGATAATCTTGGAATATATTGGAGCATGTAAATTTAATTGATAGATCAGTACTCGGCTCCTCAGCTCTGCCTATTGGGAGGTGGGTGGGGTTTTTGTGGTACAAGGTTTGATACCTTGAAACAAACTTTGAAAAAAAATTCACTAGCACTGTTTACACACTGAAGGAAATCTTGCGAATGAGCAGCACACGCATATATACTGTACCCAAATGCCTTTAGTACAAAGAGGGCCATTGTATGCATGATGGTGACAGCTATCTTTGGGAGAACTCTTTGATTGGTTAGACCCAAGTTTGCATCAGTTGTTCACATGCTAAGTTTCCAAAGTTCAAGTTCTTATCATATTTTATATTTATTAACAGGACACGAGAATAAACGCCTTGTTCTAACAAGGTACTTGAGTTTTCCCTGAGCTATAATTGTTGGCGCATGCACTAATTGTGCTGACAAACTGGCAAGGCCTTAGGGCAAATGCAATCTTCTTGAACATATTACTTCATTAACTGCAATTTTAGCGTTGCATAAATTGAATATTTAATGAAGTTTAATATGTTGAAATATATCGTAAAGTACTTTGACAAATCCAGCAAGACAACACACACAACAGACGCATTTTGTGGCATATATTTTGGGCAAGGAAGTGCTCGAACAGTCTAGAGGCTCTAGCGAACCTACGTTTTTTACCTAGAGGAGACGGAGGTCCTCTAGATGGCAGAGGGTTGAGCCAGCTCTGGCATGTTGTTCAGCGAGTTGAGACCGGATGGTCTAGAGACCACCGTTAGTTATACTGAGACAGTAAGGGCACTCAAGACCTGACAGAGCATGCAAAAACTGTATGTTATTCTAGAGGAGACGGTGGGGACGGCGGCCCCCCGTTCAGGTCAGTCAGCTCGTTGAAATTGAGTCCTAGTTGGACTTGGTGACCAACCGTTGGTGCAGGGTACTCAACTATGTATGACTGACCCATCGAGTCTCTAGGTCAGGTAATTAGGTCGCATTTTCGACCTGAATGACCTGTAAAATGCACTTCACGTGGCGAAGTGTTGTCCCAAAGGACAGCACTTCCCTGCCATTAATTACAATCTGTACAAAAAACATATTGTCATTTCCGCCACGGGAAGCCGAGCCAAGTTTATTGATTACGCATATTTATAAATATGCGCAGGAGCAGTAAAAAGATGGAAGCGTAATTAGAGAAATAGGTTTGGAATTCGAAGCTGTAGAAACAGTCTACAATTTTTGGGCCGGTTTCCTTATTTATGTTGATTTTTGCGATTTGATGTGCCGATATTTTCTGACCTGCATGCTCGAACTGGTCTGAGTTCTCGCAATATGTATTGGCACAGTTAAAGTGTGCAAAAATAAATTGTTGTTGCTATCACGAAGACCCATTTCAAAGGTAACTTTCCATCAGTTATTACTCCATGCTCCAAAGGAAACATATGTAAGTGCGAGAAGGAAATCGAAAAAACTGAGGGCTAATATTAGAATGCAGTGCACATGCATGATGTCAACACTTATGCTAAGGCTGGATAATCAGGGAGGCCAGAAAAAAACTTGCAGTACAGGAAAACCTGGGTAGGGCCAAGACCTCCAGCAGCTCCCCACGTAGCTCCGCTATCTTTACAAATGTAGGAAGTATCAGCATCAATGCACACAGCCTTGTGCCAAGGCTAAGAAACAGTGTCCGAACGAAAATTTCTGCATGGAATTGATTGCATTAATAACTTTTAACCCGCAAGCTTAAATTAGCAAATAGGGGCAAGCAGCAAGATTATATCTTGATCTTGCATATATAAATATTTTTAAGTTTAAACTTCAGTATAAAATCTTTGCGCTGTAAACTAGCTGAGCCCCACTACTAATTTCATTCTCGCAATGCATCCAGTAATGTGAACAATACAGATAATACAACATAATGCACTAGAGTTCATAATTTAGTTGGGAACGATGCTGCAGAAAATCGGGGATTGACATGGAATTCAGGAGTTAACATCGCCAGGTTTCATTCGCATCTTTACTCCGTGCTTTACTTTGTCTTACTAACAACGAGAAAACGGAAAGAAACAAGTACTCTGACGTGGAAAATAAGGTCAAAGTGGGGGATTTTATGTACCAATGAATATCTATACCACACGAATTGAAACCCGGCAATGCAGATACAGGAGTATCCAAAACATTTTACAGTGCCTGGGTTGTTTGTGCAGTTGTGTGGTAGTGGACAAGTAGCTGTTGACAGATTTACTGGGAAATAGGAAATTATAACAAGGGAAATGTTTTGATGTTCATATCGGTCACGCAAACTCATGCACTGGACCTTATGTGGCATGCAGTAATAACAACAACATTGTGACTAATGACACTCGTAGAAATATACCAGGCAAGGGCTAGTTATAGTGGATCATATGAATAGTTTTAAATTCGGGATTTGATAGGTAGAGCCTTGTAGCACTATATACACCAGACAAGAGTAGACTCATGTATAGCATCCTATTAATAGGATCATATTACAGCTATAAATTCAAGTTGAGATAGCTAGCATAAAACGCTAAAACATGAGACTCGTATAAGCACTAGACCAGACAAGAGTATATTCATATATAGGATCATATTAAAGATTATAAATTCAAGTTGAGATAATTAGCATAGTACATGCATATATACATGTTTAGATAGGATCATATTATAAAAGCTAGAAATTCGAGTTTCGATAAGTATAGCATAATGCACTAATTAAACGTACTAGACATGAGATTCACAACACTATACCAGACAAGACTATATATATTCAGGTATAGTACCATATTAAAAGCTAGAAGTTCGAGTTGAGATAAGTATAAATAGTGCTAGACATGACAAGAGTATATCACTATATTCATGTAGAGGTATTTTACCGTCTTATTTATAAGATTTTCAAAAATACGATTCATAATTATGAAACGTGTTTCTAAACTTATATCTTCACATAGCATAATATCAATATGACGAAAAAATAACGTCTCGTAATCGTTAGTTTTTATAAAAAAGTAATAAAAAAATTTCATATATTTATTATATCTCTCGATTATGTCCATAATTAAAACGACGTATTCTATACCAAATATTTTTATTTATAATAGGACAACCCGCACACTGCACCGTTCCGTCGTAATCGGGAAAAAATCGTTTCATATATAATAAAACAACGGTGTTATATTGAGCTTTACTAAATTCCACAAATACACATAAACATTTATTTTCGTTTTTTACATATAAATTTTCTATATCATCTTTTCGAAAGTCGTCGTTCTTAAACCACGGTTGTTGAAAAAATATATCTCTATCTTCAACATTTTTTCGATTTTCTTTTTCATTTATAAATTTTAATTCTGTTTCTTCATTGGACTACGTCACTAAGGAGTCATGTGAGATATGCGCACGCAGATCGAGTGTTCAGTTGCCCGCATATTTTTACGAGTGGACGGTTTGGTTTTTTCCAATGGCAGCAAAAAATATAGAAAGCGACGAAACTTTGCCTTCTGGAGATGAAGAAAGACACGAAAGGGAGCTACTCGCTGAAGATGCAGGAGACGTATTCGCGTATGACGAGGAAGTACCGACACCGAAAGAAGTACTCACCGATTTAAGCAAGGCTTTAACCAGTATATCCACCTCGATGTTGTCGATGCAAGAAGCTATGAAGAAGAAAATACCGCATGAAACCTCTGCCCCGGAACAACCGGCAAAAAAGAGAAAGACTGCAGATGGTAACAACGATGAGCAAGACGTCGAAAGTGATACTAGTGATGGCGAAGAGGGGGAAACAAGCGCCAAAAATGCTCGACTCGAGCAGGACGCTTTGCTAAGCGAAATCTCACAAGATTTCGAGCATGAGGAAGATGTAGGACCAGACATAAATCAGCAACTTGCTGATATTGTTAATAAGCGATGGTCCACAAAGCTTATCGAAGCAAAGCAAAAAGAAAAAATATTGAAATATTCCAGACCCGCCAACTGTGACAAGTTGGTAGTCCCACGCGTAAACGCCGATATATGGGACAAGCTCGACAATAAGGCAAAGCACCATGACCTTCGAGCTTCAACAACACTAAAATGATGTAGGAGCGATGCACTTAGTCTTTCTCACGGACAAACTTGTCCAAATCGCCATACCAACCTGCGGAAGTTGATCAGCTGATCCACGATGAACCGCGGATGCTTTGGCACTGCACAGTCACACGTTAATGTGATATTATGTCCATCTTGTGAAGAGACGCCATTAAACCGAATTTGCACAACGAACAGGACGTTCTTTTTTATTCCGAGGCCGCCAGTGGAAGCGACATCCTCCGAAGTCGTCATTCCCATCAAAGAAGGACCCACAAACAAGACAACAGACGCCGTGGCAGTAAAATTAGGAACAACTTCTGTGTTTTAGATAATTTACAGGTGAGCAATTTAGTAGCACTTGTCCCTGACATTTTAGGCTACTTTACCCTGAAGACGAATTCTTTTAAAGCTGGCCAGTTGTCAAACAATCTTAATGAGTGGCGCAAAATAACTTCTGACTCTGAAGTTTTAAACACAGTTTGGGGGGAAAGAATTGAATTTTCCTCCCAGCCACAACAAGGAGGGCCATGCAAATCAAATCAGTTTTCTGATAAAGAAAATTGCATAATTGGCCAGGAAATTAATAAACTGCTGGGAAAAGGTGTTATTGTTGAGTCAGAACATGAACCGGGTGAATTTATTTCCCCCATATTTCTCAGACCCAAACTAGATGGGTCTTATAGATTGATATTGAACCTAAAGAGCTTAAATAAGCATGTGTTGTATAGGCACTTCAAAATGGACTCAATCTGGACAGCTGTAGGTTTAATGAAACCATACTGTTATATGGCTAAAGTTGATTTAAAAGATGCCTATTATTCGGTGCAGGTTGCTTCATTACATCAGAAGTACCTAAAGTTTTTATGGAAGGGTACCCTTTACAAGTTTACATGCTTCCCTAATGGTCTAGCATTCTGCCCAAGGAAATTCACAAAGCTTATGAAGCCTGTGTATACAGTCCTAAGACAACAGGGGCATTTGTCATCTCCCTACATTGATGACGCTCTCCTACTGGGATATGATTATGATCAATGTGCTAACAATGTTATAGACACAGTAAGACTTCTTGATCAGTTGGGGTTTGTACCACACCCGGATAAATCTGTTTTTATACCAACACAAATACTATCCTTTTTGGGGTTTTTACTTAATTCTACCACTATGACAGTTGCTTTGACTCCAGAGAAGGCAGAAAAGTTAAAGTCTGCAGTGCAACGACTTCTTTCCTGTGTAAAGCCATCTATTAGCTAGAAGTGAACTCCAGTGGTGGGTTGACTCTGTTGATACAGCTGTTAATCAGGTATATAAACCAGAGCCACAAATTACGATTCACACAGATGCCTCTAAACAAGGATGGGGATGTGCGGTCAATCATTTAACCACAGGGGGGCTTTGGACATCTGAGGAAAGCATATACCATATAAATTATTTGGAAGCTTTGGCTGTGTTTTTTGGCCTAAAGGCCTACAATTATTTAGTTCCAGGAAAACATGTGAAAGTGCTCGTTGATAATACCACAGCCCAGGTCACTATAAATAAAATGGGAACTAGTCACTCACCACAATTAAACACACTCTTGTGAAAACCATATGGGAATGGTGTATTTTAAATAAAATTTGGCTCACAGTTGCCCGTATTCCGGGTAAAGAAAATGTTGAGGCAGATTATGAGTCTAGAAAGTCTAGACGTAACACAGAATGGTGTCTTGACAAAAAATTGTTTGAAAAAGCTTGTGAACAACTTAATTTCCAACCAAATATTGATCTGTTTGCTTCTCGGATAAACTATCAGGTTAAACCGTTCTTTTCATTTCACCCAGACCCATAAGTTATAAATTCTATGCATTTCCCCCATTTAGTCTGATCAGTCGGGTTCTTCAGAAAATCCAGAAGGAAGAGTCCGAAGGCCTAGTTCTTGTTCCAAAGTGGCCAACACAAACGTGGTGGCCAGTACTGATGAAAATGTTGATTCAGAAACCAGTAGTATTACCGAAGAACGAGTTCATGTTATTTCTGCAGAGCAACCCGGACGAAAGACATCCTCTACACCTGACAATGTCACTGGTAATGTGTCACTTATCAGGCAACAATTTGAAAGCAGAGGCTTTTCGCAAACAGTTGCAGATATTATGGAAGCATCCTGGCGGGGCGGGACACAGAAACGATATGAATGCTACCTGTCAAAGTGGTCATTATACTGTAATAAATGGAACATTAATCCCTTTTCTCCAACTCTAGAGGAGGGAATAAATTTTTTGGGTGAACAGTTTAAGAATGGTCTTGGATATAGTGGACTAAACACTGCAAGGAGTGCACTTTCAGCAATTATAACATTACCAAACAAGGCATCGTTTGGCACTCACCCTATGGTGTGTCGGTTTATGAAGGTAGTATTCGAGACTAGACCAACTCTCCCAAAGCACCAACAAATATGGGATGTTAGAACAGTCCTTGATTATTTAAAAACATTGCATCCTTTACAAGGTGTGACCGTAAAGTTTCTAACACTAAAACTTACTATGCTTCTGGCTCTGATTTCAGCACAGAGATGCCAAACGTTAAAGGCCTTATCTATTGATAATATGACTGTCACTAAGGATCAATGCGTTTTTCACTTCACAAAGTTACTAAAGACCTCAAGGCCTGGAAAGCACTTGTCTTCATTGGTTGTCAAGGCATTTACCCCAATTACACAGATCTGTCCTTTGAGTGTGCTAACAGAGTATGTTAAGAGAACTAAGGAAATTAGAGGAACTTGTAATCAGTTGTTGATTAGTTATCAGCGACCATACAATGGGGTAACAACTGACACCATATCTCGCTGGCTCAAAATTACACTAGAACTAGCTGGAATTAAGAACTTCACAGGCTACAGTACAAAAGCTGCTTCATCCTCTGCAGCAAGCAGAGCAAACCTATCAGTTGAAACTATTTTAAAGGCAGCTGGATGGTCAAATGCAGAAACATTCAATAAGTTTTATAACAAACCATTGAATACGGAAAACGATTTTGGACAAGCATTATTATCAGCCTTAACATAGAGGGCCTGAAATGTGAATTGTTACGTTATAATAATTTAATTATATTGTGTTGGGCTCATTAGCTCGTGATTACAACACTTTGAATATCTCACATGACTCCTTAGTGACGTAGTCCAATGACGAAATAGAATTTAAAAATTAAACGAGACTTACCTGTAAGGTGAAGTTTGATTGTAATTCTATGAGTTGTTGGACAAGGAAACTAAGGAGTCGCCCATCCACAGTTTGTCAAAGATACACAAGAATGTACTATATCTCCCACCCTGCAATAGACTGTTATAATCACTCGCTGCTTTAAAGACTGAACACTCGATCTGCGTGCGCATATCTCACATGACTCCTTAGTTTCCTTGTCCAACAACTCATAGAATTACAATCAAACTTCACCTTACAGGTAAGTCTCGTTTAATTTTTAAATTCATATTTATAATGCTCATCACGAGAAATCATTCTAACGTGTCCATACGCATATCATCAAATGATAAAAATATTTATTATAATCTTTTAAAAACATACTCTTGGTCATATAACGATCACAATATAACTTTTCACATATCTCATAAGAGTCTTTTATAATATCCTCTCTTCTCGTATTCATTCATTAAATCTTGAAAAGCTCTTTTCATATATTAAAAACAATTTATATATATTAATTTTTTAGGTTCTGGAAAATATCTTGCTACATTCGATTGGGTATATAATCTGTCTTTTAAGTCGCATATGCAACGCCATCTTCGGCAACAAATAGTTTTCATATTATGTCCCGTCACTCCTACAAACGTACTATAACAAAGATCACAACAACCCAATTGACAACTCATTTTGTAATTTTACACACTACACGCACACACATATATATATAATAAATTTTTTATTTTAAATCATTTTTTTTTACATGTACATCCTATAGGTTTTACATGATCACATTCTACATTCAGTAAACAATATCTTCCAGGATCGCGTAATATTCCTACGTTAGGTCCATGCTGTTTTTTCTGCAACACAGTGTTTATGATTTTCTCTTCAGGAATGTTTTTTTCATCGTCAATATTCAATTATTTTTTTAATTCTTCAATACATTGTTCGTTATAATATAGTTTAATAATTTCTTCTTCAAACCATTCGCACGGTATCATATCAACTTTAGCTTTAGTAGCTCTTTCTTCTAACGTTTTCCAAACTTGTTTATATTCTCCGACATAATAATAATTTTTACGTGGGAAAAACATATCACGAAGTTGATCTATTATTTTCTCCTCCCCATATCTTTGTTATGTTGTCTTTACTAAATCTCACACAATGATTTACTATATTCAACGGTCGTCGCTCCAAAATCTTTTTGTTCGTAATAACCGTCCAATACCTTCCGCGACGATAACCGATTTTTCTTTTCCTATATTTACTCTTGTAGTTATAATAATATATTTTAAAAAACACTGTTATCGAACGTGTTACTGGACCGTACGACGTATACTGTATATCCTCGTACATACCTACTATTTTATATATAGCATGCTCGTTTGTCTCCATACATAAATCATCATAGTCAATTTTACCTCTCATAGGAATTTACTCTTTATCAAAGAACGCAAATTTGGTATTCATTTTTCTAAATACAATATCGTATCTTGAACTTCTTTTCTTTCCTGCCTTATTCTATAACACCAGTCGTGTTTACCCATTGCTTCTTTTTTATAGTCTAAGTTTTCTAAAAACACTGTTTTAAAATCATCACTTTAAAATACTTTTCCATGAAATACTTTTCCACTTGTTTTATCAATATAATAATAATATTCGTGATCTTTTTCACCAAATTCATCTGTTTGTGTTAATGGACCGACACGTGTTAAAACCATTTTTATTTTTTTGTTTTTTATTTTACATGCTTCCTCCTCATCTTGATTCCGCAACGTTCTTTTAGGCATCTTGTAGAGTAATAAGCGGGAATAAACAAGTGTGTTCATTATGTACAAATTCGTTTGCTATAATCCATATATCATGATTGGAAATGTTTTAATCATAAGAGCCTCCATTTGTTTAACCGTATAATATTTTTCCGTTTCAATAGCAATCCATAGACGCACATGTCCTTTTAATCGTAGACCACAAGCATTTCGAATAACGATTTCTTTAAAACAGTTTTTTTCCCTCAGATAATTCTAACCATTTACGCTTAAAATCCATCGCAAGTCTTTCATACGTTAAACACTCGTACTGTGTAGCGTGTATTTCTTGAACAAATATCTCATACTGTCGTGATTCTATATCCATTAAGAATCCGTTTTTTATACATATTTTTTATTATATGTGTCTATATATATAACCACTTACTATATATATATATATATATAAAACACGCGATGGAGAATGTCACAAGTAACGAACACTTTTTAACATATTTTAAATTCATTATGAGAGATGAATTAATGCCCGAAAACGACGATAACAAAATTATACGACTTCTTACAAGCATTTCTGATATTTTCGATGTGTTACGTAATCGTCAACATCTACGTGAACGTCGTCAATATCTAACACACAATATATGGATGGGGAAAAAGAAAATTCTTTTTCCAATTTATAAATAAAGAAGAAGAAGATAAAAGACAAAAAACACATAAAGAACAAGATCGTGATATATTTTTTCAAGAAACGTTTTTTAATAATGCTAATGGAAATGAAGAAGATAATAAAGAACGCTATAAAAGAGCTATAATGGAACGGGAAATAAATTATATATATATTAAAAATTTCAAAAACTGTTTAAAAGTATATGTTGAATATTACAATTATCAAACAGAGAACTATGCTATTGCATGTATGAACGAATTATTTCCTAGCTATAAGAAAACCATAATAGTAGAAACTATAATAGAAGCACAACACATCGTATCTAATTGCTATTGTATTCATAATCTGTGGGAAAGCATCAATGAAGAATCTTTTTGTAATCCTAATTTTTGGAATTAAAATATATATCAACAGGAATCTAACCCGTTCTTTAAAAAAAGTGCAACAGCATATATATATTATTATGCAGATCTTCTTACGATCTGCTTACAAAAATTAGATAGACCTTTGATAGATAGGCAAAGAACAACAATGTCGAAAATCTTACACACAATGTCTACACATACCATACCCCCTATATATATACATAACGATATTAAAAAACCATGGTAAAAGTATATTCTTGAATTACTTTTTATCATCTCAACATCATGTGCAAACGAATGAAAAAATGTCAACAAGAATCTAACTTATTTTTTTCATAGAAAAAGCAACTGCAACGTTTTTTTAGGCAAATATCCAATTCGCCTTTTTAAAAATTAATTTGCAAGAAACAGGTGCGTTATGAGTTATGATTTTGAGAACCCCAAGTCAAATATTTATACAACACAAAACACGTACGTGTCACATAAAACGTCAACAAGATTTTAACTTGTTTTTTTCATAAAAGAAAAAGCAACAGCAACGTGGGCGAATATAATATTCGCCTTTTAAAAATTATAATGGAGAAATATATTAAAAAATTCACGTGTTATATATAATAAAATATTATAAAACCATTTTTAAAATAATCGCTAATTACTAATGAGCGGTAATTACACGTAATTAAACAAAAAAATTTATCATTACATTTTTTTAATGCTTATAAATAACAAGCATGCATGCATACAATCTATGGTCCTTCCTGCCAAATATGTATTTTTCTCACAATCATTCTTAATTTTTTTAGGGATGTGTGTGTGTGTGTGTACACATACATCCCGACAAATATATTCACTGTTGTGTCTTTTGAAAAAAGAAACGGGTTAGATTCCTGTTAATATACAAAAAACATTTTTATAAAACAAATTTTTTAAAAAATATATATATATAACACGCTTGTCGTGTTGTGTTATCGTGAGTGATCGTCCATCATCTAAGCTCGACTACTTCTATAACAAACGACGATCGAAACAGCCAAAAACTTTGGCAGCCATTTTGAATACTAATTCGCGTCACTATCCCCCCGTCCGTAGAGACCCTTTTTTAATGAGTCAGCACGTTTTTCAACAACTATTGCGCAATAATTACTATATTTTATTAGGCGTTACAAAAAAAATATCCACCCCCCCCACAAAAAAAAACTGGCCAAATACTATATACTACTACAATGTCACCATTGTTAGATTGAACACGCGTGTTTTACAGAGAAATTCAACTTCTTAAACTGCCAAAAAAGCAAATTCCCCAGGTATTCCCGGGGGATGTTAGCATTTTGATTTGATTCCCGCATTTTTCAACAATAATCATTGCTTAGATCCAAGTCCAACACTTCCAAAGTGACTAAAATCCATGTATCAGGATGCGATACATATAATAGGAATCACCCGTGTGAATAGCCTGCATAAAGAAGCACATATGCCATTTTTGGGGGTGCTGCTTTGTAAATGATGTGAAAAATCTAAATTAAAATGTAAATTTACCATAGTCATCATACTTGCAACTACACTAGTCTTGTAAAAAGTTGCAATTTGCAGTGCTTACATTCTCTGATCTGGAGGAGGCAGTACTCCAAAAATGGCAGATAGGCCCTGGGTGAGAAAGGCTAATTGAATGTATTCCAAGATTTTTCACATAATTGATAAAAATATTTACACTTTCTTTTTAAATAGAAACAGTATTGCTATTTTTTAATAATATAGATAAGGAGATATCTAGTCCATTTTTCATATATATAGCAGGTTAATGTTAAAATATGCACATAAATGATAAATAAAAGGTTGGTTTCCCTACATTGTTATCAGTCCAACGCTATAAAAATTGAATTAAACCTAAAAACAGGCTTCCACCGATAAACCTTGTCTCTCAGACCATAGATCTCCTTGAAACTCCCTTTACCATAAACTCCCTTTACCATAGAAGTCCTTGAAACTCCCGAAATTTCAGGTCGGCAAAAAATTGCCGACCTAAAAGCGATAATTCTCAATCTAGGTCGGCAAATATTTTCAAGACAAATAGACAATATCCAAATGAAAATTTAATTTGCTTGCTGCAAATATGCGTGTTTATAAAGAGCAATTAATTGCGATCAATGCCAATAGCAAACAAAACAAGTAACAAAATGTATGAACTCCAATCGAACAGTGCATGTACATATAGCATAAGCATGACTCTGCATGAGCAAGAAAATTCCATTGACAGCCAATTTGCCTACTCACAGGAAATATATGCCTACAATCGCGGACATAACAGTTGATAAAATTTCTTAAATTTTCCGGAACACACATTCGACTAACTTCATTAGGCTTTCGCCCCCCTTTCCCCCAACCAATGGTTGCTATAATTATCTCCAGACTTAAAACGCAACATAACAACATTGTCTAGGGGGAAGGGGGGATATCCAAGGTCAAATACAGAAATTATAGTACAATTTATACTCCGACAGACGTACCTTGGAATTTTATTAACAAGTTATGTCCAGGATTGTAGCTATTTGCACGGAAAATATTTGCCTAGCTAAGGTCTTGTACTCTTGTTGCTGTATATTTAGTCATTACATGTTAAGATTACAGTACTTTTACATAATACTTCGAGTGTCAATGGCCAATGTCTGGAAAATCTTGCACACTACTCAACACTTGCAGTAACAAGATACTCACTAGACACTACAATTAAGCATTTTTTTACTAAAACAATGCTTGTTTGAAACCTGTAAACTATAAATACGCAAAAACAGTTGCGCCTGAAAAATGGGAAAAACCCCTGCACGAAAATATGTATTTGCTTGTGCGTAACATGTCAATCAATGGTGATTTAATTAAATTTGATACTCGCAAAGCATATTTTGACTATGCAAGCTAATGATCAAAACCTGATAATTAAAACATCGTCGTTGAAAATGCGTATGTGAAAGATGCGTTCGCGGAAAAAAATGCCGAGACATATTGGAAAGTAGGTCGGCAAAATTTTGCCGACCTAAATCTACACATATCGCTTTGCAGGTCGGCATTTAGGTCGGCATTGCCGAATGCCGACCTGAGTTTCAAGGACTGGATATAGTAGATGTGCTATATCTATGTCTCAGACTCATTGCTAGAAACTTCAAGGATTTTCGGAGGGGTTGCCAGATATTAGACAATTTTCTGAGGGAGGTGGTTAATGGAGAACGTCGTCCATAGGTATTTCTTAAGGGGTGTTGGTTTTGAGTGGATTTTCTGAGGGATACCCATGAAATATTGAATTTCTGAGGGGTAAACTATTCTGAAGGGTTGCTAAATTTTCAAACCTCGTCCATATTAAATGGAATGGCCCAAAGTGAGGGGTTTATTGCATGCATGTATACTTCTATCAAACCAACAGCCTAACGGTATTATCTTGTTTGAACTCGAGTTTAGATTGGGGAAAGAAGTTGCAATCATTTTTGAACTTCCACAGTACCCAAGAAGAAGATTGAAGTGGATTTTGCGTATCCTCCAAGAAAAGAAGCACTTCTGTGGACCATGCTACTAAGGTATATAGTAGGAAAAAAATTGTAGTCAACATCAAAATTAATCATAGTTGAAAACTATAAATTAAAAGATATTCCAGATTGTCTGGTTATCCTGTTCATAGAAATGCAAACTTTCTTAGTAGGAGACAGGGTAACTTGCTAACCATGGCAACAATACGAAACAAAAACTTTCTTGTTAAAGCTGCACTAACCGTTTTCCCCTCGAGGGCAGTCATTGTTTTCCTGTGCTTTATTACCGTGATCAGACACACAGAAAGATTTTTTGAAATAGTGTATTTGAATAACTAGGTCAAAGAAGGTTTTCTAGTAAAATATTTAAAAGTCGACTTTTTTTTGAAAGACCATGCACATTTATAGTGATTATTGCAGCTAACATTGAGTTTCATTCGACATTTCAATCAGGGTTTGAAGTAGAGGTGTGTTAAAATATTACATATTATATATATATTATATATATATTACATATTATAATTTTAAAACAGTTTTTGTTGCTACTTTAAGTTTCATGCAGTTATGCAATCATCAGGCAACTGTTCTTAATAGTTCAATTTCGTGCTTGCACACGCTACTCATTTAACGGTTCGCTGATGCGCGTGCGGTTTTGAATTTTGCAGCGCTGAACTTTATTGCTTGCCGGCATTTCGCAAAAAGTTCCGATCTTCGGTTTAAAGTTTTGTTCTTTTCAGCTTTTAGCAGACAAAGTTTCTCTTCAGTGCAAAGGTTGCAATATTTTCCACCAGCGGAATACGATGGAGCGCGCGTCACGATAGTCCATTTAATTTTATAGTCTTTATCTATACGCTTCAATTTCCACACATACTTGTTTAAGATTATAATAAATATTGCTCTACAAATGATTTTGTGTTGAGCACTCTTATCTACTACAATCACAACACAGATATTGTATATTACATATTATATATATATTACATATTATATTATATTATTATATTGTTATTACATATTCTCGCTCGTGCAGCGCAGGCATGCGCGAGGAAGCTCGATTTTTTTTTGTTTAAATACGTTTATTTGAAAACGAAATCTTCAAATAAAGTTGTCTAAACATATTGTGTACTTGGGTATATAATTTCTGGACGTTCATATTGGAAAAGACGTCTGCTGGAGGAGTTTTTTTGCTTCGTTTTACTGGTAATTCTAACGTTTTAACATTTACGCAAACTAAAATTTGGATTCGCGATCAACGGTCATCGTGCGCACGTCATCAAGTCTATACGTCAGCGAACTTCGCAAGTTTTCTTTAAAAGTTTGCGTGTTGGGAATTTTGCGTGCGTGTTTAACAATATTAAATTTCATGAAAATGATTTCGAAGGATATTAGAGACAGAAAAGGAAATCTGGCAAATTTTAGACAGCTCGTAATCCACATTTTACTCTTGTTCTCAATAATACGGCTGTGTTTGGAGACGAAACTACATGATGATAGCAATCACATTAGACTGGATAACATTTACATTAACTCAGAACTTGTTACACTACCTGAGAAGCTATGCTTTGCATGGATATCAACCCGTGATGTCGTCCTTAGAAAATACAATTTGCCCTGCAATAATCGACATCGCTACGGATTAAATTTACAAGTGAGCAGTAAAATTGCGCATGCGGCAATTCTACTTTTGCTTGCTGGTGATATTGCAATCAATCCCGGACCCAATTTCAAGTCAGCTGATCAATCTTGTGTAAAAGTCTCAAACAAATCACCACTGAAATGTCTTCTTCTCAATGCTCGAAGTTTGAAAAGCCAACACAAGGAAGGCATGAAAGTAACAAATAACATCCATCTTTTTCAAGACTTAGTTTACTCCGAGAACAGTGAAATCGTTTGTGTTCATGAAACATGGTTGAATGGAAACATATTGAACAGCGAGATACTTGGCCAACAATATGAAATATTTCGTAAGGACAGAGAAAGCAGAGGCGGTGGAGTATTAGTAGCGATAAAAAGCGAGTCATTTAAAAGTGTGCGCGAGGTTGAGACTAATTGTAACATTGAAATTGTAGCAGTGGACGTAACTACGAAAACAAACTCGCACCTATTGGTCTGTTCCTGCTACAGACCTCCGAATTCCGATGAAAAGTGGTTAAGTGATTTTAATAACTTTCAACGTACAGATATCAACGGTCTTCGTGTAGCTCTTGAATCTTTAAACCTGACAAGCTTGATTTCAAATAACGAGGACATAAATAAAGCTTGGCTCTTAACACCTACTTCTTAACACCATCACGAAATACGTTCCAAGAAAACAAGTAAAAGGCCGTAAAAACATTCCTTGGATTAACAGTGAAATCATGCACTTGTTAAAGAAAAAAGAAACCATTAGGCGTAAGCTTTCTCTTCTCCCTCCGATTACCTACATGGAAAGTTCAAGCAACTTAGAGCTAAAGTTAAACATCTCTTGAAAGAATGTCGCGAGAGATACTTTAATAACCTTGACCAAAGTTTATACCTAAATCCAAAACGCTTTTGGAATGTATTCAAAATAAAATCGAAGACCAGTTCTATCCCTCAATCGGTGTTCTGGACTGTAGAAAACGATACGGAAGTCGCGAACAACCCGAACAGTATTGCTAACATGTTCAATAATTATTTCTCATCGGTATTCACATCGCAAAATATATCCCAGTCTGACTACGCTACAGATACAAATGAGAGTATTTCTACTTCCGGTTCTACTACGCAGACAATAGATCAAGTAACACTAATTGAATGTGAGGTTCTGTCAATCCTAAAGTCTATCGATCCAGATAAAGCATTAGGACCAGATGAAATTCCTGGTAGAATTCTGAAAGCAACCGCTGAACAAATTGCACCATCACTTACTTGCTTGTTTGACAAATCCCTCCAACTAGGTATTGTACCAGATGAGTGGAAACTAGCCAATGTTGTTCCAGTTTTCAAAAAAGGTGAAAAAGATCGGGTAGAGAACTACAGACCTATCTCCCTTCTGTGTATAGTATCAAAACTATTGGAACGATGCATACTAAACCACATCAGAGTCCATTTGCAAGAGATCGTTAATCACTGTCAGCATGGTTTTACTCCCGGGAAGTCCTGCACAACTCAACTTATCCAAATAATAGATTCTATCGGTAAACTTCTAGATCAGGGAGAACAGATTGACGTAGTTTATCTTGATATGTCTAAAGCCTTCGATAAGGTGTGCCATAAGAAAATGATCGATAAGCTCAGTAGTTTTGGATTTAATGGTGGCCTGCTTTCTTGGTTCAAGTCTTATCTACATCAACGTCGACAACAAGTCACAGTGTTAGGATCAATATCTCGGTCAACGCCGGTGAAGTCTGGAGTACCACAAGGTTCTATCCTTGGCCCAATCCTTTTCTTACTGTACATCAACGATTTACCCGACACAGTCTCCTCGTCTACAATCGCGACATTTGCTGATGACACCAAACTGTTCAAGTGCATATCGAGTGAAGAAGACAACAATCTTTTGCAAAAAGATCTCAAGAATTTAAACGACTGGTCCTCGTCTTCTGAACTCATGTTTAATCCTAATAAATGTAAAGTGCAGTCCATCTCGCGTAAAAGAAAGCCAATTATGACCTCGTATTCCATTGGAAATACGCAGCTTGAACACTGTACTCAATCAAGAACGAGACCTTGGAGTGTGGATCTCCTCAGACCTATCGTGGAAACAACAAGTGCTATCACAGAGTACGAAAGCCAACCAGATGTTAGGTTACGTAAAGAGAACAACGGAAAGCGTAACATCCCTCAACACAAGACTAACAATTTATTTGACAATCGTGCGGGCTCATCAATACGATCAACACGGACATGGAATGCGCTACCAAAGGAAATAACCCAAACTGACATATCTCTCGCCACCTTCAAAACTCTTCTGAAACAATATTACAACTCTGCTTTGACCCTAACATTCGACTCTGATGACCCACGAACATGGAAGACAGTCTGTGTCGCAGTCTATTAGTTAAACCATCTTGTTGTTATTAGGGGCACAGTAGCGCCTTTTGGTCGATGTGTTTTAGTAAGGACTGAAATGGCTTTAAAGAAGCGTGCAAATTGAACATTAATTGCACACCTGTGCACATCATTATGGGCGCTGCTGTACTTCTATTAAAACTACAGTAGAACAAATTCGCGAGGCATATCACTTTGTAAGCGAGTGATTGAACTGATAAATTTTTACTTCTAAATTTTGAACATATTTCGTAGGATTTTGAAGTTCTATGATCTTTATAAAAGTTTGGAGGATTCTTGAGATTTTGATATTTTAACTTAAAGTTAGATTAAGATGAGATTTTTTAAGTGATACACCTCGCGAGGAAATATATTTATTGTTATATATATAATGTGTTTGTTATTATAAAATTTTGCATGTATATGGGATCCACAGTAATTGGCTATGGCTGTTGTGGCAATCCTGCCTTGTATATTTTATCAAGGTAAAGTTAAATAAATAAATAAATAAAATGTAGGATTAATGGTATATCATTAATAATCTGAACAGTTGTGTCGAAATTTTTTCTTCTGTGCAACAAAACTCAGTTGTGTACTGAAAAGGGCATTCACTGTATATGTGTACAAATGTCTCAGGAATTTATACCATTCTTGTTTTCCAGAAGAAACAAAGACGTCTGGACAACTTGGTTCCTCACCGGCTGAGACGCATTCACTTGAGAACATTTTATCAACATATGTTGATAACATGTTCTCATATATATATATATGTTGATAAATGTTCTCAAGTGAATGCATCTCAGCCGGGAAAGTGAAAAAT
The DNA here is from genome assembly GCA_016169945.1 of Trachythela sp. YZ-2020. NCBI lineage: Eukaryota > Metazoa > Cnidaria > Anthozoa > Malacalcyonacea > Clavulariidae > Trachythela > Trachythela sp. YZ-2020. The sequence goes on along the minus strand of JADLSH010000168.1, from coordinate 1,264,763 downwards.
GATATATATTGTGGTCGTTTGAGCACTCTGGCCCCAAGACACTTCACGCATGTCTGGATGCGCATGTGTCTGAGTATTGTACCACATGCGCTTGGTGAGGGCAAGAGTATGGTGTATAAATACGAAGTCACTCGCATCTAGACTGCGTTACAAGCTGCACTGACGAGCCGTTGAACGGCGAAATATGCATGTCTGCAGATTTGACTATATATATATATATCAAACGACCACAAGGGAAGTGAGCTTTTGCATTATAGCTTATAGCCACCAATTAACCTCACAGAGTGCTCAACAACACAAGTGAAGGAGCATATATATATATTTTTCGCTTACCTCAAAACTATCCGCAACAGGCTGTTTCATTTACAGATGAATTCTTTACAGATATTTCATTTACATGTGATTCTTTTACAGATGAAACAGCCTGTTGCAGACAAGTTTTGAGGTAAGCGAAAATCTATAATTTGCTCTAACTATATGTTGTTAAGCACTCTTTGCGTTTCGTAGACCTAAACCTACACGTATATGTATATATATTATAGATTTTCGCTTACCTCAAAACTTGTCTGCAACAGGCTGTTTCATCTGTAAAAGAATCATCAGGCAGATGATTGAAACTGCCTGATGATTCTTTTACAGATGAAACAGCCTGTTGCAGACAAGTTTTGAGTTAAGCGAAAATCTATAATTTTGCTCTAACTATATGTTGTCGAGCACTCTTTGCGTTTCGTAGACCTAAACCTACACGTATATATATATTATATATATATGTAGTGGTGTAAAGTTCTTCTTGCAAGTATAAGCAAAGCCGGGCAAGTAGAAAATTCCACTGGGAATCGAACCCGCAAGCTGATGAAGTCAGCTCAAGTATAAGTTTCACGGTCTTATATTTCGTTTGTGTTACATGCTTATGGAAGTTACTTCCTTACACATTACGTTCTATTCAGCATTTGTCGTACTTTGGTCTTCCACCCAGAACTTGAGAAAGAAATTAGCAAATTTTTGAAAGCTACATTTCTAGATTCCCTGATTTATAGGCTCTCGTTTGATGTATTGCTTACCCCCTAAATCTAAGTAGAAATGTAATATTTTGGCGATTTAGTGAAGGAATATGAGTTTTTTTCCTTGGAAACGGCCTTAGCAACGCGTTGTTGTCCTAAAATCCTGATTGGGTTGCTAGCTTTGAAGCGATATATTTGAATTTATTTGCTTGCTTACCCCTCCCCCAGTTAGTTAGTTATTTGGTATGTGATTATATGCTGTTTACATGAAGTATAAGCCATGCAAACCGCAAACAATCGAAGCTTTGAGCTTCACAAACACAACGACTAAAAATCTAAAGAAAAAGTTCTTCTTCATCGACTTTATTCTTGTTTTGTTACGATGGAGAGTAAGAAATCATCTGGATACCGCAGAAAGCGTAAGTTTTCTGGTAGGTAACCAGTTTGCAACCGCGGCAAAAATGCTGAAGATTCAAGATCAAAGTGAGACGAATCAGACGCCGCCGAATACTTCTGCTTCTGCTCGAAAAATTTCCGCAAACAATTCGACTGTACATGCTGAAACGAAAGAAGGGAGTATTCGTTACTGGTTTTCGTTTAGTCGACCTCGAAATTTTAAAAGGCACACTTGAGCTCTTGCCGTGTTCAAATTGTTTACAATTTAGCCTTCAATTTCTCGAGGATCCACACAAGCGGATGGGATGTGCTTCCTATCTCTACTTGAGGTGTTCCTCCTGTGAGTGGACAAGTGAATTCTACACTTCGAAACAGACTAATAACTTTTATGAAGTGAACAGAAGGATGGTGTATGCCATGAGATCTGTTGGTTGTGGACCTGCTGGAGCTAAGCGATTTTGTGTACTTATGAACATGCCACCACCACCAAGGCCTACTCCATATGCTTTGCACAATAAAGCTCTTCTCCAGAGTGCTACGACTGTGTATAAAAAAACAGTACAAGATGCTTGTCAAGAAATTCATGATATGAAGCAAACAGCATCAAATGAAGTTGCGGATTGTGCAGTGTCTTGTGATGGGACTTGGCAGAGGAGAGGGTTTTCTTCGCTTATTGGTTGTGTTGCCACAATCTCCATGGATACGGGGAAAATTGTTGATGTTGAACCACTAAGCAAAGTGTGCCATACATGCAAAAAACTCAACAAGAAGCCACAGACATCTAAAACTGCATCTTTGAAAGCTGAGCATGAGCAAAAGTGCAAGGCAAACTATGAAGGATCTGCCCCTGCAATGGAACCAGAAAGTGCTTTGAGAATTTTTAATCGGTCGGTGGAGAGCAACCAGCTTCGTTATTCAGAGTTTTATGGTGATAGGGACAGCAAGAGTTATGCTGCTGTGAAGGATGTTTATGAGGAAGACAATGTAACTGTTACTAAAAAGGAATGTGTGGGACACGTGCAAAAAAGGGTTGGAACAGCGCTGCGAAAGTTGAAGAAGGAGAACAAAGGTTTAGGAGGAAAAGGTCGTTTGACGGATGCCATGATTGACAAGCTCCAAAACTACTATGGAATAGCCATTCGAACTAACTGTAAAGACATAGAATCCATGAAGAAAGCAATATATGCTGTTCTATGTCATTGTGCTTCATCTGAGAAAGATGACTATCATACCCACTGCCCAGAAGGCAAAGATAGCTGGTGCGGCTTTCAACGGGATAAGAGTAATGTCACAAAGGGGTACAAGCACGGTGCTGTCCTCCCTAAGCAAGTCATTGGTCATGTTAAACCAGTATTTGACAGACTAAGTGATCCCAGCCTGCTGCAAAGGTGCCTTGATGGCAAGACTCAAAACCAGAACGAGTCTTTTAATGCCATGATTTGGAATCGTGTCCCAAAAGAGGTGTTTGTTGGGTCTGAAGTGTTTTCGTTGGGTGTATATGATGCTGCTGCCCATTTCAACACTGGTGCATCTGCTGCAATTGAGCTTCTAAAGGATATGGGCCTTGCACCTGGCAAGTTTTGTACAGAAGAGTGCTTGAAATCTGACAGGCTGCGTATACGGAAAGCAAACTATAAATGTCACGAAAAAAATTAAATACGGCGCAGGTTAATACGGAAGGAAAAGAAGAAGAAAGGGGACAAATTAGCAGCAAAAGAAGGAGAAACATATGCATCAGGTGCATTTTGACTAAACTTAGTTATATTGACTTGGTAATGTTTTAATACTTGTATATTTCTTGATTTGTAGTCAATATATGTTCTCAGTCATCTTCATCGCTCGTGAAAACATTGATATCCGCTGTTTTTTATGAAATAATTTATATATTGGAAGGATTTTTAGGTTCATCCCCTAGACTGGTCTATAGTGAGTACAGAAATAAGATTTATTTGTTTTTGTATCCCCTATTAACTTCTCTATAGTTTTGAAAAAGGGATACTAAAATCGCTGTTGGGGGTCATTATCTTAGTTGCCATGGCAACATAAAGTTCAATACTTATGTTGTTCTGATCACTACACCAATACCTCTTTGGTTCATGCATTAGTAGTTCAATTGAAGCTATTTTATTGATAATTGAAATCAGGGTGGAAGACCACCTTAGAAGCAACTTGCTCTATATTACTTTAAACTTTTCCCTTCTGCTTTTAATTCTTGATCTGCAAAATTAGAAAAATTGTTGTAATATATAATTTAGAAATTTATTTATTCTGTTTTCAATTTTTAATCAGAAAATTAGAAAAATTGTTGTAAAAATATATAATTTAGAAATTTATGTTGCTGTGTTGTAGTGTTACTATACTTTGAACGCAAGAGTGCATGCAAGTTTTTGTTGAAAAACTATGTTTATTTAAAAGTTATAATCGGAAGAGATAACCCTCTATCTTTCTTTTGTTTCGACTATTATAGACTACCAGCAGTCGTGGCTTGGATAGAACGTCTGATGTAGAAAATGTAAGCTGTTAATGCAATATTAAAACTGCGTAACTTCTGCAGTTTAATTCTAATGCTGTTTGGTTAAATTTGTTCCTCTTCCAACAGGATATAGACAGTAGCTACCTGGCAAGTGAAGAGATGCTTCAATCAAGTAAGAGCGCTAATATAATAACATATTTTCGTACCCATGTGTCAAGGTTATTTTTATCTTGTTAATTTAGGCCAACTCGCCTATCTTATCTCAGCCGGCTGAGTCTGGCCTGATTGGGACATCAGAAGAACGTCTGAGATACTTACGTGAGTCAGCGGAGGAACTCAGGCAGTCAGAAGAAGCTGATGCAAGACGCGAACAGGAAAGAACAGTAACAGAAAATGAACAACAGATTTTAGAGGAACAACTAGAAGAATGTTGAAGAATTAGAGAGTCACGAGTGTCCAGCAAAACCAGATATCGATGAAGACCACGTTGTTGTTTGTAGATCTTGGTGTGGTTACACGTGCCTTTCGACCGGAAGAAACGATTGCTGCCGTCAATGATTGGGTTGGATCTCTATAGAAATGGCCGGAGCACTTTCGTTTCTATCTTCCAAGAGGAAACATGTTAACACCTCAGCAGTCTGTGGCATTGGCTGGCAGGTGCACCTTAACCATGGAGATTTGTAACAGCTTCCTATCCTTCTGCACCATCTACCACGAGTGATATACAGCACAGCGAAGCTGACTCCCTTCAACAAACAGCATCATCAGGAATCTCAATTAACCCACCTCAAATACTGATGGAAGTGATTAAGCTGTACATGAAGAAGATATCCGGGCTGGTGAACTCCTACTGAACCTGGAACAACAACGTCAGGATACTCTCCAAATTTTCCCTGAAGAGAAGCACATCATAGTATGCAAGACTAACTTGGTGCAGCAGATGTTGGAGTTGTACACAGATGATGGTGTTTCTGGGTACAAGATGCGAGTTACAATCGACTAATACGACGCCAGTGGCGATGGTGTTCTGTGTGAGCTATTCGCTATGTTCTGGGAAGAATTCCTCTCCAAAAATGGCAAGGGTGCAGACCATTACACTCTTGCATTACATTCTTCATATTCAGATAGTGTTTACGTAGCATTAGGAAGACTAATAGAGCACTAAATCCTAACGTGTGGCACACTTCCATTATCTTTGGCAGAGGCGCTTTTGCATCAGCTCGTTGATGGCAATGTCAATGAAGATTGTTTGGAAAGATCTCTTCTCAGCACGATGACTACAAGTGAACGACGAGTGATGCCATTTACGGGAGAAATTTTGACACTACTCGGTTGCTTGAAATTCTAGCAGACTATGGTGTTCAGTCATTCCTGTGGCCAGACAACATAAAGGTGATTGCTCTGGAGATTGCTAGAGCCCAACTGGTTCGAAGACCATTCTATGTGCTGACAAGAATTAAAGAAGAGATGTCAGCAACGTTTCGAAGCTTGATTACGAGGAACAACATCACAGCAATGTATCACATTTGTATACCAACAACAAGAAACGTACTCGATGCTTTATATTCGGATCCGAAAGACGCCGAAGAACAAAGACTTTCCATTGGCTTTTGAGATACGTTGGCGAGTTACGTTGGGATTTGGAAGATTAGAACATTTTAGAACATCTTAGTGCATGTTTATGACAAATGACACTGTTCTTGTTCCTGGTTTTGTTACTGTTCCTATTATAAGTTTTGTCCCTATATCATGTTTCTTGTGAATGCAGGTTACCTTCACACATACCACTATTTCATAAATGTATGTAGACAAAGTAAAGTTTCTATGTAAGTTTGTATTTTTAATCAATCACAAAATAAGTACGAGAAGGAGTTTGAAGATGCTTTTGCAGCATTTTTTCTAGGTATAAAGGATTAAAGGTAATAAAACGTGTACAAACCTTGTCTAAAATGTCTCATTATTAAAAGTCTCCATGTAACATCGGCAAAAAACACCCTCAGGGTACATCCATCCTGGAGTAGTCAACTCTTATCGGCAACAATGCAGTTTCAATATTTGCATTTTAGAATTCCTTTTACATGCAAGTGAAAATGTATGGGAACACCATGACCATGTGCATTTCTGCTAGCTTTACTACTTTATACAGGTTGTCAATTACCCAAAATTTCGACCAAACGGAAGTATGTGGCAAGTACCGTTTTCCAGTTTGTTGGAGAAACAATGTTTTCTTGCGTGCACAGCTCAGTAAGTAAGCGGTCTATATTCGTATCTCCAGTCTTTGACTGACCGCTGACTAACAGTCTTGCCCAATCAACATCACTGTCAGATATTGAGGTAATATAATCTTCCGTTCCTATAATCAAGAAAGAAGTGCATCAGTTACTATTAACACCAAATTATACCTCAATAATATAGGCAACGGAGATACAGTGACACTCACCATGTCTGGACGGTAGAAAATGCAATGTGTTCGGTACTCCGGAAAGGCATTCTACATTCCTTTGCTTTTTATTCTGTGGTTATTCCAAGAATTCACAACTTCATTTAAATTGTGTTGTAGGATATCCATAAAGCAATGTCTCAAACAAATTCTAAACATAATATATAAATTGAATAATTAAATAAATAATTAAATAAATAACATAATTAACATAATTTAAATATATATATATATATATATAAGTGAATTTTGGTTCACGAAATCTCAGAGTGCTCAATATGGTATAGATAGAGCAAAATAGTACAAAAGTATAGATACATCAAGTAGAAGCCCTCACCAAGCGCATGTGGTACAATACTCAGACACATGCGTGAAGTGTCTTGGGGCCAGAGTGCTCAAACGACCACAAGGGAAGTGAGCTTTTGCATTATAGCTTATAGCCACCAATTAACCTCACAGAGTGCTCAACAACACAGAGTGAAGGAGCATATATGGTCAAATCTGCAGACATGCATGTTTCGCCGTTCAACGGCTCGTCAGTGCAGCTTGTAACGCAGTCTAGATGCGAGTGACTTCGTATTTATATACCATACTCTTGCCCTCACCAAGCGCATATGGTACAATACTCAGACACATGCGCATCCAGACATGCGTGAAGTGTCTTGGGGCCAGAGTGCTCAAACGACCACAAGGGAAGTGAGCTTTTGCATTATAGCTTATAGCCACCAATTAACCTCACAGAGTGCTCAACAACACAAAGTGAAGGAGCATATTGTATATATATATATATATATATATAATCTGCAGGTGCATGTTTCGGCGTCAAACGCCTTGTCATATGCAGCTTGGTATATCTAGATATACGCACATGCAATAGCACGGCATCTGTATTAAACAATATACACGCAATTGGTTCGACTTGTTCTTTACGAGCATTTTAAGCATAAAATATAGCTTTAATTTTTCTGGGGATTGGTACCAGTATTACAATTAAAGTATTCACAACGTTAGATCTGACTCGTTCAGTCATCCACTACAGTCTCATCGCATATAAATTCTCGATACTAAACATTTGCCCTATATAAAATTCGGGGCCAGGTGTAAATACGCCAAATGCTTCAAGGTCCTAAAATATGCATAGCATTCTTAATTAAGCAAGTATTCAAATTATGCTCATGATTCCTACGATGCAAATTCACTAAACCTTAAACAGCTGAATCCACCACGTTGTGCAATGATGTTTAACTCATTAACTGGCAGACTGTTGCAACATTTCTACCCCTTTAACTGGCAAGCAATATGCCGAATTCTTCATTGAATTTGTGGGCAATCATAAAATTGGCAATATCTATAAAACTTTCTGATTTTTCGAATCAGACAAGAGTGATATATAATTGACCTAATTTAGTTTAAATGAGCTTGCATTCGTAAATAGATAATTAATATTTTTGAGTGAGAATTTTTGGTTTGGGTAAATTTTATAGCACTAACATTTTGCCCCTCATGACACCTAATATCTGAAGGGCAATATCTCCATAACCCTACATAAATGGCAAAAAAAAATTAAATTGCTGGGTTGGTACATATTTTTATTAAAACTAATTTTCATCTTTTAGGATATAAATTAGAAAATGATCAAAAATTAAAATAAATTCTCTTGAGCCTAGTCCAGGACCTCATGTTTAAAACATAAAATGGAGAAGAGTAGGTTGTTGTTCACGGGTCAAAACATCTATAAGCCAAAACGCAGTGATTGTACCTCCTCGAAGTTTTAAATTCACACAAATATATTTGATAAAACAAATAGTACAAGAATTTATCTGTTTTAATATAAACAATGGATGAAAAGAGTGAGAAAAGCTGGCATTTGGGGAGGTGTTTTTAAACCAGACTTCGACAACCAACATATTCAAACGCAATTTGCGGTGACAAAACAAAAAGCTGTTCATTTCTCTACTCAAAGCACTAAAAGTCATCCACAAAGTGAAAAATATCTTAACTTTACACCAGGTAAGAACTTTAGCTCAATTTTCTTGTGTTTCTGTTGAGAAAACAGCGATTTTTTGTGCCCAAAAAATTTTGCGCATCTGTAGTCTACTCATAAGACAAGATAATGGCAGACAGCCGGCTTCTTTTTTAAATCTGGCTCAAAAAGCAAGCACGTTTTTCAGTTTGAAATAGGTCGTAAAACAGAACAATCGTGTAAAAATACAATCTTCATACTCTGAAACTAGGGTCGTTTTAAGACGAAATTTACAAAAATAGATGGAACGGTCATTGTGGATCATTCTACTTAGTTTTAATGTGATTTTACTAGGCGTATTCATGCCAAAAAGACGACATACGCACATAGTAGGTAAAATGTGTAGTGGTTTGAATACACTTTTGCTAAATTCACAACTTGGACAAGAAGACCAACAGAAGGGTTACGAAAACAGTAAAATAATGCCATAAACATGCACGAACAGTTCTTCAGAAAGGATAATTTTAAACTAGATTTAACCTGCTAAAATGCTGTCGAATTTTGGGAGTTTTTTCAAAACTTTTCTATTCAAAAACAGGCTAAAAAAAGATCGTATCTACTCACTTGTGTTTGGTGTTCGTGTTCCTTGTGATTTCCGACTATTATTTTCCATAAAATTTACAAAATACCCATGTTTTCGGCTCAAAAGCTTGCGAATGGATTTCGACAAGAACTTGACCAAAAACGCGGAGACATTCCCTTTCGATTTGGACCAAATTTTCTGTGTTGAACTCTTGAAAATCCTCTTCTTTTTTGCCCTTAAAACTTGCTGTAAATTTCCTTTCTTGTAACATATAGCCATTGGGTAAAGTTTTTGTAAAAAAATAGAATTTTAAACTTGAAAATCTTTGCGAGTTTTCGATCAAATTCCTCGCCCAATGTGTCTTGGAAAGCTCGTGTTTCACATTCTATATTCGTATTGGTTGCTAGGCAACCTGTCAAACACGTGCTTGGCAATCCTGCCTGGAAGTTGACATGCCAATCTAGGGCGCATCCGGGCGCATTGCCAGTTTAACCCCTTGCCAATTCCACGGGCATTCGGGCGCATTGCCAGTTAATGAGTTAAAGAATGACCACCAAGCTTCAATACGCTAGTTAAAATGTATAATAAATGGTAATCAGCATTCAACAATAAGCCATTCTCTGTCCCTGGGTCTACACGCAATAATCTTGGGAAACCTACATCAGGATTAAAGAAGAAATGCGATAACAACAGCTGAATTTTTAAACCAGTTCACTATTCACTATCGACTCTTCTGACAATGCAAATGAAACATATATATAACCTATATATTTAATATTTTTGATATAACACATGAGTTTTATAGCAAACCTCCATTTCTTTTAACACGACTAAGTCCAAGTAGTATTTTGCAATAAAGCACTGATTTTAATTTGACGGTCCAAAACCAAATGGTTTCAGCTTATCGTAACCATCAACACGATACACATATTTGGACCCTAAAATACTCAAGACTTTAACTCTTTCTGGTCGGTCGCATTTTAATTATGTTGTCGCAAGAGCACTTTGAGTATGATCTCCTTTGCAAAATATTTACCCCCTGGCAATGAAATTAACACCATTGGAATCCTTACAAAATAAGCTTTTTAACAGTGGGCTATTTTGCCGACTAAACATTACAGAATCAAAAATACTAAAAGTTTAGTCCCAAACATACCTCCAGTCATACTTCAGTTCAACTCAAACAATCTTTAATATCTTTTAATATCTTGAAAGACTTCTAATGGTCGAAATTTAGCTTTTTATCTGTTTCTTTAGGCTGTACAACGTGCGTTCGATACAGCTTTTAGAAATATTTATTTTGAATTTTTTTTTATTTATCGGGAATTTTCCAACATGCACGCGCTTGTCGTAGTTTGACTATATATGGTTTGCCCACACGCTTCAGTCCCGACAAAAATATCTTATATAGGGTATGTACCCTGGGGAATTCATTCCGGCCACTTAAAAAACCATAGCAACAGTCTTTGTTTGTGTTTGGGCCTTTTCCGGTTGTTTTTGTCTGAAATTCCGGTTTGACCGGTACGCTACATTTCAAATTTCGCCGTAACTTTGTCAATTTTTATTGTGTTTTTTGAAAGTTGGTAAGTTTGTACTGTTTTTAAAGCTCTATAAAACGGTGTATTAGCGCAGTCATAGACATAGATAATACGTTAAGACAAATAAGTTCACTAACTGGAATCATGACCAGAAGTTATTGGATGCTCTGGTAAGGCCAATTGTCCCGGTAGATTTATTAAAATCCCAACTAGAACAACGTCAATATAATTTACCCATTTCTAATAATATAGTAGTGACGAAAACGATGTGGAATAGTAGAAATAAAACTATAAGCTCTGTCTCTCATATCGTTGCACTTCCGATCCCAGCTGCGTGATTGTGTTCCGTTTCCGATCTATGATCTATTACCGAGTTGAACTGAGTAATAGTGTTCTATTACATAGTTGAACCATGAAATAGCATTCTATTACTTAGTTGAACATAGTAATAGTGTTCTATTACCGAGTTGAACCGTAAAATAGGATTCTATTACCGAGTTTAACACAGTAATAGTGTTCTATTACCGAGTTGAACACAGTAATAGTGTTCTATTACCGAGTTGAACACAGTAATATTGTTCTATTACCGAGTTGAACACAGTAATAGTGTTCTATTAGCCTGCGTGGCAGGCCCTCATTTGGGGCGGGCGAGGGAGAGGAAAGAGGGCCTGCAAGAAAACCCAGCTTTCGTGACTAATGCATCAGTCAAATCCAAGTGTGCCCATCCCCACCCCGGGCCACCGCGGGGCATTTTACTGTAAAGCACGTCCCGGGGTTGTGCATTTGAACTCAAACCTTTGCCCGGGGGCGGGCATTTGGATTTGACTGATGCATAAATTAGATTGGTCAACACCAAGAATGTCGAATACTGGAATGTGTTGATTTTAAAATGGCGTCCCTGTACCCGTAGCATTCAGTTTGATTTCAAAAGTTGCTTATCGACTGAGCATCGTGGGTTTTTACTCCAATTAAAAGATGAACAGAACGAGCTTTCAGAAGTTTACTTGAAGGCAAGGATGTGGTCGTCCTACCGGTTTTGGAAAGAGTCTTATCTTCCAGCTTTTGGCTCTGTTGGCGACGGAGAAGTTTAGGAGACAAGGCAAAGGAAAATGCGACGGAACTATACTAGTTATTTGTCCCTTGCAAAGTTTAATAGAAGATCAGCTACGGGAAGTAGCAGACTTGGGTATTTCAGCTTCATCTTTGCTGGATGCCAGCTTTGAAGACGTAAATGATGGCAAATTTCAAGTAATTTATTCATCCCCAGAATGTGCACTTGAACAAGAGTTTATAGATTAATGCTTAAAGAATGAACATGGACATTTCCACAATAACATGGCTGCAGTGGTGATTGATGAAGCCCACACACTTGAAACCTGGACTGGTAAGAGGTATTGTTCAGTTTGTGCAAATGTTCATTTTTACAATCTTGACCATTGTCCATTCTACAACTCTTTATTTATAATATATTAATCAAGCTATACTGTTTAATGTATATACCTGTGAACCAAACAGTGCTAATTTGTTCCTTCTGTTGTGTATTTTATTAGAAAATCAGGAGGAAAGGGACAAAAGAGACAAGTCTTCCGATCGGCATTTGGAGATTTGATAATGTTGAGGTCATTTTCCAAAGAAGGTATTCGCCATATATTAATTATGAATAAAATGTGATAACTATTAACTTATTAATTCCATATGATGTGATGCTGTTGCTTTATTATTGTAGCTGATATTTATTTCTTACAGGAATTCCTTTTTTGGCACTGGTACAGCTGATGAGAGTACATTAAATGTCATTCAAAGTGACCTGTTGCTAACAAGTCCTGAATGCATCTTTGTCAGCCCCGAGAGAAATAATATAAGATTAAGTGTAAAAAAAGTGCCTAAGAATGAAATGTTTGTGCAATTGTCATGGCTGATAAAGCTTATAAAGGACACAGGTGCATCCTGTCCAAAAACATTAATCTTTTGTAACACATTGAATGATATTGCTGCAGTATTTAACTATTTGATGTTACAACTTGGATCAAGTGCATATAATCCTCCCGAGTCAAGAAAACCCAATTGCAGGATAATTGGTATCTATCACTCTAACTCATTTAAAGAACAAAAAGAGAGATTGTTTATTCAACTTAAACATACAGGGAGTAAGAGAGTTGTTGTGGCATCATCTGCCCTTGGTATGGGAGTAAATTTCCCTGACATTAAATATGTCATTAATTGGGGACCTGCCAGATCAGTTGCAAGAAGCCTTTTGGATCAGTTACAAGAAGGAGGTAGGGCTGGTCGGGATGGCAGCTCTGCTCACTTAGTTATTACTTATTATGGTCAGCAACTAGCACACTGCGACAAGGATGTTAAGCAGTTTGTCAACACAACAGGTTCATGTTATCGTGTGGCTGCATACAGTCAATTTGATTCCTCAGTAGTGCCTGGTGATGTCAAGCATGATTGCTGTAGTTATTGTTGCCAATCATGTAAGTGTTCTGAGGAAGGATGCCCTATTTCGTTTCCTTTTGACAACATTTCTACAGGGCAGGCATGTGTAAAATCTCAAATTGGACTGACCAGGTCAGTAAGTGATCAGGAAAAGGGTTGCTTTAGAGATGCCCTTCAAGAACTAGTGTCTCAAATAAATACTGGCAGAGAGCTGCAGTATTTGACATTGTTTCCACACATGGCTTTTCATCCCATTTGATTTCTGATATAGTTGATAACAGCTATAAAATATTCACAGTTAATGACATTTTGTCACAGGTTCCCTGTGTTCTCAATTACTCATGCATACCGGATTCTGGATGTCTTCCAAGAACTTTTTATGGACATTCCTGACAGTAATTTTGAAGAAAAAGCTGATATGGAACTGTATCATGACATAACCCCTTTCGAACAAACGCTTAATGAATATTTTGACAATATTAGTGAACTGGTAAGTGATATACAGGGTGTATAAAAAAAACGGGACAAATTTGAAATTGCTCTCAACTTTGCGAAGCGGCTCCAGGTACGAAGTTTTTTATTAATATAGATTGTTTGGGTATTTATAATGTAGAATAAACGAAAAAATTCTGAAAGTTAAATTTTCACTTAATATTTTTACTTAATGCATGACTATGCAGACTAGGCTTTTTGTGCAACCACATTTTAATAGAGCATATAGTTGTACCTTATACAGGGTAAATTTTGCATGTCAATCTGCAAACTCAGGTTCAAGGCCATCTAGCTTCTCCACACTGGATTCTCCATCTTGAAATGTCAACTTAACGTTTCGAGCTCTTTCTTTGAATAGCTGATCCCCATGTAAGGGGATCTTTGTGAGAATAGTTGTTTTGTCTGAAGATAGTGGGACATATTTTGACTGGTTGGTCTGCATCAGCTGTGCCATTTCTCCGGCAACATTAGGGTTAATGAAGTCTACACCAAGACAACACTGAAACAAATTCATCAACAAATTCATCAACATGATTCATCAACATTTTCCCTCAATTGGAACTCCAATAGCCTCCAACAATCACTCTAAAACTTCAGCTTCGACACTTTGTCATCCTGGCCTTAACGTATGACACTAACTGTTGGGTGTAAAGAAAGATTTCTCTTTTCCCTGCGTAACACCCTGGTATTTGAGGATTAATATCATGACAACAAATTGTTGTTAACCATTAGCTGGCAATGCACCCTACTTTAATACTTCACTTGTCTTACACCAGACGATTTTAGCCATCAGTGGTAGAGTATTGCCAGTAAATGGGTTAATAATAATTATAATCATAAGACCTATTTTAACTTACTGACTCTGCTTTCTTTGACATTTCCTTTGAGTATTTGTGTGGAATGTTCCAAACCACTACATTCTGGAATGGCTGGAAATATTTCAGGTACTTTGTTACCACTCTACTGACAAGAACTGCCATTATACCAATTAAGTTCTCTTGTACTTGTCCATCTGGCAACAACTCGACAAGCTGTGTCATGTCTCTCTGGTTTTGTTTCCTGTTGACTTCCATGGGAGACGCCCTGTCCAATACAGAAAATTGATGTGTCCAGTGCAAAGATTTGTTATTCCTTTCTTTCGTCTCAATTCTTGCAGCAATTTCCAAATCAACATTATCAGCCACAATTCTACAGTATAAAAAGCAAAATATTTAAAGCTTAAGAAAATGGCCTGGTTAAACATAATTAAAACAAGGCTTATTTTTCCAGACACCTTTGAAGGGGGCTTCTTGGAGAGAGAGAGAGAGGCTTATTTTCTTTTCCTTATCGTCGAATATCAACTGCCAAAGCATGATGACTTTGAGCGCTTGTATATTTGGCACCCCTCGCCCAAAACGGACGAAAATACCACCAATCGATTCAGCAAACACACCTGTTCTTGGCTAATGCCAATCAAAACGCTAAACACATTGTGTTACAGACCTCTGTGAGTTTTAACACCTTTGTAATCTGATATTTATTATATCCTAAACTAATTATATATTCAGTACCTTTGGTCGATTATAACTTCTGTTTTAAAAACTGTGTGATCTTTGCTAATACACCGTTTTATAGAGCTTTGAATGCTGACCAACATTCAAAGAACAACAATAAAAATTGACAAAGTTACGGCGACATTTGAAATGTAGCGTATGGGTCAAACCGGAATTTCAGACAAAAACAACCGGAAAAGGCCCAAAGATAAACAAAGATTGTTGCAATGGTTTTTTAAGTGGCCGGAATGAATTCCTCAGGGTAAAGAAGGCCGGAATGAATTCCTTGGGACTGAAGCGCATGGGCAAACCATATATAGTCAAACTACGGCAAGCGCGTGCATGCTGGAAAATAGCCGATAAATAAAAAAACATTAAAAATAAATATTTCTATTCGCCGTATCGCAGCCAAGTTTTGCCAAATAAAGACAGATGAAAAGCTAAGTTTCGACCATTAGAAGTCTGTGGAGATATTAAACATATGAAAAGACATTAAAGATTGTTTGAGTTGAACTGAAGTATGACTGGAGGTATGTTTGGGATTAAACTTTTAGTCTTTTTGATTCTGTAATGTTTAGTCGGCAAAATAGCCCACTGTTAAAAAGCTTATTTTATAAGGATTCCAATGGTGTTAATTTCATTGCCAGGGGGTTAATATTTTGCAAGGGAGATCGTACTCAAAGTGCTCTTGCGACAACATCATTAAAATGCGACCGACCAGAAAGAGTTAAAGTGATTCATGTACGATAATTTCGTAAATGTTCCAGTACATAAAAATGTGTAAGGAAAACCATAGGATTTTATCAATTGAAATTACTTCTGTTTTTGTGTGAATGGGGGGCATATTAGGAGGGGGTGGGAGTTATTGTGAGGGATGGCTCTATGTACGAATAATAATTAGGAAATAGAAGTAATTTACATTTTTGCATATATAATACAAGAATATAATTCATCAATTCTTACTTGTGATTGGGAAGGTTTTCATGTTCGAGAACACAAATCTCATATTGCAATCCTTCTTCAGTGAAACTCAAATCATCAATACTGAATAATGCCACAGCATTTTCGTTCCCACTTAACTCTTTCTGGTCGGTCGCATTTTAATTATGTTGTCGCAAGTTGTCGCAAGAGCACTTTGAGTACGATCTCCTTTGCAAAATATTTACCCCCTGGCAATGAAATTAACACCATTGGAATCCTTACAAAATAAGCTTTTTAACAGTGGGCTATTTTGCCGACTAAACATTACAGAATAAAAAATACTAAAAGTTTAGTCCCAAACATACCTCCAGTCATACTTCATCAGTTCAACTCAAACAATCTTTAATATCTTGAAATTTAGCTTTTTATCTGTTTCTTTAGGCTGTAAAACGTGCGTTCGATACGGCTTTTAGAAATATTTATTTTGAAATTTTTTTTATTTATCGGGAATTTTCCAACATGCACGCGCTTGTCGTAGTTTGACTATATATGGTTTGCCCACGCACTTCAGTCCCGACAAAAAATCTTATATAGGGTATTGTACCCTGGGGAATTCATTCCGGCCACTTAAAAAACCATAGCAACAGTCTTTGTTTGTGTTTGGGCCTTTTCCGGTTGTTTTTGTCTGAAATTCCGGAACTCCAGAATTCAAGAACATTTGTTTGTCAATAACCTCATTGAGAAGTTGTAATCTTCTCTTATTTTCTTCGATAGATGTCTTCCATTGTAAAACCTTTGCATCGAAGTGTTTACCCATTTTGCGTTGCATTTCGATTGGGACAAATGCACACACCTAACCTGTTTAACCTCGTTATATCTTGATACGTTACACCACTATGAACCAATAAACTGATATTCTATAAGTAACAGCCAACATTTTTGGGTTTCGTGTCCGAGCAACAACAGGGGTTAAAAAATGGTTGAGAAATGCCGTACGAGGTCGTACGCTCTATAACCAAGTTGGCGTACGGTTTGTTTGAGTTTATTGAGTTTCTCACTCATTGGTGAGCGGATTTCCCAACAGGCTATTGCCCAATTGATAGGGGATCCGAGGCCTACGATTTTAACGTCCTTATCAGAGAAGACGCGAAAGTCTAACCATTTACTGATGTCAATGTAAAGGTAGCACTTTCTCCTCAATTATTTTAAGACCATGAGTAGAGGTCCGACCAAGTATTGAACCCAGGTCTCCCAGCTTGAAAGGCAAGCGTGGTTACCACAACACCACAAGTGCTGGTTTATCGATGTTGATGTATGCTTTTCTGAACATAGCTTTGCCCATGTTTTCTGTTGTATATATTTCCTGTTTATTAGCAACAGAACATTTCCGCGGGCGTTTACCGAGATTTCAAAAGGAGTTAACCGTTAAACAACGTGAAATTTTTGGTAAGACTAAAAAGCGCTGCAGATAGCGCTGCAGATGGAAAATTGATGACGCTAACTCTGACCAGAGGATGCTCGTTGTCTGAAGTAATTGTAGGCTAATACAAAGGAGCTGTACCAAGGCTAATATATATACAGCTATTTCAATTAAGGTTTTCCCCGAGCAAAGCGGAAAAGTTGAATACGAGGGCGAAAGGCTTGCTGGGAATCGCTAAAATATTAATGGCCAAGAATTTGACAAACCTCAGTGGTTTCCTAAGAAATTAGCAATAATATTTAAAAGTAGAAACGTATTAAATATTTTGTGGGCTGTTCTTTGTGGGTAATTCCTTTGAGACGTTTTTATGCATCAGTGGCTCAGAGCTGTGAATGAATTAAGGTGGCATTTATGGCTGACATACAATTTTGTGATGGAACAAGTTCGAGGCATTTTCCACTACGTTATAACGACAGGAGTCACAAATAATCATAAGTTTTGCAGCAAGTTTAATTGCAAATTGGTATACAGGGTGTATAAAAAACAAACCTTTCGAAATTAACATATTCTTCTTAACCATAAGATTTTATACCCTTGGGAATTTAAAATGCCTTCTAATCGTATGAGTAGCGTACTTAAGAACAATATGTTAATTTCTTAGGAATCCACTGAGGTTTGTCAAATTCTTGGGCCTTTAATTTTTTGGAGATTCCCAGCAAGCCTTTCGCGCTCGTATTCGACTTTTCCGTACTTTTTCGGGGACAACCTTAATTGAAATAGCTGTATATAAATGTAATGTAAAACGCTAGGTTACAGAGTATATATATAAATGGGTAGTAGTCAAATCTGCAGACATGCATGTTTCGCCATTCAATGGCTCGTCAGTGCAGCTTGTAACGCAGTCTAGATGCGAGTGACTTCGTATTTATACACCATACTCTTGCCCTCACCAAGCGCATGTGGTACAATACTCAGACACATGCACATTCAGACATGCGTGAAGTGTCTTGGGGCCAGAGTGCTCAAACGACCACAAGGGAAGTGAGCTTTTGCATTATAGCTTATAGCCACCAATTAACCTCACAGAGTGCTCAACAACACAAAGTGAAGGAGCATATATAGTCAAATCGGCAGACATGCATGTTTTGCCGTTCAACGGCTCGTCAGTTCAGCTTGTAACGCAGTCTAGATGCGAGTGACCACCAAGCGCATGTGGTACAATACTCAGACACATGCACATATATATGCACAAAACTGCCTGATGATTCTTTTACAGATGAAACAGCCTGTTGCAGACAAGTTTTGAGGTAAGCGAAAATCTATTAGGTTACAGTATATATATATAAATGTAATGTAAAATGCTTTTACATAATGTCATTTCAGGCAGAGAACAAGTTGAGAGATTGGTACATCAGTGGCGAGCATGTACAGAACTGGCTAAAAGAATGCAGCTAAGAACGTACACAATCACTACAATGAATACAGTGATTTCCATACCAGAGAAGTGGAGGCTCACATATGTGCTGGCTTCATGGAAAAGTTGGGAATGACGAAAATGAATGGTAAGTGATCATATGTGAGACTATACAGTACAGTAATATGCTTGATGATGTCAATTGTAGGCTAATACAAAGGAACTGTATCGTACGTTTCCTTAGATACTTGACGTACGCCAAGCATTTTTCGGCGTACAATGATACGTCCGTACGCCTATTTTTTAACCCCTGAACAACTGCTGTGGCCAAAGCAAGTTGATTGATGGACGTAACGTTTGTCGCGAAATAGCGACAAACACTTTAGTACTTTAGATTATAGTTGCACAACTTTATAGATATAAAATTACACACTTTTAATAACATAGATCGGGTAACAACATCCCCATTTGGATTAACTAAAAGAACCTTTAGTTTAAGTGATGAACGCCCTTGACATATTTTCAAGCTCTGGCCCACCTGCGTGGTTAGCAGAGGATTGCTCTACATTTGCTCGTGAAGCAAAGGAAACACTGACCTCACACCTACAGACACCTAGTTCTTACAGAGCTAGCAACACAAGGGATCAAGAAAGCCATCAAATTTCTCCACCTGCAAGTAATCAGGGCAAGAATCGAGAACTATCCACCTGTTTTCGCTGTGGTAAAGTTGGACACTTATGCAAAGGATGTTGTAATCCTCCTAAGCCTCGAAATGAAGAATCAGTTCAGGGAAACAGGCAGACGCCTCCGGTGTGGGGAAACCAGAGGTGGTGAACAGTGAGGTGATGAACGAAGTTACTTGGGCCGCCTTGTCAGGAAAGCCAATGAGTGCAATGCGGTTGCAGAGGGACATTCTTGTAAAGCCCTTCTTGACACTGGCAGCCAAGTAACATCTATTTCGGAGTAGTTCTACAAACGATCCAATCTGTTGACAAACTGCTCAAGGTTGTTGGAATTACGGGTCAAACTGTTCAGTTTTGAGGATATATTGAAGTGGGCTTGAAGTTCCCTGAGAATGAATCTGGGACTTGTGGTAGGAACAAATGTTACACAGTATTTTAATGAGGAATATTGCAAAGAGTCAAGAGCACAGTTTTTGCAAAACAGTACGTTATCTTCTGCATGGAAACGGGCCTACAAAGCAGTATTGTTGCAGAAACAATTCTCAAGACATTGCGAAAACGGAAAGAACAAGGTTAAATATACTTTGCATCGACCGGTTACAATTGAGGCTCACCAAACAGTTGTTTTTTGGGGAACAGTCAAAAGCCTGCCGAACATGTCTGTTAAAGCTATATTGGAGTCGCAGACAGTATTACCTGGTATTACGACTACGCAAAGTTTGGTCACTTTAGCTCCTAGTGGAAAGACGTGTTGTATCCCCGTCGAAGTCACAAGAGTAGCTTTACAGTTTAGAGTAGCTTTACAGGATCTTTTTCAGGCAGGTGTTATTTGTGAGTCAAACAGTCCATTTGCATCGCCTGTCGTATTAGTGTGTAAGAAGACCGGAGGATTGAGAATATGCGTAGACTTCAGAAAGTTAAATGCATGAACAGTCCGAGATTCTTATCCATTGCCTAGGATAACTGAAGCGCTTGAAGCTTTGAAGGCCGCACAGTACTTCTCTACGTTAGATCTACAGAGTGGCTATCTGCAAGTGAAAATGAAAGATGGAGACCGACCAAGAAAAAACCGCAATGAGAACACCCTTCGGCCTCTTTGAGTACACCAGAATGGCATTTGGACTAACAAATGCACCAGCTTCATTCCAACGGTTAATGGAACGATGCTTATCCGGATTAAATCTACGATTTTGTCTCGCATACCTCGATGATATCATTGTTTTCAGAAATTGAAAGACTTGAGATCATACTCAACCGGTTGGTCGAGTTCAACCTTAAGCTTAAACCTTCCAAGTGCAGGCTGTTTCAAACGAAAGTCTGCTACCTCGGGCACGTTGTATCAGAGAACGGCGTGGAACCTGACCCAGAGAAAATCGATGCCCACCAAAGAACCACAGCGAGCTTCAAACGTTTCCGTTGGGTTTGCGAGCTACTATCCTTGTTTTATCGAAGGATTTAGCAAAATCGCTCGACCACTGCATTCTCTCGTTGGACAATCGACCAAAAACAAAAAGAGTGGTCATGCCAAGTCGAAAGCTTTTACGTGGACAGACGAGTGTCAGGTTGCTTTTGAGACTTTAATTGCGAAGCTGACGTCATTCCCATCCTTGCTTATCTTGATTTCGAGCAGCCATTTATTCTTCATACTGATGCCTCTTCAGATGGTCTGGGTGCAGCGCTGTACCAAGTTCAAGATGGGAAACAGCTCGTTATTTCCTACGGAAGTTGTACACTCAATGACGCCGAAAAACGCTACTCCGCTTATCGTTGAGAGTTCTTAGCCTTAAAGTGGGCAGTAACAGAAAAGTTTTGAGATTACCTTTACGGTCACAAGTTTCACGTGGTGACAGACAGTAACCCACTCACTAATCTTACCAAATCAGCAAAGCTGAATGCGACAGACCATCATTGGTTGTCAAGTTTGTCAACCTTCGATTTCACTATTTCTTATCGAGCAGGGAAAGCCAATGGAGACGCTGATGCAGCATGTAGTTCGAAAGATAAAAAGTGACAACTTGATAGCTCAAGCCTTAAGACACAAATAGATTTTTGGTTTTGACTTTCAAATGGATATGTAGTGACTATTTTAAGGTTATGTTGACCCTTACACCATAATTGGGCTGAGTAAAATAATAATAATAAAGCATTAGTGAGAAGATTAGATTCTAATAATAATGATAAATATCAAATAATAATTATTGTCTCCTGACAGTGGGGCAGTTGATTGGAAGTTTGCATAAAAAATCAATGCCCAACATTCCTGATGAGATTGACATTGACAGCTAGGTGCATTTATTTTGATTTACATATAAACTGAAACAGCACTTCACTTGGGTCTTGGGATGGTAACTTCTAGCTAGTATAACATTGTTGTATGACTTGTATTTGTGGATATATATTATAGTTGAGAAAATTGTTTTAGTATCTGTATAATATAATGTAATAAAATTATGATTGATGAATAATATGTAAACCTAAATACCTGATTGTCCAGGTGAATTCTTCTTCTGTCTTTATCCACTCCACATCTTGTACGTTGTGCTCTATATTGGGTTCAAATTCAATTTGTTCTTGTCGATAATCGAGCTCAATATCTTCTCCATTTGCTTCAGCATTATTCAGTTCTTCGAGAGTCTCTGCACAAGTTTGATTGCTGTTAGTTTGGTTGCTGTTATAAAGGGCAGAAACGTCTACCTGTTGTAGAGCTGGTGCTGGTGTAGCGAAGAAAGTAAGTTTCTTCTGACCTCAAGCAGCACCGGCTTGTTCTAACAACTTCCGTTTCTGTGTTGAAAATCCATCTTTTCTCGGCATTTTAAAGAATTTGAATAAATATTTATGCTA
This sequence comes from Trachythela sp. YZ-2020, assembly GCA_016169945.1. Classification (NCBI taxonomy): domain Eukaryota; kingdom Metazoa; phylum Cnidaria; class Anthozoa; order Malacalcyonacea; family Clavulariidae; genus Trachythela; species Trachythela sp. YZ-2020. The sequence goes on along the minus strand of JADLSH010000168.1, from coordinate 1,242,627 downwards.
ATGTTTGTGTGAGTATCAGTGGATGGATTGTGCATTTATTAAAGCTTTTCGCACTTCTGTTTATTTGGTAACTGTGGCAAATTTCTTTAACCCGCACAAAATACCATAAGCATAAGCACATATGATCGCATTTGAATGGTTTGATAAACTTTATGACTTACGATAAGTAATACGGGTTTACATAAGTAATTTGTTCTTGTTAAATCTCTTCGCGTTAAATATTAAGCACACCCTTTGCATCCATAGTCTGCACCCGCACTGCACCCAGAAAGTTGCAAATACAAAAGGCAACGTGTGCACTTGCATCCGCTGCACCCGTGGTTCCGGTATCCCTGCCGATCACACACTTCGATGACATCCAAAGGCAGTTTAGAACTAAGAGTCAGATTGGCAAAGCACCACTGTTCTCTCTCTGACCAGTTGTCTACAAACTGGCCACTTATGTTCTTCATCACCACGTATGTGTACACAACCAAACCAACATCGCGAGTCCGGTCTATGACAACCAAGCTATGTAACATAAGCTCTCCAGGTATCAGCAAAAGGAGTAGAGCACACCATGGCAGGAGGGACATACAGTAGTAAAGAAATAAATGTATTTTTATGGGGTGCATGAACAGAATAGAAAATAACTGGGATTTCTATGGGGGTGTTACTAAAAATAGATCAGCACTGTCAGCAAAATGTTGATTTCCCTCAGGGGCCCCCGTGGATGCCTTTGGGGGGTTAGCAGAGGTCTGTATCCAAAGCCTTGGTTGAGCAGACTGAATGTGATTTGAAATTTGCGCTGTTTTATGTATTTGTTTTGTGGGAGTGATGCAATGTATGTCGTGCTGTGATTGGCTGTTTACGGATTTACGCGGTAGGTTGCAGGTTCCGGTCTGGGGTGAGTCCAGTTTAGTATGAGTTCAGGTTTTTGTATGGAGCTCAAGGTTTTGGGGTGGGATATGATAAGAACTAGATTAACTGGATTCATATGCGACTGAGAGTGGAAAACGGATTTTGTGCTTTTGCGGGTCGGGGTTGCACGTTTTTTTTGCTAGTAATTGAATTCATTCAAAGTTTTTTTGCTAATATTAAAATTTATTGTATTTGTTTACGTAGTAGTTTGCTGCTTTTTATTCTTATTTACAATTATTTTGTTTAACAGTCTAATCGTTTGGGTTGATTCTAGTAGTCTTCTATAGCATTTAATCGTAATAATTTTTTTTATATCTTCTAGTGATTTTTTCTTTCTTCTGTGATGTGATCGTATGCTATGAACTGTTTTTCGTTGTAGCATTCGATGTTGTAGTTGTATTTTGAAAGTATTGTTTTTGATTTCTGTACGGTTTGGTCTTGAGCAAATAGGTTTAGTGTTTGGCTGAATATTATGGGTTCGTCTTGTTTGAAGTCCTTGCAGCTATTTTTACATGGTTGTGGTATCATTTTAATTAATTTTTATTCAAGTTTGAAAATATTTTTTAAAAAATGCACATCTGTTTTATGTTTTACAACTGTCAACTGTTTTTGCAATTTTAATCTGAGTATTTTTTATATAATAATGCGAGCAACGTTTCATTGTTATTATATTAGAATGGACAAGCAAGATGGATTCAAGAAAGAAGCAATTAAGAGCCAATGTCCACAAGAATCGAACATATCGTGGCAAAAGTCAAAATTTCGAATTCGCTCTACTTTTGAATATAGTTACGCCTTCATTAGATAACAATCGCTGGGCAGCCGGTTTTTGAAAATATTCTATATTTTTGGAGAAAATCGTTATACAAGAGTCCCTACGGATACGCACGCGAGACGCCCAACACGCGAGAATTGCGATCAAAATTATCAAACTTCACACAGAGCGTGTGTCAAAAAGAAAATACATATTTCAAATCTTAAACATTTTGCTTATAATACAACTCTTTAACGTTGTTTGGGCGGAATTTGACACTATTTGGGCAGTTGGAAAATATTCTGGAAGACAAAAGTCGGATGTATGTGTTTTCATATGCAAATTAGTATGCTCGAAAGAAAAAAAAATTAAGTATCGGCAAGTGTTGTGATTGCAATGAAATTCAGTACATAGACTAAGGAAGAACATATCTTTCTATATTTGCAAAGTTTGGTTTGGGGAAAATGATTTGAGATTCACAACGATTGCTTCATTTGTTTATAATTATTTGTAAAAATCACCCTTTCCGTACAAAATATGACCAATAATTTTTCCCAATAAAGAATAATCTGATTGCCGTAAAATTAACGCTAGGAGCTAAGAAAGACATGTGCTTTCTGTTTTTGTAAAGTATGGCTTGTAGAAATATATTTAGGCTCCAAAGAAAGCACTGCTTTTGTGCAATAATTTACGCACGAAACATTGCTAATTGATGATTGCATGACCGACAGCTCAATTTCACAACTAGACGTCTGAATGCAACAAAATTTGCTCTAGAACCTTAAAAGAATCGTTTCTTCTATGCCCCATATAAGTTTAACTAGAAACATGAAATTCGGACTGGATATAAAAGCTTTCAACATGGTAGTTAATACATCCGTGGCTGCACAGTGTGCTTGATCAACGGCTAAGTCGATGATTACATGTTTGGGCTTTTGCTGTTAAAACCATTGTTGTTTCATGTTGTTGTACTTTAAGCCTAACAAATACAGTAATAAAAACATACAAAACTTACTTACCAAAGCTTCTGATGTTGTTTAGAAGCCATCAGAATATGTTCGTGATCATGACATCGATGCAAATAGTATGCACACTAAGGTCTGTAACACTGGTAAGGGGCTGTTTATATGGAAGCCGGGCTGGCCCGTTTAGCGGTATTAAAGTGGGATGAATTTCTCTTGTGTTTATATGAGAAAATTTCATCTCGCTTGCCGGACAATTTTGTTGTTTTGACATTGTTTTGACATTGTTTTGACAGTTGTTAAAAATAGCTCGCGGCGACATCTTTGAACTTTCATCCCGGCAACTGGGCCAAATTTGCATCTTGGAAAGCGAGATCTCGCCTTTACTTCAAATAGTTGTCCAATGGAAAAACATTAAACAAGTCTTTGTGAATTTAGCTATTTTATAAAGACATTTTGATCTCTGACTCAAAACGCTCTACATGAAAATACTAAGAAACGGGAGCGGAATGGAGCCAAGTGCACTAGCTACTAAGGGACTGTTTATATGGAAGTCGGGCTGGCCCGCTTAGCGAGACAGCTCGGTAAGCTGTGTAGTTAATTTTATAGTAAAAACTACCGTGCGTTTACATGGACAAGCGGGCTGGCCCGTTTGCCGGGATGAAAGTTCAAAGATGCCGCCGCGAGCTATTTTTAACAACTGTCAAAACAATGTCAAAACAACAAAATTGCCCGGCAAGCGGGATGAAATTTTCTCATATAAACACAAGAGAAATTCATCCCACTTTAATACCGGGCTGTCTCGCTAAACGGGCCAGCCCAGCTTCCATATAAACAGCCCATTACCTGTGTCACAGACATTAGTGTGCATACTATTTCCATCGATGTCACGATCACGATTCATGAACATATTCTGATGGCTTCTAAACAACATCAGAAGCTTTGGTAAGTAAGTTTTGTATGTTTTTACTGTATTTGTTAGGCTTAAAGTACAACAACATGAAACAACAATGGTTTTAACAGCAAAAGCCCAAACATGTAATCATCGACTTAGCCGCGTTGATCAAGCACATGCAGCCACGGATGTATTAACTACCATGTTGAAAGCTTTTATATCCAGTCCGAATTTCATGTTTCTAGTTAAACTTACTGTATATGGGGCATAGAAAAAACGATTCTTTTAAGGTTCTAGAGCAAATTTTGTTGCATTCAGACGTCTAGTTGTGAAGTTGAACTGTCGGTCATGCAATCATCAATTAGCAATGTTTCGTGCGTAAATTATTGCACAAAAGCAATGCTTTCTTTGGAGCCTAAATATATTTCTACAAGCCAAACTTTACAAAAACAGAAAGCACATGTCTTACTTAGTTTCTAGCGTTAATTTTACGGCAATCAGATCGTTCTTTATTGGGAAAAATTGTTAGTCAAACTTTGTTCGGAAAGCGTGATTTTTACAAATAATTATAAACAAATGAAGCGATCGTTGTGAATCTCAAATCATTTTCCCCAAACCAAACTTTGCAAATATAGAAAGATATGTTCTTCCTTAGTCTATGTACTGAATTTCATTGCAAACAGAACACTTGCCGATACTTAAATTTTTTTTTCTCTCGAGCATACTAATTTGCATATGAAAACACATACATCCGACTTTTGTCTTCCAGAATATTTTCCAACTGCCCAAATAGCGTCAAATTCCGCCCAAACAACGTTAAAGAGTTGTATTATAAGCAAAATGTTTAAGATTTGAAATATGTATTTTCTTTTTGACACACGCTCTGTGTGAAGTTTGATAATTTTGATCGCAATTCTCGCGTGTTGGGCGTCTCTCGCTTGCGTATCCGGTAGGGACTCTTGTATAACGATTTTCTCAAAAAATATAGAATATTTTCAAAAACCGGCTGCCCAGCGATTGTTATCTAATAAAGGCCTAACTATATTTAAAAGTAGAGCGAATTCGAAATTTTGACTCTTGCCACGAATTGTTGGATTTGCTCGATTCTTGTGGACATTGCCTCTTAAATGTTTTAAAAAATGTGATGTTGAAATGTGTATTTATGGCACCAGTGTTAATGCAAAAAAGGTGTTCAAAGTTCTTTGTGATCATAGTAATTATATTACCAATTATTCTTTGTTGTCTCTATGCAAATTATTGTGTGAAAAAAGTGAATATTACATTGAACATATTTTTGTCGATGATGAGGAAGGTTATCAATATTTACTGCTCCACAACGACACCAATACTCGACACAGACTTTTAATTTTACCCTTGTTATATGCTCCCATTGATGCGAGTATTGAGTATACATTAACGGTGAAACCTTTAACTGCCAATGAATTTAAATACAAGTATGAGCGTGGTGATTCCTACTATTGAATAACTGTTGGTAGTAGTTTAAATGAATTGTACGTTTTTAATTGGATTGAAGGGGTTTGTGGTTGTAGAATGAAGCTTCATGATTTATTGGCAGCTCATGTGTACTCGTGTGTTTTTAATTGTGTGTTTATGGTTGTACTGTTAGAAGAATGTAATACCGCATCCTAAACCCTTTATCGGGATTGATGAATGTGAAGTATTGACTGCGTATAAAGATAATATTCGCGATGAAAAACTTGTGGATTTAATGATGCAAATGCATGCTGCAATGGCTAAAGAGATAGCTATTTGTAGAGGGGAAACTGATAAGAGTAAACCAACTGAAAAGAGTGATTTGTATTTTAAGGATGTTAGATATTTTGCATACATTACTGATTTAGACAACAAAGTTTTGCTGGATGGTGAAAATTGCTTTGATTTAGTTATTCTTGGAACTATGGGGGAGTTTTTTAGCAAAACTATGTATTAATTTTTGTTATTATATAAAGTATAGTGCTTTATAGCACACGCCGAATACTTAATAGGAGTTAAAGGCTGATTATTTGCCCCCCCCCGGATCCGTAGAGACAAACATGCCAAATACGAATATTCTCCCTCTTAAATTGCTTTATTCTCCAAGAAAATTCACCAGCATGTAGAACAAACACCGATCTTTTCATATATAACAATACTTCAACATCTCGGGCAATTTTTGATCAATAGAAATCCCCACTCTATTGAACTAACAACGACCGAAAATGGACACATCTGCAGCTTGGCCACCTGACCTTCTCTACCGTTGAGATTTGCAGGGGGGTGCGACGACAACATCTTGATATATAGTCGTTTTGAATATCAGATTTTGAAAAATGTAAACAATCTGAAATGCGGTCGTGATTGGCTGGCTGTAACCAGAAATATGTGTTTGGTATTTGCATGTTGTGCACTGATTGGCATCGCACCCCCCTGCAAATCTCAACGGTAGGGGAGGCCAGGTGGCCAAGCTACCAATGTGTCCATTTTCGGTCGTTGTCAGTTCAATAGTGGGGATTTTGATTTATATTGATAAAAAATTGGTTTAAAAATTGCCCGAGATGTTAAAGTATCGTTATATATGAATAGATCGGTGTTTCTTCTAAATGTTGGCGAATTTGCTTGGAGAGTACAGCAATTTAAGAGGGAGAATATTCGTATTGGCATGTTTGTCTTGATGGATCCAGGGTTGCGAATAATCAGCCTTTAACTCCTATATGTATTCGGCGTGGGCTGCAGGCATCAAGCAAATACTTTCCATGAATTCATAGCTCAACAAAGTAGGGATAAAATGAGAACACAAACAACAAGTTAGGCAAGTAAATTTTATTTAAAATATATATTTATCTCATATTTTTGCCATAATACAATCTTTATATAGTATATTATAAATACAACTCTGTCCCATAGATTGGGCCGCCTGTGGTTCGCTGCACTCACTCGTGAGATATCATGTTCAACACTCAAAAGAAATCTGGTATTTCCGTGCACCCATGTATTATTCTCTATTTAAATATCTGTTAATATTAATCGTTTGGATGATTTTAATATTATTAATGTAGCAGCATTAGCATCGTTTCTAAATGCATATATATATAATATATGGGGTTGGTTTGTTTACAAAGAGTTTCAAGTTCAACATGTTCTTCACAATACAGGCGTTTTATTTTCCTTTCGAGTTTTTACAATTTTGCAGTGTATGGATGCGATGTATCAACATATGCATTGTTTAATGGACGAACAATGAAGGGCACTGTGGTTGAACCATTAGACTTTTTTGACAAGGATGAAAAATTAATTGTGTTAAAGACAATCAAAAAATATATATTTGAATTTATATACAAATTTATGGTGGGTGAGATAAAAATAGAAAGTTCACAGTGTGGATGTATGTAAACGAATATTGTGTTGATGATATCATCAGAATTACATAGTCTTTCTAGAGTAGAGTTTATTAGTAAACCTGCTATTGTAGAAGGATTGTTGAGTAAAAGTTAAGTTAATACGAAATTTTATATTAATGATATGGGGTGTAGACATATATGTGATTCTAATTATGTTTATTGTATTGCTGTGATTGAACAGTGTTCAGAGTACATATTTGAGTATCTTAAATGTTACTTGTGTGATACTGTCGAGAACTGTAATTATGTTGATTATAACTACGATAGTTTGTTGAGGATTGTTTGCGGTTGTTTAAAGTGTTATGATGTTTTAGTATCGCCATATTTTTGTTTAAGGTTTTTTGTTTGCAATTATTATAATGTACGAAAAAGTAAAAGATTTATTAGTGATAGATGTGAATGTTATGATAATTTTTACTGTGCCTGTGATGAATTGTTAAATTTTAATTTTGTATAAAAATATTTTTTTAAATAAAAATTAATTTTGTTAATATGTGTTGAGGGAAAATATTGCAGAGGAATTTGATGAATGTCTACAATTTGGTATTATTGGTGTAAAAAAATAAATTTTTGACGCCAATAGGTCAAATAGGTTGTGCGACAGGATACATTACTGGAGTGATGACAAACTTCAACTAATTACAGGTGTTGAAAATGCTATGTTTAGCAAGTCAGTTGTTCTAGACGATTTAAATTTTTTTGTCTGAAATTCCGGTTTGACCTGTACGCTAGATTTCAAATTTCGCCGTAACTTTGTCAATTTTTATTGTGTTTCTTTGCAAGTTGGTCAGTATGTACTGTTTTTACGGCTCTCTAAAACGGTGTATTAGCGAAGATCACACGGTTTTTAAAACAGAAGTTATAATCGACCAAAGGTACTGAATATATAATTAGTTTACGATAATAATAAATATCAGATTACAAAGGTGTTAAAACTCACGGAGATCTGTAAAACAATGTGTTTAGGGATTTGTTTGGTATTAGCCAAGAACAGGTGTGTTTGCTGAATCGATTGGTGGTATTTTCGTCCGTTTTGGGTGAGGGGCACCAAAGGTACAAGCGCTCAAAGTCATCATCCTTTGGCAGTTGATATTCGACGCTACCGTTTAGAAAGAGTTAAACAAGCAAATGCCCGAAAGTGAATTGCAGGAACTAATAAAATGCGTTGAGAGGACAAGCATCAAGTTGACAAGGTGATTGAAAATTTTAGTTTAACTACAATAGGGAAAAAATGGCATTACAAAGTGATATTGGTTTGACTATTGATTTGTCGCAAATGCAATATGGTTATGGTTGGATAGATAACAGCTTAGTTATGAACTAGAAATACATGCATGCAGAACCCCTCGCCCATTTGAACCAAACAATTTACTCCCCAAAAGTTATTGTAACATGAAGTACTGAGTCGACGAATGTAACCATGGTAACACGCAACACTGTATATTTTTTATATTTTAAATTGTACAAAATATTGTTATTTTGTTTTTAACTATAAAATTATCAATTGCCCAACTAAAAGCCCAACTATATAAAGTGGGTATGTTATTATGTACTCTATTAGCTTTGATTTACTGTAACATTCAACCTTAGACCTTCACAAAACGTTTCGAAATTTTCATACTACTTTTCGAGCAGTATTTTTATACTTCGCACTTGCTTTTGAAATGAAGTGTTTGAGATTTAATATTTTATTTTTTTTTCTATAACGTATTTGAATCAATACTAAAATACTCTTTAGATCAATCAATGTTGTATTGACCACACAGAATGCTCTACACATTTTCAAATTCACAAACTATACTGCATGCTATATAAAATCGCAAAATCGGCAAAGCAAGCATGCAAAATAGACACTTGCCCGTTTAAAGCGCTCCTTTTTCGGTCTTTCGACTGTTTTTCCTCTTGTTAATTTGTCCTCTAAATAAGTTTCATTTATCTTGTTTTGGATACTTGCTTATAAAAGACTTGCTTATAAAATGAGTGCAAAACTATTTTTGAAAAAAGTTTGCAAAAAGGAAGTCTTCTCTCGGCTTGAACTCGCGCATGCACATAACTTACAAAACTGTCCCGTCCATGACAAAAAAAAATGGCGGACGACTTTGCATTCCACAATGTTTTCACATACCCGGGTGTAAATATCCGAGCGGAATTAGTACCCTCGCACGGCGCTTCGCGCCGGCTCGGGGATTACTGAGAGTATGATAGAGCTAAAAAGTTGGCACTGTATTTGCATGATCATATCCTGTTTCCTTTGAAGCGTAATGAAGACTTTAAGGGTGTTCAGTTAAAACATTGTTAATCACTTGTTATGCTGTTTTAAGCAAAACCCAACAAAAGTATTTGGAAAGGTAAGAAAAGTACCTCTTTTACTGGAAAAACACTCATGATCATAGAGCAGGGAATATTTTAAAATGCTGTAGTGAATTTTGTGATGATAAATAATTGAACTGAGTGGAGTGCAATTTGGTCTGAAATCAAACGCGTGATTACAAAATCACATGACCGCGAAGCGGGAGTGCGATTTGTAATCACAAGTTTGATTTCAGACCAAATTGCACGACACAAAGTTCAATTTCCACTTTATTATATTCATTTTGAAATCTAATTAAATATTTTCTTAAATAACCGGAAGCAGTATTTTATTAGTCTTTGTTTACACAATTGACACACCCACGATACTCCCTGAAACGCCGTAGCATAGCACCAACATCAATTGTAAGTTGACAAATTGACAAAAATTTAAAAAGACTCGGTATAAAACAAGCAAAATGTGAGTGGATTTTTAGAAATAAAGACCGCAAAAGTAAGTTTAAAGATATCGTAGACTTTACATGTAAATTGATAAACGTTTCTTGTGATTTTGTGCGTTCAAACATCGACAGATTAGACACTACGATCGTTCATTCCATGTTCTTTTAATACCTTGTGGCTTTGTGTTCAGTTTTGGCTGTTGCTCAAATGAAACTTGTTTTTGTTGACATTTTGACAATGTTTCATTCAAAAGTTTGTTTATAATTTGGCCTGTATTATTTGTGAAAAATTATTTGATATTCTTTTAAGTTTGACTTATCTTTATGTTGATTTTTATTTTAGGTCATTTGCCAGAGCACATTTTTCTTTAAATTGATTGGCTAGTTAAATTCTATCATTCAATCTGATTGGTTGTTGTGGTGCAGAGCTTCAGTCTGATTAAAAATGATGTGATTTGGGAATTAATCGCACTATTTTTGATCAATCAGATTGCAAGAAATGCCATTGATTTCAAAATGAAAATAATAAATAATAAAACTACAGCATTATCAGATTAATGTTATACACAGATTACCTTTAATTAAAAGAAAAATTACTCAGGATTTATTTCAATATAATGACGTTTTATTTTTTAGAACAACACTAAATATTGAATTGTTAGGATGTCCAAAGTATTAAAAGCTTTTACTGAAATACGCTGTTGAACATAAATGCTGTAGGTCATAAATCTAATTCATTTCACTGCTCAGGTCACGAGGTTGAGGTATTCTCCCGTTTTATTAATCAAATTGTCTACGTGAAAATGGTCCGAGCCTGCTAAATGCCCCACACCTCCTATATACATCTGATACTATTCCGCCTTTTTGCTTTATAGTTTTCCTTTTTTTGGTCCTTTCATCTTTTTACGTTACGTTATCATTTTTTCGCCAACTTTACCTCGCAACTTAGACAGGTAGTCTTTTACCACTTTCCTGACGTGTTCCATTAAAATTTCCCCTATTTTGCTTTCTTTTTCTCCCCATTGTTACTCTGTTTGTGAAAGAACATAAAAGCAAATGAATATGTATGTTTTTACAGCATGGAGATATGTAGTAGATAACAACATAAACAATTTAAAACATTTTTTGACAGAAAATACAGTCATATATTGTGAATTAGCAAGAGTGTTACATACTTCTCTAATATTTCCTGATACGGATTTATATGGGTTTTTTTTGCATTTAATCTAACATTTTTTCCTTGTAAACGTGCGTTGTTTCTAAAACGACTTCCACGCGCTTCGTTTGCAAATCTTGCTGCAGCGTCTGTTGTGTAGTTTCCATTACAGATTGTGCGACTTTCTTATACTTTGACTTTGTTTGCTTCTTTTTCTTCCCCTACACTTTTTAACGTCTTTTAAATAATTTAAATTGATGCTGTTTTCAAAATCCTTCAGAATTCGTTGCATTTGCTGTAAACCCATTCCTTTTAAAATATCGTTCTTAGACTGATGTACATTGTTTGATTGCCTTTTATGAAATTTATTACAGATTCGATTTTAAATACAATATCAGAACAATTTGAACAATTTTTTCCTTAATGTGTTTGAGCCTTTCTTCCAATGTTTCAACTGAATATGCTCTTAGACATTCATCATCACAAGCATAATATTTTAAACATTCTGGAAACATGTGATTTGAAAATAAAATATTTTTATCATTATCCTCTATTTCGTACAGAACTTTTGCTTTTTTATCATTTTTATTTTTAAGGTAGAATTCGATGTGTGCGTGGCTTGACATTGCGCATATTTAAAAATCTCATTTGCATGTACAACTCCACTTTATACCATACTCTTTCAAAACACTGTTTATCGTTTTTTCTTTAAAAAATGGGTAATAGATTATGTAAAGGCGGGTATTGACGATAACACACTGGTTAATTTTGCCATCAGTTGTGCTAAAATAAATAACAGCGAAAATATTACACTTGATAGAATCGACAGGAGGGAAGAGGAGGAGGAAGTTGTTAGTGATGAAAACGTCAACATAGAGGAAGGACAAAAGTGTTGTTGTTTTATTCAACCATGACGGAAAAAAGTTCCGAAAACTACAACTTTACTGAGGAAGAAATAGCTGACATTGTACGTATTATAAACGAAGATGATGGTATAAACATTAATGTACCTGAAAGTATATTTAATGTAGAATTTTTGCACACAATTATTCGTTTTAATCGCGACAAATTAATTTATAAAATGAATGTAAATACAGACACAATACAAACATTACCCGACTTTTTGAAATATATAAAAACGTTTTTCAGTACTCTATTAATGTTGCATGCTATATGTCTTCTTCGGGTAAAGACAAGGTTCTTTTCTATATTTTGAAGGCTCTAAAAACACCTTTTTCAACAGCAATACTAAACGTAGAGGACTTAAGGAGGCTCCCTACAGTTTTAATTCTGTAGCACGCAAATGTGCTCATTTTGCAAGGTATGGTCACAAGACTTGGCCATCAGATTGTCACAATATTGCGGATTACGAAGAACAAAAAATGTTTCTAAATATTTTACTTGCCATGGTAATAACGCGATTTAGAGATTGTCATATTTTTATCTTCTTTCTTAATTTTTTGGATTTTCCTTCGGTAAAACATTTTTATTTTTTGAACACGAGCACCTAAAGTACAAAGTATTGAAATATGCGATTTAAAAAAAAGGAAAGCTGATGAAAGTATTTTGATACAAATTGGTGATAAGGACCTAGTAGCATTGGAAGTGAAATACCATAAACGTTGTTATGAAAAATACACATCATTTCTTAGGCACAGTACTCAAAGAAGCTGAAAAGCATGAATGCAAGTATGAGGAATCACTCAATGTTTTCTGTGAAGAGTTTGTTAAAGAAAAACTGATTAAGCAGGAGAATATATTTTACATGAAAAGATTAAGGAGAGAGTTCGTCAAGACAGTGAGACGTGTTGAAAATACTGATGGCTCCAGTTATAGAACTTTTCGATTAAAACAACGATTACGTAAAAGGTTTCCACAACTTGTTTTTCATAGACCAAAGGTACGAAACAAGAGTGAAATTGTTTACGCAGAGTGTCTCAGTCAAGCAAGTGTAGCAGAGAGTTTCATTGATGATGACATAGGAACGTCTCAGAGTTCGCAAGAGTCAGAATCTGATTTTGACATTGGAGCTGCGTACACAAGAGCAACATTGAACGAAATGTATACAGTTGGCCTTACATTAAGGGGCAACTTGAGTCGTACATCAGCTTGGTACGAAAACTGGCCACCACTTACAACAGACGTTACTGGTGAAAATGTTAGGAAATTCGTATCACCTCTCTTGTTTAATTTTATGGCATGGTTGCTTGGGTTTTCAGATGACCCGGAAGATGCTGACTACATTGAATTAGATGAAAAAACTACATCAAATATTTTTTCTCTGTGTCAAGATATGATCTATATTGCTAATAAGGGGAAAGTACAGACACCCAAATCCCTAGCATTAGCAATGACTGTTCGGCAGATGTCTGGTTGTTCTGGTCTAATTAAGATTTTGAGTGGTTTTGGACATTGTGTCTCACTATCATCGACGATGGCATATGATTCAGCTATTGCCCAGGCAACTATTAACACATCAAACATTATTCCAAGGGAATTTGTTGCAAAGGAGTATGTCAACCTGGTTTATGACAACATTGATTTTGGAGAAGAGATTGCTAAACAGACTCATGTTACCAATGGGATCATTACCCAAAAAACCTCTGTTCAAAAACAGATACGTTCATCAGACCAGCCAACCTTGATAAAGAAGACACAGCGGACAGTAGAAATGCCTGCAACTGATATTGTACCTTACAGTATTGGGGTAAAGAAAACATCTACATTTCACAGCGTTGAACTGGATCCTGAATGTTTAGAACTTACTTTAATAGAAGATTCAACACAAACAGCTTATAAACTTGATTTAGCATATATCATAATCAAATATATATGTGCTGCAAATGAAGAAGTATTACCAGGATGGACAGGGTTTAACACCATGCTTTTTATAGTCATGAAGTACATGATATATCTAGGGTTGGCTATTTGCCAGTTATTGATGCATCGCCAACAGAATATTCCACTTTCAACACAATCCTTACAAGGAGCAAAGAAATCGCTGATAAATTGGAGCTGAAATATGCGGTGTTGGTTTTTGACAAAGCTGTATATGCTAAAGTTCAACAGGTTCGCTGGACGGAAGAGACATTCTTCAATCGGTTTGGTGAGTTTCACACCGTCATGAGCTATCTGTCTGCTATGTCAAAGATCTTTGAAGATGGAGGCCTAAAGGTAAACTCTTAATTATCTGCCCTTAGTTCACTTGTCCAGGTACTAGTCAAAATGGTCATAACACTAATACATAGTACCCAGGCTCTCTTTAGGGAAAGAGGAAAAGTAAGTGAGTGGGGGTGCTAAGGAAAGACACAACAGAGGAAGTTTCACTCCCCATACTCTACATAAACTAAAATAGTTTTTCTTTCTGTACATATAGGATGTGTTTATAGAATCTGGTATTGTGAGCGAAGGATCAATCACAGGCGTCCTTTCTGGTAAACATTACAACAGGTCAGTGTCTTGTCACAAGATAATGTATGAAGCACTGCAACGCCTAAGATTCCAAGCATTTCTGGATTATGTGACAGAAGAAGACCAGGAAGTTATGACTTCATTAATTGAGAACATGGCAAGTTCGTTTCCAGAAGATAAGTTCCTTAGTGATGATATTGAAAGTCCAATGATGCAACAGATATTGGAATCCTATGAACTGTTTATAACAGAGTCATCCAGTAAATCAAGGACATTTGCCTTTTGGAGCATGTATATCGAAATGGCAGGTAATTATGTTGCAAAATTTTACATTTAAGTTGTTTTAGTGCTCCAATTGCATGTATACACATTATATTGCTGTTTGGTTTGCCATGGTTCCAGAAACTGGGTGAGTAAACAGTGTAGGAGTTAGCTGATGCAATTATTAAGCGCTCTCTCATATTCTGCATCATCTGCAAAAGGAGCATGGGAAACAATAATATTGACCCATTTTTTTTACATTATTTACAATTATATACTATACTTCTAAATTTTTTACATATTCCTGCAATCTGTAATTTTTTTACTTACAAACAGGTGTGTTACTGATGTTTATTCGAGCAACCAGACAAGTAAACTGGGATCTTCACTTGACAGCTTTCAGGGCTATGCTTCCATGGTTTTTCATTTGCGATAGAGTCAATTATGCCAGGTATGGGTCGGCATATATATTGGAGATGACTGCATTGGAAAAGACACACCCAGGTATGGTTGGAGACTCGAAGCTGAAGACGTATAAAGGCTCTATTCCACTAGGCAGTTTTTTTTAGTGGCTGACAAAAGAGAAATGCGCTTTGTCTTCAAGCGAAAATAATTGCCTATTGGAAAACGAACTGAATTAGCATTATTTTAAGAGCAATTAAGAAAACACACACACATCTATTTATAGTAGCAAAATTGTTCAAAATAGAAGAAAAGTTAATTCGAGGTACGGTATTTGAAAAGCTCACAGGTGCAGGCATAGTATTTGTTTTATGATTGTACGAACTGTCTGATTTTCCTGTGTAGGAATTCGTGAAGACATCTCTACCAACTTTGCTGTTTTACGTCAGGGTAATCATGTATTCTCTGCAGTTGCGTGCGACCAGACAATAGAGCAGACTGCCAATCGTGACTCCAAAACAAAAGGTGGTCTAATTTGGTTTTCGATGAATCGTTCCACTGTTCACAGATGGCTATTATCGCAATCGGAAAGAGCTTCAATAACCAGCAAATGTAAGGACATGGCTGGGATTGGATGTAAACCGAGGTAATAGATTCAAAGTTGGTTTGTACATTATACAACAGGATTATACAACAGTAAGGAAACGCTGTCTAAAAGACTAAAATTGTAAGAAGGAATTGAGCACTTTCAAAAAATTTCCAAAGACCTTTGCTAGCAAGTATATATATAAATTAGTTGTAATATTATGCACATAGTTTTTAGTGGATAGGATCTAAAACAAGCGTAAATTAATATATTTTAAGGGTTCAGTATCTATACCAAGGAAAAGACAGTTCTGTACTATAGCATTTTGCCTTATAGTAAGGATTGTTGCTACATTGCTATACATTATTACGTGGATTTTTTCTAGCACTGTTTGCTGCAGCATCATTCTTTAAAATTTAGAACACGTAAAGATCTTGATCACACCAAATGCAAGTGCCATGAGAAATTTTTCCCAAATGGTTTTTCCTGGTTTTCGTGTCCGGCTCAGCAACAAGGTGTTACAACATTAGATTACATAGACATTTGGTATGCGCGTTTAATATATTCTCTAATAGTGTGTACTGCACATTATCCGATTGCGAAAGATGTTGATTTCTTGAATTTTCGAAGAAGAAATACTCGAAAACTGCAGGTTTCTAGAAGTGCAAAAAACGGATTTGGACTTTGTATGATTAATCCTAATTATTTATCTTGTTTTAAAGTTGTGCCCGAACCCGGGCAACGAAAAACTGAACGATAATGTGCCACAGAATACGGCCTAGTATTAGAATGTCCACAGCTTTTCTGATGACATGTCGCTCACACCGCATCAACTGAACTTCAGCATGCGACGGTCCCTCATCTGTTGCACCATCTACTCTGATACACTCAATCTCTTTAGCATCGGAATTAGCATTTAAAATGCCGACTTTATATTATCCATCTCTTCAAGAGCTGACATATCAGCACCATGTTGGGCTGGGGATTTTTCATGGAGACTTGATGCTTTCACGACTCTAGCACACAGCACTTTTGTCGTTGCTATCTTTGAGAAATTGTAACTAGTAACTTGCAACTGTGCTGGATACTTCTGGTAGTTACAGTTGGTTTTACAGATAATGTCGGGAAGTTTTTATGTGTGAATGTATAATCTAGCCGGAAACCGGCTTGGTCATCCCTATTGACGAGCAAAATGTGCTTCCCATCTATCTGTAGTTGGTCCAGACAAATCATTTGTACATGGAACGGCTCCATTTGAAATCTGGATTAAATTTTAACGTAAAGCCTTTCCTTGCCCTCGTGTATTTGACATTAGCAACTCCTTTGTATCATTTAGATGATCGATGCCGTTTGTGTCTAGGGAGTACATAATTGAACCACTGTCCCATAACCAAAGTGCCGTCCATAATGCTCTTTGAATTTTTGTTGTATCTTGCCAAAGGTCATTCGTTTTGTTGACTTGATGTCCCCAGAGAACGGGTAAATGCCTGTCCTACGCCAACCGTCTGCTCCTACGTCACTTTCTTTAACTATTTGCTCAATTACATCACCAACATCAGTATACGTTTCAATAATGCTTTTGGTGGATTTGGAGATCTTCAGCCCGACTCTTTTCCGTTTCATCTGCATTTGAGTCTGTTTCATCCGAACTTGAATCGGTTGAAGAAAGTGAAATAACCTCCAGTTTCTTCCCTTTCTTGAATTGTTTCACTAAACCCAATCTTTGGTATTTGTGATGCAAATTCAAGAATCAATGCATCCACTGAGTAAGACTGGTCTGTACAATTAAACTTCGATTGAATTAAGATTACAAAAGCAAACCAGTTAAAGGACACTTCCCTTAGTAAGCTAGCAGCCATTTGGATAGTTTTGCTAGTTGTAAGCTCATTCACCACATTTATATTCACCAAACTTTCATCAAACATTTCTTCCTCCTCGGTACTGGTACTGTCATTTTCTTGAGAATCTGTGTCATTAGATCATTCTGAACTACTTAATAAGAATTTGTCCATGTTTGCCTCACATGAAAGTAATAATTGTTTTTGCTCCAACCTTGCCAGTTTATGATGTCTTTCGCTAATTTCATTCATACTGACTGCCGTTTCATTAATTTCGACAGCTCTCTTTTCCATTTTACTTATGCCATACATTTTACTTGCTTGCCGCCTGGATAGAGTTTGTGCGCTACACAATGTGTGTTTCATTAGTTTCTTCTCCTTGTGCCACAGAAAGTAACATATCATACTCCTCAGCTGAGATGTATGATGTTTCCTTTGCAATTAAATTCGACTGAATAGAATGTATAGTCCTGCATGTTTATTTATTTTTTATCGATGATATAAACTGCTCCATTTACAGAGTGGAGATACTGTTATTTGTAGAGGTTTTCGTTGAGCTTTACCACTATTGTAAGGTATATTTGAAAAACATTTATTCCACAGGTATGGTAATGGGGACAACGTTTTTTCAAGAATTAAATTTGCGGCATTGACCAAAGACAAACACTTCAAACACATGTTATGACATTTGTGTATCTGTTCACACCTAGCTTTCTTAGCCAATACATAATCAGATAAACTTAGTCCCTCAAATAAACTAACTTTTGAAAAATCCAAAATTCTCTGAGACGTAATGTCTGTAAGAATTCTAGCCTCCTGTTTCACAAGAATATCAACTAATTCAGTCACAGTTTTGCTTGTAGAAGCCCCCAGATAAGGTGTCTGAGGTTCCAAAGTCATAAAAAATTACTGTTATTTTTCATCTCCTTCTCGCATCCCTTTTCTGTATCCTTTCTTTTTTCTGTTTTCCTGGATTCAATATCACCTGGCGTTGGAGGTAGAGTTTTGGCAATGTCTTGGACTTCTCTTCTTGTATCAAGTATACTTGTCACTTCTCCAGCTCCATGCCCTTCATCTAATAAGCATTTATTATGACTTGCTGAGAACCTCCTGAACTAACTCTCTCTTTTTCTCTTTCTTTTTCTTCAAGACTTATTTCGTCTACTTGACTCCAGTAGCGTAGCCAGCCCGCCGATTTGGGCCCGGTATGCAAATTTCAAATCATTATCATTCATTTCTTTAGAAATTGATTGTTTTCACCGTCAATGAACACAAAAAAAATTGCATAGCAGGACTAAATCGGCGGCCTGGCTACGCTACTACTGCTTGGCTCGTGTATTTTGAGAGGATCCGTAAAGTTCGCTTTTCGCATACTATGAGCTTACTCTTCATCACTACTAAGTATTAAGATGTCGTCGCTTTGTGGAGATTTTATGCCTTTGGATGAGCTGCTATTGCTTGACTGACCTTTCTTTTTGATAAACGACCTGATGTCTTTCTGAGAAACATTTTCAGATTCACTTGAGGACATTTCACTTTTACCATCAGCACCTTTTCTTATTTTCAGATACATTTCATGCTTTTGTTGCTTTTTCTGCATGGACGCCAGCTTCTTCTTTACATATTGCATACTTCTGATCGTTTGCCGCTCATCATGTAATCTTGCACACAAGGTGAAATCTTTACTCGAATTTGCTTTATTCATATCTTTCTGTTGTTGTGCAATCTTCTCATTCATAGACTTTATTTCAGAAGAACATGCTACAATTTCTTTTTCTCTTTCTGCAGTAGACATCTTCTGTCTTTTGGTGTCTTCCCTCCCCTCAAATATTGATTGTGAACCAGATTTCCTCTTAAACATGTAAGTTTCGCATGCCTGTTTTTCAGCACTAAGCTTGAGCTCAGCTCCATCATGCAATTTGTCAGGTGTTTGTGTTGCTATGAAAAATGCAGCATCGTTTACCGCATTTTGCCAGCTGGAAAGTTGAGGTTCCACTTTGAATCGTCCGTAAATTTTAGATTGAACTTTTATAACATCTGGGCTAATTCCGGATTGCCTATTTTCTTGCCTAGACACAGAGAGTGGTGAAGAGGGCTGGGATGATCCCCAAAATTACTGGAACTTTTGTGGGACAACTAGGAATAGTATTCTAATTCTCAATGCTTTCAAACTTTTGCTTGAATTTCAGCAGAAGACCCTGCTTGTGAATCATTGCATTCATTGCATCATTTGTTAACAGAGAAAAGGCATCTCCATCTATTTCATTTTCTGTGGAAAAATTATAGTATTCCACTTAGTAATTGTTTTGTGTATAGTTACAAGCTGAGTCTCCCATCATGAGCTTCCAGGCGGTTTTGAAAACAAGATTTTATAATTGAAGCCCATTTTACCAAGTGGTGAACTTAATTTCAAATAATTTTTATTATTATTAAAGGTTTATTAAAAAACACATTTTGGCACCCGAAGGTGAATTGCGATATGTTTACAAAAACATAATAAGGATAAATATCGATAAAATAAATATAGATATATCATATATGTACAGTTGTTAAAATACTACAAATTATTTATTATTAAAATTAGCAGTCATTGCTGGAATAAAACTAGTTTTATAACGTTCAGTTCTACATTTAGTTAAAGTAAAGTTAGAATTGTTTCGTAAGTCCAGTTCATGTGATTCTTCACGGAGTGGGGGTAAGAGGTGGTTGAGGTGAGCATCGGGTTTTAAGATCTTTTTGAAAGTTTTAGCACATAACTCTTGACGTCTGTCGTCAAGACGCTTGCATTGAGCGGTTTTGACAGCATCTTCGTAATCTGTCGTCGGATAAATAATACGAAAAGCTCTTTTTTGGACTTTTTCAATTTTATCCCCCAAACACTTAGGTAACATGGTGTGCCAGACAGGACAGGCATATTCTAAGATAGAGCGTACCATAGAAAAATAGACTAATAGGAGGTCGTTGGGTGGAAGACCACAGCGCTGTAGAACACGGATAATGTATAAGCGTTTTGAGGCTTTTTTAACTAACGCTTCAGTGTTATCTTGCCATTTCAATTTATTGTTCATAGTTAAGCCCAAAATTTTGAATAAAGGAACTAAGTCTAGAGGCAAACCATCAATGAGGAGCCGGGGGATGTCGTTCTCGGTACGGGCGAAACTCACTATCATTTCTTTGCATTTCTTGCCGTTTAATTTCATGTTGTTATTAACAGTCCATCTTTCAATTGTGTTAAGATCAGACTGTAGGGCTGAGACTTCATTTTTCTTTAAGGACTCCGATATTGTTACATCGTCCACATATTTCCAATGGCCAGTGCTAGAGGATGCCAGTTCCAGATCGTTGATCATGATTATGAATAAAATAGGGCCCAACTTAGTCCCTTGAGGGACACCAGCGTTAATGATGCCCCAATCAGATTGGAAATTGTCGATCTTTACCGATTGACGGCGATTTGAGAGGAAGCTGCATATCCATGGAATAAGCGACAATCTGACACCAAGGGCCAGCAACTTTGGGACCAGGATATTATGGTCGATGCGATCGAAGGCTTTACTAAAGTCGAGGAAAACGATCCGCAGATAGCTCGATTTATCATCCAATGTTCTTAGCCAATTGTTGATCATGTCGATCAAGCAAAACGTTGTAGAGGTTCCTTTGAGGCAACCAAATTGTTGCGGGTTGATTTTATGTTTCACGTCATCCACCACCCAATTGACCACAAAGTCCTCAAGAATTTTGGACAAACAGGCTGTAAGGGAGATTGGGCGCAACTCCTCCTCACAGGATACGGATGGCGCTTTGGGAATTGGTGTAATTAACGCATCTTTCCATATGTTAGGGAATTCACCGGTGTACAGAGATGTATTAAAGATGTGACATACAGGTTCGGCCAATTCGTACGCGAAATCCTTAAAAATCCGGTTAGGAATATTGTCAGGGCCGCTGGACGTGAAAACTTTTGTATTAAGCATCTTAGTACAAACTTCGTCGGGGAAAATTTTTGGTACAGGCCTAGGTGCAGGGAGATAGGCAGGTAACAGGAGAGGATTCAGTGGTGGTAGGTCATTACTCATGCTTAAGAAATAGGTGTTAAGTGATTGGGCGAGGTCTTTACCAGATAGGGTGGTACCATTCTTAACGATCTTGATGTTATTGGTTGCAGATCTTTTTTTCCCGGACATCTGGTTAACACAGTCTGGAGTTTCTGGAGTCACTGAATTTTAGGTGTTGCACCTTGTTCGTATAATATGCACGCTTTTTCACTCCTATGTCGTTTCGGACTTTGAGTCTGTAGTGACGCCAGAGGTCAAGGTTGACAGAATGAAAGGCTTTTTGCCTTTGGTAAATCAGTTTTTTTAAAGCAGGCGTCATCCATGGTTTGTCAGAGTTATGAATTCTAATAACCTTAGACGGGAATAACCTATCAACAGCAGAATTTAACTCGTTGGTAAAGGAGGACGCTAGAGCGGTCGCAGAGTTTTTGCTTTCGGCATCAGAGAACCACTCACGTGAGCAGCACCATCTTCCAAAAGCTGCACGTGCCGACATGGGGAAGGAACGTATGGTTTTCTTAATTGTTTTATTAACTGTTCTTAAAACGTTAGTTTTCATGGACCATTTAACAATGTTGTGGTCTGATGAGCCGAGCGGTGCTATAATCACAGGCTTAGAATACAAGGCTTCTAGGTTAGTAACAATTAGATCCAGGATGTTACCTTCACGCGTTGGGGTGTCAACTATTTGCGTAAGATTGTGATGGCACAGGAGATCACTGATATCTAAATTGTTGAAATCACCGAGTAAGACAACGCCGCAGTCGGGGTGGGTACATCTAACTCGGTCAATTTGATCAATGAGATAGGCCGTTAATTCCTTTTGCTCATTGACTGGTGTATCAGGCGGGTTATAAAGGACACAGCAGATTAATCCAGTTAGGTGTCTTGGGAGGCGGTGGGGTCGTAGCCATAACCATAAGCATTCATAAGAGGGGTTTTCAAGATCCATTCTTCTTTTAGCTGGGATATTTGTCGAGATGAAAGCGCAGACACCCCCACCACGGCTGTAAGATCTATCATTGCGAAAAATGTTGTAATTATTTATGTAAATTAGTTGCTCAGGAACAGTATCGTTGAGCCACGTTTCAGTGACAGCAATAAACTCTATAGAATGTATTGATAGTAAGAGGGATAGCTCGTCTATTTTGGGTAACAGTGAGCGAGCATTTATAAGAAGAAAACTCGGTAATCTTGATATGTTGTTTCGGATCGTAGCCTGGTCATGTATTGAAGTACTGATTAATTTCAGTTGTCTATGATTATTAATGTGTTTAACGACGGTTTTTGCACGGTTGTTGGTAATTCTCACAGGGATCTTGTGGGTATTAGCGCTGACGACAGGGATTACACCAGAGTTTCTGCACACCGTGTCCTGCAATAGGGGGGAACTTGGAAGGTGTAGGGAGGGCATAAAGGGGTTACCATTAGCGGTTTCAGGGGAAATTGAAAACCCCGGTCCATTGGGGTGCCATTGAACGCTTTGATTGTAACCGGGCCTGTGTTTCCTTTGTTGAGGACCATAGGCTGTCGATTGTCGTAAAAACGGGGAGTAGGATAGTTTTGATAGGCCTTATTGGTTGTATGCTACTAGGAAAAGAGGCGCTATGAGAGAAATCGCACCTAGTGCCCTTAAGGCAGAAGCGTCGCTTTGTAGGAAAGGACAGGGCACCAAATGTTTCTGATCTTCATACGGATGTTTGAAATCACATCGGTTTCTTTGCGCACCACCCTCGGCGCCTAAGGAATGGGCAGGGGTGTTGTGTTTTGCATTAGGTGTCGATTATTGTCCAAGTTATTCTCGTTGTCAAGTTGTGGATTGTATATTATGTTAATCCCTTCTTTCGGTTCGGTTGTTGGGTCTATTATCACGCGCTGATTGTCATGAGAATCCGGAAATTGTGTACTATTGAGCAATGAGCGGTTTTCATTAGTTGAAATTTCATTAAAACTTGGATTGATAGTACTCAGATTAGTGGGTTGGTCTTTAACCTGGGATTCGCATTGGTCATTAACTACATTAGACATTATGTTAATCCGTTCTTTCGGTTTGGTTGTTAGGTCTATTGACACGCGCTGATTGACAAGAGAATCCGGAAATCGTGTACTATTAAGCAATGAAGGTTTTCCTTGGTTGAAGTTTCAATGAACCTCGAATTGTTGGCATTCAAATTAGTCAGTTGGTCTTTGACGTGGGACCCACATTGGTCATTAACCTGGGTTGTACTGGCAGACTCATTAGCACGTTCATTGTTCACATGGTCATGGCAGATTACTTTATAAGTTAAGTTTTCAAAAGAGGATAATTTAGATTTTAAAATTAAATTATCTTCTGAGAGCTTCAGAATTGCGTCATCCTGATGTCGGATGATACCTTCTAGATCTTTGACTTTAAATTTAAGCGAGCAAATGTCTGACTTATTCTCCTTTATGGTATTGAGTAGCCGGGTTTCCAAAATTACCATTTCGAGTTTTATACCCTCTATAACTACAGAGCAAGTACTGTTATGACTAGATACCTCGTTTTCAATGACCCCAGTGGTATCAGAATTTGTAGGTGAGGCAACATCAGGATGCGTAGGCGAAGCAACATGACTCTCATGTCCGTCGCTGTAGTCGTCATGGTCAGAGGCTTCGGGGGTTTTTGCCAGTTGCTCTGAAATTGAAGCTAGGGAGATTAACTTTAGCTTTAGCTCGTCTTTCAGCTTCCCAGCCAATGTTATTGACTGTGTGTCAGGATACCATCTGATATCAATCTCCTTAGATTAATATTGCTTCGCATCTCCGCCGGGAGAGCTCCATACTCCATCGGATAAATTCAATACTTCTTTGACGAATTGTTGTAGAGTTTGAAAAGATTTCGTCCATATCACCTTGTCTTTATCATTAAGAGACTAAGATTTTTATCTTGATTGAGACTCATATTTAACAGCTTTAACGGAGCAACTTTTTGCACGTCCACTCACGTCGATCAGCTATCGATGAGTAGTCAGATTAAGAAGGTGCACAAATGTTTATAACTGCAAGTGCTGTAGTCCACTGACTGCTACTGTATAAACATAAATAATTAAGCCTCAAACAAACAAACAATGGTTAGGTAGATAGATAGAAAACCTTTATTTAAGTAGGATAACCCAATCAGCTTGAAAAACATGCTGGTATCAATTAGGGGTCCTGCATAAAACGAAGAATTAATATTACAATTAAAGTCATTCACTAAATAAGTGTGAAGTGTGCCTCATCCAGATAAGAAAATAGAAAATGCAATTACTACTCAAGATAAAAAAATCAAATGTTTAAAATGAACTTGGAAAGGCATAGATGTATATATTACATTTATTATATACACAAGCTCTGGATACGAGGTATTCTGCAATCTGATTGGTTCTCTACTAGCTGGCAGATTTGGACAATTAAATGAAGAGGAAATTCAAATTTTACTTGAAAAAAGGAAATATTCAGATCCAGAGCTTGTGTATATAATAAAACAGTCTCGTTGTATATGACTGATAGCCGACTCGGTGCTATCGTGCCTCATCGGCTATTAGCTCATATACAACTCGAGTTCGTAGAATAACTGTTAAATATCAAGCATGCAATTAAGAATGGTTAAAATGAAAATGTTGCCTTATGCCAGCCAGGTTGGACAGGAGTCAAGTTAATATTATTTGAGTCAAATTTGTTGCTGGGGGGGGGGTGGAATAACATACAGTAGTACTAACTTGACTCCTGTCCCACCCAGCATAAGGCGACATTTTCATTATGTGGGAACAGTTCAGTGGATGGCGAATATTGCAGGTCTAAAATGCATATGCAGACCAGAAAATGCAGACCAGAAAAAGCAGACCTAAAAATAGAAAATGCACACTGGACAACCATATGATACAATATATATCAATAATATATATTATATATAATAATAAGTAAGCACCTTCAGGGCCGTGGAGAGGGGGGGGGCAGGAGGGGACTTAAACCCGGGCCCTCAACCTAGTAGGGGTCCCCGACCAGTGGAAGACGGGAAATTATTTGGCGATCTCACGCTCAAGGTGTTCGGAAGTTGTGTTTTAACCCAGACGAAAAGGTAGCAGGTCACTGGGTGTATTTGTGCAGTACGCCAGAGCACTATGAAGAAAATTCAACTGGGTGAGCACCACGGTTTTTATTGTTTCCATATTGTTTTACAGGTTGTGTGCAAAACATAAGTATCTTGTCTAACATAAGCTATACGAGTAGTTTATTCGACTATGTTCTGCATATCATATATTCATGATTTATCATTTATGTTATATACAATATATAGTTCTGGTACACATCTCCTGCAGGTGAGTAGTGTGGTTGGAATCAGTGCGCATTGTATTAATTGAACTTTGATCTTTGTGCAAGCACTCGTTTGGAATTTTCACAACTTATTTCACTTTATTAGAGTTCTGTGTAAACCTGGCCAGCTTGTTAACACCAGATAGATAAACAGATGTGCATTATAATGTCAAGTTTTTCATGATAAAGAAAAAAATTGTTTTGTATTATCAATGTTAAACCTTTTGGGACAACGCCATGAAACTTGAACAGATGCTACTGGCACTGCATGTGGTTTAAGGTGATAAACGGGAAACTACATATTTTACAGACAGATTGACTTCGCTTCTCAAATTCGCCTACTATGTATTAAAATAGAGGTTATTAATGGCTCTACAAAGTTTCATCTCGCTACTCAAAATTTAATGATAGCGGAAATGTAACACAACAAATGTTGCATTAGAATATATAAAAAAGACGGAAAGTTGCATGGATACGAAGAATGATGATGATAGGATCATTGGGGGAGGATGTTTCATAGGATCTTGCTATTATTGTTTAGCTAATATTAAGTTACTACCGGATATGGCG
The DNA here is from genome assembly GCA_016169945.1 of Trachythela sp. YZ-2020. NCBI lineage: Eukaryota > Metazoa > Cnidaria > Anthozoa > Malacalcyonacea > Clavulariidae > Trachythela > Trachythela sp. YZ-2020. Next base: position 1,216,372 of record JADLSH010000168.1, on the reverse strand, counting down.
TAGACATTTTAGGGAGCACATGTTTTATTTGTTTTTTTTGTACTTTAAAAACTCAGAGACCTCGGACGGTTTGGGAAAGATAATTTGAGTATTAGTTTCAAGCATACTATATATTGCTAATCTGCAGTGACTTATAATGCTAACCTGGAAACAATTGCTGGAAAATCTGGATTCGTGGACAGAAGTACGTTTATATTTATAGTTTTGTTTGTTTTTATTAGCCTTATTATTCATATATTTGTAATGCATATTTTAGATCGAATATTAAAGGGGAAGTCAGAGTTCAGGACAACTTGGGCTCAAATGAAAGATTATATAATGCCTACCTTGCACACAAAGTCTCGCATCTCCCTGTTAAATCCAAGTCGAGAAATATAGAGATAAAAGTGCTAAAATTTGCATAAAACACAGCCGCCATGATATACATCCGAGCGAACCTGCGATCACGGAGAAGTTGTCCATCGTGACGTCATTGTGCGGTATTGACTATTGATACACACTACAGGCGAAATAAATATTTACAAAACAAGGAGAGAATTGAGAAATATAATTATTAAAGAGAAATGAATTCCTCAAATGAATATTCAAGCGATTGTCCTGGAAGTAGTGAATCCAGTTATAGCGGAGAAGATTTTAACGTCGAAGGAGATGTAAACATGATTCAACCTTACGCATTTGAGTGGTTAAAACAGATTCTAGTGGCAACAATGTAGATTCAGAGAATTGGCTTCGGAATCTACTTCAAATTCTGAAAATACCACCAGACTTCAGGACAGAAACTGGTAATTATTAAGTTTACTACAATTATTTATAGTATCATAATCTACGTTGTGATTTATACGGATTGCCTTGTCTAAAATAGGTTAAGTTTTGTCAACAAATGACTAGTGTCTACAGACTACAGTTAACGTTTGTATTGTATTTGTATATAAATAATTAGTGCTCTTAATACATTATTTCGATATATGATGCCAGATTTGCTTGTCACAGCTAGCTTATACTTTTAATGAACACAGTTTGGCTGAAATTGGTTAATTCAAATACTATGCAACCTCTGCTAAAGTCAAACAATTAAACTCGATCATGGCTTTTCACATGTAGGTGCCTTTGTACTCACTGCCAAATACTTGATAGGGAAGAGGAAAGTGTTTGCTGCCAGGAAATCCCAGCATGTGTTAATATAAACCAAGAAGCAGCACAAATTGAGCAGATACCCATCCCAGAATGTTTAACTGATAATCCTGCATGTCAGTATATATGTCTGAATTATTGGGCCTTGTGGCTTGCTTGGAGCCATTAGCAAAAAGCAAAGACATGTTGCTTACAGGCAGTTTGTTAGGTGGTGTTGGGATGTGTTAGGCAAAGAGATAAAGTCCCTTTGCCATCCTGTGTGGTTAGTAGCATTCTGGCACATTTCCCACCAGGTTTAGAAGAGGACTTTGTTTTTGAAGGTTTTAAATTTGCAGATGAGTAGATAAATATGTTGTAGGTGTTTTATTCAGTTATTAAATGAAGATTTTTTGCTTTTTATATATTATTGTACGATTGTTATTTGGCTTCCTATATTTTGTTCTATTGTGTCACACTATTTGTTTAATTATAATCATTTGTGAGATAATTATAATGACGCTTGTCCCAGGAGGGTAACATTACACTATCATGGTATTGTGTCTTTTATTGGCTGCATTTAACAGTTTCTTTTGTGTTCATAACAGTAAGTATTCTTCATTCTTTAGGAGACGTTTATCCAATTGCATGCCAATTGAATAGATAGTAAAATGGCAAAGTAGGGTCCACTATGGCTAAATAGTCTTACAAGATACATCGGTAGATAGTATGCTTAACCCATTAATTAACATCCAGCATTTCCCCTTGGGTAAAATCATCTGGCATGATTAGACAAAGTGAAACAACGAAGTAGGGTGCATTGCACCTTAATGGCTTAACCTACTTAGTTGTTTTTTTATTACACTTTTGTATTCACTATAAAAGCACATGTTTCTCCCGACCCATGCTACTAACTTCCAGAGCAAGGGCCTTCGCTCGAAACATCAAAGTTCTTATTGTCTTTTTTCAGGTAGTTTTATATATCATACTCAACTACTGAATCTAACCAACTTATTCCAACATGCTTCAAGAAATTGCTTATGCCTTTCCCATCCGTGATCTGTGTGCTGTTCTCCTCTTTGATTGGCCTTGGTATTGGTGCAATGTTCGTTGGAATATTGGCTGGCATTAGTGATTTGCTTTCATCATCGCTCTTGTCATCCTTTAATGAAAACACATCCTCCATCCAGTTTTGAACGGAAGAAAAATACTTTCTAGCCAACATCGGTTTTGCTACCCATTTGTTTCGGCCCTTTGGGAAAACCACCTTGTACCTCTTTTCCCCCTTCCTTTTTCCCTTTCATAACTGTTGCTTGCTTTCTGACAGTGTTACAGTTGTGGTCAATCACTGCAAGTTGGATTCTGGCCACCATGCCTTTGTATGAAAAATGCCGACGTTTCGGAGCGTACTTCAACAGTAGTGAATGGGTAAACTTCAAGATCACCTGTATGATGAAACTCTGTGAGTTTTGTGATATCTTTCAACAGTGTTTTATTGAGAACCACCTCCTCTAGTGCAACATGTGCTGCAGATCCATTCTCTAGAGAGACGACCATGTCCACACTTGCGAAAGTGCTTTCCGTTCTTCGATTTCTTCCATCTGTGTTTGTTCACCACATGATTCAAGACAGACACCCATTTCTCATGCAGGACTTCAGCATCGCCACCACAAATCTGAGAACACCACCACAAATGATTGGACACAGATTGAATCCATTTAAGAAGTGGCTCATTGGCCTTTTTCTTAGCTTTTTTTGTTACCCACTCTGACAGATGCCACACATCGTACTGATGGATTATGGTAGGGTACTTTTTCCACATTTCTGATGTGATCTGGGTATGACGATCAGTTGTCAAAGATCTTATTTTGGCATCCTGGTCAATGACTTTGTTGAGTGACCTTTGACAGCCTTAATTCTGCATTGCATTAGAGGATGAAACTTCTGAGACATTAACAAGAGAAAAATCTTGGAAATACTGATGGAACACTCCCACGTTTTAAAGCCTTTTTCCACTTCATGCCAAATAGCTCTTTAAGTGAACCCTCGAAACAATCTGGACTAAAATGAGCGCTGCAAACATAGCACAAATTGGCTTTCGGTAGGTTGTCTCGACGAATACGTCTGAGGCATGTTCTTTGCATTTGCTGGTCGTTTGGCGAATGATGATACAATATATCACTCCCCTTTGTCTTCTTCGAACAATGTGTACAACCTGGTACCATGCAATATGGCATATTTCCGAAAGAATACGTATTTATAGCACTAGAAAAATCGCCTGTGAAGATTGCTGCTTTTGTTTTGAAATTTAAATAGAAGGCACTCCTGCGAAACCGCACAATGACGTCACGATACAAAACTGATGCGTGATTGCAGGTTCGCTCGGATGTATATCATGGCGGCTGCGTTATATGCAAATTTTAGCACTTTTACATCTATATTGACTTGGATTAAACAGGGAGATGTGGGACTTTGTGTACAAGGTAAGCATTATATAATATTTAATTTGAGCCTAAGTTGTCCTGAACTCTTACTTCCCCTTTAAAGTAAAATTATAAGATACGTGAGTTCAGATTCATGTTTGGTTGAAGTTCTGGTGAACTAGTAAACAAGATTATATGTTTTGGCACTTCTACTTTTGGCTTGAAAATTTCGGTGTTTTTTTCTATGTTGAGTAGGAACAGTAGGAACGCTAGAAACAAATGAAAAATTTCAAGTTTGCTTTCAACAAAAATAAAGTATAACCATAAGAACGTTTGTAAAAAGGAAGATATAATACATATAATATAAGCGAAGATAGTGCAATTTTACAAGTCAGTTTTTAGTTAAAGAAGGTTTTGGCTTCTTATTACGCATCTTATAAATCTATATTCAGTAAAGACGAATTCTATATAATTTGTAAATTTGTATATTTTTTGCAATTTATATACATTTTTTCTTTGTAGAATAGGTGTTGAAAATTCGTAGTGCTAATTCTGTCGCTTTTTTAGTATTTTCTGCACTTTTCTCCTCCAAAAGTGTTTTGTTAGCGTGGAAACCTCACCATTGCTATATTTGTTCTGTTTGTGTATAAAACAAGCTGCTTTTGATGGCGTTGTGATTATTTTCTGTAGAGGCAGAAAACTATGACTTGTAGGTGTGACATCATAATTACACCATATCAAGATTTACGCATACGTAATGTGTAATAATAGCTCTTATAGAGTATTTTTGGCTGCAATACATTATGTATTCTTATAAAAGCGATGCTGATTTTTTACGTTAGAAATATTGCTGACGTTACCATAAGAATTATTCAAACAACGGCCCTGATTCAAACTTGATTCAAACTTTCTTAACTCTTGAGGGAATAAACATATAGACTTGAAATTGTTTTATGGGTTTCACTACAAAGTTTGTACCGTTTTTTCCCTGTGATGGTTCCTCTATATAGTCTATAGTCAGGACTAGGGGTTAGTACACTGTTATCACACTTGTGTGGTTTATTTGTGGTATTTTTCCAAACAACCCTAGTAGAATAATTCAAAGGAAAGTTTGATGTTTTACCGATCGAACATGACAATACATTAAATATGATATTAAGTAGTCTTAATAGACCAGGATTATTAAGGAAGACGTTAAATGATTCCTTTTAAACATGTTTAGTTGAAATAGAACTTCTTTTTTATTTAGAGTCAACGTATTAAACATCAACTGCTTTGATTCAAAGCAGCGGTTCATTGAGTCCCTGAGAGAAACATATGGAGGATCTTTTCTACTGGGTCCTCAGGTAATTGTATTGTCAGATCTGAAGAATGATTTGGTGCAACAAGAAGAAAACAAATTAATTTACAAACAAAAATTCACAGAATATCAGGGAAAGAAATATTGGCTTGTTTCAAATAGCATGAGTAAACTCTAATACAACTAATGATGTTATGCAGCGAATTCAATTAAGATTATCCTGTCGAAGTAAAAAAAATAGGAATGCTGAACATACATGTGTCTGCGCAAAGGGATGTTAATGTTTGCTGTGTTAATTAAACTGCATTCACATTTTGCTATTTATGATCATGAATATAATTTCATTTTTCCGACATTTTACCGCGGTTTATTATTTTTCCAACAAGAGTCCAAGTCCCCCTACAGCCCCTGTGGTTTCTATGTAACTGAGCTTCAATTTTGTCCTCAAATCCAGTACACAAATCTGACAAACCGGATAGTGTCAGCAGGCCTTATCAATTTATTAACTGCTGCGCAGATACAAGACCTCGACATTTAAGCAAAATGGATGTGTATGTGTAGATAGGGGGGCATGAAAATTTTGTTTTGCAAAATGCAACGAAAAATTAGACGCATAAAGAAAAATGCACAAACAACTAACTCCCTTGTGGTTTTCGCATTTAGATGTCAGGGTTTTGCGGTTGCGAGTTTTGGCATTTAGAGGACAACTTATCAAATACTATTATTCGTATTCAGACGAAGTCTGTAAAACTTGGTGAATATGCATTTAATCAGAACAAAATTTTGTTACAGCTACATATAGAGGATGGAAGAATTTTAACAGATGAGGAAAGAAAATACATACCCCTGGATAATTCCCTGAACAATTACCAGCTAGAAATCGACAAGGGATTTGTTGGAAAATTCTGCCAATTTGGAGCGTTCTGTTGCCAGGTATAAGAAATTGATATGCACAGTCACATGTCAGGTCACAAGGCACGGTCCAAGGGAGAATATTCCCCCAAAGTCTCTTTGTACGCATCACATTTGATATTCTCTTTTTAATAATTGACATCCTCTAATTCTAGGCCCCTGTCAGGTTAAAGCTCCCTCTTTTGCTCTCCCTGCAAAAAAATTGACATATATATGTCCCCACTATTTAAATAGTGTGGATATAATATAATTCTTGATAATATCCATATTTAAGGTTTAATGTCATGTCTCAAGGATTTGGGCAGAAATGTGCTTCATTTCATCTTGCTGCTGGTTTTACAGTGCCCGCATTATTAGGAATGCAATAGAGCCAGACGAAATTGATGTGGTATGTAGTATGGAGTACGTGCAACATGCAATGGAATATATAATACCACAGGCATCCCAAGCTCACATTGTTGCTATTTAATTTTTTTTTATTAATAATTTTTTATTATTGCTGTTTGTATTTTATGGTATATTATGTGTATGTGTTATGTCTGTTATGTTATGTGCCAGAAATGGTATGATGGAATTAAATATATATTTATTATTGATGGTTAGGGTACTTCATATTAGCAAATTATAGTAGACTTGATAGTCGAATATATATTGTCAAACAATTGCTAAAATATTGTGTCAAATGTAGAAATAAAGTTACTTACTTCTACTACAAGTTGCAATCGACTTTTCGGTGTTGACTTGGTGTGATTTTAAATCCACTTTGAGGGGATGGTATTCTATGTAATATTAAGGAGAAGGCAGGTAAATATAGCTCCAACGAACTCGCATCGGCTTCACAAATCCTTCTCGCGTCGCATAATAATGCATCGAATCGCCAAAATACAACAGATCCATAAAGCCCATTACATGGCTGTTGATACCGGGGATATTCAGTTGAGAGCTTGCGAGTTCGAATTACACTCTCTATTGTTATTGGTTCATTACATTGTTGTCGCATGAACGCGATTCGAATCAACCAATAACAATAAAGAGTGTTAATATAATAAGAGCAAAAGCAAATTGAAAATTCCCCATGGCCTAGAAATGCCATGATTCTCAGCGCATGTTTGATTTTGCTTCGTGAGTTCGCACCATAATTTCACAGTAAAAATGTCTGCCGTGTGGAAAAATTACAAAGCAAGGAAGATAGCTCAAACTCTGTTGAAGAATTGGTTGTGCAACGCTTCAGTTCGACCGTGTCTGGGAAAGTGGAAAAATACACCTGTGTCGGGGCAAGGGAGTTCGTAGCATTTGCCTATGACAAAGTGAACATAACAAACATGAAGAAAGCCTGCGAAGAACATTATGGCAGTTCGACCGGTGATGACATGGATGACCATCCTGTCAGTCTATGAAGTATATAAAAGATTTACGATTAATTTACATCCGATTCATCAAGCGCGAAAAATCGGTTTTTAGCACTAGTGTGACCAACGGCAAGGACAGCGATCGACAAGTTTCAACCTTTTGTACACCCAAGGTGAAACAAAGCATAGAATTAGTCATCAACAAAAAGTCATTGGGTCAAGGTGGTTTTAGAGTTGCTTTCAAAGCTTCTTGCTCAACACCTCTGGATGCTTTTAATGGTAAATCGTGGGTAGTTAAAACGTTTTTGCCAAAAACTCTTGAAGCAGTGCAAGATCTAGGTCAAACTCCAGAGGAGCATGCCAGGCATGTTGTGCAAATGCATTGCTTAGCTCGTTATTTTGCACAACAATTTGCTGAGCGCATCGCAAAGGAAGCTGCAACCGTTAGATTTGGTGAAAGTTTTGTTTTTAAGAAAGTCTACCTTGGTGTCACTGATTCTGGTGAAGTTGTGACCATTGAAGAGTTCATCAATGGCGAATTTACCAAAAACATCAATAATACAGGATTTCTCTGCGTTCCAAAAGATAATGCGATTGGTCAAAAAGCAGAAACATTTGTACATTTATCATTTGAATTATCCCAAGGAAAGCTAATGGTGGTTGATATACAAGGGAGCACATTTGATTTGTATGATCCTGAGATTGCTTCAGATCAAGCAGTTAACATTGCTGATGAATGTTATTTTGTGCTGGTAATTTGTATGTTGTGGCAATGTCAACTTTTAAATCACAACATTTGTGCAACCTGTTTTGCAAGTTATTTACTCAGTCTGAGTGAAACGTTGTATTGTTTAACTTGAAAAATTTACTGGTTTTTTTTTGACATTTTATAAACATTTTATAAACATTAAAGTTTAAAACTTGATCCCTGAGTTTAAAACTTGATCAGCTGAAGATGATATAAATATTGTTGCTAATGTTCGATGTTTAAGAATTAAGTGCATTGATTGCAGTTCACTCACTTTGCAATGAACAACAGCCTGTGTCTTTGTTAAATGGTATTATAATAATTCATATTATGTTTTAACTGTAAAGTATATTTAAACTTTATTGAAGGCCATTATTATCTTCCAGAAATTTTGTCTCTAAGAAAAAGATAAGCATCAACACAATCATTTGCTGCTATTTCATTTGCATTATGACATACTAATTACTGTCAAAAGCCGTCAAAAACCATCAAGAAGCTGTCAAAAAGTCTGTTGTATCTTTAGTATAAACCTATTAGTAGACGATTACAAATCCTGTGCTGTGATAGGCCATTACTCGCATTAGTGGAAAATTCAAAACAAAAAACCCATGTTTTGCAGAAGTTGCTGATGAGTTTCTTGATGATGGTTAATATGTTCTGTATATATAAATAAATAAAATTAAAGCGGTAAAAAAATATGCAGTGAAAATTTTTAATAGTGAGGAAATAGCTAAATAAGATATATTATTTGAAGTTTGAAAGTTTGAAACTAAAAAGCCTTAAGATTATGTGAAGGTATGCTTTAACTAGAGATGCAAGTTGTTTCTTTTTACGCATGTCGATTAAATGACATCATATTTGATATGTTATTGAAACTACCAACCGCAACTAATGACGCTGGTAGTTTGGGATGTGAAGGAATGCTTGTGGGTGTTGTGGAGGTGTAATGGATCACTTGCATAATGAACAAAATTTTGATCTAGACAAAGAGAAGCAAATCAATCACTATAGACAGAAAGAACATCCTAAAATTAGTAAAACTCCAAAGTTTGGTTGTGAAATTTTGTAAAATACGGAAAATATAGCCTTGCGAAGTTGGAAAATTGTAACTAGAATAGTTATCAATTTCACGCCAGCTTTATATATTTGTTTGTGCTGTCAGATGATAAATTATAAGAATGGAAATAGGAATAGTATAAATCGTTTTTGGCTTCTTGACAGCCTGATGATGGCTTTTGACGGTAATTAGTAGGTCCGTGAATGTGTTGCTGGAATTGATTGCGACAATCCATTTCTAAGAAATCTTCTGGGCATTCAAGTACACCAGACTGGGAGGCTGCATCTTCTAGGTCCTCTTCTGTAACTTTCCAACCTTGATTGGTAAGAAAAAATACATTAAATTTACTGCACCAGCAAATTCAACAAATAAGTTTTTCTTTAAAATTATCGACTTCATTTTACTCACCACAAGCTTCTAGATTGTAATGAGCTGGAAAGTTATATATATGTTCTGGCACTCCATTTGGGAGAAAAGTATCTTTTTGTGCTCTTACTGTGTGTATTCCACATATTCATGAATGTTTGCATATCTCTCTGTAAAACTGGAATAAAGATGAATGCCAGTATCTTCCTAAGAAGAAAAATGTGTTATCATTAGATACTACAAAAAGGCCTGCTGTGCTAAAAATAATTTCTCAAATATGTTAATTTTCTCTTAAAAATATATAGTAACCTTTTTAGATCAATTAAATATTTAGCTGTGATCAGTGATAAGTGATTAAAATATTGTAATAAACTTATCAAGACTGGCATGCTTTAAGTACATCCAAAGTGAACCCAGTCAATCCCATAAAAGTTGGAATCATGTAAACAGCCCATTTGAAATATAAATCCCCAGCATATTAGGGCTGTTTTTGAAAGCTAATTACCAGTAATATTAGATATGTCTGGTCCCAACAAACAGCAATTGAGGTGGCTTAAAGATCAGGATAATGATCCTGATCTTTAAGCCACCTCAATTGCTGTTTGTTATACTTTTCCAAACGTTCATGCAATTCGCGCCACCATCTTTCTATCTGTAATAAGACACATATGTAAGAAATTTTACAGCTAACAACCACAATCATTTACAAACACATTGATCTTATTTTGCTGTATAGGCTCCAGCAAACATAAAATATAGTGGATCTTCAGATGGAATAGTAAATTTCAAAATCTACTATTCCAGTTGTTTCGTAGAAAAATGTTTTTATTTCGCCCCCTGATAGTGATAACATAATAATTTAAAAATAATTATGAATTTACTAATTTAGTAATATATTATTTAAAATAATTAATGTTATGTTTAGTTTCACAGCTTTCAATAATACTGTATTTATTAGAATGATAATAAATACACTGATATAGACTGATAAACATTTTATTTTAGGGGAATTATGGAAACTATGGTGTGGACTGGCATGGGCCAATTCCTGACCAAACTCCAGAATTGGTGGAAGTTCCAACTACAGCTTGCCCATTTAATGATGAGCAACTCCAAATGATACCAAGCAATGTGGGTCTAACATACTTAGAAGGAGTTGACACATTTTGTAATATTCTTGAGGAATAATATAAATAATATAAATACTTATAGCAAACGTTTTTAGAAAAACCATGGTTTTTGTTCTAACAAACCAAAACATTTACAAAAGAGAACACACAGTTACCTCTAAAAAGTTATCCATATAAAATGTGACTGGACAATGCCCATACCAGTGTATAAATGTAGGTGTAGTGAGCAAATGCATATAACAAACACAACAGTTAAAAAAACAGCAACAATATGAAAGTCAGTTGAGATAAAATCCATGTGCCCCAAAGGTCAAGGCAATGTCCATGTTCTTCATAAAAGATTCAAACGATAAATGCATGGTTGGAAGGATAATAGTTTTAAAGCAGGTTTCAGATAAAGGTAGGACATTTGTGTTGCCAAATTTTACAAAAAGAGACCCAGCCTTGTCCTGAAGGGTGTTGCTTGCAGTCCAGAAGTGGACGAGATCAGCAATACCAGCCCCATCTTAAATGTAAACAGTAGTATGTTATGAGATTATGGAAACAGTTCTTAGAACACTGTATAACAAAAAGCGTTGGTACTTTAAATTTAAGAAATGCCTCAAACACAATATAATCAGGCCTACAATACTATAATAGTAACCAGGGTTCTAAATAGTTGCCAGCTATCGCCGGCAGTCTCAGGAAGTTACTGGCTATTTCTAAGATTATTTTTCCTTTATTTATTTTCTCAATTTCCTCTATATATCGAAGAAAGAAATCTGTTGCCATTTTAGTGGACTCACTTTCTTCCCTTTACATACATACATACATACAATTTTATTAGTTATCCCAATATACCCTTCATAAGTAGGGGCAGTCTTTTTGAATTACAAGTAACCAACACTTAAATTCCTGAAGGGCAGAGCATGTTCCAAGAAATTTCCAAGCAATTGAATTCCGATCCATCACTGCAAATAAAGTATAACAATTTGTGAATAACAATAAGCTAGATTATTAGATATGAAAACTAAGCACAATAATGATAATTGGGCAGTTCCAAGTCATAACCAATAGAAAAAAGTTCTTCGATGTCGCATTCAATAACAATATCTAAAAATAAAACTGTTTTGCACTTGTTTTACTTCCTTGAGTAAAATTACTGCTGTTGTAAAATAACACAATAAGGAGCAACACAGATACTTTTGAATTGTTAACCATGTGGAGCTTTGGGAACTGCTGTTAACATGACAAATGATATGATACTGAAATGATACCTATTCCTATACCTTTTGCAATGTCATTTATTTCAAGTCTTCCCTGGTCAATGACTAGACTTGCTCCAAGTCTGTCTCTTAAGGTGGCTCCCTATAGTTAGTACAGTTTGAAACACGATCTATATAGATCAGATGTCATCCTCGCGTCTCACACGTGGAATCTTTGTGACCCGGTAAAATTTTGAAACAAGACGCTGGAAGTTTTTTTCGATATTTTTCTGCGAAGAAACCACAATCTTTTCATTATAATCGTAAATCTTTGAAATTCAAGCAGTACGTATGTTGTTAACCAGTTTCTAAGCTTTATTTTAGTATGTTTTTTTTACGTATTTACGTTCACTATTATCTTTTATAATGTTCAAAATCTTCGACTTGTTGCAGACTAAAAATTCTAAAATGATATTTTATACTCTGCTCAAGGCAGTCTAGAACTGTCAGAGTAATATAATTCTTTAAAACAATCAAAAGTTTAAAACTACTGCATACAACTACAGTACAGACAGTTACGACTTACAAGTTGTCTTACGAAAATTTGGAATTGTTTGAATATTTTGAATTATATACGTTGGATTAATTCAATGGGTAAATCACTGACAAACCAGACCAGAAAAAGACCACCAACAAACAATCTTGGATCCAACAAGCCAAGGGTGGCTTAATGGCTTTAGTTTTAATTTCCTTCGGTGAAATTTTTAAAATTTTTGTATGGTGAACTTTACAAGTCGCCTTTTTTAATATATCCAAATTTTGGAAATATTTACAGATAAGTTTTCTCAGAACAAAAATTTGCAAATATCTAAAAAACTTATCCTACAACTATGGTGGCCCATTAGGGTCATTACAAAATAACTAGAACTAAGGAAATAACATGTATTATTCAAATTAAAAATTATTTAATACACGTTTTTTTGTTCTCATTCTTAATTTCCTTATTTAAAAAAATAGTAAAATTAAAATAAAATTATTAATGTGCGAAATTCTGAATGGAAACAGGATCAACTCCTGCAGAATGACTTAAAAAAATATGTCTTAGGCAATTTAAAGAGAAACGAAATATTAGATTTCGTCACGCGAGACTACCCTCAGTATGCTTGGTCATTAAGCTCTCTAAAGAGGAGACTTGTATACTTTGATATCAAATACGTGAGATATGATATTGAAATTGAAGACGTTGAAAATGCTGTCAGAGAAGAAATGGAAGGTCCTGGCCAATTGTTAGGATATAGAGCCATGCAGAGGAAAATTAGGGAGCAGCATCAGTTACCTGTTCCACGTAATTTAGTGTACGATGTGATGACAATGGTTGATCCAGAGGGCTTGGAACGGAGAGGACATGTGGGCAAAAAGAAAATAAGAAGAGGGGGTACTGGAACATTCACCTCGTTGGTAAGTGCTATAGACTGGACTTTAGTGTGAATATGTTCAACAGAAATAAAACTTCTGTTCTGAGTGGGGAAGCCAATCCAACAATTGGGTTGTGAAATGCAAATTTTAAATCCTCATTCATTTCTTTAGCAATTCATTGTTTTTACAGTCTATGAAGTTATGAACACGAAAATATTTGCATAGCTTTGCCACTGGTCTATTGTTTATTTCATTAATATTATTAATATCGCCCCATATGGGTGCAAATATACACATGTGTGATTTTTGAGCCTTTATTTGGTGATTTATCTTGGGCTGAAAAGCTTGCAAACTGGTAAACTAAGATTGGTGGACTTGAAATTACACGCCAAGAATTTTTGTGTGATACAAACATTCCAGACTGGGTTGCTCCACCCAAACACAAAACTAAGCGCTAATCTCTATAGTATGCTGAACGATCAGTGGTAAGAGGTGTTAATTCACTTTTCCTAGGGACCAAATCACACACACTCTGGCGACGGTCATGATAAACTGATGGGTTTCATGAATTCAACATTTCCTCTTGCAGTCTATGGGCTGCAAGATGCCTTCAGTGGCTATATCTTATACTTGAAATTATGGTCCAGCAATTCAAATCCTAAGCTCGTTGGACGTTGGTATCTGGAGCATTTGTACCAAACAAAAAGTAAGAATGCATAACATATAGATGTATGTCTTCATAATAGATTTGCCTGACATTTATGCAACTCAATTTGATTCCAAATACGGTACCTTGTCTCACCTAGTTTTGTTGGGTTTTTTTCTTGTAGTAATCAGTAAATATCTCCGACTTGATAAGAGTACAGAAACAGGGGACATGGCGACAATTCATGCTTTTGTGAGGCAAAGCTTAGAAGGTGAAAATGACAACGAAGCAGCAGAAAGCGTAAAGTACGGACCTTCTACCAGTAGCAAGGTGTGAAAGTTGGTTTGATTTGTTATTTAATGTCATGTAACTTAATGTCTTGAACATATTCGTGACATTCATGTTATCCACAAGGTTGATATACTTAAATTTATGACCTAGTCCATAGAGCATTGAAACAGCATTCTAAGGTTGTACACTTTCAATCTAAACTGAAGAACCTTTAGTAGGTGCAATTAGTTGACATTACAGCCTGATTTATTTTCTTATGATAGATTGAAAGATGGTGGCGAGAGCTGCATCAGCGTTTGGAGAAGTTTTTTAAAAGACAGTTGATGATGCTAATTGAGCAAGAACATTATAATCCTGACATGGAAATTGACAGGTAAAGGCAAATACGGTACATAATTTGTTTTGCATATTTATGTCTCCATTGAATTTATCTTGCAGGAACTTGTTGGCATTTATATTCATACCAATCATCCAAAAGGAGATGGATATTTTTCGGGATACAATATGGAATGCACATCGAGTATCAGGAGACTAACAAATGGATTTTTCGGCCACACATGGAATGCACATCGAGTGCGATGTCAGAAAGAAGCCATACCACCAAAAGGGATCCCAAAGGATCCAGCACCTTTTTCATTTCCTGACCATTACGGTGCAGAAGATTGTGGTACGTTTCTGTTGTTTTGAAGTCCAAAATAAGTCTGCAATGGTTCTTTAACTAACAACTTCTACTGTATAAATAATTGGTATGCACTTTTCATATACAGCAGGGCATTTTTAAATAAGCTTCCTGCAATATAGTTCTTTAACCCCAACACTTCTACTGTATAAATAATTACAGTATGCACTTCATATACAGCAGGGCTACTGTAATTGTAATCATTATAATCAAGTTTGTGCCTACATGCTTTATACTGCTTATTCTAAATTCTAAGTATCTGATTAACCCATTAAGACCGAAGAGTCTCCCCTTTACGAGTAAAATCGTCTGGCATTAGACAGAGTAAAGGAAAAAATCAGGGCACACTGGAGTGGAGGTATTGCCAATTAATGGGTTAATATTGTTAGGCAAAATCAATTAAATATTTAAGGTATGGTGGTGAGTGATGAAATATTGGAGGAAGTTTCAGAAATTTCAGGAGTAATGGCAATTGGGGATGACTATCTACCAAGGAATGTAAGGGATGAACGTGAAGGCATCATTCCGCATATTCAGGATGTAAAACCAGCCGATGCTGCGGATGCTTATCTCTTTCTTAAGGCACATTATGGACATAACCAGATTTCATCTGGGTAAATACCTGTTTCACAAGAAATTAATTCTTACAAATTAAATTTGCCAATGCCAACAGTTGAACAATTGCCACAGCAAAAAAAGATTTCATCACTCACCTCATCTTTCACATTTGTTGTTGCGATTTCTGGGTCAAATAATTTGTACCCCATTCCCTGGATGTCAAGCAGCATAAACTTTTTACCATAAGATTGGTACGAATAATGTACCAGACACTCCGCCTTGAGTAGGAGCTCTTTCAAATAATCATCTGAATCATCTGGGAAAAGGGTTGTAAGACCATTGTTGTTGATAATCTTTGAGAATGATCCAGGTATAAACTCTTCAATCGTTGCTGGCTGGCCATTCACTTTAGTGAAATAGCAGCGGTTGAAGCTAAAACATTCACCAAATTCAGATGGTGTGTGCGCTTGAAACCTCTGGGCAATATGCCTGGCAACAGAATGCATCTGAACTTGCTTGCGACAATGATCCTCTGAACTTGCTTGCGACAATGATCCTCTGCATTCGACTGCATCACTCCAGTGATTGTTTCCATTGCCCCAGCATTGTAGAATTTTATAACCCAATTATTCCCATGATTTTCACGACTTGAAAGAGTAGATGCAAATATACCATATGCAAATATACTTGTTTCAACATAACCAACTGCCTCAAAATCAGTTGTCCATTTCTGAGTTGCCACATCAAATGCTTCAAATGTTAATGTTACTTTATTTTTACTTTTTGGTTTGACCAATTTTCCTGCTTTCAGCAGTGTAGCAATAGATACAGAGGCAGGAAATTTTGTTTCCATCTTTTCAGCACCTCTCCCAAACAAATAACTTGTTGTTTGTGATGACCTTTGACTGTCATTTTGGGTGGTAGGTCTCGATGTAGGATTATGAAGAGTGACACTAGATAATGAGCTAACTGAGGTATCTTCTTGTCCAACAACAAATCACACTAAATACACCTAAAAAGACAGAGCAATTTGTATTATTGATTTTGGAGAATAGTAGCAGTATGTGGCAAACACTCAATATATGAAAGAATTGTAGACCTCTAGGGCTTTGAATGCTACTTGTAGTTTCCCCCTACCATGATTTCCCAATTTGGGTGTATCTGTTATCAGCAAGAGTCTATATTATTAGTATTAAAGTCATGCTTGAGGGAATGGCATAGTATTTCTACACATCAAATATAATAGTTAAGCATACTATGAAGAAGAATTTCTATTCTGCAATTTCTGTCAATAGGCTATTCAATTTTTATCCGTACCCCGCTGTGAAGAACCTCTTGTATTTTGCCTCGTCCCCTTGGAATTCCTGAGAGTATAAACTCCCTCCCTCTGGAAATAATAGTGTGTTCCCTCCCCATAGGATTTACTGAACAAATTCACTCCTCCCCATTGAAATTCCACAGGAAGCTGGGACCCTCTCTGTGGATTGTGGAAATTCCAAAGTCTTCTTCAACCGTCCCCATGCAAATTCCAAGTTTTTATAAGAGCTCCTCCCTCCAGGAATTCCAAGGTTCCTCGACAAGGGGGGTGCGGATGAAAATTGCAATAGCCCAATAAAGAAGCCAAGGACAATGAGTCAATGACTAGGAACTTGGTCTTATGTGTTATTTAGACAACAACACTTACTTTGTCCTTCCTATGTGGGATCTGGTTTATGTTTGTCGCAGAGGGTCCCTTATTAGTCACCAAAACATCGCATGTTGTCGCTGGCAATGCGAAGTGGGATGCACACGCCTTTTTTAAATTTACCAGAGTCAATTCTTCATAAGGGAAGTTGACAAACTCTCGAGGTTGAACGGGCCTGAAAGTTTGTTTATTGTCAGGTTCAGAGGCCAATCTTTGTACGATTATCTCGTGAGGAGCACTCGAACCTTTAGTTGTCCGACGGTTGTTTGCCAGTTTGGCACTTTGGCTTCCGTTACGATGGGCATTGTTTTTTTTTGTTTTATTAATTGCAAATTTTTAAAATTTTTAAAATATTTAAAAAAGATATTTTTAAATATTTCTGTTTTAAATTTTTAAAATTTAATTTAAAATTTTTAATTTTTTAATCCGGGACACCGGTCCGGACCACGGTCCGGATACGGCTTTTATCGGACCGCTCGCTAGCCAATCAGAACCGCGGATTTCATAAAGCCATATAATAATAATAGTTATTACCCAAAAAGCAACTATATATTTCACAAACATGAAGATATCTGTTGCAATAGGAAAGCACATTTTCACCCCTTGTTTTTATAACTGTAGGGAGCCACCTTGAAGGTGTTTTTATTGTGGAGTTATAAAGGATTGGGGAGTTATAAAGGTCGCACAAGAATGCGGGCAGGAGGAAATGAAAGCGGTGGCGGAGGCGAGAAATTGGGAGAGGAGATACAGACTTGTTTCCCTTGCAGGAATTTGAATCCGATTATAAGTTCGGTGCGAAAGTGAACTGACAAGTTTGTGCCTTGCGGCGCTGATATTTGACAACAGAAACGATTGGCGCAGACATTAAAACATCTCGTTCAGAATGATATGTTTGTGCCAGTTGCCTTTGCTGGTCTTTTGTAGTTTTGTAACCGCATTTTGTCGCTCCATACACAATAGCATCCTTAATAGATTTCATTCTAAGCCTCACACGAAAACAAACATGTTCAGTTCGCTACAAGAAGCTACAGATGACAGCTTATATTTAATCTATTTCCGAATAAGCAGCAGGTTACTGGCCCTGCCTCTGGTGGAAAAATCAACTGGTAAGTTTTGCACGCTGTCTCTCCCCAATTTTCTCGCCTCCCGCCAGCCTGCCTCCCCCCTTAATTTCCTCCCGCCCACATTTTTGTGCGCCCTTTATAACTTTGTGTGCCTTTTATAACTCCCCAATCATTTATAACTCCCCAATAAAAACCCCTTTCAGAGACAGACTTGGAGCAAGTCTAGTCAATGAAATGAAATAGCATTAATTCTTGAATCACCTGCTCACAATCTGTTGGGAATGTATCTGGATCGATACCAGTTTCCAAAAGAGATTGTGTTAGTTCTTCTTTTTCCCCAGGTGTGACAGGGGTATGCGATGCTTCAGTTGACATTATATTTAACTGCAATAACAAGAAAAAAAAGGTTAAAAAATATATAAAATACTGACTATTCTCTTGCTGAGTCACCTGGTGAATGGCAAAGTGTTATACACATATGGCAAGTTTAAAATATGCCTTGATAGCACAGTTTGGTCACCATGGAGGTACTGTAGGTAACTCTGTTTTGGACAGGCAAAATCCTAGAGCGCGAGACAATTTTTCTAATGTACAGTAAATAGTAAAATATTGTCTACTGCAGTATTAAACATGTGTTTTATGGTGCTGATCCACCTCCATGTGGGAGGGCAGGGTGCCTCTTACCAAATATCATAAAATATAAAGCAACCCATTCCACCTACATGTTGTATGATCATATTCCTTAAGTCGATGTCTGCAATGTCTTCAGCAACAATTGATGGAGGATGGTAGGACTCGCTATCAGATGTCAAAATGTGTTTTACAGCGGGTGATAAACCATATAGTCCTGGACCACCATGCAGGATACTGTGACCGATAATACGACCCAAAGCTTTTAATGATCCTGTCAGTCAAAGTGGCTGATTGTGAACTGTAACACAGTGATCAGGCTCTCCCTCAAAGAATATTAAAGGTTTTGATCGTCCTGAACTGGATGGAGTTCCTTCATCTACAACCTCCATAGCAAGAACTAACAATTCTCATACAGGCCCACTACCGACTCCATGTTCTTCCTCAAACCGGACTTTTGGAAATGCCTGTAACTTTAAATCCGGTTTCTTGTAAACATCAATTATATCTCTTCTTAATTCACTTATGCCGTCCACCCAGCATACACTGAATCTTTGTTTAGGAAGATCTTGATCAATTTGTTGTTTCTGAAACTTTATAACAGCATCTTCTGGAGTTAAATCTGCCAAGGAATCAGCATTACATAAATCTTTATACCTTTGCTCTTGGAGGTCTCTGGCTCATTATGATGAATTTTCTGGTGGTCTTTTAATTTAAACATAGAAACTGATTCACCACAATCGAAACAGGTTACCATTGGTTCACCAACATCAGCCTGTTCAAATTAAGACACCATATGTATAAATAAAATAAGAAACACCTGGCAATCAGTTTTAGGGGAACAATTAATCCAGAAATAGGGATGGTTAAATGAAAATATGTACCTACCTCATTAGTCTCTCCTCTTCAGTTTCTAATACTCCAGTGTTTAGTGGAATATCACTCTTTAATGGTCTTACATAAACTTTAGCTTGGCCACAAATATCCCTCAAACGTACAGTTGTCAGAGGAGGCTTAATCTCGTGAAAGCCCCCATTATCTTCACCCCCTCTTTGATGCATCAACAATTCATAACCCCCTGTAGCAGCTAGCTGGGGATATATCTTCACAATCTGCTCATGTAGATATATACTGCTCTAATTTAGGTCCAGTTGCAATGTGCAGTCCCCCAAGCCTGCATTACATAGATCTGTCTTGTCTTTTACACTTGAAGGTGGATCAGTGTCTGTTGTTGCAGCAAAGCAAACAAACTTTGCATAAACGTTGCTTTGGTTGAGCAAAGGCAACTTTTACCAAAATTAAAGAGCCGTCTGTGCTCGTTAACTGCAGATTAACTTTTTTAGCTGTTTGACACACTGCTGTTGTTTTGTGGCTGTGATGATATACTTGAAGAAGGTTGTGTTGAAGTTGAACCTAGCAAAATACCAAAATATGATACATACATAATATATTAATCATTATGATATAAACAAGACAGGCTTGATAAAATATTAATATAAAATCGCTTATATTAAAACATCCGCGACTCAGTTAAATGTTTATAATCTATGTAAACGATATTCAGATTAATGCAATATAAAAGATACTAACGATCCTTTGGATTACTGTATATTAAATGTTATTAATTTGCATGATTATATAAAACTGTATAATATTGCATGTATAATATTTTGTTATTATCAATATATTCAAAACATACAGGCTTAATGATACAAAGTAAAGTAAGCTTAAGCATTATATTTACCTTATGGCAAGGAATTTGATGCGTTTATTGTCTAAATTTCCTCAGCTACCTTTAAAAGAGTACCTCTGTCTTCGTTCAAGCCCAGATCCACCATATTTCCATCAATTCACACAAAAGCGTGGGAAGATCTGAATACGAGCCCACGATTCATGATATAAGTGGATTGCGGTTGGATAAAAAAAGTTGAAAATTAATAGTTGAATAAGAATTGTTGTATCGAAAACACAAAATTGTGTTGAAATTTTGGCAGGGATACCATAGTTTTATCAACTTGAAAAGTGGAGAAATGTACGAAACACTCCTTCCATGCAAGTTTCGCTCATATAGCGCATTCTCAGACAAAATGCCCACCTGTTTGTGAGGGCCACAGGTTTTTCAGCTGTATTGCTGTCATGTGTTATTTTGACCCTCTTTAAATAAAGTTGTTCATTCATAATTGAATTTATATTTCACAGGACTGCTGGAATAGTCATTAAATTCAACATTAAATCTGGCAGTTCAGACCATAGATATAGGAGACATAGATTGCTGACTCGTAATACATCACTATATTGACAAATGCGCCAAAATTCAAACAGCAGCCATTTTGTATGATGGCGCCTCAAGTGACTCGATGAACGAAGCTTAATGGGAGCATTTGCTAGATAATAACAGCATTAATTTCACATTACCGTGGAGTGTATTCAATATAGAAGTGTTGTGGACGGTTTTTCTTTGGAATAACAAACATTTGTCTGGTTTCAGTGAGCTCACGGATTGACGTTTTGCAATATGTTTGCCCTTTGGAGCAATGATGTCTAATAGAAAGTTGAAAGAGTTATTCCTGGATTATTTCTAAACAAAATAAAGTGGATTCAGGGCGACAAACTTGTGTATTACGAGCTGGTGGCCTAATAATGTGATTTCGCCGAACTTAAATCAGCATGAATCGAAGGTAATTTGCAATATTTTCCCTGTCAAATTGATGTGTTTATACGTCCACAAGGGCATTAAACATATTAAAAGAAATATCTTTTCGCGAACGTTGTTGAAAGCGAGGAACGTTGACTAGGTCACTTGATGTTTTGACCGGTTTAGCGCCATTTTGAATTATTCATGTTGGCACGTGCCGTGACCTCGAGGCAGCAATCTATGTCTCCTATATCTATGGTTCAGACCCACAGGACGGGAACATGTTGAAACATTTTTAGAGTTCATGGAGGAAAATAAGGTATTTGTTGTCTATGTTATTATAATCGTTTGAGAAGAGACAATTTTCATGTTGAAATACATACTGGTAATGTGTTTTAACGGCATGACGAGGAATATGATTTTCCCCTTATATCATTTAAATTTGCTTGAGTACTATCTATTTAAGGGCTTGCTTCTTGCTTGATCGATCAAATACTTTGACTTCTGGGTGATGGTATATGACGATGCAAAAGACACCATAAAAATGATCTTGGGATGATTTTATAAAGGTCGGCCCGCCAAAAATAATTGAATTTTAAAAATATTGCAGCAAATAGCATGAACTCACAAATCATAAGGAAAGAATTAATCAAAGGGCTTAACAAAAGAGGAAGAGAAGACTCTGAAAATACCATTTCCGACGATCTAGAGACTCCACATTTTCAACAAATTTTTGCTCCAATATCCAAACAAATAATTTTTCTTATATACAGGCGTTCAAAGAGGACCATAAGAAACATGTCGAAGAATCAATTTCTATTGGGATCTATTTTCGTCTTGGGTTATTGTCTGTACCAAAGAGAAAATGGTAAATATCCATAACCTGAACGTTATTGATTGGCAGTTACCCCAGCGAAAATTTGTTTATGAAGTCATGAACCCTGTTAAATACACTAATGCCAGTGGTGTAAATTTATGATGTATTTATTCTAAATAACTTCTTTCTCTCATAGGCTGTGCCCATTCTGCAAATGAAGAACAATGGACATTTTTGGGGGGGCGGGCACGAGAGGGGGGGCCTGCCGTAATACCCCAGTATTTTTCATGTTTTGCGGCTGTGAGAGGTCGTAGAATCGTGTTGGCTGATTGGTGTAATATATGCAAAATTGGTGTACTTGGAAAATGGCATCTCTTGTACAGGGAAATGACAAAGATCTAATATCCAAAATTTGGAAAATTGATCCTTATCTTAAGAAAGAGCAACAACAATCTTGACCATAAACCGTAGAACGAGGACTCATTTTCTGTGAATTTTTATGCCTCCCCCTCCCCTCCTCCCATATTATGTTAATTTTATTGACCTGACATCTGGGAAAAACACGCTCTTACATGCAGTTGACATGCGAGAAATCAACTTTGAATGTTGAATGGGAGGCGCAGGGGGAGATACAACATAATTTTAAATCCCGACGATAGGAAAAATGGCGCATTGTGCATTCATTCTATGAACTTTTGGCCAAGATGTTAATTCTTATTAAAATGCCATTTATTCTTATGCAATATACTTGTGCTATTTCATTTTGTATAAAAAGATTAAATAAGAGTGTTATATGTGTTTGTTCAAATTTGTTCAATAAGAAGATAAGGTGGCTCTGCTACGCTTCTCAGCTTCGACTTTCTATAAATATATAACGCATGGTCTTACCATGGATGAACTGGTACAAATCAAAGATTAAATCGCAGTTTGATAAATAAGATTACGGCTAAGACTGAAGTATCTATTTCAGATCTAATTTATATTCTAGTTATCGTTAGTATTATGCAATTGATTACTTAATACAAAATGGGCAATTATATTTAGGTAGATGATACTAAGATGGGCAAGCGATGTACCCAAGAGCATTTTTTTATTACGCCTATAGTAAATATATTGTTTACAATTCCGTGCATTGATCACAGCTAATTGACACATCAACAAAGCAATGACAAATTAATTAATCACATAAGTTGAGTGAACAAATTTGACTATCAATGACCTGCAGATTAACCCAGATGGTGTCGCTACGCAGCTATCCGACTTAAATCCTCAAAAGGCATGTGGTCCAGATGAGATTCCAGCCAGAGTTCTGAAGGAGATTGCTCAGTCTGTATCACCGTGGCTTGCCTTTATTTTCCAACAATCATTCGATCACAACGCAGTTCCGACTGATTGGTCACAAGCTCTTGTCACTGCGGTGTTCAAAAGTAATAATAAATCAAATCCAGCAAATTATCGGCCAATCTCTTTAACCTGTATTTGTTGTAAAATCATGGAACACATTGTCCTCAGCCACATGGCTAAACATCTTTCTGCAAATAATATACTAATTGATGAACAACACGGTTTTAGAAGAAATCGCTCATGTGAGACACAGTTAATCTCAACGATTCATGATTGGGGGAAATCTATCAACTTGAGGAAACAAACTGATGTGATACTCTTGGATTTTAAGAAAGCATTTGACTCGGTACCGCACGAGCGTCTCTTGACCAAGCTAGACTACTATGGAATCAGAGGGAATACAAGAATGTGGATAAATGCACTCATTACTAATCGTTCCCAGGTTGTTTCAGTTAATGGAACCCACTCCTCTTCCAAACCGGTTATCTCTGGAGTACCTCAGGGATCAATTCTAGGGCCAGTATTATTCCTGCTATACATAAACGATATTTCCAGCAATATTCAATCTAGCCTACGTCTCTTTGCTGATGACTGTGTTCTTTATAGAGTAATTGACAGCCACCAGGATCATCAAATTTTGCAAAACGATCTAGACTGTCTATCATCTTGGGCCGATTGCTGGCAGCTTAAATTCAACGTGTCCAAATGTTACCATTTAGGAATAACCTGCAAGAGAGTCCCTTACACGTATATAAATACTACTTGAATGGTCAGATTATCTCCAAAGAAAATTCCACCAAGTACTTAGGGGTCACCATTACAAGTACATTGCGATGGAATGAACATTGTGACACTATTTGTAAAAAGGCTAATTCCACCCTCGGTTTACTTAAACGCATCTTAGGAAGCTGCTCTCCTACAGTTAAAGCTAGAGCCTATCTCAGCCTAGTCCGCCCAAAGCTTGAATACGCTAGTTGTGTTTGGAACCCTTATACTAAACGTAATATTGAGAAGATTGAAATGATCCAACATCGCGCAGCACGATTTGTAAACAACGACTTTTCCAGATATAGCCATGTTTCTCCAATGATCAATCATTTAGGATGGGACACACTTGAACGACGAAGACTGCTTAACCAGTCATGTATGTTCTATAAGATCCACCAAGGCTGTGTTGATATCAACTTCCCCCCTGAAGTGTGCCCACTGAAAAGAAAATCTCGACTTCCTAATCAACATCCCTTTCATCAAGTTTCATGTAACAATGATATTTTCAAATTTTCTTTTTACCCAAGAACTACTGTAACCTGGAACAATATCCTTATTAATAACGAACTGCCTACAAACATCAACGCTTTTAAAAGTGCTGCATTAGCTGCACTAAAATCATCGGTATAAATTTAACATGACACTTTTATTGTACAGTTTTCTTACTTTTTAAAGTTTTTCATATATATAGTTCATAGTTATTGTATATACATATATAAGCATCTCCTAGTATAGTGTAAACTGATTTAGGAGTATCTGATTAAAGATTAAAGAACAAATTTGATTAAACCGGGATGCCAGACAAAAATATAATGGCAGTTCAAAAGGCTTATGCCCACTTATTAAGAGTAAAACATAGTGCATTGTATAGCGAGATTGCTAAAAAATGCAAGATTTCAAAATCGTCTAGTCATAGGATATGTAATATGGAAATAAATGTGTAAAATATTAAAGTTAACAAGAAGAAGGGAAGGCCACAAGTTCAATCCAATGAGAACAGCAACAACTACTGGGATGGCTAGAGTTTGGCATAAAAAGGGAAAATGACTAATTCTTAGCGACAAAGGAGGCAAAGACTTGCCTGGTGGTCGTAGAGTTCATGTCATGGTCGCTATTGCTCATGGAAAAGGTGTTAATTCTTGCAAAACCATATCAAAAACAATTTCAACATTTTCTTTGCTAAAGCCGGTCCTAAACAGGGTGGAAAGCATCTATTTGTGACGGACAACGACCCTTCTCAAAGCAGTAAGGCCGCAATGAAAGCACTGCAGGGTGTTGAAGGGGAGTTACTAAAAATTCCCGCCCGGGCATCGGATTTAAATCCCATCAAAAATATGTTCCACATCATGAAGTCTAACCTGCGTGAAGATGCGATCAACAAATGCATAGAAGCAGAAAGTTTTTCACAACTTCAGGAAAGAGTTGTGGATGCCCTAAATCGTACTCCTTGTAATGTAATTGATAAAACAATTGGAAGTTTGCAGAACCGTTTTGACGCTATAATTAAGTCTGGTGGCTACTGAACAAAGTATTAATATATTTATAGATATGAACTAAAGTACCTTAATAACTAGCTGACAGTTCTTGTCAATAGTACTCACAGTAATTGCTTGATTTCTCCTCCTATTGTATATAAATCAATAAAAAATATCCTACACTTTGTTCACTATGACTGTCTTTATAATCTCATGGCACTTGCATATAGCAAATTGGACATTTGAAAAAATAAACGACAGTACTCATTGCAACTTAAGAGTGTGTCCATGATAGAACCAGGCGAAACCAGGCAGGGCCTGTTGGCACAATCCGCCTTTCTGACACTCAAGAACACGTGACATTGCACGTGTTAAAAACAACAGCGACTCGGACAAACATTGCGAAGAAATTGTAGATTTAGTATTACACATGCGTTTAAGTGGTGAACAAAATCGGACTTTTTTCGCGTTTTTATTGGGAATATTAAAGAAATTCGACGGAATAGTTGAGAAATATGTCTTCTGAAGAATCACGATCGAAATCTATTAACAAGATGAGCGTTATTGAGCTCAAAGAATATCTTGCAAATCTTGCAAAACTGCTGTAAATAAAATGATGCTTCCTCTAAATCCAAATTTTGAAGAAAAGAATAGTTTGGAGAATGAAAAGTTTTATATTGATGATATGAAGATTAGAAATCCGTTTACTTCGCAGCACAAACTTGGGAATAACTTCTCTGATTCTCCGCCATTTGGGTTGTATGATATTTTTAATTACCTTATTCACCATTCAACCGAATATGATAAACAAGGTTTGGCAGCATACAAGTCATTAGATGAATATCGCCTTTTCCAGGACGGATATGTTGAATCTCTGCTAACTGAGACTTTGTCAAATGAAAGACTTCATCTGTATATGGATAAAGTTAAGCCAGCTATGAAAGACAAGACGGACGAAGGAAAATCGTACTATGACTGCTGGTTTATACTTGAAGGTAAAGGGGCCAACCGAGGGAGTGTTGTCAAAGCTAGATGTCGTTGTAAAGGGGGTCGCGATGGTGGCTGCAAGCATATTGCTGCAGCCATGTATTCTTTAGAGGATTTGCTGAATACCCATGACAAGGACAGCCCAACTAGTATGCCATGTATATGGACCAAGAAACCAACCGTTGACAGCAGACCTTGTGATGTGAAAGATCTACTAATTGCCCATTGTGATCTACCTTTAAAAAAACCCAAGCGCGAACATGTTTATATTGAACACATAGACATGGATTTAAGGCATAAAGCTGACCAGGTTCCCCCGACAAATGAATCTGTAAGACGGTTCACACATTCTTTGGAAAAAAGTGGTTGCAACCCAGCAATTTTGCCTTTACTGACCAAGTTATATGGTACTAAACCTAATTGCCCTATTATTAAAAACGATATTGAAAATGATGATGTAATAAATTTAAATGAAAGTGGAAATAAATTAACTTCAGCAAATGGAATCATGAAGGAAAAGGTCAACATACTCTGTGAACAATTGGGTCCTGAATTTCCTGCTAAAGCTGCAATCAACGATGTTCTTACTAATTTGTCTCACAGCCAGGAAGAAGTTGACCAGGTAGATGAATCGACCATTGGGCAATGGAAGTGTGAGGAATGGTACAAGCAGAAAGAAGGCTTCATAACTGGCTCAATTGCACATAGAGTTTTGAGCATGCAGAACAGCCTGGATAAAGGCAAGCAGAGAAATGTTACCTCATTAGTGAAAACAATCACCTGTCAAAAACCTGTAGTTAAAAAAACTGTTTCAGAAACTCCAGAAAATCCCAGAGAATGGGGTTTGAAACATGAAAATAGTGCATGCCAGAGCTACTACAAGGTGGAATGCAAAAAACATTGCAAGTTATCCCTTGTATCTAAAGGATTGTTGATTTCTAAGAAAAAACCTTATGTAGCTGCCAGTACAGACAACATTCGCTCCTGTAGCTGTGCAGATGACTGTCCAGATGTTGTTGTGGAGTACAAGTGTCCTTGGAAGCATAGAACAATTCCAGTGAAAGAAGCATTTCTAACACCTGAAATTGGTGGGGAACAAGTAGGAGATAAGTTGTCTCTGAAGACATCTAGTCGTTATTATTTGCAAATTCAATTGCAAATGTTTGTTGCTGAATTAGAAAGCTGTGACTTTGTGGTATGGACAGAAAAAGGCATTCTTTCCATCAATGTGCCATACAATGCCAAATACATGAAAAGTGCTCTTCAAAAGCTTGAACAGTTTTGGATGAACCATGTCTTACCATTTATGGTTCAAACAATGCACGCAGATCACACAAAAGCAGGTAAAATTGACATTTTATTTTTATTTTGTCTACACAATCAGGGTCTGGAATTTGCAGTATCCCAATATCAAAAATTTAGTTTTAGAGTAGATACAAAACTGTTAAAAACTTGTTCCTTGTTGATCACCTCTGATCAGTCAAATCCAGTGCACCCCTAAAATGTATATTAAATCTTTTATTTTAAGAATCTATGGATGTTGATATATGCAATTATGAATATACCCTTCAACACAATGACAATGATTCCCCTCAACCCAATGACAATAATGCCCCTCAACCTAATCACAGTGATTTCCCTCAACCTAATCACAGTGATTTCCCTCTACCCAATGACAATGATGCCCCTCTACCCAATGACAATGATGCTCCCCAACCCAATGACAATGATGCCCCTCAACACAATATTGATGGCATGACCCCTCAACCTAATATTATTGATGTCAGTGAAGATGCATACAGACAGCAATTGTCAATCCAATACAATGGTGTTGATATTTACCAATCTTGCATTGACACACTTAGACCTCAAGGACTCTTGAATGACAACATTGTATCAGCTTTGATAGAGTAAGTAACGCATAATAATTACATATTCAGGACTGACAGAACAAGATTTAGAGGGGGATAACAAATGTGTAATTAACCCAATCCATTAACTCCCCCCTTGAAGAGTAAAATCGTCTGGAGTTAGAGAGTAAATAATAAAGTAGGGTGCATCAAGGTGCATTGCCACTTAAAGGGTTAAGTGACTGTTAAGTTCTCATTTTATTTTTATCCATTTTTTTACCAACTGGCCTGGGAACCACAGCTCCCAAGGCTCATACTCAGCCTGGAAAGTAGCAACACTTAACTGAATAAAAGTTTTAACCCTTTAAGTGGCAATGCGCCCTACTTCATTATTTTACTCTGTCTAATGCCAGACGATTTTACTTGTCAGGGGGAGAGTGCTGCCACTCAATGGGTTAAGCCAGCAATTTCTTTTTTTTCAGGGATTTAAATTGCCATTTTACAATAGTGAGCACATTTTTCTATACTGTGCTTTGTGGTGAACAAGAAGGACGGAAACAATTGTCACAGTTAGTAAATTTTTATCAGAGGATACAATACTCATGTAAAATATGTATTCGTAAATTAGTGGAGAATCAGGGTTCAGTACCCGGAACAGTCATTTTTTTTATTTCCTAGTACTGAAAGAAATGAAAAAGCAGAGATGTTTGTTCCACCAACACTCCTGGATGATGATTACATATTTATTCCCATTAACAGAAGGTATATAATCAGTGATGTAGCCAGAATTTCTAGTCAAGGGGGGGGGGGAATCCCAGGAGGGGACTATGGCTCAATTGTATGCATGTATTAAAATTTTTATAGCAAACATTGGTTATTAGCAGTGATCACGCCATGGCATATTATTATCATGGATTCCTTAACATAGGACGCTAATTTAAGAAAGCATGAAACTAGTTACGTCTTAAAGTTTGTGCTTTAATTAAGCTAAATCGATGTAACTTTACTATAGTCATGTGTGAAGCTTTCTCACTGCATTGTATTTTTTCCTTCTAATTATAGCTACTTGGGACATCTCTCCACCAAGTTCAATTTACAACAAAAGCATTTGAAGCTTTCATGCAAAGTGTTGAAGGTATTTGTCTGACATTGTTGACTTATAATAAGTAATAAGCAATACCGTAAGTCTGTTTAATCCATGAATTTTTAAAGCAATGGTGTAAGTTTGTTTGATGCACCCTACTTTATTATTTCACTCTGTCTAATGCCAGACAATTTCGCTCATCATGGGGAGAGCAGTGGCACTTAATGGGTTAACTGGCCTATCTGCCCATGTGTCGAGTTAACCCATTGGGTCACACTGATGCACCATACTTTATTATTTTACTCGTCAAGGGGAGAGTCTTGTGCTTTAATGGGTTAACCAAACAATCTGCCCATGTGTCCTATTAACCCATTACAGCCATGGCAATGGTAGTGCTCCTAAAATATTGCATCAATTAATTTCCTCACAAGAACAATTCATTTGAGACCGTTAACAAATTGTTTACAATTTCATGCATTTGATAATTTCTGGTCACTTCCTGTGTCTTCATGTTTGGCCAATTGCACCAAAACCAAAGGTGACTGGAGCATTTAACAGGAAGTTAGCAAAATTTTCAAATATTTGATCAAATGAATTGGTGAATGTAAGCAAATGAATCAATAGAAAATTTTAGGAACACTTCCATTGCCATGACTGTAAACCAATAGGAAATTCTCATACAATCAACAAAAGATATTGATGTAGACTTGTTCAAAATGTCCATGTCTGACAGTCTGAAATGTATTAAAATAACAGTAATATTTTTCAGGTACCACAGCAGCCACTTACCAGCAACAACTGTGGAATTTACATCTCGCTATTTTTAAAGTATTTTCTGCAGGTATAGTAATGGTTACCATATATTCAATAAGTTACTTTGCATTAATTGAAATACTTTCTTTTCACACTTTTTAGGAATTGGAAGATTATGAATCTGAACCGGATAATTACTGTTGTATTGTACACAATTGGTTTGAGCCACAAGAAGCTGAGGAAAAACGCACTACTCTAAGACACAATTTGCAAACGCTTTTAACAATGAAGAGATACAAAATGCAATTTAAGTAAGGTGAAATGAAAAACAGTTGGAATGGTAGAATTACCTATCACAAAATTATGTATATATAGTGATTAATATAAAAAGTCTTACTGTAAATATTTATGTTAAATCTCATTATAATTTATTAACCCATTGAGTCACATTGCGCCCTGATTTGTCCTACTTTAGTACTTACTCTGTCTAACACCAGACGATTTTACTCGTCAGTGGTAGAGTACTGCCAGTAAATGGGTTAAAGGAGTGCTGGCACTTAATGGGTTAACTGGCCTATCTGCTCATGTGTCCAGTTAATGCATTGAGTCGCATTGTGCCCTATTTTATTATTTTACTCTGTCTAACACCAGACAATTTTGCTTGTCAAGAGGAGAACGCTGGTGCTTAATGGGTTAAATGAGGACTAAGGATATAATCAGTGTTTTGAGAAAATATTATTCTAAATGTCATAGATCATCTTCTTTTTCCTTAATAATACTTCTTTCTAGGTTAACAATAGCTGAACAGACTTTTACAATCGAACTTACATAAGATTTTAATGTCAATGGTATAACACCTCTTAAAATACCAAAGCATTTCAATTTTCTGATTACTCGCTCAACATGAATGCGGGATGCTGCAATTCTTCTTGTCATAGTTGAAGCTGCCGATGAGGCTACACCCTTTCTCATTATTGGCGGAGCAATTAATTTTGTCTGTCGAAGAGCAAACAGATCTTGAACATTGAATCCTTTGTCTGCCATAATTACATCCCCAGACTCCAATTTATCCAAAAATCCACTCTTCCTTACAATCTCCTTGTCACTGATACTACCTGTGAATAGGTTGGACACAAAATTGATGTGTGCAATAGGAGAGATTGATATCAACAATTTAAAAGTGTTTCTTGATTTATAGTTGCTGTATGTGCTCCTCTGACTTGGCAATCGATATGGTGTTTCAATGTAAAATTATGTGCAATCGATTATGCCTCTTAGGTTAGAAATTTCCCTGTAAGCTTTAGGATACTTGAGCCCACTCAACTCTGACAATGTTGGGAAATGCAGCAAAAAGTTAAGTTCTTTCTCCAAAAATACAATCCAGCTCATGATGATTCTACTTGCCGATGCGACAGAAATCCCAAAAACGTTTGCCAGAACAGTAATTGATAAATTTCGGCGTAATCTAACCAGTGTTAGAACCAGTTGCTCCCATGATGATAGTGCAGAAAGATTGTATTTTTGCTAAAAAATAGGATGGGTAATATACATATTATTTTTTTATTTCTGCATTTATATCCTTCATTCCCAGGGTATAATCTATTCTTCCAGACTATTCATGCAACAAAAATACCATAGCGTGCTTGGTCCCAGTTTGTCGAGTATTAGTTATATACACACTAACCTTAAGGTAATGTTCACCAAGATATTTCTTGTTTGTTTTTTTTGCACCTTTCCACATATGCATTCTTGCAGATTTGTCTTTTATCAGATTATGAAGTGCATGGAGTACACTTATTTCTAAACCTTAAATTATATAAAAAAATGCAAATAGAAACTGACCAATATATTTCCCTTGGTTATTTTTTATACATGAAGGTACACAGAGATTGTACTTACCAGTGTAATGCATTGAGTTCTTAGGATTTTCTACATTTTGCATGAATAAATGTCTTGACATTTTTTGGGGGGATATCATCTGGCTATCAAAGTACACTGTTAGATGATCCAATGTGACATTTGTCTATATAGAGCAGAATTTTGAAATTTGAAAGAAGGTATAAAATGTCATGGATGGTACTGTATACTTAGGGCCATTCCATTTAATCTCCACCCCCTCCTACAGATGAGACCAGTAAATATTTAACCCCAAAGAGGGGTTTTGTGTAATTGGAAATATCGCAGAGATCAAACAAGGCTGAAACAACCCACCTGTAGAAACAGCTTTAGAATCACCCTTGGGGGGGGGGGGTGAGATGTATCTATCCATTTGAAGCCCATGGAGGGACTAAGGGCTTGTTTATATGATCCCACCGAGGAGGACAGGACATTTTCATCCCGCCTCAGCCGGAAAACTTGCCTATATAGGTGGGATAGCATGTTTATATGAACAAAATACATTGCTGGGATGAAGTCTTTTAACTGCTTGATGTCATATTTTTTGTACAAAAGGCATTAACACATGATGAGCAAGGAAAAGGTCATCCCAGCTATGCGGGATGTGTTCATCTTGTTTAGGTGGGATCCCAGCATCTGTTGCCAATCTAGATCCAATCTAGGCAGAATAAGTGGCAGGATCATATAAACACTCATTAGAATTTGTACTATGTACAAGTGGAATCTTGGTAAGCATCCCATCCTGCTTGACTGGGATCATATAAACAGAATTATATATTTATTAAACCTGAGATTAATTATTACTATGTAAACCAGTACAATAATATTAAAGTGCTTACTTGGGTTGCACAGTTCGTGGGTCCTTTTATCTCTCTGTCTTGTCCTTCATCTGTTAGTGATTCCTCACAACCAGGGTCTTGTAGTGTAGCATCACACAAAGATGACGAGGCATCTGAATCCTTGCAAATATCAGGGTCTGGTCTAACATCACATATTTTTCTGTTGGCCCTTTCTTTCCAACAAAATGTAAACTACATACATAGCTATCCTTTGTGCAAACAAAGCCATCAGCACGGCAACAAGCACGGATCCACGATTCTCTTCGTTTTTTGAATTTTCTTTCTGAAGAAAAGGATGAAAAGTAACAGGTATTCCATCTTTTATTAACCTTTCTGGATATCGTGAATCGGTGTTACATGTACCCCAAGCACATCTTTTAACCATGATACTGTCACTGAAACAACAGCCAAGCACGGCTGCACGCCGCTGATTTTAAACTGATCTTTTTTCAGTTTACTCTGACTGAATTTTAGACACGTTATAGATTATATATACACAAGTCAGTTTTCTCAACTATTCCGTCGAATTTCTTTAATATTCCCAATAAAAACGCGAAAAAAGTCCGATTTTGTTCACCACTTAAACGCACGTGTAATACTAAATCTACAATTTCTTCGCAATGTTTGTCCGAGTCGCTGTTATTTTTAACATGTGCAGTGTCACATGTTCTTGCGTGTCAGAAAGGCGGATTGTAGAACATAATGAGTTATAAACTATCCCAAATTATTTGTTGGATCGGTGACTTTGATGATAAGTTAAGGGTGACCAACCTCAAAATGACCATCTTGACCCCCAAAACGGCATAAATATACCTCAAGTTCAATGAAGCAGAGAAATTTTAATATAGATTGTAGATATGTGAAACATATTTTTATACAAAATAGAGATGCTAATTAATGTTACCTGGAAGTGAGGTGCATTGTACTATTAAGTTGCTGCCATGGCAACAATATGTTTATGACCAAAAAATGTGAAAGTTGAATTTACTTAGGTTTTGTGTGTTTCAGAGGTCAATATCTCTGAAGTCCACTATGAAAATTACAAAAATTACTCAATTAGATATATATCTTAAATTACTAAAACAAGAAAAAATTTGGCAGGCACTCATTAACTTTAAAATTTATGGTGTATTTGCTCGACCCTACTTGGTCAATATCACATAATTCATTCACATTTACAACAGCAGTTAAACTGATTTGACTGCTCCAAACAGGCTAAATATGGCTTCTAATAACTAGACCGAATTTAGTTGTGTTGTGCAATGTACATTATTTTCAAGGATGAGTGAAATTGGTTTCAAGAAATAAGTTTTTTGGAGACATGTTTGAGCACATTTTACATTCATTTAACTTTAAAGTTATGCTTCTACGTTTTGTTGCAAACTGGATTATACGACTATCATTAAGGCCAATACGACTATCATTAAAACTCTCAAATGCAATAATAAGTGCGGTTAGATGAAGTGCAAAGCTTGTAAAGTATAATTTTGAACAAAACAACAAAAATCTTAAATATACATACCGCGGAAGCGGTATTATACAATCGTGGTTCAATTCTATAATTCTATAGCACAATGGATAGCATCTACTCTCTCCTGTCGTGCCATCATCAGTTTTTAGGCCTGTGCTTGGCTGGGGACTTACCATATCCTTGAGCACTTTGTTCTTGAGAAGTTTACCTTTGCCAACTCTAAATGCTTTCCAGACTCGTATTCCTGTGCTATGAAATTCAAAGTTATTCAGTGACTGTATTCCCTGCATACATCAACATCAATGGTGGCAACCCTACAGCTTTTGACGCCACCATACGAATCAAGTGCTCTCTTCATATCTGATGGTGAATTAAGGTAATTTCCTTCGTTGAGATACTGACCCATATGACTTTTCATTACGGCGATGCGTCGATGCCTCCAACACTAGAGTCTGAACAGCTTTTTACATAAAGCTTACCCTAAAACTAGTGCAGGTTGGCGATAACTGGTACAGTAACTACCACACTTGCGGCAAAGGACAAAAAATGTTATTCCTCTACGTATATGCCCCATAAGAGCATGCTGTGACGTCCTTGGCCTCCCAACGTGACAAATGCCTGAAGTACGAAGGAAGCGAGAAAATATAATGTAATAAAACGTATAGTGTAACGAGATGAAATGAATAAAACAATGAAAATTGATTACAAGAATGATACCTCCTGCTCTTTTTTGAAATAACAGCAGCGACATGCCATGGGCGACCTTTTTTTCCGTACCAATCTGCTTGGGCTTCGCTGTAGCACGATGGAATAAACTTCATCGCCCAATCTATTACTAGCATTATCTGTGTTAAATCAAGGTCGCCTAAGACAACCGTCTTAGCAGTTTCCTGGTGTACCGTTCTCAGTATATGGGGCCTTCCAAGCCTTAACGTTATCTACGGCTGTGTCGATGTCTTGGATAACTTGCTCGAGCTCATCATCGCTAGTCGACATGCATGTCTGCAGATTTGACTATATATATATATATATATAATTGGAACTACAATTACAAACCTTAGTTTCACGTCAGCAGTAGATTTAGAGGCATCATCTATTTCTTGCAGAGTTGTTTTTAGCATCTGACATTGATCACATTCAACATCGTGCTTATGCTTACACCTAGTTTTAAATTCTTTCTCAGAAGAAGACAAGGCATGGTTGCAGCAGTGATCTCCACACCTGCTTTCAGACGCAATATGGATCTTGTAATCTGTTTTAAGGTAGTTTTTACTTCACTTCAGTTGCTCTTTAATTTTCATGCACCAAGAAAAGGACATCCCTATAAAAATATACATCACCTATCCAGTAATTCTTTAAAACGAAAACATGTTCTGTGTTTCTGTTATAGAAACGTGTGTGGAAGCTTGGGAAAACGAGAAATTGATAAGTGGAACTACAAGCCGATAGGGCGAGTATTTCCACGAAATTTAGAGTTTCTTCCAAACTTCTACAAGATGTTTGGAATGGTTTCCATATGATCGTGCAGATTCATAGGACTATTAAGACAGAAATATCCAGTGCTTTTACTCCACAGTATACAGCACTTACATGGTTACGATACAGCGTAACGACAGGCACACGTGCGCACGAAATTGCACCTGCTTTGGATAATTGCGCAGCCACATCGTGTAAAGTCTGGAAAGCTGAAGATCCTTCTGTAGCAGTGTTATCTAGTCCACTAAGACTTTTCTGCTGGGATGCAGCACATTCCTTACGAAACAGCAATGAGAAAAATTAAACAAAGTTATCCCACTAGCGTATAGCAAGGGGAAATGCATAGGTTATCATAAGTAGAGGTCCCCCTCCGTCTCTCCTGGGTTGCTTCTAGGCCCATGGGTTTTAAGAAGATCTGACAGGTCTCAGGGAATATCTAGTACGTATAATAGCTCTTAATATATTTACCTTGAGTATACCAAATAAAGTTGATCTTGCCAGAGGTTCAAAAGCATTACTACTTCACAAGACGCCGATGCCTTTATTTTGTAATAGTGAATAGTTGAGCCTGCCATGTCACTGACAGACAAATTGCACTGTGATCTGAGTGGGCTTAGATCGCGTCCATGAACAATTTTCAAAAAGTTGTTTAATGCTGGGAGGTTTCTACTGACGTGAGGTGTTGATATGGATCCAGTCTGTGTCATCGACGTTGTCAGGGCTTGCAAAATATTCCTCATTTATGTCAGTTAGAGCACTAAACTCTAGCTCTTCTGTAAGAGTCTCCTTTATGAACAAACATTACCGGTACTTGTACTTTTCGTAAGTTAACGCTCCATTAATGGACTTACCTGCGCATTATTCTCAAATGCCACGTCATTCAAAGACCTTTCAGGGCTATCAGGGAACTGAGGTCGAAAAACAACAAAACAATTAGACTTGTTATAATGATAAATAGAACAATAGACTTGGTTTACTTGTAAATCAATAAGCCCTCTTTATTGAAATAGGTTCACTTTTACTGTAATAATGCTCAGCTTCAAGATCATGGCCAATCATTATAACGTTGCGAACAAAAATATTGAATGCTCATAACATGTCTTGGAGTAAAAATTGTTAATATTTTTGGCTCTGAAAAAGTCAATAATTTTCACCTGGCATTTTTTAACTAGAGATCCTAATATTCCTTTTATACTCTATACTTACGATGCTTTTAACGACCTCGTCCCCGGTCTTGCTACAAGACATATAGCCATTTTTAATATTTCCAGGGGGGTGACTGCTTCTGTTTAGGGCACTTGCTGAGTGGCGAATCGATGACGAATAGCGCTTACTCAAAACCAATATAGAGATGACTTTCTGTATAGTATTCTGTGGTAATGGTATAGATTCATATCTTCGTCATCACACTGGCTATCTTCGTTTAAATGTGCTTCCAAAGAAGCGACCCAGTGTTCAATAGCGAAGCCTGACACCATCCATGCCTCCACGACTGCATCAGAAAAGCTCTTTCTTGTCGGAAATTTCCTAGTGTCCGCTCTGCTGTAGGTAACGATATACGCAATTCGTTGTTAGTCCCTCTATATATTCGGCATGTTTATATTATCTTGTATATGTATTGCGCAGCAAAATGTGAAATGTTTACATTTCTCCCTTTCCGTATACTTTTACATGAAAATATATCTTTGTCTCTCTGTCTGCCTTTAGAACAATAATACTCAAGTTCAAAATAAGTAGTATAGGAAATGGGGGTATCGGCACAGTTTTCTTAAAGACCGCCCTTCCACGCAAACCTAGGAGTTTGCGGAGACCATTTCCCAGACGCACTATGGTCACCACTTACGCGGTTATATTTGCGTAGAAACGCGATCAGTCTGAAACTATGACCGATACCCCCATTTCCTATGCTACTCTATGGTTATGCTTTTTGAGTATTTTTGCGCAACAATTACGCAGAATATTCTGTGGATATATCCCTATGTCCATAGGCTAGGGAGTCAACTCCATTGTCTAGTAGATACCTTTTATCATCAAAACAACTTAATGATATCTTATTTATGTTGTGAGTACCAAGGTTATGATTTTTACTTCTAATGCTTTTCATATCATGTCTAAGAATCTTTGATTTGAATAGCACTTTCTTATAGTCAGAGTGTTTAATATTATTCTTAACCACCGATTTTTTAACCCCCTTACATTTCTTTATTACGTTGTTATTGCCAACATCCATGGAGTAGTTTTTACTACGGAGGCCAACAAATTCTATTATTGGTTTTCCAGCTGTTTCATCCTTCATTTTAACAATTACCTTCTTATTCTCCTTAAAGTAAAAGGAGCTATCCTCAGGGTAGTCACTATTATCAAATAGTTCTTTATCCTTTATTAGATCCTCATACACATTCTCAGTCACTATCTGATACAATAAAGAGTCGGTGTCTGTGAAGAGTAACTTAACCGTAGACCTTCTTGGTGTAGTTATAGTGGAAGTCATGCATCAGCTTTTTAGATAGATCAAGGATGCACATCCCAACATACGCTGGACGATTCAATAATAATGACTCTTTATCTTATGAACAACTACTAGGTCCTCATTAATTATTTTGCTGCTAACAAATGTTGGTTTACTAACTAAACTTGGATAGTTGTTTTTCATTGGTCACAAGTCTAACATCAACCCTCTTCCTTAGGTTTTCCATGGTTTTACCAAACACACTATTATTCATAAGCTTGAAAAAGTCCTTCTCAAAGGCGTTCTTAGCAGCTGTTCTTTTAACTGTGTTAAAGTCAATATACTCCCCCAGCCACTTACTCTGACGAAATTCTAGAATCCTATGAACTTTAGTGACCTTAATACCAAGATCCATATACAGTTTAAGGTTTTCATAATGACAGACATACTTCTTTTTATTATACAATGTAGTCATTAGCTTTCTCATATTACCAGTTTTAAGGTCGAATTTATTGCAGATACCAAGGCAATACTTAGATAATTCAGACTTATTAATTAACCTATGTTCAGGAGCTAGTGGATAGTCATTATGCATATCATGAAGTTCCTCAGGGTATTCCAAATCAACTTCCAATATAATACCCTTATTACTATCTGGAGTGTACTTGCTAAGGTTGGCCTCACCAGGGTCCAACCACTTAAATCCACCAGTTGGCAAGGATTGGCTCATTGCCCACACATATAGGTTATTAGGATAAGGTACTTAGTTGGCTCATTCTCATCGTAGTTATCAAGGTA
Organism: Trachythela sp. YZ-2020; assembly: GCA_016169945.1. Lineage (NCBI taxonomy): Eukaryota > Metazoa > Cnidaria > Anthozoa > Malacalcyonacea > Clavulariidae > Trachythela > Trachythela sp. YZ-2020. The sequence goes on along the minus strand of JADLSH010000168.1, from coordinate 1,177,186 downwards.
GGGGTTATTTGCCTTAGCATACCTCTTGAAGATGTAACTAATTCCACCACGCATACCTTTTTCAATAAACTGGTACATATCAATGTCTGTAATAAGGTCAAGCTTAATACCAGTCATCTTTAACATTGCATCCCATGCCAGCCCAGGAGATGTGAAGTAGTGGCAAGGATCCAACTTGTAGTTCTCAATACATGTCTCCCTAAAGTTCTCAAATACATCAGACAGTAGTGCAACATCACTTCTCAGATATAGATCATGATACTCACCCATATCCCGCAGTTTGAATGTCTCCCAAACTTTCTTAGCGTGACCGTAGTCCTCCTCTGAGATACCACGGTCGTCCAATTTGGAGTAGAACTTCTCAATACTAGGTAATTCTGGTATACTAAACTTTGTAAAAGAGTCCATGTAATCATATGGGTAAACCCCCTTTCTAGACATTACTGTGATGTCATCACCAAACTCCTGAGTGGTGTATTTAAATTTATGAGGTGGGACATTAGAGACTAACTTGTCCAAAGAGCTACTCGTATACTGCATACTATCTAGAAACACCAGATTAGGACCAAGCATAATAGCCATGTATATCTCCATGTTATTTGGAATACAGTTAACAGTCAGCCCAAATTCACTAGCCACCTCACCAACTTGCTGCATTATAAGGTGACTATCGTAACCCCTAAGATTGTGAAAGATTACAGGTATTTTATTAGTCATCCTAAAGTTCCTGTTACACAATTGATGAGCTGATCCTCTATACTTTCCAGTGGCGTGACAGTGATCCCTAACAATAACATCGTCTTTACTGTACTTTACACCACAAATGTGACAGCTTTCCTGAGACTTATAATGCTTCTCATCACTTTTACTCATTACTAAACACTTATTAAACTCCTCTCTCCTAACCTTATTACAGTACTCAACCTCATCTAACATATTTCTCAAAGGGAACTCGTAGTTGTTTATGATAATTAACAAACTTGACTACCATTTTTAGGCATCTGAACTGATTGCTTACCGTTAACAGTTATACAAACACCCTTATGGTCATTAAGTAGTTCATCACTACTAAAACACTGTAGACAGAACATACAAAAATGCTTTTTATCACGGTGTTTGGTATGATTATACATAAACCTATTGAAGTCCCTTATAAGTACGTAATGGCCGTTGTACAACAGTAGGTTAAGAACCTTATCATTACCACGTTGGTTAATATACAAAGGGTACTTTTCCCCCTTCTGTGAGTATCCAAATACGTTAACATTTATCCCACATTGCTCCTCAATTTTGGGGTATTGCTTCATGGTTACTGGGAAATTAATTCCACTGTACCCTAACTCCAAAGTCTTAACAAACACCCGATCATCCTTTCTAATCCTGGATGCATTTGTTTTTTGAGGGTTTAGCATTCTTATATGGCACCATCTAAAGCACTCATTATCAGAGTTCTGTATATTAACCAATCCCTTACGGTTGTGTCGTAGCTCATTAGGTAATGGTACATAGCTACTACCCCGGAGCGGAGAGTATTTATTTAGGTTAATATACTGACCATCAAAGCTTTCAATTGCCCATCCAGACCCAGCTTCCATCCATGTATCTATCACACTCATAATTCGCTCTTCACCAATTTGTAGTTGTTTATCTATACTGCCACCCGATGATGGTAGGATAATATCAGGTTTACTATTAATATACACATCCTTATAATTGTAAGTGTCTCTTTCCCCTCCTTATAGAACTTTATAACAAGAGTTCTAACAAACTTAATACCCAGTGAGGTTTCTAATTCCTCACTTATTACTTTACGAACCGATCTCCTAGTTTCCTCTAATACGCTTATAGGATTTATATCATCAATGTGCGCATGTATTTGAACTGATTTGGTGTATCCACACAGGGCTTTCACTTGTCTCATACTATTAGTACACACTTTGTCCTTAAATGCTTAAACGCACCCCCGGGACTCCCGGGAGTGGAATCCATTATAACGTGACATTAGTGTTTTCTCACTCTTATACCCCCTACCACATTTCTTACAGATAATCCTACCCAATTTCATATAATCACAGATCTCAGTGATTATATCATCATAATCACTACTAACAATACACTTATATCCATTTATCTCATAGCTTTTAAGTAGCTCCCTTTGACTGATAGATAACTTTGATTCAGCATTGAGGCACTTAGGTGTTTTAAACTCTATACATAATCCACTATAATACTTATGTGAATTCCCAATTATTAAATCAGATTGCCCCTTTTGGTAACCTTTAATATACGACTTAATTCTTTTGGGTGATGTGTCCTGAAGTTCACCGAGACCAGCTATAATTAATGCATTGGGATGAAACCGTCTTATCTAGCTAACCACCTTAGCATGTAAGTCAAACTCATCAACTATTCTAAATGTTAATGTCTTAGGATCATTAAACAATGTATACTCTCCATACTTTCTAATACTAGGAAGAACCTCAGTGAACACCCAACGTTGGAATTGTTTAGCAGACTCTAACTTAGATCGGAATATAAGTGAGTACAATCCTGGATCCAATATGTAAACAGTCTTACCCCGGTGATTCACCGGGGTAGGCATTAGACATTTAAACTATTTCTGAACATGCCTTCTTATAGCATCATCCGTATCCTTATACCCTAGAGCCTTCGTTATCTCACACCCCTTAAATAAAACCTGTCCACTTTTTATCACCAGATTTAATGTCACGCCTAATGTTTTGTGTGTAAACTCCTTTGCTGCCAGTAGTGTCATATATACACACTATAATAAATATTGGTAAATAACATACCCACTGCCTATACCAACCCCAGCAGTGACCAATAGCTGATACTCATTCATCTCATAACTAGGATGGTAGTAGTCACTCAACTTTGGTGGCGCCGGCTTACTTTTACTCAATAATATTAATATTAAAGAGTCATTAGTAACTTGCATATCATCATTCGCATCCTTTATTTTATCCCTTAGTTCTTGTATTTTATTACGTCTGATGACTTCCTGTTCATAGAACTTTTCCTTAGCTGCGGCAAGGTCCTCTAGTGCTTTATTATGTCTCCTCATCTCGGATTCATACCCGTTCTTATCAATAAGCTTGAACAGATAACCAGCACCAGCAAACAATATCGCTGCAAATGTTGTTTGTACCACTGATTGCATTATACCATAGTATTACTTAAAAGGGTCTGATGGTAGATACTTTTTGTCCTGTAGATAGTTAACTGCCAAAGCGCTACCAGACACAGCCACTGCCAACTTTGCGGTTCCCATTAGTGACTCTGGAGTTGACAATGGTTCCTTTAGTATCTTCTTACTAATCATACTCAAACCCACCGCACCAAATGTTATCATAATTGAATTATACACCCGGTTCATTAAATCTTTTTCCTCAGACATACTGTTGTATTATATTTAAAGTTTGTCTAGTTCCGGTCTTTCCGGCTCCGGTTTTTTCAGCCTTTCCGGCTCTGGTCCTCCAGGATTCACTGCAGCTTGTTTAGTGTAATACAAGCTTACTAAGGCAATCAACATCCCAATTACACCTATATATATTGCTTCACTACCGTTAAACCAAGATGTGCCACCATCACACACAGCAGCGGCGTCCTCTAGTAATTTTTTCTTCCTCTCACGTGCCTGCCTAACCTCACGTGCCTGCCAACCTTTTACCGTCCTCAATGCGTTTTGGATCTTTCCCTTTTTTAGTTACTTGGTCGTTCATAATATATAGTGATACTAGTTTCATCCAGTTCTCATGATAAAGGCTAGTGCGTAATATGGTGGGGTAATATCAATTGGTTGTCCCTGACCAATTGTGTCTGTTGTGATTCGCTTTTCATTACCCTCACTTGGTCCTGTGTTAAACTCACTAAGATCTCCCTTTGTTGCTATATCAGCTGTGGGAGTTAAACTCAGTAGGTTTGAGAATCCACCTATTTTATGGAAATGAGCGGGCATATTTGCTACACTCAGAGTCTTTTCCTTGCTGCCACCAGTTTGGCCCATATCAGCGAGACCCTTTGATATAATAAATCTGCCCGTTAAATTAGGTGCACCATTGGTCCCATCACACAGACTCCATAATGAAGGTATAGTTGCACCACTCCACATTGCTATGATTCCCTTTGGTATTACCTAATCACCGTGGACCCCCGGGAGTCCCGGGGGTGGTCCACCACCGTGGGCTGTGCATGTCCCGCTGGTACTGTGGACTCCCCGGGGTGGCTCACCAGTAGTGTGTTCGGACGCCCCACCGACTGCGCGGCGCTGTAGTTCACATTGGCGTTCTTTCCGAAAGTCATAGTCTTCTTTGCAATAGTTAGAATGTTATTATAGCCAGCAATTGGCTTCTGTAAAATAATCATATTTCCTGGAACTAGAATAATGCCTGGGCTAATGGCAGTGTTAAGCACCACATTCGTAGCTGCTATTGCTTTCCTCATGTTTTCAATAGTAACGGTTGTATCGCTTTGTACTACAGTATCCTCAACAATTTTATGGAATACATCTTGTGTTTGCGAACTCTTTGCCCCATTGTTAACTATCCGCCACCTAGTTCTTGCCTGAGATCCAAGGACTGCATATACGTAGCTTTCTATGCTTTCCTGTAGGAGCTTCTGTCCAAGTGTTGTTAGTCCAGTACTTCCAGTTTTTGGTATAAATGACTTATAGTCTGCAGAGGCGTTTCTCACCGACTTACCCACCTTTTGCTTGTAGTATATTCCAACTGGTTGTCCTCGGCTATTTATGGCGTATGTAACATCTTTAACTTTGGTGTTCCCACGATCTTTCTTAAATGTGCCAATTGTAGGAACCTCTTGGTAGACCTTTCTACCAGACCACTTTGTGACAATAGGAAGCACCTTAACAATCGCTTGCAATTGATTGGAGTATCTTTTAAGACCGTCTGGAACTGTTAGGAATCTTCTAATCCAAAAATAAATATGATACCTAATAAGACTTTCAACTACCAGACTACCAGACTTTCAACTACCAGACTACCAGACTTTCAACTACCTTTAGATGCTCCATGGATATTCCTGATATTCCCATAGTACATAGCACAAAAACTGGTGTAATATGGTTCGGTAATGATGGTATTAATATCGAATCTCTGCATTAGTTTCTTGGGCGCCGCAATCTCAATTTTACTAAGGTCACTCTGAAATCTATCACTATTGTTAACTTAGTACAGCACCAACACTCATATCATTGAGCGTTGTGAAGGGTATATTCGCACCTGAGGGTAGCCACAACTTAGGCCTGTGATAGCACTTATTTATTGTTAGATACTTTTGGTACTCTTTGTTACGCATAAATTCCTTCTTTTTAATATCAACTAATATCCAATCCTTTGTTATAAAATAAACATTAGTACCTCTATCACCTGACCCATCAGTGGCGGCCCATGTTTCAAAGTGAAACCTACTCATATCAGCATAAGGATACTTAGTTTTGAAATCAAGCTCGATCTTGCGTTTAGCATCAATTATCCATTTAGAATAATCGACCATACTACAATGAGAAAAATGACGTTGGTATTGCAAACTCCCGAAGCTGTTATCACACCAAGGGTCCCAATATCCTTAGACAGATATGAGTATTTACTGGTAAAAAGGGTTGTAATACTTTGGGAGTTTTGGAATTTCCCTGAAAATACAACCCTGTTTGACATGGGTGGTGCAACATTTACTATTAAGGCTAGTCACGTCACCTTCCCTGACATAGTTAAGGCAATTCATGCATATGATCCAGACATTAAGGTAAAGTACTACAGTGGGAATGGCTTCTGTATAATCACAACCAAGAGCAAGACATTGTTATACCCTGAATTAGCTGAACTTCTAGGCTTTACACCTGGCAATACAGCACACCTTGAACTTAATATGAATCGCGGATTGGAATACCTGAAAATCAACTTCCCCGGTCGATTAATAGATGAGGCTAATAACATCTCCAATGTGAGCAGACCAGTTGTATTTGACACATTGGATAATAAAACGTACACCGAAGCCTATCTAGAAGAAGATAGAAGCCTATCTCATCTAAATGTATGTTGAAAATAACAGTACTACTGCAAGGAGATACAACTACTGTGAACCTTCAGGAATCAATTGTCACTCCCTCCACGGTCAGTCTCTTCGTGAAGAAGGCGACCATATTTTGGCGTTTTAAAAACTCCCCCTCTACCTTCACAGCAATGTGTATTGATGGAAAGGTTATAGTAATCACTGCTGGGTATCACAACTTTAAGAGCTTACAGTCATTATTTGAGGGCGAACCTGCAACATTGGAGGCTATTGAGCAGACAGGAAAGTGTAGAATAACGACACACACTGGTATTAACAGAAAGGTTGGCTATGTTACTAGGCTTCAATAGTAACAACAGAAGCTTCAAAGGAGGTACAACCACTTAACATTAACAACGGATTGGAATACATTAAGATTAGTTGTAACATTGCGGATCCGGTACATAATATAGATGAATTAGGTAGGAAAAGTAGAAGAATCTGTAGCTTACCGGTGACCACTGATAAAGGTCTATTTGGTAGTGTCCAAACATTTGTTGACATCGAGTCTAAGGTTAGTGTAGGGAATGGTGTTATTAATCAATTAGTATTCAATGTCACTGATCAGAACGATAATCCTGTTGATATAGGAAATATCTTACCAGAACTATACTTATGGAACTAGAGTTGGAGCAGGGATTGAGGAACCTTTATTATAACCCTAAAACAGGATATTCCGGTGTTGAAAGATTGTATCAGAGAGCGTTGGAGGATGGTCTACAAGTAAGTAGGAAACAAGTAAAAGAGTGGTTAAAGTTGCAAGACACCTACACAAGATATAAACCAATTGTTAGAAGACACAAGTTTAGACAAACACGTGCTGACTACCTTGGCGAGCAAATACAGATGGACCTTGTTGATATGGGTAAATACAAGGGTAAGAACAAAGGATATTACTGGATATTAACAGTTATTGAGATTCTTAGCAGATATGCCTTTGCCATTCCGGTTTACAGAAAGGACACTAGTAACATGACTAAGGCAGTGGATAAGGTATTATCTGAGTTTAAGGATCACTTCGGTGACCGGTACCCTAAGTTAGCTCAGTTTGATGATGGTAAGGAATTCTATAATGTTGGTGTGAAGTCATTGTTAGAGAGGCGTGGTGTGAGGTATTTCTCTACTTTATCTGATAAGAAGGCTGCTGTTGTTGAAAGATTTAACAGAACACTTAAGACTGCTATGTGGAAGTACTTCTACAATAGTGGCACCTACAAATGGATTGATGTGTTACAGCAACTAGTGGATAACTATAATAGTACAAAGCATACAAGCATTTTAATGAAGCCGAAAGATGTTAATCTGGATAACGAAGGTCAAGTTTGGACAACACTTTATGGTCATATATATGGAGACCTACCGGTAAATAAGTTTAAGGTTAATGATACTGTTAGAGTATTTAGTTATAAGTCCACCTTTACGGAGGAATTGTTTAAAATTGCGAAGGTTATTTGTGGTGATCCGAACGTTTATGAGATTGTTGATCTTTCCGGTGAGCCACTTATTGGTAAATTCTATGAGCAGGAATTATCAGCTGTTAGTAATAAGCGAGACGGTGGTGTATTTAAAGTTGAGAAAATACTAAAAAGGAAAACACTAAAAGGAAAGAAGATGATTCTGGTGAAGTGGTTAGGTTATGATAATAAACACAATAGTTGGATTCCGGAAAGTAATATCGTTGAATAGTAGATGGACGAAGAGTTGAAGACATTGAAATGGGAGAGCTAGGAAAGTATCCAGATTATAATGATATGAGCTATGATCAGTTGAATGATGCATACGACGTGCCAAGTAATCTTTTAGAGAAAACACAAGGAAAGCAGCCAAAAGAAATCTCCGATAGAATGAAGATAGTGAATCAGCTTTGACGGATTAAGAACCTAGTAGTAGGTTCATTATTTGTAGATGACCCCAGTGATGAGGCAAGTACGTCATTTATAGACAACCCTAATGGTGATGGTGTAACAATAAATGGTAAGGTAAGTACGCCAAAGGTAACGTTCATAAAGAAAGGTGACCATGATGTAACCGATGAAAACTATAATTTAGCGATAGATTCATATAATGTTGATGACATGAGAAAACGCTTGGCTGCATTAAGGGATGGTAGAATTGGGTATATTACTTTAGATATAGATGTACATAAAAGAAAGGCTGGCGACTGACCGTGTGGCAAATAAATAAGAAGCTCAGACAAATGAAAGGAGGAAAGGTATTAGGTAAGGACACTGTGTCTAGGGACATAGTCTGTTGAACATATGTCACAGGTGATGGCTCTATAGCTTTCAAGGCGAAAGATGGTGACGGTAACCTAAGCGAACCAGCCCCAATCTTCATTTTAAGTTCCAAAGGAAACTTAGTCATTAGTAAAAGTAAAGACCCGTCCGTTAAGTCAGCGATAGAACAGTTCAGAGATATGGTAAGTAAAATCCCTGGTAAGTAAAATCCCTGGAGACTCCCGGGGGTTTCAAAGAACTGAGTCTCCAGACTCCCAGGGGTTTCAAAGAATTGAGACACACAAGGAATACCACAACGTACTAGGACTAACGCTACAGGAAAACAGAGAGCTTGAAGGTGTGCTAAACCCGTCAAGTAGTATGGACCCTGAATCAAGAATTGGTCCCAACGGGTCCTTACAGATCCAGGCAGACCACTTTAATAACATAATTAATTAAGTAATTGAACAAAGGGATGATCCGGGTGCGTCTGCAGAGGATTTTATACTATTAGAGGAAAGAGTTATTGGGCTACGAAATGCAAGGGATAGAACAATACAGAACAATAGAGCAAAAGCAAGTGGAGGAGGTTCACGCTGAACAAGAAGAGGATATCAGCAGGTATGAAAGGTTTAAGGAATGGCTTAAGAATAACAAAGAGCTCACAGTTGGGCTATCCGCTGTTGCCTTGAGTATTGGTGGGATTATAACTAGTATTATAGTCAGTGGACACACGGCAGTTTACAAAGGAGCTTCTGCGGTTGGTAAATTAGCCAAAGCTGTTTATAACATGTTTAAAAAGATTGCCGCTACACTTGGTCCTTATTTGGGGCCAATAGTGTCAGCAATTGGCACTATCCTAAGTACACTGTTAAAATATGGAGCAAAAGGTCTCGCTTTTCTAGCCAACAACTTATGGCTATTAGCTCTAGCTGTAGCGTGGTTTATTTATGATAATTATAAGCGCCGCTGCCGTGTAGAGTAAACACAGATGGCAAGCTGTATTTGTTTAGCACAAAATTTTTCACAAATGTGTACAGCGCAGTGAACAGCACAGTGAAAATAATAAAACGTAGTAATAATATATGAACAACACAGAGTCAGAACTTCAGCCGGGTTATCGACGCATGAAAATGTCTAGCGTTAAAGGAGTGAGGACTAGGCATGTTATAACAATGAACCCCAATAAGGTCTCACCAGGTGAAGAGCTTTATATAGACATTCCAACGCTAAAGCCAGATACTTGCTTAGTTCCTGGGTCACTTCACTTGTTGTTTGACTTTAAAAATAAGAATGCAAAGAGTTGGTTCTTGAATAACCTATCGAAGTCAATAATAGAGAGGTTTAGGGTAAAGTTAGCTGGGGAGATAGTATATGACTGCTCTAGTGAGGGATTGTATAATGTGTATAAGGATCTATGGTTGAGTAAGACAGAAAGGGACCAACGAGTTGAGTATGGAATTGGTAGTGAGAACCTTAGAAAGCTTATGTCTGGTGATGACACAGGAGCCGCAGCAGGTGATGTTGGGAAAGTGTCTGATGGCTTGATGTTCTCGGTATATGGGAATAAGCTAAGAGTTCAAATAGACCGTATCATTAGTGATCATGGGTTGTTTGTGCCATTCTATATGAATAATAGATTCCAATATGTGCTGACACTCAGCAAAGCTATTGATACCATGGAGGCGCAGGGTGGTGAGGCTGTGTATGAACTGGAGAACTTGGAACTGAAGTATGAGACTGTGGATAATGAAGAGTTAGCCTGTGAAATAGTTAATTTATACTCAGCTGGTCGATCACTATCATATGAACATGTAACTTTAATGAAAACAGTAGAATGGGGTAAGGATCAGACTATTGCTAATGAAAGTATTAACCTACCTAGGAAATCAATGAAGTCCATAGTTCTGCTATTCACCAATAAAGCAAGGGGTGACACAGAGGAGTATGTTTATCCCAATATTGAGAATGTAAAGGTCACCATTGAAGGGGTACCAAACTCTGTCTACTCCCAGGGAATTACCAAGGAAAGATTCTATGAGGAGGCCAGCAGAGTGTTTGGGTGTTCACCAGTTGCAGACCAGTACATGGGGATATAAGGACTCATTTGCTCTTGTTGTTGATCTTAGAAGTAATCAGGGTAATGTTACAGCTAATGGTAAGCGGATAGTAAATACACAATCTGGTATACTTCTTGAGATTGTTAAAAAGGTGACTGCAGCTAATGTGATGTGCCACATCTTTGTGGTGAGTGATGGACTTGTTAATCTTATTAATAAGGACCTGCAATCAATACAATAATAGTAGTATATGGATAAACCGGAGTTAACACTTATTGTTGGCCCCTCAGGAGTTGGTAAGACATATGTGTTATTACACCATTTAATAGAACCAGGTAAATTTGATTATGTGATCATATTATGTCCAACTATTTGGATTAATAAAACGTATGCGGAATGGAAACCAATTGACACAGACGATGGAGTAATAGCGGTTGAGGTGAGTGGTGATAAACTTGATAGTATGCTTAAATACATTATTAAAAACCTTTGTGCTGATGCCAGTGCTAGTAGAGTAGCTGTTATAATTGATGACATCTCTAATGAAACCAAACAACATAGCAACTTTGGTACGCTTAGCTACTTAGCATATAGTGGTAGACACCATGGGATTAGCTTATTTATAGTATCCCAAAAGTTAAATAGCATAGCGACTGGGGTTAGGGATAACACTACGCGAATTATCTTCTTTAAGACGCATAAGGTCTTCTTAAAGACGCATAAGGTCTTAACCGATGAGTTCTTTGGGGGAATATCAAATGATTGTGGGAAATCTTTGTTATCTAGTCTTAACAACGCTAAGTACTTGGATATCAACCTAGTCAATGGAATATATAGCTTGGTATAGTATATATAATGCCTAGGAAATGAAAGGTCGTCAGCGATGATAGTGATAGTGATATAGAAGAAATACTAAAACCTGATGGTAATAGTAAAGGTGAAAATAATAATAATAATGAAATAGATGCTAGAAGTGAGTTAATTAAGTTGGCTGAAGATGGGGAGTATGACAAAACCGTAGCCTACCTCAAAAAGGCTAGTAGCAAAACAATAGAGAAACTATATAAGAAATGGGAAAAGGATAATATGAAAAAGGCGAATGAGTATCTCACTGATTTAATTATATCAAAATTCTCTGATATTCTTGGTGGTCTTGAAGCTATAGAGTCATCTGATGAACTATCTAAAGAATTGAATGATAACACTCTTTTAAAGGGCGATGTTCTTAAAGCGGTTGAGAAAATAAGTCTGTACATTCCATTCAGGGGCGGATCTAGGGGTGATCAGAGCGATCACGCGACTAACGTAAAATTTGCAATTGCGCAGTTAATTAATTCAACCAACAGTCCAGTTATCATATTTCATGCAGTGGCTTATATTCAAAGTTCGTAGTCAAGTTATCAAGTTTCATACAGCGGCCAGGCCATAGATATAGGCCAGGCCTTCGATACATAACGCGCAGAACAGCGGTCTAGCGCGTGAGTTTTGCTCGCTCTAAAGGCAGATTCCAGCTATCTGATTGGCCAATTTGCTTTTTGCGCGTTCTGCGGGGAGTTCAGCGATCAGGGGCTAGTATACAAGGTATCCGATTGGCTAAATTGAAAGAAAATCTGAATTCCCATTGGCTAGATTTTTCTGACCGATCAGATGCATCAGGCTTCAGTTTATACGGCATGATTCTATGACCTTTCTGATCGCAGCTTTGACCGCAAAGGTTAAATCGAAGTAGCTCGGAAAATATAATACGAATATACTGCAATGTCTCGTAGTATTTACGAGGCCGTACAGGCCTTGTTAGAACAACGATGAGCAATGCCTGGTGGAAATTCAAGCTGATCTGAGGAAGCGAATCGACGCTTCGCCGAAGACTTCTGTCCAAGAGCTGTTGAGCGCTATCAACAACACAAGCTTCTGCTTGGGGAGAAATTTTGGTGCCGAATCGTACATTCCGAAGTATGTTCGGGAAAGGAACAAGTCTTGTACGGCTACGGCCCTAATGCAAATATATTCTATTTTAACTACATTTATTGTGATGATTTTCGACTTGTATTTACAGAGCAATCTGTGCGCGTGAGGCGCTGACCCGCTGGCTATGTTTATGAAATTTGCAATTTTTGCATATTACTGCGGTCGAAACCCAGCCGATTAGGCGAACTGTACTGATAAAATATAGGCATTAAGGCATTTTGTTTATGCTTTTGTTGCCTGATATTAATCGCCTAAGGTTTGGATATATATTACCGACTTCAACCGAACCAAAATATTCTTATATAAATATGATGTATTTTTGACTTGATGTGTGTTGGACCGCATGGTGTAATACGATCTCAGATGTGATGTAAAATTGTGTTTGTTAAAAATAGAATATAGCTATAGGCAGAAAATTGGTCCTATTCTGAAATAGCCTTTGGCTAATTGGCTTCCCAGGACCAAAACATTTTATCCTTTACTCTTAAAACACGTTTTAATACTGATATCATGTACAGTAGTTTGTGTTATTGTGTAAACTATAAATATTCGAAATGATGATTAATATTTAACTCCATGTCTGGTTTGTTTATTAAATCTGCTTCTACTGGGAATTGCTTGTACAGCTCTGTGTATGTTAGGTGGGGGGGGGGGGGGGGACTGGTGCGAAAATTGAGCAATTTCCCCCCACCCCCCCTGAAGAAATTATTCCCCCCCCCCGGTTGTGTACCAACGAAAATTTTGACTAACGTACGAAAAATCCTCGATCCGCCCCTGATTCCATTGCTAGGATTAATGAGTGGGGGAGTTATAACAGCAAAGCATGTCGATAAGAAGAAGTGTGAATCCGCAGAATAGTCTGCGTAAGTTGAGGAAGAATTGGAAAAATTGCGCATTCATGCATTCGTTCTACAAACTTTTGGCCAAGATTGAAACTGTAGAAAAACTCTTACTTGGCGAAGATGTCCTTGCCATTTTACCCACAGGTTTTGGAAAAAGTAGAATTTTCCAATCATATTCATGTGTGAAAGATAATGAAATGAATTGGTTGTTCGGTTGTTGTTCTCGTCATTGCCCCTCTATCAAGCATTATTGATGACCAGATAACTGCTTTACAGCCTTCTGGTTACCCTGCAGCCGACGTGAAATTTTTACAACATGAAGATCTGGAAAGATGGGATTTTAAAGTACTGTTTAGTTCAGCAGAAAACGTGTCAATGACGAAATTTCAAGACCTCCTTCTCGATCGTCAATCAGAACTTCATAAGCGAGTCTGTTGCATTGTGGTGGATGAAGCACAACACAGTAGAAACTTGGACTGGAAAAAGGTGAACATAAATATAATTGCCAACACTGTACCGGGTGTGAATGATGTGATGATTTATATGTGAGAATTTGGACTCGTACTTCTATTTTGGTATTAAGGAGAAAACGTATGCATATTCAAGAGGAAAACCAGACGATATATTTAAATGTGCGTTTGGAAAGTTGGCTACCCTTCGTTCTTTCTGCAGAGAAGGTAAACACCGTTCAATTCATTATCACATAGAATATTGTTTCTACAGTCTGTACCTTTTCATTGAAAAATCTGTTCTGATTGATTGTCATGCTAAACGTTTAGCTACAACATTAGAGCTCAAATCATCGCTTTTTCTGATTTTTTACCAAACAATACTTATCGAATTTCTCAGTTGTATAAACCGTGGTTGTGAGAATTGTGTTAGCTCTGTAATGGCTAATTCTGTAGTACTGCTCTTATTATCTTTTGTACAACCTGTTTTATATAAATTAGTTACAAATGCAGGTTGCTTCTGAGGATTTAGTTAGGCATAATTGTGTTGTTTGTTACAGGGAAGGGGTAGAGGTTAGAAGAGGGTTTTGACTTACTGCGCTGCTCCGCAGTATCGTAAGTATTTACATATCCAGTCAGATTTAAATTGTTTCAAAACCTGGCACTCCCTTGGATATGAGAAAAGATAGGTAGGTTAGGGATGGACTGTCCTTGACAAGTCCTAAATCAACCATTACCAGAGAAAATTTGTGACACATTTACCATTATGTTGCGGTATTTCAATGGCATACATTTTATTTTTGTCTACTATTACCCAATGTGCATGAGAATTTAAAAACAATTGTTTGTGTTTAGCATGTGTTTCGAATAATAAATAAAGAAAGGAATTGAGGGAGACAAGTGTGTTTTTTTATTTGGCGGAAATAATTTTTGTATCAAATGGCGGTTTGCTTCAATGTGTCAAATGTATAATTAGGAAAAATCATACATAACACATGGTATGATATAAGTTAGGAAAATAAACATGATTTATCTAAAAAATATTTATAATTTTTATTTTATTAGGAATACCCATGTTGTGACAACTTTATATATAAAGTAAGGCTACATTTTGGCTTTTTGGTGTGCAAACTTCAGTAAATAAAAAAGAGTAGTTCCAATTGTTCAAATACAATGAAACTTTCCAAGAATATTCCTTTATTCATAACATTCTCGCCAAGTTCTGACTTCCCTTCCACCAATTCACGTTTTAATCTCAAATAATTGCTACATTTTAAGATAATGTATGCTAATTAATGTGCATATATGATTTTAACCTGGCCACATCCCATATCATTTTAAAGCAGAAGTCATTAGCTATTCAATGATGTGTCTCCCGTTACAACAAGGTAAATATTTCCCGAGATATCACGTAAAAGTCTTACGTAAAAGTCTTTAATGAAAGTCTACTCAGAAATTTGTGTGTTTGATAATTTAATAAGTTCAGGTTGAAGTCACCCATTAAGTTGCAATTAAAGTATGAACTGCTTGAATAAAATCATCAACACATTATTCCGACAATACTACCTTTCCCTTTATTTCTACATATTTCAACGACCCAAGATTCCACATGTTCAAGACCATCAAGAGAGAGGCCAGCCCGCATTTTAAACACCATGCGATTGTCCAAATAATGTCCCACACCACCCCCAGCCCGACCATACGACAGTTTTGAATAAAATAATAACCATCAAGATCAACATTAGTGTAGGAATCAGACAACCAAGTTTCCGAACTACCAAGAACAGAGAATTTACAATCTATACTAGCCAAAAGGTTTTTTAGCTCATCAGTATGGGCGGGAAGACTACGAATATTTAAATGTAAAAGTGATAAATAGGTTGAATTAATATGAGGTATTTTGATTAATTTATCATTCAAAGTACACTCGCTAAAGAAATCGCAACTACACAAATCTGTCTATAATTTGCTATCGGGATCAAGTCATTTTGTAGTGTTAAACTTTTATTAAACCTTGGTAAAAAAGATTAAACACCAAAGAGAGTCTATCAGGGTGAAAATTAATTTCACCATTAGTTAGCTCATATATTAATAAGTCAAACTCATCATCATCGAGCTGGTGAAAAGGCAGGGCATTAACAGGGTATATTAGCCTCCATTAACAGTAATATACACACATAATTTATATATAAATAAGATAAACTAACTTCTTATATACTTTCCTCTATATCCCCTGTTCCCTTCCCTTGTACGACATTTATAGCGCTTTGATAAGTGTAACGCCTGTGCACAGGCCTTCGACCCTATAATCGGGCCGAAGCCTGCACGCAGGCTATATCTTTACATATTAATTCTATTATATTATGATTGTTATGACTACTTTATTTTCATTGGTTAATATTTTGTTCACGTGACAGCTTTTATAGCGTTGCTATAAAAGCTGATGTAATGTGTTTATCTGTCTACTAATTTCTCCTGACGAAGGGCTTTAGCTCGAAACGTCGAGATTTTGTTTATATCTTTTAGGCACACGCGAAGCAACCCTCAATTTGTTTTAAACTACACTTAGCTATCTATCCTCACAACTGAGGTTCTCCAGATCATCAATCGATTTGATAGCCTCACGTCAGGAATTCTCTTCCTTTCTCAAGTAAATTGTAAAGTTTTTTACCCAGCAAAACTTATATTCATCACGAGCTTCCAATAGAAGCCGAAAAAACAGTCAATTATAGATATGAAAAACAAAACGTCAAAGTTTTAATGACAACATGTCAATTCTTTCTATTTTGCAAAAAGATAAGACAAGACGTAGCATTATAAAATCCTTTTACATCAGATGGGGATACTCGTTCCACTGTCGCAAACAACTTCAGAAAATCAACCATTTAGTTATGTTTTTATTTTGTTAAAGCACAGCTCAATGGGATTGAGATCTGGTGAATAGTAACGCTACACTCGTTGGCAATGCTCTCTCTTAAAAATTATGTAAAAGTGTTCGTTATGCCACTGAAAACTAGTACTCGCCTTTGTCAAACACGACAACTTCACTTTAGAAATGTCACAGTTTCACAGTTCAAGCTAGTATGTTTACACTATTTCAACTGTCAAATTAGACCCGCCTAATGTGAATATTTAAAAAAAGTAAACAAATACGTTTTCACGTCAACGCTAAACAGTAGCTTGCAAATGGTATAATGATGATGTCTTGCAGATGATGTCTCAGTAATTTGTGTTGCTTCACCCATTAATAAATTTCAAAAAGAGATCTTAATTTATTCGTTGAGTGACTAGGGTTGGGTTTAAGAAGGTCACAGTTAAGATCACCCAGAATGAAGATTTATTTATTTTCATTATCAACCGTTTCCAATAAATTTTCAAAACTGGTAAATCAATTATCTGATGCAATTGGCCGGTCTAAACTGTGACAACCACACATGGTCGGCTACATGGTTTGGATGGTGTTAGGTCATGTCTAATTTGATAATTTATAGAGTTTTGGAGGAAAATACAAACACCCCCACCATTTACATACATTATTCAGCTCACTCCCCATTGGGGCTTTTTCAGTGACCGATTACATCAAGTATCTAGCTTACCTATATCATGTACCTACATTATTTATTTTTACAATTGTCGTATTACTTTCCTAATCTGTCTATCCTAACCCACCCAGTCAACATTCCATGTCGGAGGAAACCGGAGTGCCCAGAGAATAACTTTCGACAGAGCGTTGACTTACTTATTTCACATGAGTGTGTGACGAGTGTCCTCAACAAGAATCAAACTCAAGACTCAGAGATGAAAGGCGCTTGCTCTGACAACTGCGCCACCGAAGCCCCTTTCTGTATCTTTTCTAATATCATCCTCATCTAGATTTATTATATCAGATATTGTTGAGTCAAGTCTGGTTTTTCTAAAGGAAAATATGTCAAATAATTTGGTTGACAGTGAAATTTATTTCATCAAATCGTTTTGGCAGACTTACTATGTTTAGAAATGCCATTTTAAATCCACGCTGCTTTGGAAGACAATTAATTTTATCGGATAAATCGCTACTCATGCTTGTTTTGTGAAGTGAAAAACTATTATCTACTGTTGTAACTTTCTGGCAGTGTTGGTCTAGACTGAACCCAGTCCCTCCTGCGAAAACCGCACGGGAAAATGAGAAGGAGGGACTGTGGACAGAATTTCCCACACAGTCATGAAGCTCCGCCCCAATTAATAAGTATTACATATATTTGTATTTGTTTACGGCACATTTACTTTCATAGTTTCATACCAACAGTATACACACAGGCATAAATAATATTAAATATCAATGTTTATACAGAAACCAATATACAGTAAACATTTAATATATCAGTAGAAGTTTATACTCATCAATTAGCTGGTGATGATATACAAAATGAGGGCAATATTTTTAATAGTTTTTAAACTATTGCATGTTCAGTACACTATAACCAAAGTAATCACATTCTCACCAAGTGTCCACAGTGTGGCATTCATCAACGACTACCAGGGAAAGACATTGATATAACTGGGAGGCCAAATCTTTCAAAATACAAATGAATTCTTCGTTCAAGAACTCTTCAGCTGTTCCAATTATAATAGACGTGTTTGCATTTAGATTATAAATATCATCTTTTATCCTTTTATCCAAAACTTGCGACAAGGCAATGGCAGACAACCCAAATTTGCTGAGTTCCTTCACTTGGTCTTCTACAACGCTTCTCAGTGGAGAAATAATCAAAATACATGGTACTGTCTCTTCGATCTTTAATTTAGTCAAAAGATACAGCTGAAAAATCAAGCTTTTCCCAAAACCTGTAGGCAGAATACAGACAACGTTTTTTCTCTGCAGTAAAGAAACGATCGCCAATCTTTGCTGGTCTTTAAGACATTTGATAAATGGCAAACTTTTAACACATTTGTTCACGAAGTGTTGAAATCCATCTTCAATTATTATTTACATACAATATTGCAATTTATTTCTCCTTGCTTTGAATGAATTATTCAAATACGTATTGATACATACGTCAACCAACATTTTAGCCAATGGGAATTTTCCGTGTCTCAGGACACAGGAAATTCAATTTCGTTAGTCCTGTCCACAGTCCCTCCTCATTTTCCCGCACGTTTTTTCCCCAGGAGGGACTGGGTTCAGTCTAGTGTTCGTCAGGTATGATAAACATGCTGACCAGCTCTTTGGGTGACCCATTGATCGCCTGCCTTGACGAAAAGAATGACTATCTGGAGTGTAGCTCACTCCAGATTTTACCGATCATAGGTAGGAACATAGTGATTTTCCAAGAGCTTTATCACCATTATAGTTAAGGTGAAGATTTGATCTATATAGGTGGGATTTATCATTATCGATAAATATCATCATAAATATTATCATTATCATTATCGATGTAGACAAACAGTAGAATCACTCCATGCATAAACACCTGTCATCGGAAGATGACTAAGAACCTTTCTGGTATTGCGAGCCATATGAAAACTCTCCAGTTCCAACCTTGGAGCCATTAAATCCAGCTTTGCCAATCTTGCTTTGGATACCAGCAGCCCTTGGGAAACTAGGTCACTCTGCTTTGTAACAACATAAATAATGGCATGAATGTAAATTGCGGTAGTTGCTACTCTATCTCGAGGGATGCTTCTTGGGAAAGTCAAAACGCTTGGCAAGTTATCTAACCACCACTCCCATAGATTCTTTAGGCTATTCATCATTCCATCCGAGTTTACGATTGCAGATGTCACAGAAGATTACTTTAGCTGTGAGTAGATATGGACTAGCTAGACCCAGTTATGTACCTAAAAGATCTCTTGGAATAATTTATAGATCTTGTTACTTATTATCTCCTAAAACCAAATTATCATTATATTATTCACTAATATATCCGTATCTAAGTTATTGTAATGTCATTATGTGACAAATTTAAATAGATTGTTTATTTTGCAAATACATGCTGTGCAAGCAATTACAAACTCACAAAGGTGAATTAACTTTATACAGCTAAATTTATGTTTTTCTATCATCAACTATTGCCGTCATCATTTCATAATCTTTTTGTAACAAATAGCCAAGTACATAATTATAATACCAGATCTATGGATAATTACGGATCCCGTTTTTGTTGAAGGAACATCAAACAAGTTACAATATTGTACCAAGGTCAAAAAATCTGGAATTCTGTTCCTGATAATTGAAATGTTAGTTTAAGCTGGAGATCTTTCGAACTTGCCATACATATCTCAGATCTAAATAATATTTCATACTACATTATATGTATATGCAATAGATAACATTATGAGGGGGGCTCTATTTAAAAGCCTTGTGGTTTCTTAAGGTTGCCTCGCCACCACCATAATTCGTACTGTACTGAGTATAATTTTGTGCTTTTTTGTATATAATAATGTAAGTAACAATTATTGCTGTTGTGTATTATGTGGTAAGACGTTTTCTAATAAAAAGGATCATGCACTTTTGCCATTGTTTGAAGGACTGTCAGTTTGGTCATCTCAACTTTCTGTTTTGGTAGTGATACAGACAACGTATCTTCTTTCTTGTTCCAACCCCAGGAGTTTAAGGAAATATCTTCCCAAACACTGTATTAAATCTCAGAAAATATGGAGACATACCTGTCACAACTGTTGGGGATTCAGCATTTCCCAGACATACATGACTAATGAAGCCATAAAATGAAAACAACTGATCCCCCCAAAAGGTACTTTAACAAGAGACTGTGCTCTGCCAGGGTGGTGTCTGAGCATGCCTATGGTACGCTTAAAGGCAGGTGGAGAATATGTTACAAGAAAACACATCAGGCAAATCATAATGGCATGTATACTTTTACACAACATATGTATTGCAAGAGATGACCCATGCAAATCTAGGTGGAGAATGGATGTAGAGACTACATCTTATAGGAAAGATATTTAATGGGGAAGTGTGTGGTGAAGCAGATAATGTAAGAGCAAAAATAACAGAGTGGTTGTGGGACATTCGTAAACAACGGCAGTCACTGGAGTGAAACTTAAACAAAGTATGAAAATGAACAAGTTACAGTTTTACAGTTAATAGTACTTAATAATATAGCACCTATCAACAAGTTAAGTAGTCCAGTTGTGTAAGGAATAACTGCCACTAGACTGATGGATATTTAATTAATACCAGACACACTTTCTGAAATTGAGCCATCTGGACTCAACATGAATATCAGAAGAGGTGCCCAAACATTTGGGCACTATGCACACTAATACAAATGTTTATACAAAGGAAATAAAAGAAACAATATTGACTAAATCAACTGTTGTGGGAGAGAGTGAACTTGGGTAGATATTATTGATGGTATTAGGAGCTACTCCGAGTGACGAACCATACCCAACAAGTAGAGAAAACTCTACTAGTCTGATGTTCTACCGACTGAGCTAGAGGTCAAGTTGGGAGCAGGTCAAGCCCTTGAAATACCATCTTTCAACAACCGCTCCCAACTTCAACTGTAGCTAATCGGACTAGTAAAGCATCGCTAGAGCATCAGACTGGTAAACCGGAGGCTGTTGGGTCAAATCCCAACCGGGCCAAGTAAAGTTTTCTCTACTTGTCTGGTATGGTTCTTCACTCGGGGTAGCTCCTAATACCATCATTAATATTGACTAAATCACTGCCACACCCTAAAACAATCTTGAACCCTAAAAGTAGGCTCAGTCAAGGTTTAGCATAGTCAAGCTTCAGTCAGTGTTATTTCTTATTTGCACAGTGTGTATAGTGGACATCAAATTATACCTTCCTGTATCGAAAATGTTTCAGGTGGAAAAAGTTGGCCAAAAATGTATTAATAACAATTTAGTTTAATTAAGTAAACTTGTTCATCAATGCTATAATTCAACACAGTGGTCGAACAAAATTAGGGGGATAAGTTGAACAAAAATTTGAACAGGATTTGTCATCACAAGTACATTTCCTATTTCTAATATTTTGGTTGTCGGTTGTTACTGTGCCAAGACTTCCTAAAAATAGTGCTACATTGTCTACTAGTCACCCTAAAAGTTGTCCCTCATATTTTCTGAAAGAAGCACACAATCATAACATTGTTTAATTAATACTTTACTGTCGATTTCAGGTCACTTTTCAAAGTGCTATTCCCAAGTTTGTTGTGAATATTCCCAATTACGTTTCTAAATTTGGAATATTGGGCGGTCAACTTGCAAAGCCAATTTCGGAAGTTGTTTACTAAAGTACAGAAGTACTGAACTAAAGTACCGAAGTACTGAACATAAACTCGTAATTTTGCAGTGTTTTACCAACATACTCAACATATTTGATGAATTATTTATTAAAGCTTTTAAGAAATACAGTTAATTTGTTGGATATATTGGTAAAAAACTGCAAAATTACGAGTTTATGTTCAGTACTTCGGTACTTTAGTTCAGTACTTCTATACTTTAGTAAACAACTTCCGAAATTGGCTTTGCAAGTTGACCGCCCAATATTCCAAATTTAGAAACATAATTGTGAATATTTACAACAAACTTGGAATCCGAACTTTGAAAAGTGACCTGAAATCGACAATCATTTATGGGAAGAAATTCCTGTTTCCCAATTGGTTGAGTCATTTAATTAACCTTAACATCATTCCCAACATCAGTCAAACCACAACAGGTCTTAACAAAACCAAATTTAAATTACTCTTAAAATATTTACTAAAATATAGCAGTTCAGTGTGTTTAGCCAAGCCTGCACCTTGACATGTAAATTAACTGAACAAACAATAACTTAATCTCAAATGCAAAAATCTATTAACTAGTCAGTTAATCCCTGTACAGTCAATCCCTTAGTTATTTGTTATAGTCATCAAGATTGGTGTAAATTGGTTCTTCATTTGAAGTACCCATATCTGATGAATGGTAGGAAATACCTGAAAAGGCTTGCTCATTCATCATTCATCATTGACCATGAATTATGTTGGGTTTTTGTTTGTTGTATAACTGGGGTTGGATGTTGGGAGTGCATACCCATAGGCAGATTAGTATGCATGGTTGGAAGCAAATTTGAGGGTGGGAATTCCCTCTATTTTGAAGACCAGTCATAAGTTGTATCATATGCTCATGCTGTCCATTAAGCTCAGATTGTCTTTCTTGGTATCTTAAATATGCCTCTTCCCTTTTCTGCTCTGCCATCAGCCACATTTCCATTCACTCTTTTTGTGACTCTCCCAGATTTACCAACCTGGTAGATAATTGACTTAGAGCCTGAGCTTGTGTTGTCACCTTCTTTCTTTTTCGTGGTGCCACTAAACTTGAATTTGACTTCACTTTATTAAACTTGTCGGTTGAATCTGAATTATCAGCCTGAATAGAGCTGTCTTCTTCAGAAATTGTATACTTTTGAACCCTATGTTGAAGAAAAAGAAACTTTTACAATTAATGATTATATGGTATTGAATGAACTATGGTGTATCATTATCCTTGGTTAAAAATGGAACATTTACACCCAATGACAGTGTTAAATTAGGTTTATCCAATTTCCAATAGCTTAATTAAATCAGCAAATAAATATATGTATGAAGAATACAGTATAAACAATGACTGTTAACTGCGCTTGTTCATAATTGCAATACTGTAAATCATCTACGTATTCTGTCAGGGGGAGGGCCTGTCGGGGATCACAGGATTAGAGAACTTTCTCCAAACACAGTGGATACTGAATGTCTGAATTTACAACCCCCCAAAAACGAATTCTTACATTGAAAATAAATTTTGCACTATTAAATGCTGTAGTAATATCACATTTGTTTTTACCTATTGTTAGTCGTTTCAGACCAGGGGTGGATCCAGACTGATGCGAATGCATCAGTCAAATGAACTGACATACAAATATGTATGCTAATTTATACAAAATAGTGACTATATTAAAAATAGAGCAGATCGAACTCATCGAAGGTTACGTTTGTTTATTTTTATCCTAAACACCTTAAAATTCATTGAATAATGCGATGTGCATATTATTATTATTATTTATTATTTAAACTTATTTAATCACGGTAGCCTTTCAGAAGTACATCTGTTTTTCAAAGGGCGGTGAGTTCATTAAAATATTTACAAAATTAGGAAAAAAAGAAAGTTGCTACGTAATTGATGGCTGTCGTTTCCGTTCAAGTTAATTGTCTGCGTTAGGTAGTCGGGAACTAAACCTTTAAGAGCCTTAAAAATAATTACAAGGTCGCGCTCTTCTAAGTTGTCCTTTATAGGTCTCCAGTTTAAGGTTTCAAAAATGTTAGTTGATCTTATCTCGTAACTGGATCCTGTTATTACGCGGGCAGCCCTTTTCTGTAACTTATATAATTTATTAATGTGATCGGCGCCAAAGCCATGCCACACAGTTGAGCAGCAGGTAAAATGCGGAAGTACAAGTGAATTGTACATTGTAATTAAAACATCTTGTGTGACAAAATCTCTAGCTCTTCTTAACATTCGATAAGTGCTGAGATTGTTTTACATTTAAGAAATAGAAAATATTTTCCATGTTTCTATACACTTATAGAAACACGTGTGGGAGTTTGGGAGAACGAGAAATAATCAGTTCCACGTTATTCGAGTTCTCCCAAACTCCCACAAGTGTTTCTATAAGTGTATAGAAACACAGGAAAAAATGTTTTCTATTTCTTTTATAATATAACTCAAGACATTTTTTAAACTCGATTAATTTACAAATTCTCATTATGTACGCATGCTGACCTTTGCTCGTCAATTTCGCTGCAATTAAACAACTCTGTTTGAAAATTTACAGTCACAAATGAGTTAAAGTATTAAAATTATCTTTAAATTGGGCTTAAAGTTTTATAATTCGCATTGAAATTGTTTATTTTACGATTTTAAGTTTTGGCGGGAAAATATCTGTGTTTCTATACAGTTATAGAAACACGCTTCTCCACCAATCAACGCTCGCGTACGATAAATGTTATATTATAATGTTTGTTGTTATGTTTGTGCCATTTTAATTGTTCATCTATAATAATGCCTAATGATTTTGTACTTTCAACTCGTGTTATTTGCTCGCCTGCAATTGATATGTTTGTAATATTTGAGCCAATAGAATTTAATTTTGTCGTGAGCCAATAATCATGTATTCAGTTTTTTTACGGTTTAAGGTCAGCTTGTTTGCGGTTAACCATGTGTGAACTATTTCTAAATCGTGATTCAGTTTACTTTCTATATCTGCAGATGATAATAAGCTGTTGCATGATAGATTTGTATCATCCGCAAACATTGTGGCATTTGTTGTTTCAAGGCAATTTGGCAGATCATTTATATAAAGGAGAAATAGCAACGGGCCTAAATTTGTCCCTTGAGGAACTCCACAGGTAATTGTTCTTGTGTCTGACATTTTTTGGTTAATTTTGCATACTTGCTGCCTCTCCTTTAAATATGACTGAAACCATTTGTGTGCTGTGCCCCTTATTCCATAAGCTGTCAATTTGGATAAAAGAATATTGTGGTCCACTGTGTCAAATGCCTTTTTGAGATCTAAGAATAGAACACCATTGATAAGGCCCTGATCCATGTTTATTAACCATTCATTTGTTGAGCTCAGAAGTGCAGTTTCAGTTGAATGGAGTGATCGAAACCCGGACTGGTTTGGCTAAATGATAAGGTTTTCGTCTAAATAGTCAAGTATTTGTGTATAGACAATTTTCTCGAAAGTCTTTGCAATTGTTGAAATTATTGAAATAGGTCGATAGTTTCCACAGTCTGATTTTTCACCAGATTTATAGATAGGGGTAACCTTGGCGACTTTCCAATCTTCTGGAAAGATCCCAAAACTTAACGATAGGTTGAATAAATAATTTAGGTTTGGTATTATACTGTCGCCAGCTTCCTTGACCAATTTTGTAGAAACGTTGTCAAGACCTGGTGATTTGTTAGTTTTAAGGTTTTTAACTACTTTTTTTAAGTTCATCATAAGTTATGGTTTGAAATTCGAATGAAGTTGACACTGGAGTGACATAATTCAAAGGATTAGTGTTTGTGATGGGAATGTTACTAGCTAGTGTAGGCCCAACTGAACAAAAATAGTCGTTAAATTCCTGGGCTATATTTGCATCACCGGTTATGCCAATCCCATTGACCTTCACTTTATTAACCGCAGTGGATTTGGAGTGTTTATTTAATAGTTTGTTAATAGTTTGCCAACACTCTTTTTGCAATCTTTTAGCTTGGTATTAAAATATTCAGTTTTGTATTTCTTAATGAGTTTCGTAACTTGATTTCTGCATTTCTTGTAAGCCTTATGGTAGTATTCAGAGTTTAATCTGACAGCTTTCTTTTTGAGATCATCTCTTTGATAGGAAAGAGATTTAATAGGTGCATGAGTATTGGCAACGTCTAGAAAAATTGTTTTCCATTCATTCCATGCAGTGTTTTGGTTCAGCATTAAAGCTGTACGTTTTAAACGTTTCCAGTAAATCATGCTGGAATGCTGCCGTGTTAAAATTTTTGAATTGCCTTGTCTCGACTATTTTGGGAAGCTGCTTAGGGACACTCACTTTACGGCAAATGTATACAAGGTTGTGATCACTAATCCCTAAGTCTATCACCCCACTATCAATAGTTTTTGTATCTTCTACTTTTGTGATCATTAAATCTATTAAGGTTTTGCTATATAAGGCAGTTCTTGTGGGCATCTGTATATGTTGCTGTAATTGATATATGTCTAAAAGGTCTGAGTTTTTTAGTATGTGCGTTAAAGTCGCCGGTGATAACTAAGTTGTTTTTTTCATTCTCCATTAAGTGCAGATTATTTTCAAATTTTTCAAAGAGTTAAATAGGGGAGTTTGGTGGTCGATACCATGTAGATATCAGAAAAGGTTTACTTTTAGGTTTTTTTATTTCAACGCAAATTGTCTCTAAGTCCTGGACAAGTAAATTGTGGCGCTGGATATAACAAATATTATTTCTGATGTAAATGGCAACTCCTCCGCCGTGACTATTTCTATCACAGCGTATTATGTCATATCCACTAATCCTGACATCTCGGTCATTGAAACTATCATCTAGCCTTGTTTCATTAATTGTAAATATATCAAAAGATAGTTCATTGATAACTATAGTTAGTTCGTCTAAATGTTTT
Organism: Trachythela sp. YZ-2020; assembly: GCA_016169945.1. Taxonomy (NCBI): domain Eukaryota; kingdom Metazoa; phylum Cnidaria; class Anthozoa; order Malacalcyonacea; family Clavulariidae; genus Trachythela; species Trachythela sp. YZ-2020. The sequence continues at coordinate 1,150,429 of JADLSH010000168.1, read as the reverse complement.
GGTATGCTCGCTATATTAAGATGGCCTATTTTAAAGCCTTTTAGTTTCGGATACGAGTGCTGTTCATAATTAGGTGATGAAATAGATTCATGACTTGAGATGTCTTCTATGTCTAAATTTGCTTCTAATTGTCAATGTTTTATACAGTCAATTAAATTTCTGGCAAGGGTGGACGTACCTCTGGTATTTAAATGAAGCCCGGAAGCATTCAGTTGACTTTTACTGATATTGATATGTTTGATAAACAACCAGTTATTTTTTAAACATAGGTTAGCCAACAGGTTATTAGTAGTAATAATTTTCGTATTAAGGTTATCGTCACTTCCAGTGATTAGACTTGATATAATAACTTGACACTTTGAATTAAGCTCAATGTGTTTCCCAAGATCATTTAGTTTACTTACTATTTCTTTGGGTCGATCCCTTGGGATGTTATTCGTTCCAGCGTGGACAATGATTGCTTTAGGACTTCTCTTTAACGTAGGTTCAACATAATGTTTCATGTCCTCAATAGTTGCCCCTGAAAATGTGCGAATATTCACCCTTTTATTGTTGTCTATAGAGCGTCGTACTCGGTTTACGTCCAGCCGCATTAAAATTGAGTCTCCAAGGATTGTAACAGAATCAAGGTCATGAGTTGTTGATACATTGCTGGAACTGTAGTCTTTGTTGAGGGAATCGCCAGTTGTTTTCTTAGGCTTTTGGGTCTTTGAGTCGTGCTTTCGGCCATGGCTTGTTGGTCTTGCCCCGTCGGCACTTGTGATTTCTTGCTCTGGTTCGTCTGCCGTGTCCTCAACTTCTAACGGAGAAAAACGGTTTGAACCCAGAACGTCTACCAGATTTGGGCCTACGGCAGTAGTTTTAAAAATATCTTGTTTCGATGATGAATTTCCATTGATATTTCTACTCTTTGGTCTTGAAGCGACTTCTTTGTAGGTATTCTGTGGTAGGTACTTTGTTGTTATGTTGTTATTTAACTCGACATCGCTGTCGGACTGTATTAGTCGGATAGTAGTTAAAAGGCTAGCCTTTTCGTCTTCGGCGATCTTTAGTTTTGTGTTGAGGTCAGCCAGGATGAATCCAAGGTTGTTCATTCTCTCAGTTAGATCTGTATTTTCATTTCTCAAACGCTTGTTTTCATCGCGAAGACTTTCTGTTCGTGATGCATCATTAGACATTTCAGTTTTTTAGTCTTTGAATTTGCATTGTAAAATATTTAGTTGCAGTCTAATGTCTTGGACAGCATTCTCAAGGGAATAGGGGTGCTTGTAATTTGAGTCTAATTCATTGAGCGAAGATTGGCTGTCGTCTTGTTCATCGTCCCTGCCGTCGTCCTGCCCTTCGCCTTGGGCCACCTCCATATTTCCTTCGGCTTTTCTCTGTTGTTCGCTGTCGATCGACATTTCAGGCTCCCCAATTTCCAAAATCGACAAAAGTCGATTGACCAAGACTTGTTTTATACCTTTTGTATCGAGGTATCTTTTTGTTAATTCAGATTGAAGCTCTGACACTTTCATTTTATTGATCATCGACACCGTTGGATTTATATCGCTCATATTTAACATGAAATATATAGGTAGCTAAGGAGCGATTTTGCACATGTCTACACTGTCTGAAGAGCGATGGCGGGTTTTCGTCTACACGTCTACACTGTCTGAAGAGCAATGGTGAATTGAGAAGGTCTTGATTTTCTCGTTAACTTCTTTTATCTTTGATGCCGAATCGAGGTCTTGCCTTGATGTGATACCAGATATACCAATTTTTGAATTAGGAAATTTTTCCTTAACTCCAACAATAATAGTTTCATTCACAGATTGCGAAGGGATGTTGTTTTGATGCGCGGGATCATTGCCCACGTTTCTCAACATCATGGCAGAACGTATATGAAAATTAACTACGACCTTTGTTCGTTGTTTCGAGATAACAAGGCTGTCAAAATCGATGCAGCAAGGAAGACCTGTGAAATGAAAGCTTCCTCGGTCATTTCACAAACGAAAATTTGGGATCCATTTCGAAGTGGAAATCATGTAAGGGATCTTTATTCTGAATTGCTTATCCCTAAGCATATTACCAATGTATGGCAATGGGGAGAACTGCAGGCATTAAAGTAAGTGTTGACTTTGTATCAATATATAAATACATATATATTATTGTGTAAATATTTTATATTTATCGTTGAAATTAGAATATTTAACAGTATATTTTGTCACAAACAGACTGTGTCTGTATAAAATATGAAATGTTACCAATGTGGTTATATTACTTACATGTGAAATACAACAGAGCAAGTCAGCAAGGTTTCATATTACTGAGGGGTATTTAGGGATAATCGAAAAAATATTCAGAGTGATGTATCATCACTGATGAGTATAAAAGCCCAAATTAATATTAGATAGATTATAAATATTAAATACTATACTGTTGGTCAACAGTTTTCCCTGTCTTGCTTAAACAGACCACATATTTATCATACCCCGGTGACCTGGTCACAGGCATACCAACTGTAATGTATCTAATTACTTTGCTATTCTATTCCATGGCATAACCCAAATGTGCTTTCCCAGAAGCATGTATGATTCTCTGACAATGACAACTTTTCATATGTATATAATGGTTATAAAATAATCCAGTCTGGCTTTAGATGGATATTTGCCAGGATGGATGGTAGCCAATATTGCATGCATTCTATTGCTAAATTACACCAAATAATCATGAATAGTGTTGTTTACATAAACAAAATCCACTATAGAGTTTTCTTTACTACAAATTTGATACATTTTGACTGCAGCTGGGTGGAAGAGTCTGCTGGGGTCATCTGGGTAGCAAAACCTATCTTGTGACTTAATCTGCACATATCTCTTGTAAACTCATAATGATTGAGCAGGAGTGTGTCCTAATGCACTTTGCTTTGTATTTACCAAAGCTTTAATTATGACAGAAAATGTAACTTGTTAAGATGCAGGAAAGTTTTCAGCATCAATGGTTTATGTGCAAAAATTTCAGTATTGTCTTTTACCTTTTTTTCTGGGGGAGTGGATGTAATAACCAAGGATATAGTATTATTGTTATCTTCAATGAATGAAATTACACATGGTAGTAAGAGTACAGTGATTACAATAGTTTGCAATTTATGTTTCAATTAACCAATTCTATATTGAAATGTTTTGAAATATTTATATGCTACATAAACTTAAATTTTGTTATAGAACCCTTGGTGATGGAAATTGTTTATACAGAGCCTGCTCCAAATTGCTTTGTGGAAAAGAAGACCTCTGGTGTCTCTTGCGAGATTTGGCAAGCATCGAACTCTTAACTAACCAGCAGTTTTATGCATTTCATCCGTACATAAAGGAAGAGTTGGCTATCTTTCACTCTGAAAATTCTGCCTTTTCTGCAACTGCTTCTGATGATGCTTTGGCTGATGGTTATGATAGGACTGATCCTTCTACCAGAACTGCAGTGGTTATGCAAGAGGCGTTGCGGAATGCTGTTAGCGGCACCTTTTCATCCCTTCTGTGCATGTTTGCTCTTTCTTCTGTGACTGGAATGGACATCACCACTGTTTACCCAGAGAAGATAGGCAATGAGACTAAATATTCTCAGTTTTTGAATGGCACAATTTCCCCTAGAGCAGCGCATACTTCATGTCCAATTAATTTTGTTGTGGTCCATTGATGGCATTGCTCTCCTCCCTGGCTTGGATACTTCCTTTCAGCCAAATCATTTTGTTCCACTGGTTCAATTTCAAATGAATGAAGGAAATGGGAAATCAGAGGTTTCAAAACGGCAAAAGGTTGCCAAAGGGCAGCCTAAAATAACTGATGTGTTAAAGAGCACAAGGAGAGAGAATACAGTTTTTAAAGGTATGCCTTTCGAAATTCTATTTACCTGGTGTTTGGTATCAAGATATTGAAATTTGTAAACCTGCTATATATATTTGACATATTTAACACCATATAATAAACATTCCCGCTAATCATGCATCATGGCTGCAAAAGGTAGGGAGCCATGGAGCAACTGCAGCGACGCTACCTCCATAGTCTAAGAGGCTAACTACAAATTAAAAATGTCAGGCCAGCTACAGTAGCTATCTAAACATGAAGTTGCTGGCTAACTCTAAAACTTTTCATCAAGGTTACCTCCACAAATCTACAGGCATGGCCAGGAACCCCAATTTTAACCATATATAGATTTGTTATTTCAAAGAAAGGTCTAAACCTCATAGAAACATATAGATCATTATCTGGCCCCAATTTCCAGCCAGACATGGTATTGCATCCCTATACTTGTTACAACAGTATATAAAGGGAAATGATGATTTATGGTTTATTAAAGTATTATCAATAGTACCAGTCGTTTATCAACCAGTTTTGTCATTCTTTAATGTCAGTGATGAAATTCAACAGAATGAATAGTTTGTTAATAATTTATACTGAATTATATTAAACTGCAACCACAATTTTAAAATGTTTGCTGGCATTACTTTACAGAGACTGTTAAGGTGGTGGTTGAAGTGGAAGATGATTCAATGGATAGAAAGGAAGATGGATTGATAAATACAAGTAAGGAGTATTCCACATTCTATACAGTGCTTCTTTGACATTGGTAACATTGCTGGGGCTACACATGAGATTGATGATGATACTAAATTTAATATAATAAAGAATCATTGGCGTCCACCTCCTACATATAATTTTCCTGTCCGTGAGTTTGGTTCTAACACTAAGAAGCCAAATCGTTGCAAGTTTTCCATCCAGTGGTTCAATTGGTGGTCCTGGTTATGCTACTCTAAGATATATGATGGAGCATTTGTTTATGCTGTGTGTTATTTGGTAAAGAAACAGCACATAATGGCACAAAACTAACCAATTTCTTTAAAGAGCCATTAACAAACTGGCAAAGTGCTGCAAAAAGGCTAGACAACCACGAAAAAAATTCCTTGGTTCATTGCGATTCCATGCTACGGTTATCACACATTGAGAGCATAATGTTGGGGGCAACAAAAGGTATAGATGAGCAGGCTGATCATTTGAGAAGTGAGCGAATCAGTTACAATAGGAGCATCCTAGGCGCAATGGTTGAGACCGTTGTTCTTGCTGGCCGGCAAAACATTGCATTAAGAGGGCATCGTGATGATTCGCAGCATTACTCTTCAACCAGTCCAAGTAACTTTCAAGCGTTTTTGAATTACAGAATAAGTGGTGGTGACAAAATCCTCGCCGATCATTTTCAGAAAGCGAAGAATAATGCTACCTACCATTCCAAGACAATTCAAAATAAACTTGTCAAGATCTGTGGTAAACAAATCGAAGGGAAAATTATTTCGGAGATCAACGACAGCAATTGTCCAGTCTATTCTGTCCTTGCAGATGAGGCGGTTGACTGCGGAAATAAGGGGCAAATTACAATTTCCCTTTTTTGTCGAGGACAAGGATACGATGGGGCCAGTGCGATGTCCGCCCAAAGGAAAGGTGTTTCTGGGCGTATATTAGAGAAAAACCCTAAAGAGTTGTATGTTCAATTCTTCCAATCAAAAATATGTTGAGTCAGGCACAAAAGATCACCAGTTTTTTCAGCAGTTCTCCTATTCGCTCGCAGTATTTGGGTACAAAAATGAAAGAGAGTGGTTTAACCCGCCAGAAGCTAGCAAAACCATCTACGAATAGGTAGCACAAATAACTTCACTTGACGGTTTCTTGGAGGCATTTGTAGTTATCTACGAAACACTTGATTACATGCAAGTTGGAGGATCCGAGAACGAGTTTGCCAGATAAACTAGTGATGCGCAGTCGCATTTCCGCAATGTCGAAAAGTTTGAATTTGTTGCAGCTCTCGTTATCACCCAGAATGTTTTAGATCATACCCTGTAATTGACGGTCCAATTGCCGCAAAAAAACCCGATATCTCAGAGTCGATCAAGCTGATTAATCTTTTGAAGGATGAGATGGCAAAGCTATGTGCTTCTGTGGAAGTGTATCACAACAAGTACTACGACGAAGCATTGGAATTGGCTAAAAAGAAGTTCAAATTACATGTGTACATTCCCCGAGTATGCGAAGTTCAAAGAAACCATGATAATTACCCTGCTACTATGATCACTACAGATTAAAACTAACCATTCCACTTATTGACCATGTCATTGCGGAGATCGAATATCGTTTTCCCTCTGAAATGTGCAACCTTTACAATGGTTTTTATGTTATTCCTCACAATTTCCTTCATTGCGAGGGTGTGAATAATTGGAAGACAGAGTATATGAAATTCATGTCCGCTTACCAAAATGATATGGCCAATTTCCGAACAATTCATGCAGAGTTATGAAGTTGGAAGAAAGGTTATGAGAAAGTTTAATTTGATAACATCGCTGATACTCTCAGAAACTGCAACAAACTTGCATATCCAAACATTTTTGTGGCACTTAAAATTCTAGCAGTCGTACCTGTCAACACCTGTGAATGTGAACTTTCCGTCTCACATAAATTGGAACATTTTCCGTTGATCCGGCGGTTGACTGTTGTGTAAACTACCTGAAAAATACAATAAGAACTTCGATGTTTCGAACGAAGACCCTTCGTCTGGAAGTTAGTAGAAGCAAGTTAATTCTGCTGCTGTTGTAGAATACTTCATCGCCTTGCCTGTTGAATACTTTGTTTATCCTGCTGATGTTGGTTGGAGAATACTTCATCGCCTTGCCTTAATACATTAATTGGAACATTTTCCGTTGAATACTTAGTTTATCCTGCTGCTGTTGGAGAATACTTCATCGCCTTGCCTTAATAAATACATTAATTGGAACATTTCCCGTTGAATACTTTGTTTATCTGCTGCTGTTGGAGAATACTTCAACGCCTTGCCTTAATAAATACATTAATTGGAACATTTTCCGTTGAATACTTAGTTTATCCTGCTGCTGTTGGAGAATACTTACCACTGAAAATGTAACTTGATTATCTGCATGATTGTGTTGTATGACTTGTGTCATTGTATTGCTTTTGGAGGATGCTTTACTGAAAATATTCTTATACTGGTTGGTTAATGGTTATACAATAACTGGACTGGTCGTGTTATTTGTGTGCAGCAGGTGTCAAGATTACCATTTGTTTTACGTTGGAAAGGCGGCGTATGATCAGCTTTTTACTGTCTTTGCACAGTAAAAATTTGGTTATTCCTCTACTTTCCATTAATTCTTTATTGCTTTGAGAGTATTGAAGAAAACTGGTGTGTAAGTATGTACTATGAAAGGTGAATCTATATATAAACTAGCTGCGGTATGGTCGTCGCTGAAATGAAGTAAGTTGATCAAGTTTTGTTCAGATATTGTAGATCGTGAATAGAAATTCAATATGCAAAATGTAACATAAATGTAAAGTTTTACAGTAGAAATGAATATTTCGCTTGTAACGTGTGCATAAATTTCAATGAAAAAGTTTGCTCAGAACGCAGGAAATCGCATTGCCGAGGTCCTAGATTTCAAAATTTTCTGGGGAGGGGAGGGATACCCACGGCCCCTCTACATTAACGGTCCCTGTTTGAGATTTCAGTTTCTTCTCCTGAACCTGTTGATGCACTTGCCTCTGTACTATCGTATCCTCTGCTTTCTTCATCGCTACTATTGCTAGACAGGTTGTCATCTGCTGCTTGGCTAGCGAGTTTTAGCTTGGTATGAGTATCATTGGAGACAGGATTCAGAATTGTATACCATTCAGGGTCATCTTTTGCTGCTTGTCCACTTCCTGTCTTTGCTCTATCAGTTATTTTATGCCCTTGATCTTTTAAATATTTATATATATTCTTTGCCGTTTTTTAGCAGGTTTGTGGGTAGATGAGATTTTGAAACCTGCAATGCATTACTAGGAGAGTAATGGCGATTCATATAAATACAAATATGGTTGTTTTGATTGAGATTTTGTGAAGTTATTCTGCTTTTTTTTCATTGAAAATTTCGTGTTGATGAAATCTAATATGGTGGAAATAGACTGTATTGAATATCATACAATAGGGCAAGTAGATGTATGAATTTTTTGTATCCTATCATACAAGAGGTAACTATATGACCCCTGTACGTCTTGTATGATTATATATTGTAAACACAAAGTGTCAGTTGTAAAAATTGCTGCATTTCAGAAATCCAAGATGGTCGCCATGGATTTTTGTACAAATATTTATTTTTGTAAATGTGAAATTTCTGCAAAATGAAAAAGTGGATCCAATCGAAAAGTCCCAAATGTTTTTACAAAGTCCTCTAGTATGACTTTGTGCTACTTGTGAAATAAACAAATTTTTTCTTGACTTACTGCAATAATACTAAATTGTGCAATTACAAAATTTATCATAATTCATGGAAAGTCATCATTCATCCCCCTCCCCCTGGATACACCAAACCACCAAAAGTATGGTTTGCCCTAGTTATTGCCATTCACTTCATTTTTTCCATGGTGGAAAGTAAAGGTTGCTAAATTCAACAAAAAGGTCCAAAATATTCAGTAATTAAAGAGTTAAGGTGTTCATTGGTTGCAATCAGTTCGTTATACCTTGGGTTTGGCCATGTCATCAGCACATTATGGTTGATCGATTCAGTTTACATAACATCTTGAATCTCGACATCTTAAACATCATGCATCATCTCAATTTATTTAAATTATTGTCTTACTGGCTTTTTCCCAATTGTAGTCAACAATGTGCTTGATGCAAAAGAGCTCCCAGATCCAGTGTCAGAAGAGCTCAACACTTTACTCCGATCTCGACCAAAACAACTGGATAAACAACATCTTTCCATTAGGTTGGCACATCAGTTTTTGATTTGTGTCTAGTTTATCACAAATAGAAGTATGATGCATTTTGCAGTTGTAACACTGGCTCCTGCTTCTACAATCACTTGCTCTATGCTTTTCACCAGTGCAATTAAAACACAGATGCTTGTTGCTAAGGATTTTCTTTCAGTCACTCACATTCACAACTTTATCACACTCCAGCCCGCTTGAACTAATTGAACTAACAACAAGTAGAGAGGCTCGAATCAAAGGGGATAGCTGCTGCAACGCTCAAAGAACTGAACAGTTCTGACAACCACAGAGACAATGAAATCCTGTTTGGGAGTGCCGAATGTTGTCTCTCTGGTTCCCTTAATGATGCAGAATTTCTGGTTGTTGACGAATTCCACACCGTAGAGACCTGGTAAGAGATATTTTCTTTTATCCCCTTGTGGCTGTGCTGAAGAATGTCAAATATTCACTTCAATCCTTGGATTAAATAGACTAAACTGATTTTAATAGTACATATGGTAGTCAATTTCAAGTATAATTAAACCTTTATGGGAATGAGAAAATGGTGCTATTACAATGGTTAGATCACATGCATTTGTCCCCCAAAAATTGTGTTATACATACAGTTATACTGTGTTAATCATTGTTAATTAATTTTTGTTATTATTGTTTGTTTTGCAGGGGAACAGGCAAGAAAGGAAAGGCTGCATTCTGCCAAGCGTGTGGTAATGTGAAGGACTTGAAACAGTTTATAGGAAATACACCTGTGCTTGCTCTTACTGCTACTGCAGACAAGTTGATAAGACAACGTCTATGCAAGCTCCTTGGTTTCAAGACCGCAAAGAACTTGTGATTAGTCCAAATAAAGAGAATATCCATTTCACTGTTACCGAATGTGACAAGACATTAAACTGTTTTGATTGGTTAGTGGACATGCTCAATGAAAAGAAAGCAGAGACTCCCCAAACTATAATATTTTGTCATATTGTCAATGATATTGTGCTTGGTTTGAGCACTCTGTTGATGAAACTTGGCAATGATGCTTATCTGGAAGGGTCATATCCAGTCCCTTCTCGGTGCTTTCTGGCAGTTTACTATTCGGCAACACCAGACTCATCCAAAACTGGAGTTACCACCTCATTTACTGTCAGTGGTAAAGCACGGGTTGGTAAAGCACGGGTTGGTAAAACACGAGAACATCTTTGGCAATGTGATGGCACCATAAAGGATGTTCTCAAGAAGCAGGACTGCATTAGGAAGCTTCTTCTCTGTCATTTTACGGATGATGACCTGAGTCTGGCACCAATGCACAACCTTTGCAAATGTGATGGAGAGAAGTGTGCAAATGCCCTTTTTCCATTTGACAAACTGTCTCATAGGGCTGGGGAAGTTCAAAGAGAATGAACAGTTACTGGGGATGATAGAAACTGCCTCCATGATGCACTTATATAAATCAGGCAGTCTCTTTCATTGAACACTAGGGCAACATTTTTTTATGCTTCAGGTGTTTTATGCTATGGATTTTCTGATAGCATTATTAAATCCATTGTGGATAATTGTCACAAAATATTTAGTGTAACTGATCTAATAGAACTTAGTTTTATTTCATCTTTACAATTGGCTACCATGATCCTTGAAGTTTTTTATGAATTATTTGAGGATATTGCCCATGAAGCTAGCCTCCACAGTTTGGAAATGGAACCTTTATGACACCATGCACTGATGACTAACATATCGGAGGATGAGCTGCATCCAGAGCAGTTGTCATATAGTAATGATTAGCCTATGCATTTTTATGGTATTATTTACAAATTTATATTAGCTAGATAAGGGGCAATTCCAGAAAATTACTGTATTTGCTGTTGTTGTTATCTCACGGGCCAGGATTTCCAAACTGTCTTGCCCACTTGTTCTTATTGCATATAAATTTATTCAACTTTACAAATCGGAGGGTCAGTACATACCTATATGAACAGGCTTTGTGATTGGTTGGTTACATAAATAAAAGACAAATTATATAATTTATCACTTTTGTTCTTTTCAGAAGACCAATCACAAAACATGTTCGGTTCAGTTACAAGAGCGCCAATATGGTTATTGGATTATTCTTGTCATATTTTTACGAATCTTGGTCCACCTGCTCAATTTGTCCCTACGATATCACTTGCAAATGTTATGTCTCTCACACCGAAAATAGATGTGAAGAATAACCATATAGATATCAGCTGCTTTACAGAAACATGGTTAAAGAGTACAGTCAGAACATTTGTCGAAGACAAGACAGAACATTTGCTCAGCATGGCGGTGTTTGTATATATATTGAAGAGTCAATGAAATTTACAGTCCGAAACAGTCTCCAGGATCCCGAAATGAAATCCAAAGCACTGTGGTGTAAAATAGACCAAAACCAACTCCCTCATGGTTTTTCCTACTTTATAATAGGCATTGTTTATTACCCACCTAGCGCCAATGATAATTACATGAATAATTATCTGCTTAAGTGCCTTTCCTTCATTGAATCTGAGTTTCCTAATGCTGCTATCTTGATTGTTGGTGATTTTAACAGGCTTGACATTTTGCAATTACAATCCAGTTTAGTCTGAAACAAATAGTTAAGTTTAACACTCATGGCGAACATACCTTGGACCTGATCATCACTAATTTATCAAATCTTTGTCAACCACTTGTTCGTTTCCCTCCTTTTGGTCTGGCAGACCATTTCACAATTGTTACTAAACCAACCTTGCATCCCAAAACTGTGACAAATAAACAGTTTATTCAAGTTTGTGACTTAAGAGCAAGTTCTAAAGCAGCATTAGGTAGATATTTGACATCAATACAATGCGATCACTGCACTGGTCAACAAAGTCAAAAGTATCTACAATCACTTTCAAACGTTGTTGGGACACCTGCAGTTTTAGAGCATAGGTCAATCTATACACTTGTAATACACATTGATCTCCCTTTCCTCCCCCCCCTCCCCAATCAATGTTGGTTTCCCCATTGTAAGACCATACCCCGTCAAATATGATAATATTTGGACACAACATTGAATAGGGGGCGGGGGATCGACATTTGTCAATATAATAGGTATATGGGACATCTATGGAGCATTATTCATGTCAAAAAGGTAATTTGGTGTGCATTGGTTATCATGTCATTAAAAAGTGACATTATGTCATTTAAACATGACATGACATTTAGATGCACACTTGCACACATAATGTCATTGCACACTTGCACACATAATGATGAGGTACTTCATGTAAGCTGTATAAAAGAACAGTTTAAAACAAAAATGGCCGCCACGGAAGCGATAAGTGCTGAAATACCGAATATGCTGCAAGAAATCCCACACAAATTGAACGGATATGCGAGGAACGATGAAATTAAGTACATAATATTTCAATTAGAAAGAATTAAGACCATTTTATCCCTCTGCATGCAAACAATGGAGGTTAACCATGTTGTATTGTCAAAGATATCAGAAGCCAAATATTTGTTGCTATCATTGAGTAGCGATTTCATAGAAAGGCAGGAAACTACTAATGGTTTTCACCCTGGAAAAACTTGTAGTGGAGACCGCGGACGACCACAGTACAACATCAACAAAGAATTGGGTTGGTAAAGCATGAGAACATCTTTGGTAATGTGATGGCACCATAAAGGATGTTCTCAAGAAGCAGGACTGCATTAGGAAGCTTCTTCTCTGTCATTTTACGGATGATGACCTGAGTCTGGCACCAATGCACAAATGCTGTAATCAATGTCACAACCTTTGCAAATGTGATGGAGAGAAGTGTGCAAATGCCCTTTTTCCATTTGACAAACTGTCTCATAGGGCTGGGGAAGTTCAAAGAGAATGAACAGTTACTGGGGATGATAGAAACTGCCTCCATGATGCACTTATGTAAATCAGGCAGTCTCTTTCATTGAACACTAGGGAACATTTTTTTTATGCTTCAGGTGTTTTATGCTATGGATTTTCTGATAGCATTATTAAATCCATTGTGGATAATTGTCACAAAATATTTAGTGTAACTGATCTAATAGAACTTAGTTTTATTTCATCTTTACAATTGGCTACCATGATCCTTGAAGTTTTTTATGAATTATTTGAGGATATTGCCCATGAAGCTAGCCTCCACAGTTTGGAAATGGAACCTTTATGACACCATGCACTGATGACGTGACATTCGTAATATGGTATTCAGCAAAAAAAGAAATTTACGCGCAAAGACATTGGTTATACACAGAATAGTAAATTGTTCATTAATGAGAGTCTTACTGCTATATCCCATGCCATTCTTAACAAAGTGAAAGAATTTAAACGTCATCATCAATTCAAATTTGTATGGACCAGGCAGGGAAAAATTTTGTTGAAGAAAAACGAAAGCCAATCTGAAACGCATGTTTTTACTTCCTTGAAAGAATTTGAAGCATTTAAAGAGAAGTTTGGTGTTTAAAAGGACCTCAAGGAGGAGACCTAAGCTAAGTTGTGTGTGGGTGTGAACTTTAGATCTATAATTTATTTCATTCGCTTCATTAAACTTGTGCGAATTACCATTTTATCATCTTGATGATGATAATTTTGATTTAGTCATGTACGAGATGTCTAACGGCTGTGTGAACTTCAACTTAGACAGACTTAGTTGTTTAAAACTAAATCCCTTGTCTTTTGATAAGTATAAAAATGTATCTTTATTCCACTCCATAGATCCCGATTCAAATTTTTATTCCGATGTTTGTGATTGCGACTATTATACGGAGTGTGCCTTTAACGAAATTATTCAAAATAATTTAGTTTTTTCTGAAAGCTTATCCTTGATTCATTTAAATATTCTGTCTCTTATCAAGCTCCTAAGTTTTTTAATTCGTTAAGTGATGACATACGAAATGCACCTAGTACTACTTCATTCCTTTCTAAATTAAACAGTTTTTTATTCACATTGTGATATTGTCGTATGTGATTGTTTGGTTTTTTGGGTTTTTTTATTCTTATGATTGGTTTTTATGATTGGTCTTTATGATGGATTTATAATTTGTCTGTTTTTTTTCTTGTATTTAATTCTGTGTTTTGATTTATATACAGTGTGACTGACCACTGATCTATCAGGTATAATTGTTGACAAAGGAGCCCAATGTATAATGTAATTTTATTTATTTATTTTCTATTTTTTTTCTATGTGTTATTTGTAATTGTGTTATATTGGCAAATAAATTTGATTTGATTTGATTTGACTAACATATCGGAGGATGAGCTGCATCCAGAGCAGTTGTCATATGAACAGGCTTTGTGATTGGTTGGTTACATAAATAAAAGACAAATTATATAATTTATCACTTTTGTTCTTTTCAGAAGACCAATCACAAAACATGTTCGGTTCAGTTACAAGAGCGCCAATATGGTTATTGGATTATTCTTGTCATATTTTTACGAATCTTAGTCCACCTGCTCAATTTGTCCCTACGATATCACTTGCAAATGTTATGTCTCTCGCACCGAAAATCGGCTGCTTTACAGAAACATGGTTAAAGAGTACAGTCAGAACATTTGTCGAAGACAAGACAGAACATTTGCTCAGCATGGCGGTGTTTGTATATATATTGAAGAGTCAATGAAATTTACAGTCCGAAACAGTCTCCAGGATCCCGAAATGAAATCCAAAGCACTGTGGTGTAAAATAGACCAAAACTAACTCCCTCATGGTTTTTCCTACTTAATAATAGGCATTGTTTATCACCCACCTAGCACCAATGATAATTACATGAATAATTATCTGCTTAAGTGCCTTTCCTTCATTGAATCTTAGTTTCCTAATGCTGCTATCTTGATTGTTGGTGATTTTAACAGGCTTGACATTTTGCAATTAAAATCCAGTTTAGTCTGAAACAAATAATTAAGTTTAACACTCATGGCGAACGTACCTTGGACCTGATCATCACTAATTTATCAAATCTTTGTCAACCACTTGTTCGTTTCCCTCCTTTCGGTCTGGCAGACCATTTCACAATTGTTACTAAACCAACCTTGCGTCCCAAAACTGTGACAAATAAACAGTTTATTCAAGTTTGTGACTTAAGAGCAAGTTCTAAAGCATTGTACTGTATCTATTGTTATTGTGGCAAGAGAGATACGTAATCATGCGTGAATGTCCATCAATTCCTCCAAAAATGACTAGTCGCCACCTTAAATAGATACAGTACAATGCAGAATTACAACTGAATACACTGAAGATTAAATTACCATAACAACATATTGCACTGAGCAACACAGGTAAAAGTGGCTAATTAAAAGAGAACCACTACAGTTGTGGTTACAATTTCTACAGAGCCTTTTTGCCATAACCACAGAGGAAAATAATTGTGGGGCATTGAAACCGAACTCTATAAAATACTCTAACTGTTCTTTGTTGATGTTGTACTGAGGTCGCCCGCGGTCTCCGCTACAAGTTTTTCCAGGGTGAAAACCATCAGTAGCTTCCTGCCTTTCCATGAAATCGCTACTCAATGATAACAACAAATATTTGGCTTCTGATATCTTTGACAATACAACATGGTTAACCTCCATTGTTTGCATGCAGAGGAATAAGATGGTCTTTATTCTTTCTAATTGAAATATTATGTACTCAATTTCATCGTTCCTCGCATTATGTGTGCATCTAAATGTCATAATGTCATGTTTAAATGACATAATGTCAGTTTTTAATGACATAATAACCAATGCACACCGAATGACCTTTTTGACATGAATAATGCTCCATAGACATCTGTCCCAACACATTTGAAAATGATTGTCTGAACACTATACCCCAAATTTTTATTGTATATTTCAAAATAACTGGCAAAGAACGCTTTAAGGGCGATGTATTCATTTCTATATTGTGCGTAGCATATGTAATACAACATTTCTAACCACTCTAGTTCGTGTGAAATTGGAAAAGTTAATAATTAACAGAATATATGGGCGTTTGGGTATAGCATCTTTAATTCCCTAAGGTTTATTGTGTTTTTAGCTTTTATCAATTACGCCCAAAACTATTGAATTATTTAATGTGGTGTGGTAGTTAAACCAGACTATTTTGGTTTCATTATCTTACATTTAGGGATAGTTTATCGCATAGCAATAGGCTTCCGGTTATTACTCGTATACGAGCAATGGATCAGCCAACTGCTGAATTGGGTACTCAAACCAAGCAAGCGCTTAGTTGAACATGAGTAGTTAATGCGACAGTGTATATCTATCTAGAGTAGAATTATCAGATAGAATTGTCTCCCCATGTCTCTCGTACCGCCCATGAAGGATCACTCAGATGGTAGTAAATTTGGAGGTACCTACGAAAAGAGGTGGTCACTTGGGCATAGCTATAACTTCAAGCACTACGTTTATGTTGCAAGTTATCAGAAGGTTTGTGGATAGTAAATAGGATTGTAGACAACCATTATACATTGCTTTGGGCACCAAACAATGCGCCACGGGTGGTTGAACTGATATGGTCATCACCATGGTGATGCAAGTCAGCTGGTGCCTTTCGGATATATTTTATGTACAATTTATTCGAATCCTAGAAAATCAACAGAAAGAGGTGAGAGCATGTAATTCATGTTTTTCTAAACTTATCAACAATTCTACCTCCACTCTTGGGTCAAACCAACGTTAATTGTATGCGCAAGCTATGCTAATAAGCTTTTCCGGAATAGACGATTGCCATCATAGTAACATCGGTTGACACATCGGTAGACACTATATAAAAATGAAATAACGAGCCACTGAAATGCTTTTAAAACAGAACAAGGCTGATGATAATATGTTGAGAATATCTTTTTTTTGGGGTTTTTTTTTGGGGTTTTTTTAAATTTATTCAAATGCATGACCTATTTTACAGGTATTGCTAGAATATAAGGAAAGATATAAAAAATAAGTAAATATAAAGGAAATAGTCTATGGTACAATATATAGTTATTTACATATAAGTTTGATATAACTAAATAGAGAGTTTTTTTGGTTTTTTTAGGGTTTTTTTTGTTCATTTTTTATGAGTATATCCCAATATAATATATAATCTTTTAATTATCTCCGAGCTTCCAAGGATTTGAGGCTTTCTTCTCTCTCAATTGAACAGAGGAAGAGATAGTTTGAAAATAAATTTACAAGAACTGCATCGTTTGAAGACATCGTATGTTCTAGTAGTTTTTGCTTAGTTTCTGTTGTGGTTTTGGAATTAAAAATGTTTTTAAGAATGTTGTTTGAATTGTTTCGTAAGTTTTCGTATTTCTGGCAGATTAGGGCAAAATGAAATTCGTTTTCCACTTCACCAGATTTACAAAGTTTGCAGACACGTTGTTCACGAGGAACATTTTCGTATCTTCCACGTTCGATTCGCAGTTTATGATTACTTACTCTATATTTAGAAAATGTTCTCCTTATTGTTGGGTTTTTAATGAGGGATAGGTATTCCTCCATTTTGTATTCGTTTTTGAACGTACAAAAGAAGGATAGTTTAGATGAGTTAGTCACTTTATGTCGCCAGAATTCGACATATTTCTCGTTCATTCTATTTACGATAGTTTTGGTTTCATAGTTTATTATATCATTTTCAATATTTGATGTATTGTCGTAAAGCGATTTTAGCATGGTTACGGCGTTAGTATAGTAAGATTCTTTACCATTATTATATAATTGTTTGGACATTAGGAAAGATTGTTTTACAATTGAGTTATCGTCTAGTTTAAGGATATGTTTCATGTAATTGATTATATTCTTTTTAATTGAAATCAGAAGTGGATATTTTCCAAGTTGACTTCTGCAAGCTATATTGCTTGCTTTTCTGTTTACAGAATCTTAAAATAACTTTTTCTGTTTCGGAATTATCCCATTTGTTTAAATAATTTTTTTCGTATGCTCCCCAGACTTCTGAGTTATACAGCAGAATGGGGGAAATAATTGCGTCAAAAATTTTGGTAGCTGTTTTTTGGTGACAGTTTATGAAAATCGAACTTTTTACGAATTTTATAAAGAGCATGCAAAGCTTTTTCGCTAAGTTGTTGTTGTGAAAGTTTAAATTTGCTATTTGGTACAAGTTTGAGACCAAGATAGGTATATTCTTTCACAATATCTATATTTTTATTTCCAATATAGACATGAAGGTTTGGTAATTTTGAATTGTGTTTTTGAAAAATCATAATTTTCGTTTTTTTGATATTGACTTCCATTAGCCATTTATTGCACCATTTGTGGAGTTGGTTTAGACAATTTTGTAGGCCTGATTTTGATCGTGAAAGGATAATGAGATCATCTGCATATAGGAGACTGTTAATAGTAGTTCCGTTTGGTAATACAAATGGATCTGATTGTGTTTGTTCAAAAAGTGTTGGAAGTTCGTTTATATAGATATTAAATAATAAAGGGCTTAAAACGCATCCTTGACGAAACACCCTTTTTGTATGAAAAAAATGGTGTTCTGTCTTCCGTGATGTTTCAGCGTGAAAATATGGTCTGCCGTTCTATTTCCAGGCATAAATCCAATCTGAGTAGGGTGAATTAGTTTATTTTCATTTGCAAAATTCATTAATCTATTATTCAAAATTGAGCAAAATAATTTGCCCATACAGCTTGAAACACATATACCTCGATAATTGTTGGGGTCAAGGGAGTTTCCTGATTTATGGTTGGGGTTATTAGGCCCTTGGTCCACATTTCAGGAAACTTTCCTGAAGTTAAAATGTTGTTGAAAACTTTTAAAAAACCTTTCGAAAGAATTTCAATACTAGATTTTATCATTTCGTGTCTGATTTTGTCGTTGTAAACGCTTTCTTTGATTTTAACTTTTTGGCTGCTTTTAGTAGTTCAGCTTCAGTGATGATTCCATCAAGTTTAGTAAATTTGTGTTTAATTTTTTCATAATTTTTTAGGCATTCACGGATTTCGCCTTGTTCTTTATTTAATTTATGTTCTGAATGTAACGATTCAAAATTATTTAGCCATTCACTTGGCTGTGGTATTTTTTTAGTTGCATTAAAGTCAAGATCATCACCACTATTTCTAAGAGTTTTCCAAAATATCAGTGGATCTTTGCTAGCTTTTTCAAGTTCTTGGATTTTATTACAATGGAAATTATTCTTTTTCATTTCTAAAGTATGTTTATAATCTTTCAGAGTTGTGTGGTATGTGTTTCTGATTTCATTATTATGAAAGACCATGTTAGTATACAGTGTAACAAAACAACGGCCGACACTATAAAGTTATAACACAAACGAAGTTTAAAGTTTTAAAATACAAACGAAGGAACTTAACGAGATAGTTTTAAAATATAATAAAGCAACGCAGGATGAGCTAAAGGCCATTCAAAAAAGTCAAGAGTTTATTAGTAACAAATTTGACGATCTGCTGAAGTCGTTTACCTTGTTAAAGGAGGAGAATGCTCAGTTGGTGTCTCAAAATGTTCTACTTAAGAATGAAGTTAACGAATTGAACAAAAGAATGTGTAAGCTGGAAGATGAGCAGGAAAATATAAATTTATATAACCACAGAGACTGTCTTGAATTACACGGGATTCCTGAAAGCCCCGGCAAGAACACCGAAGACTTAGTCAAGCGTGTCGGAGAACTAGTGGGAGTTGAGATCGGGCAGTTTGACATTTCAACAAGCCATCACTTGCCGAATAAAACAGGTCGAATACCTGCAATCATCACCAAGTTCACCAAATGTACCACAAGAGATAAGCTTTATCAAGCCAAAGGCAACTTAAGAAATTTCAACTCGTCGCACATTGGTCTAACAAGGTCGACAGAAAAGATGTATATCAACGAAAGCCTAACTCAAAAAGCCAAACAATTGTTTTACCGTGTGAGAGAATTCAGAAGAATCAATAACTTCAAATATGTGTGGACCAAATATGGGAAGCCGTATTTGAGGAAAGACGAAGAAGCTCGACCAATCTCATTCGGTCTGCAAATGATTTTGACAAGTTTAAAGCCAACTTTGCGACGTAGATAAGTACACTCTAGTTATTTTTCTCTTTATTATTATACATTTATACCTATTCGATTTACCGTTAGACATATTACCATTTCATAATCTGGATGATGACGAGTTTAATCATATGATTTTCGAATTACAAAATGGTCCTGTAAGTTTTGATGAAAGCAAACTATCTACCCTGATCTATAACCCATTGAGTTGTTCACCTAGCGCCAAGAAAAATCTTGAAAACGCCGGTCTAATAGACCCTGATTCTAATTTTTATCGTGACGCTAATAACTGTGATTATTACACTGAGTATAAATTTAATAAGAAACTTAATATCGAGGAAAATTCAAACAATTTATCCTTTTTCCATCTTAATATTCAGAGTTTGTCAAGGAATTTTGATGCTCTTGTTAATTTTTTGGGAAATATTAATAATAAATTTTCAATCATTGCCCTCTCTGAAACCTGGCTTCAACGTTCGGATAATCCCGTTGAAATGCCCGGTTATAACTTTATTCACAATCACCGGCATAATAGAATGGGTGGTGGCGTTGGACTATACTTTCCCATCGATTTAAATTATAAAGTGGGTAAAGATTTAACTTATAATGATATATCTTGTGCAGAGTATTTGTTTATTGAAATTCTTAAACCTAGAGAGAAAAACATTATCGTTGGTGTTGTTTATCGGCCCCCTGGGGTAAATATCAATGAATTCATTACAAATACGGATTCTTTAATAAACAAAATCTCTAGGGAAAATAAAATCTGTTATATAATGGGTGATTTCAACCTGAACTTGTTGAACTGTCAAAATCATAAATTAACTAATGAGTTTTTAGACATTATGTATTCCAATATGTTTTCCCCCCTAATTACACGTCCCACTAGGATTACGTCTTACAATGCCACGTTAATTGATAATATATTTACAAATAATCTGGATAATTGCTATTTTAGTGGCTTGTTTTTCACTGATATTTCTGATCATTTGCCGATTTTTTGTTTACCACTTAATCAAGAGCAAGTTAATGTATTAGATGTAGATATCTATGTTGTTTCTCGCGATAAACACAAAGATAATGTGTCAAAGTTTCGTGACAAACTCGGAATATAAATTGGGTGGATATTTACAAACCTGATGACCCAATTAATTCATACAGCAAATTTCTACATGAATATACGGAATTGGTTGATACTTGTTTTCCGTTGTGTAAGCAAAAAGTGCATTCTTCTAAGTTCTCTAAACCCTGGATGACCAAAGGACTTTTAACATCAATAAAAAGAAAGAATAAACTTTACAGAAATACCTGGGGAAACCGAGCTATGTAAATAAAAAAATATATATTGATTTTAAAAATAAACTAAATCATTCAATCCGAATAGCCAAACGTTTATATGAGGTGACCAACAGGAAAAAACGTCCAAATAAGTTACCATCCGTTTTTTCTTCCAACAATCAAGATATCTCTGATCCAATTGTAATTGCTAATCGTTTTTGTGATTATTTTACAAATATTGGGCCTAATCTAGCCAAACAAATACCAATTTCATCTATGACTGCCAGTTCCTATCTTGGTGGTAATTTTGTAAAGACTATATTTCTTGAGTCAGTCTCTGAGTTAGAAATAATTGATGTACTGAAGTGCTTCGTTCAGGCTCTGCCGCAGGCTATGATAAAATGTGGTTAGTAAAAAATTCTATTGATCTTATTTCTGAACCTCTGAGTAAACTTTTAAACTTGTCCATTGAAACCGGAATTGTTCCAGATCAAATGAAAATTGCACGTATAATAACAATTTTTAAATCGGGTGATGATCGTCTGTTTTCTAATTATAGACCAATATCGGTTAATGAACTATATAAATGCTAATCAAATATTATTTAAAAACCAATATGGCTTCAGATAAAATCACTCAACTATGGCAAGCCGTTTGTAGCAATATTCAAACAACACTTTTATTAAATTTTATAGACATTTTAGACAATTCACAGTTATATTTTTTCTCAATTCTATACAATTCAATAAAAAATATTCAATTCAATAAAAAAAACATTCAATTCAATAAAAAATATTCAATTCAATAAAAAAATATTCAATTCAATAAAAAAATATTCAATTCAATAACGCGCGGTCGCTAAACAAACTCGGTTCCAGGCCCATTCAGTCACTTGGTTATAATTTCAAAATGGCAGATGAAATTTGCTATTTTATTGAAAACCGAAAGGTTGAAGTATGAATTCTGTTGGAGAAACAACCAATATTGAAGATCAAAGAGTACAAGAGGATTTGACTAATTTTCTGTTTGGTGTCGTAGAGAACATAGAGCATTTATGGGCAAGGGATTTTATTAATGCAAATGCTTTGTTGTATCAAATAACTGTAGTTGATCAAACCGTTAGTTTTCTGAGGGCTGCAGCTGAAGTTAATGACCCAGATCAAAATAACTGGACACCATTGGCAGAAGTTTTTTCAGAAATTTTGGCTTGCTTAAAGCAGCGTAAACTTGAGTTGCTTGCAAGGCCCACAACAACCACAAGGATTCACTGTGATGTACGGCATAATGGTGAACCAGGTAGGCCATCACTTTACATTTCAACTGAGATGATAGAAGACCTGAGAGGCTATGGTTTTACCTGGAAAAAGATTTCTGAAATTCTGGGTGTATCAAGATGGACTCTTCACAGACGTGTCAGGGACATGGTTTGTCAAATTTAGGAGAGTTCACCTTAATATCTGATAGTGAACTAGATGAATTAGTTTCAGATTATATAAGTCGACATGGAGCAACTTCAGGGCAATCATATATTAGTGGTTACTTACGATCTCTTGGTCTACGAATTCAGAGACATCGTACTCGGGAGTGCATTTCAAGATTGAATCCAGAGAATGCAATTCTAAGGTGGGGTATGATTGTGAAGCGAAGGCAGTACCATGTACCATGGCCTAATTCACTATGGCATTTGGACGGCCATCATTCTCTAATACGCTGGCATTTTGTTGTTCATGGGTGTATAGATGGATTCTCCAGAAGGGTGACATTCTTGCATTGTAGTCCTAATAACTTGTCAGAAACAGTTCTGTCTCTTTTTATGGATGCAATCGAAAGAGATGGAAGATTATGGCCATCGCGTATTCGTGTGGATAGAGGGGTGGAAAATGTTCTAGTGTGCAATGCCATGGTAAACGCAAGAGGAGAAGGCAGAGGAAGTTTTATTGCGGGTCCATCGACACATAACCAAAGAATCGAAAGGTTATGGCGAGATGTATTTCGTTGTGTTCTTCACTTTTTTTACTATGTGTTTTATGCAATGGAAGATGCAGGCATTCTATTTCTTGATAATCCGACACATGTTTTCACTCTCCACTATGTCTTTTTACCACGAATAAATCAAGCACTTCAAGAGTACAGAATGGCTTTTAATGATCATGGTGTATGGACAGCAAATAATTGGTCACCCAATCAAATGTGGCTCAATGGCATGATGAATGAGGACAATCCATTAGCCCATGACCGGTTGGATGAAAATCCCGAGGATATGCAGTACTATGGATATGACCCTCATGTCCCTTCTCCCTTTGAGGACAGTGATAATAACGTTGTAGTTTCACCTAGCCTTGTTGAGCCTAATTTGGATGTTACAACTGCACTACAAGCAGTAGATCCCGTAAGGCCTTCAAATGAAATGGGAATTGATGTGTTTGTCGATGCACTTGCTGTAATAGAACAGTTGCAGAACATGTAATTTAACGCTAAAGCACAATCAAACTAATTTCTAAGCCATACTTTATGTAATATATTTTATCCATCGTTTTTATACCTGATCAGTAGATAATTAACGTTAACAGTTTATACATAATAACAGCAAACTGGGAGTAAACAAAACATGATAAGTGAAATATCAACTAAACTTATTTCAACCCAAATAGTTAGTGCATGATATGGAACAATCAATGTTAATATTGTTTTGTGCAACGCTGTAACTATTGTAATGTTAGTAACCATTACTTCGTTCCAAAATACGCACTTAGAAAGGATTCGTCGTACATTTCAAACAATGTTTCTTCATCAGGAAGTAGTATTGCATGACATGCTCTTGGTAACATCAATTCACAAGTGCATGTGTGTGCCTTTGGTCGAAAAGACTTGGACTCAGGTACTTCATGAAATGTCAACGATGGGCTTGCTCCATTTTCATAACTTAGTAGCGGTTCTTCATCATCACAAGTTGCAAATCGCAAAATGTTACCTAAATTTATCCCAATACGTTCGCCACCTACAGAAGAGATATTATTAGTTAGTACAAAAGTAACGTAAAAAGCAATAGGTCTTGTTCACAGCCATGGGTGCCTACCAGCTACTTTCCTAAGATATCTCATGAATATAGAGTACACAGCATTTTCAAATTTCCGTTTGTTTGATCCTACTTCACTGAACACTGGCTTGAATAGGTTAACAACTTTCTTCAATGTGAGTCCTGTTGATCTACGAGTTAGGATACCCAAGAAGTTAGGTAATTGCACCCCCACCTGAAAATAGATGTTTATGCACAACTGTAAGACATGAAGCACAGTTGGTTGAACAAATAAAATTTTCTGTTTGCTCAAAACACACTTGTTGTTATAACTGTTTAGCAACATGTAAAGAGCCACCTGATATATTCCCAACGTTTTTAAACCCAATCGAAGTTGTTCGAG
This sequence comes from Trachythela sp. YZ-2020, assembly GCA_016169945.1. Classification (NCBI taxonomy): domain Eukaryota; kingdom Metazoa; phylum Cnidaria; class Anthozoa; order Malacalcyonacea; family Clavulariidae; genus Trachythela; species Trachythela sp. YZ-2020. Next base: position 1,125,999 of record JADLSH010000168.1, on the reverse strand, counting down.
ACAACCCTGCACTGGAGCTGTTGCAAAAACTGTCTTTGCAATTTCGTTGTTCAGGAAATACGGAATTTTACCATCTTGTATGATGCTGAGTCCTGTAAATTATGCAATTAGGTTTCAATGAATTTTAGAAAAGTTACTGCGCATTGCTTTTACATGATGTTCATTATTTATAATTGTGGTACAAAGTACAGCCATATCTATTATGCTTGTTAGTTATACATAACCTAAAATCTTTCCAACAACGAAGTAGTCTTCAGCAAGATGTTCCTTTAACCCTTTCTCGAAATACATGTTGTAAATTTCCTTCACAATAAGAGAAAAGAACTCCTTTCGCGGACCACCATAGTCTTGTGGTTGCTACACAAATGGGAAATAAAATAGATACTGTTATAAATCTGTTGCACATGCAGTAACTGTTGTGATTGGTTGGACAGTTAAACTGTCACAGACAAAGTACCACATGCATGTGCTAAACACATACTGTATGAACCTACTTCACCATAGAACTGCACTTCTAGAGTTACTCGCAAGTCTTGTAAAGATTTCACTTCGTCCATCCCAGTTTCCAGCATGTTATATCTGTCCACGTTAATATAGTTGGTTTCTCCTTCTTCAACTTGATTTAGATTTTGAATTTGTAATGCTCGTCCTTTCACCATAACCTTTTGGTAATACCTAAGGACTTCTACAGGACTTTTAACTTGATGTTCCGTGCAATAAGCAACAATTTTTTCCACCAAATCATTTATCACTTTGTCATAATCTTCATCCCTGATGGGGGAACCATCAACAACATCTGGCCTTGGAGAAGGTGAGCTTGGTAAACTGGCTGTTTCAAGGACTTCTACTTCGGATGAAGGTTGTGGTTCATGCTGTGACAGGGTGTTTGCTTCATGTTCATCGGTTGAGAATGCTGATTGCATCAAATCTTTCAGGAATATCAGCATATGAAACAAAGATCAGTAGAGTACATAATGGCATCTCACAACTACTCTACTTTGTACTATGAAGCAGTGTGCTTTCGTACACACAATATTATATATATGCAAGATTGTCCGATCTATTTGTTACTATACTGTATTAGTGTACATGTGGTATAAGTTAATATTTAGGGGCTCAGGTGCAATATTAATGATGATTAATGAATAATGAAAACCTTCAAACGTACCGGAATCATTATCACTATTTTGCGACCCATCTAGCAAGCAATAAATCCAGTCTTTTAACTTTAAGTACACAGAACCTTGGGCAGCCAACAATTTTATTTCTTTGTAATCAAAATTTCAACAGTTAACAGGCTTCGTTAATTTCCTTCGGGTCGCTCTTAGAAATTCGAAGTCGGTGTTCGATATCACGCTGAAATTTATTCGCGCAGCCTGTCCTACTTTTTCACATATATCCGTTTCTTTATCAGTACTGTCAATCTCTATTATGCCGCGCAACAAAACTTTGTCTTCGGACAAACTCCACGGCATTCCTTCGAAATCTCTTACGTCAACAATAACAAACTCGTAAACCTTCGTTTGAATCGTTTCGGCTTTCTTTTTTTTCGGTGCTGGTGGACCTGATGTTGCTCGCAGCCTCTCTCGACTGCCAAGTCGAGAAAAGACTCCATTTGATGCTGAACGTGATATCATTGCCTGAGCACGATTCAATACGGATCCAACACTCGAAGTCGAACTAGTAGTTGCGGGGCTCGAAGTTGTAGTCGGCAGTGTTGCAGACACCAAAGTAGAAGGTTGATTTAGCGAAGAATTAGAAGGCTGGATAAAAGTAGCCATGATCGTATTTGCTTCTCTCAGATGGCAAGAAAGATGCTGTAAACAACTTTCGACGTTTTCGGCCGCCATTTTGAAATTATAACCGAGTGACTGAATGGGCCTGGAACCGAGTTTGCTTAGCAACCGCGCGTTATTGAATTGAATATTTTTTTATTGAATTGAATATTTTTTTATTGAATTGAATATTTTTTATTGAATTGAATGTTTTTTTTATTGAATTGAATATTTTTATTGAATTGTATAGAATTGAGAAAAAATATAACTGTGAATTGTCTAAAATGTCTATAAAATTTAATAAAAGTGTTGTTTGAATATTGCTACAAACGGCTTGCCATACTCAACCTCACTTGCACTTATAAACCTTTATGACAAAATCTCTACAGGGTTTGACACAAATAAGCACACAGTTGGAATTTTTCTTGATTTATCCAAAGCTTTTGATACTGTTGATCATGGAATTTTAATTTCTAAACTTGAACACTATGGTATCCGAGGATTGGCTCTTGAATGGATAAAAAGTTACTTATCCAATAGGTTTCAATATGTAGAATACAATGGTACTCGTTCTCTGTCTAATGAAATAACATGCAGGGTCCCTCAAGGGTCAATCCTTGGCCCATTATTGTTCCTAATATATATCAATGATATATCCAATATTACTGACGCTGGTCAATTTATTTTATTCGCTGATGATACTAACTTGTTCTATTCCCATGATGATGTGTCAACTTTAATGAGTCTGATTAATTCTGATTTATGTAAAATTTCTGAATGGTTTCAGTCTAATAAACTTTCCGTTAACATAACTAAGTCCAATTATATAATATTTAGACCAAGGCAAAAAAGGCAAACATTTGACTTGATACTGGAAATAAACAACAATAAGATTAATAGAGTTAAAGAAGTTTGTTTTCTTGGTGTAATATTAGATGAAAACTTATCATGGAAAGCACATATATCCCATGTTGCTCATAAAGTTTCCAAATCTATTGGGATTATTTATAGATCAAGTTTTTATCTATTCAAATCAGCCTTACGAATTCTATATTTTGCTCTTGTTTATCCTTATCTTCAATATTGCATTACGGTATGGGGATCAACGTATCCAACACTTAATCGTATTGTTGTGTTACAAAAACGTGTGCTACGAATCATTGATAAACAGGATTTCGGTGTGCATACCACTCCTATTTTTAATTAACTCAAAATATTGAAATTTGAAGATATTTATTTATTTAATCTCGGGAAGTTTATTTATCAATACCAACATAAATTGCTACCCGATTGTTTCGAGTGTCCAATTTTAGGCGTAAACCAAATTCATAATTATTATACCCGTCAATCCAGAACACTATGTGTCCCTTACTGTAGGACAAATATTCGTCAATTTTCTGTAAATTATCAAGGACCCAAATTTTTTAATACGTTGAACCCGGTAATACGTAATTCATCGTCTATATTCAAATTTCAATCTACGTTAAAAAATTTTCTTCTTTCTTGCTATATATGACTTTCATAATTTTATTCCAATGAACTTGCTATTTGATTATTCCGTCTCTACTATTGCGTTATATATGTTATTTTAACATGTAATAAAACTCGCTACACAAAACATGAGGTAGCTCAAATTTTTATAAGCCGTATGGTTTCTATTTGGGCTTCCTCACCACATCCGAATTATTGTATATTTTATTATATTTTATATTTATTGTGTTCAATTATTGATGTATGTTATTTATCTTTTTGTGTGTTAGTTTGTGGTAAACTAAAATACATTTATTATTATTATTATTATAATATATTAATATTGTAATATCAAACAAAATATGCACGGCTCATACACAATGTCCATCAATTTTTCCATGCATTTTATTGAACAATAATCGACGTCGCTAATTTTTCAGATAAATTTGCATATCATGCTTGCATAGACCAGTTTCAATAATATATCTCTTGAATCACTCCCCTCCCAATACATCGCATTTTATAACTCCATATTGTATAATATACTGTTCTATCACGTTATATTTCAAATATATTGCTTGAATTTAGATGCCCTAAAATATTTATCTATTCTTAAATGCAGAGGAAAGCAAGGTGGCAAAGGACAGAGGATTCATATCATTAAATATTCCATTAAGCATTCCCAGGTGCTAATTTGCATAATTTGCTAATTTACAATGGTCAGTACTTGACAATATTAAAATAGTTTGCTATTGAATTAAGTAGTCATTCTTCCATTGAAGAAGCGCTGCCCACTGTATAGAAGGAAGCGAATATAACTCCCCTACATAAGCAACCAATAATCGAAGACATGTCAAAACATTTAAGGCATATTTCTCAAACTCCAACATTGTCCAAAGTTGCCGAAGATTTTGTAGTACGGTCATTTGTTAAACCAGCCATTCTTAAATGTATCAAATCAAATCAATTTGGACGTGTTCCAAATTCATCCACTGTTCATGCCTTGATTAGCATGGTGCATAGCTGGTCTAAAGCGACTGACAGAAGTAGTGCAGATGTCAGAGTATTTGCCTTTGATTTCATAGACCACAAATTGTTAATTTCCAAACTTAGTCATTATGAAATTAACCCTCGCATCCTAAATTGGATATTAGATTTCCTAAACAACAGGAAACAAGTAGTGAACTTGGGTCGAGACTGTTACTCTGAATGGAGTACAGTGCCAGCAGGAGTTCCTCAAGGAACAAAGCTTGGACCCTGGCTTTTTATAGCTATGATTAACGATCTTGAAGCACCTTCAGCAGACGATCTGCTAAAGTATGTTGATGACTCCACATTTTATGAAGTCATTAAAAAGGGTGAATCAAGCACGGCACAGACACCAACAATGCCCAGTCACTATAGGAAATAATGTAGTTGAACTCGTTAAATCAATAAAGATTCTAGGAGTAACGTTTCAAGACGATCTTAAATTGAACTTACATGTTGGCATTTCAATTAAAAAGGCAGTAAAGAGATTATACTTCTTGGTTCAACTGAAACGTGCAAATGTTCCAGTTAAGCAGCTAACAAACTTTTATGTTGCATGCATAAGAACAGTTCTACTATATGCTTGTCAAGTGTTCCACTATAGCCTACCTGAATATCTCCGCACAAATATGGAACGAATTCAAAAGAGAGCCATGCGGATTATACATGGTTATGACTGTTATGAACAGTTGACATTTTTATATATTAATTAAGTTAGTTATTAAGCGATTCGGAGATTACGTGATCGTCATATGAAATGTAATTTAAGACATTCGACAGTCAATATATAAATAGTCCTCAATTTTAGATAAAGCAAGCATGATGCCCGTAGTCAGAGCCCGGTTCAGAGCATCTAATGGAAGAATTCGTGAGGGAAACGTCCTAATTGGCCGAAAAAGGCTCAGTTCATTTCCCTATCTTCAAGATATCAAGTTCCACCATACCTCTGGTCCAATAGATCTTATCCTAGGAGTCCACAATACCCACCTTCACGCAGAAGAAGAGATCCGCCATGGAGAAGCATTCCAACTGGTGGCCAGAAAACCAAGCTTGGATGGTATGTGATGGTAGCAAAGGAGAAGCGAAGAACCTCTGATGAACTTTACTCAATTAACTTTGTGCGAAAGATCGACATGGAGACGTTTTATGAATTTGAGACACAGAGTGCAGTCAATTGTTCGTGTTCCAAATCAGCCCTGTCACTTGATGATAAGCGAGCCATGGAGCTTATGGAGCAGTCGTGTAAGCATGAAAGTGACCGTTACGCCATTGGTCTTCCCTGGAAAAAGAATAAGACTTTGCTGCCTGATAACCGTTCTTTGGCAGAAAGCCGACTTCTATCACTATAAAAGAGTCTAAGTAGAAATGAAGAAAAAGCAAGAATGTGCGACGATGAGATTAGGCAATATGAAGCCAACAACTGGGCAATTCCGCTCAACAAAGAAGTTCTCGAAGCCTGTATATTATTTGCCACACCACAGAGTCTATCGTCCAGACAAGAAAAGTACCCCACTGCGAGTCGTGTTCGACCCAGCAAGTCTGTACCGAGGTGTGTCTATGAATTCCTTCCTCTATAAAGGCCCCGGTTTGATTGGCAATCTGCTCGGCATTTTGTTGCGTTTCCGTGAGGAACAAGTCGCTTTTACCGGAGATATATCAAATATGTTCCTCCCAAATCCTCCTGCCTGAAGAAGACACCCACGTACATTGTTTTCTTGGATACCACGAGAGCCGACGACATACGCCTTGCAGAGAGTCACATTTGGGGGCAAGCCGTCCCCAGACATGGCAAGCTTTGTCATGCTGAAAATAGCTGAAGAAAACGAGAAAGAATGCCCCACGTGCAGCTACTATCCTGAAACGAGACAGATATGTCGATGACCTCATTAATTCATGCCCGAGCACGGATGAAGCAGCCAAAAGTATGCAAGAATTAGATAAAGTTTTGGAAACAGGAAGCTTTAAAGTGAAAGAATGGTATTGTTCATCTACCGCAGTAAACATAAACGAGAACAATCCACCCGAACTGTCCAACTTACAAAAAAGCGATTCTAAGCCTGATACAGCAGTTGTGAATTTGGACGGCGAAGAAGAGATCAAGACCCTTTGCGTCGAAAGAAATCAAAGTCGAGAAATTTACGAAAAGATCGGTTCTGTCAAATATATTGAAGCTCTACGATCCATTGGGTCTCGCGTCTGCTGTAACCATCAAAGCCAGAATTGCTTTACAGAGTATTTGGAAGTCTAAACAGTTCGATTGGGATGACCCTCTCCCGGAAGATATGAACGTGACTTGGAAGAAATTGTTCAAAGAGATAGAAAGTCTTAAGAATGTTGAGTTTGCAAGACGTCTTCAACCGAAAGTCGTGAGTGGTCCTCCCGAATTGCATGTCTTTTCAGATGCAAGCCAAGCAGCCTATGGTGCAGTAGCATTTTTGCTCTGGCCGACTCCCGAAGGTCCGCAGATTAGTCTGGTATCAGCCAAAGCGAGAGTAGCTCTCTTACGTCATACCACAATTCCACGGCTGGAATTGATGGCCGCCTTAGTCGCCTCGAGACTTGCGCACACCACAAACGAAGAATTCAAGATTAAGCCCTCGAGTGTGACATTTTGGTCAGATTCAGAGAAAACAGTCAAGGTCCCATTGCTGTTATCTTCAAATCGCAACCATTATTAGACCGAGCAAAGTTCTCCAATTGAGACAGATTAGCAAGAGTAACAGCCTATTGTCTACGCTTTGTACACAACATGAAGTCAACGATGAATCCTGTACTTCTCCCAAAGAACCACCCTATTTCATCTCTCATCATGCGAAGAGCCCACAAGAAAGTGAAACATGCCGGCCTCCGAGAGAACCCTTGGCGAATCCAGAACAACATATTGGATTCTTTGTGGCAGAGGACTTGCCAAAGAATTAATGAAAGATTGTGTTGTTTGTAGAAAAGCATGTCGACCACCACACTCAACACTGATGGGAAGTCTACCTCCAGATCGACTTAAAACCCATGCACCCCCCTTTACAGTCACCGGCATGGATTTGTTCAGACCCTTCCTTCTTAAGTACGGCAGAAACAAATCAAGCAAAGCATGGGGAGCCATATTCGTGTGTGCGACGACAAGAGCCGTCCACTTAGAGATAACCGAGAACGCCTCAGCCGAAGCCTTCCTACAGGCACTCAGATGCTTTGCATCCCACCATGGATGGCCAGACACGCTAATTTCTGATAACGGAGGTTCTTTTGTTGGAGCAGAAGCAGAACTTCGAAAGCTTTTCATCGAAGGAAAGAAGCGCTTACAAGATTTCGCAGTTCTACATAAGATCCATTGGAAGTTTATCAACCCCCTGAGTCCTCATCAAGGCGGAATGTACGAAAGTTTGATCAAGGTCACAAAGTGAGCATTACGGATTTCCACAGGTGAGCAGATTCTGTCATGGAATGGCTACTATTTTCGGAGAAGTGAAATCTATACCTTTGACCTACATGTCAGATGACCCTAACGATTTACGACCCTTAACCCCAAACCACCTATTGTTAGTCCGTGCTTCGCCAGACGTTCCACACAGACCCTACGAAGACACCAAGAATTCCCGTAAAGATGTTACGTTCAGACCATTGTTAACCACTTCTGGAGAAGATTTATCCAAGAGTACATACCCAAGTTGATCTCCATTGGAAGAAAGATGATATTGTTCTCCTCATAGAAAACAATGTGCCACAAGAAAAATGGAACCTTGGCCGAGTTATTGAAGTATATCCAGGAAAGGACAAGATTGTGAGGAATGTTCGAGTGAAAACAGAGAATGGCGAGTTGAAACGATTGGTTCAGAAGTGCTGTGTAATCGTAGAAGCCAGGTAAGATCAGATTCGTGAGTGGCACCCCCGGATGGGATGTTATGAACAGTTGACATTTTCATATATTAAGTTAGTTATTAAGTTAGTTATTAAGTGATTCGGAGATTACATAATCGTCATATGAAATGTAATTTAAGACATTCGACAGTTGAGACAGTAAAGTAAAAGAGCCAGTAAACACGTTAGAAACAGTTTGAGATGTTCGAGCGTGAGGAGATCCACCCTTCAGGTATTAACTTATAGCTTTATAGTTCAATGAACAGTCTGTAGTATTATTTGTTTTATTAGTAAACTTTATAGTCGATTTTAGCAGACATTATTTTTATATTAATCTTTGTTATTGTAAAAATATGATCGGAATGTGCTACATATAATCTTTGTAAATTTGTGATTATTAGAATATATATCGAATAAAATTAAAAGGAAATCACCTTACGAACATGCCTTAGCGACCTCTAAAATTCCTAGCCTGTCTCAACGTAGATATTATATTGTCGTGCAACAAGAAGAAGGACAATTGTACAAGTATCTACAGCCAAACACTAGAGAAGGACAAGTGAACCTCCTGAAGAAAGCGTCCCTTTGTGATCCCACGTTGCAAAACTAACAGATTTAGAAATACATTTTTGAGTGTTAAGTGCTCTAAACCTTACCTAGATTCATTCTTTGTAAATAACTGTATATATTAAGTAATTTTAGATGTAATCTTATACTACTTATATTAATTGCTGTAAACCTTTCTAATTCAGCCTTTGCTGCAAATTAAGGCTTTTTAAATAAAACTATCAGTCCATCCATCCATCTATCTTTAGATTAGTCTTGGGTCCTTTTTGTAACCTCTATTTTAATGGGTCTTAGTTTTCAAAATATGAATAGTTTTGATTTCATACTTTAACAACAGGTTTATTATCGAACCTATTTTGACATATTTAAAAGCACGCATTCGCTTTATTATTACTTGTTCTTTTATTTTAAAATGAATGTGACCTGTGTTACAAAAAGGAGCACCAAGGTGTAAATCCACAGTTTTTGTGATTTTCACGCAGGGACTGAGGTATATGAAGGGTAGTAAACTCGATAATCTTTATCGAAGGAACCACTTGATTCTATTCATTTTAGTTTTTGAGTTCTGAGAGAGTAAAATTCTCTGACAACTCTGCAGTACCTTACTTCACCTTCTTGCTGGTCCTAACAGAGGAGACCAATTCAGCATATGTCATTTTTACATAAAATCCACAATTTACAGCAAGATAAGCCTATACTTGGCAGGCGTACATATCTTTCATTCGACATGTTGTACGGAAAGTTTCTGAATTTTTATCCTTTTTAGTGCTTTTTATTTTTTCCAATTTATATAAAAAGTGACAGGTTACAAAAAGGAGCTGCTCCTTTTTGTAACCTAAATTGCTCCTTTATGTAACATTGTAAAAATGTTCTTTCCAATATTCAATTATTTTTGACCTGGTCATCTTTCACTCATGTTAAACTATCCGAAAATACCAAACAATACATAAAATATTGCAAAATTGCGATGTTTTAAGGATTTGTTAATTCAACGATAAGGTAAATAAATTTTTCTTTAATAAAAATCGATATAGTATATAATATTGCACCATATTTAAAACAAAATACATTTTCTCAGGACTTGGAAGTATTTTTCTAAATTTTTAGATAGTACCCCTACTTTTGCAGTTCCTACCTGAAAATGTTGAGGAGGGATAATAAAACTAGATTGCTGACTCATACCTAGCGGACCCGTGACCTGCATGATAAATCCAAGATGGCCACCATTCAGGGCAAAAAGACTATAAACTCAACAGGGAAATCCATATTTTTTGCATTTTGCATCATCCCAGTGTTTCGAATCCACTTCGATCAAACTTTTTTGGCAATAACTACTTATCGTGAAGGTTTTAGACGCAAACTGGACAGCTGGGGATGAATTGATGTAAAAATATCGCTCGCCGAAATTTGTACGAAATCGTCACTTGGTCAGTTCGAGTGAATTACTCTGGTTTAGAGTATTTTATAAAGGTAATTTGTGGTTTTCAAGGCCAAAGACGTATACCTTGAAGGCTTTGGATGCAGAATGGACCATTTGGGATGAATTATATTAAAATATCGCTCGCCGAATCTTGACATGAAAATGTCACTTGCTCAGCTCGAGTCATTTACTGCAGACAAGTAAATGTACTTGGTTCAATACATTTAGTCATTAGATATTTTGAGGAATATTCGGAAAATTACTTAGAGGATAAAAGTAATGTCTGTAACAGGCTTTACTTGCTGAGATGACTGGGATTACAAAAAAGCAGTTAAAATTGGGAATGGAAAATGGGAATGGAAAATGAGATTATGGTCCCCCCCACCTCTTACAACCCTCTGACTTCTTTTCCCAGTTTTTGTTTCCTTTTATACTATTTTTTGGGCTCACTTAAATCTGGGGCCCATCGAGCAATTCCCTCCTGGGCAGCCTTGGAAAATATAGCTTACTAAATGTTGTGTTAAAAAGAACCATAAATAGAAAACACTAACATATTGTTCTGGACATTCATTCTCACTAGATGACATGTCAAGAAATTTAGTTTTGGACACGCAAGAAAACTTCATGTTAGTTTTATTGAGGTTCAACAAAGTAGGAAAATTTGCCATTACTTACTTGAAGGATTAATATATTTTTACTATAGAAATGATAAATGATAATTAATATTAGTAAATGTACGGATTTCATCCAAGCATACATGAAACTGTTAAGTTTAATGAACAGAATTATTTTATAGAGGTTTATATTTCACGACCGCCATGGAAAGTCTAGCCGATGCATACTTGATATTTTTCAGTACATGAACAGGTTGCACACTGTTACTGTATTGTTAAATGTTAAGTTAAAAAACAATACTGAAAATCAGAAATAACACTCAAATTTGCAGTGCACTTGCCACAATTTTGCACACTACACACTTGAATTTTTCCCTGCTGCATAAATGTTTCCTTGTCGAAATCTGCCATATATTACCCAGTCTGGTCTCATGATCTCCCCGGGAAAAGCCTAATCAATATAATGTTCAGAATTCTTCCTTTCATGAGTAATGCTGTCTGCCATTTCATACAGTGAGTTCAAATAGGCTGCATTGCATCTTCATAAATACCATGTTTGTGTGTCAAATTTCACCTCTAGGTGATATTTGGTGTCAGTTAACTGTGGAATTAACTTTTAAGTACTGCTTTTATCCTCTAAGTAATGTTCAGAATATTCCTCAAAATATCTAATGACTAAATGTATTAAACCAAGTACATTTAAAGTATGTGTCTGCAGTAAATGACTCAAGTGAGCAAGTGACATTTTCATGTCAAGATTCGGCGAGCGATATTTTAATATAATTAATCCCAACGGTCCATTCTGCATCCAAAGCTTTCAAATTATACGTATGTCTTTGGCCTTGAAAACCACAAATTTCCTTTATAAAATACTCTAAACCAGAGTAATTCACTCCAACTGACCAAGTGACGATTTCGTACAAATTTCGGCGAGCGATATTTTTACGTCAATTCATCCCCAGCTGTCCAGTTTGCATCTAAAATAGTCTAGCGGTTAAGGATGGAAATTTGACCGAGTTGTGCGTTTACTGATAAAAGCATGAAACTTTCCACGATTGTAGACCTATAGATACTTGAGAATATTGGATATAGAGGCATCGTTGAAAATTCCTGGGAAAGCAATAAATGGAATTTTTAAAAATTGGCCGAAACTGCTGAGTCAGCATTTTTATAATTTTTATATAAATGCTGTTTTGCAAATAGGGTTCGGATGTGTGATAAAAATATGACTCTGTTATCTGCTTTAGACAAAGCATATACGATTTGGAGTCATATTTAAATAATATCTAGTAATTAAATATTAATTAATTAATAACATTATATCAAAATAACTCAAATAATGGGTAAACATGACGATTATAGCTGTATGGTCTTCTATCTAACATAAAAAACACATTTGTTTGCATGTTTACAATAAAGGAACTAATCCACGTATATTGTTTTGGTACATTTCTTCTATAAAACTAAATAATTTACGGTCATGGGGTGAGTTCAAGTGTGCAAACTGTCATGGCGGCCTCCATCTAATTTGACGATTGTACGAACTTCGAAGTTCTAAGGTAAGATTTGATATTAAATATATTAGAATAGCTTCTGCTTCTGAATTGCCTTTTCAACAAGTGTAATTTCCGTTTTAGATCAAATGTCCTTATGGCAAAGTTACACAAGGTGGTCAATCCTTGTGAAGTATCCAGCGAAAACGATTATTATGAAAAGATAATTGATTGGGAAATGTGTATACTCTGCAGAAAACCGTCCCTCGAACCTCTTGTTTGCCCAGCAAAATCAAAGCGAAAAGACACAGGGGTAGGTTACTTATCAATGGCCTCAAATTTATCACAGTTTCATGAATTACAAGCAAATCCCTTTAGCTTTGATATCAATGAGCTTGACAATGGGAGCGGTATCGCATCAACCCTTACCAGTAATGAAGCTTGCTGGCATAAATCATGTCGAAACAGGATTAAGAGTACAGAAGTTAAAAGGGCCGCTAAAAGAAAGGGAGAAAGTGAAGAAGTCAGTGACTCAGTAAAACCAGTGACTAAAACGAGATGTTTAACAGGAGACAAATCAATATTAAAGAGTCAGTTTTTTTTGTGACAAACCTGGTGACAACCTTCACATAGTGGTCAACCATTGAGGTTGACACTAGGCTGCTTACAAAATTAACTGCAGGTGATATGGTGGCAATTGATGCTATGGATCACACTAAGTGTATCGTTGCGTTTTATAATCGCGCCAGACGGAATTACAGTAAAGCTAATGGACAACAGGAGAACTCTAGGTTACACGCCATCGCTTTTGCTGAACTTGTGTCATACATAGAGGAGTTCAGAGAAAACAAGCAAACATGTCCAGTATTTTCCCTGGCAGAATTATGCAAAATGTACTCCTCGATATTAGAAGACCTGGGGGCTGAACAGCACTCTAGAATCCACGCAACACGTCTTAAAGATGCCCGATCTGATTTCTTATAAACAGAGTAATAATATACTTCTTGCGTTCAACGCGAGAAACCTGTTCCCCTGTACATAGGTCTGAAAATCCACGCAGAGACCAGAAGCAGAGCCCTCATAGACACATTGTTTCAGATGGGCCTTTCTATATCATACGATCGTGTGATGTCCATATCTACTGATGCTGCAAACAGCGTATGCTATCGTTTTGAACAGGATGGTTTAGTTTGCCCTCCAAAATTACGAGGGGATGTGTTTACTACCGCTGCCCTGGACAACATTGATCACAACCCCAGTGCAACTACAGCGAAAGACTCGTTCCATGGTACGGCAATATCAGTAGTGCAGCACCCAACTGCAGACAACCATGGAAAAACGGATCGCGGGGTCAATGTTATTAATGAAGATGTACCAAGCCAGAAGACAGTGAGAGAACTACCAGATGCATACAGAAATGTAAAGCCAGCTGTTCTGAAAACTAACGATCCGGTTGTTCCCAAGTTAATAGGGCCTGTAATGCCCCCAACACAAGGGCAAGACCCTATTTCCAGAAACATTGATTGGTTAGAGAATGTTAAATTACTTTACGGAAAAGACGAACTTGACAAAGAGGGATCCGTGTCTTGGGCTGTATTCCATGCTTCGCTTAAACCTCCTCCAGAACACCAGGTCGATATTGTCGCTCTTTTGCCGCTCTTTCTAGAGAACGCACACTCTGTTGTTGGCATGAATGTTGTTAACGATATTGTACAACATTTAAACCCCGGTCAGACGCCAGTTATAGCAATGGATCAACCACTTTGTGCGATTACAAAACAGATACAGTGGAACATTTCCAATACACATGGAGAGGATCGTTACGTGGTCATGTTCGGTGGTTTGCATATAGAGATGGCAGCAATGAAAGGTATAGGAGAGTGGCTGAATGGCAGTGGCTGGGTGACTGCACTAGTTAACGCCGGAATAGCTAGTACTGGCACCGCAGAGTCATTTTTGAAAGTAAGCCATGTGGCGTGAACTAGGCATGCGCACGAGATTACCGCAGCAGCCATATATGTCTTAAAACAAACGGCATACGAAGAGTACAAAGCAGCGGTCAAAGAGTCTGAGCAGCCCTTAGACTTCGCCCCCTGGTGTGACAAGATAACATCGGATCAACCACAGTTCTGTTTCTGGTCACAGGTGTTGAAGTTAGAGCTATCAGTGCTCGAGATAGTAAGAACAATACGAGATGGGAACTTTGATCAGTACGTGCAATCAATTGCGCGGCTCATGCCTTGGATGTTTGCATTAGATTGTGTGAACTATGTGCGTTGACTTACTCGTGCTGGATACAAAGGACATCATGCCCAAAGAAGTGGTTGATTCCGTAAAGAACGTTGAGAAAATAGGCCACGATCAGTACACAGCGTTTGTGAAAGAGAGGTTTGTAGACCAGAAGAAACCAATCACTGATCCGATCAAGAGGAATAAACTTCCGATGTTTAGCGGACCACCAGTCAAAACCACCTCTAAAAAACAAGCTCAAGTTACAGCATTAAAAGACGATTGTCCACTGTTTTCAAGGCTGTATATTGCGTGCCAATCTCGGGAAGGTGATCTCTACGACTTTTTCAAACATGAAAACCAGCCCTGTCCACCATCATTATTGCAACAAGGACAACTTAGGCAAGGCAATAAAGCTGACCTGGTTAAGTGTCTTACAAGTACTACTAAGGTTGTCGAGTGTCCACAAGTAGATACGAAAGTTATTGATGGCGCTGTAATTGTTCAAATGCTGAATCCGAAAACTGCATCAACATTCAGCGAGTGCCGACGTACCGTTTTCATACTGTATGTCATCTCGCAACTTCGATCAGCTCAACGAATAGATATTGCATGGGACACATATAAAGACGACAGCCTGAAGAGCGGTACAAGGGACAGACAAGGTTCTGGAGCACGTCGCTGTGTGGCGCTTTCGGTGAAAATCCCTCCTAACTGGAAGAGTTTTCTACGTGTCAACGAGAACAAGACAGAACTTTTCCGACTCCTTGCAGAAGAAGTCATAGGTATAGATGCACAAAGCAAAGAGGTGTACAGTAACGAAGTTCTGAGCAACACTGCTAGAGCGACATTGGATGGCCTTCAACCATGCAATCACGAAGAAGCACATTCTCGGATTTTTCTGCATGTCCATGATGCTGCCCTCCAGCACCGTTGGATACTGATCAGATCAGTAGATACAGATGTATTTGTTCTAGCCGTCGCCCAGATGCAGAGACTCCCCGACAAGGAACTTTGGCTTGCTTTTGGTACTAAGAAGCACTTTAGGTATTTTCCCATCCATGATATTGCCTGATCGCTTGGTCCGCAGAGAAGCTTGGCTTTACCTGTTTTTCATGCACTTACAGGCTGTGATACCGTTTCATTCTTTGGAGGTAAAAACAAGAAAAGTGCATGGGACACCTGGAATGCCTTTCCAGAAGTTACACGTTCGTTCTTGGAGATAGCGACTGCACCAGATGAGCTATCTAATAACTGTACGCAGACCATTGAGCGATTTGTGGTACTGCTGTATGATCGCGGCAGCCAGCTCAGTTCCGTTGACGATGCACGACAGCAGCTATTCTGCAAGCGTTCTCGCCGTCTTGATCGCATTCCTCCGACGTCTGCTGCTCTTAGGCAACACATCCTGCATGCTGCTTATCAAGGTGGGCATGTGTGGGAGCCAGGTTCACGTGGCGCTACCTGAACTACCAAGTCCGTCGGAGTGGGGATGGGAGAAGGATGAGTTTTGGAGACCTGTTTGGACGACCCTTCCTCAAGCGCAGCAAAGTTGCTACGAACTGATCCACTGTTCCTGCAAGAAGGCCTGCAGAGGGTTGTGTAAGTGCTCCAGATCAAGTTTACAGTGTACAGCTTTGTGTGCCTGCGGTGGAAACTGCTTCAGCTAAGAGGTATAAAAACACACCATTTTTCATTGAGGGTTTGGTATCTTGTTTATAACACGATAAAGTAAAAAACTTGTGCATAATTCATTAAAACTAAACACAATAAGGTTAACTCTAAATTGTACGTTGTGCATCATATTCTTCTTCGCGAATAACCAATAACTGATCTTTCAAGTAATTTGAAGATGGATATTACCTAAAATTATGGCTATAATCGTCAGGTTTACCCATTATTTGAGTTATTTTGATATGTTATTAATTAATTTATATTTAATTGCTAGATATTGTTCAAATATCACTCCAAATCGTATATGCTTAGTCTAAAGCAGATAATAGAGTCATATTTTTATCACACATCCGAACCTTATTTGCAAAACAGCATTTATATAAACATTATAAAAATGCTGACTCAGCAGTTTCGGTCAATTTTTTAAAAATTCCATTTATTACTCTTTCCCAGGAATTTTCAGCGATGCCTCTATATCCAAAATTCTCAAGTATCTATAGGTCTACAATCGTGGAAAGTTTCATGCTTTTATCAGAAAATGCACATTGCCTTACCTTAGCCGCTAGACTAAAACCTTCACAATAAGTAGTTATTGCCAAAAAAGTTTGATCGAAGTGGATTCGAAACACTGGGATGATGCAAAATGCAAAAAATATGCATTTCCCCGTAGAATTTAGTCTTTTTGCCCTGAATGGCGGCCATCTTGGATTTATCATGCAGGTCACGCATCCGCTAGGTATGAGTCACCAATCTAGGTTTATTATATCTATGTTTGGGATCAACAGGGATATTATCACAAGATCATATTTCATGTGACATGTGTCTTCATGTGTTCTTTGTCTTGAAAGTCTTGGCTTGATACTGCAGTTTGCGCATTTTCTTAAAGCTTTTTAGGATACTATATCGCTATATTATCACCTCTAAAAGGTAAGTAAATTTTCATTATATAGTTTTTCTCGTAAACGGGAAATATTTTCTTGATAAACATAGGAGTTAACTCAATTTATACTCTAACTGTATTAATACTTTACATGTTGACTGCCTGTTCAAGACGAAAATATTATAGTTTATAGTTTAAGAATAAAATTCTTAAAGATATCCTTTATATTTCGTTTACATCGATATCAACATATCGTATATGCATTTGTCTTTTATCTCTGGATTTCAGCTGTAATTTGAAAGATATTCAATTTCATTTCTACATGTTGACATGCATGCTTTTATGCTAGATTATTCTTCTGTTTAGTGTTTTATGGTGTCATACCACTACCTCTCACTGGCTTAAATCATGGCTACCACTACCTCTCACTGGCTTAAATCTGATTGGTTAACGGCCCCTTAATGATAGTGGTAGTGGAAGTCAAATCGGAACCTCTCTATTGTTTTATTAGGGACTGCAAAGTAAGGTAGCCAAGGGGCTCTGACCACTTTCCAAGCATTTTCATATTGCCTGTTGTGATTATGAAGCTTGGTAAAGGTTTCTATTGATGTGATGTTGATGTAATTTCAGAGGCACTCTCGAAATATTAAAAGCTTCCAACTTTTACAAATTACTGCCCTGGATTTAATGTTTTTTTCATGCAAGTTTCACACCTGTTTTGTCCCCACAGGTCACATTATGTGCTGTGATAATCTTTACCTAAATTTACGAAAGGCATTATTCCATCCTTATGGTTTCTGCAATAATCGTTTGTTGACTTTGACTACATAAATTTGCTGGAGGTGCTTTTACCAGAAGTAGTAAATTGATTTGTATTTCCAAGCCTAGTCGAGTTGTCCAATTTTAAAACTTGTGGGAGTATACCCCTGAATTCTCCAAAAACTTACATAGTTGATTGTATTTAGCCACCCTATCCAAAACGTGTCCTGCAGTCCTTGGTTATAATGAAGTCTATTGAGGGTTTCTTTATGAAAAGCAATGACAATAACTCAATCAAAATACTTTCAAGCAATTAACTGTACTTAGGCCCTGTTTATATACAGGTTCAGGGATCATTCGTCTAGTGGTTAAATTTTCAAAACATTTGTATTTCAGTTCAGCTACACCAATTGGGTCACCATCTCCATTAAGTGGGAATAGCCACCATAGAAAAGGGGCATAGGAACTGTGAGGGCACGTACCTTCTCGGGACACTGATTAGGGCCTTTTTTCACAAAGTTCATGAAAATAGTCAAAATTTGTTAGCAAAAAGGGCAATATTTTAAATATTTGGGGGGCACCGGGGCAAGCACATATTTGTTAAGTATACAAAACGTGTGTTATTCTGGGATAAGGAAAGAAAGTGACCAAAATTATATTCTGTCCATTTTTAAGAGATACCTGTCCATTTTTAAGGGGTGTCATTTGTAGTTATTTCATATAAACTATATTTTTTCATTACAAGTACAAAGGAGTGGTGAAGAGGGAGAAGCAAACATGGATTGCAGTGCTAATGCTAATTTCAGTTCTGCAAAGGATGGAGGGAATAAGCGGCAGATATTGGCTCTGTTGGTAAAAATTGAAACTGTGGTAAATGTGAGTAAAATTTCCTCCATAGTAAATCCCTCATGCGAATATTGAAGTATTCATTACTGGCCAGAGTCAGTGTGTTGACAATCAAAACAATAAATTGACAATAATAAATCTATTAATTATCACAATAATCGATAATATTGTGAACTCATGATAAAAGCAATGAAAGGAAGGCTTTACTGAACTCAAACTCATTTTAAAAGCAAATCCTTGAATTTTACAAAAACCCAACGTCCATGAGATAATTGCGGACAACTTTGGACTTCACATTGTTTGGTCACGATACCCGGGCGTAATCCCCGAGCAGAATTAAAACCTGAGTTAATATTTTTTAGGATATTGGTGGTAAATATTTAGATCATTGGGAAGACATTGAAAATTAAAGGAAGGTTGAAATTATGATTGAATTACCAGATAAGGTTAGTTGTACTGTATATACTTGCTATCAAAATTACTCAAATCAATTGAATAGCATGTAAACTAACACAGAATTATGCAAAAACATACATAAACAAAATATTTAGCATATCAACATATTACAAAAATATTGAATGAATAATAATAATGTTTAACCTTATAATATTGGTAAGCAGTCCAAACAAAAGAATAACGATTCACCAACCAACTCGCAAATGAAAATATTTCTTCAATTTTTCTCGTTTCTTATTTGAAAGACAAAAGAGTGAAAAACACTGTATGCCAATCAGGAGCTCGTAACATTTTTGCATACGCAATTTATTCTTATCAAATGTGAATAAATCTTAGTCCTTATATAATGAGAGCATATTAAAATGTGGTTATTCAATAAAAAAACTGTATATTTCATCATCTTCAGCAGACCTATATTTACAAGATTTACTTTTATTAATAGATGAAATGCATTTAAATTAAAATAGCATAAGCAATCAATTATTAACGATCAAAGTGTAATACTGTTAAATTGTTCAGCGACTTTTTGCTTTGATCATTTGTGATATGTCATTTATTGCTTATGCAAGTTTACGCACGCTAGCTTAATCCACCTTTCTGACTCCCTAAAACACATGTCATTCCACGTGCATCAAATAACCGTAAATCGGACAAACAAACTCGAACAAGACTACAATTTAGTATAGCGAGAGTGACTTATGGCATTATTTAAATGCTCTTAAAAGTTAGAAAAGCGATGGGATAAAGTTTAAAAGGTGGAATTTATCTGCAGACATGTCGTACAGTAAGTAGTTCAGGCTCAAAGATATTCGAAAAAATGTCCGTGAGCGATCTTAATAAAGCCTTTTAATTAAAGGATATATTTTTCATTTACCGAGCGACTCTGACACTGTGCTTAGATGACAAACAAAGTATTTAACATGGTAAAACGATGCGCATGGGGAACTTGTAACAGTGATTCTAGATACCCAGAACGTTTAGTAAATGAAGTAGAAGGAACAACAGTTACATTTCATCATTTTCCGATGGAGATAAGGGACAAGGAACGAAAAAAAACTTGGATATGTGTGTGCTGCAGGAAAGATGGTTTCGTTTGCACAAAGGACAGTTACGTATGTAGTCTTAATTTCGTTGGCAAGAAAGGCCCCACTGAAGAATATCCCGACCCCATTCTAGCGACAGCTAGTAGAGATACAGTAAGCATATGGATAAAAAGTTAAATGTTCATGCAAATGATATACATTTGAATGATATGCGTTTCATTAACATAACAATATTGACACCATATTTGTTCTTGTTATGAATAGATTAAGCGATTGAGCAGAAAGAGGAAGCCTCCTTCGAATAGAAAAGCATGTGGTAAACGATTTAGAACAGCTCACGACAAATCAGCAGCAGAATCGCTGTTTTCCCTTTCGTCAGCTACGCCTGTTGTTGGGAAAAGTACAGATGAGCTAAATGTGGCAGAAACTTTAATAAATTTAAGAAAAGATGCAGTTACACACTCTACTATAAATACAGAATCCGAGAATACAGCCACAGAAATGATGGAAGAAGATCAACTGCAGGGCATAAAAGAAGCATCAACAGCAACCCATGATTCCCAAGTAAGCTATAGTTATAAAGGCTTTTAAGACTGTAAATAAAGTATCATATTCAAGTTTTGATCTTGATGTTTTATTAAAGACAACTGTTTCGATGGAAGATTTCAACATGTATCCTGATAGTGTGTTGCTCAACAAGAAAGAAATGTCAAGGGCATTGTTTTTGGAAAATGTTGAAAATCCCAAGAAGACAGTGCACTATATAGGTAGGTTGTGTGACTATGGTCTAATGCCCCCAGCCTCTGTGTCGGTCATGTGCGCCACCTGCCCATCAACATACATCAACTAGTTGCTTGACTACTGTATTTGAATTGTAATTGTTGTTGACAGTTTGTTTATCGCATGTTATTCAAATTACTGTATCTCATTTTGTCTCTAATATTTTTTTGCTTTATCATGAAAAATAGCACCTCCTCTGGCCAGGGCTGGGGAGGGTGCACACCCCTCCAGTAAATCCATCCCTTAAAGGGTTAATAATGCCCGGTCATTTATGGAATTAAATAATTTTATTTTTAGGTTTGGATATAAGTGTTCTACGTGCTATACATAATTTGATTCAAGAGAAGGCTTCTAGACTTCACATGTGGAAAGGTAAAAGAAAGGTTGGAAAAGTGTTGGTAAAAAGAAAGGTTGGAAAAGTGTATCTTGAGGTGAGAAAAGTGTTTTGCATATCAATGGTAACAATGTGCCTTTAATGTGCCTGTCATTCCTGCTGCATTTCCCAACTCTCTCTGAATTGGATGGTGTACATTTTTAGATAAGCTGCAGCCTGGTGATGCGATAATGGCTGATAAGGGATTTAACATCCAGGATCTACTAGCTTTACGGGAGACAAGGTTAATTGCTCCACCAATTATGAGAAAAGGTACAGTGTCATCGAAAGCTTCAACCATCACAAGACGAATTGCCAAAGTCTGCATCCATGTTGAAAGAGCAATTAGAAAATTAAAATGCTTTAGTATACTGAGAGGTGTAATGCCGCTTACTATGAAACCATATGTTACTTCTATAGCTAAAGTTTATGCAGCTCTTGTGAACTTGCAACCAAGCATCATAGAGCATGATGACGATGATGATATAGAATATATATAAAAAGTTACTATGATAATATTTTATATAGAAATAGATCTAATTAATATAATTTAATTACAATTCACTAAGTTACAATTATTTGTACTTTTCCATTGACATCATTATTTGCAAATTATGCCTCAAAGATGTTCTCTTTTGTTCAGCTTCATTTGGGGTGAACCAGTTGTGCACAATTTCACAGTAACCATCAGGGCTTAATTCATAATTTTCTAAGTCTTGATGAAAATTTAAACAGAGTTACAAAAGACAGTTCAGTGCTCTCTCACTTGCTATACCTTTGCTATTGTAGAGTTAATTAACAAACTAAATCATACCATACCTGCAGAAAATGTTCCAGAAAAAAGTATATGTAGAATCTGCAGTTATTGCTAAAAAGTGGTTGCTGCGGTACCTGCAAATAGAATAGAATATAACATAAGATTACCAAATTAATAAATAGCATACTGCATAGAGAATACAACTTACAAGTGTCAGCTATCATTAAATCAGACCATTGTTAACCCTTTAAGTGGCAATGTGCCCAGATGCGCTCTACTTTATTATTTTACTCTGTCTAACGCCAGATTATTTTACTCGGTCTAACGTCAGACGATTTTACTCGTCAGGGGGAGAGTGATGGGACTCGATGGGCTCATACAATGCCAAAACAATGGGTTGACTTAATGAGTGCTTACTTGACGTTTTTAAATTTTTTTATGGTTGTATTATGACAATGATCAAGCACCTTGTGGAAGATGAAACTTGACATTCAGATGTTGCAGGAAACTAATAAGACAAGCATAACGAATAAGAAAAAGGGTATGAAAAACAATTAGTTCAGAAATTAATTCAGTACCTAACAATGGTGGTTATTTCACGTCCCCTGATGTGTATATCCCATGTCAGTGAATCCATTACTAAGATGTGCCAAGGGGTTATAGTAGCCAACAACCAGTGATGACTGTAAATGAAATAAAATTCAACATAAGAAAAAGCTTAGATTAAAGATTGTTTAAATCAATCAGAAATTAAGATTGTGCAATCAAATGTAGCTTTTACTTTCTGTTTTTTTGAATGAACAAGCAGTCTTGGTCAAGCATATCTGGTTTGATGAACATTTCCGCTGTTTCATTTCTTTCATCTCTGAGAAAAGATTGATGCACACTATATTATATGACTACATAATGTAACCATAATATATACAGTACAACTGATACTTTGGTTGAGCAATAATCTATCAACTTAAACTATTAAACTTATACTGTACCTTGTGCTTTGGTTTTCACCTTCTTGCTCCCCACAAAGGACTGTGTAAACATATGTGCTTACAATGGGAAACTGGCAACACAATTCCCTAAAGAGAAATTTGTATGACAACATTGTAGATAAATTTTCAATGTCTGATAATAGTACCAATTTATATGTTAAATAGTGAGTTTATTTTGTCTTGAACTTCAAGTCCTGGGGACAAGTATATTGGTCAATAGAGATTAGGTTACATGCTAAGTTACTTACTCCATTAAAATAGAAACAATGTTGTCATTAATCATTGTTCGAGGTAGGAGGCCATCGACACATGATTGGTATATAGTGATTCCATTCAGCTTAATTGATGGAATTCCATCATTGCCCATCAGTTCATCATCACTGGGTATCACTATTGGTGTACTTGTTGGCAACTTGGGTTTGGAAACGACTGGAACACAGGGTGGCAGCTCATTGACAGGAGGTTTAATGACATCTGGTTGTTTGTTAATCAGTTGATCAATATCTTTATTCCCCATAAAAAGATAATAGTTTACAATGAAAACTTGTATATCCAAATGTGTTCCAGACGAGCAACAAAATTGCTGCAACTTGCAACATCAAGGCATGTTGATTAGAAATGTTAGCAACACCCAAGACAAAAATCAAATAGCAATTTTGTTGCCCATGGGCAGTTAATTTATATGGCCCCCAAAATTTAAACTTGTTAAAGGGTTTATAAGTATTTAAACAGATACACAATTTTAATTAGTTTTCCTACCTTTATGTGCATTGCTCAGCCTGTTTGTCATAACTGGTAACACAGGGTGCATCCAAAATCTTTCAAGCTTTGCAAGAGCATTTTCCATACAGGTTTCATCATGTGGTATAGAAACAGACAGGATACCATGTTCAGTCCATACTACAAAGTGACAACTATCCAATTCTGTCACAAACATCTCTAATTCAACTTGCATGTAGTATCGACTACCACTCTTCAGTGTCCATGTGTTTCCATTTAGCTCGCCTCCAATTTCTGGAGATAGAAATGCTTCTTTAGGTGGAATATTTCGATGCTTCCAAGGACATTTATATTCCACTACAACATCAGAGCAGTTATCTTCACAACTACATGTACGAATGTTGTCTACACTAGCCCCAACAAAGGCAACTTTTTTCTTGAAGGCAAAAATTCTTTAGAAATAAGGGACAGCTTGTGGTGTTTTTTTTGCATTCAACTTTGTAATAACTGAGGCGGGCAACTGTCTTCATGCTTCAAGCCCCAATCTCTGGGATTTTGCGGATTTTCAGTAACAGTTCAAAGAATGTGCTTCCTGGCATGTTATTTTTTAACTAGTGACGATACTCTTCTTTCTAACCCTTTGTCCAAACTGTTCTGCATATTCACAGATTGTTGTGCTATGGATCCAGTGATGAAGCCTGATTTATGCTTATACCATTCCTTCGATTTCCATTGTTTCATTGTTGACTTACTGACAGTGTCTATTTCCTCTTGGGTGTGAGTTAAGTCAGAAAGAATGTCTGCAGAAGATTAATTGAGAAATTTACCATCTCTCTTGTCACAGACAGTTGCAACTTCTGCTCCACAATACCATACATTTCCTCCGATTTAATCGGTTGTTTTACAGACTTTAGACTATCTATAGAAGTGTTACCACTAGATTCTCGAGGTTGGCTGTACAGCTTGGTGAGTAGGGGTAAAATGGTTGGTCTCATACCAGTATTTTCCAACGATTGTTCGAACATTTGTATGGCATAATTTGTTGGTAAATCTCGGTCATTTTCATGCCTGACATCAATATCAATGTGTTCACAGTAGATATGTGCATTTAGGTTTTTTAGCGGCTGCTCGCATTTTTTAATTTCCAGGTCCTTAACATCACATGGTCTGCTGTCTGTAGTGGATTTTTTCATCCATATACATGGTACATTGGTTGGACTGTCGTTGTCACACGTGTTCAATAAGTCTTCCAACGAATACATGTGAGCAGCAATATGTTTGCAGCCTCCGTCACGGCCACCTTTACATTGACATCTCGCATTCAACACACTGCCTCGATTAGCCCCTTTGCCTTCTAGCATAAACCAACAATCGTAATATAACTTTCCATCATCTGTCTTCTCTTTCATGGCGGGTTTCACCTTACCCATATAAAGATGAACTCCTTCTTTTGACATTGTCTCCGTTAGAAGCGATTCAACATATCCATCTTGGAACAACCTATATTTGTCAAAGGCTTTGTAAGCTGCCAAACCTTGTTTATCATAATAGCTTGAATGAAAGATCAAATAGTTAAAAATATCATACAACCCAAACAGGGGTGAATTGACAAAGTTATTCACGAGATTATGCAACGCAGAAAACGGATCACTGATTTCCATATCATGAATAATAAAATTAGGTATGTCTTGGTTGTCATTTCCCTTTTCAAATTCAATAACAATGGGAAGCATCATTTTTTCAACCGTGTTGGCAATTTCGATCAAAGCAGGTTTTAAGGAGCCATTCACGCTTACGCCACGTTCACGAAAATAGGTTTTAAGATCGCTCACAGACATTTTTTCGAACATCTTTGAGCCTGAACTACTGTACGACATGTCCTTTTAAACTTTATCCCGTCGCTTTTCTAACTTTTAAGAGCATTTAAATAACGCCACAAGTCACTCTCGCTATACTAAATTGTAGTCTTGTTGGAGTTTGTTTGTCCAATTTCCGGTTATTTGACGCACGTGGAATGACACGTGGAATCCAAAGGTGGATTTAATCGTTCATCTATTAAAGTATATATTGTATACCAAATAGTTCTGCTGAAGATGAATCAAACATATTCGAAATATACAGTTTTAATATGCACTCCTTATTTAGAATTAGTTTAATATCTTGTTTATGCTGAAACTATTAGCCAGCTACTCACAATAAATCACTTTATAATATAAGTGCATTCCAACCTGCAATTTGATTGGCTAATACGTTTGCATTATATAGAGAATAATACATGGTGCACGGAAATACCAGATTTATTTTGAGTGTTGATATCATGAGTGAGATATCATGTTCAACACGAGAAATAAATCTGGTATTTCCAAGCATCCATGTATTTTTCTGTTTATTATATAAAGGACAGTCTTTTCAAACAAAATTTGAAAATTAATGCATGTCACTTTCATAAAATCAAACTTTAAAATATTCGGCATTAACCTTAAAAATTTAAATGAAAAACATGCAATATATATATCCCCGTTACAAATATTTGTTCAGTGTATTTATACTGGAATATTCCCCCAATGAATGGAAGGAAGCCAGGGTGTTGCGCCAAAGTCATTAGTTCTGCCGAGTAGTTACGAAACAAAGAACTACGCTACGTTTCGGTACGATACAAATGAAGTGGAAAACAGGCTTTAAAATACGATATGCGTATGATGCGAGTATGATACTTGTATATATTTCATAATACGACAAGGCGAAAAGCTGTTTGGATTTAATCACTGTAGTAAAAGTTCCGTGGACATACGCACCATAATGCACTGCGCTTGAGCTCGGTTAGCCACCAGACCATCGCCCCATTTAGTTCAATGACATTGCTCTAAAATGTCGTACAACTCCGTATATTGAACGATTTCGGCTGATGACGAAGTAGAATAGTGTATCGTATATTGATTTATATTAAAATCGTATCTCGTATATGATTGCGTATCGCATATCAATTTACCTGTTTCTTGTACATAATGCTGTATTGCATATTGATATTAACGTATCGCATATATGATTGCGTATCTCTAAAATATAGAAAATACTACGATGATTCGAGCGATAGGCCCTTCGTCTGGTAGTTAAGTTAACAAATAGCCTATCACCCGAAACGTCGTATTATTTTCTATATTAGGCTGCGATAAAGGTTTGATTTACCTAAACATGTATCTTTCATATTATTGTGCCGACCTATGAGGCAGTCATTCTATAATCTAATTGAGATAAATATACAATCTTTTAAATCAGCCAACAATTTTGTGAAGTAAATCTGGGAAAATAAAATCCGAACAAAGCCATCTGGCAAACCAAAAGACAAAATCTGTATATATTGCATTAGTATTTAGTGGAGAGAACTCCGAACGAACATCGTGAACCATTTCAACAATTGAAAGCCAAGACTGAAAAGCGTGATAATTTAATCTAATTGGTGCCAACACTTGATCTAACAAAATTATAACGTTCAAGCTTAAAGTAAAGATCAAAGAAAAAATGCATTCATGGGCGAAAAATTACGATATGACAGCAAGCCTTTACAGAGGACAATTCATTTAAAGTTAATATTGAAGGTTAAAGAAAGGTATGTTTACACGCTGGGATTTGTCGTGTACAATTGGTATTCTGGCGTATGAAAATTATTGCTGCCACAATTCCTCTTCAATTAGTTTACAGTTTTTGGCACACGCAACGTAACTCTATCACCTATAACACTGCTACTACAATCTCTATCATTTGCGTATGATACTCGAAAAATTGCTAACATATACGTGAGCGTACTGTAATCCGTTTCCGGCTGATAGTTTCAGCATAAACACAATCACAGTTATTCGAGTAGATGGTTTGGAAAGTCGTTTGAATTACAGTACAATTAATTATCTATGTTTTTGTCCAGGTTTATGAAGAATGCGCTCCTTCCTCGTCACATGTGTATTGTATCTCAACCAAATCATCCAATGGTTGATTTAAGCATTGCAATTGGTTGATTTAGTAAAAATACAATAAACACGTGACGAGGAAGGAACTTGTTTTTTGAATAATCATTCCTCAACATCGATAACGAGTTTTGTTGACATGCTACTGAGTTTCCAAACCATGCATCTTTTCAATTAAACTAATTCCGAATATGGAGTGCATATTGAAACACAGTTATTCAATAAAAACTGTATATTTCGAATCTATTTGATTCATCTTCAGTAGAACTATATATTTACAAAATTTACGTTAATAAATAAAAGCTTTTAAATTAAACTAGCGCGTGCAAAACTTGCGTAAGCAATCATTGTCAAACGATCAATGCGTAATACTGTTCAATTGTTGAGTGGATGTTAACAAAGAAGCTGTGGTTATAGATTCAAGATCACAGTTAAGGGTTAGAGTTAAGGCGGATTTCCAGTCCTCCCATGTCATTCCGTTGCCACCACATGCCGTTTTATGATTGGTTTATTATTGCGAGCTTTCGCAGGGAGTAAAAAATAGTTCAAAATTTTGAACTATTTCCTGCGAGCAGCAAAACACTTGCAGAACATCTGTGAGTACTCGCAGCGAGCTGCAAGGAGCTTTGATGCGAGGACTGCAAATCCGCCTTAAGGGACAGGGTAGGGACAGGTATCGCGAGACATGAATCTATAACCAAAGCTGTAGTTCTTTACTTGCTTTCAGACCTTTGTTTAACTTAGGTTTCCTTCTCTTTGTGTAAAGCTTCCTTATATAGGAGTATATAAGTAGTGTTGTTCAAGACAAGTTCAGTCAATTCATTATTAGAGTTCTTAGTCATGAAGTCTGGAAGTCTTATTTATTAACGTGAATCTTGTAAATATATAGTTCTGCTGAGGATGAATCAAACACATTCGAAATATACCGTTTTTATTGAATAATAATACTTTATATGCGTATTACTAGCCTTTTGATCGATGGTTTTTGAGCGCCAAGATAAAACTTGGTCTAAGAGTTTTTCCCAAATAGAAGGATAAAGTCGATAATGTCAAATGAAATGAAACTACCAATAATTTAAGAAAACAAACAGAATTTCAACATCAAGTGGCCAGTTCTAAAATGGACTGTTTCGTACTCAGGGGGATAAAAAGATGTAATAAGGTTTATGTTCATGAATGTTTTCTGATTTATTGAGCAAGTCACTTTTTCTAGTTTTTAGATCTTTACTAGTCTTAACTTGATTTATAATAGTTTTTTGGTCGTTTATTGCTTACATAATATTGATAAGCTGATTTATAAAGATATAGCTCAACCTATCATTAGTAATTATTAATGCCAAAAATGATATATACCTAAATAATATGTCAATTGCTTTTTCTTTATCTTCAGTTCTGCTAAATTACGTTGTGAGTTTTGCCCTTACAGACTTGTAGGAAAGCTTCTATTGTTCTACATTAAATGAATAAATACACAATTGCGTGATAAATCATCTGAATTCGTTGAGTTGCATGTATAATGATATTTTTTGTGCGAATCAAATTTCAGACTATACACTCCCGCAGTCTTGAAATACGTATTTTTAATCCAAGGGGGGGAGGGAAACTGGTCAAAGTGCACCCATATAAACAACCAGAAACTATCTATTTGTTTGTTCTGCGAATTTATAATGAAGATGTTCCGAAACTTCTTTACTTGCAAAAATAACAGCTGAGCCATGTGAAGTTTCACCACTGAATCATGGAAAAAATTAAAAATTAGCAGAACTGAACGGTAACGAGACAGAGAGACTGAACTGTGTACGACACAACTCAAGTCTCAAAGAAGCAGAGGCAAGGTGTGACGAAAGTAAAACTGAAACTGTAAATAACATAACTAAAATGAACCTTCTCGGCCAACGTAAAATACATTTACATTACTTAAGTTCCTGTTCGTCTTTAAACATAAATATATTAACTCAACTAGTGGAGTAATGCAGCAGTTTATCTTATTTGGTATGCACCGTCTGTTCTTTTTTGTAGGCCTGCCGAATGGAACCAGAACAATGCACATCTTCTCAACTTCCTGAAAATATGGAGCGCTCACAGGAATCCCCATCAATGGCACCTAAAAAGAAGTCTCAAAAGGGAAGACCTGAGCATACATGCCCTAAATGTAATTCTTCAGTTATCCATCTACCATGGCACATGAGGGAATGTCATGGGTGGAGCCCAAGAAAGGCGCGATCTGTCTTGAATTCATTCAGCCTCAGGAAAGGGCAATATGAATCAAAAAGAAAAACAAAACGTTCTTACAAAAGTGTTATTTGTACAAAATAAGCAAGGATGAACAAGAAGATGGTGATGCTGCAAGTATCTTGTTGTCAGCTATATTGATAGTTCTAAGCCAAGTCTGAACAATATTTTGCAAAAAAACGATACTCCATGACGAATGGCTCAATAAATTTGACAAAGAAAAGCAGCCTGGGACTGTGAAGTCATATCTCGGCTCATTGAATCAATTTTATGGGTTTTTGAAATGCGAAAATATTTATGTCAATGTTTCGAAGGAACAGTTATCAAGTCTGTCAGACCAAGTAAAACTGTGGTCCAGATCTTTCAGAAAAAAGAGCAACAATCGTTTTTGGCAAAAGCAAATGGACGATATAACGTCAATGAGAACCCTGCAGCAAATATGACAATTTGACACTTCAAAAGTTCCTAGGGAAGCTTATGTCTGCTGGGAGAATACCAAGATAAAGAAGAGCCACCTAGCCAGCCCGAATATACTTCTGTTAGGCACTATCTTTTGACTGTCCTTTGTATCAACAAGGGCAGCAGATCTGGCACACTAGCGAATATGACTCTTCAAGAGTTTGAAAGACCCACAGAAGAAGGATGCTTTGTTGTAAGAGTGAAGGACCACAAAACTTTGTCCACGCACGGTCCTGTCAATGTTGCTTTTAATTCATCGCTTCGTAAATACACTGAAATTTTCATTGAGAAATTCAGGAATCGCTTTATAATATAAGTGCATTCCAACCTGCAATTTGATTGGCTAATACGTTTGCAGGAATTGGCGACCTTTCCCCAGGAACAAGTGCGTGGCCGCAAGGTGATTGCGAGATTCGTACACGTGCCGTGTAGCGAGTCTAGCGACAAGAACATTATCATTATATCAAATTATCAATATAAGTATATAAACTATAAGTATGTAGATGAACCGGAGAGAAATCAGTCATTATAACTGACTTACCAACTTGCCTTCAATTCAGTACTGGATAATCAACAGGAAGGATTGTAGAAATTCACTTATTTTCGCTTCCAGAGCATTATTATTTGACATTTGCTTTCGAGAATATGATTATGACAAAATATTTAAAGACTATCTCAAAAGCGAGTTTGCAGATTATATAAATGATAAGGAAGGTAAAGGTGGTAGCAGTTTAAGGCTATATTATTTCAAATACAACTATAGCCTTATGAACTATAGGGGCAATGCCAATGTCAATAAACTTGTGCAAGTCGATGGCTGGGTATATATAGTATACTGCATGTATTCGATCTGTAATCTGTATTATGAACTACACAGACTACAGTATCCGATTTATGGTATCCTGTCGTTTCGCCAACGAGTCGTTTCGCCAACTGTCAGTTCGCCAACGTCTCGGGTCGATTCGCCAACGTAAACATGTGTGATATATGATATGCATATATGATAAACAAGATGTTAAATATATCAACTACAGTTGAATATAACTAACCTTTCATTAAAATGTTCCGAACTTGCAGGTTTCGAATTTCGAATAAAAGATCTCAAACTATCCAATCGTTCAAAAATAAGCATTAATCTGGACGAAAGTAGTCATAATTTCCCTTATTGTAATATAGTTTTTATATATACGGCCTATTGGAAGATCACTCATTTTGTTTTCTCTTTGTATATAGTCAGTTTTATACAGTGAAATAGTCCCGTATCAAAATAAAGTTGTAATAATAATAAAGTAATAAAAGAGGATTTTTTTGGTATATTATGATACACACGAAAACTAGTTATTGACAATCATGCTAATTCTGTAGAAATTCAGAAAAGAAAGGTATGCATGACTCATTTAATGGGTATGTTTTTCCAAAAATAATACCATAGTGCTAATAATACTTTTAATCACAAATATTGTGTTTACAATTGAAATCTGTTAAAGTTTGTGTTTCATGTATAGGTGCCGCCATCTTTTCCGTATCATTATATTGGACATCTTTTCATAGTGCCATTTTTTTCTCGGTGCATTTTTCCGTGTTACCGCTATATAGTGTGTTGACGCGGTTGTTAAAAGTTACTATGTTAAAAGTCGCAGACACAGTGAGAGAAACCGGCATCACCATGTAAAATATGCGTTTGTCAATGTCTTATATAAGTTAAGGGGTATTGGTTTTAGACCACAAACATTTTCCCCACAATACATGCATGTTTAAATAAACAGAACAAAACGAAAAGATTGTTAAATATATGTATTTTTAACATAAATCACCGATTAAACTATACAGCCAAGATTCACAAGTTTATACAGCACGGTTTATATACAAAAAGATTTGACAACCTGTGTACGTATATGCATGCATGTGTGTATATGTTGGACGTGAAGTTTTCTGTGGCTATATATTTGTGATTTTTTTCTAAATAAGTACGGCTTCAAGCTTACAGCTATATATAGCTAAAAATATTTATTCAACTAAGCTAATATAGTATTAGTGAATCTTGCAATATACTCATATAGCGCATAAAAAGCGTGAAAGAGTTTGGTAGACATTCACTTCCAACTGGCTGCTGAGTATACAACTGCGACACTGCGTTCTACACTACAATCTTTTCATTAAAGTCTCCATTGCGACCATTTATTTACGATGTCTGTCCCAGATGCTTGTATTCGCTGCAAAGAACTCGTCAGAGCACGACAGGACGGGCTGCAATGCGATGGCTGTGAAAGGTGGCAGCATAGAACGTGCAACAGTGGTATATCACAAAAAGATTACAGGATAGCTGTCAGATGTGGGCAAGATATCAACTGGCGTTGCGAGGATTGCCTCAACATGAGCGCGGGAATTCTGTTACCTGTCGCTGAGAGTACACGAGTGGCCCAAGAAGGTAAGATTTTCTTAATGATACTTTTAATGAACCTACGGGTTGTATCAAAATGGCTTGATATATACATTATACTAGAGACGGATAATCCGCGTCTTGTTAAGACGCATGCATCATCTGTCTAGACTTAAGGATGCATTCCAGTCGTAGTATCAATATTGTGAGATTGGAATTAGATCTTCATTCAAAGGTCAAAAAGTGCCTGCACCGTTGTGACGTCATATAATCCTCGCGTCGATAACATTTTTTTGTCATTTTGCTTGCGCGGCTTTAATTGACAACAAAAAACATATACTTGACAGACCGCTATTAAATTTCTTAAAATTCACATTTGGTATAAACTGATTTTGCAGGAATTTCTCTCGTCAAAAACACAAAATTAGCAATTTTTTAGTCAAAATATAAAACACGAGACTTCATTAACACATTTGCATGTCAGGAAATTTCCGGATGCATGAGAGCACAACGAGCTCCAGACAACATTGATTGGGTAATAATTCCATGTGATTAGAGTTTGGATCAGGGCTTACTTATCGCATGGAATTATCCATATCCAGCAAATAACGAAGTAAACCTTAATCCTAACACT
This sequence comes from Trachythela sp. YZ-2020, assembly GCA_016169945.1. NCBI lineage: Eukaryota > Metazoa > Cnidaria > Anthozoa > Malacalcyonacea > Clavulariidae > Trachythela > Trachythela sp. YZ-2020. Next base: position 1,092,609 of record JADLSH010000168.1, on the reverse strand, counting down.
AACCCTGACATGGAAATATTACTATTGACTGAGCCTAATCCTAATTCGTAGCGCAGGCTATAACCCTAATTCGTGTTTGTAGGACATGGAAGTATTACCGCGAGCACGATAGTCCATCTATACAATACAAAAAAATACAAAGGTTTATTAGTATATCCCAAAAGTAATATATATAGTTATAAATTTGGACCTTGAAAATTAAAGTTCTATTCCAATGTCATTGAGTATATGAAGTTACTAAGAGATTCCAACCTCAACTAGTATATAGAGGGCCCCCTATACCCCTTCACAACATGCGTTCATATGATGCATAAAATAGGAGAAGACTTTTCCTAAAATTGCTATAGTACGCGTACCATCGTACCGCGTTTATTGTTGATGTTATGGTACAAAACATTTTAATTTGCCACAGAAACAAAACTATGCACCGCCGTACCCGTACTGCCAAAAATAAGTACAATTCCTGCAGAAACAAAACTATGCCAGTGTGCCGTACCCGTACTGCCAAAAATAAGTACAATTCCTGCAGAAACAAAACTGTGCCAGTGTGCCGTACCCAAATACGTTGCGATTTCATCATTATACTTTAGATTTAAATTGTTATTCTTGCCTGTAAATGCAAGTTAAACGTAAGAGGATATTTCATAGTTCGGATGATGAACCTCTAGTTACCATACGTTTCCAGTTCGAGTGATTTACAATACAGTTGGAGGGGAGGGAAGTCGCGAGTCAGCCGAGTGCCCTGGCCATAACATTATTATTAATAACAGCGCAGCCCCCGTTCAAGTGAGGAAATTGTCAGCGATAATGGTCTAAAATCAAAGAACGAGTATGCCAGCCCACATAAAAGTTATCCAAACGACGATTAAAGATGAATTTCGACGATTAAAGATGAATTTCGACGATTAAAGACGAATTTCACAAGAAACCGAAGCGATACACTTGTTTCACCATGATTTTAACAAGGATATAAAATACGCATGCCGCGCGCTCGCCGGAAAAAAACTTTGAAACAGCGGAAGTACTAAATTTACTGGCCAATCAGAACCCGGAGCTATTCATGCACAGAAAATGAGAAAACGACGGGTCACATGTAAATTTTGCGCTGGGCAACGAATGTTTATTGTAAAAACCTGTGTTTAATCATGGTTTAATCTGCAGTGAACATGTCGCACAAGCAGCCCAAGAGGAAAAAGCCATCTGGAATGTTCTCTATGGAAGCAGTGGAAGCAAGGATTAACGCGAAAACCACACTGCTTCGTGGCATTCGCGAGCATATTCAGGCGCTTAAAGAAGTGGATTTGAAGATACTCCTCGAAACTCATTTTCCCGAACTGCGGGAAGACGAAGCCATCCACCTACTTACGAGCAAGATCAGCATACAAGGTCTTGTTTATTTGAAACTGGCTGCCAAACATGTTCCAAAGAACATTACTCGACGTGTTAATGGTGTCTCTCTGCGAATATCATTAATATGTAAAATATTTAATGAAGTTACTTCGTGTGAAATACCGAAACTATCGATTGAAGAAGTTGACCTGTATTTGTCGTTTGCCGAGAAATACTGCCCCAATTTTCTTTTCTCTGAAGAATCAATGGAAGAATTGTGGAACCTTTCTCAACCAGAAGATCTATTTTTCACGAGATTCCTAACGCCGCCGGTCTCAACATGTCTGCGTTGTGATAAGAATTTGGCAATGCACAACGACCCTTCAAAAGCGAAGTTTTTTACCCTCGATGGACCAATTCCTTGCACTAAAATAAAACTCGAATGCAAAGAATGTTCAATTCAATATGGTGTAACAAAATTCACTGATGATGTTGGAAGTCACTTCTACTCTTCCGAATTTGACATCGACTTCGTCGAAGTCAGCAATGTTACTTACGTTGATTTGAGATTGTACCGTTGGATGCCATCTCTTAGGTAAGTAGAATTGTTTTACCACATTATATATTTGATTTATCATTATTTCTTGGGGGTTTTTGTCTTCACAAAGCTACAACACTCAGTCCTCAGAATATTTTCTTAAATTTCTTCTGTAGTAATCACTGTTGGGTATCATTCAGTGGCTTTTCTGAAGCATACAACGATGTCTACGAAAAAGAGATTATTAAATATTGTAATGTGGCAGGTTCGTTCATTTTTAGACCATCACTTTATTTTTGTTGTTTATATGCACCTGGCTAGTAGGGCTACACATGGGTGGTTGGATGAATTGTTTTGGTGTTCGTTACAGAGGAAAACCAAGAATCCCTGGGTGGGAGGTCTGGGGCATTCTCCCCTGGAAACCTTGAGGCTTGAACACCTACCTAGAATAGGTTTTTCCATCCTCATTGTAAAATTACTGGTGAGCTACAGCATTTATTTTCAAGGTAGTGACTAACTACTGTGGTTTTACAATACAGTTGGAGGGGAGGGAAGTCGCGAGTCAGCCGAGTGCCCTGGCCATAACATTATTATTAATAACAGCGCAGCCCCCGTTCAAGTGAGGAAATTGTCAGCGATAATGGTCTAAAATCAAAGAACGAGTATGCCAGCCCACATAAAAGTTATCCAAATGACGATTAAAGATGAATTTCGACGATTAAAGATGAATTTCGACGATTAAAGACGAATTTCACAAGAAACCGAAGCGATACACTTGTTTCACCATGATTTTAACAAGGATATAAAATACGCATGCCGCGCGCTCGCCGGAAAAAAACTTTGAAACAGCGGAAGTACTAAATTTACTGGCCAATCAGAACCCGGAGCTATTCATGCACAGAAAATGAGAAAACGACGGGTCACATGTAAATTTTGCGCTGGGCAACGAATGTTTATTGTAAAAACCTGTGTTTAATCATGGTTTAATCTGCAGTGAACATGTCGCACAAGCAGCCCAAGAGGAAAAAGCCATCTGGAATGTTCTCTATGGAAGCAGTGGAAGCAAGGATTAACGAAAACCACACTGCTTCGTGGCATTCGCGAGCATATTCAGGCGCTTAAAGAAGTGGATTTGAAGATACTCCTCGAAACTCATTTTCCCGAACTGCGGGAAGACGAAGCCATCCACCTACTTACGAGCAAGATCAGCATACAAGGTCTTGTTTATTTGAAACTGGCTGCCAAACATGTTCCAAAGAACATTACTCGACGTGTTAATGGTGTCTCTCTGCGAATATCATTAATATGTAAAATATTTAATGAAGTTACTTCGTGTGAAATACCGAAACTATCGATTGAAGAAGTTGACCTGTATTTGTCGTTTGCCGAGAAATACTGCCCCAATTTTCTTTTCTCTGAAGAATCAATGGAAGAATTGTGGAACCTTTCTCAACCAGAAGATCTATTTTTCACGAGATTCCTAACGCCGCCGGTCTCAACATGTCTGCGTTGTGATAAGAATTTGGCAATGCACAACGACCCTTCAAAAGCGAAGTTTTTTACCCTCGATGGACCAATTCCTTGCACTAAAATAAAACTCGAATGCAAAGAATGTTCAATTCAATATGGTGTAACAAAATTCACTGATGATGTTGGAAGTCACTTCTACTCTTCCGAATTTGACATCGACTTCGTCGAAGTCAGCAATGTTACTTACGTTGATTTGAGATTGTACCGTTGGATGCCATCTCTTAGGTAAGTAGAATTGTTTTACCACATTATATATTTGATTTATCATTATTTCTTGGGGGTTTTTGTCTTCACAAAGCTACAACACTCAGTCCTCAGAATATTTTCTTAAATTTCTTCTGTAGTAATCACTGTTGGGTATCATTCAGTGGCTTTTCTGAAGCATACAACGATGTCTACGAAAAAGAGATTATTAAATATTGTAATGTGGCAGGTTCGTTCATTTTTAGACCATCACTTTATTTTTGTTGTTTATATGCACCTGGCTAGTAGGGCTACACATGGGTGGTTGGATGAATTGTTTTGGTGTTCGTTACAGAGGAAAACCAAGAATCCCTGGGTGGGAGGTCTGGGGCATTCTCCCCTGGAAACCTTGAGGCTTGAACACCTACCTAGAATAGGTTTTTCCATCCTCATTGTAAAATTACTGGTGAGCTACAGCATTTATTTTCAAGGTAGTGACTAACTACTGTGGTTTCTCGCTTCTTTCATACTTCAGCCAGCGAGAAACTCAATAATTAACCTTTGCCATTTTCATCCAATTGATATTGCAGACAAAATAGAATTGTGTATGTTGTAAATATTATTCTTGGCTTTGCAGTATATACCATATCCTCTGTTTCTACAGGAGTTTCATTTCATTATTAAAACATTAATTACTGATGTGTCTGGCTTAATCAGTTAAAATGTTCTTTGCCAATTGATAAATACAATTTTCCTTACCAATATTCCCTGACAAATTAGCCTGCTAATACAGACTCTTCTTCACGCCCGGCCTCTGTATCAACAGGCTACCCACAAATTTTCCCTAAAGGGGAGCCTAGGGCTAACCAACAAGGGGGCTGTAGCCCCCCTCTAGCACCACCCCTATGTTCATAATAATGGTTCACAGGATGTTGATATACTAAGTTGATGATACCTGAATAAATAGTTGTTTATTATAAATATTTTTATATGTAATTCTAATGCATTGTTAAAATTAATTTGTCTAATAATATTTATCAGTTCATTTCTTTTCATTTATTTACATAACTAAGGTATTCTTAGAAATATTTTCTACTTCTAAAGGTTCATTTAAAGTTGATAGTGAAGAGACAGGTGAAGAAACCAACATAAAGTCAGGTTTGTAGCTGTTCAGTGAATTAATGTAATTATTGCTTAGTGTGCTGAACATTTTGTATGAGCAAGCATTATTAAAAACTTGTGGATTGAAAATAATTTTCTTTTTTTTCCACTACGTCTTTCTGGTTTTAGTCTTTCACCCGATTCTCTTGAAAAACCAAATACTCTCCTACAGTACTCCCAGTTTGTATTTCTCTCCATTGAAAATTGGAGCACAACCAATAGACATTTGCAAGCAGAATCGATTTCAATGTATTCTTGAAAGTTAAGGTACATGTAATGGTCTTTTAAATGCTATTCTTGTTTGCATGCAGGTGCATCAGGTGGGGAGTTATCAGCCAAGACAGTGGCAAAATGCTTTTGGCTCCGTGAGGTAGAAGAGGAACTTCAAAGTAATGGCATGCGTGAAAAATGGGTGTTTTCTACTAAAAAGGATGGAGAATTTAGTGGCACAAATGATGATGCAATGGAAGCTCTGGATAGGAAACGTTGTGATGAGCTATATTCTCACAATTGTGCTGATCATTGCAAACAAAAAGGTATGTTTCATATATATGCACTATATAATACACATAGTGTATACTTAAGTATATAATATTGTAAAATTCATTAATAATTCATGAGGAAAATTCAAAAGAAATTAATATTTAATCAATATTTGTAAATACGGATAAAACATTGATTAATAAAACATGAATGTTTTATCAAAGTTAATAGACGCTAGTGGCTCAAATTGAGCTTTTTCGGAGTTAAAATAATTTGTTTGTACCGTTTCTACAATTTCCAAACAAAGTATGCATCATATATACTATTCATTTTCTAAGTACGTTAAAACATTCGCGGCCGATGTTTATGGGCAGTTACAACGGCTCGCCTGCGGCTCGCCATTGTAACTGCCCATAAACATCGGCCGCTCATATTTTAACTACTACTTATAAAAGGTGGCTAGTGTCCTCAGCTGTTCTTAGTATCGGTCCTGCTCTCCTTCCAGAACTGATAATAAGAATGCTGCAAAGGAGACTAAAAGGTGGCATGAAGATAATTTTTATGGACTGCATCTTTGAGTGGTGAAAATTCTAGTTATTCTATTTTTCTCAATCCCCTTTATATCACAGGTTGTGGATGCCTCTATGTTGCTGATGGGAATTGGAAACTCCGGTATGCCCATTGCATGTGGAAAGTTCCTATAAAATTAGCTGGATTTGGTGACATAAATTATCCATGCATTTGTCCTATTTCACCAAAACGTGGGCATGCATTTTGTGAAGAGCACTGTGAGAAAGCTGAATTGCTTGGATATCCAACAGAATTGCGGAAGTTTCTGAAAAGATGTGGCATATCTGATGGGGGTGTTACTGAAGGTTTGTGTTCACATAATTATTTTGTGTTTCATAAAGTGATATTACGATAAATAAAACATTTGTATTACAGCTGTAACAAATATTTGGTGTTCATCATAAATTATAATTAATGAGTTGTCTCAAAGGTTGTTCATGCATGGTTCCCTTTAATTACCTGTATGCATAGTATCACCATAGAAGATGTGGTGAAGAAAAACATTTAATAACCAGTTCCTTTATACCTCACTTTGATTTGTTCTGCACACATTGTATTTTCAGTTCTTGATGAAATTTCATCACAGGCACTTTTGACAGGTAAATAATATGTGGGTGTATTGCAGTTAAAATGGAAATACCTTCCCACTTCTGCAGTTGGTTGTGTATTACTGTAGCCACTACAGAAAAGTGAGAAAAATCTAGCGATAAGAGTCCTTATTCTTGATTTCTATTTGTTTGTTGGTATTGATTTGGGAGAAACATTTGTTATATTAATTATGATAAAATTCCATGATATCTAAATTATACTTCTTATTCACATTTTCTGACAAAAAAAATTTCATACACTGGTGACTACAGAAATACACAACAAACTACAGAAGTGGAAGTGGGAAGGTATTTCCATTTTGACCATTACTGCTTATTAACCTAGAGTGGTCATTACAGAGAAATATCAAACTGAGGACTGGCTTGACAGTCCATATGGACCAAGCTCAACTGCTCGTAGGGCAATCTGATATTTTCCATTTTGACATGCAAGCAGTTGAGGTGAATAAGGAGTTTATTGTATGGCTTTTTGAAACATACTTTAAATTATTCCCTTTTGGAATGCTAAAACTCACTTGCTAATTGCTCATGGTTCAACTTATAGGTACATGTACTGTACATGATTTAGTTGTTAGGTTATTGAACTCACAAAATTTTTGCAGTTTTCTGTTGTTGTTCTTATGTATTAATAACCAAAATGGTTTGCAAAACCTGTATTGAATGAAAATAATCAACCTGGCACGTGAGAGAACTCCGAGCCAATGAGAATGCAACATTATGTGGAAGTAACACGAGTTACATACAGTACTCCATTAAAACTGTGTGTTCTCATTGCTGTTTTTAGCATAAATTTGAATCTTTTGTTGGCATGGTATTTGTTATTAAAAATACTGTATTATAATAATCAATAAATTACCCAATTAATTATTATGCAAATTAACATTAAAAAAGTGTACTACATTCATGAAACTGCAACTATTATTTTTAGAAACTTCACTACAGTCTGTAAATAATTGCCTTGAGGAATACTCCAAACTTGACAGTGTGAATGAATCATGTAATGCGTCCACATTCCAAGGTAGGTACACTATTATGAGTAGCACTCAACTGTAAAATTTTATCTTAATATCTGAAACAGAATTATTACACAGGAAAGGTGTGCTTATTTTTCCAAAGAGGAAAAATGTACACTCACTCTTGTACAGTATTATTACATTGTATAAATTTTAGTTTAAATTCAGGTACTACAGCTTTTCTAACATCAAATCCTGGCTTTGTAGAAGATCAAACACAGGAGGATGATACTTTTTGCAATAAGGATACTGGGGGGCTGAAAAGCCTTCAGTGTTGGTCCAGGGGGATGTTTTTTATTGTGAGCGCAGGTGGACACATTGACTATTGGCAACCACTGTACAGGTATTAGTTATTGTCAATTTATAGGCAGCGTTGAAATGTTGCTTCAAAATTAATTGTACTTATTGTACCTGCTTATTTGAGTTATATTTTTTGGTTTTATTTTCATTGTTTTATTTTCATTGTTTACTTTTAGATCCGAGTCTCCAACACAAGCTTATATTGTGATGGTGTTGTGGTTGTACCGAAAATTCAGCTTGCTCTTAGAACAAGGGCACAGTGATGAGGCAATAAGTGAGTCAATATTGTCCACATGTTTAGCATATGATAACATGTGTCATGTCGACAGCTTAAAACTTTCAAAGAAGGATTTGCCATTTCCAAAACCTTTAAACAAGGCCTGGAAGTTATTACCAAAGGTAATTGACAGGCTCCATTTACGAAATCACGTGGATCCCAAATGTAAGAAGCTGTATAATGCTGACGACAAACTCCCACCAAGTTTCAACACCATGGCCTGTGAGCAAACATTTATATGGGCCAGTCGGTATAAAAAAATAATGTGTGCCATGCCACGCTTGCATCAATTTTTCTTTTTGCACAGAATTGTGAAATACAGAAACAAATATACCGAAACCTGTCATTTAAACCATAAAGACCCTGTACTTCCTAAATTTGGAAAGAATACCAATCTTTCATGAAATGGTTGCACAATAGCCTTAACAATTTTTACTATTCTGCAGTGCTGTTAAAGTTAATACAGTAGTTACAGTTACATTGTCGCAAAAGTAACTAGTTACCGTAATACCGTTACAAGTTACAATGGAAGAAAAGTAACTAGTTACAGTTACAAAGTTACTTTAAAAAAATTGTAACTAGTTATAAAGTTATACTCCTTCGTCCTATTTCTCATTTCAAAGTGCCTGAGTACCATAATTATATTCATATGAGCCAAATATAGCTATGAATACACAGAAATAGTCAAATTGAACATTAATACATTTATTATTATATCAAAACCATTATCATGCATTTTTTTCAACTGGAAATTAGTAACTAGTTACATACCTAAACCATATTATTGTAACTAGTTACAGTTACTTGTTCAAAAAGTAACTAGTTACAGTCACTTGTTCAAAAAAGTAACTAGTTACAGTTACTTGTTTAGAAAAAGTAACTAGTTACAGTTACTTAAAATGTAACTAGTTACTGTAACTAGTTACTTGTAACGAAGTTACTCACAGCACTGCTATTCTGTTATTAAATATAAACCAGATAACTGTCTAGTGAGTATCATATCTACGACTACATGTAACACTGTATCACAAACAATAAGACATTGTATACGATGTGACTTTTGTGCGATGAAATGTAATTTAATAACATAAATTCCTCATCAGCACCCATGTCTGAAATATACGAAGTAGCTAAAAAGCATGCTGTATCAGTTGTCATAATAATCTTTTATGAGATTTTGAAAAAGATGGTGATAAAGTATTAATCCTGTTTCACTTAGGCTCTGATGCTTGCCTATGATTTTTTTATTTGGCCTTTTGCAAAATTTACAATATTGTTTATATCCCCTACTCTGATCATTTTATTAATAAAAAAACGAGTTCTTCATTGCCAAAGAAGACATAGATAAGCTGTATCCTAATTGTTTTTTTTCAGTATACAGTATGGTAATATGTAGTTTGGGTACTGTAATTACAATTTTCACAGAAGCACATTTAGAATAAAAACATAAAAAAATAATCACATGATTGTTCTCTGGCCTATTTGTTTTGAGTTAAAGTTGTGAACTTCTTAAGTGCCTAAAATCCTAAACTAGCTGTGTAGTTTGCATTAAATTAACTTTTCTCTTTGCAACTTCCACAAACAAATGTGTCTTTGATGTTGTTTGCATCCTTTAGAAGCTGTCCAGCGCATGAAAAATGTTGCCATTGGCCACAATTGTTGCACTTCAATGTGCCAGAGACTTTCCTTTTTCTGCACAAGTTGCATCTCTTTTTAGACCCACTGTCTTTTGCAGGCCTCTTATTATTCAAATGAGGTGTTTCATCTACATAAGAATATACATAGTATTATGGTCTAATCAATACGGTACAACAGAAGTACATATTAAAATTTGTCAAAGAACATGATTGTGAAATATTGAATAAAAAAAATGTACACAGTACCTTCTTTGGGGACCATGTCATTACCAATTCCTAACATAGTATGTTAAATGACAAATGAAAGTAAGAATGGGTGAAAGTTATACCTATTACTAGAAGCTACTATTGCAAGTCACGTAGCACAGAATAAATGTGGCCCAATTCCCTCCCTGGCCTTGCCCACTCCACCCAAGTTTACACTATTATTATAGATCTGTGCACTGTTTTTTGAACTAATGGTTTCCTGCAAGCACTTGTTAAGTACCAGTGATGTTTTAATGCAGAATTACATGAAAGAGATATCAATAAACTTGAATAACTGATTAATGAATAATTATTTATGTTCACCCATAGTTTTGTCAATTTTACATTAAAACAATACTAACCAGAGTCGTTGAGATCTTTTTCTTTGGAGTTTGTATCTAAAGAGCTGCATGATGCTACACTTGTTTTCGTCACATTTTCTGGAATACAAATTATTTATGTATGTTGCCACTTGATACAAACTTGCATTAGATATAGATAGATATATATGCATCGATTGTAAAAAAACGGTATGTCTTTAAGGTCATGTCAGTTGTCACACAAGGCATTTTTCCTTGCAACTTGCTGACTTGCAACGCAATTTTATCGAAAAAATATCGGAAGTTGCAGTGGGGATGTCACACGCTGCAACTTGTCTCGCAGCATTGCGAAAAGAAGAAGCTGTTTCTACTTTCTCTGCAACTCGCAACGCAATTTTTCGTTGTAAGACTAGTTGCAAACATGGGGTGTCACACGAGGAAATCTTTCTTGCAACTTGCAATACAACGCCATTGCGTTGCAAGGAAAATTGCCTCGTGATATGGCCTTTACTACCCATGTGATGTGTACATACGTTTGAACAGAAACACAGTCACAGTGTAATTACCGACTATCCTAGCGATGGATTGGACAACAGTTGTGCCTGCCAAATTACTTTTATTTTCTTCCGCATGCCTCCTTTTCAATATTCCTACTTCTTCCTTGCTGTTCTTTGCCAGTTCACGGAAAAATCTGACTTCTCGCTTAAGTTGTTCATTTTCCTTCTCAACGTTTTCCAGGTTGCCTCTTTCTTTCTCGCAAATGGCTGAAATTTCATTCTGGTGGCTTTCTTTCATTTTAGCTAGATTAATTTCCATCCTTCTCTGACAACTCTCCAGTTCAGCATCCTTTTCAGTGCACTTTGTGCAAGTTTTCACTTCTTCGCACGTTGGGTTTATAGTCGCATCTTGGTTGATGTTGTCATTTATTCCAGCTACTAATATGAAAAGTTTAAGTGAAACATTAATTTATGTACACCCGGCAAAAAGAAAGATTTCATTACTCCATGGACATTGGAGACATTTGGAGTGTACATTTACTCTTATAATGAAATTAAGGTTCGTTTGACGTCATTTCAACACGAAAGGAGTTGGAAGAGTAGAAGGTTGGAAGAGGCGAGTGCCTTTACAATTCTTTCATGTTCAAATGACGTCAAACGAACCTTTATAAGAAAGAGTACATATGCACAGGGGCGATATGGTTTTTTTTAAAAAAATAACTTGGACAGTTTCACTGAAAGCTGTTTAAGCTAAAAGTTGGACAGTTTCACTGAAAGCTGTTTAAGCTGAAATCTAAATTATAAAATATATAAAACTGGTTTTATAGTTGTTTTGTTGATCATTATTACAATTAGTCTTTCTGAAAATTGAGTTGATACAACTATTCCTTATCATAATTTTTCAATGTCTATAAAAGCTTAGCCACTTTGTACACACAATTTGACATACAAAATTAATTAGTCAAGTCTAATCGCATCTGTTATACAATCTGAAAATTCAGAAAATTCTGGTTGAAATTTTATGCTTAACATACTAGCATTTTCTTTGGCTGCCATATTTGTGGATCTTGCATGGGTTCTACTCAGGTACACAAATATAACAGCTGCCAAAAAACAAATGCTCATCAGAATAGCTGTGTCAAATGAATATTTTCCAGAAAGACTCATGTTGATCTACCAAATAATTTTAAAAAACAATCAGCATTATAGGTTTTATAATTCAAATTTTAGAATTTTGTGACATCACATACCGATATGCTTAGCATGCCTGTTTGCTTGACTAATTCTATTGTTTCAATTGTAATAAACAATTAATTAGTCGAGTAATTAAAAATTAATTATCAATTACCAAAATTAATTCTGCCATGCTTTCTCGACTTACTTGTATCGATTATCTGAAGAATATCGTGAGACAGTATCTCTCGAGGAAGCTTCAGACAGCAGACTTTTCCAGTTTGATTTCTAAAACGGGAACGATGGTCACTTGTGGCACCAGGTAGCATGTTGACAAGATCTCTAACATTTCTGTCAGTTGGTGGAGTGGAACCAGACTCTTGAATAACTTTCAATGCTTGTGACAGGATAAAAACAATGTATCGTTGACCATTAATTCCTTTCACACTTGGCCTCATCCATGATGCAAGCTAAACAACAAATTGGATCATTCACATGCATTTTAGATTTTTTCCTAAAACAATTAGGAAAGAAAGTGGGTCATTTTCCTTTACATGTATCCTATCTATACCTTCCTGCAGCTCCTAAAATGACATAAACAATCCTCATATTTACCTCAGAAGCTGTTGTATTGTTTTTCTCCATTGCCTTAAGTAGCATCTTGAAGAACTCATCTGTGCTAGTTATGCATTTCACAGTCCCATCATACAATGATTGGACATATGGTATAAATTGAACATTTAAGTATGTATCCAGCATATCAGTAGTGATAATGCATGGATCGTTGGCCAACTTTACCATCTTAATATAAATTAAATTCACATTTTAAAAAATATTTGAGAAGATTGTAATTTTGCATAAATCTTTTACTTGGTTGACTTCTGGTTCCCTGCACTTAAAGTGCCTATGTCATCTTCAGGGACTTTACATATGTATACTAATTGGAACATTCTGAGAAGATTTGTAATATATCTTCTCAGGTGAAAATCTCATCTTCATGGACTTTTTTTGCTGTTAAAGTTGATGGAAATGACGTCAAAGGAGGAATTTGTCTGTAAAAAAAACACTTTACAAATTCCTCCTTTGACGTCACTTCTGTCAACTTTAACAGCAAAAAAGTCCATGAAGATGAGATTTTAGAAAAGGAAGATACTGTATATTAAAAATCTTCTCAGGTCCCAAATATCCTAAATATGTAAAATCTCCAACCATGATATAGGCACTTTAAAATGTAATAGCTAAAAATAAAAATTTATTAAAGAATGAAGTATAGGGAATTAACTATTCAATTGTTATTTCACTATCTGGATAGTCTTTATACCTAACCGATTAAACTAGTATAAAAACACTAACCTCAAAAGCAAATAACCTGTATACTGCGTAACTCTCTGACAGTCGAGATGGAAGACCATTGAGATTGCTCTTAAAGAAAGATACATGTTTCAGAAGTTCTTCCTTGTTCAATGAAGAGCCAAGCTTTATGATATCAATCATAGAATTAGTTGAACAGAGGGAGGACATCTCTTGCCGTGCATCAATGAAATTTTTATCTTCTGCTTTTTCATTTATGAACCTGTCGAACCATATTGGTGTTGTTCGTTCAAAAGATCTTAAAAATTTGCAAAGATTAATAAATTTGATGATTGAATTAATTCATACACATTACCCATACATTATGATATATGTGACTCACTATCGCATATAATTGATCCAATATTAGTATGTATATTTTAATATTATTTAATTATACTCAGCACCTGATTTTTTTTTCAGTGCTCTATTGGCACACATTTTTTAACAATATTCTATACGAATTACAATACAATGAACTTTAATTAAAGAGGGTTAATACATCTTAACCAATTACAGTTATCTAACAGATGGCCCTCTACATGGACTGTCCCAAAACGTCATTACATAAAGTCCCTTCTTCTCTTTCTCTCTTTTTTCTCTTCCTCTCTTTTTTCTCTTCCTCTCTAATTAAGATTCCTCTCTTCAATTTAACATTTATTACCTCATATCATCTTCCATCTTAAAGTTGATTGTTAACAGGAATGTTGTCAATGGTTTTTCATTGCCTCTACCTTTGGTCTGGTTGCCAACACCATTGAAAACCGAGACCAATGGTTGGCGAAGAATGTTTGGGTGAGCAGGGTCATCCCAACATAGAGGGATTGTTGTCTTTGCCAGGTCAGAGACAACAAACTCTGCTGAAGATTGGGACACAGTATGCATTCCTACCAGTTGACCAATTAGTTTAAGGGCAGTAGATTTCCCACTTGCCGTGTCCCCAATGGCAGTTGACACAGGACATGAACCTGTATAATACAAAGGTTTTGGATTGTTTATTTAAGACAATATGTAATGAGATATTGACACAATATTTACTATACACTTATCAAATCATTAATAATTCATAAGGAAAATTCAAAAGAAATGAATGTTTGATGAATATTTGTAAACTCTGTTTAAACATTGATTAATAAAACATCAATGTTAGTTATAAGACACTAGTGGCTTAAATTCAGCTTTTTCTGACTTAATAAAATGATTTTATCTAACCTTTCCTATGACTCAAACAAAGTGTTCATCATTTACATTACAATTTAATAAGTAAGTTAAAATACATGTATTTGCATCCAATCTTTATTGTAAATGCCCTTCAAAAACTCAATAGTTCATGAGGCAAACACAAAGGAAAATCATAAGCCTATTTTCTTCGATTTTGCAGATTCGTGCTGATTTACATAAACTTTTCGTTCAATTTTCTCAGCTAATACAACTTGTTTCTTTAAAATAGTTGATAAACATAAACATTTATATGTATTCGTTTCATAAGCAATATAAAACATTTGTATTCAATCTTTATCTGATATACAACGGTCGCCTTCGGCTTGTGTCTGTATATCAGATAAAGATCGGCTACTCATGTTTTATATATATATTACTTATTATCATGATTATTATTATTGTAATATTACTCTTATTATGATTATTGTTATTACTTATTATCATTATATTATTGTTATCATTATCATTATTATTATTATACTAGTACATTATTCTTATTTTATTATTTAATTATTATTATTGTAAGTATCATTGTTGTTATTATTTATTATTATTATTAATATATTATTATGATTATCATTTATCAGCATTGTAATATATACAGTACATATATATAATTTAAATGGCCTTACCTCAAAATGTTGAGTGTTTCAACTGTCGGTTTCATGTGGGGTGATCTTCAGGTGACCTGAAGATCGCCCGCGTGAAACTGACAGTTGCAACACTCAACATTTTGAGGAAAGGCCATTTAAACTATACTATATTCGCTCTACCTTTATGGCATTGAGCGCTTCCTGACATTCTGTGAACAAAAACACACGTGCTCATTTGTATATATAATTATATATATATATATATACTTACCCATAATGCTTAGAATTTTTGAATAGTGGAAGGCACAAATTCCTCCACTGAGAAGCATAATGAATGGCATGAAGTTCTGCTTGAAAAATACTTTGCTTTTCCAATTAACAAGTGCCAGTCAAACTGCAGTATTGCCGGTTGCTCCAAATAAATTGGATAGCCATCAAGAAAGTTCTTCATATTCTTGTCAGCTAAAGCTGTTGGCATGGTCCTTAAAAATGGCACCATCCATCGATGTGTCCATTTTGCTTGAGGGATAATACCATCTCTGTTTAACTAAAATAAATAAATATGACAAGAATCATGTTAACATCCACAACATTTAATACCAATATTTTTATTCATATCTTTATGCCAATGGGCACATTCTAAACTGCTCACCTGTAAATGCTCATTGAGGATGTAAACAGCAGTGTCAAAGTCATCTGTTTCTCTGTATGAACCAGCATCGTCTTCTTTGTCCACGAACTCCCCAGTTTGACTGTTCATCCTCCTAGGGTTTGGCTGGCGACCAATGGTAACACTACCAAATACCTGACTACCACCATCTGTTGAAAAATCTTCTATAATGTCCATGATATAAGTGGTAAGTTGGTGGTCACTTATTCCTTGCCATAAAACCCCGCCCTTCTCACTGAAGGTACGATTAATAGCAGTCTTAAATTTCTTGGCCACCTCCATTTCCTCGCATGTTACAAAACATTCCCTGGAAAATTAAAGCAAAGATTAATTTTAAAATATGCCTAACTCTGATTATCTTACATGGAAAAGTAATTAAGAAAAATATTCCACCCATTTAGCAGGATCGTACTGTTACAGTTTTGCCGAAAAAGTTGGGTTAGGCGAAATTTGGAGAACAAAGAGCTGTGTTTTGAGCCAAAACGTCTGAGTGAAACGTTTTTAAATACATGTCCATAAAGTATTTTTCTTTTCGGATTTCCAAAACGCTCCTCTTCGCGGACGACCAAAATCACGAAAAAGGAAATGAGGCTTATGAAGTTCCGTTGCACCACTCATTCAAGTTTTCCGATATACTTTGCCTCGTCCTGGGACGTCATATAACTGATAATTATGACTGCACTCCGCTACGGGGACAACTCCTGCCCCGAAAGTGTCAGCTATAACTAGATTTAGAGTCTCGCACAGCAAATTAATGTCTGTGTATATATTTTATGTTGTCAGCATGCTCAGTCCAAGGTGTGTGGTGGCGCCAAGAACTTGAAAGGTTCAAGACCCCACAAAGCTGGTAATAACTGATTCACACCTCACTTTTCAAAACATGTGTAGCGTCGGTATAGCCTTTGTTTGTGTGCCTTTAAGGCACAGCGTCAGGTGTTAAATTACCGCTTAATAGTTTTGCGCGAGACAAATTATATTTCTGTATGTGCAAAGGAAAGGAATATTTTTAAAACGACTATTTAGTCCAAGTTTTGACTTGTGTTATATTCGCGATAATTTGAATTTGTCCACGAAATTTTTCAAGTTTGCGTCATAGTTACACTGTGCTTTTAATTCGTTTAACCACAGGTTTAACAGGTTCTTTTAACTGAATTTCTGAAACTGAAAGGTCAGAGTCCAAAAATCAAAATTTATTGAAAAACGCAAAACAGAATGAAATATACACAGAGTTAATAAACAGTCTATATATGTATTGTTACACTCTGCATTCTCGCCTATTTTCGCTCGTTATTAATATTTCGTTTATTTCAGAGGCCTAAGTGTGGTATCAACGTGATCTAGGAAACGAAAAAAATTGCTACTCAATCCCGCGTGGAAATATAGTGAAAAACTCTTCAGACTTCATACAATAATTACGCTTGGTTGTATACATGTATAAGAAGATTTCATATTCTTAATCTTACCAAGTGAATACACGGCTGCTAAATTTCTGGTGCGTCAAACGGAAATTGTCAAAACTACATGTCGAAGAATGTGTAAATCATGTTGCGGTCTTTCATTTCTTACTAAAATTATACCATGTAAGTATAGCAAGCGGACAACCCTCCCAAAAAAGAAAATGATTACTGGCTTAGAAATCTAATGACGCGGCTGTCGTTCTATATTCTGTAACCCAAATTACGGTATTAGTACCACACGTATACGTCACAACTTATTTATTGAATACTTACATAGACACACCATCTGTACGGGAAACATTTAAAATATACCCATTATATTTGCTATACGTAGACGGGAATCTCACGAACATTTCCACACTAAAGTAAAAATTAGCTATACAGCGGTACCGGTTTTTACCAATCTTAGTGTGTAAGGCCCGAGAACCAGATGCATCTTCTCGCACTGAAAGAGTCTTCAACGGTGAGCCTGGTCTTTGAGTCACTTCGGTCATCTAACAAGTTGTCAAAAAAACGTGATTAGTATCGCCGTAAAACGCGACAATAGTGGGTTCAAAAAGAATGAAACACGACAAATTAAGATAACTTACATTGTTAAGCACTTGTTGTGAACAGAAGTTTGCAACCACCGAGTAGAATGCTATTCGCCTTGTCAGAAAACGTGTTAATGAACCTTACCGTAACCGACGGTAAGCTGGAAAATAGAAGTGTGCGACGGATCGGATTGCCTCGGCCCTTTTATAATCAGAGGGTTGGCCTAAACTGTCAATTAAACTGTCAATTTTAACATTACAAATTTCGTGAAGGTATTCTTCAAATCTAAAATTATTCTTAACTTGTACGAGAGTTCTTAGTTTACCATTAGAACGACTTTGTTGAATCTGACCTTTCCAAAAATCAGTAAAGTAATCAACTAGTTTATTTTTGGTATATTTACCCAAATTTTTTAAACTTTTAAGTTCAAAAGAAATATCGTCTAGCGATCTCAAATCACTTAATTTTAATATATAGTTAATGAAAATAACGGCCCGAGAATTAGATTGAATATTAAAGCTTGCTGCTTTTCCCACCAGAATGTTTATATAACCAGGGGTTTTAATACGTAACCAGTATTTGTAACTAGAGTAGAGATCTGTACTATCAAAGGGACTCTACCTAGTTCACCATAAACAGCCAAATGTAATTGTAAAACATTTCGTTCTATGGCTAACATATCTCAATTGCTGATACGATGGTACTATCCTTGCCATATTCTTATATTTCAAATCAATTGCTATATGATAGGATACCATATTCTTATTTCTCAACTGCTATGGTACGATAGTACGGCGGTACGGTACTATCCTTGCCATATTCTTATACCTTGAATGCTATATGGTACGATAGTACGGCGGTACGGTACTATCCTTGCCATATTCTTATGTTTCAATTGCTATGCCTATGGTACGATAGTACGGCACTATCCTTGCCATATTCTTATGTTTCAATTGCTATGCCTATTATGGTACGATAGTACGGCGGTACGGCACTATCCTTGCCATATTCTTATGTTTCAATTCCTATGGTACGATAGTACGGCGGTACGGTACTATCCTTGCCATATTCTTATGTTTCAATTCCTATGGTACGATAGTACGGCGGTACGGTACTATCCTTGCCATATTCTTATGTTTCAATTCCTATTGTACGATAGTACGGCGGTACGGTACTATCCTTGCCATATTCCTATGTTTCAATTCCTATGGTACGATAGTACGGCGGTACGGTACTATCCTTGCCATATTCTTATGTTTCAATTCCTATTGTACGATAGTACGGCGGTACGGTACTATCCTTGCCATATTCTTATGTTTCAATTATATTGCCATATTTGATTATATATATATATATATTATAAATAAAACAAGGTTTGGAAAACTGCCGAAACAGAGAACGTAGAAATCTAACGTTTCGAGCGAAGGCCCCTCGTTTCGGCAGTTTACCAAACCTTGTTTTATTCGATTGTTGTTTCAACACTGCCTACGCAGCACACTACTTTTATCTCTATATTATATATATATATATATATTTATATGTGTGTATGTATAATTTAATATAAGCAATTTCTGCTTTATCATGGTACGATAGTACGCGTACCCTAAAGTTTTTTTAGAAACCTCTGTCCTATTTCAGGCATGGTATACATGCGTTCACGTAAAAATATTTACTCTTCACGAGTCACGAAAAATCGCAAAAACTCCTTCACGAAAAAGTGAAAATTAAAGTTCTATTCCATTGTCATTGAGTATATAGAAGTTACTAAGAGATTCCAACCTCAAGTAGTATAAATACTGTGAGATAGTAATTAAATTTGTGATCCCATTTAGTATATTAGGTTGACTTAATCAAATTCTAAAGTAATCAATTGGTGAATCAGAGACTGAAAGACATTGTTAGTGACATTGACATGTCTCTAGTAGGCATGTCAGTTTGTATAATGTATTTAAAAACCTTGGTAAAATATTTTTGTATTTATTTTTCTTAACATTCATGTTATTATTATACAGTCTGTTCGTTAACTTGTCAGTCTTCCGCAAACTGCCAAAAACGCGAAAACATAGGAAACGTTTTTGTAGTCTTAGTTTGCGGAAATAACACTCGGCAAAACGTTTTTTTCGACAAATTCTCCCTTCAGGCTTCGGCAAAATGTCTTTTCGCCAAAGAGTCCGTTCGTTAAATTGTCCATTCGGCAAAATGTCTTTCGACAAAATGTCTTTCGGTAAAAGCCATTAAACTGATGAAGTAATCAGTAGAGATAAAATTAGAGAATGTTTAGAGATAATAATACAGATATTATCTGTAATACAGAATATAATAATACAGAATTACAGATAACTGGACCTAACATAGCTTGAAAGATTCCATCAAGGCCCTTTTTCTCAAAACTAGGTTACTTAAACATAGCAAATTACTATTTTCAGTACGCCACCTGCATGTATAGAAAGATATTGCGACATTGAAAAAGTATATAAGAATTTATATTGGAGAGTAGATGTTGTTAATTGGTCAATATATGATTGTATGTAAGAATGAAATATGTTTTCTAGTAGGACAGGCAGATCCTTCAAGCGATGGCAGTGAGGAGTTGATCGATGAAGAGTTGGTCAATATATTGGTTAATTTGGCAACTGAACCGGAAATAGCGCAAGATATCAGTCCACCACCTAACACCCTTCAAGGTATGCAATCTATCCAGATTGAGTGTACCAATATACCGGCAAAATAATAAAAATTGAAAGACTGTTATGAAACCGTATTTTACACAAATTTCTTGCCCGCCTAACTTATTGGCTTACTGTACTAATTTCAGAGAGCGAAGATGATTACCTTCAAGCAGATTCACCTTCCACCAGGTCAACATCTGTAGAGCCATCGATAATGGACCCTCCCGTTGGTGATGTTGTGGTCGACCATACCCCAGTCACATATCGATTTGTGGAGGATGGGACCAAAAGAAGAAAAATAAGTCTGGTGGACAGCATTGGATTTTCAGACAATGTGCACTCAAAAAGAGCTTATGCCACATACTGGCAATGCACTGTGCGACCAAAGGGCAACCCATGCAAGGCATCTGTCATAGAGAGAGACTGTTCATACAAGGCAGGAACTTCAAGCCACAACCACCAGGTTGAAGCAGGAGCTTTTACTGCAGCTAAAGTGGTGGCGGCAGTGAAGAAAAAGGCGTTAGAGGACAAGTTCAGGCCAGCCTCAGCCATTGTCCAGGAGGTAAGTGCATTTGAACACAAATTTGAAGTTAGTACAATGGCCTTGGAATATTTTTCATTCAGAATTACCCATTCATATTAATGGGAAAAAAAGCTTTGCAAATTACAGTGCAACTGATAAATGTGTAGTTGTGACCTCTATTGGCTATTATGAATGATTATTTAATCTTAATCGTCTTTTCCTAATTTAGGTCCTTCTTAACGAGCTTGATCACGGCGAACCCTGTGGAGCGTTGCCCAAGCCCGAATTTATGGCCAGAGCAGCTAACAGACTACGCCAGAAATTGCGGCCTGAAGATCCAAAAGACCTGCTGTTTGAGCTGGAGAATGATTGTATTCCGCAAGGATTCCTTCAGGCTGACATAAAGGTGAAAGATCGACGCCATCTTATATTTGCCAAGAATGAACAACTTAAAATTTTATGTAAAGCCAAGACGTGGTACATTGATGGCACATTCAAGCTGGTTCGTCACCCATTCAAGCAGCTGTTGACGATAAATGCGTTTGTAAGGTCCGGTGACTTTGCCAAGCAAGTTCCACTTGTGTATGTCTTGAAGTCAGGACGTAAAGAAAAGGACTACAAGAAGGTATGGTCTCATGATGTCTCTATGTCGATGTCTCTATGATGAGATGTCTCTATGATGAGATGTCTCTATGATGAGAGACTGATGTTTTGTGATTAGGTGTGATGTAACTTTTACCAGTAACTAGTTCCTTTTTTGAAAATGTAACTGTGACTCTAACTAGTTCCAAAAAAAAAGTAACTTTTACAGCACTGCTGTAAAGTTTAAATTAACACGACTATTGAGACTGCAGGCTTTTCAGCATGTTTATATGATTCCGTTTTATACCATGGAGGTTATAATATAAATCGGGAATTGCGGTCGTTTCGCCAACGAGTCGTTTCACCAACTGTCAGTTCGCCAACGTCTCGGGTCGATTCGCCAACGTATATAAAAACAATGCTAACAGCAAGTTATATGTTAGGATATAATTATTTATAAGATGTTCCTTCCAGGTTTACTTTTTTATTAGTATTAAATAATAGTACTTAATCAACAAATTAATACCACTTTTGTTACATAAGATACATTTTAGAAAACTTTAAGAAGGTTAACTAACAACTAGAAAGGATAAGATTACGCGAGCCAATAGACCTTACTGTTTATTCACTTTTTACCCAATGGCATCGTTTCCATGTTTACCTGTTTTGGCAATTGGCATGGCAGACGCATAATATGAAGATTATATACCCATGTTTCCTGCACGAATTTGTTTCTCGTTGATTTTTTAATAAGCCCAAACACAAACTTATTCTTAACTCTATTGTGTATGAAACATGAGTAAAGTACCACACGAAAACGAGGCCATTGTGAATAAACAGTAAGGTCTATTGGTCATTACAATTGATACAGAGCAGTACTTTGCTACTAATATATGACTAAGCCTGATTGTTAAAGGAACGCAAAGATTGATTTATTTGATAGTCTATAGACATAGTCTATAGATAAAGTCAGCTCTACAACAAAGGTCAGTCATTGCATTAAATAATGTTGTTCGGTAGACGTTACCAATTGCAATGTTTACATATTCTATTATCGTATGGAACATTGCTATATCGACTTGTATGTGACAATCTAAAAGAATTATTGAATTAATTGAATTATTTGTATATTAATGTTACTTAGCCACGGGTTGGTCCATTAATATGAGAGCAAAATCTCAGTAGCTCAGCAGTTGTCTTCTCGCCATTCTTATGCATTTCCCATTGTTTGAAGAGTTTGTCTTGTTGGTTCCTGTAGACCTTTCGTTGAATTCTCTTCAGCTTTCTTTCCGACACCAGTCTGATGTTGATGGCAGTCAGTTGGGCCTCTCTTTCCAAAATCTCGATCAGGAGATACAAACATAAATTGCTTCCTCCCCCTGCACGTCTGTTTAATGCGTTGTGCCAACCCTCAATGTCATTGTTTGTCCGAACAGCTTGCATGTAAACACTCCAGTTTCTCGGAGGAAAGATTTCGCTGTCAATCCACTGCTTCTTAACATACTTGACAAATTTCGACAAGGGGGGGTTCCGAGCCTGTTCACTTAGTGAGGTGAACATTGCTTGGATCTCATGGTGTGGGAGAAATGGTAGTGCCATTAACTTCCTTATGTACTTATAGATGGCATCATCATTGCTGTAGGATGTCTG
Source organism: Trachythela sp. YZ-2020 (assembly GCA_016169945.1). Lineage (NCBI taxonomy): Eukaryota > Metazoa > Cnidaria > Anthozoa > Malacalcyonacea > Clavulariidae > Trachythela > Trachythela sp. YZ-2020. The sequence continues at coordinate 1,069,495 of JADLSH010000168.1, read as the reverse complement.
GAGACCAAGCTCTTGGATCTAAGTGATAAAGGAATGAAAATTTAAGTCATAATGTATACCCATTAATACTGTAATCATGCAATAGACACTCCGTAAATAGTCGTTGGTGGTATTTTTATAGCCTATTAAAGTGCGTCCTAGTAGATTGAAAATGAGCAATAAAATAGGTTGAATTAAGATATTTTGTTTTAAGATCTCAATTATGATCTCGATATATATTCTAAATTATATTGATCTTCAGTAAGATATATCTCAATTACCTTCCGCCAAAGAGCCTGGGTCCAGTGAAAAACACATCCCTGCAGTTCTACAACGGGTAAAACTGATCTGCAGGCTTTCCACAACGCAGTTTCAAAGTCCAATGTTATTTTGTTTATTTCCATTTCCATTGGCAGAATATCAATGACTTTTTGTAATACCTATTCGTACAAAATGTAAATTCTGATTTTCTGTGATATAAATAATTACGTTCAAAGTGTGAACGTAAACAACAGTACTGTTTATATATGCATTGTCATTGTTAGGAAAACGAAAGTTACACAGTATTTCCGCTTTGAAAAAAATCCCCTTAAAAATTGTGTAGGTGTTCTAGTTGAAGGCAGTGGCCGACTATACACCCTTAGTTTTTATACTTTCACCAAACAATTAAGATTTCCGACTTGGACTACTTTAAACTTGGGCTAATATACCATAGCCGCCCATGTGCACAATTTGAAGTGACAGTCCGGAATTATAGAGTACAAACATATACAGTAGAGTCATATTACTGTAAACAAAATTTTCAACACAACATTTAATAATAATATGAACCCTGTAATATTTACAAAACTAAACTATATCATACATGTAACTATTCTTTACTCTTTGTCCTTCTATAACTTAATACTGAGTATAAGTCATAAACATAACGATTAACGAATGTTTTTCTTTCAACACCACGACAACGTAATATTTACTGTAACTATCATCCACAACATTCATTGCCTTGATAACTTTGTCCTCTCTCAAGATTACAAATAAAATCTTTTTTACTAAAAGCAAAGTTTCAATGATCATTTTCTTGTAAAGCTTGGTAGGGTCAGTCTCTTGTTACAAGTAATTATAAATGGGGCATAATTTGCCTGCGTATGTTTACGCTTGGCGTTAAAAACACGATTTTCAAAAGCAAAGTTAAAAATAGGCATTTGAAAAACAAATGTCATGAGAACTTGACAATCTTGACATATAAATACTGCTAGCTATAATTCCATGCACGACTCGTCTATTTACGTCAGCAATAAATACGCATACACTTCCCACGGCGAGTTGTGAAATATTCTTTATCTGTAGGATCAAGGAGAGAATTTCCTGAAACATTACTTGCATTAACTTGTAAATTATGGTGTTTATACAGGATCCAAAATTCAACAAAAATATGTCTTTCGCCGCAGACTACTTCAGTCCTTCCATATTGGGTCTTGTTGGGGCAAGGTATTCGGTCGAGAAACCTCTATGGGCAGAGCAACTGCTTTCAGCAAGGTTTTTGTAAACAAAGACGCGAGCTGTTCTAACTTTAAATTAAGAATGGCTATCTCTGATAACTTGCTGAGGCTCTATGTCACAACACTATGTTTGGCTTATTAAACTTTGAAAATGGAAAAAAATATTTATGGTAAGATCTTAATATTCGAGGTTAGGTTGCTTAATAAGATAGAAGAACTATTGGAATATCATTTTTCAATCAAACAGTTTCATCAACTAGTTAATCTGAGTGTATCTAAGTTACCAATTTTTCGGTGATTGTTCATTTTTCAATCTGACCAAAACACCTATATTATCTTCATCTTATGAAAGGAATACTGAAATTAAAAATTATAATCCTTTATCATATTTGGAATATACTTAAAATCAGCCAAACGTAGTTTTTATGTGATAGGGCATACATAAAATTACTGTTATTGATTCTCCATTTGATATCTTCAGATTGCTTGATCTTATTTGCAACTAATAATTTTCATTTGATGTTATCTGTTCTGTTATAGACACAGAGATAACGTCACAAGACGAACTGATAACCGAACAAACAGGTGAAGTAACCTTTGGATGACAACACATGTTATGAATTGCTCGAAGAAAAATATCGATTTTTAAGTGAAATATTGATAGAGTTTGCTATAATAATATCTTCTCAAACAAGTAAAAGAATACAGAACACAGTGAAACGTTCTTTATCAATTGAAACCCGAAATATGATGAACCAAAGCCAAGAGCAAGGCGAAGTATCAATGAAAAAATACGAATGCAAAAAGAGTACCGTATGAAGAAATTGATTATAATATCTACAAATCAAGTCATGTAGTGTTCTCAACCACGGAAATGCGTCTACCAATATGGATTAAGGCTCTATTTGCTCAATACTGCGAAAATGGTGGCATCAATAATAACAGTCAATGTTACTACTGGTTGTATTAAAGCTCAAGGTCGACTCTATAAAGAATGGGGAGCGAAATAATTTGCTCGACTGCTCGACTTGGTCAACTCACCACAGGACACGTGGGAAGTCGACAACACATTCTTTCGTAGAAAGCATCTTGAAGAAAGAAAAGATCTACCCTGAAACACCCTATACAACCGAGAAATCAAAACAAGCATCTTCTGAAGAAAATACAACCCCAATCACTCCTCGTGAAAGGTCATTTACACAGATGAAAACAAAACTGGTTAATATCGAAGCAGAATTTGTCCTACATAGAGAAAACACTGAACAAACAATTTCCAATCTATCGCAGTCCATTGAAATGAAAGACAAAGAAATCGCAACCTTAACAAATTCAGATAAGGAGAAACAACAAAACATCAGTGATCTGACATTGAAACTACTACAAATATAAATACCCTTAATAAAATATGTAAGAAAATTGAAGATAAAAACTCTAACTTACAACAATCTGTACACAAAATCCAAAACGAATGCGAAGAAAAACACACATGGGCCTCTATATCTACACCACCATCCAACATGAACATGACTGAAGAATACAGTATCCCAACATCAAATATCTTTGATCTTCTAACCGATGATATATCAAACCAAGATGCTGATACCAGCAAACTTTCAGAGAAGACGATTACAGAAAACAAAAAAGGAAATTCCCAAAATGGAAAAGACACAAACCAACAGAATGAGACCATTCAGCAAGACCCTCCTCATACTACCCAACAGAATGATACCACTCAGCAAGACCCTTCTCACACTACCCAACTGAAACATAGTGCACAACCTGACATAAACAATGACCACCAAAAACCAATTAACGCAGAAACCATCATTATTTGTGATAGTAATGGTCGGAACTTGAAACCTAGAACTTTGTCCGGACTCAACAACAAAATATATTCGATCCCCAACTCTCTCTCAAGCAAGACAAAAAATTGAAACCCTCAAATTTAATAACCCTAAGAACTTTATTATCCACTGGAACTAACGACATCGAACAACCTGGAAACAATACCATCACTGAAACCCTAGAGATTGTGGAGTCAATTAAGCAAAAACATCCGAACTGCAGAATCTTGGTATCCTCTTTGTTACCAAGAAAAGATGAACTCAACAACAAGATACCAGCTATTAATGAAGAATTGAATACCCAAGTTTCCACCAAAACAAACACTACATATATCCAGCATACCAATATATCCAACACTGACCTATATGACAGGAAGCATTTGAATGAAAGGGGTGTTAAAAAATTTGCGAAAAATATCAAAGCAGCATATTTTAACACCACACCTAAAAAGAGAGAAACAAACAGGAAAAATACTCCAAGAGATAACTATAACCAAACCTTCCCACAATGCACAGGTATGTACTTCCAAAATCAACCCTTCCAATTTGGCCACAATAACCCACCATTTACCCCCTTGATGAACCTACCTCCACCACCAACTGCAAGTATCAATAGTCAATATCTCAACAAAGGAACGGTACCACCCCCTTCCTCATCTCCCCAAGATAACCGAAAAAATGCACTACCACTTCAACTAGTTGGACTGATAAAACAACTCTATGGATGCATCAACATATAAACTGTAAGTCATTCAAATACAATCACTATTCTATTTAATCTTATACTAGTTTAAAATAATTATTTACAGCATTCTCTATCTAATAATTATATATAATTATCTAAAATGAGCACAGGAATTTAATGGTATATTCAATAAAGTCCTTGGAGATAAAACCAAAAACAGGGACTTTCTTGATTCTATCTCTAAGATTGATTTCATATTTCTAACCGAAACATGGACAAATACATGTTCAAACATTCCAGGATTTGAGGATATTGTTTCTCAAGTAGCTAAACCAGCTACTAACCAGGCATGCCGACAATCAGGTGGCATTAGCCTGTTATTCAAAAACAAATTTAAGAAATATGTAAACGTTATTAAAAATACAAAAAACTTTTTATGGAGCAAAGTTTCGAAATAAATTTTAAACTCCGACCTGGATTTATACATTTGTGGTACATACATACCACCAGAAAAATCAAAGTACTTTGAAAAATAAATTTTTGAAGAACTTGAAAACGATCTAGTCCTTTTCTCATCAAGAGGAAATATACTTCTTCTTGGTGATATAAATGCTAGGACAAGCAAACTTGAAGATTTTGTTTCAAGTGATGGGAGTAATCACATACAAGATACTAGTGATAACTCTTTTCAACCACCAGAAAGACAAAACGTTGACTCAACAACCATGGTAAAAAAATTATTGAAATTTGTAAAAGTAACGACATGAGAATTCTTAATGGTCGGACCAATGGTGACTCTTTGGGAAGACCTACTTTTCATGGTAAAAACGGAACCAGTGTAGTTGATTATATCATCTGTAACCAAAACTTAATGCCAAAAATTAAACATCCAGTTGTTAAATCTCCCAATTATCTATCTGACCATAGTCAAGTTATAACCTGGATTAACTTACATAACAACACTAACACCAATAATAATATCCCCTCACAACCACCAATATAAAAACTACCACTACAATATATTTGGGACAGTGAATCAAGTGAAAATTTTAAGAAAGCGTTAAAATCAGAGGAACTACAAGAGAAATTAAACACATTCCTTGATAGAGATTTCTCTTCAGAAAGAGAAAGCATAAACAAATGTGTCAACGAATTTCAAAAAATTAACCTTGCATCTAAGAAATCTCTTAAAATTAAAAAGAAAAAATATAGACGAAAAATTAATAATGTTGTAAATAAAAAATGGTTTGATAAAGATTGTAGATTTAAAAGACACCAGCTAAGAAAACTTGCTAATCAGAAACATAGAGATCCAAATAATATTGAAATACATATCATACTGCTCTAAAAGACTATAAAAACACTTTGGAAACGAAAAAAACAACTTTTCATTTCAATAAAATTCAAGAACTTGAAAATGCTAGCAAAGATCCACTGCTATTTTGGAAAACACTAAAAAATAGCGGTGACGATCTTAATTTTAATGAAACCAAAAAAATGCCACAACCAAGTCAATGGCTGAATCATTTTCAAACACTTCATACAGAACATCAATTAAATAAGGAACAAGACGAAATCCTTGAATGTTTAAAAAACTATGAAAAAATCAAAGACAGCTTAACTGAACTTGATGACGTCATCACAGAATTTGAACTACGAAAAGCAGCTGAACAGCTAAAATTAAAAAAAGCTGTTTATAACGACAAAATCAGAAACGAAATGATTAGATTTAGTATTGAAACTCTCTCTAAAGGATTTCTAAAAGTTTTCAACAACATTTTAACATCGGGGAAGTTTCTCGAATCATGGACCGAGGGTTTAATAACCCCAATCCATAAGTCGGGAAACTCTCTCGATCCAAACAATTACTGAGGTATTTGTGTCTCAAGCTGCATGGGCAAATTATTTTGCTCAATTTTGAAAAATAGATTGATGAATTTTGCAAACGAAAAGAAATTAATTCACCCCACTCAAATTGGATTTATGCCGGGAAATAGAATGGCAGACCATGTTCTCACACTGAAAACTCTGCATGAAAAATGTATGCTTGCTTTGTCGACTTTAGAAAAGCTTTAGAAGTGCTTCATGCCGGCAGATATGTAGCCAATCTCCAAATGGAACCAATCTCCAAATGTAGCTAGGCGTATGCCGGCACAGCTGTGGGGCTGAGGACGAGAATGGGTGCGGCTCAGAGGGCAGATCCCTCTTCAACCTGGCTCAAATTCTAGTTGTTAGCAAGTGAATCTAATTTTTTTGCAAATTGGCTTGTAACTCCAGAATTCTTAATAATTCACCTAAGTTTTGAAGTGCACATTTTCAATTTGGAGTTAGCCTTATAGACTATGGAGGTTGACGACTCCATGGCTCCCCAACTTCTGCCACCATGTGGTGTTGTGATACAAAATTTGCCTAATATCAGGAAGTGTTCAATTGATGATTATAATATATTAGAAGCCATTGTAATATATTAGAATGTTACAATCAAAATTATTCTATGGCATGTATAATCAAATGCATGTTTGGACTGGATGTGCCTACTTTCATAAAATAGCAAATAGTCTTCTGTTATAGATAAAACATGAGCAGTCGATCTTTATCTGATATACAAACTCTAGTCGAAGGCGAGCGTTTGTATATCAGATAAAGATCGGATGCAAATATTTTATCGAACTTAAACGACCCATCTAGTGAGTTCATTGGCGAAGTAATTTTAAAAAGAAACATTGTATCAGCCGAGAAAATCAAAGCATGAAGTTTATGTAAATCAGGACAAACTTTATCTGATTTACAAACATTGATTATTCTTTTATTTTGAATGTTCTTCATGAATTATTAATGAGTTTTTAAAGTCTATTATTGAACTCTGAACATGTGGTGCAATTAAGTGTTTATGATCAAACTACCTGAAAAATGCAACAAGAAATTCAACATTGCAAGGGAAGGCTGTTTGTATGGAAGTTAGTGACTATTAACTTCTAGATGAATTTCACTAACTTCCAGATAAATGGCTCAAGATTGGTTAGTACTGCCTGTTGTAAGGTAGGTCATACAACTTTTATACCCAGCTGGCTGTTTATAATAGCTAGATCAATGTTTTCAATTTCAATGGTTGCATGCCCATGTGTTAAAATATGGTGCAGGCTATATGCTGAACAGAAAATTGAAACTGTTCAGGCTGCTAACACATGACTGCTAAGATATTCCATAAACTATAAAGGATATATTATTATTTAATTATGGCGATGTTGGCAAAGATCTTGCTTCACTACTTGCCAGATTTAGCTATTTTGGCAACAAATACCAGACAAGGTTTTTCTCTGCTGGTATTATGGTTCTTGCCTTATTTGTTGTCAAAAGTATATATTTTATTTTAATCATTTTTCTTGTTATTAAAATTGACATGCTAGATAGCACAATTTTGTCCTCATTTCTTACATTTGGCATACATTATATTGAATACTGGGTTTGGACCAATTTAAGACCTAACCAGGAACGGTTGCGAAAAATGCAACACTAGGTCCTCTGGCAGGAATTGAACCCACGGCCCTGCGATGCCGGTGCAGCGCTCTAACCAACTGAGCTACAGAGGCCAGTTGCTGAGCTGTAACCATAAGTTCTGTATATATAGGTTATCGGGTGTGCGGGTAAACTTCAAAGATTTTTTTTGCACTATATTGACTTGTACAGTTGTACTATGATACTTTCATTATAATAATGAATTAACCCACTTTCCATCTTCTTAGAAACCAAAAACTGTACATAGCAAATGATACTATATTAAGAAATTGTGCCTGCCATGCAAATAGAAAGAAAGAAATATAGAAAATTCCCCTTGTGGTTTGAATTAGTTTCTATGTATATGAAGCAATCAGAGTAGACAGACTGCCACAGTAGAGTTTTTAATATATATGGCACAAACTATATAATTATGTGATTCATAAAAAAATTATAATTTAAAATTTAATGATCGGATATTATTATAAGCTTTTAATATGCTTGTTAATAAAAGATTTACAGCATCAAATATATATAGCATGCGTATACAGTACACGAAAAATTAACAACAAACATTCTAAAACCTTTAAAACCTCAATGCAATTCTCCACTCCATGGAATCCGCCATTTTGAATTTCAAAATCCTCCCCACGTACCTACCCTGAAGACAAAAATCGCTGTGCAAACAAGATGCGCAAAACGGCTCAACCATGTCGGGTTTTGGCAGGCATCTCCCCGACTTTCTACCGTGACGCAACCTACCCCGGGATCCAAGAGATGCCTGCGGAGGAGGCTAATTCAAATGCAGATTTTAAAAGAATAAAGCAGTAAAGCCTACATGTCTACATTCATTTGAAAGCTTATAACCATTCAGCTTTCCAACGTGGGTTACTTTATAAATTTGAATGATTGGTTCACGAAAAATACTATTTTAAGAGACTGAGATTGGAGAAGTAAAAATTCGAGATGCAATCATGAAGCATTCCTTAAATATGCGAACTGATTTCGTAAAAAAAAACCCGAAAATATTGAAGCGTTTTGCAGATAGCCGATCAAAATCAAGTACATACGACGGCTGTCCATCACACTACTGCTAGAAAGTCCCAGCTATAATAGCCATCACCTAATTCAGGATCATGTAGATACAGAAGCATGCATGTACTATTTTTCAATTGAATAAACATATATTATTTCTTCAATATATGGATGCAAAGCATTGTACTCTTGGTGATTGACGAGCTGAATGCATGTCAATTCCTTAGCATGTCACAAAAATTTTCCTTGCCACAAAGTAATTTCGAAAAGACTCTGCATGTAGAGGCAATCTCTACCACCTACTAGATCTAAATCACCACAATATGATGGAAACAAGATAAAGTCATAAGATACGAAATTGCATATACTATGCATTGTGGAACCAATAGTGGATTGCATATTTGAATAACACAATACTATAATAGAGAATACTTAGAAGTGTAATTATGCTGTACTGTTTATGAAAAACCATAACTCATCAACTCACAATTAATAATTTTCCAATTGGATGAATAAAATGATCTGGCATAGACAAAGTAAAATAATAAGGTATGGTGCATAAAGGCACTTTAATTGTGCATTACTCTGCAAAGGGAGTGTGTTTGACATCATACAATTGGTCAATTTAAACTGCTCTTTGCTTAATAAATTGGTGAATAGTGTGTTAATTTTTGTATTTGTCTGATAGATTTGTGATTAATAGCTGACTAATTAATACATGCACCACACAGAATCTACTTTCTGTAAAAATCTCTTGAGTAAACACAGGAATTATCCTATTCTGAAGAAAATAATTTGCCAAATGAACATCACAAACTGTACAATGATAAATATTATGTTATATTTGTCCTCTTCCTGTGCCCTTTTGCCCTACCACTCAATTACCATTTATTGTCTTAGATACTACCAATGAGTATAAGCACTGACAAATATTCTGTATGTTAATACTATCTTACATAAATCCAGGCATTGCTTTGCATTGACAGTGATATTGTTCAACTCAGTATGATATTTCCCAAACAAAGACAATTATCCGGGCTTGCTCACCTACCAGAGTTGAGTGCCATGCTATGTTTATGCAAATATAATTTGATATGAGTTAGAAATGACATTCATTGTCTTGACAGATTTGAAATTGCTTGTAAGGTCTCTGTGCTAGCCACAATTATGCACTTGTCATTGAAACATGGGGATTAGACGTTTGCAAAAACTAATGCAAGAAAATGCCCCACATATAGGGACAATCATAGCGAGTAAAAGCCCACCTAGAACAGGTGTCAATGGAATTCTTGGTACCAACATCATTGTTCCTGTTATTAGAAATCATTCTTTACTTCAAAGCTGTCAATTGCATCTTGCAATTAGAGACAATGTCTAGAATCTAGAGACAATGTGTTTTAAATATCTTTGTGATACAATAATAGTTTGCATGTTGTCTGTGTTCATAAGATATTGATACTGCACTTGCCATGTGCTAAACAAACATGTCACAACAGTCTTTGTTCCCAATCTGTAGATATTTCATTTCATATTTATTTAGCATTTAGCTTCCATCAGTGTTCATCTGTACTGTCCAGTGAATTGTCAAAATACATGATTATACAGCAAACCAACATAATAGTATATCTCTCCAAAACAACTGTGAGCAGGGATCCACATGACATATATATCGCAGATTCCATCCCATTACAGATGATGTAATTTATCCATATTATTTTGTAAGTTTGTAACAACCATTTTTTTCAAGTAAATTACCATAATTTATCAACCAAATTTGGTTTTCATTTTCTGCCTCAACAGGTGGTAAATGTTACTTTGTGCCACAATGGGCAGATCAATAATATTTTGTGCCTCAACACGCTCCACCAAAAATGGGCAGATCAGTTCTATTCTGTGCCTCAACAGGCTCTATGCCAATGAGCTATTCCATTTAAAATCTGTAACCCCCCCCCTCCCCCTATCGAGGACAGGAGTTTTTCTATAACCCTGAAGAATTCCTGACTTTCAACAGCCCCCTGAAGAATTTTGTATTTACAACACCTACCCCTGAACAATTCCTGTCTTACAGCTATTACCCTTGAAGAATTTGACTGCAACCTCCTGAAGAATTCAATTTTTTTTACTCAACCCCTGAAGAATTCCAAGCCTAAATAGTCACACCCCTGAAGAATTCTAAGGCAAAATGCCGCTTACCCCTGAAGAATTCCAGGGTCCTCGATAGGGGGGGGTACAGTATTAAATGGAATAGCCCAATGGATAGATCAATCAATGTTTCTTTTTGCCACAATGGTCAGATCAATATTTTGTGCCTCAATGGGCTCTAACACAACAGGTAGATTGATATTTTGTGCTACGATATGACTACAGCTAGATCACTATTTGTCACCGTCATAGATGGGGTTGTTTTTGCCTGCACAGGCGATATATTAACTGTGTCGATCACAGACCGACATACAACATATCTTGTAAGAAAGCATGTTTGAGCCTGTCAAGGCACAAAATATTATTGATCTGCCCATTGTGGCAGGGCCAGTTGTGGACAAAGTAACATTCATCTGCCTGTTGAGGCAGAAAATGAAAACCAAATTTGGTTGATACATCATGGTATATTTACTTGTTATGGTTGTGACGAACTTACAAAAAATATGGATATGTTACATCATCTGTAAGGGCCTAATGAGATGGAATTATCATCGTACATGAATTAATTAATAATAATAATATTTATTCAGGAAGCTCCATTCACCGGAGTGTTTTACAAGAAGGTCCTGCGATATATATCATTCAATATTATAAAAGTTAAACTAAAACTAAGCTATATTAAAAATTTTAAAATATTTACAAAGTGTGATACATTACGTATAGAAAGTTCAATTACATCAATTGTTTTAGCTTTATTTTAAAAAGCTGACAATTATTAGATTGTTTTAGTTCAAGAGGTAATGAGTTCCATTCAGACAGAGATTGGTATACAAATTGTTGTTTTCCCCAATTTGTTCGAGAGAGTGGTAGATGGTAGTGGTTATTTTGGCGGGTTTCATAGGTATGAATTTGGGAGTTTTTTGTCAGGTGAAAATCAAAGTCGACCATATTGTTGATGGATTTGAAGGCACAGATACAACGGTGGTATTTTCGGCGAATGGAAAGGGGTTTCCAGTCAAGAGTGTGTAAAGCTTCAGCAGCAGAGGAGTGGCGGGGAAGATCAAGGATAATTCTGGCAGCGTTATGTTGTAGGGTTTGGAGGTGATTCATCAGAGTAGTGTTATTTTTGTCTCCCCACGGGTAGATTAATATTATTTGTCATCGTACATGAATTATAAACACTAACTATTGTTGGTAAGTTATCTATAGACAAATATTCTACACCAGATCTGGGACTAATAAGCCATTACTCAGAGCCTTTAAATACATTTTGTCTCCTTGTATTAAGACATTATTAAACGTTGTTTTAGACCACGCAGACAATGGAATATTTCGTGCTGAAAGAAGCGCCGATAAACTCATAAAAGCACATTGCTTTCCTCTAGAGTGAACACTAAACAGTTCATCGCCTTGACGAATATCGGCAGAAAGAAATAAAGCCATACTTACCTGTGTTTCTTCGGGAAATGTTTGTATATTTTGCATCTATAGTCAGATCCAGAAATACAATATTTTCTCGCCCTCTCCCCCCATTTTAAAAATTCTCCTTGAGCTCGACTTTCTGCCCGGAATTGCAGACAGACATCCAGACACATTCGATCGAGATCTTGCCAATATATATATCGCACGAAAGACTGGGTCAAGTGAACTCTGGTGAAACAAAAGGGCATCAAGAATAGGGAGCAGCAATTATAGTACTTGCCCAAGTGCTATGTTTTGCAGTATCTTAGCAGTATCGTGTCAACATACTAGCAGTATCATGTAAACATAGATTAAATTTGTCTCAATAAAGCAAACTGCATGGTGTATTACTGAGTACAAATATTTACACAATTTAATTGTGGACAGCATTTTCACATTTATGCACACTTCGAACTGATCAATTCACAAGAATAATACTAATTATAGGAAATGTTGCTTACTTTAGAGCCATCAGTTCGCCACAGTGGCCAGTTTCAATTCAGTTCCTTCCATCTTTTCCTTTACTCGTTTTCCCACTATTTTGAAGATTTCTCTTCTCGTATTGACATTAATATGCATAATATATGTTCCATTGCCGATTGCTACGTCACAGTAGATTTGGTTCGGTCTGACCGATGCGATAGCCTCCAATCTGCACGCGATGCATGCAATGTTTCTACATTGTGTTGGCCCTGATGCTTTAAAAATATACAACGGTCTTGACTTCACAAACGACAAAGACAGCAAATCTTTGATGAAATGTTTTGAGATGTTTGATCTACACACAATAGTTGAGATAAATGAGATATACAGCGTTATCTTTTCAACTGTTGAAACCAGAAGCCCGATGAATCAATAAACACCTACATCATAGCCCTTAGAACTTTTGCCAAAACATGCAACTTCTGTGACTGTTTGAAAGGACAGTCTGTTACGTGACAGAATTGTCCTGGGAATACAGAACCAACAGACCAGAAAGCGGTTGTTGCAAGACAGGAAACTGACCCTCCATAAATGCATTGATAAGTGTCTCAATACCGAGGCAGCTTCATCCCAATTGAAGAACATTGAAAACGAGAATTCCTCCATTGAAAGCATCAAGAGGGTTCAACAGCACAAAAAACCACCGAGAAACTGACAACCTAATGCCAGAGCCTGAAACGCCTGTCAATATTGTGGAACCGAGCATCCCAAAATAAAAGAGCAATGCCCAGCCTAGGGAAAATCCTGTCATACTTGTGGAGTGCAGAACCATTTGCACAGGTCTGTCGCAAGGCGAAGTATGTAGACATTCGTGCCATGAGAGAACATGATAGCGAAAACATTAATGACAATGAGGACAATATTGAATATATTACCAGTGTAACCTTGGTGCATGACAACATTCACTCAGTCAGTGCGACAATACTAGTCCTTTTGCCAGTGAAGTACATGCAGAGCTACTTATCACCAATGAACCGATCAAGTTTCAAATCGACTGTGGAGCAACGATCAATATCCTGCCAGCCAAATATGTCAATGGCTGTGACCTGCAATCAACCAGTAAACGACTTCGTATGTGGAACAATTCGGAAGTCATACCTGTTGGTACGACACAAGTGATAACCAAAAACCCAAGGAATAACAAACGATATTCCATTGAATTTGTGGTAGTGTGTGAGAACTTGGTACCAATAAGTGGTGCGCGGGCCGCTCAACACATGAACATTCACCTACACCATGGGTCAACAGTGTTGCATTTGCAACTAAAAAGTCTGGGGATATTCAAGAGAGAGCATCGTCAGATGGTTATTTTGGATGAAATCCTACCAGAACTATCCAAGGCAAAAGTATTCGCTACAGTGGACCTCCGTTCGGGATACTGGCACTGCCCATTAGACAAAGAATCAAGCATGTTGACAATGTTCTCAATGCCGCTTGGTCGCTACAGATGGCTCCGATTGCCCATTGGTCTTTGTGTTTCCTCAGAAATCTTCCAGAAACATGTAAATCAAGCTTTGGACGGCCTTGTTGGTATTGTCAACATAGCCGATGATATTTTGATCTATGGCGCTGGTTAAACGAAGGGAGATGCAGAGAAAGACCATGACACAAAATTGGTCAAACTCCTGGATAGCAGCAAAGAACGAGGGATCGCATTGAACCCTGACAAGCTGAAGCTTAGAATTGAGGAAGTTGAATTCATGGGGCACATCCTAACTGGACAAGGTGCCAAGATTGACCCAGAGAAGGTGAAAGCGATTGTAGAGATGCCAGCGCCTACATCTGCAGAAGAAGTACAATGATTGAATGGTTTTGTGAATTATCTTGCCAAATTCCTCCCACAGCTTGCAACAATTATGGAGCCAATCTGCAAACTAACAAGAAAAGGTACACCATGGGAGGGGTCGAAACAGCAGCAACAAGTGTTTGAAGCTGTGAAGAAGCTTGCTACTGAACCTCCGGTACTGCGCTGGTAATGTGCTTTTTTATAAAATGAAATAAAAACATATTCTACTTTATTATATATCACCGTGTCGTTCGTTGCTTGAACATTTTTTAAATACTGAATGATAGGTTTTCTCAGCGGTATTAAGTCATGACTCCAAAAAGCAAAATTACCCCCTGCAGCGCGCCATCATTTCTCTGCTTGATTGCATGGATTGTATGTGGGTTTTGCATGGATTGTAGTAAGTAAATAAGTAAGTTGTGTGGTCCTTACAAGAGTTCCGCTTTAATTATGCTGGCATTCCATAAAATACATTTAAAAGCGAACTTAAATTCTGAAATAATAGTTAGTCCACAGTATGGTTCTGGAAAGGGGATTACCGTGTTGTGTACAATATTTTATACAATTTATAGTGTGGAAATCTACGGATAATATTAGGAGTAGAGGTTGTTAAGTTATTAAAAATTGTTTTTATATTTCTGTGTGTAGGGACGATTATCTACTGCAATATAATAAAACATACTTTTTGCTATGCCGTGATAGTTTCGTTTCAAGATAGATTCTTAATTTATATTTACTGCTGTCTTAAACAAACAAGTATTTGGATTTTTAAACTATATAAACTGATCTTGTCCCACTCTGTGGTGAAATGTTGTATATATATTGTAAAATTTGTAAAATACCTGATACAATTTTGACTGCTTAAAGACGAGGTTAACGAGAGCCTAAATTTGTTTCTTCATATAGAAGAACACTAGTCACTAGATTTTTCAACAGAAAATCGATTCTCACTTAAAATCATAAATCAGTGAAATCATGCCATAAGCTGCATATTTATAACAAAAATATATTCCATATTGTTTGGCGTAAAACTGGAGTGATTTTTTAATAATTATTATTTCCATTTTGAAAACCTTTAAATTCCTGTATTTTCGCTGTTTCCATGGAGACAAGAATAATTAAAATTCAAAATGGCGTCAATAATTTCCCGTTAACAATTGAGAATATACCCTGTTTACCAGTGAAATTACAACTTAAAAGAAAACTTTTTAAGAAACAAATGTCTACATTAAGATAAAAACAGACTTGGGAGACATACTTTTTACAATTGTCTACTTACTTTCTACATGAAAATGACTTAATTTCCAGCTGTTTATTTTAGATCTAACTGGAATTGGTGTCCTAAACCATTAAAGTACAAAAAATAGAGAAAGAAAATACACTAATTTTGAAAACAATTTTCTTTTGCTCCTTAACTCTTTCTAAACGGCACGTTAAATATCAACCGCCAAAGCACGATGACTTTGAGCACTTGTATCTTTGGCGCCCCTCACCCAAAACGGACGAAAATACCACCAATCGATTCAGCAAACACACCTGTTCTTGGCTAATGCCAAACAAATCGCTAAATGCAGATCTCTGTGAGTTTTAACACCTTTTTAATCTGATATTTATTATATCGTAAACTAATTATATATTCAGTACCTTTGGTCGATTATAGCTTCTGTTTTAAAAACCGTGTGTACACCGTTTAATAGAGCTTTAAAAACAGTACATGCTGACCAACTTTCAAAGAAAAACAATAAAAATTGACAAAGTTACGGCGAAATTTGAAATGTAGCGTACTGGTCGGAATGAATTCCCCAGGGTACAATACCCTATATAAGATCTTTTTGTCGGGACTGAAGCACATGGGCAAACCATATATAGTCAAACTACGGCAAGCGTGTGCATGCTGGAAAATAGCCTATAAATAAAAAAAATTAAAAATAAATATTTCTATTCGCCGTATCGCAGCCAAGTTTTACCAAATAAAGACACAGATAAAAAGCTAAATTTCGACCATTAGAAGTCTGTAGAGATAATAAACATATGAAAAGATATTAAAGATTGTTTGAGTTGAACTGAAGTATGACTGGAAGTATGTTTGGGATTAAACTTTTAGTATTTTTGATTCTGTAATGTTTAGTCGGCAAAATAGCCCACTGTTAAAAAGCTTATTTTGTAAGGATTCCAATGGTGTTAATTTCATTGCCAGGGGGTAAATATTTTGCAAAGGAGATCAGTGCTCTTGTGCTCTTGCAACAACTTGCGACAACATAATTAAAATGAGACCGACCAGAAAGAGTTAATTGTTGATTTGAGAGACCAATTCCAGTTAGACTCAATAACTTCAATATACACGCTTACATATTCAGACAGTCTCAATCAGTGACATTGCTTCAAGGCCCATCTCCCGATGGCTTACATGACGGGTCACATGACAGTTGCTATGGCAACCAATGTGTCATCATTGTTAACATTAGGCTGATCTAACAACTTGCCATGTTTGGTGCTCAAAATGGGCTTTAGACGGCCGGCCAAGTCATCATATATCTTGCAACTCTATGGCAATTTTATGTTAGAAGCTGGTGACCATCATATTCATACTCAGATAGATGCAAGTCGAAATCTTATATTTTGAGTGAAAAAATATGGGATTTCTAAGCCTCCTTCCGCGTTTTTCCAGCATTTGCTTAATTACTGAGTATCGTGCCAAAATGTTTTGTATTTTGTCTGGTGCTGAATTGTCTCGAGCTAATATATTTTATACTGTATCCAATCTTTGTTGAATTGTTGTTCAGTCAATGTTTGGAACCATACCCTCACATTGTATATCAGTGTCTATGTCTCTAACTACAGTAGACTCCTGTCTGTTTTTTATTGTTGTATATTTCATTGCACTGAGCTATATCAATATGTTATCACTGTTGCCTGTAATTATATTAAAACACAAACGTATTTGACTAAAATGACTTATATTTGAATGGCACTAACAACATAAATTGTACTTTGCAATTTGTCAAATTCAATAACAATGATGTTTTGTTCGTGAACAAACTCAAGCATGGAATTTTTTTAAAGTTCTAACTTCTAGAGACCTGTTGTCATGGGGAATGATATATTATAAATAGGGACAACTATATATTTCTTTAATTTCGAACACAGGAATTTGATATCAGTCCGAGACAAACAGCTGCAACTTGCTGCCACCGCCAGTTTAAACCGAAGGCTAAATAATTCAACTGGACAGGGCGGTAAAATCTTGTTGAATTATAAGGATGCTCTCCGATAGTATTCAATAGGTCGAGATTGAATAAAATAGTCCTACTTTTTCCGGTCAGAGAGTGCAATTGTGCACTATATTATTGTACTGGCTGTATTAACTCATTAACTGCCAGACTGTTGCAACATTTCTACCCCTTTAACTGGCAAGCAATATGGCGAATTCTTCATTGAATTTGTGGGTAATCATAAAATTGGCAATATCTCAAAAACATTTCTATAAAACTTTCTGATTTTTCGAATCAGACAAGAGTGATATAGTTTGCATTCATAAATAGATAATTAATATTTTTGAGTGAGAAATTTTGGTTTGGGTAAATTTTATAGCACTAACATTTTGCCCCTCATGACACCTAATATCTGAAGGGCAATATCTGCATAACCCTACATAAATGGCAAAAAAAATGCTGGGTTGGTACATATTTTTATTAAAACTAATTTTTATAAAAAAAATAATAATTTGAAACTTGAAAATCTTTGCGAGTTTTCGTTCAAATTCCTCGCCCAATATGTCGTTGGAAAGCTCGTGTTTCGCTTTCTATATTCGTATTGGTTTCCAGGCAACCTGTCAAACATGTGCTTGGCAATCGTGCCCGGAAGTTGACATGCCAATCTAGGGCGCATCCGGGCGCATTGCCAGTTACCCCCTTGCCAATTCCAGGGCACATTCGGGCGCATTGCCAGTTAATGAGTTAAAACTATATTTGACTTCACACAACATAGACAGCGGCGATAATCAAGCAAATGCTGGCAAAGAACAATTGGGTATAGATAATATTGATCACATTAACATGAAAGATCTTACCTAAATATTGTTAAAATAGTATATTTCATTCTTGTACTTTGATGTTGTTTACCTCATGTGTTGCAAAAACTGGAAGCGTCAGGACTTTTCGATGTTCGCTCATTGGCTGACCAATTTAGGAACCAATGCGGATAGCCAATAAGAGCAAAGAAGTCTGTCTCGTAGCAGCAGAATTGTCGGTTCTCATTTGAAGTTCAAGTACCGTGGGAAGGAGGCTTAGAAATATCATTTTTTTCACTCAAACCTTGGCTGGAGGTAACACCTCAACCTTGGCTGGAGCCTTGGCTGGAGCCTTGACTTAAGTGCACTGAGTTCATTTTGGATCTGCTTAAACATTCACTGAATAGTTCTTCAGATATACATGTTATATTATAATCTTCTGAGAATGTTTCTTGAATCATTTCTTTAATTTTACCAATTTTATGATACCTGTCACAATTAATGCTGATCCAATAACGAATTTTATGATTTTGAATTCCAAATTTTAGGTATTCATACAAATTGAAACAAATGACCGTATTTATCATTGTTAAATTTTTTTTCCATATTTGGAAAATATCATGAAAACCATATAGTCCATCAGCTGACCTTAAAAATGACATCTCAAATGAACATACTTTGCACTCGTAGCCATTTTGTTCTTGTTGAAACAATTAGATCCTACTGGTTATGGTTTTTGTTGTTCAATAGAGGATAACTTTGGAGAATCAAACGATTTTGTAGAAGTGATGAGTGATGGACGACAGAACACATATACTTTAAAATATTTTTATTGATTAAGCTATGCTATTTAGTACAGGTTTATTCTAAACATTCATTTTGCTTTGCTTATAATTTTCCTGCTATTTAAATACCGGAAATATTTTTTGATTAGCATGTCTTTAAACTACAAATATAATATGAAATATGTTACTTGTACACAACTGTCGTGTGGATGTGTGCTATTTTGTGCTATTGACACTGTATAAGATTTTGGCCTAAATAAGCAAATGTATTGATGCATTTCATTGTTCATTAAGCAACATAATTATCACTTAACAAGTCTGCTTCCTCTGTTCTGTCAGAACATTATTCTTTCAGTAATGTTTATTTACTTGCCAATAAGCAATGGGCCTTTTGACTATCCTGAACAGTGGTGGTTTACATAATTTTGCCCCAGGATTTAGCAAGAAAAGGAACTTATTAATGATCAATTATGTGTCAATAATGATTTAATTGGAATCGTGAATCTTGCGTTATATATTGGCCTTTTTTGAAATGTATTAAGACCACGCCACATGCAACCAAACACATAAGAGTGGGTAGTTCTGACCAGATGTCAGGATCTTCTAAAGAAATCCCCTAAATACTTGCACCAAAACTGAAAATTGTGCTCCCTACATTTTGAGGAATGCATGTTCTCCAATGAATCAATATTTGATATACCAAATCTACCTGCCAGAGCAGGTTCTAAAAGAAACTTTTATAATCAAACACTAGTGTTTCATTCATCATAATTTAACAACTTAACTCAAAAGCTAATGAATCTCTTGGGGCTTTGCCCCTCGAGATTTATTAGCATTCTCATGTTTTGATACTGTGATCAAACACTCAAACTCGTTTTTGAAATAGTACATAACATACAAGTTTCCAACTTTGCATACAGCACACAAAATGCAAGATAGACCCAGACATGACTTAGTCGCAACATTTACACCAAATGGAAACCAGGCTTAAAGGACATTGGCAACGAAATATTTTATTGGCTTATTTAATCTTACTGGACCACCTAACCATGAGAATGTCACTATTTTTTTCTGTAACATTTTTGTTTCCGAGTAAAGCGCAAGTAAAATGTTATAAACATAGGGATCTATATTGCGTGAAGGTTTTGGTAACTAAAAATATGTCGTCTTTGCACGTTATAATGAACAAAAATTCTCACAACCAGGCAAGGGAATGAAGGAAATGCTACACTATCGGGTAAAGCCATGTTAAGTGTGTGAGAAGGAAAGGAATGGCGAATTTTACAACTTGAGTGGTTTAATTGTGTCACACATTTGTGAATGATTGGGGTATTATTGAAGCTATACCATAGTATTTTGTGTCAATTGAAATTTAACAAGAAAGGTAACATACGCTCTGGGAAAGGTTTCAGGAACCATCTGTTGTTGTAGGTGTATTCTTTAAACGAAGACACGAGAAGAGATGTTTGAAATGTTATATTAACTTGAGACACCGAGAAAGGTTGAACGCATTGTCAACCAGCGATTTTGAGCACCTTTACCTTATCTGGAGCTAAACTAAAGCCATGAATTTTACTGAAAAATAAATCTAGTGCAGAATTATTGGATACAAGTAATATTATTTTGAAAACAATCTATATTCAAGTTCTAATGATTATTAAATAATAGTTATTCACACGCGATTCCCATTACAGTAATTCAGTAAATATAGTTATTAATTGCGTCAATACACAATATCAATTCTAGAAGTGAGAACTCTAATATTTTTAGATCTTTTAGTTATTTTGTTATACTCTTTTTTACGAAAAGAGTATAACAAAATTAATCTTGTTTGTTTTATTTCTATAATAACAATACAAGCGATGAAGCGATATACTCTACAACAATCAATAACAGGGGCGTAGCCAGGGCCCTGACTTTGGGGGGGCAAGCGTATTTAAGGGATGTCGGGCGACATCCCTGCCGGCAAAATTTAAAATTCTATGGCTCCTAAAATTTTAAAAAATAGGGGTTCCCCCGTGCTGGAGGTCTGGGCGAGAATAATTTACAAGACCATCAAGTTGATAGAAATTAATATTTTAATAATTTCGTAACTCCTTACCTGCCTTAGATGGGAAATGTAAGCAATTTGGCGATAAATTCCAAATTTTAACAATCCTTTTTTATATGTTTACTGAACTGAAATTCTGCCCGACAAAACAAGTTTTTTATGGGATCACTGCTGTTATAAATATGCAGATAAGTCCACATCAAATTTGCATGACTGCAAAAGTCAAACACAAGCTTTTTTCTAATATCTGTAGGCGACTAGGCGTAGCTTAAGAACTATAATTATGTCTATAATTTTACGTCTATTGTTGATAGAAAGTTAAAAAAAAGAACAGACCAATAAATATGTCAATATGAAAGAACGGTTAAAGA
The DNA here is from genome assembly GCA_016169945.1 of Trachythela sp. YZ-2020. Classification (NCBI taxonomy): domain Eukaryota; kingdom Metazoa; phylum Cnidaria; class Anthozoa; order Malacalcyonacea; family Clavulariidae; genus Trachythela; species Trachythela sp. YZ-2020. The sequence goes on along the minus strand of JADLSH010000168.1, from coordinate 1,047,868 downwards.
ACATAAAATGTTTCGCAAAATGCTTCGTCTAAACAGTTTTTACGAGGAAGTCTAAACCAGATTCATTCTTCTGGGTGCACAATCAGTAAACTTCTGAACAAGGATGTTCAAGTCAAGATTCTCCAGCAAATCTACTTCCACCGACATGATAATAAGGTTTTCAAGCCTGTTTTGGTTCATAGTAGATCGCAGTCGCGATTTGACTATCTTCAATTTTGAAAACACTCTTTCCGCACTACATGAAGTGATTGGAAGTGTTAAAGCAATTCTCATCAATTTGCTAACACAACCATAACACTGGGGTTCAGCCTGTAAAGCCTTGAACAAATCAAGAAATTCGGGATTCCGTTTCTCAGATACGGCCTTTTCAATGACGTCGGTTACCACTGATGATAGCTGCAACGAAAATATTTCACTCTCCAAAGCCTCCAAATCGATATCATTCTGGAACCATTTTGCCGCTACAGAAATGCTTTCCCATGCTTGTGAATTGGATATTCGAGAAGGATGTAAGTATCCAAGGCCTTTGAGGACGACAACTTGCGACAACATAATTAAAATGCGACCGACCAGAAAGAGTTAAAAAAATTAAAACACTTCCGATACACGCATACATATTTGCTAGATTTTTTCTAGAATTTATAAATTAAATCAGTTGTTTTTTTCTGGGAAACTGACCTTCTTTCACCATGACATACCCCCCCCCAACAATTTTCTACCCGGATTTCAACGTTTTGGAAAAATGGTTTCTGGAATGATTGGAGGGGCGACCGCCCCCCCTTGGCTACGCCCCTGATCAATAATATACCTTGAATACGAATACAGCATGCTATTTGTAGTTTGTTTTATGCAATAGCGCGCTTCTTTATACTACACTGTCCAACTGCATTGAAAGTATAAAAGGAGTAGTTAAAATCTTGATGAACTATCCAAATTTTTAGGCCTTTATTCTCTTGTGTATTTTGAAACAAATAATAATAATTTATTCCAAACATAGTACCAAAAGAGATACAAACAAATTACAAGGTAATAGATAACACCTAATACTAGCCTATATTATATAAATATATCTAGTTGTATGATTGTAGTAGTTCAAAAGTTGTTAATATGTCATAGCAGTATTTGAAATAGCAATAACATAATTGCGCCAGCTACTTAGGTTTAATAGTTAGTATTAGTATAGACTACATTGTGACAATTTTATTTACTGTTGTATTTTCAATAATAATTGGAACTCGTAACTGAATGTGCTGATAGAGATTTGATTGTTTTGCAATTTTTATGCATTTATCCAGCGAGACATTCAGGGGATATAGACAATAATAGCATAACATTCCATAAGGATTTCCTATGCGTCTATTTTTTATAGCATATCCTTGAGAAATTAGAAAATGTTGCTGTGTCTTTCCAAATGTGCGAAAATTTCCCTCTTGATTACCTAGGAAAATTGTTCCTTAGGATGAGAGTTTATCACTGCTTGAAGTTTGCTAATCCTAACTTTTCATCTTCCAAGAAAAAGGACAGGAAATATATAAAAGTTGCTCACTTGTAATCATCCATATTCAATCAAAACTCTTCCATCAAAAAGGACAGCTTGCTGAATGATCAGATCAGATAAACCATAAACTTTACAAATTTAAATCGTAAATATTCAAGAGGAAAAAAGGTCAACAATCACAGCAATCACTGTAGCGGCACAGGCTAGCTCATGAGAATTTCAAAGCTGGAACATAAACTTGGAAATTCTATATTTCTACATATTTTTGACAACTACAAAAGTAATCAAACACGTTTTTGCCATATAATATCCCAGCGGGCAAAAGGACGTCGATTCAACGTTGAAACGACGTCACTTTCAAACGTTGGATAGACATGGAAAAAAGTTTGAAAATCCAAATGGAATCGACCTTGCTATCATGACCTCTAAACATAGTTGAAGTAACAACGTTGATTGAACGTCTGCCTTTTGACGTAGAAATGACGGTGAAATCATGACGTTGTTTGAACGTCAATCGCATCGACGTTGAAGCAACGCCACTTTCAGATGTTGGATAGACATTGAAAAAGGTTGAAAATGTAAATGGGATCGATGTTGCTATCATGACCTTTAAACAACGTTGATTGAACGCCGGTGGTTTGACGTCGAAATGAAGTTGATACAACGTCGTTGTTTGAACGTCGTTCGAATCAAGGTTCAATTAGCGACGCCATTTTTAAACGTTGACGATGAAAACAAGTTTTAATAATGAAATAAGCCATGGTACTACTCTAAATTTTAGGCATCTCGATCACTCGTTAGGACATGCAGAATGTTAAAATGTTCGTGTAGATGGAAATTTCAAGCGAAAGCAATTAATATATATACTTATATACATAAACTATATGCTGGTCGATGTTACTTTTACAACGTCCAAACGACGTTTAAATAACAACATTGTGTTACGGACAGTTTATATTTTATTTACATAAAGTACGATCATAGTTCTAATTGCATTCGCAGGCTCGGGAGTCGTATTTTAGTAGTCAATATTGTAAATCGAGTTGGAGATTTATGCGTTAAATATATGATAATTTTGAAGTAAAATTGGTCTAAAACACAGTCATTTTGAACCGGCAAATAGCTCTCAAGTTGGTGAGAACATTTGGTCCTTCGGAAACCGGATATTTCATCGAATTTATGCATAAAAAAGTCAAAAGTGAAAGCTTCGAAATTATCCAAGATGGCTGAAACTTTAGAGAAATTGGAACGACTAAAACGGGAAAAGAAGAACGCGAAAACAAGATTAACCAGACGAAAAAGCAAATTACACGAAATGATATCAGTGAATAGTGCAAGTAAGAATGGAATTAGATGGTGTATAAATAGTATAAAATCGGAGTTTAACATTATAGAGAAGTTACTAAACAACTTGAAGGAACTTTATATATTTGACAACGTAGAGGAGTCTGAAGTTGAAGTGGGAAAGTTAGACAAAGAAATCGAAGAAATTGGGGATCAAGTAGACGATATTATTGAAGTGGCAGAGATAAATTTAAAGGACAGGTTAGAACAAGGAGAATCAGAATCAGTAGCTCGTTCTGAGGATTGGGGCAAGTCAACAAAAGGTCATGGTTCATTACAATCAGAGTACGAGTATCAACAACAATCAGATATAGACGAAGCGAAGAGAAGGATTACAGAACTTCAAGAAGAGGAAAGGAAAAAAGAAGAAGAGCTCTGTCAAAAGAGTGCAGAGCTGGAATTGGCAAAGCAAAGAACGGATGAGGCATGTAAGATTGCATCCATTATTGATATTAGATCACACATAAGTAGCCCTTTACATATTGTCAATAACTCTGATGAAACATGTTCCCCAAGCCTACTACAGCAAGTTTCACACCCTAGTTTCCCTCCCCTGGAGACATACCCAAGTGAGTTACCTCAACAAGTCCCAGACCCCAGTGTCCCTTCCCCAGAGAAATACCCTGAAAGTCAGTTAGTCCATCAAATCTCAGTACCAAGTATCCCACCACCTCACCTAGTCCCAAATCAGTCGCCATGGCAACCAATTCGAAACCTTGATTTACTACAGCAACCCAAGACCCAGCTAACCCTGATCCTAGAAAAACCCCGACCCAGTTCCCACAACACCCTGTCCCAGATTCTGATTTGAGCTATCATAACCATTCACCACGAGGGACTCCAGAGCATTTGCAGTCGAAAGATACCCCTGATAGTCAACATGTAAACACCAATATACTGCAACCTGACCTTCAATATAGTAGGACTAGACACATTCAAACACAACCCAGTCATATTCCATATACATGGCAACCATCTCCTACCCATACAAGCTCAAATATTCAGGCACCACAACGGGTGGCACCTATAAAATTGAAAGGCGTGGACTTGCCAGTATTTGACGGTGAAGACAAAACTGAATACGAACAGTGGAAAGCGGCATTTATGTCAGCTGTTGACCAAACAAACATACAAGTCAATGAGAAAATGTTACGTTTACAAAGTAGCTTGAGAGGGAATGCACTGAGACTGATTAAAGACCTAGGATTCACCATTCACGCGTATGACAGAGCTAAAGAAAAATTAGAAAAGAAGTATGGGGGGCAAAGGAGACTTCAAATCAAGACTTTGACAGTGTTAAAGAATTGGAAGAAACTGCAGCAGAAAAATCTAAAGGATTTGGAAGAATTCCTAAATGTGTTGGACATAACACTAATTGTATTAAAGGACACCTGTGATCCACAAGGGGATCTATTGGGACAAAGTTTACACTTGTCAAGTAAGGAGAAATTACCAGAGGAAGATGTGCAGCGTTATAAAGCATGGTTAATGGAGCACTCCAAAGAGGACACCTTTGAGACACTAGTTGAATGGGTTGAATTAAGGGTTCGAATCATGGAAGAGGCTAGGGAAGAAACCGGTGGACTGGGAACAAGCAAGATGACGACAGACCGAAACGAAGAAGAGACAGAAATTTCAATTCTGGTTCCAAAGATATGAAGTGTGTTGTGCCAACATGCAAGAGAAACCATCCTCCGTGGACTTGTGATGAATTTAAAGCACTACCTGTATCAAATCGTAAAGCATTAATCGACAAGTCAAAACGGTGTTTCAGATGCTTAGCTATTGGGCATAGAGCAGCTAAATGTAATCGAGCAAGGCGATGCGGAGTCGATGGCTGTGATAGTACCCAACACAATAGGTTACTTCACATTTCTGGTAACAATCAACAAGTTCCTCGAGTGGAGATTTCAGAAGTTCCAGAAACAAACAGCACTCAAGACGGTGTACGTGGGGCACAGGCAAACGAAGGTAACGGTAGTACAAGATCTTATGTATCTCAACGGACTGACCGTGTATCTCTAATGGTGCTACCTGCAGTTATCAAAAACGGCGAAAGAAAACTGAAAGTAAACGTTATGTTAGATCCGTGTTCCACTGGGTCATATGTAACAGAAGTTGCAGCTCAAGAACTACAGTTAAAGGGAAAAATGCAGGACTTGACGATCTCGGGGACAGGTGGGACCCAAGTCGCAAAACAGTCCAAACAAATTAACTTGGTAGTATCAAGTTTAGATGGAAAGTTTTCAGACCATTTATCAGCCAACGTTTTGGACAACATAACCGGAGGCACACCTGCATTCAACTGGGCAGAAATGAAAGACAAGTGGCCCCATTTAGCTCTCATTCCCTTTGATCGCAGTGCCAGACGCCGGCAGATCGATGTACTGATAGGCAGTGATCATCCGCTGTATCACCAAGTCTTCGAGGAAGTACGCGGTAGCAAGTCGACAGATCCAATCGGAAGACTTACCCAGTTAGGATGGGTATGCTTTGGTCCGATTATGGTTGAGCAACATCGGCGCGAATCCTCTTCACACTTCACACGCACCTACCGTTCCAACCATGTTGAGCGACCAGCAAGACGACCAACAACAAGACGACCAGCTGAGACAGTTCTGGGAGCTTGAAGCTCTCGGTATTACGGACAATCAGGATCACAAGACCTCTGATGAGAAGGAAGCAATTGCCAAAGTGACCGAGTATAATTCATAGTGAAGGAAGATATTCAGTGGGAATTCCATGGAAGGAAGGGGAACCGAAGCTGGAGAATAACTACGATGTAGCGTTAGAAAGACTTAAGAGTCAGGAAAAAGCACTCAGAAGAAGAGGACCCGAGGCAATGCAAGCGTACAACAAAATCATTGAAGACTACGAGACAAAGGGCTATGTAAAGAGGGTTCAAACGAACAATAACATAGACCAGTGGTTTTTACCACACTTCGCAGTAATAAAAGAAGATAGAACAACTACAAAGACACGCATCGTGTTTGACGCTGCAGCTAAGAATCGTGGTAAAAGCTTAAACGACGCAATCCATCCTGGTCCCAAACTTCAGAACGACTTGCTCAATGTTTTGATACGATTCAGACGTGCACCAATCGCTTTGTCGGGAGATATCTCGGAAATGTTCTTGCAAGTCGGCTTGTTGGAAAACGATCGTCCTTACCATCGGTTTCTATGGCGTAACACTGATGCATCTCAGGAACCGAGAGTGTACGAGTTCCAACGACTAGTTTTTGGTAATACAGCTTCACCATTTTGCGCACAGTTTGTTATCCAGAATCACGCGCAGGCGAAGGCAGCAGACACAGTTAGTAATTCCATGTACGTTGACGACGTTCTCGACTCGTGCGAGACTTCACAAGAGGTTATCGAATTAAGGAGACAGCTTTCAGAGATGTTGACCGCAGCGCATTTCCATCTACGAAAGTGGTCGTCAAATGACAGGTCCGTTCTAGAAGATGTACCAAAGGAGGACAGGCAACCGCCAGTTCTCAAAGAAAGAGCCACGGAGAGAGAAGTGCTAAGTTCGATCTCGACGCTATTTGACCCACTACAGTTTCTATCACCATTTACGGTTAGAGCCAAAATCCTTATGCAGGACATATGGTCTGCTGGACTTGATTGGGACGATCCACTACCAAAGTCACTATTAGATCGATGGCAGCAATGGGTAGACGAATTGCAACGCCTGTCTACCTTTGAAATTCCAAGGTGTCTACGACAACCCTCCCCTGTTGAGATGGAACTTCACATGTTTTCTGATGCGTCGAAAGCAGCGTATGCAGCTTGTGGTTATCTCGTGTGTCGCTATGAAAATGGTACATCAACCTCAGTCTTGATTGCATCTAAGTGTCGAGTTGCTCCAGTCAAAGCGATGTCTATTCCTCGGCTAGAATTGATGGGAGCGGTTATTTCAACACGGCTGGCAAGTACCATTCTCAAGTCAATCGAAGTATCCAAGGTGGTGTTCTGGACAGATTCTACGAACGTGCTATATTGGGTCAAGAATCGAAGTCGCGACTTTAAGACTTTCGTAGCCAACAGGATCGGGGAAATTCAAAAGACGACAAACTAAACGCTAAAGGATGTTGTTAGATGGCGAACTAAACCCTGCAGATCTGGCTACTCGTGGGATTAAAGTTTCAGAATTAGCAGAGAGCAGAGTGTGGAAAGAAGGCCCAGAGTTCCTGTTAGAGAGCGAGACGAGCTGGCCTACACGCTTAACTGGAACGAATGCATTGCAGGGTGAAACAACAGAGGAATGCAAGGTAGAAAGAGCTCATGCTGCACAAATATCTGAAGAGATTGGCCCAAACCCACGGAACTTTTCGAGTTTTTATCGTCTTGTTCGCGTCACGGCATGGGTGAGACGGTTCGTGAGTAACTGCAAACAGAAAGTTGATCAACGAGTTCTAACTGCCAACTTCACTGTTAATGAAGTAAAACAAGCAGAAGTCTTCTGGTTCAAACGTGCACAGACAGAAAGCTTCCAAGACGACAAGGGTCGGAAATGTCTAGAGAACCTAAATCCAATGAAAGATGAAGATGGACTTCTTCGTATAGATGGACGTTTACGTCATGCAGAATTACCGTACGAAAGCAAACATCCGATAATACTGCCAAGGCACACCCTATCACTAAATTGGTGGTGCAATCGGTGCATGAACAACTCGGTCACGGTTCAGGAGTTGAACATACCCTTTGTGAGCTACGTTCGAGATTTTGGGTGATAAAAGGTAGAAGATTGGTACGTGAGATTCTTCATCATTGTCAGGCGTGTAAGAAACGGTTTACCGCTAAACCCATTGGTCAGATGATGGCACCACTGCCAAAACAAAGAGTGACGTCATCAATGAAAGCCTTCGATCGTGTTGGTGTCGACTATGGAGGACCATACCTAACGAAACAAGGACGTGGCAAGAGCCGAGCAAAAAGATATCTGTGTTTATTTACCTGCCTTGTAACACGTGCCGTACATCTGGAATTGGCTTACTCATTAGATACGGACTCGTTCATGAACGCGTTCGCCCGAATGATATCACGGAGGGGGACGCCTTCGTATGTCATATCAGATAATGGTACCAACTTCGTTGCAGGAGAACGAGAATTACGAGAACTCATCGAAAAGTTAAATCAAGAAAAGATTGTACGCGACAGTTCACGATTCTCGCAGATTGAGTGGCATTTTAACCCTCCAGCTGGTCCGCACTTCGGAGGGGTATTCGAAGTTATGATAAAGAGCGCCAAGAAGGCAATAAAGAGTATACTGGGAGACGCAGAGGTGTCCGATGAGGAATTGCATACTGCCATATGCGGAGCGGAAAAGCTGTTGAACTCAAGACCCATCACCTACGTGAGTTCTGATTCTAACGATTTATGCCCTCTCACACCAAATCATTTCGTCCACGGACAACTGGGAGGAAAGTTTGCTGTGGAAGCGAGTGATGAAGAAACGTTGGATCCTCGTAAAAGATGGCACCGGGTTCAACAATTGATAAATCAAGTTTGGAAGAGATGGAGAAAAGAATTACTCCCAACGCTGAATCGCAGAAAGAAGTGGTTTCATCCTACGCGAAATATAAAGGAAGGAGACGTGGTTTTGATGATGGAACCCAACGCCAATCGTAGTGACTGACCATTAGGACGGATTGTAGAGACCTTCCCTGGAGAAGACGGTTTGGTAAGGCTGAAAGCTAGGGGTAAAGAATATCTAAGACCAGTTTATGGAGGGGAATTAGGGACAAAATTGTTATAGAAACAAGGCACTGTTGTGTCATTAGGGTCGTACTGGATAGGCAATGGGTCGTACTGGATAGGCAATGGGTCGTATTGGATAGGCAATGGGTCGTACTGGATAGGCAATGGGTCGTACTGGATAGGCAATGGGTCGTATTGGATAGGCAATGGGTCGTACTGGATAGGCAATGGGTCGTATTGGATAGGCAATGGGTCGTATTGGATAGGCAATGGGTCGTACTGGATAGGCAATGGGTCGTGGTATCTCACATATTATTGCGCATGCGCGTAAATACAGCTAACAACAAATAACGTGGGCTCGCCGCGCTCTGAAAGTCTAAAAGAGAACTTTTATAGTTTTATATATGTTGATTTATTCCAATGAATTTGATACTTTGTCAGCATAGAATTGTTTAAAATGTCAAGAGACCGTGAAGACATGTTACAACGTGCTAAAGATGCGTTAAAGAACGCACTAGCCGAGTTGGAAACAGAGCCACAGAGCTCAACTCAGAATACTGTCGAGACGACTATGTCGACTATAAACAACGCTCGTCAAAGACAACAAAGTGCAACTGATGATTTCAGGTGAGTCAATAAAAAATATACGGAATCTACGAGTGTACGTGCCATGTATTTTCTTCAAAGCATGTTATAAATAAATAAGTAATATAAAAAATTATTTGGAAAACACGTGAGATATCGCTTCCCATTTTGGCGCGATCATGACAAGCATCCAACACGTGTTCTCATTTTAATATCTGCAGTCCAGTAATAACGTACTTGGGACAATTTCAGGAATTTTTCTATGTAATAAATAGGAGTATTCACGTAAGCGAGGAACTACTAGATATCACCAGCGAGAGGCAAATCACTCCTTAAAAGTGACTAAAATTTTTTGTAATATTTTGTAATATAATTTTTTTGATATTTCAAATTTTTTTGTATTTTTTCCCTATTTTTGTGGTTTTTCTTTTTTTTGGTTTTTCTGAAGTGTACGAGATTGAAATCAGTGATTTGCTCCTTGATCACCAGTTCTAGTTATAAACATGTACAGTTGATTGTATTATTTACATATATATCTAATTAAATATTTAGAAGAGCTTTCCCTGGCCTCTGTTCAAGAAATGTGTCAAGACCGTCCACATCGAGAACACTCAGTACACCACAACCACCTCCGAAAAGATCAAAGCAATTGGTTGGTTACACACCAGTCAGTTTCAAAGTCCCAGACACTTGGACTCATGATGTTTGTATCCTTGGGAGGTGTGATGAATCTGTAACTCCAGATAGAAGTAGAAGTGAAGCCTTGACAACTGCTGGACTTGGGAGAGTGAGAATAGTATTTCCAAACAGAAAGGCATCCCATAATGATCTCCAAAAATTTTTGGAGAGCAAGTTTCCCAAAATGAAAGCCGGAGGAGGATTTGAAGTTCTCCGGGCTCACGGTGGTGGTGGAGGTCAAAGATCGTTGATTCCATTACCACCAAGCCAAGAAGGGTATACCATCCCTTACTTAAAGGAAAGGCTGAATTCTGCTGTGGCCTACATAAGGCCCTTACAAGCAGATCTTGACGAAACAAGTTCTGGTGAGGTAACGTACTGTACAGTGTGCTGTTTTCATATTATAATAAAAAGCCTACTTTTTTGCAAATTTAATATCATCAGTTGTTTTTCTTATATTTGAATTCCATCATTACAGAGTAAAATCATCTGGCACAAACCAGAATATACTTGTCTGGTGTTACATTGACTAACCCATTAACTGGCAGTACCATACCACTGATGAGTAAAACCAAAATTGCATGACACAAAGTTCAATTATTTTGAAATCTAAATAATTTTTTGTAAACCGGAAGCAGCTATTAATTAGTCTTTGTTTACAATTGACACACCCATGATGCTCCCCAAAATGCCATAGCAACAACCTGAATTGTAATTTGACTAATCGACAAATGGACATGATCAGATATTACAATCAATATTGAAATATATTATATACAATATTGAAATATAAAGACCACAAAAGTAAGTTCCAACATATTGTATATTTAATAGGTAATTTGATAAACTTTTCGTGTGGCTATGTGCACTCAAACATCGACACTATGGTTGATCATTCCATGTTTAATACATTGTGTTTGGTTTTGGCTGTTGCTTGAGTTTTTGTTGACATTTGGACAATGTTTAATCGAAAATTTTGTTGATAATTTGTCCAGTCTTATTTGTAAATTTTTTTTTATATTCTTTACTGTTTGACTCACTTTTATGTTGATTTTTATGAAAAAATCTGCCTCAATCCAGTCTAGTGTGTTTGCCATTCCATCAGTATGAAATCTATGTACAGTACATGGTGATCCGGTTGAATTCTATCATTCAATGTGATTGGTTACAGAGCTTTAGTCTTATTGGTTCAAAAATTTGGGAATTGCACTATTTTTAATCAAATTGCAAGAAATGCCATTGATTTCAAAATGAATATAATAACAACCTACTGTATATCAGCTATAAGTTGTCTTACTTATATCGTTATTTTAGTCATTGTACGTTATACGTAATATTAGTAGTCATATTAGACTAGTTGTTAGTTATTAGGTAGTTACACGACCACATCAGTTATGCTGTAATAAATGCTTTTATTATTATTATTATTATTACTTGAATGCGTGTGTAGGTCGCTTAACTGGTGATGGTCAAAAAGTGGGTGTTACATGGATAAACAGGTGTACATCTCTCATTATCTAATTTATATTACTGTAAATAGGTGGAAGCTGGACCAATCGTTCCTTGCATTCATTGCAATAAGGAAATGCCATTTACTAAAGTGAAAGAACACAACTGTATTTCTGAGTGAGTAACTTTTGTATTTAATTAATTAACAATGCCCATTATAATTTTAATTGTGATGTAGTATCTAATGCTCAAGGATCAAAATGGCCAATTCCTCTAAAAATAGATATTTTTGCCTTTTGTTTCCCAATATTGGTATGCATTCAAATTTGAGCAGTCACACTTGCCCGAGCAGTTTGTGTTGCATAAACATCAAAGGTTAATCTGACACGAGTTTCCCACCTGTATATTATTCCAAATCTTTGCCATCAGATTTTTGCAACATCAGAGGGGAAGACAGACACCAGCATTCTTTAATAATGACAGAGGGCCAGTGTGTATGAAAATGTTCGGGTATAAATGTGTCAGTGGTTATATGTCCTGATTTAACTGTGAAATGACAGTTAAATTCACTCAAGAGTATACTGTATTACTGGCCTCAGAGCTACATGCACTGATGCACATGCACAAAATGTTGATTATTAATAATAAATTTGCAGTCTATTTTAAGTGATTATTAATAATAGTTTGCCAACTATGGTTTGCCAATATACCTTTAGTACGGTACTTTTATATATACGTTTTAGTACTTTTTATATATGTATAGTATATTTTAGAAAGTAAGGTTTGAGTAAAAGCATCTGACTATATATTGATTTCTGAATTTTTGCACTTTAAAATTTGATTGTAATCATGGCTATACTTTATGTATTTATAGAGCAGCTGATTTCAACAATGTCAGTGAGGATGCTATTTTTGTTGATGGCCCCAGCACATCAAGTAGTACACCTTCGCACAGTAGTAGTATTGGTAAGTTCACTCACTGCATTGAATTATTTCTGGAATAGGGCAATTGGAAATCCCATGTATCATTTATGTTATGTTATTTAGTGATGTGCGAAAAGTACTTAAGGGAGATGGGTCACATGACCAATTGTTATAAACAGGCCTTAATTAGCTGGAAGAAGAATAAAAAAATATAAAAGGTTGTTTCTTTTTCTATTGTTAGTTGAAATTTGTATATCTTAATTATTTTGTAGGCCAAGCCAGTGGTAGCAATGCTAAACAAATAGAAGCTGATCTAAGGTTGGCAAGGAGGTTGGATGAAGAGCTCAATGACGACCTAGAAATCATCAATACAACCATTTCAGATGTTCCTACAAGTCTGGCCGAAGAACTTGCAGTGGCTGCTTTAAAGTCTGAATCAACAAAATCGATTGATCTTTATGTGCAGCGCTCAAGGGTTTTAAAGAATGTCTTTGAAGAGCTAAAAGGCGAAAAGTTTGAAACAAGCAAATTGTCTGTCGAGTTTGTTGGGGAACCTGCAGCAGATACAGGCGGTCCTACAAGGGAGATGTTTTCAATTGCATTTCAACAAGCAATTGATTCCAGGATTACAAGAGGTACACATCCAACAATGACGTTCATGCATGACCAGTCAGCCTTGACTGAAGGCGAGTATAAAATGTTTGGCCAACTCGTTGCACTTGCTCTACTCAATGGAGGTTGTGGTCCTCATTTCCTGCTTCCATCCCTTATTCATTTTGTTCTTGGTACCCCTGATGAACAAGATGTTACCAGTCTAATTGAGCAGCTGCCCTTGGAGAATCATGATATAAAGAAGAAACTGCAAGACCTAAACAGCTGCCGTGACTCAAAACATTGGAATGAAGCAATGTCAAACTTTGATGAACGTTTCGATATGGGAATAAATTCAGCTACCGCTCCATTTGAAAAGAAGGAAGAAATTTTAAAGGCTGCTGTTAAACACATCATGCTGAGTTCTGTAGCAGAAGAAATTTACAGCTTTCAAAAGGGCTTGTCATTGTTTAATGTACTGGCCATAATGAAGAAATACCCTGAGCAAGCATTCAAGGAACTTGCTCATGTTGAAATTGTGGAAGAAGATGTCCGGAAGCATTTCACGCCAATCTTTTCAGTAAAAGGCTCCACGAAAAGAGCTAGTGAGGAAGTGATAGCTTATAATTTTAACCAGTTTCTCAAAAAAGTTAGTCAAGGTGCAATTATCCGCACTGTGCTAGATCTAGATGGTGTTTTGAGTACTACGTCATCTTCACCAGAAATTGTTCTCATCCTCAACCTTAATGATGTATTACAATTCATCACTGGGTCCCGTTATGTTCCGCCTGGAGGAATCAAGGGGTCAATGTTGTTTCAGCATGATGTGATGCGTGGGGCAAGAGCAAAAGCCAACACTTGTGGGAATACAGTTACCTTCCCTGTGAACAAACGATATAGTTCTGAAGATTCCTCTGAGTTCACATCCAATTTTGCAGATGATATTTTCGATGGGCCAGGTTATGGCTGTGTTTGAACTCTGGTTGGTGGAACATAATAGAAACTTCTATCAGAGTTGTTTGTCAACGTTTTAAATCAGACATTTATTGCAATTGTTTTATAAATTTGTTTATCCTGTTTCGTTTTTACTGTATACAAACGTTTACGTGTACAAAAGACTATATATTTACGTATCTTCAATATCAGAGGTGTAGCTTGGAATCCAGGAATCCAGTTTCCTAATAGATTACCTGATGTTGTCTGAGCTCGACCCTTTCCCTCTCTATACACACCACTGTTTCAAATCACATATAGATATGCTGATTTGGAAAAGTGTAAAGTGTAAATACTCTATGTGTTACAGAAGTTTATTGATTATGAGATACTGTTCATTTGGTCATGAAAACTTGTTCTAATAATTGTTTGTAGTTTGATTATGTATGAAGGTGCCATGGGCTTGCTATATATTATTTATATTCTGACAAATGTTTATATTATTTATATTCTGACATGTCTATTTTTATATAATTTTTTTGAAATTGTCTGCTGGTAAAGGAATTTGCACAGTAACTTTTGAATTTTCATGTAAATCACTTTATTATCCACTTTGTGTTGGGATTTGTGATGTTGACTGGTGAAGCTTTTCTGTTACAAACAGAGACACTTGTATGTAGGTGTTGATACCATATGCATCATCATCTTGAAGTGGGTGAATCTTGTCTTTTAGATCCTCTAAATCAATGTCTGAAATGGGTTGGGTCACATCCTGCACATCAACTTCATATTCAGCTTCAGGACAGAATGAATGTTCTTCTGTCTCTATTCCATACTCAGTCCATAACTGTTGGTTATAATATATAAATTAAAGTATGTCGATTTTTCAATAAGGTATAGTTCTCAAATTAACCCATTAATAGAGTAAAATACTGAAGAAGGGTGCATCTAGGTGCATTGCCAGCTAATGGGTTAATAAAGACTTTATTCACATGAAAATTGACGTAACATACCTGCAGTGGTTGATTTTGAATCATTTGTGCTGCTAAGTCATTACTTGTAGCAATGTTGCACAACCCACTTATCCACAGCTGGTTTGGTGTCCGATTCCGTGCTGTTCGTATGGGATGATCATTCCATCCATCAACAAAGTGACAGAGATGTTTGTTTATTCTGTCAATAAATACGTAGTGCAAACAGAACATATGTACCTCATTGCTTACATCTAAGTAACCTGCTTCTTCCATGTAGAAGAATACAGAGTAATAAATGTAAAGACAACCAACAAAAATATCCCTCCATAATCGTTCAATCCTTTGGTTGTGAACGCTTGGACCAGTGATGAAGCTCCCTCTTCCTGGGCCCCTACCTGGATGGTTTAACATGTATTGTGCTACACCGACATTTTCAGTCCCTTGATCTGCACGAACACGGGATGGTAAACCATGTTGCTCCACTGCCTTGACAAACTGACTTAAAACTGTAGCTGCCTTATTATTCCCACTGCATGACATAAACATTATTTTTCTTGAAAATCCATCTATGCCACCATGAATAATTATTTTCCACCTAAATTATAGTAAGCATAAAAATAGTTGGATCTTAATGGCAAGCCTTCATCATCTGCACATAACATTTGAATAAATTATATTATATGCGTCACTATTTTGTTTTGTACACCTCTGGCTAACCAGGCTCTTATGTGCGACCACACAGCACCATTAAATGTGTCTACAAAATATGTCATCATAAGAATACACATTTGACACCAGCATGTCATCACACACACAAACTGTAAATTTCATGCCCCTCCCCAGGGGGACCAATTTTCTTGAAAATGTGCACCACTACTGACCAATATATCTAATGAAAAGTTTTTGTCACCTTTTCAGTTTATGGTTGCCATCAATATGCCAGAGTGCAAGAGGTCCTCGCACATTGTATACTCTCCTATGGGTAACTTTTAATTGAAGAGCTCGAACAAAAGTTCCCTCTGGGTCGGTCCTTCTCATTGACAGTCTGACTCTTTCCTCTTGCAACTTGAAACCTCTTGCGAGAAGATGACCTCGCATTGATTTGTAACCACAGTTTTTAAACTCTGAACTGATTTCCATGACAATGTTATCTAGTTCCTCGTCACTCAAAAGTGCATAAGACTTTCTAATTGACAAATTGCACTCATGCAGTCTTCGATGAATTGTTTTGACGCTAATACCCAACATTTTTGCAATGCCTGTAGCTTTAAAACCATAATCTACAAAAAGTTCAATTTGTTCCTTTGGGATTTTAAGCCTTGGCCTTCCAGGTGTACGAGTAGAACAACATGCATCTGTCTCATGTTCAGTTACAAAACTACAAGTATTTTGACTGTCGAATCTATTTATAGTAGATAACAATTCCTGGGCTTGAAGAAGATGCTCCACGAAGGTTTCTTCTTTTTCAAAATGATCTCCAAACCTTGTACACAAAGAAATGAGCCAATCTAGTCGGTACGTAGCATAGTCAACATCGACATCGTGATTTCCAATGCCATTCAAATAATTCAGAAGATCGCAAATAACCTCCTTAAAATTGTTTGATAACAGTTCCTGCGGCGTTTGGTGTTGACCTTCGTTTGATGTACGAGATGACATATATTTTGGTAAATTTATGATATTTAAAATAACTGAATAGTGAATATATACTGTACGAGAATATATATATTGTAAAAAAATTTGCTGTTTAAGGTGGCTCCCTACAGTAATGCATGAGATGATCGCGGGACGAGAGTCAAAAACGCGTGGCAAGTACGTGGACTTTCCCACGCAAATTCGACGATCAAAACAAAACAAAGATATTTCGCCCGGTTTTTTAAAATAATTTTTACTCGATTCTGAACGATTTGTAATGAAAAAACTTTGAATAATCCTTAGTTTTATGTGACAAAGCATCAGTAACACCAATGAGTGATTTTAACTATGATACAAATATCGCTTGGATAAAAAAAGCTTGACAGGAATATAAAAGTGAATTTTTCAAAAACATTTTAGATATAATGTTCACTAATAAGAGTTTATTAAACATTTATTAACTATTGTATAAAAACTGTTAAAGGTTATAAAAGTCGTTTAGTGATACTTGCATGTTTTTTACAAGTTAAACAGTAAAAATATCACAGTTCTATAGCAAAATACCGACTTGTTCATCTTCAGCAAAATTACAAAACTAGGCAAAGTCGCAAAGATATGTCCAGCTGTACGGCTGTTGAAGCTTGTGAACTGAGTAAATGGAAGGATTCAATTGGACTTAAATCGATCTAACCCTCCACAGTATTTCTTGGTAGTCCATGGCTCTCAAATATATTGAATAAACGTCAAAATCAAAAGATAAAAACACATCTTTTTTGCACGTTTTTGCACGATGAAAACGTTTTTGCACGATGAAAGCACATCTTGCGCCCGCAAACTATCATTCACTAGTCAGCGACGTTTATAAAAAAATATAGAATATTTGATAGAAAATTTCACCCAATTTTGACCCAATTTTTCACCTTTATATGCGTTTTACTCTTTAGTTTTATCGGTAACCTATCTTCAAATTTTGACCATAAATTTTAATTTTGGTAAATTTTATATATTTCAATTTTAAAAAAAATCGCTAGTGTAGAAATCTTTATATAAAATTTTCGAGTTTAAAAAAATTGCACACTAGCGATTTTGATTAAACTTTCATAATAGTTTCAGAACATTATGCTTAAAACTTATATGAAATAAAAAAGATGGGTCACCGACTTTGTTTTTTAGATACGGACAATTTTATGCGCATAGTAACCACATGTCAGGCTTACGTCTTGTTACCATGGCAACGATGACACTACCTGAACCGGGTTATAAATATTCCATAGATGGTGAATATTACCCTCGAGTATAAAAAACTTCGTCATCTGCGATAATACTCGTTTAAAAACGATTTATTATAAAGCTAAAATAACTGTAGGGAGCCACCTTAAAAATAAAGCATATTTCTTTGCGTTTTCCACTATATTTTTGCCGTTTTCCATTTTCCCACTTTCCGCTGACCCAATGCCTATCCAGTACGACCCATTGCCTATCCAATACGACCCATTGCCTATCCAATACGACCCATTGCCTATCCAGTACGACCCTAATGACACAACAGTGCCTTGTTTCTATAACAATTTTGTCCCTAATTCCCCTCCATACCAGTTCACCGTTTATGTCCATTGGAATATGTTTGAACAATATCACAAACACTAGAAGAATCAATAGTAAACCAGTTGGTGGAAGTGAGGACATATTGAACTTTATTTGGCATTAACATTAGAGAATAGTTATTATTCATCGTTGCGTTGAACATTTTCAAGTTAGATTTAATTAACGAATGCTTTGACATTCGGGAGGGGGATGTTACAGACAGTTTATATTTTATTTACATAAAGTACGATCATAGTTCTAATTGCATTCGCGGGCTCGGGAGTCGTATTTTAGTTGTCAATATTGTAAATCGAGTTGGAGATTCATGCGTTAAATATATGATAATTTTGAAGTAAAATTGGTCTAAAACACAGTCATTTTGAACCGGCAAATAGCTCTCAAGTTGGTGAGAACAGATTGGATGTTTGTCATATAAGTCAATACATTGTTATATTAAGCTGAGAATATTGAATTAAACTTTGGTACCTAATAATGTCTCCCAATATAATTAGGACGTCAAAGTTCGATTTCACTTGATAATTTAGTAAAGCCCAAAAACAATATAGAGAAGAATATATTTCATAAATTTTGCGATATGTTCTTGTTTATTTAACATGTAAAATTGACTTCAAAGGAATATTATAGCACTTAATTGTTCTTCAATTCATCCCCATTATTTGGTTTTCCTTCCCCCGTCACCAACTCTATATCAGGGACATACTTGAGTAACATCATGATTTGACACGTAATTTCTGCCTGATCTATTGCGGTCGGCTGTTTCAAAACGCTTTCTACAAAAAAGAAACAATTACATATTATTAATGAATATAGATGATCTGATGACTCGTTCTCGCTCTTTGGTTGAAAAATTTAAGGTTGATAGATAATACTAAGAATAATTAGCACTTACTATTCACAATTTGAAATACTTTTGTGGTTCCAAATGCAAATTATCAATGTTATATATACTTCAAATAATTACCTGTGCATCACAATATTCAATTTACCCCGAAACAAAGTTGAAAGTCCACCATTTTTCCTTTTTAAATATTGCTCTTGACTCGAAGACGAAGCCATGCAAATACATTCTACAAACTAATACAGTTGCTAAAACCCGTTTTTTATACCCCACCGAACGAGATAAATGTTAAAGTTTGACTAACCTGTTCAACTTTTCTTTATCTGCTTTTCGTTGGCGTTTAAAACAGCGTAATTTTGTATAAAAAGTTTGTAAAAGGCAAAAAGGTGAAAGCTGAAATTAAGCCTGAAACCCGCGGGAAATTTAACGGTCGTCTGTGACCGTGTTGATAAGTGAAGAGACTGGGCTCTGTTATGACCAATTATGGTAAATATATCCATATAAGGTAGCAAGCCGATCATTACTTAATATGCAGCCTTTTCGAATGATGTTATACGGAAATTTCGGCGGGAAGTGAACAATTGGATTTCTTTGGATTTTTTCGATTATCTTTTGGATGAACTCAGGTGGGTAATTCTTTTTTATATATATGAAACATTAATATTCTTTGCATTTAAAAGTTTTTCAGCTTAAGATATTGCTGATAGATATCTGAATAGCTTGATGAATTGTTCTTGTGTACTCAAGCATATAATTTTATGCTTAAAGTTCAATGTCTATTATGTTGTACATATGTAAATAAAGCTATTAATATTTTGATTTTTGAAGTGTATTTTATAGTGTTTAGTATTTTATATATCGTATTTATATTGATATGTATTTCTTTCATATATGTAGACGCATTATGAACGTAATAAAAGGTCCAAAACGGATCTAGAAACGAACGAAAAGCTGTGATTGCCGATTCTCTTTCAGCACTACTAAAGAAAGGTATTTCAATTATATTCCTAATACTGCCAATACAAAGAGTCCCACATGTAAAATGGGTACAAAAAATCATATAAACAAATTGGGTATGCATCACCCAAATATGCCAAAACAATATGGTGAACTACTGGAAGTGTCCTTTTTATTGTGGAATGTGCCATTCCTTCATATGATCAACTTGAAATAATTTGCCCTGACTGCAAACTTTCAACTTAAGTATGGCACACTACCCATAATCATAATTATCTTGGATGTTTCTGTGGCATGCTACAGCACATTTTAAAAGTGGCTACATTTTACTTAATGAGGTGGTCTAAAATATTCAATATGGAATTATGGGGGTAGTCTTCTTGAACATAAAAAGTCTTGCCATTAGGGGTGGTCTTAAGAAAAGGTGAAATATTGAGAATTTTTAATCCACTGCACCTCAACCACCGCTCTCCCATTTTATCCATGACCACAGTTCCTAAGCACAACATTTGTTGCAATTATTTTCTAGGAAAAGACAAATTAGCTATGAAGTGCAATGTCAAGGTTGTGTTGGATGAAAATGCGACTGAAATTGATGATGATGACTTATTTCATTTGATTTAAAGATATACTGTTGTCCTATTCCTTGGGGAGGGAGAAGAGTGGAAACCAAAAACAATACAAACTGAAGGTATACTGTTTTTTTAATATGGCAAGCTTACATTACATATATTGTATTGGTTGATTGGTAAAGTCAATTACTTTTTATTATATCTAATTGCATATTTTATCCAGTGGCGCCGGCAAGGGGGGGAGAATGGATTTCTAGATTCGTTCAAATCTGGTGACAAAGGGGGGGGGGTGATGGGGTGTATACAGAATGAACTGTGCTGCGAAAGTTGCGCGTATCTACTGAACTTTAACTAAAAGCTCTACAATTGAAAAAAAAAACGAACTGCTGACTCGCTACCTGTGACATTTGTTTGACACTTAAACTGCTTACTGGGTGAAAAAATATCATGAGCGAGTGTCATAGATTGTATGAGAAAATACTCGAGACACTAATATTTATATTTGAAAACTTCAAATCAACCATAGGAAATCATTAAAGAATTAAAGAATAGATGCTACTAGAGATAAACTATAATAAGATTTACAAGGTTTCAACTGTGCGTAATGCGTAGGCGAGAAAACTATTAGTGAGCTGTCAACACGCATTAAGAAGACTTGGCGAAAGTTTTATATAAACTGTTCTGTGCTAAACAGGAAAATAAAATATGTTGCCATTACGTTAGATTAAATCTAGGCGAGGCTATAATATTATTAATTTATTATCTATCTAAAAATAAAGTTTTTTCACTGTTCCAGATTGCAAATGTTCTAAATTCCAACTGCGCCCAAAACGTGCATATTTTGCGCTTAACCAAAATCGTGTGGGTGGCACTACAATCTGTTCAGTTAACATTCAGAATGGCAGAGGCACAATCACAGCCATTTGATCTTAGCACTTATGACTATGATCCTTCGTGCCCGATACCTTCCAATCGAGAGGCGAGAAATTATGTTATATCCAAGGGTCCTTGTCAACCAACAAATTTTACGTTTCAAAAAAACAACAATGGTAGGAGATTTCTTGTAGCTTGGTATGAAAATTTCAAATGGCTTGAATACTCTAAGAAGACAAACAAAGCTTTTTGCTTCGTATGCTGCACGTTCAATCGTAAGGTAAGATCTTTCAATACTAACGGTGACAACTATAAAGCACGTCGTCTTTTTTAGTTTTGTTCTTCATATAATTATCCTTTATATAATAATATAATTATATTAATCTCTGCAATTCATCAGTGCACAGTCAAATCCAATTTCTTTGTTGTAGATGTACAGTAAGTCAGAGAAGGCGTTCATTACCGATGGATTTTCAAATTGGAAAAAACCGCAGAGTTTAATGAAGCACCAGAACAGCGATGGCCATCAACTTGCCGCAGAGGGATATTCAACCTGGTTGAAACAGAAGCCGATCGACCAACAATTAAACGAACATGCTAAAATCCAAGTGAGTGCGAGAGAGATAGAGGTAATGTGATGGCTATTCCAGTTATTCTTTATACGAACACTTTTTTCAGTCATGAGCAAAATTTTAGCATATTTATAGATGCAAATGCATGCGCAGTTGAGTATAAATATGTGATATGTTGTATAATTATTTAAATCAGTGTTCTTTTGTCAATTAAGGTGAAACGAAAACGAAAAGGAAAAGTGATTGGAAGGATATTAGATGTTGTAAGGCTACTTGGAAGACTGAACTTACCATTTAGAGGCCATCGGGAAAATGAAATGTCAGCAAACAAAGGTTTTTTTCAAATAGACAATCGACAATTTTTTTCAAAAATGATGCTATCGTGGACTTTCATTTAAAGAACGCTAAGGGTTTGTGATTTCATTAGCTACTCAGTGACACTTGTTTAGCCTTTAGGCCAACTAAACATTATTTTTGCAGTGTTTTTTGTTGTTGCTGTTTTGTGCATTCCACAGCTCTTTGTGGAACCTGGGAAATAGGAAAATTTTATTTATATTTATACTTCATTTTAAAAATGCTCTCATTGATTGTTAAAAACTTAAAATGTCATGGTTAAACTGAAAATAGCCCTGCTTAGACAAAGTGTTCCTTGTTAAATTTCTAAACAGAGACATATAGACGGCCGGCCAGCTTCGAAAAAAGTGACTGTCGATGACATTTTTTTGTTAGAAGCAGGAAACCACACTAAATGTCATCGGCGTATGTTCACTTTGACGGTGAAAGTGGTTGCCTTCCGTAATTTTTCTATTTATGTACCGAAATTGGAAGGTTTTTATAACGACATTTCGATAGATGGGAATCCATTTAAAAGCAATTTTCGATATCATGAATTTATTGTAATTGGTTCACTACCTAATTAGCATGTGCAAATTCCTCCTATTCTTAATTGTCATAACTCAAAGTGACATGCTAATGAGAAAATGGTATTACTATTACACTTGTTAAAATACCTGTATGGAGGCGAGTTTCAAAATAAGGATGGATTTATTAGGACGTGTGGTTAACCAAAGGCTTAAATTCGTAAAATATTGCGTTTAATTTAGAATATTTACTGATTTTGAAGGTATATGTGTTGTAGTAAAACGTGTTTGCGCCAATATGCTGTTTTTCAACCATTTACATGCCAAAACTCGACTGGCTCAACAGAAATATATTGTGTTACACGGGTGGCAACCGGGCGTGTAATACTGATTCGTATGTAATCTAAACATACGTGATTGTTGCCTGTCTGTAACACAAAAAAACATATTGTTGTGGCTTCTTTTTGAAAGGTCGTGTTTTGATGTATTTGCGCCATGTTTCTTATTAGCATATCATTTTGAATTATACGAAAGAAGATTACCCGAGCTTTACAAATGTTAATTAGATAGTCAGCCAATTAAAATAAAACAGTAATATAAAATACAGCATTAGACAAAAATTCCATCGTTCGAAATGTTTTAGGAAAAACCTTCAAATTTTAGCACATAAAATTACTGTTGGCAACCATTCTCACCCTCAAAGTAAACACTATCCTAAGACATTTTGCGTAGTTTCATGCTTCTAACAAAAAAATGCCATCGACAGTGTTTTCTAGACACTTCTTTCAAGCTTGGCCGGCCGTCTAATAGTACGTCCGGTAAATTTTCAACTAGGATGATTGACATAATCTGGATCTTCCAGGAGTTTGGAGTTTATAATCAATGGCATATTTTATCTGATTTTGAATGTTTTTATCTCAACAGATAATGCAAAATATCTAAGTCATGAAATCCAAAATGAAATGATTGATATAATTGGGATGGCCATATCGGAGGAGATTGTCCGATGACTAAAGGAGGCAGAGTTTTTCGCTGTCATGCTGACGAAACCCCAGATACAAGCCACAAGGAGCAACTTTCCATAACTGTGCGCTATGTACATGAAGTGGATATCGAAGAAAGGTTTTTGGCTCTCCAGATTGTAGATCAGACGACAAGTGAAATGCTCTTTGCAACACTTTGCGCTGTATTGAAAGCCCACGACATAGACGTCATTAATCTGAGAGGTCAATGCTACGATGGAGCAAGTAATGTTTCGGGCATACCGACAGGTCTTCAAGCGAGGATAAAAGAAATCACCCCATCCGCCTTGTTCGTCCATTGCTATGCGCACATGTTAAACCTGTTGATTGTCGATACCATGACCAGCAACGCCACTGCAAGAGTTTTTTTGGCACCCTTCAGAATTTGTACGTTTTTATTCAAACATGTACCAAACGACACGCTGTTTACACACAGCAGCAAGCGGAGATCCATGCAAGTAGTGGTTCTATGAAGAGTTTCCAAGTTTGGACACTGAAGAGCTTGTGCGAAACGCGTTGGGCCTGCCGAGCAAATGCCATCAATACTTTCAATGCAACTGTCGGGGCAATTGTAAAAACGTTGAAGCACATCCACGAAAGCGAAGGCAAAGATTGGCAAAGATTGCAGCTGAAGCAAAAGGTCTTTTGGCAAATATTGATTTTGAATTTGTTTTATCATTGAAAGTAAGTACTTATACAGTATATTAGTATATAAAGGCAGACTTCATTATTTAGGTATATAGGTATTTATTATACATTGGCACTGGGCATGGCTATATCGTATAATTCACATATGGAAAAGTTTGGCTTTAGATTTTGATATGAACACATGTATCCAAATGACATTCTGTTTATTTTGAGTTTTATTTATTCCATACTTTTTCAGGTTCTCGACAAAGTTCTTAACCTCGGCAAAGGTGTATCAGACAAACTGCAATCATAGGATCTCGACGTAGTATCAGGTTGTGACCGAGTTGAAGATCTGCTAGTGGCCATAAGAGAATTTCGTAGCGAAGCCCAGTTCGAGACGTTCTGGACAGCCACTGTACAAAAATGCGATGAGCTCCGCATTAAAACTCTGGTAGAAAAGCAAGCAAAAAAGATACTGAAACGACTGGACGATCATCCTGAAACAGCTGTGCGGCTTGAAGCTAAGGATACATTTAGAGTTGATTTCTACTTTTCAGTAAGTATTTGTGTCTTTCAATTTTTCATTTTATCTTTTCCACAATCGCTCGGAACTTTCTATCAGATCAATCAAAGATACATTTAACTATCTAATTGTTCTCACAGGTTCTGATGCTCTTGAACTAGAGATGAAATTCATTCGTTCCTCGAAGATGATCAAAGATATTCTGGCCAAGGGAACAAAAGAAGATTGAAAGCCGTCTTTGATTGATTTCCACCGCGCACTGCTGCAAGAACGTGAATGCTTCCCCAATTTGTCAAAAATTGTTAAGATCGCCCTTACCATCCCTTTAACATCAGCATCTGCGGAGATATCGTTTTCAAAGCTGAAAATAATAAAAAATCGCCTGAGGTCGACAATGAGGCAAGATGGACTCCTTAATGCTTATGTCCGTGGAATCTGACATTTGTCAGGACCTTGACATCGAAGGACTCGTTGAACGATTTAACAACGCAGCTCCCCGAAGATGGAACTTGTACTAATTTGAATAACATTGAATTATTCGTTCCTTTCTTTGATTTTATAAAAAATACACTAGATTCATAGATTGTTTGGAGATCATTTATGTTCCGGATGCTCCTAAAAACTGATTTATTAAAACCATTATATTTCTCTCCAAGTGCCTCCAAAACGCAGGAAACGCCATCCAGGACACTCAAAATTTTCCCTGGGGAGCATGCCCCCGGACTCTCCTAGAATTTGTTTGCCCCCCCAAAAATAAATCCTGGCAGCGCCACTGATGTTTTCCCACCCCATATCGCTTTTATCATTTTATTTATAGCCCATGATGAAATGAAAAATAATACCGAGTACACAACAATAACAACACAAAGTTAGTACCAAGTATACAGTATAACAGGTTATTGGGTGTGGGTTCAATTCCTGCTAGAGTACCTACAGTTGCTGTATTTTGCTCAAAATCAAGCAAGATGCTCAAAATCAAGCAATATGTCCAAAATTGCTTATAATTTACGGATAACAGTGCTAATCTTTGATGATCTTATTGTCTGATGTTTAAGAGACATCCTCCTTTTTGTAGGTACATGTACATCATCACAGCAAACAATCATTTGTAGTGGTGGGCAAATAATACTTGGACTGACAGTACACGTGAATTATCCAAAAAAAATCCAACAGTAAATGAACCAGGCTTGGTGTGTTGTCAATGTTTGAATTGCCCACCATTATCGTCAATTATATTTATTCCATAAAATAATTTAAACTACTAATACAGTAGGCATGGTACATTAATAAAAAAATACTTATACTATAAATCTGTGCACTGTACATAAACGTTTGTTTGACTTCCTGACTCTTAAGCAAAATTGGTTTATAAGTTAAGCAGTAAATATTGAGAGTATTGTGAGTAATTGTCATAATTAGATTATTATACTGCTTGTTAGATTTCTCAAACCTCTGAGGAGGAGGAAAAGCTTCGGGAGGAAGCAAAGATTTATGGACTAACTAAATACGAAAATGCAGTCAAGGAAGCAGCAGTGCAACTTGTTCTACAAGCCAAAGGGCATAGTCGGGCAAGTAGTGTTACAAATAACCCTGATGAGTCAGAGCCTAAACCGAAAAAAAGTCAAGAATATATGACAAATCAACTGAGAGAAGAATACCAAGCTAAGTTGAAACAAGATATTGCTGATGGAGTATTCATTATCCTAGAAGCAGCTAAGAATTGGAAAAGCAAAATCAATTTCAAATTGGTCGTTATGTGACAAGTTGCACACTGAGTCTCGCAAACTGAAGCAAAAAATTCACAAGCTTCATTTAGAGTTGCATCAGTTGCAGAGAAAGCAACAAAAAGCCAAGTGGTGTGTCAATAAGAAAGCTAGCACAAAGCATTTGCAAGGAAAAGCTAACTCGAAAAACTCTTCCAGCTTGCAAGCTTATTTTAAAAGAGCGAAAAATCGAACATGCAAAACTATTCGAAATCAGCCATCTGAGATTCCAAAGCAGCCGTCTGGGATTTCAAAGCAGCCATCTGAGACTCCAAAGCAACCACCTGAAATTCCAAAGCAATCGTCTGAGATTATAAAGCAGCCATCTGAGGTTATTAGTTTCGATGATGTTCCTCCATGTCACATGTCACGCCGAGCAAGCGACGGAGATGATAACTGATAATGGTTGTGAGGGTACTTCAGTTGTGAGGGTACCGATGAACAGACTCAGGGTGAAAGTCACGAAAAAGATGATGTTAACGAGTACATAGTCCTCACAAAGTTACCAGGAAATCAACATGTGGAAAGTGGAATGTTGGTAAATGCTGATCGACTTATGGATCGCTTGCGCAGATGTAATTTAAACTGGTTTTCATTTACAGAGGAGTTTTTCATTTGAGTGGCTTCAATTAACTGATCACAAGATTAACAAAACGCTGGAAGATTTTACTGCGAAAAGACCTTCCTGGATCGACATTGTTACAATACTCGTAGAAAAGAGGATTTTTCACTTCCAAAACCAAGAACTGGATGGACAACTTAAAAGAACGTTTAAATATTCTGCTGCTAAACTATGGAATACACTACCTCATAGTGTTCGAAACAGTGAAACCCTACAAGTTTTCAAAAAATCCTATATAAGGACGTATTTTAATGTTAGTTTATAGTAATGTACCATACTAGTATATATGAAACTTATTGCACAAAACAAGGGTGAATTTCGTTCTGGACCAATCAGCGCATTTGTTTATATTTTGGCTCTAAGCCAATCAGAACGCGTAAATCGCGAAATTTATAAACAAACACAGGCAGTGACTTTCGAGCTTCGTTGCAAGTGGATTTTTAATATTTTTTCATGAAATCAAGATATGTTGTTCAAAAAGGATTTCTCCTGAGATTTGTTGCGGCGATTTTTGATTTATCGCGTTGTTGCGAAGATACAGGCCTTCAAACTTTGCCTTGCGCAAGCCTAATATTGCACTTTGAATTCACAACTCCGAACGAAATCCTTTCGCAAATAACATTCTGATTGTTTTTTTGTCTATCGTTTTTGTTATTATGACATCAAATAATTATAGAAACGATTTCTTTTAAATCAACAACTCAAGATAGCTTACCAGCGTCGCATAAGATATCGAAAAGAAGCCCGCGAAAGTGATGTTTGATCGAACATTTGATTTTCCCGCCTGGGAAACTTTTCATTCTACACACAAAACACTTTCAAAGTTTGTCGCTTGTTTCTACTCACCTGCTTTTAAATTTAGTCTAAATGCCTAAGTTTTGGAAAAATTGCAATAATCCTTTTCACGACGAGTGGTCAGATGGCGTTGATGGCTCTAGCCGGATGGTCAACTTGAGAGCATTCGGTTTAGGTGAATTGGCCGAAGCATTTGCTAAGTTTATAGTGGATGAAAAAATATAACCTCGAAAAAAAGTTACCCACATCTGCAAAAGTTGTGTTCAGCAGTGCCTCAAAAAGAGAAATTTTACTCGGCATTTGTCAAAACAACTATCTCCTGATGCAATTGAAAAGAAGGTAAGCAATAATTACATAAAATATCTAAAAGTATGCTATATGTACTATATTATTCATAGGTATTTCATAGAAAAATGTGAAGATGGTGTGAAATGATGATGTGAAATGGTGACTAAAAAAGTTATACAGATTACTTTTAGTTGTAGAGAAACATGCACTATTGCACTCATTACAAACACTCAAGTAGATAAATAAATTATATAATCACTTGAAAATAGTATTTTCTGACAATTTCTCAATTATCAGGGCAACTAAGACCCATATCCAGAACTCCTTGCAAGTCTGTCATTGACATGCTGCTCATTCCTTAGATACAGTATTATAATGGGGGGTGGTAAGATTGCAATATTAAGACATACAATTTTCAAATATAGCTTGAGGGTCTATCCACTTATTTGCTGAATGAACCAGACAGAAGAGATAATAACGATTCTGTGTCTGCAAGTCTTTCCATCACACAGCCAACCAGCAGCCAAAGCACCGAGTCAACTGCTACTTTAAGCTGTCCAAGTAAAGACTCCGAGGCCAATGATGAAGTGACACAAACAAGTGCAAGTGTTGAATGCCAGACCGATGAGGTTATTTTTATGTCCAAAGAAGACTATGAAGAAATTGTTCACAAGGCGAGCAGAAACATCGACATCAAAGGCGACCTGGAAAAATTGAAAACATTCTTCCTGACTTATGACCCTCAACCCCCTGTAATGGATCCAGATCGATTCAGAGCAAAGAAACCAAAACCTTGGCGTCTATCCCTACTCCTTGAAGTCATCTATGGGGGTTGGACTCTTGTTCGAGATACCATCTTGTCAGCCTTCCCAAACTGCAAGGACATTGAATTTCTTACCTTACTCAACCTTGTTGATAATTATGTCCCACTTGTCCTCAGCATCTACTCGGTAGTCTTCAAGTGTAGCAACTACGACCTCTACTGCCAATCACTGTTTCGCTGTTGGATAATGATGATGATATTTCACCGCAGGCACTACGACAAAGCCCTATTAATTGTTCTATCTACATTTAAATATTGGCAAGAAAACACTCACCCGATGCATGACATCATCCAGCAGTTTTTGGTAGCCCTTGATGAGTACCCTGTGGAGAACTTTCATTCTGTGCTTCAAGCGAGGACAAGTGTGTCGGATAAAGTGGAACAAATCCGAGAAAAAGCCAAAGAAATTGATGCCTGCAAGAAAGAAATGCATGAATTTCAATCGTTTTGTCCCCCAAGAAAATTCAATTTCAGCGAAGCGAATCAACAACCTGAAAACAATAGCTGCAGCTTGGTCAGCAAGTTTGAGACGATCCATTCCCACCCTGGTAGAGCAACTCAACAACCACGGCAGCCCGGCAGAAAATACCTTAGCAAAATACCTTAATGTTTGGCAATCAAGTGGTTACCAACAGAGTGCTCCCACTGTTTTGGAAAAGTGGTTTAAGTCACCTAACCCAGACAGATCAGTTGGTAAAACCAAAATATACCATTTCCACACTCAGGTCAGTTCTAAAGTATATACCTAAACATGCAGTTCTATAAGCATCAAAAAACATGCATGAGTGAGTTTTTCATGGTTTTTCAAGACTATCAGAAATCACTGTGTATGGTTTTCAAATTCGAAATCCTATTTAGAAACCATAATAATATTAATAATATACATGAAAACAGTCACCTAAAAACTCCTAAATTTTGTTTTTTGTATTATTTCTGCTGGAAATGGCTATCGTTGTTATTGTTTCATATTTTAAGCCAATCAGAAAGCCTAAATAGTCAATGAAATTTGCACTGCATTTCGGTTTTTTTTGCACTGACAGGGTGTCTCAAAAAAACTGCTACCCTTAGAAATTAGAGGCTTTAGAAATTTCGCTTTGTCTGGCATATTTGCATGCAATTAGAAGCAAATAAGCAATTTCAAATTCCCAAGTGTACAAAATCGAGGCTTTTTCTAAAGCCTCTAATTTCTAAGGGTAGCGGGTTTTTTGAGACACCCTGTATTTCATTTTTTCGCACTGTATTTCGAAACAATTGCACTGCTCTTACTCCTCTTAGTCAATCAGAACTGAGAAATTTTTTCATGTATATTATCTGATTTTTTTATTTGTTCTTAATGTTTAAA
The DNA here is from genome assembly GCA_016169945.1 of Trachythela sp. YZ-2020. Taxonomy (NCBI): domain Eukaryota; kingdom Metazoa; phylum Cnidaria; class Anthozoa; order Malacalcyonacea; family Clavulariidae; genus Trachythela; species Trachythela sp. YZ-2020. The sequence continues at coordinate 1,017,469 of JADLSH010000168.1, read as the reverse complement.
AAAACATGAAAAATTAGAAATTCTTTACCTTTAATTCTCTTAAAAACAGAGCATGTGATAGCATTCAGTGCAGTCGCCAAAGTACGTTATGGCGCGTCTCTCAAGGATGTGGGCATTCGTTTCACATCGAATGCTATCTGTCCGACATAAGCGTGTGTAAGATTTGTAAAGAGCTCTTGACAACGAAAGCCTCTTCACTGGGAAAGACAGCAAACTCGGCAGTCCATCATTTTTACCCAACGTTGGACGTTCAAGAGCGACAGCTCTTCATTGTCCTCAATGAAGACGAGGACAGCAAGAGCGACAGCGAGTTTGACCACGAACAACACAACAGAACGAAGAATGCACGAGCTGGCCTTGATCTGATTACCCAAGTGAATGCTTGGCGTAGCTTTCAAGGTCCACAATCGTAATGTTTGGTTATTTGCTCACAATTTACTAAAATGTGCCTTTTGTGATTCCTTCCATGCGAACTCCATATTTGTTAGCACGAAAATGACATGTCAGAATAATCAGATTATGTCAAGTGATAAGTCCTGCCCCGGAAACATCCTACTTTTTGGGAGCAGGATATTACAGTAATAAGTTAATGTTTAACGATGCCTGTAAAACTTTTTTGAACATATAGCTTTAAAATTCAACTTCTAATAGAAGATTTCGTTCGGACGTTGTGAATTCAAAGTGCAATATTTAGGCTTGTGCAAGGCAAAGTTTGAAGGCATGTATCTTCGCAACAACGCGATAAATCAAAAATCGCCGCGAGGAATCTCAGGAGAAATCCTGACACGTCTGGTTATGGCTCACTTTTGATTCCTATATTGAAAGATAGACTGCCTGATGAAAGTACAATGATAATTGCCAGAAAGTTTGGTGGAGACATGTGGACATTAGATAAGGTCATGGAACATTTCAATGGTGAGCTTCGTGCTCAGGAAAATTGCTCAACTACTAAATCAGGTTTCCATGAGTCATAAAAGAGAGGATTTTTATACTGCAAGTGGTTTATTTACTAGTCAAGCCACAAAAGGTGCATGTGTATACTGCAACAAAGATGGACATTTTGTATCAAAATGCCCCACTGTCTCTAATCATCAATCACAGAAGTCCATTCTCCGTAGGAATAGGTGTTTTATTTGTTTAGACCAGGGGCATATTGCCAAAAATTGTAAATCCACTTTTGCAGACAATGTAAAACAGGTAAACATCATATCGATTTGTGAGTCAGCTACTGCAGATCCCCCAAATAATGGTAGTAAGGAGGAAAGGAAAGATGCAGGTGGTAGCAATAGTAAGGATTTTGTGGGTCATGTAGTAGGGATCAGATATTATTGCAGACTGCTAGAGGAAAAATACTTTCTGTTGAGGATACTGAGGAAGTTACTACCAGAATATTGTTTGACAGCGGTAGTCAGCACTCCTATATTTCTGACAAGGTTCAAACCAGGTTAAAGCTAAAAACAATAAGATCTGAGAAAGTGGTAATTAAGACATTTGGGCAGGCAGAGGATAGTGAAGTACAAAAGCTTGATGTTATCCAATGCTATGTTCACATTTGTCGAAGCCTTGAGTGTCCCCACAATATGTAGTCCACTAACAAATCAATGTCATGAGAGTGTGTATGATTTTACTGAATTTCAAGGGTTGCAATTTGCAGACTACCAACTAAAAGATGATTCCCCAAATCTCCCGGTGGGAATTTTAATTGGAGTTGACTTTTACCATGCCTTTATGACTGGAAAAATTGTAAGAAGTAAACTAGGTCCAGTGGCCTGGGGTACTAAGGTTGGGTAGGTACTTAGTGGTCGGATTGATTCAAGCTTGTCTGACATGCATTGTCTTGAAACACATTTGGTTCGGTCTTCTGTCGAACACAAAGAGGTAAGTACTGATCTGAGACAGGATCTTGAAAAGTTTTGGAATGTTGAGAATATAGGTTATTCTAGAAATTGCGTTGTTAGCCAATTTGAGAAAGATATGTTGGAAAATTACCCTTTAAACAAGATCATGAGATACTCCCGGATAATTTTACTGTCTGCGAGGGACGGCTAAAATCTTTAAAAAATCTGTTAATAGCAAAGGGAATCCTTAATGCTTATGACAAAATATTTTCAGAATATGAGGAAAATGGCATTATGGAGCATGTGCCTTCACATGATGTTGTAAAGGAAATAGGAGAGGTTCACTACTTCCCACACAGACCTGTTATATGTGATGACAAGCAAACTACAAAGATCCATGCAGTATTTGATACCTCATGTAAGGTTAATGGCCCCTCTCTGAATGAATGCCTTTACTCAGGACCCAACCTCATTGCTAAGATTTTCGACATTTTAATTAGGTTTAGGCTCAACAAAATTGGAATGTTAGCAGACGTAAAACAAGCTTTTCTCAATGTTGCAATAGATTATGAACATCAAGATTATCTTAGGTTTTTATGGTATGATATGCATGCAGAGGATGAGCATGTAGTGGTTTACAGGTTTTTGAGAGTTGTGTTTGGGGTAACAAGTAGCCCATTTTTATTGAATGGAACCATTCGGCATCATCTCAATAAGTATTTAGATAAAGAAAGAGAGATTGTAGAACGAGTTAGAGATGATATTTATGTAGACTACTTGGTTAGTGGATGCAACATTGTAGGTGAAGGTAAGATTCTGTATGATAAGAGTAAGGTGATTATGCTAGCTTGGGGTGTTTGTTGTTAAGTAAGTTGATAAATGATGTAATGCAAGGTATACAGGGTCGTATTAAAGTTTGACGATGTGTTCTGTTGGTCGGACTCTGAAGTTGCGTTGTGCTGGATAAAGGGAAAAGAAAAATGTTGGGAGCCTTGGGTGGAAAATAGGGTTGTGGCGATTCGAAAGGTGGTAATTGGAATTTTGTTAAGGGAGAACTTAATCCAGCAGATGTTCCTACAAGGTTGTCTTCGAATTTTAATGAGTGTTTTTCTTGGTGGTGGCTCAGTGGACCTTTAATGCTGTGGTCACATGAGTTAGAGTCCCAAGGTGCGGTGATTAGTACTGATTGTACTAATGAGAATTCTTTGGTTGGGAGGGTTGATGAGGAGCTTTCGTCTGAAGTTGCCAACATCATACTTCGCGGCTGCATTGTACATGGTATTGATGATGGGTCAGGTAGTTTACTCTGTTACTAGTTGTCTCTTGTACTTCATGTTTATCCAGCTTCTTTATGTACCCTTTCTTTACATCATTTTTGATAGATGCCCGATAAGCTTCACTTCCTTCTGGAGGTTGTGTTGACTTTTTTTGACTAGTACCCAGTGACTTTGCTTCTGTTCCTTGTTGCTTCTTTTCAGGAAAACGAGGGTAAAGACCAACCCCATGGAGTAGATGATGATGATTCTGCTGGCAGTTGAAAACGCCACACTTCAATTTATCTTTGCATTGCCTTCGGATGTGCTTCCCAAAGCAGTTTAGACAAAGTCCTTTGTCTCGAACAATCTTTTCATTTTTCTTGTTATTCAATGATTTGAATATTCGATACTGTTCCAGTGGATGGCATGAAATGGACAGGGCTTTCCTTCCATTGGATAAACATCAGTTCTGTACTTGGATTTTCTGAAGCTAGGTTTTGTATCGCGTTGATTATTTTCTTACAGAGGTTCTACAAATGCACGCTCCCACATCTTGGCTTGTCTTTCTAACCATGATCTAAAAGTTTTGAGTGTATCTCGATTTGAGTCTTCTCCTTCATATCTAGCCCATGATAACTTTAAAGAGGTTGGTAATTAATTTCCTGACAGCTTCTCTCACATGGTAACTCGATTTTAATTCTGCTTTGCCCAAGGACTCGAATACAGCCACCAGATTTAAAATCGTTTCCACTAGTGCTCTCAGCTGCTCCACATTTTTGTCATTGACAGTTGTGAATTTTGTCAATTCATCATAGGTTTGTATGGGTTAATAATAAGTCCAAGAGCTCATCCTGGGTGTAATGCTTTTCCTGTTCTAATTTCTTGAACGTTGTATAGTTGCTCAGGCTTCCATCAAACTTCTTAATTTGTGGATCTCTTGTTTTGAGAATCGCTTCTCCTAGTTTGACCAAGACACCATTCGGTTGAGAGGTTGCTTCCATCTGAACTATTTATTGATGGACTATTAACTGTTTCATTCCTGTAATTGTTGCAACTCACTTGACTCCCTACCTTGTAACTCTATCTGGGCTGTAACATGCTTTGTTCTTGCATCTTCGACTGCTCCATCTGAACTATTTATTGATGGACTATTAACTGTTTCATTCCTGTAATTGTTGCAACTCACTTGACTCCCTACCTTGTAACTCTATCTGGGCTGTAACATGCTTTGTTCTTGCATCTTCGACTGCTAACTCAGCTTCACTTTGCATTATCAACTCTTGTTGCTCTTGTTCTATCGATTGTTTTCGTTGTTCTTCCTCATGTTGTAGACATAACTTTTCTTCTTCCAATCTATTATTTTCTTTCTCTCTTTGCAACTCTATTTATTTTCTTCTTTGCAAACTTTCCAATTCAAGTTTAGCTCGCTCAGCAGACTTATTTGCTTCAACTATCGAACTTGTTGTTAAAACAATACTCGGAGGCCTCTCAGATATGGCTTCTGATGATGGTTCATCTTTTCGTTCCATCAAGTGTGAATGTGCTTCACTTGATTAAAAGCGTCGATCTCAAGCTTCTTGAACCATTCTGTTTCTGTTAGACTTTCCTTTTCATTCATCAATGACATCAAATCACTGTTCGTTTTGGCACAAGTTCTGCTTGTCCTTTTTTGCAACACATGATGTTACTGCCCTCCAATTAATGCCCCTATTTTGGTGAGCTGTTAGTGTTCTGGAATTGACCTGCAATCTTTGGGTAATCTCGGCAACTGCCGAGTGCTTCGTCTAACCGAAAGTTTTTTTTAAATGCACAAAGGCTTGCAGAATGACCCAGTTGATAACTCTGTTGTGTACAAGACAATAAACATTTTCAAACCACACCGCAACATGTACTTTTTTCAGACGCACCCCATCTAATGAAAACTTGTAGAAACTGCCTTTACCACTCTGGTGATGGTCGTACTCGATACCTGTGGAATAATGGGAAGTATTTATTTTGGGATCATATTTCGAATATGTACAGGCACGATTTAGATTGTGGACTTCATCTAGCACCTAAACTCACAGCTGATCACATTTTGCTTACTTCATACTCAGTCATGCGTGTTCGGCTTGCAGTCCAAATATTAATTTCAACTGCCTTGAAACACCTGATGTCGGATGAAGCAAGTGAAACTGCAATGCTTTGTTCAATGATGAATACATTTTTTGATTGTGCTAATGTACGTTCAATCACAGAGCACAACCAAAAGAATAATGATGATGTCAAACCCTATCAAGATTATGATCGTCTGTTATGGTTAACAGAAGTAACGTCATCAACAGCAGATGATGTTTATATCTTGGCAAACATATGAAGGCATCAAGATGACATCATACTCTCTGATAGAAGCAGTCACGTTCCTGTTAAAGGAAGGATTTAAATTTGTCCTAACTGAATACTTCGGGTACCAACTTGCAATTGGTTGCAGATCAGATAACCCAAATTTGTTTGAGTTTGGCAATAATGCTAATGCCCTATCTGTTCAAAGAAAAATCCTGCCCACTGTTCAAGTTAATGTAGCTGGTAGGCATTCCAGCAAACAGAAAGTCAATGCTGAGATAGACGATACTCCACTGAAAGCAAGAAAGTCAAAATCAAAAAGAAAAGCTTTATATAACCTTGTGGAACAATTGTACTGTCCTATTTACTATACAATGTAATAAATTACTGATAAATGAAAAATGAGATTATAGGATGAATATCTCTGCAAATAACTGGCACAATTTATATTCTTGAAATGTGCCAGATTGAAGAATGGATGCAGGACTCACACTACTTTGGATAATGTTTTCCTCGTTCGTAGCAAGGGAGGTTGTGTTGTTTGCAACTCTTGATTGGCTTTCTGCAACCGATTGAGATGGATCAACTTCTGCGGGATGATCCAGGAAGATGAGGTTGCTGCTGTAGCTTCTTTGCCATGAACAAACGAGCTGAGCGTCGATGACATGTGCTTGAACTGACTCAGAGTTGGTCTATCACATTAGTTTCGATACTCGTATCGCTTCGGTGGCCAGTTACCGCTTTAATTTTCCGTGTTTCGACGTTGTTGGAAGACAGGATGGTAACAGTTGTGGCTCTCAGCGAGTGGTTAGTGTAGTACGGCGCGATACCAGCTCTTTCTGACATAAATCGCAACATGTTGTCGAGCGTATTATGGCCAATTGCCTTCTTCTCGTACCAAATCAAGGCTTGCCGAGGATTAAACTTTGCCAACAGATCTTTTGGGCACTGGAATAGATTCTCAATGTCGGGATTAAAATGGCTGAGGTACTTTTTAATGGTTTTGACGGGACATCTTGGTGAATTTGTCTGTCCAAGTGATCTTCAGTTCCTTCGAGGCCGCCAGTATGATTCTTGCTAGAAAGCACCACTCCGGGTTCATCTTTGTTGAGCTCGAAATATTCGTCTCCATCGGCTAGTACACAAAGACGAAGCATGGACTTCTTGACGAGGCTCTGGTTTTCTCGTCCGCGTTTGCCAAAGTACAGCGAAATGTAAAACCACACTGTTTGCATCAAGCCGCAAGGACACCATGTTTCAGCGCTGGTCAATTCACCTTTCTGGAAGAGATGTTCGATGGCTTCAGGTCTCAAGGGATTTTTGTGGACTGTGCCAGCTATTTTGCCACTGCCAATTAGATGCTTGAGGTAGGAATGAAGTGTTTGATTTGCTTCATGAAATATTACACCGTCACAAATTGAGAATTTCTTGTTGTGCGGTGGTGAGCGAAGGTGACGGTCTAAGGCTGCCCGGATTGACTTTAGACTTGTTTTCTTATAAAACGAACCATCCTTTTTTCGAGCTGACATGTAGAATTTGGATAAACATTTGTTCATTTCAGGTATTTCCATGTTCTCAAATTCTGAAGTGAATTCTTCTTGTTGTAAAAACCATTCTGTTGTAAGAAAACAGTCGGAAAAAACATTTAAATTTTACTGTCACTGTGTCGCCCCTTTTTGTTAATATTCGCTAGTTTTTTATTTATAAATAGATTGTTTTATACTAAAAAAAAGTTCTTACCTTGAAATAGTTTTACACCAAATTTTGTTGCCACTTTTGTGTTCTTTGGAATGGCATTTGCCTTAACTTCTTCAATTTCTTCTTCCGAAATTTGAACAAAACGATTTTGTGCAGCCATTTTTTCATTGAAAAGCAATATTTACTGGTTGATCAGTAAATATTGCCTCAGATTTACTGCTCAGTTAGCCAATCAGGTGGCTCGAAAGCCATTTTTTACTACTGAAATTATACTAATTGTGCATATTGTACATGTACATGTGCTGGACCACAGCAAGGACTGCAGGGCCTGGGAGGCGGCATGATCCCACAATTTTTCCAAGTAAAAATAGAGAAAGGTAATATATCATTTCATGGTTCCAAAACAGGCCAGCACGTCCACCCCCCTCCACAGACACACTTTTAACCAGGCTCTGCAGTCATTGCACAGAAACTACTTTGCTTTCACATCGTTCTTTTTCTTTCATTTCTGTACGCAATGCTTTCTTTTTACACTCTTTTTGTCTTAATTTATACTTTTGCAAAATATCCTTTGAGTATGAAAGCAAAATATCCTTTGAGTATCTTTTTTAACTAATCCTGGTGCTACAATCTTCAACAAGCATTGTCCACTTAGATTTCAAAACAGAATTTTTAAAAGTTTTTTTATAATCGCATCACAGTTTATTTTGTGGCAAAAGCTGCTCACCCTCTGTGGAAATTCGAAACTCCATCTCTGCAGTAAGCATTATTTCAACTAAATACTCCTTCGGATACCACAGACCACCTCTGTCTTTATCTTTGATAAGATTGTAGTCATGACTGGAGGCCATTTCTTTGTCAAGCAAACGAAGTAAAGAAATAAACTCATCTGTCTCTGGGGAACTCTGTTGTTTGACTTCACGTTTTCTACACTTTTGGAATAAGTTTCTAATGCAATAGCCAGTCAAATAATTCAAAGGGCCACGCTCAGAGTCTTTAACTGAAACTTGTTGAGTATCCTTTAGTACGATGGCCCAGAAGGCTGACAGTTCAATTCTGATTTTTAGACAGTTCAGTTTTGTATTTGACAGTTCAGTTTTAGATTTTAACACAGTTCAGTTTTTAATTTTTAGACAGTTCAGTTTTAGATTTTAACACAGTTCAGTTTCGGTTTTTATTCTGCTCAATGACAGTTCAGTTTTAGATTTTAACACAGTTCAGTTTTTAATTTTTAGACAGTTCAGTTTTAGATTTTAACACAGTTCAGTTTAACATTTTGACACAGTTCAGTTTTAGATTTTAACACAGTTCAGTTTCGGTTTTTATTCTGCTCAATAAAGATTTAATAGAAAAGCTTGTGTCGTTGTCACTGTTAAGTCGGTTTTCCACTTGCGATTTTTTTCGCGCGAAGCGAATTTTTCTTTTGTCTTTATCCAATTAGTTCCACATGGTTCCAGTTGAGAGACCAAAGACACATGAAAAATTCGCTGTGCACGAAAAAATTCGCAAGTGGAAAACCGGCATTACATATGCTTATTGACGTGTTATTTGTCAGAAAGATGTCAAGATTTATAGCTACACTATGCCTTTGGAGAACTACATTCCATGCATGAACTTTGATCAAAGAAGAGATCAAACAGAGCTTATTACAAGTTATTTTCGACAAGGTTTCACCAACATTCAATTACTGGAATTCTTGAAAACTACACGGAATAGAATAAGCTTATCGACCCTTAAAAGAAGGCTAACAAGCCTTGGCTTTCGAAGACGTATACCAGCACAAGAACAAGTTTCACAGGAAGAAATTGAACGTATTGTTGAAAACTAATTAGCTGGGAGTAAGTGCAACGTTGGATATCGGAAAATGTGGAAACATGTAACGACCAAGTATGGTATTGCCGTTCGAAGGGATGTCATTCGGAAATGCTTGGTGAAATTAGATCCTCGAGGGGTTGAAAGTAGAACAAAGAGAAGGCTTCGAAGAAGGGCTTATTCATCTAGGGGACCTAACCACATATGGCACATTGACGGCCATGACAAGTTGAAGCCTTTTGGATTTAGTATACATGGATTCATAGATGGATTTTCGAGAAGGCTGATCTGGCTTGAGGTGGGTCCAACAATAAAAATCCTCAGGTCATTGGGAAATATTACCTCGATGCCATATTACAAATTGGAGGCGTTCCACAAAAAAATGCGATCGGACGATGGGACTGAGAACAGCATTGTTGAAGCTTTGCAGATATTTCTGCGATCACAACATAATGATGAACATTGTGGTCTTGCCAGTTTTTCTATTGGCACGTCTATGTCAAATCAACGCATGGTCTCACCTTATTAGAGATGGACCTGGGTGGTGGGTGAATTTCTTTAAGGATCTACGAGACTTTGACTTGTACAATGATTCGGATCCTGTACAAGTCAATTTGATACGGTTTTGTTTAATGGACATACTGAGATATGAATTACACAAAGTTGCTGAAATGTGGAATCAACATATCATTGCCCCTAGCAAATTTGGTGATAACGATGGACCCAGAGGGAGGCCTGATGTGATGTTTTTTTTACCACATCTTTTTTATTCAGAAGACTGCAAACAAGAAATCGACCGGGACGAAATAAATTAATTCTAGGATAACTCATCAATGTCAGTGAAAGATTTTTCCCATGAATTTGGGGAGTTCGCCTTGTTGGTAATGACAGAGCTTGACCAGAAACATAATACAATATTATGGTACAAATACTGTATAAAGCATGATTACTGATTAACATACTTCATTTTGGATGTACATAACCCAGATTATCTGATTATTCTGACCATATCTACCAATTTCACTATTAGGAAGACAACTATCGGAAAATTGATGTCCATTCCTTTGGCAGAACAGGAAGCTGTCCAATTCATGTGTTTGCTGCTCTGTCACAGACACTCCATCCAAGTCTCACGCATCTCGCATGAGACTCACACATTTAGGACTCATCTCACGCTCTCACGCACGCTCATGAGAATCTCACGCATTTCCGTAAATGTTGCGACATCTTGCGTTGTCTTGTTACCTGTGCCAACCAGAGCCTCAAATCGAGGGCCTGGGAGTGAGAATGAGATAAAAATTACAAAATGGCGGACACCGACAGTGTGGAAATGCAGGAAATTTACAGAGACTCTGGATTTAAAAATTTTCTGAGGGGCCATCCCGGACCCCCATAAAAATCTTGCGCCTAGGACGCAGTCCGTGCTCATCTATAGGCCTCGGTATCTCACTCATTGGAACAATGCCACCTTGGAGTGTCTGCTATCATGCAGGGGTATTGCAACTTTATAGTAAGGGCAATAAACCAAGTGATGTGGACGTGCTTAGCCAGGTGTTGGAGGCAAAATTCCATTGTTGGTTATTTCAGTCTCACACCAGGCAACCTAACTGTAAATGGGGGACACTCGCACACTATTGGGGGTTATACTGTGTTAACCTGTTAACATCTATTGCACATCACCTGATATACTTAAATTAGGTGATTTGCACTGTATTGCATTCAGTAAATTGAGTAAAACATATTTGTAAGTACATTTCTTGCCTGTTAATGGTGTAGGAAGGACCAGATTTTTTAATTAACAAACAAGTGCACACAATAACATTCATCCATCATCTTGTTTTGAGGGAAGTGCTGCATGAAAACGAGCGTGTTATAAATGGTCGACGGGCAACCCCTTTCGTTATATTGGGACACAAATTGGCAGGATATTTTCGTTGTTTGCTAAACCGGTTTCTATATAGAATATATCAGGGAAAACAGAAAAATAACTTACGCCTTCGGTTTGGGCCGTTTGGCTGATATATATTTTCTGACTTGTGTCTTAATAATTTCACAATCTATTGAAACATCCATCTATATTAAATACATACAATACTGTCTACATCTGTCTACCTGTTATAGAAAAAGCGTGTTTTATACGCAATTATGATTTAACCTGTTTGAAACCGGTTTCCCTTTCAGTGAAAACTGACCAAGCATAGCTATAGCCTAGATTTTTCGACCACTACCAACTACGATAGTATTTACACTCAATCAATGTACATGTCAATGCAGGGGCCGGTTGTATAAAATCTTAACTACATTTTAACTACTCGTTTTGTAGTTAAATAATAGTTAACTCTAATTTTGGTTTACTTTCGCCATAACTTTTGTTAACTTCAACTACTTTTGTTATACAACCGGCCCCAGGATTATAGAGAAAAATATATCCAAATCTAATAATTCGGCTGGTACGACAACAGCATTGCGGTTATGTTGACATTGTTCTTGTCATTGACATAATAACTTGACCAAACAATTCTGTTAATACTATGTAAATATTATTCTGTTAATATAATTATATATATTGTTGTTCGATCGATTGTTATGCGAAAAACAGCTAGTTATATTGTATATGTGTATTCATTAAATAGTCGTGTATGATGCGCATGACCAATTGACCATGTATGGCACAGCATTATATTTTTTCTAACGTTTTGACAGCAGATATTTTTTCTAACAGCATTATATTTTTTCTAACGTTTTACTCATCAACAATGAGTATATGTAACATCAAGCTCTGTAGGACTCGATTTACGTTCATCTGTACGTACAGTATGGTAGAACGTATATATTCAATCATCATGTGATACTAATCGATCCTGGTGATAAATTTGTCGAAACGTTGAAGAAAATATGATAGTACTGTCTGTGGAGTGACAATTGTTTTAAATTTCATGCAAATATTTGGCATATTTTACTTTTTCAAACGGTTTCATTGTTCGAAGGCGAAGTAGCTACTCTTTGAAATGAAAGTTGGCGAAAAGATGGAAAACAATCGTGCAGCTTCTCTTCAAACTTTTGCTTCACTTTAATCTCACCTTTCTCTTTTACCTGCATCAATGATTGCGAAACTTTCTTTTGAATCACTGGCCCTTCCAATGGGTATTCATATGGTACGGTACTGCCAGAAACTTTGAAAAAGCCATACTGTATGCAGAACCACATTCCCTTTATTTGATCTGGGAAAGAACTTTGCTCTTTATGTTTGGTGGTTGTGTGGTGATCGAAGGCCTTTCGGCTTGCATAAGAGGCTCTAGTTGAGCCGAGAACATCCCTATTATCCGATAATAATATACTTTTCTGTGCGGTCTTACCTGGTTTGCGATAACTTAGTTAACAAATAATCCCAACATTTTCGATTTTCCAACATTGAAATACAGTCGTCACATGTTTAGGGAAACTCTGTACGATTTTATTACAAAGAAAATCTCTTATATGTACTTACCAGTTACGTACGTTTTTAATGGCCTGACAATATAGGTCTCAACATATTCGTCAAGGTCGATATTGTGACCAGCTTTCCCACTAAGGTTTACAGTCGAGTTTTTACATATCATCTGTCGAAAGGCAAGCCACAATGCTGTAAAATTGACCACGTGGACAAAGGCTTCCGTCCGCTTCCGTCCAATAGTTTCTAAATCCCAGCTGAGCAAATACCGGCAGGAGAATAATCCATGCGACCTCTCTGAGATGGCCATCGCCGTTCTTATTAGCCGCTACAAACAACTGGAAAAGAGGCCCGAATAAAATAAACAAGTGCAAAAGAGGCCCGAATAAAGTAAACAACTGTTGGTGGTATTTGTGTTTATCATTACACTCAGCACTCTCCTTCAACCACTTCTTAAATCTTTCAAGAAGAATCTGGTTATGGTCTCCAAATTTCTGCAGGTTTTGCAGCAAATCGCTACTGGTAGGAAAATCTGAAGACTTGCTAAACTCTTGGACTGCGGCCATTCCGTACGCGAAACTTCCATCCCGAACACTTTCTTTGATTCTGTTGAGGTTTTGCTCTTGGAACTTGCGCTTCTTAAACGCTTCCTTCGTTAATTTTGGCCTCTTCATGACAGTGTTCACGATTTTGTGGAACCCACCAACACCTTGTGCTTTAAAAGCAGCCTCACATAAGTAACCTTTCGCGTGCATGTCACCAGGTACTTCAGTCGACCATCCATACGTTGAGGAATCTTTGTTCCTGACACTACGATTGTTTTTGCAAGTTCCAACATCACCGACTACTGCTGTAGGAAATTCATTGCATTCAGAACGCTTGTACACAAAAGGATTTACCTCATCGGCGTCTCTGCTAGAACTGTCGTGCATTTCTGATCCAACTGACGATGGTTGGGGTTGTACGTCCTCCTTACTGGACTGCATCAACCTCACTATTGGACAGTCTAGATGGCGAGAATATGTGTTGAACAGATCTACAATTGCTATCAGACTCCATAGCTACAGCCATATCAAGTGGACTTGGAAAGCTGGCAAACATCTCGTCTTTGTATTCGGCGAAATTGGCTAGCAAAAGCTTACAGACACTTAAATCAGAGTTCAGCACAGCAATACACAACAGAGTAGCACCGCACAACTCTTTAGAATTTGGGTTGATTCCGCTCGATATCAGAACGTTAGTGAGGGCAAAATTTCGCTGTTCCACAGCGGCATGTAGTACTGTTCTTCCAAACTTATCTGTAGTGCTCTCTAGTTTCTTTTTTAATTTAGAAATATCTAGACAGTGGGCCCCAAGATTGTACCAAGATTGTATCATTTTCGGCCAAGACATGGAATACATTCTTAAAATATGTTCCAAAATGGAAATCTTTAGATGGAGATCAAGCAGAAATTGCGAGTAAGTTTATTGATAAACATGCAGAATTCAACATCGATGATGCAAATGAAATTCCAATTCCACTACATGGTGGATATCATCAAATGTGTTATACACGGTTCACCGACTTGCAGCGCGTTGGAAGGGTGATAAAAAACATGCAAAAAGTAGCTTCCAAAGGTAGGTTTAAATTATTATGTCAACATGTCTACATGAGTGATGACAATGAGACAATGTTTAATGCAATAGACTAGACTCTAGAGTGAAATGTTTTATCTTGGTGATTAAAGTTGTTTACATTACCAGGAGTGACTTTTTTGAAAGGATAGAAATACACATGTTATGACTAAGGCGATAATGTATCAGTCAATTCCACCTGTGCCCATCCCACCCCGGGTCTTTCTCCCGGGAACTTAGAGCTAAACATGGCGGGCCATGTGTTATCATTGTATGATTTTAAAGGGAAGGACATTGATTTCTTCACACAGCGAATTTTGCTTCGATATTTCACTTCACTTACAAACCCATTGTATTCATTGTTACAAAATGTGTTTGTCACTCGATCGTTCATATGCATTATGAGAAGAAAAATCACAGCAAAAATCACCCTTGTGAATAGGCCTTTTGCAATTTTATATATTTAGTTATTGTTCAAGTTAATAAAATATATATTGAATACTGGGCTCACTCTTTGTGGGTATTCAAATTCATGGTAGTTGAGATTTAAAATGCTTTTGCCACTATATTTACAATCTTGACTTAAGGACCATCACAATAATTATGGATTGAATCTCTTTTCAGGCAGTATATTTCATTAGCAGACTAATGTCTAATTGACCAAAAATTAAAATTGTGTATCTTTTAATTCTTTATGCAACATGTCACTTGACCATTTAACCTCCCGTGTTAAAACATTTAAAACTTTTATATTAATGCCATACAGTCGTTAATTTTCCGTTTTTCTGAACTGTAAAGAGGTGCAAGATGACAATCCTACACCACAGAAGATACGGGCTCTACGTTCCAGCTTTGACCGATCTACAGTGCAGTCTAGAACACAGCATGTGTTACCGAGCATATGCATTCTTTGTCAGAAAGAGAAGACGATCTGTTGTTGAATCACTCGTAAAAGGAAAAAGGAACATCTTGTGAAATGTTTTACTATAGATGCAGTTAATTTGAAGCAAGCGGCAGAGGACAATAGAAATGACACCCTGCTTATGCAGATCAAGGATAAGGATTGTGTGGCTATCGAGGTAAGGTACCACAATTCTTGCTACAAAGATTACACCCGCTACCTTACCAAAGCAAAATCTGATGATACAAGCAAGAATGATACATCTTATTCAGTGGCATTTGAAGTCTTTTGTGAGACGGTGAAATCCTGCATCATTAAAAACAAAGATATAATGAGACTGAAAACACTCAATGACCTGTTCATAAAACAGGTTAAATTGACACATGGAAAAGAAGCAGATTCCTACAAAACTGGCAATCTGAAGATGCGCTTAATGAAGAAATTTCCTCAGTTATGTTTCATTACCCCACACATGCGGACGCAGGGTGATATAGTATATGTTAATGACATTTCGACAGCTGCACTTGTAGAGGAGAAGAAATTGCTTCAAGAGGCAGTGCATACCACTACAGACAGTGATCAAGATTCAACGAATGAAATCATCGAAGTCCCAGCACCTTCCAAACAGAGTAACATCTTTGATACCCAAGCAAACAAACTTAAAGACAGCTACATGACAGCATTGGAGTTGAGAAATATCATAAATGATGTAAAGCCAACTATGCCCTGGCCTCCAACTTCAGAACACCTGAATAAAAAAACAGCAGAAACATTGTTCCATGCAGCCTCTACAACTTCCTCGCCTGGACAGTTGGAGCATCAGAAGAGCCAGATTATCAGAAATTTGTTGAAGTAACTCCATCAACTCATAAGAAACTTCTGTCTATTTCCCAAGACATCATTTCCCTTGCCTCAAAAAGACGGAAGTTGATGCCAAAACACATGTCACTAGCCATGGCTATTCGTCATCTCTCAGGATCTGCACAGTTGATTGGCCTGTTGAACGGTTTTGGCCATTCCGTTTCACACTCTGTGACATTGAATCATGACACTGCACTAGCTAACCAGGAAATCGGACGTGGGGACGATGCACTTCCTTCATCCATGCAGCCCGGGATACCAACTATCATTGTTTGGGACAATAATGACTCCGGCGAAGAAACATTGTCGGGCAATGGAACGACTCACAACACAAATGGGATAGTTATTCAGCATGGCAACACCACTACAGCCACAACTGATCCTCCAAATCCATCTGCAACTGATGTCATAGTGAAGAGAACATGGAAGAGGTCAATGGAACCACCACTAGCAGATCTTGCTACATATTATGGAGGGAAAAATGAAGGTCCGGCACCTTTTGCAGCAGGGATTTCATTGCAGCAGTCCACATATACAGTGCTACTAAAGAATCTTGAGAAACTGGACCTAGCATATCATGTCACAAAGTTCAACATTGATATATTTCTACCGTCGTGGACTGGTTACAATCAGCTACTTGCTCAAGTTGAAGTGCCAACAAGATCTGTCATAGGGTATTTGCCAGTGATCGATGGGAGCCCCACAGACATGAATACCGTATTAACAATACTACAGAAGAGCGTCCAAATTGCTGATAAGTTAGATCTGGAGACAATTGTCATTGTAATGGATCAAGCCATTTATTCCAAAGCACAGATCATTAGATGGCAAAATGCGCAGTTCATGAAGAAACTGGTCATTCGCCTTGGGGCATTCCATACAGCCATGTCATTCCTGGGATGTATTGGCAAACGTTTTGGAGATGGTGCCCTGCAAGACATACTGATTGAGTCGGAGGTTGTCGCCATAGGCTCAATGAATGGTGTCCTTTCAGGGAAACATTACAATAGAGCAGTCAGGTCACATAAGCTGATGTTCGATGCATTACACCAAATGAGACTACAGGCCTTTCTATGTGCCATTACGGAAGAGGCAGCTAACAAAGTGGAGCAAATGATGGCAGACTTACAACAAGCATTTCCAAATCCTCAGTACTTTGAGATTTTGGACAGTGATAGATTTGAAGAGTTTGTGGCATCCTTTGACCAGTTCATACAGGCAGGTAACAGCAGACAGACCTTCAGATTCTGGAACTCGTACTTGGACATGGTAGAAGTTCTATTGCTCTTCCTAAGAGGTACGCGAGAGCGAAACTGGAATCTGCACCTGGCAAGTGTCAGACGTATGCTGCCGTGGATATTTGCATATGACCATATTAACTACAGCCGATATCTTCCAGTGTACTGGCTGGAAATGAGAGATCTTCTAACCACTCATCCAGCAGTTCATCAGCAATGTATGGAAGGCCATTTCACTGTGCAAATAAGTGATAATGCATTTGCTCAAATTGCTAGTGATCAGACAATTGAGCAAACAGCCAATCGCGATTCCAAGACAAAAGGAGGAATGACAGGTTTTACAACAAGCAAAGGAACCGTAAACAGATGGATATGGTCACACCATGCAAGGGGATCAATAACAAGGGAGTGTGAGGAGATGGCAGGCAAAAGAGAAAGAGGCTCCTTCAAAACAGATATCCTTCCAAGCCAGATGAAACGCGACAAGGCAGATGTTGACAAAATTGTGGAAACAACAAACAGCATGATCAATCCCTTCGAGTATGAGGAAAGAATTGCTGCACGTCACATCTGGTATTGTGGCTAATGAGGAAGTTCAACAAGATTTACAGTCTGCCTATGATAGAGGAGAAGCTGCATTCATCGCTATTTGTAAAGAACAACTTCAAACACGGCAAGTAGACTTGCTCACAAGCATGAAAAAACTTAAGCTGAAGACGTTTACCAGCATGTCCAAAACTACAAAGAGTAAAGTCCATGGAAAGGAGGTCTCTCTAAAAGCAGACAGAAATCTTCTAGCAAGACTAGTCGTTATTGGACGTGTCTGCAAGGTGGACCTGCAAGAACTGTTATCATACTCCTTAGGACCTGTACCTTTAGCATTGTGTACATCACTCGGATGCCTTGTTAAATCCAACAAGGCTAAGATGCTACATAGCCTAGAAAGTCAACCAGAAAAAGCGATCGTTGAAATTCCAAGAGGGGTATCTATGTAGTGGATGCAATGGCAACCATCCAGAAGGTGGACATAAAGAAACTCCCAGGTGAAAGAACTTTCCTTAACCTTGCACGTGTGCTACTGAGACGCATAGTTAATCTGACAAGAGGGAATGGATCGAATGAAATTCACTTAATTGCAGACACCTACAGAGACCAGTCCATAAAAAATGCAGAAAGGGCTAAAAGAGCTGCTGGGGGTTCTAATGTGATATGCGTCTATGGGCAGGCAATTCCACTGCAGTGGAATAAGTTTCTCTCATGTGGTAAAAACAAGGAAGCATTACTCCAGTACCTGTATGACACATGGAAAACAGCGAAGACGTGCGACGTCCACGGTGTAAAGGTCTATTATGCCCATGGAAGCAAGTGTGATATATTCTATGCAATACCTGGTAACACACCAGATCAGATTGTTGAAGTTCATGAATACTGGAATTGAATTCCACACAAGAAGAAGCTGATACAAGATTGTATCTTCATGCAGCTTATGCAGCCAGAACCTGCCCAGATGTCATCATAGCGAGTCCTGACACTGATGTTCTTGTTATCGGGGTATCGTTACAACCACTGATTGCTGCCCACCTATATTTTCATACTGGGAAGGGAGCTGATCTTCGGACAATTGATATCAAAGCCATTCAAGAAAGCATCGGTGATGATGTCAGCCAGTCTTTGATAGGGCTGCATTGTTTCACCGGGTGTGATAGCATGAGTGCCTTCTATGGAAGGGGAAAGACGAAAGCCTTCAACTTACTTCTCAAGGACAAGAACTTGTGCTCTGCATTCAAAGATCTTGGAGAGCGATTTGATCTTTTGCCAGAGATGGTAATGCTGCTGGAGAAGTTTGTGTGCAAATTGTATGGACAACATGGTGTTGAACAGGTCAATGTAGCCAGGTACAACATGTTCCGCTTAGCACGAAAGTCCGAAAATGCCATGCCACCCAACCAAGATGCACTGACGCAACACATCAAGAGAGCAAACTACCAAGCAGGTAATTCAAACATGGTGAAGCTGATATGAAGATAATTAATTTCACATGTGTGGAATATTAATTATGCTTATTGTTGCGAATGCTACATTTACATTTGCTCAAAAATTGCTCAACTTCCTGTTTACTAGCATACTTGTTCCCAATTGGTCAATCAGTCACTGAAATGAGACGCCATTGCTTGCCGATTCACACACACACAGGAAGTTGAGCAATTTTGGAGCAAATTTATTGATAAACTCTAGGTAATGAATTGATGCAATATTTTAGGAACACTTCATTTGGAACGACAGTAAGAAATACATTGTTTTGGGGGACGGCCGTCCACTATTTTGTAGTTTTCATATGAATTTTTGCGATTTAAAAAAGCTTGCCATTCCAACCATATTAATCCAAACATCTTCAAACTCGGTAGACGGATCCATTTTGATGTGCTCTTTTTTATGATATGTTTCATTGTGTAATTATTGCAGTTTTATAAAAATTCGGTCCCAGTCCCTTCCTCAATTCCAATGTTCAATAATTGGGTTAGTGGTGTACGCTAATGTGCAACATATGGCCTTGTGAAAAAATATATGTTACTCACATCACCATTGCGCATCATCTTAAAAAGGTTTTGTCTACACCCCAGATGGTGGTCACGAAACATTTAAACTATCAAGGTTTAGAGCACCTGGCCCACTGTCTAATCCTGTACAAGCCCATCGAGCAAGCTTTCATCAGCGGATTGCATAACATCTTGGGTTTTGTCAACTAGATTTTTAAGGAAATCCTTAAAGTCTTCGTCGGGCAGTTTATGTCTACGTTCATTTCTGGTCATTTCATCAGAGTTACTATCATCTGACTGATCACTTTGGCTATCTTGAAATTGTAGTTCTGCGTCTTCGATGTCCTTTTCGGGCATGGTCATTTGTTTCTCCAAATCTTTCATGAATGTTCGATGCTCTTGAAGAGACTTGATGAACAATGCTCTTTCTCTGGCGGACTTTAGGTCGAATTCTTTCTTGCTTTTGTTGAACTCTATATAATTACTTAAATCATTTCCGGGAATATCAAATTCTTTACGAAATTCTTCAAATATCGCAGCCGTCCCAAGTAGCGTAGAGTTGTCCTCAAGCGACAATGGGAGATTGATAATGTTAGTCTTTTCTGTGGCTTGCATGTTCTTGCAAAATTTGGAGGCAGGCGATAAATTTATGTTATATTTAGTTCTACGGGTGTCCGTATCTTCCAAATTGATACTTCGAAGCCAAGCATTTACTTCAGTTTCATTCATCTCCTCTAGTGCTTTGGGCGGATCTGGTAAGCAATTCAAACTTGTATCTAACAGTTGAAGGTAGTAATTATCACACCATTCTTCCCACGACGTCTTGTGATCCGGCATCGAGTCTAAAGCGAAAAAATTATACGAAACCACGTGAACGGTTAACGTATATAAAGGGAGCAGCCTCGTCCCAAGGCGCTTGGTTTACTTAATACTATGCGGCTACGTGGGGTGCGCTCATGAGACACGCGAGGAGGAGATGGTCGTTAATGTCGGGAACCTGTCACATTTTTGTAAAGGAAATAATTTGTAAAACTAGTTAAAAATACACAATTATTTGATGGAGACTAAGGAATCTGTATATTTTGAATACAGATTTCGTATCTAATACTTTACTCTTTAGATATTAATTCAGCGTCGGCCACGGGCATATAAGAACAAATGAGGGTTGTTTCGCGTGTGCCTATTGAGATATAAACAAAATCTCGACGTTTCGAGCTAAAGCCCTTCGTCAGGAGAAATTAGTAGACAGATAAACACATTACATCAGCTTTTATAGCAACGCTATAAAAGCTGTCACGTGAACAAAATATTAACCAATGAAAATAAAGTAGTCATAACAATCATAACAAAATAGAATTAATATGTAAAGATATAGACTGCGTGTACAGGCGTTACACTTATCAAAGCGCTATAAATGTCGTACAAGGGAAGGGAAGAGGGGATATAGAGGAAAGTATATAAGAAGTATTTAAGAGAAAAGAATGAGCTAGATGAAGGAGAGGCGCTCATTGATACCATAAGGCTGAATGGTACCAAGTTTAAAAATGAGATGCTTTTCTTGCTTCCGACGGGTATCATTAGCACCAATAATGGGATGAATGGCGCATATTTTCATATCAGAAAAGGAGTGGTTGGCACTGTTGAAGTGACTAGCAACAGGTTTGTTGTGCACATTGTTCTTAACATCACGCAAGTGCTCAGCAAACCTATCGCCTAAACGTCTTCCAGTTTCTCCGATGTAGAGCAAGCCACATTTGCTGCAAGAGATGCAGTAAACGAGGTTGGAGGAGATGCACGTGAAACTGTGCTTGATGACAAATTGAGATTTAGGAGCCGAAATACAGGTGGTGGGGTTTAAATGCTTACAAGTGTAGCACTTAGCACGACCACAGGAAACAGTGCCAGCTAGTGACACAGAATCCTGTCGCAGTGAGCTGTGCACTAGGGTTTCCCGGATGTTTTTACTGTGTCGAAAAGAGACTAGTGGGGTCTCGGAGAAAATGGAAGATGTTGCAGGGTCATTTTTAAGTAGATTAAAATTCCGGCAAATTATGTCCCTTACTTTAAAATTGAAGGGATGAAAGGTTAAAACTAAAGGTACTTTTTGATTAGAAATTGCAACCGAAGGTTCTCTTAAGGAGGCTCGCTACAGTTTTAATTCTGTAGCACGCAAATGTGCTCTAAGGTCCATTATTTGCTCATTTTGCAAATTATGGTCACGAGACTTGGCCATCAGATTGCCACAATATTGCGGATTACGAAGAACAAAAAATGTTTTTAAATATTTACGTTGCCATGGTAACAACGCGATTTAGAGATTGTCATATTTTTATCTTCTTTCTTAATTTTTTGGATTTTCCTTCGGTAAAACTTTTTTATTTTTTGCACACGCGCACCTAAAGTACAAAGTATTGAAATATGCGATTTGTTGAAATCTCAAAAAAACGTTTTTCTGCAATAAAAAAAATTCGGCTCCGAGGAATTTTTTTTAAATCGCATATTTCAATACGTTGTACTTTAGGTGCTCGTGTGCAAAAAATAAAAAAGTTTTACCGAAGGAAAATCCAAAAATTTAAGAAAGAAGATAAAAATACGACAATCTCTAAATCGCGTTGTTACCATGGCAACGTAAATATTTAGAAACATCTTTTGTCCTTCGTAATCCGCATTATTGTGGCAATATGGTTGCCAAGTCTCGTGACCATACCTTGCAAAATGAGCAAATAATGGACCTTAGAGTACATTTGCGTGCTACAGAATTAAAACTGTAGGGAGCCTCCTTAAGGTGTCTGAACGGGGTATAAGGGAGGCCTTGTTAAGGGCAGTATCTAAAAGGTGGGAAGGATAACCACGATTCACAACTCCTGTTCAGTGGGGCAACCACAAGCTGACACGATTGGTCTGCCCGGGTTGTCGGGTTTGTGAATTTTGGGTAGGAAATACATGACTGGTGTGCGTGACTAGGAGATTGCCTGCCGTTGCAGGTAATTCCCCGGTCGTGATGAGATGGTTGATGGTGGAACGGATTATGGTGTTGTGTTTGGATGTCAAATCAGTATCAACCCTGCTATAAAACGAGGTGTCACCCAGTTGTCTGTGAGCCTCTTGACGGTACAAGTCGGCCCTCCAGACGACTAGGGCACCCCCCTTGTCAGCAGGCTTGATCACAATGTCATTCCGGGTACGCAAAGACCTTAGAACACTAAATTCGGCTAAACTAAGATTAGGGGGCCTTTTAGGCCTGAAACTGGGGAACTGATCTATGTCATGTCGCACTCCAGTCATGTCGCACTCCAGTCACTCCACGCACACCAGTCATGTATTTCCTACCCAAAATTCACAAACCCGACAACCCGGGCAGACCGATCGTGTCAGCTTGTGGTTGCCCCACTGAACTCCTCTCCAGCTACCTCGATCACATCATGGCGCCCTTGGTTAAGAACTTGCCTTCTTATATCAAGGACACCAAGCATGCCCTGAAAATTCTTGACAACATCAATTATCAGGGTCCACACAAATTCATTTTCACCATGGATGTCAAATCACTTTACACTGTCATCCCGCATCAAGACGGCCTTCAATCACTAAAATACTTTTTAGACCAAAGGTTAATTCAGGATCCATCTACCACCACCTTGGTACGCTTGGCAGAGTTAGTGCTCACCTTGAACAATTTCTCGTTTGATTGTGAACATTACCAACAAATAAGTGGTGTTGGCATGGGTACCAAAATGGGACCCAACTATGCTAATTTGTTTGTTGGTTATGTGGAAAAACAAATCTTCGAACAGTACACTGGTCCCTCACCTGACTTCTATCGCCGGTTCATTGATGATTGCTTAGGCACTGCATCATGTTCGCGTGCTGATCTGAATTGATTCATTAACTTTGTTAATGATTTCCATCCAGCACTTCAGTTCACATGGGAGATCAGTGAGACCAGTGTATCACTCCTAGACATTCTCATTTCTATCAATGGTAATAGGCTGAGCACATCTGTCTTTTACAAGCCTACTGACTCCCACAGCTATCTTCTCTTCTCATCCTGTCATCCTAAGCACACTAAAACTGCTATCCCTTACTCTCAATTCTTACGTCTTCGTCGCCTCTGTAGTGAAGACGACGACTTTGATGCCAAATGTTCAGAAATGAGAAGCTTTTTTGTGAATCGTGGTTATCCTTCCCACCTTTTAGATACTGCCCTTAACAAGGCCTCCCTTATACCCCGTTCAGACACCTTAAGAGAACCTTCGGTTGCAATTTCTAATCAAAAGTACCATTAGTTTTAACCTTTCATCCCTTCAATTTTAAGGTAAGGGACATCATTTGCCGGAATTTTAATCTACTTAAAAATGACCCTGCAACGTCTTCCATTTTCTCCGAGACCCCACTAGTCTCTTTTCGACACAGTAAAAACATCCGGGAAACCCTAGTGCACAGCTCACTGCGACAGGATTCTGTGTCACCAGCTGGCACTGTTTCCTGTGGTCGTGCTAAGTGCTACACTTGTAAGCATTTAAACCCCACCACCTGTATTTCGGCTCCTAAATCTCAATTTGTCATCAAGCACAGTTTCACATGCATCTCCTCCAACCTCGTTTACTGCATCTCTTGCAGCAAAGTGGCTTGCTCTACATCGGAGAGACTGGAAGACGTTTAGGCGATAGGTTTGCTGAGCACTTGCGTGATGTTAAGAACAATGTGCACAACAAACCTGTTGCTAGGCACTTCAACAGTGCCAACCACTCCTTTTCTGATATGAAAATATGTGCCATTCATCCCATTATTGGTGCTAATGATACCCGTCGGAAGCAAGAAAAGCGTCTCATTTTTAAACTTGGCACCATTCAGCCTTATGGTATCAATGAGCGCCTCTCCTTCATCTAGCTCATTCTTTTCTCTTAAATACTTCTTGTATACTTTCCTCTATATCCCCTCTTCCCTTCCCTTGTACGAAATTTATAGCGCTTTGATAAGTGTAACGCCTGTGCGCAGGCCTTCGACCCTATAATCGGGCCGAAGCCTGCACACAGTCTATATCTTTACATATTAATTCTATTTTGTTATGATTGTTATGACTACTTTATTTTCATTGGTTAATATTTTGTTCACGTGACAGCTTTTATAGCATTGCTATAAAAGCTGATGTAATGTGTTTATCTGTCTACTAATTTCTCCTGACGAAGGGCTTTAGCTCGAAACGTCGAGATTTTGTTTATATCTCAATAGGCACACGCGAAACAACCCTCATTTGTTCTTTACTCTTTAGCTTTCTTTGCGAGACGTGCCATATAGCCAAAACAGTTAATAAACTTACTACTTTGATGCTACTGCTCATGTCTTACCGTTCTATAATTGTTGAAAAGAGAAAAGTCTCAGTTATGGACAATTAACATTAAAACGTAATCCATCTTTTAATTTTCAAAAATGAGAAAATGTTACTGTAATTCTAAACACAATTATTTCAGTCTTGTTTTAATGAATTTTCAATTTCATATTTAAATTTTAACACTGTTTTGTCACTTGAAAGAATAGGGCCGCCCGCAAAGAGTTATAAGCAATGGTGGAGGGGTTGCGTGTCTCGTTTGCCGATAAAAGGGCGTAGTCTTTGGGTGGGGTCATTCCTAGTCGACAAGTTCATTTCACATACTTTTGGAATCCGGTATATCTCTACGTTGACGAGGATTTTGTTGGGCAATGCCTTAATTTAGTAGGAATTACAGGCCAGGAGTGAGATCTGACCGTGGCAAAAGAGCCTCGTATAACTAAGGATCCGAGGGCATACTCCCACAAGAAAATTTTGAAATTTGAAGCCCACAAACGACCTGAATTATGAACCGAGAATTTACCATCAAACATATCACCCAGGTCATGTCTATTCTAGAGAGAGACAGACATGAAAAAGATGCAGAAATAACAAAATTATTTTGTCACCACTTATAAGTTAACACAGAGTTTTAATTATCCGCAGACACAAATCATTTTGGTTCATGTTGTAACAGCAGCACAACAGTAGTAGTTGTTCAATAATATTTGAAATGCCGCATTTTCTCATTAAATTCTCTCAAAAAAGACTTTGTTTGCCAATGGACAGACGATGCAGGACTTGACAGGTTTTCTTTAAGCACCAGCAATATGCATAATTTGAACAGAGGTACAGTACCAAGAAGTGCCATTTTTGGGGTACTGCTTTGTGTACAATGTTAACAATATATAGTAAACGATGTGAAAAACAACTTATTAACTGCAAATTTACTGTACTGACTGCACTTACAATACAGTAAAAAGAAATTGCATTTCTTGAATTCTCTGATCTAGAGGATGGCGGATAAGCCCATGGTTGAGAAAAGCTAATTGATCATTCCAATTCATATTCGTGCATAGGAAAACCAAACTACAGTAAATTCTCTTACCTAAAAGTATGTCATCAACAGTCAAAGAAGCAATGTCTATCTGGGATCTTGTTGTGGTCTCTTTACAGGATAGCAAGTGTTCAATCTCAGATACATCTGGTACAATTGCTGCCCGACCTGTAAAGTTCCACATCTTTGGACCAATCTCAGTGAAAATACGGTCGTGACGCTTCCTTCCACGATAGATGTTGATATTGTCCATTAAAAGAATCGCTGGTGTGGAATCATCACATCGCTCCAAAACTGACTTTTCCAACTGTACCAAACGTTTGTCAAGAAAATTGATACTAAAACAAACAACATAAATATATAATCATATTTATCATCATAATACATAAAATACTCTGCCATAACTATATAAATAAAATTTTACAACTCCAGTACCCTAGGGAGGTACTGTATTTACTCTTTTAAAAATTTTGGTAAGCATGAACTATGAGGCATGAACAACCAGGTCCGATATCGCTCCGAATAATGTATGCCCTATTTCAGAATGATATACAAAATGGCCTAAAATATTATACCAGTCTGCAGTTCAGTTTGATGTCAGATAGTAAAACACTGGCAGGTCCAGTTGAGTATTCTCAGAGCAATATACCAGTATTCAGTATATGCAATACCAATTCTCTCTACAACACATACAGATATACAATGCATGATATCTACTATAACTAGCTATTACCTATAATATTATATATACGATGTTTATCATGACAAATGAAGAAGAGGGTTATACATACATTGTATCCCAGTGAGGAGCCAGTCCAATGGAATGTAGCATGTTAATAAATTGCTTCCCGGCACCATAGGTAACACTCAAGAGGCCAAAAAGCAATTTGACATCATTCCCAAATTTTTGATTTCTAACACTGAGAAGCAAGGCAAGAGCATTAACACCACATTTCATCTTGTACTCAGGGGTTTTGTGTATTCTTTGACGCTTATCTGAATCAGATATTAAGAGTGTATGAAGTACACTGAAAATCAATGGACAAGTCTCTTCAAAGTTATCCAGAAGTTTAGAGAATACTTCCTCATGAACCACATGACTAATATTACCATTTGCAACCTCCTGTGAACCGTGCCCAATTATTTGTGTTAGTTTACTTTTACTTCCGGTGACAGTTGTTGATTCAAATATGAACTTTGACGCCTTGAAATGTCATGTTTTCGGCGCCATTAAAGCAACGTTTTGACGCCCATGTGTTAACGTTTTCCACGGGAAATACGCTAAATAACAATATACCTGATGGCGAACCTCAAAGTTAACAAAGAAGGAAGAACTTACGCTCCTGGTCTCGCTTTGTCGGATGATATTAGAAGATTAATTATAGATGATATAGTGCAAGCTGGAGGAGATAGAATAACGGGATACACAGCTGTATCATTCAATGAAGTCGCGAGAAGACACAATTCTGTTGCAAGTATTTGGAAGCGTTTTTGCAACGACTACACAGAGAAAAGAGCGCATTGTGGTGGAGATCACAGAGGAAAACTTACTGATGAGGACTTGGAGCTTATTGAGACGCTCAAAACAGAGAAAGGAACGATTTCTTTGTCGGAGATATACGAAATTTTGGAAGAGGTCAATGACGAAAATATTGACATTTCATTATCGACTATTTCACGTGCGGTGAAAAACAAAATGCTATCTGGAAAGGCTTACTCCAGAAAAAAGATAACGAGTGTCGCATCCCAACGGTTTACTGCAACGAACATGCTGTATACACAGCTGTTCATTGACTATTTAAGTTCAAAGGATCCATGGTGTTTGAAGTTTTTTGATGAGGCGGGAATCAAGTTACCTGAGGTAGGAACACGACTTTATGGACATGCTCCAGTCGGCGAGAGGTGTGTAGATGTAGTGAGAAAATGCGAATCGCCGAATAACACCTTGAATTTACTTATATCTTTAAATGGGCCAGAATATTACAATATCATACCTGGACCAAGTAATACTGCACAATTTTTGAACTTCTTCGAAGAAGCCGAAAATGCTGTGAATTTTGAAACACGTCGACCAGCGTTACAGGTCGGTGATATTGTAGTGATGGACAATTTGGCTGTACATCATTACGACAGCGGGGAAATATTAGAAGAACGACTGGCAGAAATGGGCATTGAATTACTTTATACTCCTGTTTATTCCCCGGATCTTAATCCTATTGAACTTTGCTTCAACAAAATTAAGACTGTTCTTAATTACGAATTAAGAGATTTGGTCAAAGACAATCTGCCTCTGGCTGGAATGCTGGCCGTAGAAAAAATTACTCAAGAAGACGTAAAAGGATTTTACAAAGATACTTCCTATTTATTTTAGTAAACACTTTAATAAAAAACAACAATATCAACATCTTAATACTATGCTAATAGAGTAAATTGTAATGGCAATAGGCCAGCGAAAAACTTCAACTTGTCAACTTCAAAAACTTTAAATTGTCAAGGTTCAAGGTTCGTTGAGTTAATGGAAATATAGTTTCAATAATAAAAAAGTACTAAAGGTTAGAAAACAATAGTATAAAGTTAACGCAAATGTAAACGAGATTACTTTAAACTGTAACATATCTCATGCATGATTTGTTGATCATACTACCTGTCGCTGCAAATTGGGGAATTTTCAAACGTTTCAACGTCGTTAATGTTTGGCAAGGAAACATCAACGTTTTTGTACAATCGATTTCACAACACATTTTACAAAAATTTTCCGAAGTTCACAGCCAAATTTATTTTGAATTTGCGAAGATCGAAACGAACTTCGCAAGGTCATAAGTTCGATCTCAACTAAGGTAAAACTATAAATGCAATTTTTCTCACGCAAGTTGTATGTAATTTCAATAAATTAAACAATCCAGTCATTCACACGAAATATCTTTTCAGGAAAATGTTGTTTACATATTTTGGCTATAATTTATAGTTTTACCTTGGTTTAAATCGAACTTCTGACCTTCGGAAGTTCGTTATTTCGCTAAACATGAACGTTTGTAACGTAAACAAAATTCTCCAGCCTACAGGTTGCTTGTAAATAGCGCTATCGTGTATCAAATGTAAATATGCAATCAAATTTTATTTCCACCGAGATTTAAAAGTAGTTTTGCTGCTTCTCTGTCATCATCCTCTTCAGCCAGTTCTGGAAATAACTCGCTATCTGACTGACTTTCTTCCATCAGTGAAATCAATTCGCTTGTATCAACACGGTATCTGCAATTTTGAGAACTCTGGCTCTGTGCTTCATTAACGGGTTCGCCAACATTTAGATTTTCATTCTCGCTGTTACGACCAGCTGGTTGCTCTTTACGTGTTTCCGTACTAAGAGAGAACAAACTTTAATTGGTCGTCTTCTTCGCGTTTAGATCGAGGGGCAGTAAGATATAATTCATTATCAATTTTTTTTGCTGCAGACGCGGTTTCATGACCATTTCCAGATGGGAAGACAATTCCTTCTTTCTCCAGGCAATCTTTGAACGGGTTCTCTCTATGAACTCTTGTTTTAACTTGTGACGGTGCTGCATAGGATGTATCCATTCCTTCGTCAATAGCTTTATTTAGACATGACATGATCTGGTGTTTTGGAGGGATTTTCCCATGTAAGTGCGCCTTGCAGTACGATTGCAGTAGATATACATGCTTTCGTAAGAGGCTCCAATTTTTAACTGCGTTTGAGACATAAGCAGCATTATTTGCATGGATGAGTTCGTTTTCTATGCGGTTAACAACTGACGAGCGAACACTTGCAGCTGCTTCCTTTTTGTTTCGTAGTTCAGCTTCGAGTTTTTTTTTCTCCGACTCAAGCCTTGCTATCGAAAGTCGTAGTTTTTTTGAAGTAGTCTCACCAGGATGTTGCTTCTCTTCACCACATTTAAAAACAGATGAACAACGTTCAAAAACGCAAGTTCGGATCGTGTGTCCAAGCCGAAGGTGACAGTTGCTACATAAACTGCCAGTATTTACGTTATTGTTGGATTTTGCACGTTCTATTCGAGATCTTTCAATTCGTTCTTGTTGAGATAGTTTTTCAATGGCATCTTGCTTTTCTTTCAGCTGTTGTTCAGTTTTACTAATATATCTGTCTATTGGGGAATCACTGCTTGTGCCTGGTTCTTCGTCGTACACTTGTGGATCGTTTTCTGTACTTTTGGATTTTGTATATACCCCGAAGTTCAGTTTTTTCCTGCTCGGCAGCGACCACTGGGAGCTGTTCTTTGAATCGTCACTGGAAGGACACATTTTTTTCTTCTCCGGACTACGAGGAGTGGTAGATTCATCGATCTTTATAACCATTCTTAAAGTGTCATCCGTGTTTGGTACCGTCGTCAAGCAGCGTAGCGCATCTTCGAAATCAGATTGGTCTGTCATTGTCACGAAAGTTCCTTCATCATCTCGATACTCGATTCTCATTTCATCGTTGATTAAAAATATCCCTCCAATAAACTTTCGAATTTCCTGTTTGAAAGAATCAAACGTACTTTGATATAGATCTGCATTACTGACGTTTTTTATTTTACATTTGTGGCCGTTTGTGCCATATAAAATTTTTATTTGTATCATGACTGCTGGAAAACGTTAACACATGGGCGTCAAAACGTTGCTTTAATGGCGCCGAAAACATGACATTTCAAGGCGTCAAAGTTCATATTTGAATCAACAACTGTCACCGGAAGTAAAAGTAAACTAACACAAATAATTGGGCACGGTTCACAGGAGGTTGCAAATGGTAATATCATCTCCTTGAAGTCCAAGCATGCAAAGCTTTTCCAAAGCTTTAACTTCCTTATTAACTTGTTCTTTTTGGGAATAACTAATTCTCTCTTCTGCATTTTGCTGTTTAAGTGTATCTATCTTTCTAGAATAGACTTGAATCATCGCTGAGTTCAGCTTTAAATACAGTTCAAGTGATGATTGATATTTAACAGCTGCCAGATTTACTTGGTCAATGTCCTGTTCATTTAGTGCTTGGCGAATGGAGTTCCATTCATTGCCTAAACGTTTGTGAGCTTCAGCAACTTGTTGTTGTATCTGTGCCATTTCAGTGTTTTCTTCAAGAAACAACTCTTTCACCACAGATTGATTTGCCAAAGGTCTATTCAGAGTAATATTGCTGTATACAACTCTACAGAGATAAAATGTTATAATAAGTATACTATAAATTTATGTTGGTATACTATAAAAAATAAGAGGCATTGTATTTAAAAAGTATAATATTTTACACAGTACAGCCAGGATTTACTGAACTACAAACAAGGTGATATTAATTAAGGGCATGAGAAATTTAAATTTTTCATGCAAAACCTTTGTTACACAATGGTTTTTCAAACCCATTAACTAGCAGCACTCTACCAATGACGAGTAAAATCTTCTGGCGTTAGACAGAGTAAAATACTAAAGTAGGGCGCATTTGGGTCCATTTGCAAGCTAATGGTTTAAAAAGAGATATTGATAGATAGTTGTGTTAACCCAGTAAATGGCAGTAACCTACCACTAATTAGTAGAATAATCTGGCATTAGACAGGGTGAATCTGGGGACAGTGTTTTAATACATAGACACTGATATTCACTTTGTATGGCACTTACTGTGGTTCATGATTTATCATTATAGTCTTCTTTGTGGATACAGGGAACAGCGAGTTAACAATCAGTTAATTCCAACAGATCAACAAGATTGTGCTGTTTTACATGAGCATTGCTATTAGGTGTCACCAGACATTGAAGTTCTTGACAAATTAACCCCTTTCTTTCTTGATTTGATAATTTTCCTAATGGGTTAAAATATAATAGCATAATTATACACAATATTCAATATCATAAACCTTAGTGAACTGTCTGGAAAGTATAATATGAAGGAAATTATAACGTCATTATATACAATCTAACCTACAATCAATATATTTTGGCACAAAATATGCACAATGACAAATATCAAGTTACATCCAGCATAAACAATAAGTCCGTTCAGTATTAAGCTTTATGTCTTTTAAAATCCCTTTAAATTTCATGCATTAAGCCATCATAGGTGAATACATAAAGAAACTGTTTCAAATCCAATTTTAGCTTATACTTTCGTCTTAATCATACCAAAACTTAGGCTTGTTATAATATGCACCACAAAATCGACGTGAAAATTCCAAAAAGTCGAGGAAATCTCTAATATTCTCAATCCTATCACTTTTGTCAAAATCCTGTCACTTTTTTCTGCATTTTCTGCCAGGCTCCAACGCCTGACTCGTGCTGCGCCGCGCCACGAACCCACGCGATATCCATGCGTCCGATTTTCACCATTGGAGCCTGGGGACGAGGCTGTGTCGAAACCAACTAATGTGAAAGTAGCATTTGATCTGTATATAACTTTGCTACAAAAAATTGAGACAATTTAGTTTAATAATTTAATGAAACTAATAGTAATAAAGCCTTTTACCATCTATAATACTTTTGTAAGAAACTCTCCTTAACTATTGTATTAACATTTTTAAAAGCGTACGTACAAAGTATGAGTTTGTGGGAGGGAGTCAGGGGTGATCAACCTAGGGGGGTTCCTAACTGAATTCGTTGAATGCATAGCTCTGTTAAAATTATGCTTCAATTCGTAGTTTTATCAAAAACTAGAGATTTAACGTAAATGATCATTTTTGTTTGCACTTCACTTCAAATCTCCATTCTCAAGATTAGGGATGAGCCGACCGCTAAGAAGGGCCGATTAGCCGATTCGATTAATCGGTGACCGATTAGGGGACATAATGTGAGAGCTGACTGTAAGTCTGAAGGCCAAATTTCACTCCGGAGTTCGGAAAATTTTCGGCAGGATAGGAACGGACATTATCGTACAGGAAAGTTTTCTTTGTCTTGTGAGCTCTCTGATGGAACTAATGACTTAAGTCTAACACAAAGAAAACTTTCCTGTCCGTTCCTAACTTCCTATCCTGCGGAAGAATATTATTGGTTTGAACTGATGAACTCAACATAAGTGCAAGATTTGTCACCGAATAATTAATACATAATATTATTCACAGAAGAACAACTGTAATACATTAAGTCAATTACAAAACAAGATAAAGTTCAAAGCAAGGCAATAATGAAGGCATGCCTTGAAATGTCAAATGTTGAATGAAAAAGTTAACGGTTAACGTCTTTTGGAATTTAGAGTCTCTTGGGTTGAATTTTAATATACAGGTATTCAAATTTTCAGTAGTAAGAAAACTATTAATATAACACTATGCAACGGTTATGGTTCCAGCAATATTAAATTATTTGAGTTTTGACCCATTATTCATTAGTAATCAAAGTTTAGTCTTGGTAAATTGTGGTGTAAAAACAAAAGACTTTCCGATTTTGATGGGTTTAGGCGATTTCTGCGATCTTCTATGATATTACCAGCTTCACTGAATATGCGTTCGGAGTACACGATTGAACAAGGTGCACTTAAAAATTTCTTTGCCACTTTGTGGATGTTTGGGTAGGCCATTTTGTTTGCTGTCCACCACTTGTATCGGCATTCGTCTTTGGCTAAGAGTGGCAACATCAGAAAAGCATCAACTTCTTTCTTCTCAGATGGCGTCGGATGCTGTGTATCTTCAGACACAGTAGCAGACGCTGTTGATGAAGCAACTAATTCATCAAAGCACGCCCAAAGATCATTTCTGTTCTCCTTGTGTGCTGATATTTCAGGGGTGGCTGTTGTGCTTTCTTCCAGCTCTTCTGGCTCCGCTATCCTTTCCACTTCTTGCAGAAGCAAGTCGTGCCCTTTGAATGCTGTGAAGGCGGTCTTGAAACAGGGGGTCGACAGTGGTCGCGATGATGTAATTCTCATCTGCAAGGATCTGCTCGATACGGTGTATTCTTCAAATGGTTGAAGCAAACGAATGACTTTTTCCATCAATTTCCATTCATTGGCCGTTGGTATTTGAATATCATGCTCCGTTGCATATAGTACAATTGCATTTTTCATCTCGAGCAATCGCTGAAGGAGATAATACGTTGAATTCCACCGAGTGGGAACATCCTGAATTAGCTTCTTCTTAGGGAGGTTTAATTCTTTTTGGATCTTGGAGAGTCGATCACATGCTAATGCCGAGTGATTAAAATGAGTAACAACTCTCTTGCTTCTGGCGATCATATCAGAAACGCTTCGCTGTGACATGACGCCATCCTGGATTGCGAGTTGTAAAGTGTGAAGAAAGCAAGGCCCTCTCGTTAAACCAGCTATTTCAATTCCACTGACCATGTTTGCTCCATTGTCAGTGATTACCATATGGCATTTTGATGCAGGTATCTCCCACGTTTCGAGCATGGCTTCGAACTTGCTGGCAATCGCAGGCCCAGTATGACTCCCCGAGAACAGGCTTGAGTGCAGCACAAAAGATTGCATGGAAGGAACCACATCTGATACCCAATGGGCTGAAAGACTGATGTACGAATTGTTTGTGTGTTGGCAAGTCCATATATCAGAGATGAATGAGATGCTTTTACTTTCACAAAGCTTTTCCGAGGTAGCTTTCTTCGCTCTTTCGAAGAGATTCGGGATGACTTTGTCGCTGAAATGAAATCGAAATGAAATTGAGGGAGCTACATGTTTCATGAGCCTCTGGAATCCCAGGTCTTCTACCTTCAAGAAGGGCTGGTTGTCTAGTGCCATCATCTCGCCAATCAACAGGGTGATTCTCTTTGCGGCGTTGCTGTTGATGTCCCATATACTGGCTTTATCAAAGCTTGTTTTAATTGACATTTGGTTTTTCAATGCCTTCCTTGCACTACCAGATGTCTCGCCATGGGATAGAGCTTCGCTTGATCTTTTTTTAGCTTCATCTTTGGCAGACAGTTCGTGAAAGGATGTTCTCGCCATGTTAGCTCAGAGCATGTGCGTTGAGTGTAACGTGTCGCATTAAATAATGTTAGCTAAGGTTGAAAAAATATATCTCCAAAAATCTCTAAAAGTTGCTTTTTCGAGTATCAAGTTACCGCTTGTCGCAATTTGCATATCGCCCCATCCGCCTGGCTGTCAAAAAAATTGCATGTTGTGATGCAAAATATCAAAGACAATAAAAAACAAATGAGTAAATGACCTTCAGAAGTCAGAACCATTTCGTGTTTTAGCACATGTTATTTCTCGCTGGTATTTTGGTTACAGCTATCATATTCTTAAGAGTCGATTCATACATTGTTTTCGATTACAAAAGTGTAAAAGACAAAAGGAAATATTCTGCATTGACTAATTTGACTGAGTTGAAAGAAACTTGCGAACTGTATGCTAAAGTGTTATAAAGTGTATAGCAAATCACTCTACTATCGTGTTTCTTTTAAGAGTTTGGGCATCTCAAGCTTTGAATATTTGTTTATCCTTATTTTGCTGTTCAAGCTTATTGTTATAAGCGACATGTGTCACACAGAGACAGACACTAATCACTATTTTTGTCAGTAATTACGTTAAGTGTATTTTCCGTTGGGCGGAAAAGGTGAGATAGTTTTATTCCTGGTGTAAACAAGTTTGCGAAAGCTGCGATCTCTTTTAAAAATAAGTATAGTAACATCAAAATCAAGGTGAATATGGAAATTTTAGAGTGCTTGATCTTAAAAAAACAAAAACTAAGAAACAATCAGCAAACGGCCGATTATACGTTAACAATCGGCCGATTCCCGATTATTTTAAAATGGCCGATTATCGGCCGATTAATCGGTTGTGCCGATCAATCGGCTCATCCCTACTCAAGTTAATAGACAGTATACATAGTACACTTTGTCTTTAAAAGAGAAAGTGGGAAAAAACCATACGCTTTTAAAAATGCCAATTTACAGCTAACTGTAAATCCTCTATTAGGCTCCACCTCAAGCAGGCCTGGGGGGGGGGCCCTAATAGTGGATTTACTATACCACTGGAACAGCAATAAACCTAATCTATATTTAACATCAAACGCAACATAGCACCGACCAATTATTGAACCATAAATTTTGGCTAACCTTGTCCTCAGCCCTCTAGGTATGAACACCATTGCGAGGGCTTGTCGAAGTCTGCTGTGAAGAATTTTACTGAGTGAAGTGAAGGATTTTTCATAAGCAGTGAAGCAGGTAATTAAAACACAACAAAGAATTCACAACACACAATTCCTCATAGCATATATGGAAGTCCAATTCAATAATTGTTCATTATTCATTCAAAGTAACATTGGGGCTTTTCATGCAACAAGAACAGTTAGTTCTTTTTAATTTTTAGCATCTATTATATTTGATTTTTTACATCTTTTAGACAAAATGTGCAAATAAAGTGAATATGAATAATAAATGGTGAAATTAAATCTAAGGACTAAGTTTTGAATGAATAATGACTTAAATGATGCAATTGTAAACAATTATTAGAAGGCATTATGCCTAATTAATTTGAATGACTACAGTCTACAGTATCTAATCAGTTAAATCTAAACAATATCAAGTTCCCAGTCAGGTTTGGCTAGTATGTTGTTGAATGTGTTTCTTAACTCACAAAAATCTTGAAAAGTGCAACGTAACTCTAACACAGGGCCACATGTGTGGGCTACAGGGGTTTTATAAACCCCATCTACTTTAACAAACGACACAGATATACTATTCACAATCAAAATATCGGTGCCCGGCGAAAGACAATTCTCAATCAACTCTTCTTCATCGACTGCAAGGTACTTCTTAAAGGAATTTATCACAGCTGAATCTGGAACTGAATCTCCAAATAGGCAATATCCAATGAATGCCTTTGATAAAATCAGAGGGAAATAAGATACCATCTTATATCCCTGAACAAGGATTCTGCCAACAGCCTGCCATTCATTCGCAAAATGGTCATGTCGCACATAGGGCACTCTTTCTCTCTCTCCAATAGCCATTGAATCCCCAAATGCTTTCCAAAACAATGAAAATACATCACGAGCCACACCAATTCCAGCACCTTTCTCAGGATTCCCACGATCATCAATAATTTCAAAAACTATAGAGCGTGTTGAGATTTTTTCATCTTGGAAGTAGCTAACCATATCTTTGCATACACGAGAATGGTGTACTTTAATGACTTGAACATCCTTTGG
This sequence comes from Trachythela sp. YZ-2020, assembly GCA_016169945.1. NCBI lineage: Eukaryota > Metazoa > Cnidaria > Anthozoa > Malacalcyonacea > Clavulariidae > Trachythela > Trachythela sp. YZ-2020. Next base: position 980,513 of record JADLSH010000168.1, on the reverse strand, counting down.
ACTGGATGGTGGATGGGAAGTATGAAACTCCTGTTGGTTCCCTAATTCTTGTTGGTCAACTATCAAGATTGCTGCTGCATTAGTAGAAATTTCATTGTCAGAAAAGCTATTACCAGTATTAATGCCTGGATTTAATGTCTCAATGACAGCTGAAGGTAAGGAGTCTTCACATGATGGAACTGCACTTGACTGACCCTGAGTCTCATTGACAGGGGTAGCTTCACTCTCATTCTGCTCATCTGCTACTGTTGTATTTTCCATATACTTAAGTTCATCTACCTTTAACAAAGCATTGTATTCCTCATCCTGTTTGCATTGAAGGCACGCCTCACCAGGAAGGTTGGTACAAAAGCATCTGGAACAGACTATCCTGTACTCTGGACTACTGAACAATGGCTCTGGTGGTGGGAAACCTGTAGTTGGTGAATGGAAAATTGTAGTTGGAGAAGAGAGACTTGTAGTTGATGGAGGGAAATTTGTAGTTGATGGAGGGAAACTTGTAGTTGATGGAGGGAAACTTGTAGTTGATGGAGAGAAACTTGTAGTTGATGGAGAGAAACTTGTAGTTGATAGTGAAACCTCACCTGAGCATTGAGAGGAAGGAGAACTATAACCCACACAAACGTGATCACCCACAAAATCAAGCGTTTCTACAAAAGAGGTACCGGTACTTGTTCGGGTTAAGTTCTGCTGTTCATCTTCTTCAGGATTAATATACATTGTTCGTAAGTATAAATAGGTTAACGAAGGATACAAACCATTCTAGGTAATCAGCAATCGTACCATTGCCAGGAAACAAATGAATAACTTCACTGGCATTTGTATTCGATGTTGTTTATCAGTTTTGGGTTTCTTTCGGTTTGTGCCTGCTGCGCCTCCCCCACTTCGGTTTCTGATTCGATGAAGTAGACCGCTCAAGCGATTCTGCGAAAAATAATCTGTTACAAAATCATTCTAATTTTTGCTCTTCCTACAATACATACTTAAATCAAATTATAATGCCCAATAGAATATATATTAAATTACACTTCATTAAAATACTATAAAAATTATTAAAATTGCATATAAAATACATTTGATATAATTATGCATGCATACAGATTACTGTACTTGGTCTAGGACCATTCTCTAATTCCATAATCGTAACAGGTTCATGGATAAATTCCTTTATACATGTAAAGAAAAGCATATATTTGTACAAAAACACACATATTTGTATTTCGCATATGCTATAGTATAGTATAGAAAAACTATAAATATATGTTAATAATAATATACAGACAGTATAGCAAGAAGGAAAAGTTTATACCTGTGTATTATAAAATCTCAAGTTTATTTAATGGTTATTACCTGTATAGTATATTCCTGATTTGCCCCCTTTTCCTTTTCTGTCATAACCACAAATAACTTGTCTTTATTTTTAACACTTTCTACCACCATTATTTCAATGTACTCACGCCAGTCGTTGTCAAATATTTGTAAGTAAACGTTTGAACTTTTCGGCAAGTCAAATTGACATGTCACAAATTCATTCAGCTGCTCAAGTGTGTTAAATCCTGAGATCTCTAATACTTTCCATCTTTCACCAAATTGTACAATAATCTGCAACAGGTAAATTAATATAAATGAATAATTTTAACACATGCTATGCATGACAGTTCACTGTTCATTAATTGGCTAATTGTGTGTGCTTTATGATCACCGCCACTGTTTTGATTTTCTCCCTTCGTCTCCACTTGTCAAACTTTCCTTGGAATTGTCAATACAATTATATGAACAAAATTATAATAGACCTAAACGAGATGGAAAAAGCCAGCCAACAAAAATCTGTGCCATTTTGACATTCAAAGGTACAAAAACTGTATTTAAACACAAACCAAATTTATCCACAGTTCTAGGTGCAAAAATAAAAATTAACTTCATTCAAACATTAACTTATGAAGTCCTTCAAATATTTTTTTTTTTTGTATAAGAATAGCACATGCTTTTTCTAGTGAAAAGGAACATACCCCGAACACACTGTGTAATATTACATAATGATGATCTACAAAGGTTCATTTAGTATCAATAAATAAATACTTAAAAACTATATTTCACATATACACATGATGGCGGTGGTGAAGGTATCAAAGGTGGTGGTGGTAGCAATAGCACAACTAGTAGTAGCAGTGTGGCAGATGGTAGTGGTTGCAGCAGGGATGGGCCAGGTGGTGATGATGTGGTTGCACAGTTTTCCATACAGTCTAGCGTAGTAATAACTTAAGGGCCAAGTTGTATGAAGGCCATTTAACGGTGGATAAGCCAAAATTAAATAACACTTTCACACATTTTGTGAATGACTGAACCTAAATCTTATGCAAACATAACTGTTTTATTCAAGTTGAAAAATTTTAGCTTGGTTGTTCGATGAATGTATAGACTTGATCGATATTTTCAATTTATCCACAGGATAGGCTAAACAGGCTTCGTACAACCAGCCCCAGCTTTTTAGTAATATTTTATTCCAGCATAGTGGCAACAGTGAAATGCATCTATGGATATTTTCTTCAATGCATATTTGTATATCCCGCTGGTATATCCGCACCAACAGCAATGCGATACAGTAAGTCAGCAGATGTCAATACTTCATGTTAGGAACACATAATAGTTTGAGTTAAATATTTAGATGATGTTAGGGTTGGGGCATAGAAGTATTAAATATATAATATTAGATATTTTATATATCTTCTATATTAGATATCTATTATTTCTAAGGGTTAGGTTCAGGAGTTGTGTTAGGGTAAGCATATTCACTGGTATATTGGTTCAAACTGTTTGTGTTCCTTACATGACGTAGTAACCTGTATTAAATCTAAAATTCAAACACAAAACCACACAAAATTTAAATAAACAATGCGAAGTTTATATATTTTGCAATGAAATAAAAATAATTCAGATTGTTTCAGGTTAGAAATGAAAATTAGTGTCAGAATTTACATTTAAAATTCATAAAAAAGCATGCTGCCATGCACAATATAATAGCGACCTTAAGATTCTACGACAACGCCATCTAGAATGCCACCGGAAGTAAATTTGTAGCAACTGAGCATGCGGGTGCGTTCTTGCTTAACAAATCTAATCTGCGACGACGCCGTTTTGAAGTTTTCACGTCGTCGTAGATTGTCTACCAAAATAAGAGCAAAAATGGAAAAAAAGTACTATGTCTGTGAAAGAGTTGGAAGAAAAGGAAGGGTCCAAGTCTGGGTAAGTGTTGCTTGTTTTCTTAGTTTCTTGCAAAATACAGAAAATGGTAAAATGTTTGTTTAATAAGTTGCCTAAAGACAGTAAAGTATATCATTGAAAACTTGCTTTTACTCAATTTAATGTATATCTTTGTATTTTTTCTCAAAAGTTCACCTCATATTTATTATGTTTATTACATTTACAGAGTTTGTTTTATAATGAAATGGACTTAGTCAGCATGATGTCGAATTTTGCGAAGAGGTTGTTGCTTCCAAGCTTTTTGAAACCAAAAAAAGGTCAGCAGAAAGAGCTCAGGTATGGGAAGCTGTTGCCAAACATTTGGAAAAAATGGAATATCCTAAATTCAAGGTGGAGCAACGTTCTGTCAGAGACAGATTGAAAAAACTAATCAAACAGTTTCGGAGAAAGGAAAACGATGAAAGACGAGCCAGTGGAATTTCACCTGAATTAACAGAATTGGACACACTGCTGGAGGAGATAAGTGAAAAAGAGGAAGCATCTGAAACCCTGGCTGCAGAGATGGGAGAAAGGGAAAAGAGGCGTTTGGAAGAAGATCAGATGGCGGGACATGAGATGCGAAAAAGGGCCATGGAAACTTTATCCGAGACCCAGAAGAGGAATCCAAAAAAAAAGATCAAGATGGTCCCAAATGCAAAGTCAGAAAGGGTGGTGATACAGCCCTGGCATTTTTGGCAGAAAAGGCAGAAAAATAAAGAAAACTGAAGGAAGAGAGCAACAGATTAGAGAGGGAGCGCCAGGAAATGGAAAAGGAAAAAACAGACAAATTTATGCAACAACAGAATGACATGTTGACTGCTATTTTAGAAATGCAAAGACAGCAAAATAATCAGGTACAAGCAAGCCAAATGGTTTTAATGCAGCAACAAGGGCAAGCACTAATAGCTCTTTTGTCTAAGGTTGTTGATAAAGAAAATTAGATCTGCTAACTAAGGGACTGTTCATTTTTACCAGGGAGGTGGGCTGGTGCAATTGGCTATGCCTTCATAAAACTTTAGCATGGCCCACCCCCTCCAACTCAATTATTTCCAGTGACCCACCCCCAAAGAATGATTTTTTTTCCAAATGACCCCCCCCCCCATAAATAAAATTGAAAAATATGTGTTACTGTAATAGAAACTCATTCATATATGTGTTAAATTATGAAAAGGTTTTTGTGTTTGTATATACAGTATTAAAATAGGTTGCATGGTTATAGACATAGAAATTATTAAAAACTTGCAGTGTATAAAAGCTATTTTAGTGTAAATTTCATAAAATGTATATGTTGCGACTTTTTTTTACTCAGTAAAAAGCAAAGTCAATTTTTTTGCATGATCCACCCCTCTCCTTCACAAACATTTGGGCATGACCCACCTTTTTTGGCCATTTGTTCAGGTGGCCCACCCCCTATTTCCACCAGCCCACCCTCCCTGGTAAAAAATGAACGGTCCCTAAGGCCCGTTGTTGTGATTGGCATGTTAAATTATTCAATGAATTTTGTAAAAAATAATGGAAAAATGATGTGAGCACTATTTGATCTTACAGAATATTGTAAAAGATGTTATATATAAATTATATTGAAATGTCATTTACATATAATTATTAAATTGAAATGTTATTTATATGATCATTATATTGAAATGTTATTTATATGATCATTATATTGAAATGTTATTTACACATTTATTATATATAATTATTATATTATTCAAAAGTTAAATATTATATACAGTATATTAGTGTCAAAATCTCAAACCTGTAATATGTATGTCATCCTTAAGAGAAGTACTCCTCAACAGTTGGTGGTTTAAGTTCAAAAAACTTTAAAGTGTCATTAGGCTGCATGCAAGTAAGGGCATTTCTTAAAATTGCAGCAACAATGTGCAACACTGCTTGGGCCAATCTTTAGATTTTTTTTGAAGTCCAAAAATCTGAAATAGTTCACAATGTCTCTGAATAACCATTCAACAGACACCCGCATGCTGCTCATTGACTTGTTGAAAGCTTCCATTTCTGGAGTAAGTGGGCGGTTCCTGTATGGTGCCTGAAGGTGCACACAATGAGGATAAGCGGGATCACCATACACACACATAGGGCGTCCACCCACATGTGCATATTGCTCTAAGTCTTGTAGTAGGCCTGAATCCACAAGCATAGCAGCATCATGCCTTTTCCCTCTGCAAATTTGATGATACATTTCTCAACAATTTTTTATGTAAAAAAAAAAGGATTTTAGTGTTATAATTTCAAACTGTCTTGTTAACTAGTTGTAGGATGTTGTTACTAGGAAATAGATTTTATACAGTGTGTTGAAAGAAAAATTAGATGATATGTCCTCATGCAGCTACAAACAGTTTGAAATTTGATACTCAAAATGTTTACATACCTACAGGTCCAAACAAGTTTGCAATGAGGCCATTTGGTAGTGCAAGTGACTGATATTTTAAAGTGTGGACTCTTTTATGCCCATTATAAACCGTTCTTTGCATTTGACCAGGACGACAGATTGCTTTCACCGTGCCATAGACGAAGCCAAAGCAGTTGTCCAATGCTGCCCCTTTTTGGTGCACAGCATCAGCATATTTTTGAAGACAATGAGGGTTCAGCAATTGATGATTCCAGCATATTATCTTTTCCCTGTGTGTTCCATAAATGAAGTCGACCACTTCATTGGAAATCATGCTTAGCTCTGTAACAGATAGACCAAACAGTGGAATTAGGTGGCTATACCTACAAGGGTAGCAAAACCGTCAAAGAAGAATACACAAGCCTTCAATTCCCTCACAAATTGTTCCTTGTGGGCGTGTAAATTTCTCAGGAATATCCATAGCACGAGCCAGAACTGGAATTTCGTTTTTTTCAAACCTGAAATTCACGTTACATTCAACAGCATCTGTCTCTTCCAAAGAGAAACTATCGTAGTCTTCAAAAGGCAACTCCGGATTTTTTCCACTGCAAACGATGTCGTGTAAAACTACAAACTCTAAGTCGTCAATATGAGAAGAGTCGTAGGCCAAAACAACATCATCCCTAGCTTTCTTGAAAGAACACATTCTTCTTTTATACTTCTATCAATTTCTCTTTTATGATAAAATTTTAATAAAGTTTGCGTTGTCGGGAAGTAAACCAAAATCTTAAGGATATTTAAACCGGCCGCCGCCGCACACCTAATGTTGCTCTCCCCAGTGTTTCTGTGCTGTGGCAGCGCGTCTCCAAACACCGTGTCATAGAATCTTAAGGTCCCTATTATGTAAAATTAGGAAACGGCAAAACAATATACAAAACCATACAAAACATTGCATAAAATATGTTTGATCAATAAAACCGTCAATTGAAATGCAGGAAGTTATTTACATGGAGTCCTGAGTTGACTGGCTCCAAGTTTTACGTAATTAACTAATGGACATCAAAACAGTTTTTCAAATGGCATCCTGGCAGGCCCTTCTCTTTTTTCCTTGCTTCACTGGCTCACTCCCCTACTTGAGCCGGGCAAGTATAGCCCTATATTACTAATAGCATCTGCCAGATTGATTTCCACTACAATGATACATATTTTTATATATTCCATCTTGGGAATGTTAAAACACTGTTCGTAACTAATATTTATCTTGCTTATGGGTCTCCATTGACATTGGTTGGCGGGGAGGGGAGGGAGGAGGAGGGGTAGTTTTCTGGAGGGTAATGTTCAAACTTGGTATACGAGTAATATGATTATATATTGCTACTCCACAACATCTAGCCATAAAAACAAGCAATATTCATTAAAATATATAGTTCATTTATTTAAGTCATATTTTTGTACAATTATTTACATAGGAAGCTGAAAGAAATCCATTATTTACAGCTGCAGTTACTACATAGCCATTGTTCTGGGACATCCTCCTTCATTTTCAGGCACACTCTATACCATGAAAAGGAAATACCAAGGAGACGTTAATAGTGAACCAGTGGAAAATTCCATCTTTGTCTTTTGTTGTTAATAATAATTGTCTAATACTAATAGGGCCGGTTGTATATAAACATCAGCCGAAGCATATACTAAAAAACCGCAACACCTGTTATTAGCATTTCTATTTTCTGCATTGCCTTAAAGGCAAAGTAACATGGGCAACAAAATCGCTGCAATTTGTAACAAAAGCGGATTTCAATATGTGTAGTTAATTAAGAATGCTCACATATAAGTAACAAGACATTAGACAACATTCATAAACACTACTGCTTAAAATCAGGTTTGTAAAAAAAAATATAATACAGTTCGATTCAACGTTTCACGATCTTTTTAGGGAAGTAGTTTTTGTTTCTTTACAGCACTTTTTGACAGTTTTATGATCGTTTACACACTCAATATTTAGTTTTGTTTACATAGTAAAATATGTAAACTAATTAAAAATTCATATTACGTTTCGTACCTTATACATTTCTTTGTTTACAAGCTACAACCTCTATGATACCATGGCAATTTTCCCAAACATTGCATCATCGGCGCATCTGTAAAATGGCTACAAGCAATTTTACTGCGACTGATGTTTTGAGAGTTCTTGACGATTGGAGCGATAGTGATGGCGGTGCTATCTCCTCGAGCGAAGAAGACCTTGATCGGCAGCTTGATGGAAGTAATGAGAGTTCAAGGCAAGTTTTTTTTTGCTTTTTGTGGGTTCCAATATAGGCATGACAAATTTGCATGTGCCGTCTGCTTTTTATAGAACAAATAGGCTTGATTTTCGTGAGAGAATAAACTTTGAAATATGCCAAATATACATAGAATATTTGTTGTTGCTTATAAGTATTAGAGTTGCTATATTTTTGCCCACAAAGAAGCTCTGAATATACCTTCGATGCTGCCGTTCCTGACAAAGAAAATGCTGCCATTCCTGATGAAGAAGATGCCATTCCTGAAGAAGAAGATATGGTTAGCAATGGCACTCAAGATTTCACGAGACATAAAGAGACGAAAAAACTTGAGCTCCATCGTCATGGCCCCCCTCAGATTGGGTCTCTCAAAGTAAACCCTGGGTGGCCGGGCTGGAGTAAAGGCAGGAGGTTCTGGGACAGGATCTGGAGTGGCAAAGCCAAAGTTCACAGTCAGAACTTCTTCCTCCTGAGCACCAGCTCTACCACCAGATGTACCACCACAGGTACTGCCCATTCCCCTACCTGCCCTTCCCCTACCGGGCCTTCCCCTACTGGAGCAACCCCTTGCCCTACTAGAATTGAGAGACCCCTGCCTAGCGCTTTTCCTAACAGGTGAGTGGGCCCCCTCGCTCCCCTCCAAGTCATAATAATTATTGTAAAAGGGATGGGTCTTGGGAAGCCACCACTGCTGAGGAAGTTGAGAGGTTTGTAGCCCTTATTATTTATTTTGGGTTGGTAAAGGTAGGTGGGGGTACCTCAACGTATTGGAGCACAAAGACTTTGTACCATGGTATTTGGGCGAGGACAATGCTTTCCCGGGATAGGTATAAAGCCCTTGCCGCCTTTTTGCATGTCGTTGACCCTTCTGCTGAGACTCCTGGCAATACGTTGCATAAGGTTGACGAGCGGCAAGAAATATGTCTGAGCATGGTACCGGTTATGATGTCGTTATGGAGTTGATGGAATCTTACATGGATCAGGGGTATCAGTTGTATCTAGATAATTTTTATACTTCCCCTCAGCTAGTGCATGATCTCGACATGAGAAAAAACCCTCTGTTGGTACCGTAAAAATTAATAGAAAAGAATTCCCCAAGTGTTTGAAGAATGTGAAAGTGTGGGAAAAGACAGCTAAGCGAGGTGATGTGCGGTGGGGTAAGGCATTCACAGTTTTTAGCATTGCAATGGATTGACAATAAACCTGTTTCAGTCCTTTCAACGCTTCATTCTGGAAATGCTCAGGTAAGTTGTAAGAGGAGAGTGAAGAAGGATGGAAAGTTTGAGAGAGTTATTGTTCCTCAGCCCCTTGCTATCCACGAGTATAACCGGTTCATGAATGGCGTGGATAGGTCTGATCAACTCCTCTCATCCCATAATGTAAGTAAGAAATGTTTAAATCCCTTAAATATGTTTTTTTTGCTGTCGGATATGGTGGTCGGACGTGTATTTTGTTCGCCCGCGATAATTCTGTGTTTATGCTTGATTATTTTGTCTCAGTATAAACTAAATACAACTTCGATGCAGCTAGCACACAACTTGTGAACGCTGTGGCTAACCGATTATATGTTTTTCAAGAATTAAATCGCTGTATGTTAGCGATTTTAATCGGCCTACTCGAGCAAAGTCAACAATGGCTCTTTCAATTGAAAATAAAGTCTCAAGTCTACTGCGTCTTGTAAAGATCACCATGCTTGCTGAGTGTATTCTTCTATGTGGAGACATTGCTGTAAATCCCGGTCCTCTCAACTTTTCTGCAATCCAGCGTCAAAGAGGACTTAGGCTTTGTCATTGGAACATACAAAGGCTTACTGACATGAAGTTCGAAGAGATTTCACAAGCACTTACGAGTGAACAGAAACCTGACCAAAAACTCAACATTCTTATCTTAACTGAAACTTTTTGTACGAGTGAAGTCCCAGATAAGTATCATGATATTAAAGGCTATAACTTACATAGAAAAGATAGAGAGGGCAAGAAAGGCGGTATTCTAGTATGGGCTAATGAAAATATAAAGGCCTTACTTCGAACTGATTTAGAAGTTAAACATATTGAAATTCTGTGGCTTGAAATTTATCCACATAAGTCAAAGCGCCCTACATTAATTTCAGGTGTCTATCGCCCTCCTTCAGCAAACAAAGAATATAACACGAACTTTGGAAAAAATATTGAAGACGCCTTCCTATTAACTTTAGAAACGATTGTTATGGGGGACATGAATTATGATTTTTTAAATACCTATTATAAACAAGATCTTATTAAGACTTTTGGAACTTGTAATCTCAAACAAATTGTTGATGAAATTACGAGACCAATGTCTGGTACGTGTTTAGATCATATTTATACGACTAATCCAGAGAGAATGTACAACTGCACAACTATAAATGTTGGATTATCTGATCATCTTCCAGTATTAGTGTTAAGGCACTATAAAGGATCACACAGAAAGCATTACTCTAATGGAAATAAACATCTAACATTTGAATACAGGAATCTTAAGAAAATGGATAAAGAAGCATTTATCAGGGACCTTAATGATGCCCCTTGGGGCGCAGCATTTGTTTTCGATTTTAATGATATTCTTAATAAACATGCACCGATTACAACAAAACGAATTAAACGAAATAGTCAACCTAAGTAGTTTACAGAAGAGTTAAATAAAAAGATTCGAGCAAGGGATTATCTTTTCAAAAAGGCACAAAATACAAATTGTCTAGAAGCATGGAAGAACTACAAGGAAACTAAACACAAAGTTACTCGGATTGTGGGAAATCAAAAGAAAACTTATTGTAATAGTAGGCTCGGGCTCCCTGTGTCGGCGCGGGACGGGACTGGAGGGACTGTCATGGCGTTAGAGTAGTATCTTAAAGATTGTGTTGTCATAAGATTAATATCGAAATAAAGCTTTATATTCCGTTCCCGTGTGGTTTGTTTACACTGGTGGCATACGGCGGGATACGAAGAGATGGGTGACGAAAGTATAAGCGGAAAGTTAGCGTGGAAAGCGGGTGAAGATGTGCGAAAATGGATTTTGCGAGTTGATTCGATAGCAACCGCCAGTGGTTGGGACAAAGGGAAAACGGCGGGAAAAGCAACGATGGGTTTACCCGACGATAAAATTGATTTTCTTTTGACTGTTCCGGAAGCTGATCGCAAAGATTGGTCTAAGCTAAAAAAGCTTTCTTGGAGGAATATCAAGCAGATGCAGCGACATGTGAGCAACTTTTCCTCTCGCGTAAAAGACTGCCATGCGAATCTTTCGCAGTGTACTACGCGGTTTTAGACAAACTGTATCGTGATGCGTTTGAAATTGTCGGCGAATTGTCAGAGGCAGCTGTAAAATCAGTCACTAGACAATTCTTGTGAGGTATACCACAGGATATATCAAAGAAACTCCAGTTAGATCACTCAGGTAAAAGTGGAAAGGATTTGGCAAAAGAAGCCAAGCGTATGGAGGAAGTTTTGGCTCGGACCCAGTCCACTGAGGTCCATACTGTGATCACGAATGGAGCACAAGGCCAGATTGATGCTTTGAGAGGAGAATTAAAGGATTTGAAAGTTATGCTAGAGAACAAGGAGGAAACTGCGCAGGAAAATGCTGTTGCTCAAGGAAACCGATGCTGTTTTGGATATGGTTCTACTACCCATTTGCTCAGGGACTGCGACCGACGACCCCCTACCCGTGGACGAGGAGGGTTGCTCCGAGGAGGATATCGCGGGACACTTCGAGGCCGGGGACGGGCTAGTCAGAACACCATGATCTGTTATAACTGTGGTGGCCGAGGCCACAGAAAAGCCGACTGTAGCTCACCACATTTAAACTAGAGAACACCAGTGCCGAGGGGCCACCACTGGTGTCAAATGCTACTGAAAGTATCCCAAAAACTTATGAAAGACCATGGTCACAAGGTAGGTCCACTCTTCATGTGTTGGGCAAAGCAGGCACAGTTAAGTGTAACTGGCTTATAGATACAGGCTCTGATGTAACATGTATCAGTGCAAACTTACCAGGTATTGATAAACTAAAACTAGACCCACCCCAGAGTATACCCACTACAGCAAATGGTTCGCATCTGGGATGTATTGGGGAAATTGTGACAAAAGTGCAAGTCGGCCATGTTGTTCAAAACCATGTTCGGGTGTTGGTCATTAAGAACCTAAATACACCTGCAATTCTGGGAGTTGACTGCTTAGCTAAATTTGGTACTTTTGGCATAGATTGGACCAAAAATATTTTAACTCTTGGGGATCAGCGTGTGATCTTAGAGAAGCGTAGACATGGTTCGGTGTTATCCCCAGCAGTTGTTTCCCTTATTTCAGACCATATTATACCTGCTCGGTCCCAGTGTTTTGTTACCGGGCAAGCGAACCAACCATATTTGTCCAATCATAATGATGCTCTGTTTACACCATACATGGATAAAATGGCGAAAGTGGACGTTTTATTGGGTGCAGGAGTTGTATCCTCGTCTAGAACCCAGTCTATACCAGTCACAGTCATGAATAACAGTGAATACCCGGTACACCTATATGCAGGCACAAGGATAGGTGAACTTTCCCAGATTAAAGTGGAAGATAGAACAACCGTCCAGCAAATGTATAACAATCAACCCGATTATCAAATTCCAGAAAAAGTGGGACCAGTTGATATTGATTTTGAGGAGTGCGATGTGGCACCATCAGAAAAAGTCCAACTCAGACAACTATTGCAGGAGTACAGGGATGTTTTTGCAAATAACGAGAAAGAGGTGGGGCGTACCAGTCGAACAAAATTCAAAATCAACACCAAGAACAATGTACCCATAGCTGTTAAACTTAGAAGAACCCCGTTCGCGCTTCGACCTGAGGTGGATAAACAGATCCAGGACATGCAGCAACGAGGACTTATTGAACCTTCAAATTCTCCATATTCCTCCCCTATTTTGTTAGTTCCAAAGTCGGATGGGTCATACAGATTTTGTGCGGACTTTCGGGCTCTTAATGATGCAACGATTACCGACATTTTCCCCTTACCTTCAGTAAGGGAATGCTTTGATTCTTTACAAGGATCTACCTTGTTCACCACCCTAGACTTGTTTAGCGGGTACTGGCAAATACCCATAGCGAAAGAAAGTCGTTGTAAGACAGCTTTTACTACCGAATCAGGTCACTGGCACTTTTGCGGAATGCCATTTGGGGTGAAAAACGCTCCTTCTGTGTTTGCTCGTTTGATGACCGACATTATGCAAGGACTTCTTTGGGACGGAGTTGCAGTTTATCTTGATGATATTATTATTGGGGGAAGAAATTTCCAGGAACACTTAAAGCTTTTGAGGAGGTTTTGCAGCGGCTACGTGAAGCTGGATTAACGGTAAAATCTAGCAAAGTAAATTTGTATAAGTAAAAGCTTCTATTTCTAGGGCACCAGGTGTCCAGACAGGGGGTAGAACCTGCTCCAGAGAAAATAGAAGCAATTAAACGTTGGCCAACCCCTATAATGAACAAAGAAGTGTGTGCTTTCCTTGGCTTTTGTAATTATTATTCGGATTTCATACCTAACTTACAGCGGCGTGCTCGTGTACTCAATGAGCTTACTGGTAAAGCAAAGTTTGTGTGGAACTTAGAGAAGCTGCGTTTAATGATTTGAAAAACGCATTGGTTATCCGGAAATGTTTTGCTTCAGTTTCGGACATGTCTCAGCCATTTGAACTTAGTACAGATCGTCCGACTTGAGTGGGCTGTGTCTTATCACAAAGGAATAAAGATGGACAGGACCAACCAGTGTTCTTTGCATCTAAGACCTTCACTAAGAATGAACTGAACTGGCATACCCGAGATAAGGAGGCGTTTGCGCTAGTTTTGCATTACGCAAATTTCGACTATATCTGCTTGGCGGAAATTTTTCTGGTACACGGACCATGATGGACTAAAGTGGTTAAGGAACACCAGGGACCCGCGAGGCCGTTACGCTCGTTGGATGGAAGAAATCGAGGAATTTCAGTTAGAAACCATACACCGACCAGGACTACAGAATACCCAGGCAGGCGCTTTTGTCCCGAATACATACAGTGCTGCACGGTTGTACAGGATGGCCAAGTGAGCTAGAAGAGTTTAAAGAGTTGCAAAAATGCGGACCCAGTGCTCGAGGCGCTAATCTCGCCAGTTAAGATTAGGAGCGCAAGTCACTAACTTCTACTAACCGTGCGGTGCGGCGTTGGGTTAGAAAATTTAAGTATTTGTCACTTGACAAGAGCTCGGGACTGCTTTACATTCAGTATCAGTTTAACAAGCGTCACATTCACCACCATGTAGTGCCTGATACCCTGGTTGCGAATGTTTTACATCTCAAGCATGACAATGCCGGACACATGGCTGCTGAAAAGACCACTAGACTTATTCAGCGAGAATATTTTAGTTAGATATGTTGACGCACGTCAAGCATTACTGCAAGTTGTGTGTTTCTTGTGCCGCAGCTCACCCCCCACCACTGAACACGCGAGCTCCTTTAGCTCTAACCTCGCAACCAACCGAGGCGTGGCAAGAGATCTCGATAGATCTTAAGGGACCATTCGGCACAAAACCTACCGCGCGTGGTAACCGTTACGCGATGGTGACGATTGATTTATTAACACGCGCAGTCGAGCTGGTTCCTATACCTGACAAGGCGGCGAAAACGGTTTCTAAGGCGATTGTGACGGACGTGTTCTGCCGGCATGGGATTCCAGAGTCTATTTTAACCGAACAGGGATGCGAGTTTGATAACATAGCGCTAAGTGTTCTCGCCCAGGAATTGGGAATTGATAAAAAGCGAATAGCTCCCATCCACCCACAAGCAAACGGTACAGTCGAGAGGTTTAACCGCACGTTAGGGGAAATGCTACGTAAATCGGCGAATGATACGGACTAAAACTGGGACTTGGAAGTGCCATATATTCGTTTTCAGTACATGAATCACGACCACTTGTCCACTGGTTACTCGCCATTTTTCTTGTCGCACGGGCGTAACCTGTGGACCCCACAGCTTGTAGTGTCACCCATGGTACCAACAAAGCGGGGAACCAGCTCACAGTGGGCGGTTTCCCTTGCGGGGCGTTTAAAGGAGGCACATCACTTAGCAGCTGAGAAAGATCAGAAAGAGAAGGAAAGGCGAAATGCGGAAAAGAATAGCTGTGAACCCCTATACAAGGTTGGAGATAAAGTTATGGTCCATGTACCTGTGAAGAAAGGCAAGTCCTCAAAGTTGCAACCACCATACATAATTATCCATACATAGGACCATACATAATTATCCAGTGTCGTCAGGGTAACACGTACCGCATTAAGAAGGCTGACAACTTTCGTAAAATAATCATTCGCCATCACGACCAGCTGCGATTACTACGGGACCGTTTTCCAAGACTCACAACCCCAAACAATCCCGACCATATCTTACCTGAACCCCCGCGACAAGAAAACCCCCCAAACCCGACCTCAGCACAAAGTACCCCGGTAGAAGAAGATTCCACTGACTCAGAAAGTGAAACAGAGCAGGGTGAAGTGGAGCACCAAGAACCCCTACGTAGGGGAGTACGACTCCGTCAACCACCAGATAGGTTTGGACAGTGGGATCTCCACGCAGAGGACGAGGAAGAACAGTAGACTCAGGGAACATTCCTCTTCTGTCCCTAAGGAGGGAAGAGTGTAATAGTAGGCTCGGGCTCCCTGTGTCGGCGCGGGACGGGACTGGAGGGACTGTCATGGCGTTAGAGTAGTATCTTAAAGATTGTGTTGTCATAAGATTAATATCGAAATAAAGCTTTATATTCCGTTCCCGTGTGGTTTGTTTACACTATTTTAAATCACAGGTAAATGAAAACCAGCGAAATCCGAGGAAATTATGGTCATTAATAAAAGAACTCTCGCGCGAATCAATAACATGAAATGATAATGTCCAGCAGCTTTACGAAAATGATGAAATAATAACCAACACCAATAACATTGCCAATATATTTAACACGTTCTTCGCAGATATATGTTCAAACCTTATTAATCAAGACAACAACACATCTTGTCCTGCGACTGGAAAAATGGACATTAAAAACTCGTTTGAACTTCCCTTGATTTCACCTGACAAAATATCGAAAATCTTACAAGAAATGACAGCTAATAAAGTTACTGGGGCCGATGAACTTGGTCCTAGGGTCTTGAAGATAGCAGCACCAGGTATTGCTAATGTACTTGCGAGACTAATCAACCATTGTATTCTAAATAGTAAATTTCCCTTAAGTTGGAAGACGGCGAAAGTTACTCCAGTATACAAAAAACAAGGTAAAAAGTCCAATATCGGTTCTTCCAATTCTGTCAAAGATATATGAGAGGCACACCAATGATTCGTTGTATGCATACCTTTCGGTCAATGATCTATTATATGGATTGCAATCTGGCTTTCGTAGACGCCATTCAACCAAAAGTGCATTGATTCAATTGGTAGACCAACTCTTATTTTATCTTGATCAAGACAAGGTGTCTGGCCTTTTATGTGTTGATTATAGCAAGGCTTTCGACTTAATCAATCATGATATTCTCATAGCCAAACTAAAGATATTTGGCATTGATGGTAAAAGATTTGCAGCTGTTCAGGAGTTCAACTAGCAGGTCAACTATGTGCGAAATCAAATGTGGAGTCCCCCAAGGAAGTATACTTGGCCCGCTGTTATTCCTGGTCTTTAATTAATTATCTTCCGTCTGCTATACCAAATTCGACTGTGGATATATATATGCGGATGATACAACATGCTCTTCAAGCTCGCATTATTTACTGGGAGTAACAGATGTCCAGTATAACTTGCAGCAAGACGTTGATCGTCTTTCTGAGTGGTCTGTGCAAAACCACATGGTGTTAAATGCTGACAAAACTAAATCGATTCTGGTAACTGGGAAAAGATTGCGATCTCGTTTAGACAATTCTACTTTAGATTTGCAACTAAATGAAACAAAGATTGAACAGGTTACATGTCAAAAATTGCTTGGTGTTACTTTAGATGAAGAATTAAGTTTTAAGGAAACATGTGGAAAAGCCAAAAAATTGGACTTTTGAAGAAGATACGTTCTTATTTGCCAATACGAGAACGAAAACTTTACTATAACACCCTCATTAAACCAACAATGATGTATGGAAGTCTAGTATGGACCTATTGTTCAACCGAAGATCTAAAAAGAGTTTTTAGACTACAAAAACGTGCAGCTCGAGTGATACTTAAAAATGCACTTAGAAAACATTTTATAGGAACTTATGAGAACATTGATTCGTTTAGTGTAAATATGTAAAATTTACTAAGCGATATATTTTATTCTATGATAACTGTAATATTAATACCTATGATTTTTAGTTAGTAAATAGTAGACATATATAAAATTATAGTTTTAGTATAGTTATATCAATATGTAATTTTATAGAATATTTTAGCAAGGCCACTGGTTTGTCAGCTAGCATCAGCTGTTATGTGTTAGCCTCAGTAAATAAAGTTATTACTATTATTATAGGTGGTGGAAGACTTTGTTCTTTCACCTAGTAGATATTACAGTAGTTAACAGTTTTCTTCTTTTTCAGAGTTATTGAGCCAAGAATGCAGATATCGAAGATTTGCAACGCTCGGACCAATATTCTGTAGTAGACTTTAGGGAGGAGTTAGTTAGGCAGATTTGTAGTTTGCCAGCATGTGAT
The DNA here is from genome assembly GCA_016169945.1 of Trachythela sp. YZ-2020. Classification (NCBI taxonomy): domain Eukaryota; kingdom Metazoa; phylum Cnidaria; class Anthozoa; order Malacalcyonacea; family Clavulariidae; genus Trachythela; species Trachythela sp. YZ-2020. The sequence goes on along the minus strand of JADLSH010000168.1, from coordinate 962,960 downwards.
GACCCCACAGCATATGAGAAAAGCGCTCCTAGTGAAAGTCAGTTTGAGACTGTTAATATGCCGGTAACATCAGATGATGGCACTAGGCATAATTGTGTTGTGTGTTATAAGGAAGGTAGAGGTCAGAAGAAGGTTATAACTTACTGTGCTGCTCCGCAGTGTGGGAAGTTTTTGCATATCCATCCAGGTTTGAATTGTTTCAACACCTGGCACTCTGTTGGATATGACAGAAAGTAGTGGATAGATTAGCTTAGTTCAGGTTCATGGACTGTCCTCGACAAGTCCTAAATCAAATTTGCCAGAGAAAATCTGTGACATATTTTAACATTATGTTATGGTACTTCAATGGCATACATTTTTTTTTACTCTTACCCAATGTCCACGAGAACTTGAAAAACAATTGTATTGTGTTTTGTATGTTTTTTGAATAATAATGAATGAAGGAATTGTGGAAGATCGTAGTGATTTTTCACATGGCGGAATTGGTATTTTGACCAAATGGCAGTTTGCTTGACTCAGAGAAAATCTGTGACATATTTTAACATTATGTTATGGTACTTCAATGGCATACATTTTTTTTTACTCTTACCCAACGTCCATGAGAGTTTGAAAAACAATTGTATTGTGTTTTATATGTTTTTTGAATAATAATGAATGAAGGAATTGTGGAAGATGGTAGTGATTTTTCATATGGTGGAATTGGTATTTTGACCAAATGGCAGTTTGCTTGAATTGTACATTGTCCAAAAAGGAAAAATTATATTTAACAGGTGGATATCGGATAGGATAAGGAAATATAACATATTTTTATATAAAGAAAACAATGTATTTAAGACTTTTGGAAACACCCATGTCATGACACCCTATATATAGAGTAAGACTAGAATAACTAGATTTTTTATTGTTTTGCATGCAAATTTCAGTAAATAACAAAAGTAGTTCCAGTTCTTCAAAAGCAATGAAACTTTCAGAGAATATACGTTTGTTCATGAGCTACAACTTTTGTACAACATTGTTTACGAAATTCTCACTTCCCTTCGTGCAATCGAGGTTTTATTGTTAGAATAATTGCTACATTTTAGATAATGTATGCTAATTTATGTTAATTATTTCGCATATATAATTTAAGTCTGGCCACAGCACCTATCGTGTTAAAGCGGAAGTCATTAGCTATCGAATGATGCATGTCCGATTACAAGAGAGCAAATACTTCCGGAGATATTTATGTTAGAATAAAGTCGTGTGCAAAAGTCGCGTGCGACCGACCGACCGACCAGAAAGATAAGCACTAATAATAATTCCCTTTACCACAGTTAGTGGAAGTAATGGAAGTGGAAGTTAGGTCATGTGATGCGATCCCTGCATCAAATTTCAATCCCTTATCTAGAATATAGAAAACTTGTGTTCAAAAGTTCGATAATAAAGCGATTCTTTCTTATTTCAATACTTTGTTGTTGAAATACCAAGTTGAACACCATGCCGGGCGAAAACTGCGGACACAAGGGTTGACTCGAGAGCTAAAGAAGCGAATTGAACCAAGCAATATTTATCTTTGCTAACTTCACTTCAAGCCAGAATGCATTTTAACAAGTATGTATTTGTATAGCATTTTCTGCGACTCATTATATTAAGGTTTAATATGGAACAAAGGGCCTATTCATGAATAATTGAATATGCTTGAAATATATTTTACGATTATCAGTATATAGCTTTATATTGTATCTTATGTTTCTTAAAGATCCAAGACGAAAAAGTTTGGTGACTCTGAGCATTCCAACCGAGAAATTGCCGCAAAAACCGCACAATGTTCCAGCGAAAATACGTCAGACTCTGGTGTGGAATCTAAAATATCCCAAAGAAAATATGCCATCAACATCGTCTGATCTGATGTTTGAAAGGCCCGAGGAATGTCCAAGCATCGAAGATCTTGGAAATCAGCTTAATAACGAAGACATACATTTACAACTACATGATGGTGTCTACAGTGATGCAACATACACAGTTGTGTTTAATGCCGTCATGGAATGTACTGTGTTTGCTTTCAATTGGCCTATTCCGGACACCCACATAATCTACAGCGAGAGAAAATGGCATGTACGGGGAGTTGAAGACTGCAAGACATTGCTAAAGTTGGTAGAGAACTCTAAAATTTGTGATGGCTTCCCACAAAATGACCACATCATATGTAGTTGACCCAACCACTGATCTCGATTTGTCTGGATTTCCCGAGTCTACAGTTGTTCGGCATTCCATCCCAAAGTGCATTTCGGAGAGCAATTTTCAAACAAGTGTAACATTCCAGTCCCCTGGATACTGACAAAAACCCCACATGACAAAAACCCCACTGACATAAACCCCACTGACAAAAACCCCACCGACAAAAACCCCCAATTACCAAATTCAGACAAAAACTCCACATTCTCCGTTTTTCAAATTCTTTTCAATCTTTTTAATTTTAAAATATTAAATATTAAAACATGAAATATGAAAAACTACAAAATATGAAAAATCACTAAACTACTGAACTAATTTCTAGGTAAAGTGTTGGTTGTTATATAAGTATTATAGAAGTATATATTATTGTTCGTATGACTAACAAAGTCGAATGTTGTGACCGACGCCGTGCAGCATCTGTTCCAAAGTCTTGCGTCCATCTCTGAAATCTATGCACAGGTTTTTTAGACGTTGCTGTAGGTCTCTGGTTTCTCCCCTGACTCGTTTCTTTAAGGGCTCTCCTCTGGCGTCATTCTGCAGGTGGGTGCGGACCATGGCTGCGTCCTTTCTGATTCTCTCTATTGCGACCCAGACTGTGGGATGCGAGTACCCCACCAGTTGCCGAAACGCACAGTTCCAGCTCTCAGAAAGATTGTTTGTTCTATCTTCATTGTTGATTGTCGTCTGGTACACATTCCACTTCTCAGGTGGGAATAAGGGTGGGAATCGTCGCCGTCTCCGTAGCGTCCCATTAACATAGGTGCCATCGAAGTATTCCAATAGTGGTTCTAGGACAGTGGGACAGTTGTTTCTGAGAAAGGCCAAGCCATCAGGAACTCTGTCAACGGGAAGAAATGCTAGTCCATCGAGCATCCCACAGAAATGCTTGATTGCATCATCTTCTTTGTAAATATTGGTTAGTCCCAGACTTTGAATTTTTCGCCATGTGCTCTGGGTTAGATGGTAGAAACAGGCTTTGATAATGACCTGTGGACCAAGCTTGTTTGCAACGGCGTTCATTATGGCTTGCTCAAAATCGGTCACCGTAGCTGCCGGTTCAAAATACAGTCCAAGTTCATCTCCCTTATCAAGAACTGCAGTTAGAACTTCTTCGTAAATTTCTTGAGTCTTACCAGGCAGAAAAGCATATACACAGCTAACTGCAGATTCGCCAAGATGAGCACAGATGACGAATAGCTGTTCGAATAATGCAGGCGCAGATGAGCCACCCGTTGTTGTCCACTTATTTTCGACTCGCAGTTCTTGTAAGGAAGCTGGTTCCTTTGGTCGGTTGGCTTAGAATATTTCGTTTTACCGAATTCGTATTTCCCATGCCCACTCGTCCGCCTTCTGTCAACTGTTCGATGGCGTCAGCTAGGATCTGGCTGGTGTTGCATCGGTTGCCAATTGCTCGTTGACGAAGATTTTCCTTCATTTTTGTTGCTTCTACTGCAAAGCCGTTGCGCTCATGGTTATGGTCGACGCTTGAAATGACATGCAATACGTTTATGTCAGTCGTAACTTTTCCAATGCAGGAAAGCGCTGCTCTTTTAGAACATTCCCACCGCTTAGTGCAGGCACTGCTGGACTTCTTCGTATACATATGACCATCATAACACAGTTTTTCACCGCCTTTGTTGCTCCGAATGACTTCCACGATTGGGAGTTAGTTTGTAACAGAAGTAAAGCAGCTTTTTATATAGTATTATTCAATTGATGACTCACTTAATAACATGCCTAATAAGGTAGTGTTGTAGTGTTGCTTTTTCGGTGTGCGTTGATTTCGTAACTTTGCTACCTCTTACTAGGTGCAAAGTCAATCAAACATATCAAATTGATCATAAAGTTTAAGTGATTCTGTGGATATCTTTGTTGTGCAGTTAATCGTTGGAATTATTAAAAAAAATTTGGATTCCGCATCTTGGTCGTCAATAGTTGTTGTGTCTCGCTACAAATCGTGAATTTTGGTTTTCTGTCATTATCTCGTCTTCCGTGTACTGGATTTGTTTAAAACTCTCTCTGTGAACTACGTTTTCTGTTCCTGTCATCGTGTCAAGTTTTTGGTGTCTTTTGGTTCAACAAAATTTAAACTACACTCATTCTATTATTTTGACCGTTGGAAATTTTGTATATTCATATTACGTCTAGCGTCGTCTGCCATGACAACAACTATGTACAAGTGATACAAGTGATCGCCTGTCGTCCACAGTTAAATTCCTAAAACTATATATCGTACTGTGACATTTTTATATCTCCAATTCTTCGCGATACTGGAATTTCCCGGTAATTATCATATTTAACGTTATTCGAATTTATTCACGAATGTGTATTGATCATTTTAAGCTTGCACGATCATCTTTGTTGCCCTGTTGAACTTTAACCTTGGTCACTGATATCTGAGACCATCTTCACATCAGCTGCGGGATTTCCCCTGACAATAATCATCGCCGTTCAGCTATGGCGTTTGTTGCATTGATTTTCACCCCGCGTAACTTACTGATCATACTAAATATATACCTCTACTTATCAAGTTTTTCCAGAGACTTGTCCCATTCTACTCCCGCAGACCTCAACTGTAAAACTCTACACATGTCACATTTGTTGTCAAATCCTCACTCAAACCAATACTCTCGTTTGAATATTTCCCGTCGATCAGCCTTCGCCAAACCTCTCTCGTCAGATATGAAATTACTCCGTGGACTCCATGTTGCCATGAACTTTTCCATATCAATTATCCTAATATCTATATCTAACGACATTGCTACTAACCCTGGCCCTAACAATAATCAATACCTTCACTGCCTTTCCTTCAATGCTCAAAGTATTCGAAGTTCTAGAAAGTTACAAGATGGAACGTACGCCAGTAACTTACGATCTTTTCAAGACTTGGTTTACGCCGAGGAACTTGACTTAATTCTGGTGACGGAGACATGGCTAAATGCAAATTTTACGGATAACGAGGTACTTCCAAACGGTTATAATATTATCAGGAAAGATCGGGCGGTTAACCAACGCGGCGGTGGAGTTCTTATAGCTTTGCGTGACAACATCTCTTACAACAGACTTACTGCTGGAAAAAATAGTCCAAACTGGTCAGATCGTCTTGAGTTAATTGCAATCGAACTCGAAATGGCTAACTCGAAGAAATCTCTCATGTGTGTTTGCTACCGACCACCAAGCTGTAACATTCACGAATGGCTCGAGTTGTTTACGTCATTTCTTGAAACAACATCACATTACGATAAAGTGCTTATCACTGGTGACTTCAATTTTCCAGACTTAACTTGGAACTCCACCCGTGTTCTATATTCGCCAGAAAGAAGCACCTCTGCTGGATCTGCTGAATTTAATGAACTAATTTTCGATTTCTTTTTACACCAAATTAATATGTGGCCAACCAGATCGAACAATATTCTAGACCTTGTCTTAACAACTACTCCTGAAAACATTGTCAACCTCTCGTGCATCTCACCAGCCACAATGGACATCTCGAGTGACCACCATCTTTTGTTCTTTGACATTTTACATAATTTAAAGTCAACTGGATACGACAAAAGAACTGTATTCGACTTTCACCTCGCTGACTGGGATGCTCTGCACGAGACACTAAACCATCTTGATCTTTCCCCTGACACCTCCTCTGACGATATCAATGCTGATTGGCTACAATGGAAAGACTTGTTTCTCGGTGCGGCTGCTAAACACATCCCCCAAAAGTCATTTAAGAGACGTAGCACTCCCCCATGGTTTGATGGTGAAGTTAAACATCTACTCAACCGAAAAAACTGGTTCCGACGAAATGCTAAGCGTAAGTCGTGCTCCAAGCTTTGGGAAAAGTATCGAGAGTTACGACGAATAACAAAATATGCCATCACCAACAAACGGAAACAGTTTTTAGAATCCATGCCCGCCTTATTGAAATCAAGTAGTAAGAAGTTTTGGTCAGTGTTTAAGTCCGTTCGTAAGACCTCGAGCGTTCCCAACAAAATGACTTGGTCTGATCATAATGGAGTCACCTCTACAGCCAACAACCCAGTCGACATCGCCAATCTACTAAATCCCTATTTCTACTCCGTTTTCCAACCTTCTCATAGCAATAATGATGAACATACTTTTTCCAACTCGACTGACGACTCCATCACTCAATCGGATGCAATCTTCAACATCACGCTAACATCCGAGGAGGTCTACTATGTTCTTGCAGCTCTTGATGAAAACAAAGCGACTGGACCAGACAAAATTCCCGCTAAATTGTTGAAGAACTGTGCATCGAGCGTTTGTTCGTCTTTATGTGACATATTCAACAAAAGCTTGTCCATAGGTATACTACCGTGCGAGTGGAAACTTTCAAACGTAATTCCAATTCCCAAGAAAAGCCCTGCTGACGAAGTATCAAATTACAGACCAATATCTCTCTTCTCTCTGGTCTCTAAAGTTTTTGAACGTTGCGTCTATAACCAACTTATATCTCATGTCTCCAGTCAACTTCATCATCTACAGTTTGGTTTTCTCAAAGGAAAGTCTACAACCTCTCAGCTTCTGCGCGTTCTTCATGATATAAACAAATCGTTAGAAAACCGAAGCTAAGTCGACTTGGTTTACCTGGACTTCACAAAAGCATTTGATAAGGTCAGCCATAACCTTCTGTTAGTTAAACTCCAGAGGTTTGGAATAAGAGGAGATCTTCTGTTATGGTTCAAAGACTACCTCTCAGGACGCTACCAAAGAGTAACAGTTCTTGGTGAGTCGTCCCATACTCTCCCTGTTCTATCTGGAGTTCCACAAGGATCAATTTTAGGACCCCTACTGTTTCTGGTATTTGTGAACGATCTTCCTGATTCAATTTCAACCCAATCGTCTGTGGCAATGTTCGCCGACGACACGAAGTGTTACCGTCCCGTGAACAAGTTAGCTGACTGCGAAGGTCTGCAGAATGATCTATATAAACTTGTGACATGGTGCAGCGATTGGAGGATGGACTTAAATCAATCCAAGTGCGGGTTTCTTAGCATTACTAGAAGTCGTCAACCAATTATCGCAGAATATCAGCTTTTTGATACTTCGCTTAAGTCACTAATTACCCAGAAAGATCTCGGGATCATTATTTCAAACGACCTAAAATGGAACAAGCAACTTCATAGCACGGTATTAAAGGCAAACATGATGCTCGGCTTCATCCGACGATCAGCCTCTGACATAAACAATATCGAAGTCCGCAAGATTCTTTACCTGTCTTTGGTTAGAAGCAAATTGGGGTATGCCAGTCAAGTGTGGGCACCCCAAACAGTAACTAACATCGCTACAATGGAACGCGTCCAACGTTGTGCCACCAAATTCATCCTTTCCCTCCCTTATAGAACAGACGTTTTGTACAAAAAACGACTCCAGTCTATCGGTATTCTTCCCATCTGCTATTGGCTTGAGTTTCTAGATTTAGTTTATCTCTACAACTGTGTTGTTAATGACTCTGATACAAACATCTCAATACGGGTTGCTAATCGTAGAACCAGAAACTCCAATTCCGACAATGGTATTCTACTAAATATACCTAAATCCAAGACTGTTAGCTTTCAAAACAGTTTTTACGTAAGAGCACCCAGCGTTTGGACCATTCTACCCGATGTCATCAGAGACACTACAAGATCTACAGCTTCCTTTAAAATTTTACTATTTAAATACTACTTTAACCTTCTCGAACACGTCTACAACCCGGACAATCCTAGAACCTTTAAATCGGTGTGCGTCAAATGCCACTGTACTCGTCCTATTCAAAACTTATCTTTCAGAACATGTTGTTGACAGTTTGGCGAAAGCCAATAAATGTTTTTGTACATGTATAGTAATTTGTCATTTTTGTCGGGACCCCGTTATTGGAGTTTATCTCTGTGGTCAGTCCCAGCCAATGTACTTGTAGGTATTTGAATAAGTTTAATAATTGTTTGGTGCTGCGAATCTTGTAAAATAAAAAAAATAAAAATAAAAAAAACTTCTTAGGAATGCAAACAACACTAACGCAATTCCCATTAAAGTCGCATTAAATTCCCATTGTTTGAAACATCACATCAGATGAAACATCACTTCAGATGTTCGTTAATAACAGTGACGAAACCACAACTTTTTTATTGAAAATAATATGAAAAACGTAGAATGTGGGGTTTTTGTCTGAATTTGGTAATTGGGGGTTTTTGTCAGTGGGGTTTATGTCAGTGGGGTTTTTGTCATGGATTCGAAGTTACCATGATTACCAACAGCCCTACAGACCAACCTGGTAACCCCTGTGCGAAAACCCTATCTACTCTCGAGAAAGCTGCTAGCAAAAAGAAGAAAACAACATCAGCCCCAGCCAAAAGTAAAGCTCCACCCTCATATGAAATTCTTTTGGGAGCAGCAAATGAAGCTCCTACAAAGTGAAAAATTTGGACGCCATTATCACCCCCAAAGAATTGTCCTCTCTTTGCACAGAAAATCTCCAGCTGCATACTGTAACCACATTCTCATTCTGCCAAGTGAACGTGTCCTAAGAGACTACAAAAACTATTTTTAACCTAAGGCAGGCATTAACTTTGAGAACATTGAGAATCTCCAAGAAAAGGCATCATCACTCTCTGGAATTCAATGCTATGTGGTTGTAGTGATGGACGAGATGAAAATCCAGTCCAACCTTGTATTTGACACCATTCTGGGGACTTAATTGGCTTTGTGGATCTCGGTGATCCAATGACCAATTATGCAAGTCTTGGCGACGAAGGTGTTATGGCAACCCATGCCTTGGCATTTCTGGTAAGAGGAATGTGCAGTGAGCCTTTGGGTCTGTGCAGCGGTAAATGATGGAGCATCCCCAAATCACAAGTTCTTTGACATTCATGCAAAGTTTGTCAGTGACTTGAAACTTGATGTGGTTCACAAGGTGCACAATATCTTTGCCATGCCACGGTTCATCGACTTCTTTGCTGATGCTTGTCACCTCATTAAGACTGCTTGGAACTGTTTGTACAACTCTGGTTCGGGTAGTCGACTTATGTGGAATGATGGGAACTATATACTGTTCAGGCACATTGCGGATCTGTTCTATAGTGATCAAGAGTTTGCTTTGCACACCCTACCAAAGCACCACCCTTAAATTGCATTCCATTGAACTGTCATGCAATCAGCAACCTTGGTATAGCAATCTCATCTGCAGTAGGTGTGGTATGCATGGTAGTTGGTCTACCTGTGCACCAGCCACCAGGAAAAGCAGAGAGATCTTTGGTCTATTTAGTTTCCACATATCACATGTAGACTTTTTGCTGGGCTAAAAGCCGAGCTGGCCCAGCTGTCCGAGGCACCCGGCTTCATACTAATTTCCCTTACAAAAGGAATTTAGTTTATATGGAAGCCGGGCCAGCCCAGTTTACCAAGTCTCACTTCAGCAAAGCTGGGCGCCCGGTTTGCCGGGCTGAAATTGCTCCATGTAAACATATTGACCCGGCAAACAGGGCTAGAAAATGTGATTACCATGGTAACCAACTACGTTCTTCAAACGACGAACGTTAATACCTATGGTTAATCTGTAAAAATGGCGTCTGTTGAAGTATCCGCAACACAATCGGACTCAGGAAATCGAAAAGCTAAGCCTTTTCGTTGGACAAGCGAAATGATTGAGCTGTTAATAAATACAGTAGAAACAAACAAAGCTTTGTGCGAATACGAAGGCAAAGATTTCGACACGGAGCATACAAAAAATATGAATGGTCACTTGTTTGGTCACTTGTGATTTGTCATGGTAGAAACGGTATCATTTGAGTAGTGAAATAATCAAGTTCCTGAGTTTTTATGGATTTATATGTGTTTTATTTTACATATAATATCTCATTTTTCTTGAAGTGATTCCTAATTCCCCACATTTCCTGGGTTGGGAGAGGTTGGGATTTATCATCATGTTGAATAGTGAATTAGTATTTATCAGTATATCACTAATATATTAGCAAACAATCTGTATAGAATCTCAAGAGAATCTGCTAGATTATCGATCTTTATTTTTGATTTTTTTTTTCATAGTTGAATTGCAGCAGATATATGCTGCTGAGTTTGGCCCACAAGAGGCTGAAAAAGCATTGAATAATGAAATGACAAAAGAGGAAATACTTCAAATTTTTAGCAGTGCAGTGGTAAAGGGAAGAAGAAGTGGTAGTGGCAAAATTGTTTTCGAATACTATGATCGATTGGTTAAGATTTATGGAGGGTCAGCGTCATCTGAACCCATCAATACTGGTGTGGATACGGACACATTCAATTTGGAAGCAGACCATTGCTCAGCTTCTTGTTGATAGATGAATTTGCAAACACTTTTGCATCATGGACACTCCCAGGCCATCTGCAGTCAATATCCATGAAGTGTCCTTGAAAATCACAAACAGCTTGCACACTTAATGAAAAGAACTGTTTGTAGTTATAATATTCCTGAGAATTACAAACTGGCCTTCTTATGCCAATATGAGTTCCATCAATGCAGCCAAATGCTCGAGGCATTCCAAATTTTGCTTCAGCTGCTTTTTGTCACATTTCATCTTCATTCCTTGACAAAAACCTGTATTGATTTGGCACTTATAGATTAACAAAACAAGGCACAAATTCAACTTAAAACTTACAGGAGAAAAGAGAAATAATATAATTGTTCAGCAAAGGTAAAGCAACTTTGGAAAATCCAAATTACTGCATCAAAACCTCTCACAATTTAAAACTACAGTATATTGCCCACATTAGCAACATGAAGCATAGTTTTCTTGTTGGTAAATTAGATCTTGCAAGAGGTCCGTGATAAAAAGGCTTTTATATACTTTTACTTATATAATCAAGTACCATACAATGATTGGTGGAATGAAAACTAACAAAGGAGTGCATGACGATGCACAGTAGCTAACTAATAAATTATATTGACAGTAATCATGGATTTCGTACAGGCTGATCAATTTTAAAGGCTTTGTATGCAAAGTAAATATATGAAAATACTGGCCACTAATGTAAATGTGAAGTAGATTGAATACGTAGTCGTAGATTGATGAATATGTGTTTTTATTTAATTAATACTTGTGCATGTTATATTGTGAATGTGACGAGTATATAGGAATATATTCGTATCATACAGAAGGTGAATCTGCATGGCCTGTATCATATGCTTTTCTTATACTCATATTATGTTCAAATGTATAACAGAGCACCACAGTACTGTTTAATAAACAATCAGGAGTTGTTTTATTATGTTTGAAATCACAGGTATAAAGCTACTTCATGTGACATTATGGTTGACATGATTTGGCAATAAGCTTATGAATTATTAATAAGTGTTTGAAAAACTGTTTTGCAATAGGCTTTAGTGTTCAATATTTTACACAGACTGAATATTTTAACCAAAACAATGAATACTGAACAAAAATGTGGGGCAAGTAGCTTTTGGACTTCCATCGTTGAGTAATGGAACAAAGTTTAAGTATTTTAATTTGAATTTGTTAAGTAAATTTTAATCTTTAAACACTATGTATACTTAATAAGTTAGTATAATAAGTTAGTAATAGGTAACTGGGTCTTTCCAAAAAACTTATGTTTATACAAATAATTATTTGTTGCATGCATGCACTTATGGATGTTTTTAACAAACAGAACACTATGTATTTGGGCTAATCTGTATACTGTAAAGATAACTTAAGGAAAAATCAGTTTATAATTATATAATACAGATTGGAAAGTTGTTTTGGTCGCAATGAATATTGAATTACTTATTAACTCTTTCTGAACAGCAGCATCGAATATCATTTGTTAATCGTTAACAACAGTTTGAATAAATTGAGAATATATTATTATAGGACGGGACGATATTGTACAATATGTACATACAGCACACACAGAATTCATTTTTAAAACACATTTATTGATTAAAATTTCTTTTACAGCGTTAGTAAGGTCTACTCCTAAGAGCACATCGTTTAGGAGTCTTTTATATTTTGAAGAGTTCTCATATTCTTGTCTGTCTTCAGGTGATAATCTTGCACTATCTTCAGCTTTCATAGGAATATATTTTGGTCTCTCGTGAAGTAGTCTTTGTTTGTAACGTTCTCATTGCTCTGGCGTCATAATTGCTAAATCTTTAGGTTTCCAATCTGAAAAGTCTACCCAATTAAATATATTTTTAACAAAGTAAATAAGGTCTGCTCTGGGTCTGCTTCTAAGAGCATATTATCCTTAAACTTCATCACTCACTTGGGAGTATGTCCTTGGACAATCCGAGGCAACCTTGTAGCTTTTTCACCTTTTAACCATAACTTTACATTTATTTAACCCATACCGAGCAACATATCTCTGATATATTTGTTAACTAATCCAATTTCTATGACTATGCTAAGAGCGATTCAAGAGAGCTTATGAAGAATATTTGGAGAAAAAACTTGTTGAACAATTAAGTGAAAAGTCGTAGTTGTCATATAAGTAAGTCTAGAAATTTTCATATTGTAACTGGAAATTATTTTAAATAAATATTCGATATAAACAAAGCGTAGTTGATTTTAGAGTTTTCATTGCAAATATTGTGTATAGATTTGCACCATAACACTAAGAGATTGTATAGTGCAAGGTGTATAAATACAAAGGGTTTTCATGTTATTTTGCCACTGGTGGCGGACAGATGGAACGCATTAAAGACGGTAGTATGTAAGATTATTTCACTAACAAGCGTTAGACTGCTATCTATGAGCTTTAAGTTAACGAGAGTTCGAATCTCTCACAGGGGCACACAACATTAGCGGTTGCTATGTGTTGTTAGGCAAGAGCATTTTGGTCCAATTTACATAGTACATTTGTACTTCTAAAAGAACGCAACAGCACACATTTCCCATGCATCGCTTTTACGATTGGATTTCCATACGAGAAAGGACACATTAGCTCATTGTTAAATAAATAGTTGTTCCTTTAGATATTAAATTGTGTGTAAAAATAGAAATTTTGAAAACCACACGTGTGTTATCGTTGGGTGGGGAGGACCCCAGCAATCTAGCGTTTCGGGACTCCCGGGACCTTTATTCCCTTGCGGGAGACATTGAATGTAGAAGCGATAACAGGGACAGCCAGGACACAAAAAGTCCCGCAGCGACATATGGAATTATTCATAATGTCCCAAACGAACAGGCCCGATTAGGCAGTGTCACATGCAATTATGCACTATCAGGCCCGATGGGCCGATGCTTGGTCGGGCATACCTCAAGTGGACAAACCCAATTATCCAATGAACATTTTGTGGTCCTGTCTACCCTTTTGGCCCGACAGATCTCTTTCATCTCTCTCAATTAATTTTACAAAGTGGAAGATTCTTTCTCTAACCCTTTCTCTAACTCTAACCATTTCTCTAACCCTACCCCTCTCTCTAACTCTTTCTCTAACCCTAACCCTTTCTCTAACCCTAACTTCTAATACTTACGCTAAGTCTTGCTCTTGGTCACAGCCTTTAGCTTAACAACAAGGTTAAGCTAAAGGCTGTGACCACTAGAGCCAGAAGACTTAGCATAAGTATTAGAAGTTAGGGTTAGAGAAAGGGTTAGGGTTGGGTTAGAGAAAGAGTTAGGGTTAGACTACTATCTATGAGCTTTAAGTTAACGAGAGTTCGAATCTCTCACAGGGGCACACAACTTTTTCTATTTAATGATTTATAGACATTGTATACAAACATTTAGCAGTTGCTATGTGCTGTTAGGCAAGAGCATTTTGGTCTAATTTACATAGTACATTTGTACTTCTAAAATAACGCAACAGCACACATTTCCCATGCATCGCTTTTACGATTGGATTTCCGTATGAGAAAGGACACATTAGCTCATTGTTAAATAAATAGTTGTTCCTTTAGATATTTAAGTGTGTCTAAAAATAGAAATTTTGAAAAACACATGTGTGTGTTATCATTTGGTGGGAGGACCCCAGCAATCTAGCGTTTCAGGACTCCCAATGGCCCGATGCTTTGTCGGGCATACCTCGCATAAGTCCAATTCTCCAATCAACATTTTGTGGTCCTGTCTACCCTTTTGGCCCGACAGATCTCTTCTCTCTCACTTAATTTTACAAAGTAGAAGATTCTTTCTCTAACACTTGTTAGCGAAATAATCTTACATACTACCGTCTTTAATGCATTCTATCTGTCCGCCACCAGTGGCAATACAACATGAAAACCCTTTGTATTTATACACGTCACACTATACGATCGCTTAGTGTTACGGTGCAAAACCATACACAATGTTTGCATGAAAACGCTAAAATCAACTACGCTTCGTTTATATCAAATATTTATTGAAAATAAAATAATTTACAGTTACAATATAGACTTATATGACAACTATGACTTTTCACTTAGTTGTTCAACAAGTTTTTTCTCCAAATATTCTTCATAAGCTCTCTTATGATTCATCTCATGACTCTTGAATCGAACAATTGGATTAGTTAACAAGTATATCAGAGATATGTTGCTCGGTATGGGTTAAAGAAATATAAAAGTTGGTTAAAAGGTGAAAAAGCTACGAGGTTGCCTCGGACAATATATACTCCCAAGCGAGTGATGAAGTTTAAGGATAATACGCTCTTAGAAGCAGACCCAGAACAGACCTTATTTACTTTGTTAAAAATATATTTAATTGGGTAGACTTTTCAGATTGGAGACCTGAAACGAGAGCGAGAACGTTACAAACAAAGAATATATCATGAGAGACCAAAATATATTCCTATGAAAGCTGAAGATAGTGCAAGATTATCACCTGAAGACAGACAAGAATATGAGAACTCTTCAAAATATAAAAGACTCCTAAACGATATGCTCTTAGTAGACCTTACTAACGCTGTAAAAGAAATTTTAATCAATAAATGTGTTTTAAAAATGAATTATGTGTGTGTTGTATGTACATTGTACAATATCGCCCCGTCCTATAATGATATATTCTCAATTTATTCAAACCGTCGTTAACGATTTACAATGACTTACAAACCTACGCATAGAATTGTATTTCCATACAATGTTTGTATATGCTCATAAATCTCACTTAAAAATCACTGCTTTTCATCCTCTGCTACATCTAAATGCTTGAAACTTTGTAAGGTTTAAATCTCTTTAACATTCCCTTGGCAAACATATATTTGTATTTCTCTATAAGACCTTAGCTATGCCGATTAAACTTTGGTCACATGCATGGTCACACGATGGGACGGATAATTGCCATAAGGTTAGGCTCTCAACAAAAACTTATTTTTGAAAGTCCTAATGATCTCCTTAAACTTGGAACATAATAGCTTCTAAAAGCCTAGGTCAGGTGGCAGTCTGACAGAATTTTTGCATAACAAATTATAGTTATAAGCCGTTTGGTTTCGTGGTTGTATAATTTTGTTGTGATTGTGTAATTTGTATTTACACATACCTCTTCCTATATTCGTAATATGTTATATATATATTGCATGGCAGAAAGCCTTCATTGTTTAGAAGATAACTGTAATGATATCATTCAAGAGCCTGTTGCAGATCTAAGGAATTTATCTTTTTTAAATATTTCCTCACCGGTTTTAAACATTCCTCATCTTACCAATTCTGATATAGATTTCCATATGCCTACTGATAACAACATCCAATATTCTTCTTCTTATGAATTTAACAGTAACAGAGATATAATTGAATGTTCATCAAATCCCAGAGCGTTTTCAGCATGGTGACAAAACTAAAGTTTTCATTTCCTCTAATCGAACTATCAGAAACTAAATTTATAAAAGATAAGGATATTGTATCGAATGTTGATATAGTAGGTTGTGATTTAATTTCAGAACCTAGTCTATCCAATGCAGAAGGAGTTGCATTCTACATAAAAAAAGTCTCCATTATACTATTAGAGATGAATTAACAACTGCCACAGAAGACTTTGAAGCACTTTGGGTTGAAGTCTTTGCTGATGGTCAATAAAATCTTATTTGTGGACTATATTAATACAACAACTGACAAGATAAATCAGGAAAACAAGCTATGCCTGATATTGGGCGATTTTAATATTGACTTACTAAAAATTGAAACATATTGATTCAGATAATTTTATCAATATTCTTGGATCTATCTTCTTTCCACAAATCTTACAGCCTACTAGAATAACTGACCATTCTGCTACATTAATAGATAACATATTTTTAAACTTGCTTGAACATTTCATGATCAGTGGTAATTTGGTCTATGATTTGACCGATCACCTTCGAATTTTATTATATTTAACAAGTTCTCAGCTCTGTCTTCAAAGATAAAAATATTTAAGAGATTTTTCTCAGTTCAATCAAACTGATATAATTGAGGATGAAAATAATTAATTGGGAATTAGAGTTTGTGGATAATTTGGACCCAACTAATATGTTTGATACTTTCTATAATCAAGTCACTCAAATTATAGATAAACATATACCAATCAAACAACTTTCCAAGAAAGATCTGAGGTTTAAATCAAAACCTTGGATAACTCCAGGAATAAAAAAGTCAATCAATGTTAAAATTAGAATATACAGGAAATACCTTGGATCAAAATCTCCATATTATCATTCCAAATTTAAATATTATAGAAATAAAATAAATCACTTATTGAAGCTTAGTAAAAGATCATATTATAATAATTATTTCCTTAAAAATGTACACAATCCTAAACAAATATGGAGCAGAATAAAGGAAATAGTCCATTTTAAGCCAAAAATGAGGGATCTCTGGAAATAATATTGATATAGCTGACCCAAATTAGTGGCTGATGCTTTTAACAAATATTTTTCTAATATAGGACATGATTTAGCTACGCAAATACCAATGTATATAAATCTCCAATGGATTATATGACATCCCCCTTACCTAACAGTTTTTCGATCGTTTGCATATTATTGTGTTTTTATACAATTATTTGTTATGCCTATGTTTGTATATCTATTATTGCTATGGTAGAAATTATCTATGGTTTATGATTGTTATACTCATCTGTCATACTAGCTATAAATATGAGTAATATTTAATATTTGTCATTGCAATGGCTCCTTGACTCGTTTAGCTTTCCAGTAATTTGGAGGAGCCAGTGCCTTTCAAACTTAATTTCCTTATATAATTATATAAAACTATATATAATTATACATCTTTCAAAATTACATGTATATACACATATATTACTGACAATTAGTGTATAATTATTGTAACTAATGGTACTGAATAAATTTTTTGTTGTTGTTTTTGTACCCCCCTGCTCCCCCCTAAAAATCCGGTCGAAAAACTATCTACACTACTACTGCTACCCCTTGGCGAAATTGTTGCACTAGTTATTGTTTTATTAATAAAATAGTAATATTCAATTGTTCTTTTTAGGAAATTAATGAAGATATGGGGAGAGAAATTCTATTTAGTGAAAAGGATAGTAGTGACGAAAGTTGGGTCCCAACTGAGAAGGGCAATTATAAGAATCAAATATAGATGTAAAGCATCCTTTAGACACGGCAATGCAACAGAAACAGATGATGGAGCAATAAACAAAGAAGGGCAACCTGATAAAAGTCTACCAGAAAACCGAGAAAATATATCTGAGAGAAGGAAGATTTCCTGCCCTTTA
The DNA here is from genome assembly GCA_016169945.1 of Trachythela sp. YZ-2020. Taxonomy (NCBI): domain Eukaryota; kingdom Metazoa; phylum Cnidaria; class Anthozoa; order Malacalcyonacea; family Clavulariidae; genus Trachythela; species Trachythela sp. YZ-2020. The sequence goes on along the minus strand of JADLSH010000168.1, from coordinate 945,138 downwards.
TTTCCATGCAAGGCTAAAGTTTTCCATATTCCCGGACACATGCGCAATGTCCATCACTGGACCGAAGAGGCAGCATCCAAAGTATTGTCCAGTTCAACATACGCAAACGTAAGGATAAAGAAACTAAAAAGAAAGATTATCATTCCCGCCGTCGTTGTCCACTGAGTAATTGCCATTCCGTTGTCAAGCATTTACATGCCCACTTGCAGAAGGTCCATAAGTTAGATAAATCCTTTGAAGAATATTGTGGTGCCTTGGAAAATGGCAATGTTGTTCCCGACTATAAGCACCCCACGATACATTGGCAAGAAAAACGATTTAAGATGAAAGAATGGAAAGGAAGAGGTGATACCAGACCAATTGGATTAAATGAATAAGCAACATGTAATGAGGAAGAGAAGGAAGATAAAGAACTCCCCTGGGATGATCGTACAAACACTGACAGTGATTTTGATGATAACAGCGACAATGATGATGAAATCTTGAGTGAGAATAAAAGTGAAATCCCATCATGAGTGGGGATGCCCGCTCTACTAGTCGTCTTTGAGGACTGGTTGCGATCACCAGACGGAGGAAAAAGAGACGAAAACACTGTAAAACAGCATAGCGCTCAGTTGTTTGGGATGTTGAAGGCCATTGACAATGAAGAAGATGCCAAGTCGTTGTTGGATGTGAAGTTTGTCCTTCTTGTATTCCTGAAAAGCTACGTCAAAAATAAAAACTACAAACCTGGGACCATCAAATCATATTTAATGAGTGTTCGTCATTTCTACTCATTTCCTATATCGGACAGGCCAGATAGTATCTAGTTCAATGTGGAAGAAGTGAATGCTGCCTGAGAAAAATATTGTCAGTGTCATATAAAAGAGAATAAAACACATGAAAATGGCAAAAACTGGAAGAGGATACAATGAATCGTTTGACTCCAGCAAATATTTGGAGCTTTGAGAAAAGTGAGACGGCCAGAGAAGCGATAAAAATCATTGGGGAACATTCAGACACCACACGAACAACAGCAGTTACCCAGCAAAGTTATACTTTGGTGCGAGATTTTCTCTTTACCCAAATCTTCACAGACAATGCTAATCGTCCAGGAGTTTTAGCTGGCATGACCATCCAAGAATATAAAAGAATGACAAAACAAGATGAACACTATGTAATAACAGTGATGAAACATAAAACTGCACATGTTCACGGTCCGGCTCGCATAGTTTTGAACTCTAAATTAAAATCTTGGCTGTCTATATTTGTTGATGTTATGCGACCTCAAATTGATAGTGCTACAACTGGAAATGTATTCCTGTCATGGAATGGGAAAGAAATGAAATCTGGCCATATTACAAAGGATGTTCAGTCTGTATTTAAAGTCAGCATGTTTTAATAAAGTTTTCATTAATTCAATCTTTCTGTTTTTTATTCATATGAAAATGATGTAAGACAATAGATTGTCAAAAACAAACAGATGAAGAGATTAGTTTTCGAAAGAAATAATTTAACACTATGCTAGTTCATCAAGTTCGTAGAAATTGATTGTTTTCACCGTCAATGAACACAGACGTATTTTCAAAATGGGACTAAATCGGCAGGCTGGCGGTTAATGCTCTATATCTGTTAAAGTCACAGGTGACGTCACAATCTGCTATTATTATCAATATATATTAATGTTATAATTTAATAGATTGTTTCCTAGGGTTATATTCTCTTATTCAGAAATAAAAATAGAAATAAATATATTATGGCCTATTAAGTCAGAAAGATCGTTAAAATCGTTTAGATCATTAGATCATTTGGATCATTAGATCATTTGGATCGTGGATTGTTAGATCATTTGGATTGTTGGATCGTTAGATCATTTCGATCGTTTAGAATAGTATTCTTTAATTGGGTATGATATATTAGGAAATTTTAGGAAATACGAAGACGTCGGAGTAAAAGTTATCCACACAAAACCAAACAAACCCCTAAATGTTGATCTTTGCCACAAAAATCTTTTGTGCTCCATGCCATGTGCTAACTTCCAAATTCTAGTCATGGCGCAGTGCGAAGAAGAATTTTCGCTTATTAAAACTATTGCAGACCTGGAACGCAAACTTGGAGAAATAGCTTTTCCATGGAAAGATATCTGCCCACCAGAGATAATTGAATGGCTTGATTGTTTCAGTAAATGCCACTGAACATCAAAGGAACTTATGTTAATGATGATGTTTTTGACAACAAGTGCATTGTTGGGGTGCTCTGTTGTCAAAATATATCAAAATGATCCATTCGATGAGAAGGCGAATCTTCATATCATTATAACTGGACCATCGGGAATCGGAAAGTCTCCAGCGGCTCGCCATGGATGTGAAATGCCACTGACTGAATAATTGGAAACCAAAGTAAACGAGGTTATTTGGACAGACGAACCTGCAGAAAGTGGGTTATTCAATTTCTTTGTCAACAAAGATGCTGTACCCGTTCTATGTGTCAACGAAATGACAGAGTTTTTATGGAGAACAATCTTTAACAAAGGGAGGAAAGGTTTACTAGAGATGAGCCGTCTTTATATACGACGGACGTAAACTATACGATGGAGATTCGTGGTTCGTCATTAAAGGGTTGAAAGGGAAAAGGAAGGGTGTAAATGAAGCACGCTGCGCGTTTTTGGCACTTTGCACAGCAAACGACTTCCTCAAGGATATCTGGCCCAAAGCAATCTCAGCCAAAAATGGTTTTCCTGACCAAATATTGTTTATGTATCAGCCAGAACTGAGTAAATCAACACTGACAGAAGTTGGGGAAAGCCTACAAAAGCTGCAGGAGGAATATAGTTCACTTCAATACCCCAATTGCATCTTAGAAGATATCTATATACGCCACAATGGCGACCATAAAATCACCTACACTTTGAGCGCAGAAGCTAGAGAGATGTTGGCCAAACATATAGATGAAGTCATTCCGAGCCAAAACACAGAAGCACGATTCCAGTCGCAGTATAGACAGACAGGAACATTCTGAAAATTGTGCTAAACCAACATGTGCTTTACGATCTCATTTCAGATTCACTCATTTCAAAAAGTGGTCCCTTGCCAATTTCGACACCATGGGATATGCAATAGCTTTAGTGGAGTTTCTTAAAAGGCAAAGGGCAATATCAGAAATCGTGAGTATAAACAATATTACAATCTATTTAATTATTCCCTTTAAAATCTACCGGGTTTTCCCTTAGTCTGTTGTTTACATAATTGTTAAGGGAAAACCCTCGTATAACAAGTGCAATTCAATCGAAACTACCAGTAGAATTTTTATTGTATTTGGTTCATATTTGACACTGTTTTACTGGACAGAGGGAAACATTGTGCTTTGTCATCCCGAGGTGGTAGATGCTTACCAGCTGAATAGAGAAGGTTCTACTTTCTACTAAGGATTATAGTCCAAAATGCAGTCAGCTAGTAAGAGATACAGTAGATTAACATGGGATAAGTAAATATGTTTTGAGGCGACAGGCACAAATTAACCCATTATAGCTGGCAATGCACTCAGATGCGCCTACTTCAGTATTTTATTTTGTCTAACACCAGACTATTTTGCTCGTCAGTGGAAGAGTACTGTCAGGTAATGGATTAACAAAACCATATGTCAGTGTTTCTGTTAACCCATTACCTGGCAATGCAGAATGTGCTTCTACTTAAGTATAGCCAATTTTACTCATCAGTGGAAGAGTACTGCCACTTAATGGATCAAACAGAGGGTCTTAGTAATTTTCTTTGCCTAAGAAGGCGTTGTAGATTAGAGAGCAGGCATATTTGAGAGGGCCTTAATGTTGGAACATCAACATTTATCACATTTTTCATTTAGTGTGTTAATATAAAGGAAAACACAAGTGTCTCAGTTGGGATGACAGAAATGGACGTGAAGAGGCGATTATTGTTAGTACCTGGTCCATTTTGTTTATGAAAAAGGCTGTACAATTCAATCTCATCCACAGACCGACCAAGTTCTGAGAAAGTTGAAAGTGCAATGGGGAAATTGAAAGAAGAATCCTTAGGTACAACTGCAAAAGTTAGGCGTGGTTCTACAAGGTTTACAAGGTTTCCCACATGAGGTTGATATCACATCACTGGCCAAGTATGGGATGTCAAGAGAAGAGTACAAACAAACCTATTTTTCAGAGGATTCAATGATCACTGCTGCTCAGAAGTTGTACATGATGGAACATCATCCAAGGAAAAATGAATATGAGTTCCTGGATGAAACTTTACCCAATGTGGGAACTTAATTGAACTGAACTGAAGAATTGCTATATTAAACATTTCACAAACAATAGAAGATTAGTAATTCTAACTGTATGTTGATTACATATATTCTTGTTGAGATGTTGTTAATGTTCATATATAGCATTTTGTATCTTATTAACTATGCAAAATAGTCAATGTGCTATTTTCTGTTGATTATATTCTTTGATATTCTAATTTTGTCATGTGGCTTGTTGTTTCTTTCATTTTTTTACAGAAAGCAAAACAGGTTTATGTTATAGGGTCCAAGTTTGTGTTATGTTCCTTCATTATTTCAGGATGTGGATTGATATGCATATTAATTAAATAAAATAAAACTATGTAAGACCACAAGAAATGGAAGAACTCCTATTCTCACTGGGAGTTTTCCCTAACAATACCAAATATTCCAAATCTTTATGCATGAGGTGATCATTAGTTAATCAGAAAACATCACGTGGTGGTCAGATAGTATAAAAACAAACGTGAAATCGGGTATTTTGAACATTTGCCACCGAAAACGGCCTGTTGGGAACAGCGTTCGAGAATTTGTGGGTCGCAGTGTCGCAGCCGAGCCATGGAGCAGCAAGAACCTCAACAACCTCTAGCGGTAGATGTCCGCGATTTGATTCCGAATGAAGAACCGCAGCCTGCAGCAGCTATAAACAATCAACCGCCCCCTCAAGATCAGCCTCAGGTTTGTTTGTTTAATGGCCACACAGCATTTCCATATGTTATATATTTGCTGCGTTAATGTTCATGCTTCGCGTTGCTCTTTACGATATTGGACTTATAGCCCAAGGTTTATATTATGCGGTTCGTGCGATTTTTCTTTTTCACTAGCCTTCAGGTTTCCTCTCACGCGCTGTTTATAGTCATATAGAGCAAAGTTTTCGAATCAGTTTTTCATGACACCTTGGCTCTTCAGATTTAATTGTTAAGTAAACGTGTGCGTTCATGCGTTTGATGGCCTGGCGTAGTTGCTATATTTTACTCGTCGTGTCTACTCGAACCCCGCCGCGTTAACGCGGTCAGTTTTCTGAGTATAATATGGACCTCGCCTAGTGTTTATGTAGTGCTTATTGTAGCATATTATACTTTATGTTGGGTCGGGAGTTATGTTGGCGTATAATTTCATGAGTTTGGCTACTTATATGCGCTACTTATATGCGCTTAACTTGATCGTGCATTGTTTATATTTGCACCTTAAATGAAACATACCGGTAGTGCTGGGAGTTTTTAAGCGCCGGAGAAGATGTTTATTACGGCTAGGCGTGATATTTACCGGCCATGCTTTGTATTATGACCGCTATGGGTGTAGTGGATGGTTTGACGTGTTGTCCCAATTAGTTTAAATTCCCTCGTGGGTCATGGAGTACTTGTTTTTATCAATAGCACCGTCCCTGATTTTTGTTTACCCGTGGAAATATGATATGAAGTATTTTGGAAGGGTTTGAGGCAAAATTGCAGTCAATCACCAAACAACAGTTTGAGAATTTGATTTAGGTGAAGCAATTAATCACCTTTGAGATATCGCGTTTCATTGGTGAACCTATAAGATTCCAGTTGCAGTAATAGTAACGGTTGAGATATTGCTTTAGGTGAAGCAAAACGATCTTTGATATTGCTGGTTTGGGGGAAGCATTACATTTTGGGTATTGCTTTATAGGTGAAGCAAAACGATCTTTGTTTGATATTGCTTTAGGGGAAGCATTACATTTCGGGTATTGCTTTAGGTGAAGCATAACGATCTTTCATTCGATGCTTTAGGTGAGGCACAGAGTTTTAAGATACTGCTTTAGGTGCGGCATATGTAATAACAATGTTTGATCTGTTTGGAAGTGTCAATCGCCAAACAACGGTTTGAGAATTTGCTTTAGGTGAAGCAATTAAGCACCTTTGAGATATCGCGTTTGGTGAAGCATAAGTGTTTGACCTATAAGACTATTGAGTAACAACAGTTGAGATATTGGTTTAGGTGAAGCAAAAACGATCTTCGATACTGCTGGTTTGGGGGAAGCATTACATTTTGGCTATTGCTTTATAGGTGAAGCAAAACGATCTTTGTTTGATATTGCTTTAGGGGAAGCATTACATTTCGGGTATTGCTTTAGGTGAAGCATAACGATCTTTGTTTTGGCGCTTTAGGTGAAGCACAGAGATTTAAGATATTGCTTTAGGTGTGGCATATGTAATGACAATGTTTGATCCGTTGTTTAGGTGAAGCAATAATACATGCAATGTTTCTCTATGGTTTAGTCGTCCGTGGCTCTGTGCAATCAAAACTCCTCGGCTTGGGAACAAAGCTGGGTGATGTTTTAGTCTGTGTTTTTTTTTGCTGTTTGATGTACTGCCTTAAATCTCATTGTGCCCTGGCCTTAAGGCAGTCTTATCACTTTACACATCATGCGATGGTCTGATAAGTTTCTATGGGCAATCTAGGTTAACTAACTCGGTTGGCCCATTCTTCGCCTCCAGCTTTCCGATTTTATAAATTTAACATACAAAAGCGACTCCCAATAAGAGAGAGTATGGGATGTATGATTCAGTCACGTTAGTAACGTATGATTCGCTGTGTAATTTCATTTGTCTCGTTAATTTAGCCCGCTTTAACACTTGAGACACTTCAACAGCAACTTGACGCCATGAAAACAGCGTCAAATGCTAACACCGTATCGGTGGCACTACAGCTTGTTCAGGCTGAGTTGCGGAAGCCGCATGGAATATTCGATCCTTATGCCGCCGTTTCTGCATTGGAGCATTTGCTTGATGTGTCGCGAGACAATCGCCACAAATCGGCGCATCGTTACAATGTAATATTCAAGCAATGTCGCCCTCTTACACAACACCCTGAGTTCCAGACGATCCTTATGAAATTGATTGGCGACCGTGAAGACATGGAAGTAGCACGGATAATAGAAAAGACCATTCAGAAAACCACCCCGCCTGACAGAGCATTCACACGAGTGTCACAACCTCCGACCCCACGTCCCAGGGCGTACCGTCCATACCCACTAATTTGTTTCAACTGCCATGAAAGGGGACACTTTGCTAGGGCTTGTCCCTTGCGACGACCTCGTCGTTAAGTCCATTTAGTCTATTACAAAACTATAATTTACTATTAAATTGGAGAGGGTTGAACAATGAACGTTCTCATTATTAGTTATTTGATATTATGTATTTTGTTACATCTGCCAATAAATGTTTTCTTTAGAGCATTATTCTGACGTGTATATTTTGTAACGTTTCAATGAAATAATGAACTGCCGTGTCTATTTAAAACATACGGTAACACAGTATCTGGATTTTTTTATGCTCGTATTCTGTTTTCGTACTTTCCACTCCAAAACTTTTCTCCTGTTGGTATAGGTTTCGCATAATCAAGATTTTGACCAAGCTGTTCACGATGCTATGACCTCGCCATTGTGTATTCGATGGTGCTCCTCTTCGGTCGATAGTATGCTACCCCACGGCCCTTTGCCTCCACTTGACTGGGTTGCCTCGGGAGGAATTGGTATATCCCCAGCTTTGCTTTGCTTTCGTGATCCGACGTCATTTGTCGCCGGAGAGTTGCATAGGCACTTGCCATTCTGGTCAACGATTCTGGACCATTACCCAAAACAACATGAAATCCTCGCGTATATTCGAGATGGTGTTGATATTTTTTCCTTTTTTCAACCATTTTGTGGACGTTTTGAGAATCAGGATTATGATCACCCATTCCCACCTCGTGCTATCTTCCCCACCAGTCGCTCCTGCAAAGGTTTTGAGTTGTTCATCACTACTACTCTCCTCTAACGTTTGCGTAATGGCTCTCTCGTTGCACTCGGTAAGGTTGGGGAAGTCTCGCCTCCCCATCTTGTGATGCCCCTAACGATAGAACCTTCGAAACCTCGGTTTTGTCATGACGAGCGTTTTTTGAATTTGTGGATAAAAGATCTACCATTCTCGTTGGACAAGGTCACTGATCTTCCCCGTTATGTTGGCGAAAGCCACTTCCAAACCGTTATGGATGATAAGAGTGGGTATGATCACGTTCTTCTCACTGAGTGTAGCAGCACATATTTTGGGCTCCAATGGCAAGCTGGTATTTTTGTTTTCGAACGATCCCTTTTGGGTGGAAAGCCAGTGCATATCTTTATCACAGTATCGGTCTATCCGCCACTAGTTATGCACGTTCACTTGGGGTTCCATCGTCACAGTATATCGATGATCGTCACATGGGCCAACTTCATACCCGCAAACTTGTGCCCTCTGTTAATCGGGCTTCATATTTTTCCTTGGCTGAATCAGCGGCTTATATCATGTGTTTTATCCTCATCCATCTGGGATATTTCATTGGTCTTTCAAAATCTATTTTGGTACCACAGTTGATCGTGCCGTATTTGGGTTTCCTTTCGGACTCCGTTAAGCAAGCGTTTTTGTTACCCGACGCTAAGAAAAATAAATTCATCGATTTATACTTGAGGATGTTTTTGAGCAAGAAACGTGTTTCCTTAAAGGTCTTGCAAAAACTGGCAGGGAAAACGTTGTCTTTGGTCCTTGCAGTTCCAGGCGCACGTTTGTATACCTCTGCAATCTTTCGATCGATATCTCGTGCCACAACTCTAGGCCGTCCCGTTCCTCTTTCCGGCGATTTGCTGCGAGAACTGCAAGCATGGCGTTTCTTGCACTCCTGGGATGGATTTTTACCATGGCGCCAGGAAACACATGCTCGTATCACCTTTTTTTCGGATGCATCAAATACAGGTTGGGGCGGCATAATCAACCATCCACATGAATCGCCTGCTACGGTGCAGGGCCTGTGGTCGATATCGGAGCGTTCCTGTCCCATCGTCGTCCGGGAAGTTCGTTCTCTTTTTAACACGCTTACAGCAGCTCATACCACAATACAAAATTGTCGGGTCAATTGCTATGTGGATAACCAAACCCTCGTGCACGCTTGGACACAGTCTATTTCCCGAAATCAAGAATTATCCGAAGTTCTTAAAGATATATTTACCCTTACATTGCGTTCCAACATTCACCTCACGCTTCAATATATTCTTTCAAAGGACAACCCTTCCGATCATCCATCGCGTGTACTTTCCGATCTTGATTGTACTCTTACCCCACAAGTCTTGCATCATATTCAGACCGCCTTCAGTCCCCACACGGTAGACTTGATGGCCATCTCAGCCAACGTTTTACCGGACAGATCAGGTCATGCGTTGAGATTCTTTTCACCGTTTCCAACCAACGAATCCGCTGGTGTGAATGTCTTCGGTCAACATTTGGTATCTGGAAATGCATACGTTTTCCCTCCTTTTGTACTCATCGACCCTCTCCTAAAATACCTTCGTACCCAGTGTTGCCCCTTTTCTATTGTTGTCCCTGGCCTTTGCCCTCGGCGTTATTGGTGGCCACTTTTGCAAAAATTTTCCTCTGCTTCTTTTCTTCTTGGAAAGAAAGGCGATCGCGACGTTCTGCTATTTTCCTTCAAAACACAGTGACTGTTTTCAAACGCGCCCTCTCCAGTGGGATCTTTGGGTATTTCGAGTCTCCCAATTTTGACACTTAACAAAACATTTGTGTGTTTTATTTCGTGCAGGTCAACCCTGGAGTACCTCGCGTGTGGAAACCAGCGGAGTGTTGTCCAGACTGTCGTTACCCAAACGATTTGGGTTTTAATTTTTGCCAGAAGTGTGGTTTCTGTAAGGATGTCCCGGTTCCTTGCCCACCAAACGCGTGAGTTTAGATATGCCAATGATTAATGCCAGATTTCGCTCTTTGCGTGCGACTCGTAACAACAAGCCATACCAGCGACAAAAATCCAAACTGCATGTGGAACTTCAAACGTTCCTAGCCTCGCTTCCACAACCAAAGTCCTTGCTATCTGCGTCCCCTAACGACTTAGTCAAGTTCCTGATATGGAAAGACACGTTTGGCAAGACCAGAATTCATATCGATGCCTGTCCTGATTTCGGCACCCATCGGAAAACCACGGAATGCTCCTGTCCCACACGCCTAGCGGCGGGTACCGTTGAGAACTATATCGCCAAAATTAGATCAATTTTTGCTTACCTTACTCCCCCCATTCGTCTGGCATCGACGATGGAAACCCCGCGACCCATCCCGTTCTCAAGGATTATTTAAATTCGATCCGAGAAGAGCAAGTTCAATCCCGAGTCTCGCCAAAGCAAGCAGTTTTTCGACAAGTTATCGACGCTATGCACCTCTATTAAAAAGTTATTGTTGACACTTGACATCCCGCCTACCACTCGCTACCTTTACGCTCGTGATTTGGCTTTCTTTTGTCTGGATTTTTACTCCGGCGATCTCGCATCCAATTTAGGCAGGTTGAAAACGAAAGACGCTCTTTGTCTTCCTGCTGATGGCGGACTTTTGTTTCGACATAGCTTTGGAAAAAACTCTGCGTGGGAAGCATCAACACTTTTTTGCAGTCAAAACATAGCCTCAGCCACTCCTTTGTCCTGTTGCTAATTTGAAGTTCTACATTCTCCTTTGCGACTGAATGGGCATCGAATTACGCGAAGGTTTTCTTTTACGTGTCGATGATCGTAAGGGGCGTGTCGTAAATCAACCATTCCTTGGTTCAGCCGTTGCTAATCGTCTGCGGAAGTATTTAACTGATTTTCTCATCGACGGGGGAGAGACTCCCCATAGCTTCCGTGCTGGGTGCTCTATTACCGTCTCGCTATTAGGCGCCACAAAAGAAGCTGTCGCTACGCACATTGGTTGGAGAAGCCTGTCCACCGCGAAATACTACACCCAACGTGACACCTTTATGAACCCAACTCAAACATCATCTGTTCTTGTGGCCGCTGCCAGTTCAAAGCCTTCTGAGGATCGCCACGCTGTCAGTCTGGGTGAAACATTCCGCGCTAGGAGTAACTTGGAGGGTTTCTCTCTGGCTTTTCCATAATTCGTTACCGGGGACAGGTGTTTTCTGAGTATTGGAGAGAAAGAAAACATTTATCAAATTGAAAAATATTTAATAAATGTGTGGTATATTTATATCTCAATTTTCCATGTTTTAAGTATGTGCCGACATTCGCGCGCAGGGCATGAAAATTATTTATCCCCAATCTTAATCTCTTCAGTTAAAGGTATTGTGTGGGGAAGCGAGCAGTGAGAATATATTACTATTCTCACTGGGAGTTTTCCCTAACAATACCAAATCTTTATGCATGAGGTGATCATTAGTTAATCAGAAAACATCACGTGGGGTGGTCAGATAGTATAAAACAAACGTGAAATCAGGTATTTTGAACATTTGCCACCGAAAACGGCCTGTTGGGAACGGCGTTCGAGAATTTGACCCCACCCTCCTCCCCTCGGCTGCGACAATCTGGAGCTTCGCCACATTCTACCTTAGACTGAAAATTCTTTATCCCCAATCTTAATCTCTTCAGTTAAAGGTATTGTGTGGGGAAGCGAGCAGGGGTGTTGTGATAGCGCTTTCTTTTTCGTTCAATTTTATGATCGTTTTCAGCATTTTTCTTCCCATATGGGTTGACACAGCGGCAACTACTATGGCAGCTTCCCAAACTCTGAAAACATTTACACCTTGATCCATAAGAATGACAAAATCCTTTTGTTTTGTCACGGGCTGCTCCACGCCCACAACTACATATTGTACGTTCACCTAATCCGACTTTTTCATCTTCAACTGCTGCAACACTTTCTTTACCCTCCAGTAAGTTATCCAATGTCACTTCATCATAATGGCCTTTTCCGCTGTTGTTATATTGAAGACATAGGTGCAGTTCTGGGTACAATTGGTATAACAGGATAACTGTCAATAGATGCAAATGTAATGATTGTGCAATTGTAACATTGTTGTTATTAACGCACATAATTATGTTGATAGATAATGACCAGCACATGTATTGTTATAATTGTAGAGCACATGTTGACAGATAGTAATCAGGACATGAAAACATAGAAGGTTGTGCACTGAAATAATAAACCAGACTTGAACTAGATTTCAAAGTGTGTGTGTCTATTTCTTGCGCTCAGCTCGGCACATTACACAATTGAGTACATTAGCCATTGCTAGTAAGACAGCATTTCCCAATTCACAATCGAAGTAACCAAGCTGCAAAAAACTTCGAGCCATTTCTTCATATAATTCTTTAGATGAATGAACTAAGAACATTGAATAATCAGCACTGTGTTCACCTAAAAATTATTGAACAACCAGTGATCGGAGAAGAATAACTCTATCCATAACATTTTGCCCGATGAAAAATCCTAAGGAACTTAAACGAGTACAGATAACTGTTTGAGTGGCTACATACATTTTTACCCACAAACCATTTTTCCGGTAGCCAATGTTTGCAGCAACTTTAAATGTATGGTCGAATGAAATCCATGATCCTTTCCTTTGGCTCATATGATCAGTATACATGTGCTCAGATTCAATAAATGCTCTTAGAAAAATAGTTGATATAAGTTTTCGGCCAATAAACTCTTTGTTTACTTCAAAAATTGCAGTACCAGAAAAATTAGGATTTTCACAAGGGGATTGTCTTACAGATGCCTTGAAGTATGTTTGGGATTATTGTGACTGGTGCAGATTAATTAGCATATTTTCTATGTCTTGAATACAAATACCACTTTGAATGCTAATAGAGATGTAATTCTATAATTCCCTAGTAACACCAGATTTATGAAATAAACCAAATGGTATCCTCAATGACAATTTTCTAGTATCTTCTACTAATGAAGGATGGTGAGACAATACTCGATGATGATTTTCGCAAAGATAAACTGATTTCAGAGACAAGTAAAACTTGCTCTTGAATACAGTAAAGCCTCCTGGGCATGTTTCTTTCAGTTGTACCGCCATTCCACTTCCAAAATCTGAATACAGACTGACATATCGGACATGTTAATTGCAAACCACTCTGAAACCCTGGCAGGATAATAGGATTCCATATAATCACTGAAGGTATTAATGGATTATTTGACATGCAATTATCCTTGTCAGACAGAGCAATTGTGGCCAGCGAGGAATGATAACTTTCAGCATTAAATCTGCTTACCATTTCGTTTGGACAACTCTCACATACCCGAACAAAGTTCATGCAATGCACGGGATATTTTACACAATATGAAAGTGGACACAACACTGTTAAAGTGAAAAGACCAACATAAAATCTGAGAGAGAAAGCCATTTTGACATTTGTTTATGATTTAATAAATGCTTCCTAGCGTCTGCTTCCTAGCGTAGTGCTTCCACTTTTCCAAATGTCTAAAGATCCACATGATCTAACGGTAAACGATCTAACATCCAAAACATTTGACAATTCAAATAATCTAATGATCCACATGATCTAAATGATCTTAATGATCTAACGATCTAAATGAGCTAACGATCCAAATTATCCAAATGATCTAACAATCCAAATGATCTAACGATCTTAATGGTCTAAACGATTTTTATGATCTTAATGAACTAAACTATTAATTAAGCCATAATATATTTATTTCTATATTTATTTCTATATTTATTTCTGAATAAGAGAATATAACCCTAGGAAACAATCTATTAAATTATAACATATATTAATAATATTAGCAAACTGTGACGTCACCAGTGACTTGGTATATAGAGCATTAACCAGGCTGGCTACCTGCCCCCTGTTTCCTAACGTCGACAAAGAAATGGACTTGTGCACCGTGCGTAAAAGATGACAATGTGTGTTTAATATTTACTTCAGTCTTTGATCAATGCATGGCGAGTTAAAAAGATATTCAATATATACAATTAATACAAAATATTCAGTTTGGATGAAATGTATGAAGTGTTCTAAAACTTCACAGCTAAATCAAATTAATTGTCATGATTCTACTCTATTCAATTGCAAAACGATAAAACCTATAGCAAACTATCGTGTTTTTCTTAATTACCAGCTCAAGTGTATCTGAATAATATCTAGGAACGAGTGACATGATTTTTTTCGCCCATGAACATTTAGCAAACTTGCCTTATAAATAATGGTTTCATTATAAACTTTTGCATTGTGATATTAATACAAACAAAAGTTTGTCGAATGCATTATAGTAACGCTTAAGTTAAGGTATTACTTTAATTTTCCTAATTAGTCTAGGACCTGTATATGAGTTTGTATGCATTTCATTTAGGACAGATTATCTCAACTGTTTTAGGGTAAAATGACCATGGCGGTCAACATGGCATATGTGCCAAAACCCGAATCCGGTGCGAAAGTCCTGAAAATGACCACGCCCAGAAACGGCACTGCCGACATAGCTCCAACTCCTGAACCATCAAAGCTACAGACTTTCTGAAGTGCTTATAGTGTTTAGAATGGTTGCTTTTAGGGTGCTCACTGGAGGGTGATATTTGTCTAGGTATCATATTTTACAAGAAAATGACTATGCACCATCCCAGGTCAACTGCTAATTATGCATCAAATTACTCATTCACCTGGCAAAGTCTATGTTTTCTTATTTCCTAAGAATTTTTGCCATAGGATCAAAAACTAGACTTATTCCAATATAATAATAATAGATTTCATCAGGGTTGATATTGTTAAGTTGAGATACAATACAGTTTATTTCACTTACCCCACGCCAAAACACGATTTCAGCCATATTTTGCCGTTTTATTCGCTTTTTATCACCGAGGCTCACACATATTATCCACAAATTATACTTGAACATAATGGTAGTTGACTAAAGAATAATTCAACCAAGTTTCGTCAGGTTTTGAAGCAGTGCAGTGTATTTTATCTTCGATGTTGTAGAATCGATGTTTTGCTCAATTATCGCGCCAGTGCAATGTCTCGCCGCTTCTCTGCCCGATTTATCACACTTTTTCGTCGTCAAATGTAGTTAGATAACAGTATCCAGAAATACTTGATTGTAGAAAAGTTCCAATCGAAAAATTGATAACCTAACTGCCAATCCGTGGCAATAAATGGCCCTATGTGTTTCATAAACATGAATAACAAATATAATGCCCAAAGTAATTTGAAAGTCACGCACAATATTCACGAAAACACCGCGTGGGCTTGATGACAGGGGGGTGCAATTTTTTCACGAATACGTTTGTGACCAATTTGTGACCACTGTCGGAGTTGCCGTGTTAACGAACAAATGTATTCGTGAAAATATTCCACCCCCCTGTCATCAAGCCCACGCGGTGTTTTCGTGAAGATTGCGCGTGACTTTCAAATTACTTTGGGCATTATATTTGTTATTCATGTTTATGAAACACATAGGGCCATTTATTGCCACGGATTGGCAGTTAGGTTATCAATTTTTCGATTGGACCTTTTCTACAATCCAGTATTTCTGGATACTGTTATCTAACTACATTTGACGACGAAAAAGTGTGATAAATCGGGCAGAGAAGCGGCGAGACATTGCACTGGCGCGATAATTGAGCAAAACATCGATTCTACAACATCGAAGATAAAATACACTGCACTGCTTCAAAACCTGACGAAACTTGGTTGAATTATTCTTTAGTCAACTATCATTATGTTCAAGTATAATTTGTGGATAATATGTGTGAGCCTCGGTGATAAAAAGCGAATAAAACGGCAAAATATGGCTGAAATCGTGTTTTGGCGTGGGGTAAGTGAAATAAACTGTATTGTATCTCAACTTAACAATATCAACCCTGATGAAATCTATTATTATTATATTGGAATAAGTCTAGTTTTTGATCCTATGGCAAAAATTCTTAGGAAATAAGAAAACATAGACTTTGCCAGGTGAATGAGTAATTTGATGCATAATTAGCAGTTGACCTGGGATGGTGCATAGTCATTTTCTTGTAAAATATGATACCTAGACAAATATCACCCTCCAGTGAGCACCCTAAAAGCAACCATTCTAAACACTATAAGCACTTCAGAAAGTCTGTAGCTTTGATGGTTCAGGAGTTGGAGCTATGTCGGCAGTGCCGTTTCTGGGCGTGGTCATTTTCAGGACTTTCGCACCGGATTTGGGTTTTGGCACATATGCCATGTTGACCGCCATGGTCATTTTACCCTAAAACAGTTGAGATAATCTGTCCTAAATGAAATGCATACAAACTCATATACAGGTCCTAGACTAAATATTATGTTAGAAATAAATGACATAATTTTAAAAGCACCATGTTTGGTTACAAAAGTGCCTTATCTAGGTTACAAAAATGCCCGATAAAGGTTACAAAAGTGCCATATGACAGTTACGAAAATGCCCTTTGTAGGTTACAAAAATACCAATTCACATATCTATCTATATATGTATATCTATCTATCTATATTAAAAAAGACTATATCAAGATGTTGTCGTTGCACTCCCCTGCAAATCTCAATGGTAGAAGAGGCCAGGTGGCCAAGCTGCCGATGTGTACATTTTCGGTCGTTGTCAGTTCAACAGAGTGGGGATTTTTTATTTCTACTGATCAAAAATCGGTTTAAAAATTGCCCGAGATGTTAAAGTATCGTTGTATATGAAAAGATCAGTGTTTGTTCTACATGCAATTTAAGAGGGAGAATATTCGTATTGGCATGTTTGTCTCGACGGATCCGGGGCTGCGAATAATTAGCCTTTAATAATTAGCCTATAATTAGCATCAAGCAAAAACGTTCGATGAATTCATAGCTCAACAAAGTAGGGATAAAAGGAGAACACAAACAACAAGTTAGGCAAGTAAATTTTATTTAAAATATATATTTTCATCACATATTTTTACCATAATACAATCTTTATATAGTATACTATAAATACAACTCTACCCAAGATTGGGCCGCCTGTGTGCAGACATGCATGTTTCGGCGTCCAATGCCTCGTCAGTGCAGCTTGGTATACACACGGCTATACACGAGTAGTATATAATATAACTACTCTGGGTAGTATATAATTATGAATTTTTCATGTGAGCATAGGTTGCATCTTTTGGTTTTGTTTGATTAACTGTTACATTTCTTCATGATTTTCCACTTAATTCAATAGGGAGTGTCAGATTCTTTCAAATTTCAGACGTATTTGCTAAGTTCAGTAGCACGTTTCTGTTTTACGTTTCAGAATGAATTTGTATGATTGTTGTATATTGTCTTAAATTTGCCCCCAGTGTGTCCGACATCAGTCTTTATCTTCTTTGTGTCTTCTCTCGTTACAGTAGCTTGGTATACTATGCTTTCTGTTAGGCATTTATCAGAGAGGGGGATGGTGGCAATTGCACTCTTGGTTTCAGTGTTCGTTTGGGCTGGTGGTTTAGTGAGCGTGGCTTTGTTGTGGGCTGAAATGACCGGCAAAGAATACACTAAAATGAATACACTGAATGACAGGCAATACAAAGAATACACTGAATGACAGGCAACAAATACACTACTTTTAACGGTAATTCGACTTGGTGCAAGAAAACATGAAACTCCCTCTTCGACGGCACAGAAACTTGTGAACTAGTAGGCGCATACCTACTATCAAAATTAACACCAGAGCACGGCAACGATATTGGTCTCTATAGAGACGACGGTCTAGCAGCATTCCACAAAACACCAAGATATAACCTTAGACCTATGATCGGCATCCTATAAGCCATACACAAAACCCGGAAACGGTCCACAATATGTAAACGGCCAAAGCAACCACCGCCATCCATACTACGAAGCATACCAGATATAGGAGATTATCAAACATACTGTCAGACAAGCAATCGTTTGACTCAACAACTCCACCATATCAAGAAGCCTTACAAAGAAGTGGTTACAATTATATGCTCAATTTAACCCTTGACCACCAAAACCAAAGCGCACTAGGACCAGAAATGTCACATGGTTCAACCCACCCTACAGCGCCCAATGTTGCGACCAACATTGGGCAAAAATTTCTCCAAACTGTCGACCAATGCTTTCCGTAAAATCACCCCTTGCACAAGCTATTCAAACACAACACCGTAAAGTTAAGCTACAGCTGCATGCCTAACATACACAACATCATTTCAGCCCAGAACAAAGCCATGCTCACTAAACCACCAGCCCAAACGAACACTGAAACCAGCAAAGAGTGCAATTGCTGCCAGAAACATTCCTGTCCCCTCTCTAGTAAATGCCTAACAGAAAGCATAGTATACCAAGCTACTGTAACGAGAGAAGACACAAACGAGATAAAGACCTAAATTCATAAAAATTCATAAAAATCATACAAATTCATTCCGAAATGTAAAACAGAAATGCGCTCCTGAACATAGCAATTAAGTGGAAAATCATGAAGAAATGTAACAGTTACTCAAATAAAACCAAAAGATGCAACCTATGCTTACATGAAAAATTCATAATTATACACTACCCAGAGCTAAGTTCATTGAACTCTAGAAACGAACTATTGTCGACCTGTAGACACCGAAATAAATTCCTACTTAGTAATAATTAACAAACTTGTATATATATAACACTGTAATCCTATCCTTTTAATGACGTCAAACATGTATATAAAAGCAGACAGGTCAAAGTTGTTAAATAAGAGATGCAAATTGTTTTCAAAATGTCACCACCAAAAAAGATTTGTAGCGGGAAAATTTAAACAAGCGTGGACAAATGTGCCAAGCCAACAGTCCAACGGAAAACAGCTTCATACAGGAGAAACAAGTTGAACATTACATCTGTCGCCCGAAGATCGTGTGAATGTGAAACTCAGAGTTGCGACCATATTCATTTATATATATACATATACATTTTCGCTTACCTCAAAACTTGTCTGCAACAGGCTGTTTCATCATTCTTTTACAGATGAAACAGCCTGTTGCAGGCAAGTTTTGAGGTAAGCGAAAATCTATAATTCGCTCTAACTATATGTTGTCGAGCACTCTTTGCGTTTCGTAGACCTAAACCTACACGTACATATATGTATACATATATACATACACATATATATATGTCTGGATGCGCATGTGTCTGAGTATTGTACCACATGCGCTTGGTGAGGGCAAGTGTATGGTGTATAAATACGAAGTCACTCGCATCTAGACTGCGTTACAAGCTGCACTGACGAGCCGTTGAACGGCGAAACATGCATGTCTGCAGATTTGACTATATATATATATATATATATGAATATAAGTGTCAAGTTCAAAATCATATAGACTATAGAGTGCTCAATACCAAGGCAGAGCGAAATAGTAAAACAAAATAAAGTACAAACCCGAACTACTTCATTAAAACTTTAATTCACTACAAATCTGTTTCGTATGGCAAGCCGAGCCTACCACACTCATCAGGTGAAAATTGCAACTGATGTTTTAACGCTAAGAAATTTGAATTAGGATTAATCTATAAAACGGATGACTCATATTACAAATACGTACACATAGCTAACTGTGATAAGTGTCTGTTAATTGTTTGTTAGTGATTGCTTAGTAAATGTTTCTTCCTGTGTCTACAAGTGGAGACAAGTTCATTTCTGCGGTTAAGTGAGCTTAGTTTCGGGTGACAAATAATGATGTATTTTTCATGCAGGCATAGATTACATCTCTTCGTTATATTCGAGTATGGTTTGCATTGTTTTAGTATTTTCCAATTGATGGCGTAGTGGACATCTGATTCTTTCAATGTCCAGACATATTTGCTAAGCTCGGTGGCAGATTTATATTTTAGATTTCTAAATGAGCTAGTGTGGTTTAGATATCGGGTTTTAAAAGTGTTTTCAGTCAGTCCTACGTAGGTTTCGGATTTCATGTTATCTTGTCTGGTGACTGTGGCTTGATAGACTATTCCTTTCATTTGGCATTTTTGGTCGAGCGGGCAAGTATTCTTCTGGCGACAATTACATGTGGTAGTTGGGTTTGGGTTGGATTCAGTTTCATTCTTAATTACGGATTTGTTGTGCGAAGAGATGATGCTTTTCATGTTAGGCATGCAACTATAGCTCAACTTCAGAGTGTTCCTATTGAATATTTTACGGAGCGGGTGACCCTTCGGAAAACATTCATCGATGGTCTGCAGGAATAATCGGCCGATGTTGGTGGCTACGTTTGAACTGTAAGGTGGGTTAAACCATATAATATTCCTGCTTCTCGATCTCTTTGTTACCGGTGGGTTTGGGTTGAAGTTTAGGTTATAGTCATAGCCACTTTTCTTAGTGCTTCTTGGTAAGGAGGACGGCTGAGTCAAATACTTGCTTATCAGAAGAGATGTTGGATAACCTCGGTTGATTGCATCTGGTATTGTGCGAATAATTGCTGGCGGATGGTTGCTGCGGTGATTGACGTATTGTGGGATATTGCCTGGCTTACTGTATGGTTTGAACTTTCCAGTTCTCAGATCTAGGGTGATATCTAGGTAGTCGACGCACTTCTTGTTCGCTTCGATGGTGAGCTTTAAGCTGTGGTCGTTGAAAATTTTGCAAATATCCTTCTTGATATTCTCTATTTCTCTGGGTGATTCATTGAAAGCGGCTAGCCCGTCGTCTCTGTATAGACCAATGTTGTTGCCATACTTTGGAGATAGCTTTGATAGTAGGTAGGAGCCTACCAGTTCGCATGTTTCAGCTCCGTCAAAACTACCCATGGTCACATCGAAGAGGGAGTTGGAAGATTTCTTGCACCACGCCACGCCTTCATTGAAGAGATTTCTTAGCTTGTATGATGGTTTTTATCTCTTGATCGGTTATTTCGTCATATTTGCAAGCAAATTCTAGAGCTTTTGTCAGTAGGTCTTCGGATATTGATGGGTAGAACTCAACTACATCGAAGCAGATAAATGAATGTGCCGACTTATCAGGAATGTCCGCAAACCATTTAAATACCGAATCGGTATTTTTCCATTGATTTAGACCAGTGGAAGTTGTTATTTTGGAGTTGATTCTTCGTAGAAGTTTCTGACTTATGATGCCAATTTCTGACTTAGATGGGTTGATTAGTCTACACGTAGGATTGTTATTAAAGTTGGGTTTGTGGTCTTTCAATGTTACGAAGGAATCTTTCTCAGCAAGTGCGTCGATTTTGATGTCAAGGCCGAAGCTCTTTGCGATACTTTTCTCTTCGGTTATTATTTTGTTAGTAGTGTTGGTTGGGGCTTTCTTGTAAGATTTTGTTATGGATGTTTTTAGTAGTTGGTTGTAGGTAGGAGAGTCCAGACGGTAGAAGTTTGTCGTTTTGTCAGCAGCGATGAGTAGATTGTTGTCGTTCTTGATTTTTTTCGAATCTCGCAAAAGTTGGTTTTTAAATTCGCAGTTCGAGTCCTTAAATTTAATGTTCTGAATAAGA
This sequence comes from Trachythela sp. YZ-2020, assembly GCA_016169945.1. Taxonomy (NCBI): domain Eukaryota; kingdom Metazoa; phylum Cnidaria; class Anthozoa; order Malacalcyonacea; family Clavulariidae; genus Trachythela; species Trachythela sp. YZ-2020. Next base: position 923,655 of record JADLSH010000168.1, on the reverse strand, counting down.
TTCAGCATTTTGTTTTCAATTCATTTAATTCTTTGGTGGCGAATTTTGTAGTTTTGAAACCAAACGATTCTTTAGTTGAAGGCTCAGTTGGATTCAAAAGTGGAAGGCTTTCCATCGCATGCGTCGTAAAAAAGATTCCGTTTTATCGATTAAGCATTTCATGTATTCCTTAGGCTGTGCAATAGGTATGTTTTTCGTGGAGTATCCAAGATTGATAGGTTCCATATCGATTTGAAGAGTGCTCAACAATGAAGGAGCGAAATATATGAATATAAGTGTCAAGTTCAAAATCATATAGACTATAGAGTGCTCAATACCAAGGCAGAGCGAAAATAATTAAAAATATTTCGCTCTGCCTTGGTATTGAGCACTCTATAGTCTATATGATTTTGAACTTGACACTTATATTCATATATTTCGCTCCTTCATTGTTGAGCACTCTTCAAATCGATATGGAACCTATCAATCTTGGATACTCCACGAAAAACATACCTATTGCACAGCCTAAGGAATACATGAAATGCTTAATCGATAAAACGGAATCTTTTTTACGACGCATGCGATGGAAAGCCTTCCACTTTTTGAATCCAACTGAGCCTTCAACTAAAGAATCGTTTGGTTTCAAAACTACAAAATCTCCGCCACCGACCAAAGAATTAAATGAATTCGAAAACAAAATGCTGAATCTTATTCAGAACATTAAATTTAAGGACTCGAACTGCGAATTTCAAAACCAACTTTGCGAGATTCGAAAAATCAAGAACGACAACAATCTACTCATCGCTGCTGACAAAACGACAAACTTCTACCGTCTGGACTCTCTACCTACAACCAACTACTAAAAACATCCATAACAAAATCTTACAAGAAAGCCCCAACCAACACTACTAACAAATAATAACCGAAGAGAAAAATCGCAAAGAGCTTCGGCCTTGACATCAAAATCGACGCACTTGCTGAGAAAGATTCCTTCGTAACATTGAAAGACCACAAACCCAACTTTAATAACAATCCTACGTGTAGACTAATCAACCCATCTAAGTCAGAAATTGGCATCATAAGTCAGAAACTTCTACGAAGAATCAACTCCAAAATAACAACTTCCACTGGTCTAAATCAATGGAAAAATACCGATTCGGTACTTAATGGTTTGCGGACATTCCTGATAAGTCGGCACATTCATTTATCTGCTTCGATGTAGTTGAGTTCTACCCATCAATATCCGAAGACCTACTGACAAGCTCTAGGCTGCAAATATGACGAAATAACCGATCAAGAGATAAAACCATCATACAAGCTAAGAAATCTTCTCTTCAATGAAGGCGTATGCGTGCAAGAAATCTTCCAACTCCTCTTCGATGTGACCATGGGTAGTTTTGACGGAGCTGAAACATGCGAACTGGTAGGCTCCTACCTATCAAAGCTATCTCCAAAGTATGGCAACAACATTGGTCTATACAGAGACGACGGGCTAGCCGCTCAATGAATCACCCAGAGAAATAGAGAATATCAAGAAGGATATTTGCAAAATTTTCAACGACCACAGCTTAAAGCTCACCATCGAAGCGAACAAGAAGTGCGTCGACTACCTAGATATCACCCTAGATCTGAGAACTGGAAAGTTCAAACCATATAGTAAGCCAGGCAATATCCCACAATACGTCAATCACCGCAGCAACCATCCGCCAGCAATTATTCGCACAATACCAGATGCAATCAACCGGAGGTTATCCAACATCTCTTCTGATAAGCAAGTATTTGACTCGTCCCTCCTTACCAAGAAGCACTAAGAAAAAGTGGCTATGACTATAACCTAAACTTCAACCCAAACCCACCGGTAACAAAGAGATCGAGAAGCAGGAATATTATATGGTTTAACCCACCTTACAGTTCAAACGTAGCCACCAACATCGGCCGATTATTCCTGCAGACCATCGATGAATGTTTTCGAAGGGTCACCCGCTCCGTAAATATTCAATAGGAACACTCTGAAGTTGAGCTATAGTTGCATGCCTAACATGAAAAGCATCATCTCTTCGCACAACAAATCCGTAATTAAGAATGAAACTGAATCCAACCCAAACCCAACTACCACATGTAATTGTCGCCAGAAGAATACTTGCCCGCTCGACCAAAATGCCAAATGAAAGGAATAGTCTATCAAGCCACAGTCACCAGACAAGATAACATGAAATCCGAAACCTACGTAGGACTGACTGAAAACACTTTTAAAACCCGATATCTAAACCACACTAGCTCATTTAGAAATCTAAAATATAAATCTGCCACCGAGCTTAGCAAATATGTCTGGACATTGAAAGAATCAGATGTCCACTACGCCATCAATTGGAAAATACTAAAACAATGCAAACCATACTCGAATATAACGAAGAGATGTAATCTATGCCTGCATGAAAAATACATCATTATTTGTCACCCGAAACTAAGCTCACTTAACCGCAGAAATGAACTTGTCTCCACTTGTAGACACAGGAAGAAACATTTACTAAGCAATCACTAACAAACAATTAACAGACACTTATCACAGTTAGCTATGTGTACGTATTTGTAATATGAGTCATCCGTTTTATAGATTAATCCTAATTCAAATTTCTTAGCGTTAAAACATCAGTTGCAATTTTCACCTGATGAGTGTGGTAGGCTCGGCTTGCCATACGAAACAGATTTGTAGTGAATTAAAGTTTTAATGAAGTAGTTCGGGTTTGTACTTTATTTTGTTTTACTATATATATATATATATATATATAGTTAAATCTGCAGACATGCATGTTTCGCCATTCAACGGCTTGTCAGTGCAGCTTGTAACGCAGTCTAGATGCAAGTGACTTCGAATTTATACACCATACTCTTGCACTCATGTTCTTGCTCTCATGGTACAATACTCGGACACGTGCGCATCCAGACATGGGGCCAGAGTGCTCATACGACCACAAGGGAAGTGAGCTTTGTGTATATATATACAGCCAATTAAAAAAACGTTGTCCTTCAAAAGTCTTAAACCTTAAACATTGAGCACACAAGAGATGATGGACAATTTCCTAGAGTCTTAAATCCATAAATCTACTTTGTAACAGTGAAAGGGTTTAGGTTGCATTTGTAAAATGTATATATGCATTTGTTGCATCGTAAAATGTTTATCTCAGCTGTGATTTTTAGGTATATATATACAGTGGCGCAGCTAGTGGTCCTGCTCGGCCTGCCCAGCAAGATTAAATATTTCCACAAAATAAGGAAATGATTTTTCAAAATTTACACAATTATTACATTTACACAATTTTACAACCTGCCATGTCTGTTACCTAGCAACTACAATTCTACGAGAGCTCATTTCCGGGGAATATATTGATTCACACATGGACTTGTGTTTCACTCATGCTATTTCAAAAGGCAGGAGTTGCTATAATATTTAAAACAAGAAATCCTGGTTTCTGATTGGATAGTTAGCCCTGCGCATGCTCAAAATGGCTGTTTACAAAGTCGAACTCCTGCTATCTCGAGAAAGCAGGACTTGTATTGTCTTCTCTAGCGAGCTTTCTGCATGACCAGACACACTTGTGTAAGGTGAGTAATTATGATATTTAAGATTGTCCTTTGAGTGTTTATACAATTATTAATTAATTATTAATTTTATTTCGCCCACAGAATAGTTTTATGATTTACTTCTATTATAGGGCCAGGAGCCTACCAGAAACCTGGACAGGCTTTTTATTAAGGCCCCTAGTTTATTGAATTAAATGAATATATAAAGGACTTGTATTGCTCCTCTAACCAGTGAAACGCTTCCAGCAAATGCCAACACAGCAGACGAAACAAGAGTTGACATTGCCGCAAGAGGATTCTGGCAACAATGTGAGGCATTCTTCTATGTCCGGGTATTCAACCCTTACGCCTCAACATATGGGAACCAGAGCCTTACCAGCGCCTTCAATGCAAACGAAAGAGAAAAGAAGTGGCAATACAACCAAAGAATCGTTGAAGTTGAGCATGGCTCCTTCGCACCAATTGTCTTCAGCGAGAACGGTGGATGTGGAAGAGAAACGCAACATTTTCTTTCGTCTTTGGCAGAGAAAGAAAATGTCCCACATTTTGGACATTGATGGACATTTCCCACCCTCCATCGTCATGAGCTGACTACTGTCGTCTGTATGCATGGCAGCCGTATTTGGAAACAACCCAAGACACCAACCATGTCGGATATAGAACTATCCGAGAGGAACTCAAACAATTTTTGAACAAATATCAACAATTATCTATTATACACTAACATTTGAACTTTTACAGGTTTTCTAACCAATATTTGTATATAACCAATAATTTAAGGCTTTTATAATAACATTTTATCCCATTTAAAAAATATATATATATATAAATGTTGAAAGCAAAATTGTTTGCACTTCTGCATGAAAGATTAATTTGTAAAATACTATACGATTAATACCATTTTAGATAGCGAAAAGCTTGGCATTGGGCCAGACTCTGTGCAGGGAATAAAGGTCATGCTGGAAGAAGATGGCACTGAAATTGGCAATGATTATTTGCCTTTCGTTAAACCAAATACAGTTTTAATGTCAATAGCGGAGGATGACCAGTGGAACAGCCAACTAAGTAAGATATTTGATTTTGAAAATGTTTTTATAATTTTGTTTCTTTCTAATTGTGTTAAAATTAAATATTATTATTTAAATTTTAGCAACTGTTGCAACTGCTCAATCTGCTCCCAATAAGCCGCAAAAGCCTGATGAACTGAAAAAGACGAAACCCACCTAGTACACCTTCACATCAAATATGATGCTTGGAACTCCAATAATGGTATTATTTATAAAATATTGTGCAATTATAAAGTATATAATGAGAAGTCATTGTGTTTTAATTGCCCAGTAGTTTTGTGTGAGTTTAGTGTCTAACTGCATTAATGTGTATCAGTGGTGGCAGAACAGGGGGGGGTAATATAGATCGGGGCAGGATTAATTAATACGAAGGATTCAGATTATTCGCTGCCTGAAATGCAAAATGAACAAAATGACCTGGTTTCTGCATGTCAAACCTTCCCCAGAACGCAGGAAAGGCTATTTCAGAGACTCCATGTAGACTGGGGTAGCATGCACCCGGACTCTTCTACAGTTTGCTTAGCCCACCAACCAAACTAATGTTCCACCGCCACTGAAGTGTATTATAGTTGTATATTTGTATTGACAAAGTAATACATGGTGCTATAATAATGCAGTCTGTGTTTGTCACCACGTCTATGCTTGTATTAAATATCTTTGATACATTGCAATGGGTCATTCCAGAAGACTTCTATCCCTCCTCCATAGAGGAATTAGTTGACCCATTATTATTATCACATGTATTATTATCAGAATGACCCAATCAAATTTTGTTGAGTACCATTGCAAATGATGCAGTTTGTAACAACTATAATTTCTTGCAATAAGAAACTATTTTGATGGGAATTTTTTAGAGTATTGACTATATTGTGCTAAATACATCAGGGGTGTGCTGGCCAGGGACAAGACAATGAGAACTCATTGTGAGAACTTGTTGTGGCCCTCTGGCATCATGGGTCCCTAAAATTGTAGATTGAAAAGGTAAAAGTGTTTGTTTTTCATCAAATCAAATATGATCAGTTATAACCCTTCCCTACACATGACTCGCTATAATTGAGTTTATTGATAAAATAACAAAATCAATAGACATAGAACAATATACAATTGGTATTTTCCTTGACTTGTCAAAAGCGTTTGATACTATTAATCATAGTATTCTGCTTAAGAAATTGGAATACTATGGAATTAGACAGAGGAGGTATCGTCAGTATACCACAATGCATTGCGGTTTTGGACACATTGATACATATTATCAACTCGCCGGCGCGTCTCGCTCATTGTTCGGTTGCCTTTCGCTGTAAACACATCTCTCTGAATCTCTCTTCCGTAACATTGTTATAGAAAAATGGCGCATTTTCACTCTATTCGTGGCAATAAAGCTTCAGTTTTGGAAGCACGAGATGTTTGCCGAATGCAAAAGCCCAGCATTGATAGAGATGCATTCTAGTTGTGTTTTTAAGGTGAGTTTTTTACTCCAAATTACTAGGTTATATTGAAATTATAGATATTCGAGAGGACTTTGTAGAAACCTGAACTGTAATCTATTATATAAAGTCAAAATTGTTTAAAAGATAAAAAAATTTCTTATGATAGTGAGTCATTGACTTCTGACAGCATCTGTAAAAGATGTATTAATATTTACGACTTCAAATCCTGATTAAGCTGGAGAATCAAAACAAGTTTTGACTCTATAGAAATTAATTTTGTATGCACTATAAATATTTACTTTGTATAGAAGCTTTGTTATGTTTAAAACTGATTTGTTATTATTACATCTTGTAGTTCTTTGACTTTGATGATACCCGGCAAGTATCCAGTCCAAAACCTGATATTGTGGGAATTTGATATTTTGCCATCGACTTGAACGTGACTCAAGATCCTGACACAGTGATTGAAGAGCTGGATGCTGCACTCCCACCACTGAATTCCATGTAATTGCTACTATCAACATATGAATCCTGTCTGCTTGGTAGATCTTCGAACTCACCAAGAGTCGACAGAAGATGGTGATAAGGTTGTTGGTGGTAACAGTTATTGTGGGGTACACAAAATCCCTAACTTAAAAGAGCTCTGATCAGAAATGAAATACAATCAATTTCTCCTGATAGTTTAAAGAGAATATATGCTTATAGGGAAAAAGCATTACTTTACCATGGGACAGAGATGATCCAAGCAATAATTATAACAGTGACAATAAATTGCTAATAAAAGCTTGGTCAATGAAAATTATGTAATGTGTGGCTCCAGTGTATGCAGTGATAAACAATATACTTGAGGGATTATAGGATCAAACTACTGTAACTAAAAAATACAACCAGAACTTTGAAGGACACCTTCATCTGGAAGTTATAAATGCAAGCCAAAGAAACTTACAACTAAAACACTGCCTAAAGTACTAATACTACTATACTAAAGAATAGTTAAAAACACTATCATTGGTTGATAGGGACTTCAGAGTTATAGGACTAGATATTAGATGATTTTACTGTCTGAGCTTAGGTAATTCTACCCATGTGCTATTTTTGTCACTTCACAAATACTGTAGAATGATATATAGTGATCTAATGGCATATGATGAGGGTGCACTGGAATTCAGTTCTGGCTGGTACCCTCATTTTTTGGTCTGACCCTGTGATTTTTAGTGTATGCCTGCCTGACACGACATCAGGCAAATTAACTGAGACATAACCATAAATGGTTAAATATATAACTCAGTCCAACCAGATACAGTTCTGGTGCACTTCTGGCATAACATAAGTTATTGGTTATAAGCAGAATACAGAGACAGTCAAATTGATATTGAAAATAATTTTTTATTTTTCAAAAAAATCACCTGAAATTAAAGAAAAAGCATATTTTTTTAAATGTTGCTATATGGTTAGAAAAGCAGGAAATAGTGCTTTTAATGTGCTTACCCCTACCTAATCATACTGTATAAAATATTGTCTAGAGTCATAAAATTATTTATACTTCTAGAATTTCAATATTTACATGTTAATTAATTAACTTATGAGTATTTACAATAAACTTAAACCCTAAATTTTCCCCGTTAATGTCAATCGTATAAACTAAGATGATAGTTCATAATCTACATTTATGGTACAATTTGAAAAAAAGTTCATATGAAACTGAGGATGAAATATTGATAAAGTTTAAAACATGCATTATAATTACTTCACTGCACAGTCTGCACTATGAGAAGCATCTATGCTTAGCCTTGTAATTGCTTTATATTATCATGAAAGAGAGAATATCATGGTGCATTTATTGATGCATGCTGCAAAGCAGAATTACTGTACATTTTATATGGCTGTTGACTGTTGTGTAAAACCTATTACAAATAAAAATTCTGTTGTTATTATTAAATGCTGGCCACTCTTCAGCAGAACTTTGTCCACATGTGTTTTGGCAATTGATATGAATTCAATAAATGCTTTATCTTCCTCAAAGGTCCATTTATGATGTTTTACTGGGGACTTTGTAGGAGTCAGCCTAATCTTTCTGCTGGGAAACTGTAAAACAAGCAGTAAGGATTAGTACTGCTCTATATTTACTCTATAATTTACTAGACATAATCATTATAATACATGTTTCATTTAAATATATTTTAGTACTCCTACTGTATTTCACATATAGTTGTATTATTATGCACCAGCCAATGTAAACCCTCACCACAGAATAGGAAAGACCAGAAAGGCCACTCAGCAGTGCAACGTGACACCCTATTTTTATGCAGTTATCTGGCCAGAATAATGGCGGACCAGCCAGTTCAGCGTGTTTATTGGTCAGAAAATGCAATTCTATGCCCTCACCTTTATCAGCTTTTTCAATCTGAGTATTTAAATGCCTGATATGATGTCATCAGATAAATTGGATTTCTTTTTATGTCAAATCCCCCCCCACCCAACCCCACCTATAATTTCTCATGACATTCAAAACAAAACTAATGCTTAAAGATTAGAGTTTCTGAATCGTCAACGCCACAACGAAAATTGCAAAAGTTGAGTTTTAGCCCCGATGCTGTGTTATTTCGTGATGTCTCTATAAACAAGGATCTCTCCTCCGATTACTCTGCCTACTCAATTCCTTCGCCTGCGACAAGTTCAGCATCAAGTTCAGCGTCTTCTCGCCCTGTGAGAAAACAACTGAATTTTGAAGCTCAAATGCCATCATCAAAGACAACGACAACAAATCCACCGAAAACGATCAACCATCGTTCACCACTTGAAAGGTATCTGGCGGATGCTGAAACACAAGTATCAAAACAAGCTGCTATGGTACAAAAAGCTCAGGATAGAGTCGATCGATTTGAATTAGCCATCCCAATCGTCGCGAAGCCGAAGGTATCTCCATCATGTGGGTTATGTCATAGAAGGGAAAAACACAATCGTGTCAATTGCCCTTACAAGCCGTACAAATGTGAATCTGTTTTTACTTGTGGTGATCTTGAAAAACACAAAGATGAAAAAGATGAACTTAAACGCCTTCAACAGGAATTGAATACGGAAAAACAGAAACTAAAGAAACTCGAATTACAACTAAAGTGTAAAAAAGAATCGCAGACAAAGACAGTTAATTCGTTCAACGCGAAAATGAGAAAGCGGCTTGTTGCAAGTAACGAAGCAAAATACTTATCAGATGGTAGGGAAAACTGGAGAGTTATCAATATGGATCTCAGTCTACTAGACCAGCATTTCAAAGGAAAAGTCCCAGATGATAATATATATTTGCAAGAGGTTCTTGAAGATATACGCATCCACAGACTCCCGGGGTCTAAACATTGTGACCAGGTCAAAGAATTGTGGAAAATGAAGGGCATAACATGGCCAGGGTCTTCGACAGAGTCTGCAGGCTGTATCGGGGAAAGTCGATGTGAAAAAAGTTCTTGTTCCACTTCGTCCAAATTTTATTCTCCTGCAGACAAACATGAAGAAAACGAGCAGTTACAAATTGCATTGAGAGAGAGTCTTAACATTAATAAACAACATATAAATATCGAGAATGAAGCGGAGACACAACCAGCGGCGCCTATAGCTATGCCCATCGAAACAAAAGAAACGTATGACGATGACGATAAGGCAACAGCACAAATGTTACTTGACATTCTGTATAGCAGTACCAAAGAACAATCCGATTCCGATGAAACTGTCGACGGAAATTAATAAACTATCAAAACACTCAAGCCGCCAATGTCAAAGTCGAAAGACAAAGACATTTGTTTACTATTGAAAAACATTAACTTTATCAGGCAAACACTATAAACTATACTGAGTAGGTTTTAAACGGTTATAAAGTTTCATTCACGCAATTAAACTTTTGACAGTTTTGTTGATTTTGACATGTTGTCGACTCATGTTTAGACAAATATGTATTCAAGCACAGGTTTTCATTGTGCTGCATTTGTATTAAATATATACGTTGAAAATAACGGTGACATTTGAACAAAAATATAATTCTTTTGACTTTGTCAGTGTTAATAAATACTTATATTAATTATTATAGTAATGCGGTATAAAGCCGTGCCGTCAAAAGAATGTTTTTACTAAATTTTACATGTAGCTAAGTTGTTACTTTTGTCACTGAAATGGCTTTGGTGGAAAAGGCCCAAATTATTTTTCACATTCAAAATTTTCGGTCAAATTTTCATTTTCGTGGTCATATTTTGTAGAGCGAAACTCCACTTTGGTACCTATATAATCTACTTTATATCATGTCTGCGTATGGTGAAACTTTTGACGAAGTTTCTGCGAGCGTAGTAGTCGACAGGAATTTTGCATCAGGTATTTTTATATTTTTGAAGGTTTGCTAGAAATGTGTGCGAAAGTAACTCTGTAAATTCCTCAAACATGTATTTCTATCAAATATTATAGTAATCCTTCAAAACTTTGGTATACCGATGCAAAATTCCTAATGTAATCACAGAAAGTCAAAATCAACATGACTACTAACTGTACATGCAATGATACAAATGCAATAGCACAGAATAAGAAAGCAATAGTTTCATTGATTTTACATTTGATTTCGACTACATAACGAATTTTCCCTTATTCCTAAATGTTGCAAACTTCGTTCCAAAGTTATCATATATATTCACAAACTGTTACTCGTTAGTTTGTAAACAACGCATCCGATTGACTTATTAAAGTTCAGGGACAACCAGAGGCTTTGTTTACAATCTAGCTAATTGTTCGAAACATTTAAGGAAAAGTAATGTGAATCGACTGTATAAATATAGAGTCGAATGTCAAATTACATTTGAAAGTAGTTTATATATCGATAAAATCCAGTCATATCTGCCTCGAAATTGTTGAGATTGCACCAAAAATTGCGGCGGGGACATTAACATGAAGAAGTTGTGCGTACTCGTCGCGTTTCAACATTGTCTTTAGCTTATTGAAAACTAATTCTACGGCATTAAATTCAGGCGAACGAATTGGCGTGTAGATAACAGCTATGCCCGTATCGTTAAGCCAGCTAGCGACTGCCTGGCCACCTTCAAAACGATGAATCGCAGCATTATCATAAACAATGACATCTCCATTATCGAGTACTGGCAACCCACTCGGAGTTGTATACTCAACTGCATCACTCCAAAAATTCAAAAAGTCGTAAGTATCAGCTCCTCCAAAAACAGTATCTGCGTACAAAACGCCTTCTAATCCACATAGAAGATTAAGAGTATAGTTCGCTCCTTTCGATTATCCATTCAATATTTCCACAGCATTGGTCCCTTTGAGTGAATGTCCGTAAGACCGATGTCCTGTAGCTACATTTACGCCTGCTTCGTCAAAATATTTAACTTTAACAGGATCCATACCATGAAGGAATTGCAAGAACTGCTGTGCATAGGTTATGTTGCCATCTGTAAATTTGTCCATAGGCTGTTTTGTAAGTTTCTTCCAAGTCCACGGTCCGTCTGACATACGGCTGCGAACAGTTCTTCCAATTGCACTAACCGAAGTTCCCCCCTCGATGTTGCCAAAAATTTATAATTTCTCCTTCACTGACGAAAATAACTGATGCTTGGTCTTTCTCTCTTTAGAAATTCCACAAGCTCGACATCTTCTGGCTTTATATGAGCAGGATTCCCAGTTTTATGCGGACCATGATTAACAGTTCCTTCAGAACAAACTAATATCCACACCTTTCTCACCGTTTCAGGCCATATTTGAAAATGATTTGCCACTTCAATAAAACTACCAGGAAAAAAACCAGTTGCCATGTCTCCTCCGAGGTTCATGATCTTATCAACAATGGCACATCGCATTTCTTCTACCAGCGCCTCCCCACGAACGAAGGTTCTCCCTTTGCTCGAAAGCATATATTTTCTATATTGTACTTGGCGAGCCATTGGCAATTTGTGATACTTTTAAGTTACTATACAATAACTTACAAGTTCCACGCTGCATTCCTTCACCGTGACGTCATAAAACATGAACGTTTCTACTGGCTTCTGACTGTCTTTTCAACTTCCGGAAAAGACACTCTACTGATTTCGGTAATATAACCATACCTAACTTAAAGGTAACATTGAACTCAAAACAAGCAGCAACATATATGGGTATGTTTCAAAATTTAGCATAATAGTTTATATTCATACAGTAATTTTCGTCGCGCCATAATTATTCCCACGCTGTCTATTCCCGCCATCGGGGTTAGAATATCGCAAAAATACCCCATCTTCAAACCGCGATTACTCATCGGTTTTGAGGAGCAAATTCATGTTTTAAAGTATCAATAGAAAGAGTAAACATTCCTGAATTGGCTGATGTATTTTTTTTTCAGTTTCCTCATTAAAAAGTACAATTTGCTCCTGGCATATTTCAAAGCCACTTTTGTGGCGTGTCCACTGACCCGGAACATGCATAAATACATTGCGTGATTAGCATAACTAAAATCCCATAAATATACGAAACAAGTCAAAAATACTTTAATTAGATAACTAAACAAAACAATCGAAAAAACATACCTTCGAAAAAACGAGATCTTCAGAGCCAAAAATTGCAATATATTTCAACATTTTTTTACCAAACGTTCCTCGAAAATCGCAATTGTGAATACTAATGAGGCGCAATGCATTGCGGGAAGACCACAATTCCTCCTCTGGGAATTAGAGGTGTTACACTTAAATGGTTTGAGAACTACCTTTCCAACAGGAAACAAATTGTAAAATATAATGACACTAAGTCTGAAGCAATGACAATAACTAGTGGTGTCCCTCAAGGCTCAATATTGGGGCCACTTTTATTTTTATTATACGTAAATGATATCCAAAATTGCAGCACACTAGTTTCCAAAATATTGTTTGCAGATGACACAAATATTTTCCACAGTCATTCTTGCTTAAAAGAATTAAATTTAATCATGCAAGATGAAATTAATAAAATAGCTGATTGGATTAGCAGCAATAAATTATTACTGAATGCATTTAAAACAAAATTTATTCTATTTAGATCATCAAATAAAAATATTAAACACAATATAACAATTTCTATAAATGGACAACCAATTAAGCAAGTTAAAAATACAACTTTCCTTGGTGTTATTATTGATGAACACCTAACTTGGAATGATCACATTGATTTAATTGTGAAAAAAGTTATAAAATCTACGGAATATCCAAAATTCGACATTTCACAAATTTTAATACTCTCAAACTACTCTATTATGCTTTAGTTTATCCTTATTTAATATATGGAAATCTAATATGGGGAAATACTTATAAGAAACGATTACAAAAATTAATAAACATCCAAAAGAAAATAGTTCGATTAATGATGTTCAAATCGTATTCTGAGCACTCTGAACCACTATTTAATAAATCAAACATTCTGAATATTAAAAAAATTAATGATTTTCTAACTAGTTTATTCATGTTTCGATATCACTACCTGGAAAATTTACCAAAATACTTAGCAATTATTATGTAACTAACAACAAAATACATGAACAAACACAAGGAACGCATCTAAACTTCATAAATCATACTCAAGAACTAATTTTGTCAAACATTCACTTTACAATAAAGGTGTAAATATCTGGAATGAGTTAAAGTCTGAATTAAAAAATATTAAATCTTATAACATATTCAAGAAAAAATCAAAAAATTATTTCTTGCTGTTGCATTCGGAAACATAAATTTTATATATCTCTCATCTATCTCTTGTAAATTATATGTGTCTTCTAACTTAACCTAATTTGTATATATCTTTGTCATTATTTGAAATATTGTAAAAATATCTCAAACTCATCTTCTTTTTTTCTATTAATAACATTAAATTACCTTAAGTTCTGATCATCAATATAATTAATTGTAAATAATTAACCTAGGGGTCTTAATCAAAAGCCTTTCGTGGTTTCTAGTAGACCTCTAGCCCTATAATTCTGTAACCTTTTTTTTATTTTAAAACTATGTATGTATGCATGGGCAAAACTTTAATAAATAAATTAATAAATAAATCTTGATCGTCCATCTGTCCCTGGGCCCCATCAGACTTTGTTCGTTTGTGTCCTTTTGAACACCCAGCATATGTACCATACGAAAAATGGAATTGGCAATGTTTTTCAATGTGATCAACCGGTTTTTCGGTTTAACTGGTTTTTTAGCATACAGTTTACCTGTTTTAATTTTAACCAAAACCGCCCAAGCTTATGTTCAATTATTTCAATAAGACAGATTATAATCATGACAGTGGCCCTTTCACCACACATAATTATAGAATGTTCAGCTGTATATGTATATCTGCAACCATATGCTGATATACTATTGAAAGATATTTTAATTTATTATATGGATATGAGTGAAATACTGGATAATACACCACTGATATTTCCATATTTCACTAGTGAAATATGAAAAAAAATATTTAACATTGCGGGACCCACGCTAATTCCTGCCATTTTGTCTGTCAATATGGCAACTTCTCGACAGTTTGTCAATGTTTATCCATATAATAAAAGGAACATTTAACAGTGGCTTTGGAAATATGACTTTTATTTTCTCGGGTTACCACTTGAAAATAAAAGTCCTATTTCCGCGCCACCGTTAAATATCCTCTCTATATTATAATATTTTATATATAATATTTTAATATTTTTTATTATGTTAGTATATTAATATTTAAATTAAAATATTATTGGGGGGGACATAAATACATGTATAATAAAATTTGTACCCTTGGTATTTCATAAATATTTAAACATTTGTCTCTGCAGGACAATGCTTCATCCCAAGCAATTACAGATAGTGACCAGATTAAAGAACAAGCAAAAATATTTGGGAGAGGCAAAACAGAAAATACCTTACAAATTGGCATCAGGCAATTAATAAAGAAGCTGGAAAAACCGCTGTAGAGAGTCCAATATTTCTAACAAACAAAGGTGATGATTGTGGCATTGTACTCGTTCTCCAAGTAATGTCCTCTCCAGGGAAGGAGAAATTTGCTTAGCATTGGTGGTACAGATTTGAATTTTAAAACTATGAGAACTTTTGATCATATTTATATCTTTACTTAGAATCTATTCATTATAACCTTAAGAGATTGCAGGCAAATTTGTGAAGCAAAGAATTTAAGAAGAAGAATTTGTGAAGAAGAATTTAAGAGTGATATTTTGTTGGAAAGTTTAAACATCTTAGCTCACGCTCTGTCCCGATATAGTAGATACAGCCAAACATACATTGTCATTAGTTACATATCTACAACAAGCCAACCAAAGGTTACATGTTTAATTCCTCACATCTGAGTGAGTGGGGACATTACTCAGAGAGCATCAGAATATTGTACAATATCTAGCCACAAATATTGTAATATATTTATTTGTGTTATTTGTATGAAGGCTGCTTGAAAAGGCAAAGGAGAATGTGATAAGCCAAGGCTACAAATTTATGAAGGGCCAATCAGACTTTGTTCGTTTGTGTCCTTTTGAACACCCAGCATATGTACTATACGAAAAATGGAATTGGCAATGTTTTTCAATGTGATCAACCGGTTTTTCGGTTTAACTGGTTTTTAGCATACAGTTTACCTGTTTTAATTTTAACCAAAACCGCCCAAGCTTATGTTCAATTATTTCAATAAGACAGATTATAATCATGACAGAATATTGTACAATATCTAGCCACAAATATTGTAATATATTTATTTGTGTTATTTGTATGAAGGCTGCTTGAAAAGGCAAAGGAGAATGTGATAAGCCAAGGCTACAAATTTGTGAAGGGCCAATCAAGGGGAAGCTTTGGAAACACTGGGGAATCAAGTGACAACTCAAGTGGGGAACAGAAGAAAAAGCGACGGAAGATAGAAAAGGATGAGCGGCAGAGAGAAATCCAAAGCATTCAAGAGATCATCAGTAACATAAATGAACAACTTCAACTCAAACAGTTGCGACTTCAGAAACAGAAATAACTTAATCAGTTTGTAGTACGTGATAAGATCAGTGAAGAGATAAGAACACTGATGAATGAGAAGATCCAGGAAAGGCCAGACATGTGGAAAAGCGATTCCATTGATTCCCAGTTACCTGTAAACAAAGTGCGGACATCAGAATCAAACAATTCAGACAATACTGTTATCGTAAGCTCCAATGGTGACCAAACGGTATCAAGTGCCGATCTATCAGTCATATCTGAAGCAAATTAAATGGCCGAAGTAGATGTAAATCCAGAAAGAGGGTCAGTTGAATTTCATCCATCACCTGAACATGGGAGTATTCAATCAATTGGTCAATCCAATTCGGAGAAAGAGGTAGTTGATTTGGTTCCATCCAAGGATTTTTAATTACTCCCCTTCGCATCCCGTTGAATACTGAATACGTGAAAAAATTAATAAAAACATTTTTGTTTCAAGGATGGAAGGGTTAAGTCTTGTTGATTATGTTAAAGTTTGTGGTTTCGTTCGCATCTTGAGGTGCAATTCTTGTGGACCGTGCGTCATCTAAATTGTGGTAGCCATGCTGGGTTAGTAACTATACCAACACCCCCACCGTTCTTAGTTGTCCGGTTTGAACCGATGTACTCATATTTTGGTAGTTTGTAACTACTATCATTATAATAATTTAGCCATGTTTCAGTTAATCCTATAACTTTAAATGTTGTATCTAAAGAGTTAAGTAGCTCCTTAAAATAATCAAATTTGTTTGCAATACTTCTTCTATTCAGATGTAAGATTGAGAATTGATTTTTATTAGTTTTTTCTGGTATTTCCCCCCTTAATCATTTGGTAAATAATAGCTGCAGCTTATTTTATTAATCTCAAGGGTATTATCTAGGTTGGCATTATTCTCACTTAATGCTATATTATCGTTTGATTCAAAGGGATTAAAGATCAATTTATTTGGTCTGTCCATATCATTTTGTGACTGCTCATTTCCGAAATTTTGATTAATTGTAGCATTGTAGCAAATTCATTGTCAGACAGTGTATGAAAGGCTTAAGTTTGTTAATAGTTGAATTGATGCAAGTAATGTAAAATATTTTGAGTATAATAATATTAACAAAGATAAGTTGATACTTAAAGACATCATGCCAGCCTTGTCGGATTGAAAACAATTCCCTCAACAAGCAGGACGCCCAAAGGTTTTAACTGAAAGGACAGAGAGGATTCTGCTCTGTACATTTTATAAACTAAGACGTAAATCGCCGAGCTTTTCGGTAAAGGATTTGATAGCAGAAAGTGGACTTGACACCACCAAGTATTGCAGAAGGACTGTATCAAGATTTTTAAACAAGAATGGCTATAAATTGCGCCAGGCAAGAAAAAAGTCTACTGAATGAAAACGATTTGAAAACACGAAAAGGGTATGCGCGAAAAATGAAAAAGACTTTACACAATAATCCAGATTTCTTTACCAATCATGTTGCGTTTTACCTTGACAAGTCTTTCATTCACAAGTGTGATCCCTTGAAGGCAGCCATTCAACCGAAATCAAGAGTTTGGAGAACAAGAGGCGAAAGACTAACATTAACAGCCAAGGGAAGCAAAAGTTTACCTGGTGGGAGATGTCTTCATTTAGTGGTTGCAATAGCACATGGGAAAGGTGTCATACTTAAAGAACAATATGAAAAAATGGACGGACATTTCTTCTATAACTTTATTAAGAGGCATTTTAATTTATGCTTCGAAGGCCGGTCGTAAAGCTTATAGAAAGCGCATTTTTGTAATGGACAATGATCCATCTCAGACGAGTAAAAAGGCAATGTCTGCCCTAAATGAATTGAATGCGAATTTCATAAAATCCCAACAGGCTCACCCGATCTTAACCCTATTGAGAACGCATTTCATGTTATTAAAAGGAGTCTAGAAAACGAAGCAATTGATAAACAAATAAGGAAAGAAAGTTTTGAAGAGTTTAAGAATAGAGTTTTGTGTTGTTTTGACAATTTAGATGTAAGCATTCTTCATCGTACTATTGAGAGCATGCCTAAACGTGTTGAGGCAATATTGTCCTCAAAGGGTAGGCAAATCAAGTATTAAACAATATGAATAGTTGTCTAAGATTAATGAGATATCTATCACCATTAATGATCTTTATTCATACTAACGTATATCCAACAGCAACTATCTATAAGTAATAATTGTAAATATTTACATGGACTTGCATTGCGCATATATAAAAGTATAAAGCGATAGCGCTGAGTTGGCTATCAGTCATATGGCGAGAGTGAGTAGAATAATTGTTTTATTATATACACAAGCTCTGGATCTGGATATTTACCTTAACTATTAGAATTTGATAAGATTAACACACTGATGTAGAATTAAGTATCTTTTATGCATTTTGTGAGTGTTAAAAACACGAAAAGAGCACTCAAATTGGACTGTAGACCGTGCGAAGTGACAACTTGCATAGCCTTCATTACATAATGAATAGCTTTCATTACGTAATGAAATATGATCTCAATCTACACTTGTGTGTTCTCTGATAATAGCTGTGTAAAGCAGCAAGGACAGGCTGAAATATTCCGTTGTTGATCTTGCAGAATTTGGTAGTTAAAATACCCAATGTTCCAGCGTACGGCCATCATTTCTGTTTCTCGATCGTCTACAATGCCATTTTTAATAAATATTAATGGCATGAAGCTTGTGTCATCGAAAATTTACATAGAGCTCATAAATATCGATTTTTTTCATATTGTTATGCAATTTGTTTTTGAAATTTTATGCGATACTACTTTTACAACAGTCAATCCTACCCATTGGAATGGTATCTTGAAAGGTAAGCGTTATTTTCCAGTTTATTTTAGATAGATAGTTTAATTAATCCAAGTTACATTGCAATTAAGACTGAATTGCATAACTTTACAAGTAATAGATTGGTAGTGTATAATTACATAAAAATTACCTACTATAAAAACGTTAACTTAAACTATGTACGATATGTATAAACTTCATAAAACTTATATATATATATATATATATAAACGATATCACTATATTGATGAATTCATAACTATTTTACACCTTATCATAAAGCTCACTACTATGGATGATAAAAGAGTTAGCATAACGTTTTTTTTTTGCAGTTGGTACATTAAAAGATCTATGTTTCCTGAGCATGTATCTAGCATTAGTATTTCGTTGTGGTAATAAAACATGCAATTTGTTATTCGACTTGCTTACAATTGACCTAAAAAGGGCTTTGGTTAACCTTTCGTGGTGATCTTGAATTGATTCTAGGCCAGCGAGCGATAGGGCATCTTCATATCGGGAGTAAGGATAAACACAGGCTAGTGCTCTTCTCTGTATCCTCTCCAGGTCATCCTGTAGGTATTTTGGAAGCGAGTAGTGGAAGACAGGACATGCGTAATCGATAGCAGAACGAATGCATGCGCAGTAATAAGCGACTATATCCTTTGCTGGAACCTTTTTTTACTATTTCCTCGATATGATTGTTCCACGTAAGAGTGCTGTTAATGGTTACGCCAAGTAACTTTACTTTACTCACTGTGTTAATGGCGGATCCCTCAATGGTAACTGGCGGTGGTAGATCCCGAGAACGACTGAAGGTGATAGGCAACTCCTTACATTTGTTGCAGTTCAGTTGAAGCAAATTCCTTTTTGACCACTCTGAGACCTGATCAACAGCCGATTGTGACACACTGGAGTTACCTTTCTTTGGCTATAACTTCTGACACTGTGGAGTCGACATATTTCCACATATCAAAGCTTCCAGAGATTGACAGATCATTAATCATTATCAGAAACAACCAGAGGCCCAATTTGGTACCTTGAGGAACTCCTGAAGGGACGGCTCCCCACTCTGAGAAACAGTCCTGTTCCAGTTTAACTCTCTGCGATCTTCCGGAGAGAAAACTTATGATCCAATTGGTGACACTGTTGGGAATATCCATGTGACGAAGTTTCTCAATAAGAGTAGAGTGGTCAATTAGATCAAAAGCCTTTCGATAATCGAACAGAAGAACTCTAACTGTCGAGCCAGTGCCATCTGTCTCCTTGAGCCACTTGTGAACCATGCTAATTAAGGCCATAACGGTTGAAGAACCTGGGATTGTTCCAAATTGATTGGGATCGATTGTTTTAATTACGGCAGGTTTAATGTAATCAGCTACCACTTTCGATAGAGAACAGGTCAACGAAATTGGTCTAAGTTCCTTTTGGAGATTAGTAACTCGCTTGACTTTGGGAAGCGGGCTTACATCAGCTAATTTTCAAACACTCGAAGTTTTTGGTCCTTATAGGATGAATTCAAAATATTAGCAACTGGTTCCGCCAAAATCTCAGCATACTCCTTGAACAACCAATTAGATAATCCATCAGGGCCGGAGGCCTTATACTTGTTTAAATGTAACAAGTGGGTGTGCACACGCTCGATTGATACCTCTGGGATCACATCGTTCTCCCCCACTTGTAGGTTGACAGCATCAGGATCAAGGGGTTCGTATTCCTGCAGTGGTTCAAGAAGGGCGACATTAATAGCGTCGGCTATTTCCTTGTGAGACAAGTTATCGTACTCTGGGACATTAAGACTGCTCATCAACTTGGTGTTGTTTACGGATCCACTTAGTTTCTTGACTTCTTTCCACCACTGGCAAGGATTGGCCCCTTTCAGATGCTGCACTTTTGAGGCATAAAATTTAGCTTTACACAATTTCCTTTCTCTGTTGACTGCGTTGCGGTAGAACTTGAATTGCAGGCTATTCTTGTTGGAGTAGAAGGCCACTTGTCTCATGCGTATTAGGTCTTTCAGCTTAGTAGACATCCAAGGGGCGTCTTGAGGATGAACTTTAATTAATTTCTCCAGCATAATATGGTTCAGACCTGTTTTTATAAGATCAGTAAAAGCTTCTAGCTTTCCAGCACAATCGTCGTAAACATTAATAATAGACCAGTCTATGTTACTTAAAAACCGGCCGAACGAGGCTTTGTTACTAGCTCTCATATCTCTAACAGTGATGGATTTTCTTGAAGACTGACCCGTTTCTCTTTGTTTTCGTTTAACAAGAACAGTATTATGATCTGACAAGCCGAAGGGTGGATATATCTGGGCTGGTGTAAAGAACTCGGCCATATTCGTTAGAACTTTATCAAGTGATACTTGTCCTCTCGTAGGTAACTTAACCAGTTGCTTGAGTTTGTAATGACATTGGATGTTAGTGACATCGAGGCGATTAAAATCTCCTGCAATGATAATACCGCAATTAGAATATAAAGATTCGGCCAATGTTAAACTTTGGAAGAGATGATTGATAATTAAATGACAGTTTGAACCAGGTGGGTGGTAAATAACCGCGATAATTATGCATGTAAAGCCTCGAGGGAGTCGCGTTGGATTTAACTTAATCCACAAGATTTCGTGTTCGTTACAGCATTGCAAACTTTCGGGAATTTCGTATTTCATCTGTTCTCGGGCGTAAATACAAACACTGGAATATTATACTTCCTTCTTGCTTCCTCGGCTCTGGTTTTCACGCCACCTCGTCTTCCTCTCAATCTCCTCAATGATTCTGGCATACTTGAAACACTGTTGTAATATTGGAAAGGCGGCTGTGATTACATCGGCACTGGTAACGTGGTGGTGGTATAAAATATCCAATTTGATGTTGATCTATCTGATGAAACACAACTTCTCAAATATAAAAACAAGTATATGACTTTACTCTGGAATAACCACATAGTAATCTTCACCAGATCTTTAACTTCATTAGGCCCGACTTTGATAAGATATGGTGATATTTAAAGGTATTTAGAAGCGAAAATTTCGAAGAGCTAACCAAAGTTATGTAGCCGTGACCGGCGCTTTACAAGGGATTCATTTTGACCTCTCACTTAGGCGCTATGCCGTCGCGATGTAATTTAATGCCGTTTCTGTCAACAATCTTTGAAGACAAAAATCTCAAATTTCAAACATGGTTCGATTTCGCTATTTTTTTCACGATTAGTTAAACAAAAGTATAATCTTTAATTCTATCCAGCCGGCCCCCCTCGGTCCCGCAACCGTTTTCAAGATATTCACCGTTGAATATAGCCCATTGTAAAATATGCTGCCTTGTCGCTCAGATCGATAATGAACTGCTATTACTCGCTTTTTTCTAGCAATATTTTTATAAGTGAAATTTATTGTTTGGCAGATGTTTTAGATTTGATGATTTTGGCTGGATTCTATTTTTGTCAATAATTTTGTCTGCAAGAATTAAGCATCATCAATTTTTGTATCTGCGAATGCAGATATATTGCCATCGTGCTGTTAGCTGTTTGCTGTTAGCTTATAGCCATTCAGCGACAAGCTTATTTAAATTGATAACCAATCAGCAAGTGGCTTACAATGCAATGACGTAATGTTCTCCAAGGCCATTACATCATTCAATTTTGCCTTTCCGCAGGCTAGATCTTAAATTCAACATGGCGATTGACAAAATGTATGTTAATTCATAATAATATAAAACGTGGAAATACGAAGATAGTCAAGATACTAAGACTGGAAAGAATGCTTAAAAAATTAGTGGTTCTATTTCTGAAGGAAAAGTAAACAGTCGTACTATCGAACGACGAAGATAAAGGTAAGATAAGATATACCACAACATATTAATATATAAACATTGACGCGTATTAAATTCTAAAATAAATTGTAAAATATAGCATCTTGTTTATGCACATAAGTTTCAATACTAAAGTAAATTTGACTACCATGAATACTAGCTAATCACTAAATCACACATTTTAATTTCACATTTAGCAATTCCACATTTTATAGTGGTCACATTTCAATATTTCATTAAATAAAATATTGTGTACAATATACTGAATATAGTCTTGTTTATACTTTATAGTATATAATATTATAATAGTTAAGACGGTAAAAGATAAGACTGTACAATACTCCTTTTGGCACGACATTTATTGCAGATGGTGTCACAATCACATACTTATAATTTCATCATAGAAATAAATACTTCATATCCATAGGCAAATTCTCCTCTAAATCGCTATATTTAATGTATTTTTTCAAGCAATGTGCCTGTACCCAATCAGTCTTTTCGGAGATCAAATCAATCAAAACAATCTCTACCCACCACTCTCATATGTCAGGGGAAATATACGTTATATTGTGGGATAAATTTTGATACTTAGGGATAGCGTTTGCGAATTTATGGAATTTTGGTAAATTTATGGAAATTTTTGCTGTCATATATGGAAAATACAAATTTGAAAGTGGAAGCACTGCCTCCTCGTGTAGTAGTGTTCGCCACTTAGCCATTTTTTGTAAACTGATTTTATCGATCGTCATTTTCTACTTTTGAAAGTTTAATATTGTGATATTGTTGCCATTATACTTGGATAGTTATCCTGATTTGGTAAGTATATTAAACATGAATTCTGGTAGATTTAGCAGTATGAATTGCAGCAGCTTTTGTGAGTTGTATCATTTGTATGGAGCCATGTTTCGCGTAATAGCAAAGAATAAACTTCTTCGGAGGCCAAGTAGATCTATTCGGAGAAGACGTCAACCTCCTCGGAGACCAAATCAGTCTCTTCGGAGATCAAAACAGTCTCTTCGGAGACCAAATCAGTCTCTTCGGAGACCAAATCAGTCTCTTCGGAGACCAAATCAGTCTCTTCGGAGACCAAATCAGACTCTTCAGAGATCAAAACAGTCTCTTCGGAGACCAAACCAGTCTCTTCGGAGATCTGATCAGTCTCTTCAGAGATCAAAACAATCTCTTCGGAGATCTGATCAGTCTCTTCGGAGATCAAATCAGTCTCTTCGGAGATCAAAACAATCTCTTCGGGGATCAAAACAATCTCTTCGGAGATCAAAACAATCTCTTCGGAGATCAAAACAGTCTCTTCGAAGATCAAAACAGTCTCTTCGGAGATCAAATCAATCTCTTCTGAGATCAAAATATCAATCTCTTCTGAAACAATTCACAAAATCTGATGTAATTCACCAGCAAAATAAGTACAACATGGCACATTTAACACATGCCCACAATAGCTATATTATGTGTATAAATTCAGATCATTGTGTGCATAGATACAGGTCTTCTGTACGGAAATTGACTAAACAACCCAATGTTAAACGATGTAGAGACCGTGAACCTTCTAGGTTACCTATAAAGAGGATTATATTAGCTTTGAGAAAGAGAAAAAATAGACCATATTTGAAGCATTATTTTGTAAGAAATGCTCCAAAGTCATCTATTTTAAACAAGTTAGCTAGAAATTACAAGCAACATTGTTTTCAATTTGTGCATATCCAACATATTTTTCTCAACTCGTTTCGGGTATTTTAAACCATATGTTCATTTAGTTCACAACAATATTGAAACAACAAAATGCTCTTCATGTAATATTTTATACAGTCAATGCATAGCTGGCAATTACAATTTGGCTAATCAACAATATCACATATCTCAAAAGAAACTATTGTTGTCAGGCAATATTGAATTAAATCCTGGTCCTGTGAGAGTTTCCAGCCATCAACACCCAGTGCTGCATCTAAGCAAAAGAAAAAACAGTATATGAATGAATTCATGAAACAAAAACGTTCTGAGAGTGAACCAGTGCAAAGTTTAATATCAAAATTTCATGATAACGTCTCACAAGGTCCTCTTTATATTTGCACTTGTTGTGACCAATTATGGTATAAGCATAGTGTCATCCCAGCTGCAACACTTAAAGAAAGTAATCCTGATGTTCAAAAGAGACTTTTAAATACGAAAAGTGTTGACAATGTTGAATGGTTGTGTAAAACATGTAATAAGCACTTAAAAAACAACAAGTTGCCTCCTTGTGCTGCCATAAATGGGATGCAGTTCCCACAAAAGCCTTCATTTTTCGATTTAAATGAATTAGAATGTAGATTGCTTGCTCCAAGACTTGCATTCCTAAAATTAATGCAGGCTCCTAGAGGTAGACAACTAAAAACAATGGAAACATTGTTAATGTTCCAGCAGATGTTGCTAATACTGTTAGCATGTTGCCAAGGTTACCAAATCAGACCAGCACCATTAAAGTTAACCTTAAGAGAAGATTACAACACAAAAGTTCAGCTTTGTCACTCAATGTCAGACCAAACAAAGTAGCAGAAGCTGCCAAATGGCTTGTAAATAATGGTAACCTTTATAAAGAGGAAGGTATAAGTTTCAAAGATACTTGGCTTGAAGGTAATTCAAATACTTTGGTATTTGATGATAGGTGACAATGACCAAATTTCAGAGGATTCAGAAAATGTAGTGGACTGTAATGCAGAAAACTTGAACTGTGACACAGACAGTAAGACCCAGCAAACATTAACATGTGATGATGATGATCACTGGAGTGAAGATGAGGCAGAAACACCTGCCGGAGTCACTGACACTATGTTAACAGCTCCAGATTTTGTGACTGATAATGAACACCAGCATATTCTAAATGTTGCAGATGTTGCAGCTGGTGAGGGCAATAAGCCTATGAGCATATTTAGGGATAGATATTCAGAGGAATTAGCATATCCTGGTATATTTCTTGGACAGAAACGACCTGACCATACAAATAGACTAACAAATGTCCATTATAGTGAAATTTGCAAATCTGAATTAAGACGGTCTGACCGAAGGGCTGCAATGTGTGTAGAAAATATTTTCTTTAAAAACTAGGAAATTGCAAATGAAGATTTTGCTTGGGCAATCACAAGTTGCATGAAGAAAGTGGCACAGTTACTGCTGGACAACTAAAACAGCCAGGTGAAATAGATAGCATGATTCACCATGATCAAGGATTTAAATTTCTAAGAGCTGTGAGGGGTTCACCTCCATATTTGGAAAAAGCCAAAAAGGATATATTTGCGATGACAAGGCAGTTAGGTGCTGCTTCATTATTCTGTGGTTTCTCTTCTGCAGAAACACAATGGATTGATTCATCTACTCAGAATACTTGGTAAGCTTGTTGATAACAAAGAATACACTGACAATGAACTTGAGACCCTCAATTGGGAAGAGAAAAGCAGGTTAATTCAGAGTGATCCAGTCACATGTGCTAGATCCAGTGACATGTGCTAGACATGTTAAGTAAAACTGCACCTCTGGGAAAAGTTGCTGACTGGTTTTATCGAGTTGAATATCAACAAAGGGGATCACCTCATATTCATATGTTAATATGGCTAGAAAATGCTCCTAGATTTGGTGTAGATTTTGATTGTGATGTTGTTTCATTCATTGATAAAATAATAACATGTGAAAAGCCAACTGAGGGTCAAGAGTTACTTAGTACACTTGTAAACAGGCAGGTTCATCGTCATTCTCACACTTGTCGAAAGAAATCCAAAAGCGTATGTCGTTTTAATTACCCACAACCGCCTATGTGATCAACCAAAATTCTATATCCATTAGATATTGATATGAATGATAATGAACTTGAACAACATAAAGATACTTGGAAGTTGATAAAGAAAAATCTCAATGATATGAAAGAGGGTGACGACATTACATTTGACCAGTTGTTGGTTAATCTTAAACTGACAGAACAACATTATTTGTTAGCTGTTCGATCCAGCCTCAAGGCACCAACTATATTCTTAAAAAGAAAACCAAATGAATTAAGGATCAATAATTATAATGCTGCATGTCTTAGTGCATGGCGTGCAAATATGGACATTCAATTTGTACTTGATGTATATGCATGTGCAATGTACATTGTATCATATATATCTAAAGCCCAGAAAGGCATGAGTGAGCTATTGAGGACTGCTTGTGAAGAAGCAAGCAGGGGAAACTCCAGTATTAAGCAACAAGTGAGAGATATTGGAAATAAATTTTTAAACAATGTTGAAATAAGTGCGCAAGAAGCAGTCTACATAGTACTGCAACTTCCAATGAGGAAATCTTCTCGTCAAGTAGTATTTATAAACACTTCACACCCTGAGAACAGAGTTCAGTTACTAAAACCAATGCGAGAAATCAACGATATGGAAGATGATTCTGATGAGGTCTATGCATCTGGTTTAATAAAGCGTTACACAAACCGACCAGCCAAACTTGAAAATTTGTCACTTGCTGATTGGGCTGCATGGTATGACTCTTGTGGTAAGCCATATATCAAACCATCCCATGAACTAGACATTGATAACTATCCACTTGAGACAAATTTTGATGATAATCATCATGATGATGATACTGAGCAACAAGAAAGTGAACAAAAGAATAAAAAAAGAACTAAAGCCAGAATTATCCGAAGTGTCTGTTTTAACAAGGAAGTTGATTCTGAGAAACATTACCGTGAACTGATCATGCTATTCACATCATGGAGAAATGAAACAACCGACTTAATAAATTGTTGTTCTTACCAGGAGCACTATTTACAACTTAAAAATACAATAGATGAGCAAATGAAACAGTATGCTATTTGCAGTGATGACCTGAATGAGATCCAAGAACAACTTAACAATATGGAAGATAATGATGATAACTATGACCTTATTGCCCCAGGAACACAAAATATTGAGCATCAAGATGAATCTGAGGGTACACAATACCTTCATCCAGAATTGAATGCAAACTATGACCTATCTGGTGATCTTGGAATACCTTCAACTGCATCAAATACTGAGCGGCTAATATTACATGAAGAACAGGATGATGTTTACAGAGGAATGGTACAAAAACTAAACAAAGAACAAAAATAATTTTTCTATCATGTGTTGCATCTTATTAAAACTTCTGAGAGTCCATTCTACTGTTTTCTCAGTGGAGGAGCTGGAGTTGGCAAGTCGCATCTCACTAAGTCTCTTTATCAAGCAGCATTGAAGTATTACAATACAAGAGCAGGTGATGATTTCCATCAAGTAAAAATATTAATGCTTGCGCCAACTGGCAAAGCAGCTTTCAATATTAAAGGTAACACAATTCATAATGCACTTGCAATACCAGCATGTCAGTCCTTAAAGAACTACAAACCACTTGACTCGAGCAGGCTTCACACTTTAAGATGTCAGCTTGGTGGTTTAAAACTAATATTTTTGGATGAGATCTCAATGGTCGGTAGTACAATGTTTAATGTTCAAATAAATAATAGACTGAAAGATATCAAAGGAAGTAAAGACGACTTTGGTGGTGTAAGCATAGTTGCAATTGGCGATCTATTTCAACTAGAATGTGTAATGGATAGGTATATATTTAAGAATCTAGACAATTCGGAATATGCAGTTCTTGCTCCCAATAAATGGCAAGATTATTTTAATATGTTTGAATTGCAAGAAATAATGAGACAGAGAGAGAGCAAAGTATTTGCTGAAATATTGAATAGACTTAGAGAAGGCAAGCATACCAAGGATGATATTTTGAAACTCAAAGAAAGATTAATAAAAGAAAATAGCCTCGATGACCCAATGACCCAATGGATGTGCCTCATTTGTTCATACAAAACAAGAAGGTAAATGAATTTAATGAAATAGTTCATAATGCAGCAACTGGGGAAAAGTTTCCCATTAAAGCAGTGGACAGTGTCATAGGAGCTAACTCTGCTCAGCTGAGAGATAAAATTTTGAGTCAAACACCAGATTATCCAAGGAAAACAAAACAAATTGCTTTGAAACTTCAACTTTCAGTTGGGGAAAGAACTGAGATAGCATTAAATGTACGCACTGATGATGGTATGACTAATGGTGCCAGTAATGCTGTTAAGAAGATACAATTAAATCAAAGAGATAAACCATCTGGTATAATATGGGTACAGTTTGACCATTCAGATGTTGGTGAGAAAACCAGACATGAAAATAGAAATCTTTATGTTCAAGGTATTGAGTCAACATGGACCCCAATAAAACCAATTACTACTCAGTTTGCTGTTGGCATGAACCAAACTGTACAAGTTGTAAGAAAACAATTTCCACTAAGACCTGCTGCGGCTAAGACAATTTATCGTTCACAAGGTGACACTGAACAAAAAATTGATGTCAATTTTAATACAAGAAGAGCCATACCTCATATACATTATGTTGGTTTGAGCAGAGTGACAAAAATTGAAGGCTTATATATCACTGATCTTTGTGAACAAAAAATGGCTGTCAATCCTCATGTTGCAGTTGAAATGGAATTGTTGAGGAATGAATGTGCACTGAACTTAGTGTTACTCCTATTTATTTTTTAAATTATGCTACCTGAATGCTCGATCATTGCATAAACATATTGATGATGTTCGACGTGATTTGAATTTTACAAACACTGATATCAATATATTTTCTGAAACTCGATGTATGAGCTCGGATAGTGACAATATGTATGATATTGATGGTTACACCTTGTTCAGAAATGATGGTCACCCTTCAACTTCAAGACCTTTTGGTGGCATGGCTGTTTTTAGCCGAGTTGAGTTCTTACCTGGATATCCACATTGTCATAATATTAATGGCATTGAGATAACTATTATGAAAGTAATGATTCTTCCACATGTTACCATTATAGGTGTATATCGATCACCCAGAATTCCAATAGAGCAACTGTTTATTAGAGCATTGAATTATCTTTTAATGTTATGTACTTCTGAATTTAACATTTTCATAGGTGATTTTAATATCGTTTGGTTGGATGAAGCCAATAGAAGGCCTCTATATAATCTTTTTATTAATGATAATAACTATAGACAATTAGTATCCAGTATCACTACAGATAATCAGACGTTAATAGATCATATTTATACGAATTTACCAGAATCACAAGCTAAGTCGCACATATTGAAAACATATTTCTCTGATCATAAAGCAGTATGTGCATTGATTAATTGCTTTCATTAAAGCAAAGTAATAGTGGTTGCATGAAGAGCAAATATTTGGCTTCAAATAGGAATAAATACTTATAGTAACACTTGGAACCAGTCATAATAATGTACATGTATTTACATTATATAACTATATGACCTGGGTTGTACTATTAAGAAATTAAGAACCTGGAGGGGGTTCTCCCCCCTTCACCCACCTTATTAACTCTTTCTGGTCGGTCGCATTTTAATTATGTTGTCGCAAGTTGTCACAAGAGCACTTTGAGTACGATCTCCTTTGCAAAATATTTACCCCCTGGCAATGAAATTAACACCATTGGAATCCTTACAAAATAAGCTTTTTAACAGTGGACTATTTCGTCGACTAAACATTACAGAATCAAAAATACTAAAAGTTTAATCCCAAACATACCTCCAGTCATACTTCAGTTCAACTCAAACAATCTTTAATATCTTTTCATATGTTTATTATATCGCCAGACTTCTAATTGTCGAAATTTAGCTTTTTATCTGTGTCTTTATTTGGTAAAACTTGGCTGCGATACGGCGAATCGAAATATTTATTTTGAATTTTTTTTATTTATTTGGAATTTTCCAGCATGCACGTGCTTGCCGTAGTTTGACTATATATGGTTTGCCCACACGCTTCAGTCCCGACAAAAATATCTTATATAGGGTATTGTACCCTGTTGCCATCAATTAAATTTGGATAATGACAGATACAAGGACGGTTCATTACAATCATTCAACGTACCATCTAGTAGTGGTGTAGAACGCCCGGATTGTGTATGCATATCCTGGGGTTTTTGTGGCAAATCGAGCAGTGATCCCTCAGCGTGGTCAACTAAGTGTCCATTTCAAACAGTCCCATTTCAAACTGGCAGACAGCTTACCACCACCACCTGCTCCATAGAATACTGTACATAGACACATATGTTAATGATTTGTTGAAATTTGTTGACATTAAAATATATAGTTTGTAGTTTATATTGCACATACAAGACAGTTAATGTATGTGTACATCTGCAGTGTTCTGTTTTGTAGCATGCAAAAATGCTACAGAGTCATGTTGCAATGTTGTTCATATTGACTGTAAATATAAGAAAATGTACAGTAAAGACCTACATAAAAAAACCATTGTAGCTAAGAACCAAAATATAGAATCAGGTCAAATTGATGAGCAAAATTGTATTTTAAGAATCTTAATTAACTTTTATTTAATTTTACAAGGGCAGGTATATTACAGTACATTAATTTGACCATCCATCCATGGAGGCCCACTTGGCCTTTTTTTAACAGTATTTTGTAACCCAGATAGCAAAACGACGTCGATTCAACGTTGATTAGTGACGACTTCACGCCACGTGGAAAAGGTTAACGCAATCAATCAATCGTTATAATATATCGACGCCGAATCATTATCATTTATCGACGTTCAAACGACGCCCAAACGACGTCATAACGACGTCATTTGACGTTGAAACGACGTCATTTATTGATACGACGTCATTTATTGACGTCATTTATTGGTTATTGACGTGTACTTAGGATGTTCTTTTGACAAGAGTTTCAAAACTATACTTTTCGAAATATCGATGTCAAAGTGCAACCATGCAAGATGCAAATGAAATCACAAAACATAGTTAATTAAGTAACTTTATTATTAAATTATATTTGTTGCATGTACGTAAAAGTTCCATAATTTATGTTGGGAGAACATGTCTCATATTGTCCATTTACGGCTATCCTTATGATAGGTCGATCTGTTCCGTCTTTTTTCTTCCCCCACCACCTTTTCGATCTGGTGCGTACTTCAATAATTTTGAGGTTGCTTGGTATACGTCATCCTCCGTCCCTTGGTGATTCTTCAGCACACTCGCTGTAATAAATTGCATGGTGCATTAGCTTTTTAAACATATCTTACATAATTATTAGTTTTGTTGGTGACATGATACACCACATATATTAATTATCGCAAAGCTTTCGATCCGCAAGGCCGAATCATCATCAGTACTAAATTAAACTCGATCAACGACGAGGACCCGGTCTTATACGGAGCGAAAGCTTTGGGATACTAAATATATACGTCACGTATCCACAA
Source organism: Trachythela sp. YZ-2020 (assembly GCA_016169945.1). NCBI lineage: Eukaryota > Metazoa > Cnidaria > Anthozoa > Malacalcyonacea > Clavulariidae > Trachythela > Trachythela sp. YZ-2020. Next base: position 891,718 of record JADLSH010000168.1, on the reverse strand, counting down.
AACAAGGCTAATATAATTATCACAGTGCAAAGCTAGGACTGACATCGAGTCATCGACATAAATTTTAATGGTTTTCTGGGGTCAAACATAGAATCTCCCTTTTTTGGTCAAGAATAGCTGAGCGTTAAAAAATGTGAATAGTACATGTAATTAATGTACGTTTTAAACTATTACCATGTTCTAAACATGTACGTTTTAAACTATTACTGTTCCCGAAATTTATATTTCAACAGAAGACTCCCTAGTTTTTATATACCTGGTATGTATTGTATATCACAGTAAAACAATCGAAGACTTACATAAAATGGGACATATTCAAGTGAAAGTAATTCCATGAAAATTGCGGTAACTCCATGAAAATTCTTAAGTCTCAAAATAGAACTATACTGTATATACCTGTTATAATTTCATAAATAATTGTTTTTCGGAATGCCATTTTTCCGCCATTGCCATTCATATTCATCCCAGCCATTACTTTGTTACTCATTATTCTAAAAGAAATACAGGAGTGTGCATGAGCGCTACATTTTAATGTCAAAATTTCATCATTTCGTTTCTTTTGGGAAAGCAAATATATAGACCGGATGGCCAAAAAATCTTTCCTGTTTGATAAATATACAGTAGCAGAATTTGACAGTGCTAGTTTTGACATTTTTGACAGTGCATCGTTTACAGGCCTTTCTTGTAGAGGCCCTGGGAACGAGGTTGTACTGAGAGTAATTTAATCACTCATGATTATTGCGTATTTAAAGTAAGTTAACTTAATTAAATTTAAAATCATTTCCCTTTAAATGTACAACTTTATTGATCTTTATCATAACTTCGGGAATTAAAAGAAAAAAACAGGTACGCACTGCCTACATGTGGTTAGCCTTTGGAATAGAAAATTGGAATTTACTAGGTGAAGCGATGCCTCAGGCAGGCCACTAAAGTTTTTGCATACCTTGTCATTATGCCCCGGACATTGTCTTTAATCGACGAACCGCCAACCTTTCCAAAACGCGAGGTCTATATCATTAATCAAAGAACCATGATATAAATCTAACATAAAAATACATTTACTGCAACGAGTTCAATCAGTCTGTAGCAAAGTGTGTGTTACAATAAGTTCGTACCAGCAGTTTTCTCATTTCATCATCAGCTAGCGCTTCTTCCATCGTTTTAATTTCTTCCAAGGTGGAAGCTTGGCCAAGGTGAAAATCCGATTCGTTGGATTCACACCTTTTCCCAACCTGTTTTAGATTGTCACGGATTTCCATCAGCAGGTGAAGAACTCTTTTTTGAAATCCTGAGGAAAAACAATAAATTAAACACCTTGACACATAATAGTCACAATACAACGCCATGCCCCAAAATATTTTTTACTTATTTAATCTTATCATAGTTAATAGAATAGATGGTTTGGAAACTCATCTGAATAACAATAACTCATTATCTATGTTAGTCAAGATTTATGCGAAAATACGATCCTTCAATGTCACGTGCGTATTGTATTTTCACCCAAACAACCAACGACAATGTTTACACTGAGCAATTGTTCAAGACACGGATGGATAATTGAACCAAAACATTGCTATTGGTTGTTTGGGTGAAAATACAATACACAATGTTGACAATTTACAACTACGTTTTTGCATAAACCTTGACAATACCATAGATAATAAGTTATATTGTATTTTCCTCCAGTTTCCAAACCATGTATTCTATTAACTATGATCTTATTTAGCTACGTCCACGTTGACCTTTAATTTAAAAAAATGTTTTCCATCCTTTAAAGTAGTTCTCCGATGGAGAACCATTTTTTTTACATAATCTTAAAGATGTTATGGTACCTAATAATCGAAGTCTCATTTCGAAGTCTCATTTTGTTCAAATATGTCAACAGCCAAATATTGGAAAACGTATGAAATATTGGCTTCACACATTGAAACTTAATGAAATGAAACTTAATGCACGATTCTCTAAATATATATTTAAGATTATGTAAAAAATTGTAGGAAATATTTCCATTGGTGAACCACTTTAATGCCTAAGCGAGGGGAAAAAATCTGAGTACCCAGACAAAAACCCTCGACGCATACATGTAGGAGAAAACCAACTAAACTGTGGCCAGAGTCAACACGCTAACCGCTCTGATAAAAATAATGCAAATTGTAAGAATGGTTAGTGGTACACATTCACAGTCCAATCATTAGCTAATACAATTGACTTACAGAAACAGTAAATAAGGTTAACAGGTTCTTTCCACTTCATGGTGCATAGGAAATATTACATATCCACCACCAGTGGTTTGTGGTAAGCAGACAGCCTTTCGAACTAGCTCAGACTTTTCCACCAAACAACGTTTTGCCCTATGCTCAATGCTACGATTTTAAAGAGCTTCGAATCAGCTGGACTAGAGTAGAAGCTCTCCACCTGACCTTCGGATAGCACATCACACACAAGCCTTCCATCGTCCCTTTTTTCTTTTACAAATGCAAATTTGCCACCAAACAAAAAGCAACTGTCCTTAAGCCTTTCTGCAACAGTGCCCACACGAGTAAAGTTGCACTTGGTGGCTACTTTTGCAGCTGAACTAGATATCTCACCAATTCGTTTGGATACTTGAACAATTGGATTTTGACCACTCCGTATATGTTTCTTAATATGCTGCATATAGTTTTCGAAAGGAAAGCACGAAATTTCATTTAGAGAGCAACCAAAGTTCTTCACATCATCTGCTAAGTGCAACAGAGAGTGCACATTGTAAACAGTGAAAGTATCACCATAAATGTGCTTGCAATTCTTAACAAAAAACGCTAGAAGTTGCTCAGCATAATCTAGATAGGCGTTTCTCCTTTCTTTACTTGTATCAAGCATGATAGATATAGCAACTGATAATGCAAGAAAATGCTTGTATAATTCTTTAGAAACTATATTTCGCAAAACAATGGGCCCAGTATAAAGTAAAAACTGACGGAACTCTGTAGCTTTCCATCTGTCTACTTCATCTAAAGCTCTAGGTTGTCTAGCAAATTCACTTGGCATTGCTCCTTTTAACAGCAATAATCTGGAAGATATTTGGCCAATCTGCTGGGAAGATAACTTACAGCACCAAGGACCCTTTCTTAGGAAGTATATTATACGTTTCGTAACTCTAAATGGCACACTAAATGCATATAGTCCAAGGAAAATTGACGAACACATGAAATACTGTGATCGATCAAGGGAGTCGCACGTTTTTGATGGATTTCATATGCACAACTGGAAAACACCTCGTCACTTCGACTTGGAGCATCGGTATCAGAATTGAAAACAACCCTGCCACTCCACATTCCCTCAACAATGCAGCGCTCACAAGCAAAATAGCCAGTATGGCCAATAATGCATTTCAAGAAACAGCGTGCAGGAGCATCACAACAAAAGCATTTCACCTGAACAGTGATTTTTCTTTTGTCATAGAAAATTCTGTTATCCTTCAACTTGTCAAGCTCATTAAGGAAGTCATGAAGGTACTCTTCAACAGGAGCAGGCTTAGCTTTGCCATAAAACAGGCCAACTACAAAGACATCTAAGTCATTAAAGCAACATAAAATTGGCCAGAATTGATCGTTTGTTGACCTAAAAAGAGGAAGACCATCAACGTTGATCATTAGTTCTATCGAAGCCAGTTTCTCTGCTGCTTTGGAATATTTAGACAAGATATTAATAATCCCAGGTTCTATACCAAAATATACATACTGACCACCACATTTTGATGAAATAATAACATCTCTAGGAGTGTCCAAAAGAGTTATGGCATCTTTTGGAAGGTCATGTCCTTGCCGTCTTAAAATATCAAGAAGTTCATTCAATGAACTATGCGTACACCTATTCCTAATTGCCCAAGAATTTAGTTCTTGGCGCACACTTTGTTCACTGCTAAGAGAAGAAGAGTTTTCAAGAACGTCACTATCAGAAGCTGATGTGTAACCTTTTGTGCTTTGTTCATATTCATGAAAGCTGTCAGATGAATCGCTACTACTATAGTTAACTGATTCGGTTAGCTCATTTTGCTGACTGTTAATGTTCACAATGTTCTCGTCCTCACTGCTTTCAGCAGCTGCAAGAGCTTCAACTTCAGACGTTAACTTTCTGTAGTTTCTCCAATAAGCCATAAAATACTCAAAATCACCTTGAAATATCAAAAAGATTAAATTTTACAATTTATTATATTCATTTTGAAATCAATGGCATTTCTTGCAATCTGATTGGTGAAAAATAGTGCGATTAAGTCCCAAATCGCATCATCTTGAGTATTAATCGCATCATTTTTAAACCAATCAGATTGAAGCTCTGCACCACAACAACCAATCAGATTGAATGATAGAATTTAACTAGCCAATCAATTTAAAGAAAAATGTGCTCTGGCAAATGACCAAATCTGTTCACCATAAATTGTCAATATACTCTAGACTGCATTTACTGCAGTTTTTTCCATAAAAATCAACATAAAGGCAAGTCAAACTTAAAAGAATATCCAATAATTTTTGACAAATAATACAGGCCAAATTATAAATCAAATTTTGAATGAAACATTGTCAAAATGTCAACAAAAACAAGTTTCATTTGAGCAACAGCCAAAACTGAACACAAAGCTGTCAAAGGCACAAGGTATTAAAATATGGAATGATCGATTGTAGTGTCAATGTTTGAATGCACAAAATCACAAGAAACGTTTATCAATTTACATGTAAAGTCTACGATATCTTTACACTTATTTTTTCGGTCTTTATTTCTAGAAATTCTCTCACATAATCACATTTGTCAAATTGTCAAATTACAATTCATGTTGTTGCTATGCTACGGCATTTCAGGGAGTATCGCGGGTGTGTAAATTGTAAACAAAGACTAATAAAATACTGCTTCCGGTTTAAAAAATTATTCAGATTTCAAAATGAAGATAATAAAGTGGAAATTGAACTTCGTGTCGTGCAATTTTGGTCTGAAATCAAACTTGTGATTACAAATCGCACTCCCGCTTCGCGGTCAGTTCAATTACCATTATTTACTGTCGATGCATTAAGTGTTGATAAAATATTGCATCGATACATTTCCTCAAGTTCATCAACTCATTTATAGCAAATTTGTCAACTTCCAGATCAGCCAATTAGATTTCGTTCCAGAACCGATTGACCATCTTATTAGTTTATTTTTTATCACGTGATCGCTTATATATTCATCAGTATATAAGCACATGTGTTTCCGTCCCCCCGCTACTAACTTCTTGACAAAGCGCCTTCGCTCTAAACGTCGAAGAAATTACTTTTGTATTTTTCAGGTAGTTGCACAACTTAATACTCCCTGCCTCTACCTCAATTAGAAATAGTAGTTTTAAAGTTATGAAGCCTAAAAGATGGACTCCGTTTTTTTTGGGACCGAATACTGAAATTGGAGTTGATGGATAATCCGAGTGAACATATTATATACATTTGGAAAAACCTGACCAAGAACGGTTGTGAAAAATGCAACACTAGGTCCTCTGGCAGGATTTGAACCCGCGCCCTGCGTGTGTGCTAAAAAGTGTTACTGAGAGTCATGCAGCATATGACGTAAGCATAATGAAAGCAAAATACGAAGCAGCATAATGAAATACGAAACAGCATAATAGAATGCAAAGCATCATAATGAAATACGAAACGGCATTACGAAATGCAAAACAGCATGATAGAATACTAAACAGGTCAGCAGAATGGCTATGTTAAACCGCATAATGTAAGGTGAATTTTGGCAGAAATCACCCCTCATAAAGTGGTGGCTTGAATTGGATTGTAAACACAATTTAAATCATTCAATTTATCGACCATCATGCTTTGCACGCTCAGACTAATTTGCAGCATTTTAATGGTTGAGTAATCGCGGTTTAATTAGTACTGTTTTCAATCCCTAAATATTTCAACCATCCTATGGGGATACTTGCTTATTTTAATTCATTTATACAGGAAATGCACCAAAGAAATATTTTTCATCCTCATTTGTTGTAAATTAATCACTTCCCAAGATAAAATATGAACAATAACAATTGCAAAGGTTGACACACATCTCAAGTCAAAGTGATAAGACCGAATATATCAATATAAATAAGTAAACGTCCAACTTGTTTGTTATGGTTATAGTTCTAATCTGAAGAAATATCCAGTCTTTCTTAGTAGTTGCCCATAATATAAGCTTTAATACAAATAGCTTTGACCGACTCCGAGGCATAAGCACGGAAATATACAAATGCTGATTCAAATATCTATTCAACATTCATCGCGCAGATATTATGAAGTTGATATCGCTATAAACACATAGTTAGTATAATCTTTACCCTTTTGCTTACCTTCTGGGACATTCCTGCTTGTCTTTAGGTAACAATTCGTTTAGAAAACTATACCACAGAGCACCAATTATCTTTGTCAAAGCCTTCGAAAATTTCAAAAGCCGAATGCCGTTTGTCGTCACGCAGCTTTCATCTGGTTTGTGTTTCTAATTATGCAAATAATTTAGCTGTTGCATCCGCCAATCACAACACGACATTCGATAATTACCCCCATCTGATTGGCTGGTTTTTATTCTAATTTCAATTGTAAATAGCGCGATGGTCGATTGATAACAAAATCTTGACAGTGATCTTGACACGATAGTAACGAAAATACGTTTATTTGTGATCCCATGGATAATAGCGATCTTAAACGGATAATGGTGAGCCTAAACGGAAAATCGCCGTTGTTTTTAGCTGTAAATTAGCAAATGAATGTAATCGTAGAAGTAAAAATGAAACTTTTAATCAAACATTATTATATAGATGTTCCAAGTGGCAAAACTATAATATTTCAAATATGCACAAGTTGCAGGTGCTTTGGGATTCCCAAATTGGGAAATACAAAGACAAATATGCTTGAATGGCGAGGAATAAAAACCAAAAAAACATATATATCAGTGACTAGGTCGAAATTACGTTGAAATATCGTCGTCATTTCGTAGGAAATTTGATCCGGCTAATACCAAACCTCAAATCAATGTTAGATCGACGTCAGTTTCTGACGTCGATCTAACGTCAGGAAACAACGTTGAATCGACGTTGATATTTGGTAGATCGACGTCGCGACTGAATTTGTTCTGTCTGGGAATGCTGTTACACAACTAAGTTTGAGAAATGGTGGTTCTTATATGCAGGGTTTTTTTTGTATTCTCATGTAATGTACCACAAAGTATCAGCAGCATGTTATTGTGGGACCTTTGAATAATATGTATATAAATAGACATTTTTTTGTTTTATTGTTGCATTAATTTTAATGACAAATTACTCACAAAGTTGGTCAAGTGAATGTATAAACTATTTATTTATTAATTTAATACAGCAAATGTTACAATTATGTACTTAATTGCATGAGTGTGCATGACAGACATTGTTTTAATTGCACCCACTTTGATTAACCTAGTTTTTGTTTAAAAATGCTGGAAAAAAAGTTAGCCAATTGAAATAACAACATTTCTATAAATTGCTAAACCTAGTCAGTTGCTATCACAAACATTGGTCAATGTACACTCATGCTCTTCCTTACCACTCACCACATCGCTTTATGAAAATGTTTGGATAAAACCTATTTTAAAAAAGTCAACCCTATACTTGATATGCTGAACATAGACCTCTAAGATATCTCCTGTGGCAGTTAGTGGGTGCAAATACTTGCATGGTTCAGAAGCAATATAACCAACATGTGTCCATCCAGTCCCATAGTCTAGATCAATTGCAATTGCACTTGGGTCTATTGGATTCAATGGCTCTGGCCGTTTTCTTACATTCACTGGTTTATCTTGTCCATGAAGAGCAAGGTATGCCTGTTCCAAATGATCTTGGTAGTTTTTCTCATGAGCAGCACCGATGCACTTGAATGGTACAGCATGGGTGATTTCATCCTTGTCCCTTTTATCCTCATCACTTAACTGGTCACCACTTTCTGCCCTATCACCTTCATTACCATATCCATCCTGACCAGGTTCAAAACTAGAGGCATTAAACACAAATATTATGCCATAAACACAAATATTATGCCATAATTTTGTGCAGTGTATTTATATAAAAATTACAGTACAAGAATAAATACAACAAACAGTCGACAGTCGATGAAGTCACGCGTGGAATTAGCGTGTTGCTCCATCACTGTTGTTATGTTTATTTTTAGAATAACTTCAGACACATCAAATGCCGTCAAGCGCTTCTTCTTTTCTTTCTTACATCGCTTTTTTAATCTCCCTTCTCGGTTTGGTTGCATTTTTTGGCAGTTTGTGTCCTGGTCACACTTGCCCTTGTGGTTTTCGGCTCGTTATGGCTGCAAAGGTCTGGGTGCATCTCACTCTCTTCATAACTGTTGTCTTCTTTGGTGACATAATGCCAAGCACATAGGCGTATGGGCACAAAATTTTAAAGCTTGCCCGAATTTCGATAACAACATCTTCATAACAATAATAACCACTATTTTGCAGGTGCCCCCCCTGCCCCCACGTCCCGTACGCCTATGGCCAAGCACTATAATAGTTATAGTATACACTTGAGTAATTCACCTCAATGGCAAACTTCTCCTCGAGATATCTTTTGGAATGGAGCCATCTTTGACTTTTGCAACTTTAACTCATTAACTGGCAGACTGTTGCAACATTTCTACCCCTTTAACTGGCAAGCAATATGGCGAATTCTTCATTGAATTTGTGGGCAATCATAAAATTGGCAATATCTCAAAAACCTTTCTATAAAACTTTCTGATTTTTCGAATCAGACAAGAGTGATATATAATTGACCTAATTTAGTTTAAATGAGCTTGCATTCGTAAATAGATAATTAATATTTTTGAGTGAGAATTTTTGGTTTGGGTAAATTTTATACTACTAACATTTTGCCCCTCATGACACCTAATATCTGAAGGGCAATATCTCCATAACCCTACATAAATGGCAAAAAAAAATTAAATTGCTGGGTTGGTACATATTTTTATTAAAACTAATTTTCATCTTTTAGGATAAAAATTAGAAAATGATCAAAAATTAAAATAAATTCTCTTGAGCCTAGTCCAGGACCTCATGTTTACAACATAAAATGGAGAAGAGTAGGTTGTTGTTCACGGGTCAAAACATCTATAAGCCAAAACGCAGTGATTGTACCTCCTCGAAGTTTTAAATTCACACAAATATATTTGATAAAACAAATAGTACAAGAATTTATCTGTTTTAATATAAACAAAGGATGAAAAGAGTGAGAAAAGCGGGCATTTGGGGAGGTGTTTTTAAACCAGACTTCGACAACCGACATATTCAAACGTAATTTGCGGTGACAAATAAAAAAGCTGTTCATTTCTCTACTCAAATAAAAAAGCTGTTCATTTCTATCCACAAAGTGAAAAATATCTTAACCTAACACCAGGTAAGAACTTTAGCTCAATTTTCTTGTGTATCTGTTGAGAAAACAGCGATTTTTTTGTGCCCAAAAATGTTTGCGCATCTGTAGTCTACTCATAAGACAAGATAATGGCAGACAGCCGGCTTCTTTTTGAAATCTGGCTCAAAAAGCAAGCACGTTTTTCAGTTTGAAATAGGTCGTAAAAGAGAACAATCGTGTCAAAATACAATCTTCATACTCCAATGCAGTCCTTGAAACTCAGGTCGGCATTCGGCAATGCCGACCTAAATGCCGACCTGCAAAGCGATATGTGTAGATTTTGGTCGGCAAAATTTTGCCGACCTACTTTCAAATACGTCTCGGCATTTTTTTCCGCGAACGCATCTTTCACATACGCATTTTCAACTATGATGTTTTAATTATCAGGTTTTGATCATTTAAGCTTGCGTAGTCAAAATACGCTTTGTGAGTATCAAATTGACATGTTTATGCACAAGCAAATACATATTTTCGTGCTCACGATCTTGTCATTGGCTGTCAATGGAATTTGCTTGCTCATGGTCATGCTATATGTATATGCACTGTTCGATTGGAGTTCATGATACATTTTGTTAGTTGTTTTGTTTGCTATTGCAATTAATTGCTGTTTATAAATACGCGTATTTGCAGCAAGCAAATTAAATTTTCATTTGGATATTGTCTATTTGTTTTGAAAATATTTGCCGACCTAGATTGAGAATTATCGCAATTATCTTATCTCCTGAAATTTCGGGAGTTTCAAGGACTGCCAATGAAATGCACAATTTAATATTTAGGTGTTCTATATTGCTGTAAAATGATGAAATAAGGTCCTCAATATCTGGTTGCTTTTCAGACGGGAGTAAACACGTAGCTTCCATATTTTCGCGCATGCACTTTTGAAACGATAAACACCTCAAAGATATAGCTTTTATTTCACAAAATAACGAAATATCTTCAAGTGCTCAATGTGTAGTTCTTAGAAAACGAGTTTGCACTAATTTTATGATGAGCTTTATCGATTTAAAGTTTTATGGGGATATAAAAATCCATAAAAAAGCATTTTAGAAGCTTTTGAAATCGGCTGTCAAGTTTTTGAGAATTCGCACGCGGCAGACACCCGCATTAATTCAATACACTGGTTTTAAGCCACAATATCTCTGAAATTAGTGGTCGTTTTAAGACGAAATTTACAAAAATAGATGGAACGGTCCTTGTGGATCATTCTATTTAGTTTTAATGTGATTTTACTAGGAATATTCATGCCAAAAAGACGACATACGCACATAGTAGGTAAAATGTGTAGTGGTTTGAATACACTTTTGCTAAATTCACAACTTGGACAAGAAGACCAACAGAAGGGTTACGAAAACAGTCAAATAATGCCATAAACATGCACGAACAGTTCTTCAAAAAGGATAATTTTAAACTAGATTTAACCTGCTAAAATGCTGTCGAATTTTGGGAGTTTTTTCAAAACTTTTCTATTCAACAACAGGCTCAAAAAAGATCGTATCTACTCACTTGTGTTTGGTGTTCGTGTTCCTTGTGATTTCCGACTATTATTTTCCATAAAATTTACAAAATACCCATGTTTTCGGCTCAAAAGCTCGCGAATGGATTTCGACAAGAACTTGACCAAAAACGCTGAGGCATTCCCTTTCGTTTTGGACCAACACTGAGTTTCTGTGTTGAACTCTTGAAAATCCTCTTCTTTTTTGCCCTTAAAACCTGCTGTAAATTCCCTTCTTGTAACATATAGCCATTGCGTAAAGTTTTTGTACAAAAATAGAACTTTAAAATCTTTCTCAATTTCCTCGCCCAATGTGTCGTTGGAAAGCTCGTGTTTCGCGTTCTATATTCGTATTGGTTGCTAGGCATCCTGTCAAACACGTGCTTGGCAATCGTGCCCGGAAGTTGACATGCCAATCTAGGGTGCATCCGGGCGCATTGCCAGTTACCCCCTTGCCAATTCCAGGGCGCATCCGGGCGCATTGCCAGTTAATGAGTTAATGCAAGATGGTAGTGTTTACCACCATCCACATGGCTTTCTCGGCTGCAACACCAATGTTTAACTTTGGCAAAACCACTTTCAAACGAATTAACAACCGCTTTCGCAAAATCACCAAGTCCACTTGACTATAAGTTAGTAGGTAAACGCTTCTTACTGCTGAACTACGGAGACTGTCTAACGAACTTAACGCAGCCATATTTGTTTATGTAAAAGATTACATTTTACACCATGCTTAATCTGTGACTGCCTATTACTCTATAAGCATATCCTATGTCACATAAACTAATTTAAAATAGTAGCCAGATATAAATAACTTCCTATAAATAGCCAATCACAACTTCAACCAATTGCGTAAGTGCGCTTAATACCACTTGACATGTTGATTGACTCCACCTTTACATATTATGTGTTTCCGGCTACGCCTGCTTTACGAAAAATCTTATTCAAATTTCTTCAAATCTTATTTATTTACTGCAAAGATGCCAAAAATATGTCAAAGTAACAGCGATATACATATCTTAGCCAGTATTTTTGTAGTATTTCGTGCTTTTGACACACGGCCTATTTTCAGACCAAAAACCATTTGGGCAGTGCTCAAATTTATCAATTTTTGTATTATTTCGAGTATAAAAATTTTATAGTAATTTTTGTTTCCCCCACTCCCCCTTTCTCAATGTTGTATTCCTGTACATTGGATTGAAACTCTGAGCTATGAAAACGATATCAACATTGATTTGGGGGAGTGGGGGTATGATTTATAGTTGTAAATACATTATGAGTACATATCAGGTGTATTGTCCACATGATTTTGGCCTTGATTGTAGCTTATATATAAACTCAAAAAACTTTTCACCTTCAACTGATTAAGAAAAGATGAAACATCTTCAAAATCTGTCAGCAAAAGATGGCACATCTTTCTGACACAAAAGTATCAGTAAAAAATAATTTGAAATTCATATATAATATATATATATACAGCATGCAATAATATGTGAATTAATAAATTGCATGCAAGCTATTATATTTTAGCACAAATGAGCTGCTTCTATATTTTGCCTAGAATCAAATTAAAGCGGTACCAATGCTAGCTTATATATAAAGTCTAAAGCTTTTCAACTTCAACTGATTAAGAAAAGATGAAACATCTTCAAAATCTGTCAGCAAAAGATGGCACATCTTTCTGACACAAGAGTATTAGTCAGAAAGAATTTGAAATTCGTATATAATATATATACAGCATGCAATAATATGTTAATTAATAAATTGCGTGCAAGCTATTATATTTTAGCACAAATGAACTGCTTCTATATTTTGCCAAATTTCAGTTTGAAAATAATTAATATACCTCCAGTCAGGCAATCGAAGAGTGTCTAGGTGTGCTTCTTGGCATTCTGGTGATACAATAATATCGAACGCTTTCTTGGCTCCTTTACGTGAGAACATAATCTGTGTATGTTTCTCCAGTTATGTAGCCTGCGAACAGGCCCTCTGTGTTAGAAAAGGAGGGCCTGCACGGAACTATGTGTTTTATTCATTCCTCCCCTTTTCTCGCTAGCCAAACGCGAACCAATCAGCGTCAACTGGGTATAAATAAACAAAGACGTCAACTGTCGAATTGACGCGTGATACATACAACGAAGAAATGTACTAGATAAACAGCCAGCAGTACACATATAATATGTATTTAAATACTCCAGAAAAATATATCAAAAATATATCAACATATACAAATAAATTAAAATATAATTGCAACAACTATAATAATACGTTTTAATAACTTGTGGCGTTTTTGAGAGTTATAATAAATATATTACCGAACAAAATACATTTGAACCCGCTGAATTTGAATGCGACGAGTGGCTTAAAACTATGCTGAAAAACTAAACAAAAAGAAAAGTTCTCATTCTTCGAGGTAAATGTGAATCAGATACAGTAAATAGCGACTTAATTGTAGCACGTTTAGAAAAATGATCAGGGACTATATTCGAAATCATGGGAATGCAAGTCTGCCATACTATTATTGCCTATTGGCTTGCATAGATAGCTCCAACCACAATGAAATAAATACAAGTTTGTTTTTATTAAACGAATCCAATCTGAAAATAGTTAAATATAATGTGAAGAAACACTAGCAGGATGGCGATGTTTTTGGCACATTTTAACCGTCGCCTCAGCCGCTCGGGTTAAAATTTAAAGTCTAAAACGGACCAAGAACATATTTATGCCCGCGAACATCTATATTGACTATATTTGTAAATATTCAGTGTTCATTCTCAAGGTGTCTTTGAGAATTTGTAGCCCTTTGCTTGCTCTAAAAACAAACGTACTTCAGAACAATCTCTAGAAATTATTTTAAAACAATAATAAAAATATACAAAATAAATATACAATCTTTCCACAAATACGACTACCTCCAGCGAAGCCAATCGCAGTAATACGTCAATCATTAACACTTAAGCCAATCAGAAGACTGTGTTTCTATACTAACGCCACTACGAAGGAACTATAGGGATCCGTGCAGGCCCTCCTTTTCTAACACAGAGGGACTGTTCACAGGCTACAGTTATGATGTCTGTAGCTTCTGACTTCTCATCTTGCGAGGCTAGATTGCCAAGCACACTAAAAATGTCTTTGTGATGTGCCAATGCCACATATTTTAAAGCGCCAGTTATCTTTGCCCCTTTCTTTTACTCTGGTGGGGTTATATCATTTGATTCAATAATACATTCTGTTGAATGCGGGATTTTCACTTGCGCAGGAAATCCTGTTGAAAATCTGTGCTGCTCAGGAGCAGCAATTTTACAGTCATCGATAATTCTCTGTTCTTGTATTCTTTGCTACAAGATCTTTAAATGTGTGGCCATCCATGACATTTCGTCATTTTCTTTAACCATTGCCATGGTGCCCAATTGCTCTAGCGGGAGCAAATTAACCGTTGTACATATGTGCTCGAATACATTTGACTGTGTAGCCACGCATCGTCAGGTTTGCGCTGTCTAAAAAATACAGCAAATGATGAAACGACGTATACTTCAGAGCATTTGGTAACCCGCGCGTTAAACCAGCAAAAGGACACAGTATTGCCCTCACAATCGCAAATATCTATTACCAACATAGTCACTGGGAGGGACTTGCACTCTAGTGTATAATTTTATGTTAAGTGACTATGCCATACAATCAGTTTTAAGTATTTTCTGCACTACATGTATGACTTGCATGTTCATTTCAGGCCAGATATGCTATCTATCCTGTCAGATTATGAAGATAATGAAACAGGTAGAATTACTCCTGGAAGCTTTCTCGTCATGTAGCAACAACTTTTCAAATGAAGGTTTTAACAATGAATGATTTTAACAATGACTAACTTGCTTATATGTTCAGTTTATGTTTTGTTCTATATGAACATAGTTAATATAGAGATGACATGGTTAGGAAACTCTGCTTTTGCTTTTGTTCTATGTTTTTGTTTGCATTTGTGCACAGTCACAGTTAGTGAATATATTATAGTTTTATGAATCGACCAATAAAAATGTTTGGGCTTAATCTGCAAACTGTGTTTCTGAAATATTAATGAATGTAAAACAAAAGATTTGTGCATGGTCAGGTACCATTCAACATAAATCCCATTCAGGTTTTAGCTGCTTTGTAATTTGATGAGTTTCCTAACCATGTCATCTATATTAACTATGATATGAACTTTGAGTCTTCTTTTGACTCACTATTCATATTTAAACTAAAGAGTGGCACTAATTCAGATTAAAGAAACATAAAAAACTCAACATGAATCATGTCATGATTATTTCTTTTAACACCAATGAAATACAGTACTCAAGTACTAAAAGTTTGTAATTGTAATGTTAATATGGACAAATAAAACTTGAATAAAACATTTTTGGTTCCAGACTTCCAGACATGTAAAAATAGGCATGGTGCCAGGGTAGGAAGGAAAAACTTATACTTCATAGCAAGCTTTGATATTTTGCTAATATTCTTAACAATTTATTCATGGCTCAATACTTTTCCCTTGACAAATAAAATTGTGCGGCATGAAACAAAGTAGGGTGCACCATGAAACAAAGTAGGGTGCACCAGGGTGCATTGCTGCTTAATGGGTTAAATAAATTGACTTGCATGTTCTTTTAAATAGAAGGCTGAGAAACAGGAACCAAATATAAACCACGCCTGGAAATAGTCGCTAGAACGCGCGCCATGTTTAATTTATGAGTGACCAGTGATCGGATTACGAAGTTCCTGCCGATTCTTTGGAGATTGGGTATGAGTCAAGTGTTTTGGCGGTCAAAACCAAATTCATCTGTTCAAGAGGTTCATTTTGATATGTTGTTTGAATTGCATTGCGCTTTTATGGCGTTTTTGTAGCCGTATTTCTGCACCCTATTTACCGACATGGACATGAAAAATGTTGTGAAATCTTGCCCTTACTTCGAGGTAAATATATGTTGATAACTTGCTTAACTAAAGAAAAGGAAACGATAGAACCACAGACGTTTTATTTCTCATTTGAACAAGCACATAGGAATAACATTTAGTCATGTATTTCATGATGAACTTTTGTCACAAACATTTTCAATATTTCAGCATATTATGTAGTGCCATATCATGGGATCGAAGAAGAGAAGAGCACCACGAAGGTCAGCTGCAACGTCTCAAAAAAGCTGTTTCCCAGTTG
This sequence comes from Trachythela sp. YZ-2020, assembly GCA_016169945.1. Classification (NCBI taxonomy): domain Eukaryota; kingdom Metazoa; phylum Cnidaria; class Anthozoa; order Malacalcyonacea; family Clavulariidae; genus Trachythela; species Trachythela sp. YZ-2020. The sequence goes on along the minus strand of JADLSH010000168.1, from coordinate 875,605 downwards.
GTGCACTGGCAGCAGAGAGGACTGTATTTAAGAAGGAATGCCTGTCAAAATCTAAAGAGCTAGGGGACTTAAAGAAAAAAATAGTGCGGCTCAAAGGAAAGGTGAGCAAACTGCCTTCAATGCTGTTTACTACATTTCGCTTACCTTAATGACAATACTGTTAGAAACAGTGCTCAAGCAAAATAAAACAGTACACTTTAACAGTTTAAAAAGGGCTTTCAAGCTAGAATTATATACTATTTTGAAGACCTAGAAATAATATTGAAGAGTGGTAGTATTCAATTGTATTCTTTTTATTAGATTTCCGAGTCTAAGGACCTGGCTGCAAGCCTTAACAATGCTACTTCTGTTACTTCTAAAAGAGCAGTAGCATTTGTTATCTCGTCGAATGCTGCAACAGTGAGAAAGGACCAGCCTACAATCCTGGATGTGGAAGGTGAGATTAAAAATCAATACCAATCAACAGTTTTTAAAAGCATAAATCGATTATTAACATCTTGAAACCTAAAGATTAGTGCAAGGCGATACCTGGATTTCTATTTTGATACCGATACCAACTACTTGATAATTAGCATCGACCGATACCACTTTCGATACCAAAATATTAATACTTCCATTGACTATTCTGCACATAAACAGCATTCACCTGTTGGGTGATACGGCAACTTTGTGTCAACAGAAGGAATATGAGTGTTTACTTTATGTAATCAAGTGTCGTATGACCCATGCACTGCAACGTTTGTTTTAAGTTTTAAACCTGATTTAGCATGCTTTATCCTTCTACCTATTTGAGCATTTTGCTGGATATTATTTGTAGCAAAAGAATCATTATCAAGAAATAATAAAATTATATATTTATTCAAAAAAGGGGTACAAGTATCGAACGATACCAGGTCAGTAATTCATCGATACCGATACCATGCTCGCAGGTATCGCTGGTATCAAATGCCAAGTACTCAGTATCGCCCAGCACTACTAAAGATAAAGGTCTCTATTAAAACAAGCCAAGGATGAGTTTGTGATATTTCGTATGTTTTTCAATATGCTAATCTTAGGATTGTGTTTTGTGTTATAGGTAACATTAATCTGCCCCGGCGATCTGCTTACAGAAGGCAAAAGCAAACTTTGTTGGCGTCAGCAGCAATTAATGGGGGTTCCATGGAAAACCGAAAACCTGCCCTGGATGGAATGTTTGGAACCATTATCAAGTATGGCAAAACCGAAGATGTCAATGAATATCTAAGTAAATCAGGGCAGTTTAGAACAGTTTGTGCTAGGCTATCAAAAAAACAAGTTGCCCTTTATGAAAAATCAAATGATAATTTTATCCGCTCATTATCATTACTGTATGCTGGGGGGATAATTGGTAAAGTAAAGTATGGGCTAGCTAGATCAGCCCTTGTCATGAAGAACAACGGGAAGAAAACCAAACGGGGCAATCTTTCGAAAGAGAGAATTAAGCTTGGATATGGAGTACCAATTCCCAAGCTACTTCCTTATAATTCCTTAATTAGAAAAATCCAGGAATTAGATATAGGTGAAGTTTATAGCCTAAGTGAGACAATATGTAGTGACCTCCCTGAGAATGAGAAAGTGAATGGGGTGTATAGAGATTTAGAACAGCTACTCCCAGCTCTAAGTAAGTTCTATTTGGAAACTGATAGTTTTAGAAAAGATAAGCTTACTTGGTTTGGTGAGAAGGAAGGGTCGTTTAAAGTTGCAATTGGAGGTGACGGTGCCCCTTTCGGCAAATGGGATGAGTCCGTATCATGGCTTGTTAGTTTTCTCAATGTAGGCTCAAGGGTTGCAAGTCCAAATGATAATTTCATATTTTTTGGAGCAAATTGTAAGGAAGACCACAAGGTGGTTGAGTGATATTGCGAGAATAGAAAGCAAGACATACTTACTTAACGATAGGGAAGTTACCTTTTGCTTTGAGCTTGTACCATCTGATATGAAATTTCTTGCGTTTCTTAACGGGGAACTTAGCAATGCAGCAACTTATTTCTCTAGCTTTGCGAATGTTTCAAAAGCTGATTCCTGTTTACTTGGTAAGGAATTTGGAACAGCTCCTACCTGTAAGTGGAGACCATGGAGCTATGCTGAGAGAGTTAATGTTACTGAGAAGGTTGCTAAATTTAAGAAAAAATTGTCCAACAAGGTTACTGATAAGACCAATAGGTCCAACGTGACCAAATTTATTGCTAGTAACCATTCAAGGCAAGAATTTCTCCCACTTATCGGTAAGCTTTCTGATAAAGCTGTGGTCGAACCTTTGCATTTGAAAAACAATGCTGTCCAACATTTGCATGCAATGTTTCTGAAGCAAGTCCTTTCAATAAGTTCTTTACCTTGTTCCTTGAACAGCATCTCTGAGCTGCCCCACACTTCTCCAATGAGCAAGTATTTGGTAGCCATGGAATGCCAGATTAAAGCAAGCAGGCTGAAGAAACAGCTAGTTAAGTGGTTAATAGGTGATAGAACAAGGAACAAAGATTTTACCTACAGGTTTACTGGAAAGGACTCAAAGTTGTTCCTACATGGTTTCATGTACCTCTTAAATGCTATAAAAGGAGATTTAAAACTATTGGCTAAGCTCCTTTTTTTAGCTTTTGTTGCTCTTAAGCTTAGAGATTGTGTTGCCTACTTCTCTGCCTATAATATGAATGAAGAAAACCTTCAAAAGCTTTCATCTTTGGCACGTGATTATTTTACTGCTTTAGTTCTGTTTGGCATTGATACGGTTTCGCCAACTGTGTGGAGCATTGCCCACTTAGCACCAGTTCACTCAAAGTGGGTTTATGACAAATATGGCACAGGTCTAGGAATTAATACTATGCAGGGTGGAGAAGCCAAACATGTCCAAATAGCTGCTTATGTCAAAAATAGTCTTTACAAGCAGCGATGGTTTCAAGTTTTTAGGCATGATTATATTAGTAAGGTATGGCTTCCTTCTCACCAACCCTCGCTCTTAGCCTACCACCAGGTACCAGACTCCCTGATACCTCTTCGTGTGCTTAAGGATAAACTTAATTATTGTTATTGTGGTTTTGAAAAGGAGACAGCTCAAGAGCAGTGTTGCTTTTGTAGCCATGATCTAATGCCTGAGATTAAGCAGTCTGTACTCCAAGGGAAACCAACCAAGCAGTGCCTTACGTATATGTCAAAGTAAAAGGAAAATAAGGTTGTTAAATGTTCTTTAGTCGTAGAGCATGAAAAATTCAACTTGTAAAGTTAAGTATCTATGTAAGTATAAATAGCTATAAGCAGTGTGATTTGAAAAGGATTTTCACTGAATTACATCGTGTTATTGAGGATGTTGTTATTAAACGTAACAAATATTACTTGTTATATTAAACACTAGTTACACTGAGTGTTGACATTTTATTGTACGTTGCTCTTTTGCTTCTACATAGAGCTCTGCGGTTCCAGAAAGTTCACTTCGGTTTCGATTTTTTTGGCCAGTGGAATAACTTCAGTTCAGTTTTGCAAAGGAAGAATTTTCAACAATTTCAAATATTAGAAAATTCTACAGAAATTCCTTAAAAATTTAATTTCCTTAATAATAATATACATGAAAAAATTTATCGATTCTGATTGAAAAAATTTTCAAGCATGTTTTTTGTACAAAGCATTTCACAGTAACTAGATACTAGTTTATTCATCTTGTTAGATTTTTTCATGTATATTATTAATAAGTAATAGTATGTGCTATTACCTATACAAAATGCTTAGGATCCAAATTTTCTCAATATTTAAGGAAATTTCCTAATAAGTAAGAAAAGAATGTTTGGAAAGCAGCAAAACAGTTCTTTTCTACTATACATGCATGGTGCCAATTTCCGGTGCCGAGAAAAGAACCGGACTGAATTTTTTTGTTAACCGCACAGTTCTGAAAAGTTAGATATTTAGTGCACATTGTTATGCATTCATTATCTGTACGTACATTTTAAAATTTATTCATTTGAAATAAAATTGTTTTTAACCTAATTAGTGATATGTTTGAAATGATTTTGATGTTAGCGTTCGTGCATGTCGCCTACATCATAGACCTTGAACACCTGGTTAAGTGGTTCAGAGGTCTATGACGTAGGTTAGCGTTCATGAGGACTTGGGATTTATTGCAAGAGACTCGAGGTAGTACGTACGGGAACATTCTTCCATCTCAAGGCCATAGCTTGACTCACCAAGAATAGTTTTATGAAGTAGGTTAAATACCTCTTGAGGCATTGCCACTTCAAAACAAATCAGCCAAGGATGCAATTTACTCATCTGTGCAGTCAGCCGCCTATTAATAGCGCGATTTGCCCTTTCCATAGATCTTTCTAACATTGGATATAGCTTGCCTTGTTAATATTTCGCACGATGTTGTAGACTACCATATTTTGCTTTGACAACATCCTCAATAACACAGTCTAATTCAGTGAATATCCTTCTCAAATCACGCTGGTTGTAGCTATTTAAAGTCCTTCTTGACAAGTTATATTTTTCACGCTCTAAAGAGCATTTAATACTGTCTACAACTTCATTTTCCTTTGGGTCGGTCAACTCGTAGTGAGCCGCCATCTTGAATAATCGGGCGAGAAGCCTTTCGCAGGCGGCTAACAGCTTGCGGGAAAGTTGACCCAATTTGCGGGCTTAATTTCCAGGCGTGAACTAACTGATATAAACTAAGACTGGATAGAGCATCGTAATACAGGCCTAAGTGAGACGCGTTTTCAGAGCGGCGGCCATGTTGTATGGTCTCACTTGAGGAGTGAATACTATACTTTTCTATTGTAAAATTGACATTTTTCCAGGGTTTTGCCTTATATTGGCGAAGTATGCAAAGAAATCAAGTCAAATCTGGTATTTTAAGAGCAAGCACATATCAGAGAAGTATGAAGAACATTTGAACGTTGAAAGAAACTAAATCGCAAGTAAATAATTTGTTATTTTGACAACTGATTTTGACAAAATGTCAGAGCCCAGGGACAAACACAAGCACTATACTCTAGGGACTAAACACAGCACAATCTTCCAAACACAGCACTATACTCTACAGATTACAATTATTTTTGTATAATGAAACAATCAGTTAGGGATGGACCATTAGATTTTTGAGGGGGGCGTTGGGCAAATACAAAACAAAATTCGAGCAGAACTTTAACCAGGGAAAAAATATCTTGCACAGGAAAACTACAGGGAAGAAAATTGTGCAAAGCACCATAGTTTTCCAGTATGGAATGTAACTTTTTTGTACACCGGACAGCGGATCATATACTTTTTGTGTGCGCCAATTGTTCATCAAACTCGGAAATTGTTGTGCACCGGGTCAGGCGGTCAGCGGCCTTCCTGACTGCCTACAAGTTATTGTGTAAATGTTGCTATGACGCCTATGAGTCTAATGCAGTAATCGTCTAGGAAAGCATTATACTTCCTTGTTGTGTTTAGACAGTTTACAGTGATTACAAGTGTACAACTAACAGAATCGAATGCTCTACGAGCATCAGGAAGTATAGTGTAATTGTGTAAATCATGACCACAAGAACATACGCAAAGACAAAGTAGTTTTATTCAGCTAACGCAATATCATGAGTTCATAACATTGTATAAAGAGCCTTACACTAACGGAACAAACAAAGTTTTTTTAAAAAGACAGTTATTCTTACAATTTTAATAATGACATTTGGCAATATAAAAAGACATAACAACAGTTTAATGTCTTTATGATAAGGGTAACGGCCCTTTTCTTGTTTTAAACGTGAAAGCACTTGACTGGCCTTATACGAATCTTTATACTTCTTCTTTAAGTTCCCCACTCTGTGACGAGGCAATTCTCGATCCTTGCCGTCAACATACAATTTGACCGCCTCTCTGATAATGTCTTCCGAATTTAGAACATTACTTGTGGCCCAATCCAAGATTGTTCTTCCCTCTAGTGTTGCATGATGTTGCTGAACCTGCCTTTGGGTGTCCATAACACTATGAAAGCTTTCCACAATAGCTTCGGAACCACCCATGGACAAGGCAATGTCAAATGCAGTCATTGCCACTTGACCAGCTTTCTTGAAAAGAACATCATGATTGTACATCATCTTAACCACTTCTTCCTCATCAAAACTGGCCTCAAATGGCGTGTGATTGGCAAATTCGAAGATGAACACACTTTTAGTAGTCATCTCCTGCTTCTTTTTTGGAACAAGCTCCATTTTCATCAGTGAAGTTTCAAGGTCTGCCTTCACCTGCAACATTGACACATTCTTCTCACTTTGTGGCACAAGGCATATTACCAGGTTTGCAATCATTTCCTTATCCCATACGAGGAACTTCAGGGAAGCTTTCCAGTCGTGTAGAACACTTGCATGGAGTCGACTATCAAACCGTTCGTCGTTCAGTTCCACAATGTGCTTTAAAGCACACACTTCATTGAAGAATAACTTAAAAGTCTCGGCCCCATGTTCCTCAAGATCGCCTTCTTTGATTTTGATCCTACCACTGACGAGCCTCTCGCCACATAAAAAACTTATGTTTTTCTCTATATCGAAAAAATCGGCCATTGCGGCACCAGTCGTGATGCACTTTTCAATACGGTGATCCAATGACTCTGCAAGATCTTTTGAAAAAGTGCTCACGTCTTCGAAAGACTCTGTCACAGAGCGTTCTTTCCAATTTGTCAAAACCGTTCTCTGTGGCTGTTTTCCTTTGGCAGTGTCCTGAACCGTTTCAGTCCCCGCAATTATCCACCCTACTTCCAATTCCACGCCATCATACACGGGTCTTTCTTCTTTTTCCGTACTCAATGGGTCACGATCAACGATATTCTGTCAAGATAGTTTTAAATGATCATTAAATATTGATTACTGATATTAGATGAAAAAAATTGCTATACCTCTGCATTTTTCTTCATTCTAGGGAAATAATCCATATCGCTGTTTACGTGACATTCCATAGAAGCTTCTTCTAACCATCTGACCAATTCTTGCACCCAACCATACGCTTTCCACGGAGGCACACAAATACCTTGTAGGCTTGACATAACCTTTGCCACAGGTCCAAAAACATCTGCCATTAGCAACAGATCACAAAGGAAATCCTGTAAAAATTCGTTACGGTCAAATTAAATCATAGTCGTAAACCATCATCGTATTCGAAATATCGATGAATTGAAGTCGAATCATTACAAACCTGGCCCTTTATTTGATATCGTAAAGGGTCCAATTCATTTGCCATTGCTGCTGAAGCATTATTCATTGCTTCAGCAAACAATTTATATGAGTTGGCAAGTCTTTCCCACTGAACATATGCTGAGCTTGAAAAACGTGTCTGGGAGTATGTAGTGGCAACTGTAGGTTTTAGTTCTAGCTGCTTCGCCGTCGATTCTAGCACACCCCGACCTATTGGCAAAAATTGATGAAATAAATTCTTTTTACCAAGTTAGTTAGCCAAATATTTGCTTTGCACACTTCTTTGAATGAAAAAGGACAAGAAAAAGAGGAACAAAAACACTACAAAGTCCTTAAAAACCTTAAAGTACTAGATACCTTTTCCTCTATTTAAATTGTCCGCAAATTGGTTCGTTCTTTTAATAAATAAGGAAAAGAACTCCTGTGATGTTCCAATTTTCCCCTCCTTAATATCCGTGACAGCCAGGTTCATCCAATGCGATGGATCCCAACATACTTGTCTGATAAATGAACTTCCTTCCGGTACATTTTGGGTTACCGTTTCAAGGAACCCTTTTGCTTGGTAAACTCCATCGGCAGAAACACCTGAAGAGGAGATGAAAGTATTTAATCTGAAACAATATAACTGTCTATAGCTATTTATAGTACTGGGTGTATAATAATTTTTAAACTATATTCTTGTCACGTACCAACTAAATAGTCAAGCGTTTTTTCTTCAAATTTTTTAGAGATTTCATCTAAGGCTTGCGCGGCTGATTCATCAGCTTTACCTCCGTCGAAATTTCCTTCTGTAGTTGGTTTATACACTTCTGGGGCTCCAACTACGACAGGTACTCTTATGCCGTTGATCCTGGGACATATGATTATCCCTTGATTTGTTCTTTTATTAACTGTGGCTTTATCCACGGCCAAATAATAATGGGGTGGAAGCCCAGTACTTGGAAGACAACTTGATAAAACCTCGCAAGTTTTTTGGTTAATTGCAGCTAGTAAACACTTTACCATATTGGGAACAAGTTTTCGTGAGTGGCCACATAGGCCTACTTGAGCCCCAATGGAGTATGCAAATGCCATTTGCTCTTCATAGTGACTTGCTCCAGATTTAGATTTTACTGCAGTCAATGCACTCTTCAGCATCGTTTCAGCAGCTTCGTTATGAACTTTCTTTAGGTTTTTTTCTTCGCTTAGAGCAGTTAGTGCTTTGAAGTGTGTCTGCCCATCTTCAGCACATATCATGTGCTGAAGAACTGATCTTTTTAATTTGCGCCAGTGCACACTTTCTCCCTTTACTAAGGATGACATTCTTTCAGGACTGATATATCTACCAGTACATACACTCTTGCAGTCTGATGCTAACTTTTTAGCAGCTTTGGCAGGAGTAAGTTTACCAGCGTTGCTTTTGTACAAAGAAAAACAAGTGTTGCATCTCAAAATGGCACCACCCCCTTCAAAAATAACGTCGTCATCATTCTCTTTGGACATTGGATAAAGCTCTAATTCTTTCACATGACTTACTAGTTCCACTATGTTCTTAAGTTGTTTCCATTCCATCATGTGACTATAGCTTTCCTTCATCTCATCACTGAAATGGGATGATGGTAACTGTTTAGCACATTTACTTTTTTCTGATGCTGCAGCAAGATTATCTACTTTCTTGGTTAATTTTTCAACCATATTCAGCAACTTTTCTTCTGTGTTTGGCTTTTGAATGTCTATGAACTGCTCAAGCCCTTTTTGCACAAGTAGGCTTGTCCCATCTACATCATCTTCATTAGAAGAGGATTCCTCTTCTACATCTACCAAAAACAGTAAGTACTAATGTAAGCATTATTTGTTTGCATTCAAATTGATGAAAACAATAGATATATAGGTCTAAGATCTTACCATGTAATAAAGGCCCTCTATCTGTTGATGTAAGCACATCACTTACAGAACTTGTTTCAATTGCTTTTCCAGATTCTGCAGAAACATTTGGTGCTATATCATTTTGCTCCAGTTCCAACATAGTATTGACTTCTGCAGCAGTTCTTCCTATATCTTTAGCCATTCTTTTTGGTGTACAGCTTGCAGAAGCTAATTTTCTTATTTATTTTGGAACAGACGCATGATCTATTGCCACAATCTGCTGTTTCACCTCCTCATTTGCCAATTTGGGGTGATTCCGCTTGATGTGCCGTTCAATTAAATGATTTCCCCCTCTGGAGAGAATGGCAATTGATCTATTCTTTAAATTTTTGTCTTTTGCACATATCAAGCAAACACATTTGTACTTGTTATAGTTCCGTTTGGGTTTTTTTCCATCTCTGGAAGAAGTTAGTTTGGTCTTCTGGCTAACTGTCGTTACTGACTGAGAATTCTGATTCTGAAGAAAACTCCTCATGCTCAACTGAGTACTGATTCCACTGTTTGAGGAGCCACATGTTTTTTTTGAAACAGCAGTTTGCATGTCATCCAGGCATGCATCTACTGTATTCCTTTTTGAATTTGATGTCTCATGTTCAAACAATGTTACTGGATCAAGACAATCATCCAGCTCATAATGCTCATTCGACTCTGATGACTCAGATGACTCAGACATTAATATTATATTTGCATAATTTGCTGGAATCAAAAATATAATATATATCTTAGTATCTATATAATATAATAATATAGTAAATCTTCAAAAAGCCAAAAAACACATACTGTCATGATGACATATATATAAATGATATAAATTAATATATTATAACATAGATGATAGATATATTATAATTTATATAACTAATAACTCAATTCTAATATTCTTATATTCATAATAATCATAAACCTAAACTATTATTTAATAGTTCATACAGATCGGTTTTATACTTTTATAATATAATTATTCCTGCCAAAGTCCAAAGACACGTTTTGAAGTAATCAAAATTTACTAGAAAAAAATCAAAAAATCAAAAGTGCTTTAATGTTTTGTTTTTCACACACTCAAAGTTTTTATACCATTATACCAGACCAATTTGGCAACTTAATCTGATTTCCAAAATTCCAGATTGCTTGGATGCGCTTGGATGCAAAAACACTTAAATTATTTAGAAACACTTACTTGGCTATGCTCCGTTGATCACCAATTACAACAAAAACTCAAAATCAAAATTCAGTTATTTAAACTACCTACTGTCATTTCTCGTTGAGGCAAGTACTTCATTAGATATCAAATATAATGGGTTTATATAGAGCTATGCCTATGACAAATTTCAGTCGAGACGAAAGTCGAAAGCTGTATATTTTTACTGATGTACAACTTGAAATCTACTATTATTATATTACCAAACACTACTTATGCACCAAATTAACTTTTACCTAAGTGTGCACCAGATGTGCACCAGATACAACACTTTCTAAAATTTTGTGCACCAAGTTGTGCACCAAATTATCTGTTGTACACCGGACATGTCCGGTGCACAACGCCTACATTCCATACTGGATGGTTTTAGAACTATGCTTGTTTTTAATATACGTTTCTATGAAGATTGTAGGATTTTATATCAAATCTGATATAAAACAAGGCTTCTTATATAAAATTGGGATACCTGAGAAGGAAACAGACTCATGATAGTCCCATGATAGATCTATGCTTTCTGTTGTAATCAAAAATATCACATCACACATTGATATACTTCATGTTATACAGATTATAGTGATCCTTGTTGCTACTTTTATTTACTTTCTTGGACAAGTGGAAATATTTATTAAAGCAGCAACAATTTAACAACACCCTTTCAATCAACACAAAGCACATCTGCTCATTAATACAGATATTCTTTCTGCATTTTAAAAACAGAATTATAAAACAGAATCAAACAAAATATTTAATATATTAATAGTGTTTTTATATCATTTATACTTTGTCTCTATGTTAATAAATTTCTTGTTTCCTTGAACAAAACATCTAGTCTTAATTTGGTTCATCAGTATCTAGAATTCACAACAAACAATGTGACATGATAAATACCCATATACAGGGTGTTCAAAAAGAAGCAGTCCAACTTTACCATTATAGCATGACATATACAGAGTAATTTATATTATTTAAATGTTTTTATATATAAACACGCAATGGCATGCTATAAAAGTTGGATTACCTTTTTTATATACCCTGTAATAAGCATAAGAAAGTACTGTTCCCTTATATCATTCATCAATTTATTTATCAGAAAGGGCAAATTCCTCTCCACTATCTTCTGAACATTCACAATTTCACAATTTCACAATTTTATTAAATTTAAAGAAAAAGAAAACAAATATACAGTACTACACGCAAAATAGCAAAGCTAATCGAGGCGTGTAGTTACAATATCAAAATTATATGCTCATTATATTTATTATTAATGTAACAATGTAAGGTGTTACATGAATAATAACTGATCTTAATAATAAAAGTATACTTTTGGCATAGAATTATATACTAAATATCTAATATTTCCCATTTATAACAACCACTTAATAATTTCTTGAATACTATACTATAACAACTATATCATGGGAAACTTAGAATTATTTTCAATGCTTGACCATTTGTTGAACTATTCCAAGTCAACTTATGTTACACTTAACTTGTCTGCTCATTCTCTTTCTGCATTTTTGCTTTTCCTTCCCTGTTTTGGTATTTCTTTTGGTATTTCTGTGTGTTTCAAGCAAACACACAGCTAACATCTATTTGTTAACATATTAAACCCTTTTCTTTATATTAAATATTACTGTCTTCTACCAATAAAAATTAAAATAAATTGTGTTTATAAATCCTACTTTATAATAATATTTGTTCACCTTCTGATTTTTGCTGACCACAGAATGTTATCTTTGCTTCACACTTCTGCACTGATTCTTTATCCAGGGCTTGAGCCTGTTCCAAAGTGTGATAATTTAATTTCCCTTCTCCATAATTAGCCAGTATTTGTGCAACTTCAGGATAATGCTCTTTTGTTAGCTGATGCAAAGCCTTCATTTTAATAGGTACTCCATTTTGATATTACACTTGGCTGTGCACACGCCATTAGGAGTTCATTGCGTTCCATACGCATTTTGCAACACCACAGTTCGCAAGATCTAAGGTTTGCTTCAAATTGCAGCCGGTACTCTGCCATTTCTAGTTTGAATGTGTTGGACAATTGGTTGTTGTACTACAAGTTTTTGAACTTGCTTTTGAGCATATTAACTGGGACAACAATATTTCCCTGTCCATCTCTTGTTTGAAAGAAAGTCTTAAATCCGGGACGCATTGCTTGTTTGATGCAGTCAGTTGAGATATGCATTTGGATACTCATCATTGTGCATAAGCAAGAATAATGAGACAGTTCGAAACTTTATAAATAAAGTAGAGTTTGAAGTTGAGAAATCAAAGAAGGCATCAGAAGATGAATTTTCAGAACTCATCAAAAAACGTTCTGAGAATATTGCAAAAGATGAATGTGAATTGGAAAGAAAGAAATACAGATTGAGTGAGGAGGAAATTCCTGATAGAGAATTTGAGATCAAGAACATGAAGGAGCATTACCAGAGATTATGTAGCAATGGAAAACATACAAAGAAAAGGATAATGCGAAATATTTTAACAAATTTAAACAGACCTTGAAAAGACAAACAGGCAAGAATCAAGGAAAGTACCGGATATCCAGGGGAGCTGAGTTGGCAGTGTATGCTGTTCTTGCTGAACAGTCAAAGGCACACAGAAGGAGATGGGGTGACCAAGGAACTGGCTATATTGAAGGACATGAGAAACGGCTACACAAAAGAGAAATGCGAAGGATTGCCAACAAGTACTTGTCAGAACATGGTCTACCTCAGGTAAAGAGCCTTGATGGGACATGCCAAGGAATAAGAAAAGCAGACAAGCTAAGCAGCATCGTTGGAAAAACTTCTGGTGTCATGTAAGGTCTCAAAAAAAGGCTGGGACACAAAATATTAAAGTCCATTATAATCGCAATCATGTTCAAAATTATACTTGCCTTGCTTTTGGAAAAGTTTGGCTATGTTTCACCTGGTGTGATACTTCTTGTGAATGACATGGAGGAAGTTTCTCATGATGGAAATGACATGTTCAAGCCAGAAGATGCAACAGTGACAGTAACATGTAAGCCCAAGTATGTTTACTCAAGTTCAGTGACAAACTGGACAAATGACATGTTCGCAGTCCGATATTTATTTCGTAAAGAGCACGAACAGCCAGAAGATGCTAATTTACCAAACAACCTTCCAGACAATATGGTGGATACATTGATAATGCTGCAAGATAGTCTACTCCAATATGAACTGATGACCATACCAGAAAATTATCTGAGAGCATGTGAAGGATCAGATCATCTTTCGAGGGAGAAATTGTGACACCATGTTCTTATAAAGCGTCTGGACGTGTGTCTTGTAACATTAAGCTCAACTGAAGTTCCCATTGCAGGATCAACTTGAGAAAATTGGTAAGTGGATTGTTAGAAGTTTTGTGAGTACTGTGCAATCTGTTTCTTTGTCAATCAGAATAGTGTGTAATAAAATATGTAATAAATTTTGTGAGAATTTTAAAATATATGAGCTCCATATGAAGTATGTCAGCCTAGTATTACGTCTAAGTTTTTTAAAACAAAGTTTCATTTGTGAATATAATCCTTTTTAGAGGAGATTCTTGAACATCTTGGCCAAGAAACCACCACTCACCAAGAAACACTCTATATAGACGGCCGGCCAAAGTTATAAAAGTTAGACTCCGATGGCATTTTTTGTTACAAGTTGCCAACAGGCATTTTCTTAAAGCTTATGCATTGGCGAACAAGACTATATATGTTGCCACCTCTGATTTTGAATTTACCGCCAAAAATTTGAGAATTTTAGAGTTTTGCCTATTGAATTACTATAATAGCAAAAAATGCAGAATTTCAAGTTCACTTTTAACAAAAATAAACTATGCCAATAAAACGTTCACCAAAAAGTATACATAAGACAATTAAATGGCTAATGCGATTTTTCAAGCCCGTTTTGAGTTAAAGAAGGTTAAAGTTGGCAAATAGTAACTGAATAGCATTAATTAGTGCTGAATAGCATTAATTAGTGCATTTTCTGCATTTTTGAGCGTCAACAACTCAAAATACGGTATGAAAAACGTACAACTCGTTTAAATGTCTTATATATACTTTTTTGTGAACTTTCTAATGATATAGCTTATTTTTGTAAAACGTCAATATGAAATTTTGAATTTTTTGCTGTTATAGTAATTCAATAGGAAAAATTTCTTAATTCTCAAATTTTTGGCTGTAAATTCAAAATCAGAGATGGCAACATATATAGTCTTGTTCGCCAATGCATAAGCTTTAAGAAAATGCCTGTTGGCAACTTGTAACAAACAATGCCATCAAACACTTTTTCTGGGCACATTTTTAAGAGTTGGCCGGCCGTCTAATAGCACTGCCAGTGGAATGTGCAAAGGAATAAGAAGATATCTGGAGAGGAACTGTAGCCTTCCACAACAAGTGTTGTGATCTGGAATACATGTAGTTTTATAATCTAGTTTGATGCAACATGAACACGTTTTAATATAGGCCCATTGATATATAAACTTCAGATGCAGGTCCTGGAGTATCAACGCATGAGAAAATGACCCAAATTCGTCTGGCTGAAAGTTTTATGGTGAATGGCTTAGATCTACAAGCTCGATTCCATTATGCTCCAGGTAAAGGCTTTATGTGTTAATAAAGAGATGAAAGAGAAAACTACATTATTGGACTTGGTTGATAGAGATACTGTACAAATTCGTGAAAAAAGGTGTGAAACATTCGACAGCCATACAACTTCTAGAGAAAATCCTTTCGCTCGAAATGTCAAATGTATTTGTACTTTCATCAACCATGACCAAAAACATATTTTCATTGCCTCCTGGAAATTGGCAACAAACGAATTGCATACAATTTTATTGTGTATATTTCAGGTGATTCTGCTTGTCACATTGCAGAAAAGGTTATGTATTCCCTTGATGAATGTTTTGGTGGAGGTACTTCTATTCCAATTATTTATCAAACAGAGTCATCACTCCTAGATGATATGAAAGAACTGACAACAGACAAATTAAAGCGTGTACAGGAAGTGCCCACGCAGTGAGCCAACGGTACAATGGGAAACCTAGTATGAAAACATCCATACACTCAAGGCTGCCATTCTTTCAAGATCATCTAAACTTTTTCTGTGATGAGGAATATACGTGATGAAATGCTGTGTCAATGCATCATCAGCCAATCTCGAAAAGTGTGCAGGATCAGGATACTTTAAGTTTGTTCAGCAATTTTTTGATAGTCACTATTATTTGTATGATAATGGGTGTGAAGGAAGTAGGGATGGATGTACTGAGAATGATGATCCAATGTGCAAGTTCCACAAGAACTGAGTATACAGAGTGCCTAGTCGATGGCTGGCGAAGTAAGCCTTTAAAACGTGTACCTCCCCCAGTTCCCGATTACTAGAACAGATCTAGAACAGTGATGTAACTGAGAAATTTGGCATCAAGAAAGACGTGGTTTGTGATGCAAGAAGAAGGGAAAGGGACGACGTTTGCCCCAGAAAACAGCTGGACAAGTTTCTGTCTTCATGTGGTGGAACAGATATAGTCATGGAGGAAAATGCCCATGATGATGAATCAATATCTATAAATTGCATTGATAAGAATAACACATTGCAGAAAGCTATGGCCAAAATGGATGAGTTTGTTCAGCGAATCTCAGGGGATGACTTGCGGAACTCTGTTGAGAGTGATATCAAACGAAGACATGACATGAAGGTGAAAGCTTTTATAACGAAATTAACAAATGCAAGCAATAAAGCCATAGAAAAAGCCAAAACATACAATGACATTGACTAAGTGCATCAAGGAAGATTCTTTGGATAAGCTCTATGTGTCACAACTCAACTTGTACTTAGTGGACAAGGTTGGTATGTCAAAGTCAGAGTGTGACAAGAAGGATTACACAAAACCCAAGATTAATTAAACATTGATTAATACTTGTCCCATTGACAATTATTTGACTCTGTTCCACCTTCTGATGCATGATTACATTAATTTCTTCAATGAGCTTCTTGCCTTGCCTGACGTCTTTGCTGCCACCCTTCTGCAAGTCAAATCGTTGTTTGATATGAAGCATTTTGAACATGGGAAAATCCTGTGGCTGCATCAATTTCAAGGCCGGTTCAACTTAAACACACCTATCATTGATGCATGGGGCAATGAGGATGACCTATTCTTGTCACAACTTCAGCCTGTCTTGTGTTCAAAATATTCAGGAAAGTGTTCTTCAGCAGCATGTCCAGCTCCATTTAAAGAATATGTTTCTCACAGCATATCTTTAAAGTAAGTTTATAGTGATGTAGTGCAACTCATTTATGCAACGCTTGTAGTTTGTACAGTAGGTATAAATTTTATAGTATTGTTTAATTTTATGTGTTGCAGTGATGTCAATACATCTCCTCCTGTATTTCTCCAAGCAAGCATTGAGCAATGGATGTCCACGGATCGTATAAACTCTCAGCGTGGGTCAACCATTACTGGTCCTTTACAATCAGGCAGGCCATATTTCTTTGGCAATGTTGTTGTTCAAACTCAGATGGGGCAATTTGTGTAAGTAGGGCATGGAAGTACAAAAGAGCAAAGTTGAAATACCGTATTATGCCACAAATATTTTTATATTTCTGTTAGACAGGCAACAAGTTCGAGCCTATTGTGCAGCGGAAAGGGAATACCAGAGGAGGCAATTTGTGCATGGACCTCCTCTGTTTCTACCTCTTGTTTTGGACCATTTTTCATAGAAGGGGTTGGTGAGCTTCCAGGGCATCTTAGTATTGAAGGGCTTAGGTAAGAATACACATACACAAACCTTCAAGTTATACTGTTCATGGCATTCTTCCTTGCATTTTTCTGTTTTTGAGCAGTACAGTGTCTTCCAATTTACAGATATATCCTGAAGGGTGTGACCTTTTTTAATGGGAATCATTATGAATATGTTAAAATGGTTTCCCGAGCTAATGCTGCGAAGTGCCTTTCTGATCATAAGCCCAAGGCGAGGGTACTAATCCAGCACGGCTATTTACACCAGCGAAAAGCAAAGCTAGGAAAGGGATATTTAAACCGCCCATGTTACACCCACGAATATATAGGATTGCGGTTAAGATTAGTATTGGGCATTGGACAGTATAGGTCAACCTAGAAAAACTATAAATATGTCATATATTCGAGGAGAAAAAATCCTGCAAGCGGATCATGGCGAAAAAAAAAATCCTGCACATCTTCGCCTGACAAAAAAATATGCACGAAAAAATTTCCAACCCCCCCTCAAAAATCTAATGGTCCATCCCTTACTACTGACAGTATTACAGCACTAATTGTTTAATGTTTTTGAGCGAGTATGTAAATTTAATAAGCTTGCACGCGACCGATCTCGGCAATTTGAAGTGCATAAATATTAATACTGCGGTCATATTTTAAGCATTTATTATTATTATTATTATACATTATTTGAAAGCTCCCCTTAGGGCTTTTCAGCATCAAGTTACAAGAATTTTAAAATTTAAAAACTAATTTATACTAAACAAATTATGAACAAAGCATTTACTAGTAAAGTATATATACAGTTAAAACTGATCAAAGAGTAAGACCTGAAGTTTCTTTTTAAAATTATCTACACTTTCACATTTCTTCAAATCCTCCGACATAGAGTTCCAAGAAGTTACAGCCCTATAATAAAAAGTTCGCTGGCCAGAGGCGGACTTGCACATGGGGATCTGTAGTTTATCTTTGTTTCTTGTTTCATTGGAGTGTATGTCTGATCTCTTTACAAATTTGTCACATAAGTAAGATGGTGCGAAGCCTTTAACACATTTGAAGGTCATGACACTTTCGCGAAGTTTCACATTAAGATGGACTGGAAGCCAATTTAACTCTTTCAAAATAGGAGTTATATGCTGAAATTTTTTTGTGCCAGATAAAATGCGGGCAGCGAAATTCTGTACCTTTTGCAATTTATCTAAATTCTTCTTGGAAGTGTTTCCCCACACAGAAGAACAGTAATAAAGCTTACTGAAGACCAAAGCATTGATAATGATAGACATGGTCTGCTTGTCTAAAAGGTACTTTGCTCTATTTATCTGACGTAATATACGAGTGCAAGAAGAGACTAAGTTAGTCACGTGTTCGTCGAAGGTCAAACTCGCATCGAATGTAACACCTAAATCCCTAGCGAACGGAGATGGATACAACTGTTTGCCAAGAATTGCTAAACCAAAGCTGTCAGGAACTTTACTCAGCATCTGACGCGCACAACAGTAACAGTTTAGTTTTTTCAGGATTGATAAGCAAACCGTTCGCACAACACCAAGCAGCAATTTTCCGTAGATCTTCAGTCAGCTGTACAGTAACAACATTAATGTTCTTGATCGGGAAAGATACAAACAACTTCGAGTCGTCAACAAACGATTCCAAAGAGCCAGTAGTTGGTATCAAAGGCAGGTCATTGATGTATATATTAAACAATAAGGGCTAAGAATGGGCCCTGTGGGACTCCATGGGTAACCGGAAGCGGTTCAGACAGCGTGGAGCCAATACGCACAACTTGAATTCTGGCAGAGAGATAACTCTTGAACCACTCAACAGCTCTGCTAGACAAGCCCAATGCACGAAGTTTTGTCAATAACAGAAGATGGTCAATACTGTCAAATGCCTTGGACAAATCCAGCAGAACTAACGCTGTCAGTTCCTTTCGATCCATTGACTCGAGAATGCTATCTGCCATAAATATATTTAATGTTTCTGTGGAATGCATTTTTTTGTTCCCACTTTGATGACTTGTCAGTTTTTTCTTTACATCCAGATATGTGACCAACTGGTTCAAAGCTATACGTTCACATATTTTGGAAGCTGCAGGTAGCAATGATATTGGGCGGTTACAATTAGGTATTTCCGGATCCCCTTCTTTCACGAGCGGTATGGCTTCAGATTTCTTCCAGCATGTTGGAAACACCGATGACTGCAGCGAACAGTTCACTATTTCCGTTAATGTTGGTAAAATGCAAGGCAAGGCATCTTTGATAACTCTCATAGAGACTTTATCACTTCCTGGTGCCTTGTTTAATGGAAACGACTGCACGACCTTTCGAACCTCATTGCACGAGACGGGATGAAAATGAAACACATCATCATCCCTGTCATATCCAACTGCAGTATAATGAGGAGGTACAGGCAAATTATGGTCAGCAGCCAGTGACTTTGATAACTTTGAGGCATTGGGACCAACCGATGTAAAAAATACATTGAATTCATTGGTCAAACTGCCCAGATCTTTCGAGTATACTGGCTGCGATACTTCTTTTCGCGGAATACATTTTTTGATGACTTTCCACAAGGAGTTTTTGTTATCGTTGTTCTTACTGATTTCTCGTTGGATATGTACTTTCTCGGCGTCACATAGCTTTTTCTTAACTACATTTCGTAGAAGATAGAAGTCACTCCAGTCGGAAGGAAACTTCGTTACACGAGCTAGCCGGTGCAACTTTTCTCTTTCTCTCATTAAATCTTTAACCTCCTTACCAACGAATAGGCACTGACGATATCTGATTTTCATCATTTTAACAGGTGCATGTCTATCCAGTATGGTAGAAAAATTGACATTAAAGTGTTCCAGTTTGTCGTTAACATCATCAATTAATGCATTTTCAAACCACGGGATTTGTAACAAATCATTGACAAACCCCTCGGGGACATAGTACTTATAGTTTCTAGCTGTGACATAAATAGGCGCAGGTTTTGGTAGTTTAAGTTTTAGAATAGAATACACTAGGAAGTGATCGCTAATATGTATTTCCTCTACACCACTCTCTGTCACCAGACTATCATTGGAGGTCATAATTATGTCAATCAATGTTGAAGAATCTGGGGTTATTCTAGTGGGTGTCTTTATAAGCTGCGTCAGATTCAATGAGCAGCATAAATCATTGAGAGCATCAGCCTCCGGACAATTTCTCAACATGTCACAGTTTAGGTCGCCGACTACAAATATTTCCTTTCCAAACGTGAGGGCACATGTATAATTATCCATAAAGTTATCGACAAAACAGCTCACAGAGCAATTTGGGGGTTTATAGACTACACACAAAATGATTGATTTCAATTTCCTATGTTGAATTTGAAGCCAAAACTGTTGAAACCCAGAGTCAGAAATTCCAGATAATTCTTTCAAAACTTTAGTTTTGAGCGAAGTTTTAGTATAAACACAGACGCCCCCTCCCCGTTTCTTAAGAAGATCTTGTCGGAATAATTTGTAGCCCTCTAGCCCCACTTCAGCATTAGTAACGGTGGGGTTCAGCCAAGACTCTGATAAAGCTAAGATATCAAAGTCTTTCTCACATGTCATTAGACGTAGCTGAATCAAGTGGTTACGGTTTTTCAAGGACCTAATGTTTAAATGACCTACTTTAATTTTCGATTTCTGAAAGCTCGGCGACTGATGGCTTGTAGTTTTTTGTCCCTGCAACGTGGTATGAGCTAGGTTATTCCCTGCTTGTTGTTGTTCACTAACGATTGTTGTCGTTCCAGAGCGTGATCTTGAGGTGTCAAATTGAATATTTAATAAGTTACTAAAGTTCACACCATTTTGCTCGGATAATACGCTATAACAACGTTTTACTTGGGGTTTGAGAGTTGGTATAGCTCTAACATTGTTCCTTCTTAAATGAGCTCCCCCTCGCTGTCCTCTTGAAAAAGCTTGAAGGTTGTAGAAGGCGAGTCTTTGCCAAAGTTCACTTGAAACTGGCTGAAGAAACGAACCGTGACTTGCCCTTGAAGACTTGCTTATAACTTTCAGCGAATTTCGTATTGAAAGAAGTGTAATTCTTGAATAAGCCAGCATGTTGACACGCCACAGTATACCCACTTGCCTGCTTTAACGAATATAGATTTCCAAAGGGCAGAAGAAAGGTAAAATAACTTCAAAAATACAGAGCCTAAAATAAGCAGCCACACGGCGCTGAATTACAGCATGACAAATTTGTTCATAGCCAAGGCTTTAGTTTGAAAGTACTTTGGTTCTTTGGCTAGCTGAGTAGTGCTTACAACAGCTTAAGCATAAAACTAAAAAAGGGGAGCAATGTCATTGACGTTATCTGATGTGCCTGTATTTGAAATGAAATGTGAGATGAAATGTACTGTATACCATATGTTTTGTGGCCAAAGTTGCTTTGAAAATTATCAGTACATAAATGTTCAAAATAGTTTTGTATGTTGTATTTCAGGTGTATTTAAGGCAATATAAATTGTTTTTATGTTTTGAAGCCTCGTGCATCAACAGTGGCGTAGGAACCGGGGGGGGGAGGCAATGGAAAAAGTGCCCTTTTCTAATAGAAGAGATGCCCTTAAGACAAAGTGGCCCCCCGACTTTACGTTGCTTCCTACACCTATGTGCATCAATCATCAAGAAAACAATAGTCAATAATCAATATGCAAGTTTAGACATTGCTCCTTTGCAATAAAGTTGTTCTGTTAACTTATTAAATTAAAGATCATTAACAACTCAAATGTCATTGTGTTGTATATTTTCATTATATATCAAACCATAGTTGATCAACCACACTGTATTAAATACCAATCAAGCCCAATGCTGAGGATCTCAATCCTTGAGGTTTACTTGTGTACTACATTTAAGAATGTTTCATCACACTTTGCTTGTGTGTTACATTTAAGAATGTTTCACCACATGTCAATTCCAGGGGCTGGGTGCTATACTATGGCTGCGCAAAATGAAGAAAATTGGAAAAATAAGGCTGCAAGGCAGTGGCGTAGTCAGAGTGTCGATTTTGGGGAGCAAAATATAGATAGATTCAGAACACTAGTGTAATTAAGTAAGTGGATATAATATTAAAAAAATAAGCACCAACTGTAGCAATTATTAAGTCTTGCACCTTTAATCTGATCAATATTTACAAGACAATTTATTTCTCAAATTTAGAAGTAACTAATTAGAAGAGTCCAGATGAAACCCCCCTGCCATAAGTGCTGCAATGTTCTTGGCTCAGGCTCTGTCTTCCCAATGCCTGCAATTGAAAGATAGGGATACTTTATATAGGGCTGCTTCCCACAGCATCATTAATGTTTGTGAGAAAAGTGAAAAATGCTTTCAAAGAATGCTGGCTACAACTGCTGGAAACTTTCCTCATCAGCACTGTGAAGACATTATTTTTGGTGCTTTTTATGTGTCATCCTTAATGACTATGTTTATGGCCTGATTAAAGAAATTGTCAAATGCTATTGCAAAATCCAGCTGTACCATCATCATGGCAAGGAAACCACAGCAAAGTTATCCAATAAATAATCCAAAACAAGTTAAACAAGTTGGTTCTTTTCAACCACCAATACAGTCATGTATAATATCTGACATTCTGATTGATCATTGAGCTCTTCAGACAGTGCCCTAAATATGCAACAAAAGCATGAAACTGGTAACAAAAAAACAATGATAAGATACAATTCCTTATCATCGACATATAAACAGATTAATCAAAGTGTCATATGATTCAAATATAACATCATCCCAACAAATAAGGTATAAAAAACTTATGACAGCCATTTAACTTATGACAAACTTATTTAACTGTTTTGAGAGGACTCGATCTGACCCTGTGGTCATAAACATTTATTGCCTTTGGACTGTTATATAGTAATGAAACGTTTTGTACAATACTATTTACATTCCGATTTGCAAAAATTTTTAATTTTACCATTTTATGTTCTATTTTACTGCACATATGATACATATCAAGTATGATAGCATAATTGTAATTAACTGCGTATGGTATGACTCTGCGCATGAGCACAATGCCCCAACAGGTGTGAAAATCTGGTGATTTGAGATGGTAAATGAGTGCTTAAAGCAATGAAATTCTAAAATTATTTGTTGTATCACTTGTATGTTTCAGCTACAGTGATGTCTCCAAATACACTTTAATTACACCCTACAGTCTACCAGTGGCAAAGCTTTATATATTTCGTTGGTCATGCTATCTGACAGTCTTTCTACAGGGGAGGAATGGGGGCATGCGCCCCCGGAAAATTTGGAAATTGAGATCTCCGCAAATGCCATTTCCTGATATCTGAGCAATGAATTATAAGCTAATGTTTACTGGGCTTACTACAAGCATTCTTTTTGTTCTTCGAGCGCAACAATATATATCAAAACATATTTTAATATTTGTAAATGCGTTTATTTTAGTGAAATTTTTACCAGCATGACCGCTGACTTCGCCACTGCAGTCTACAGTTATATAGAGCGTTCGACTTCTGGCGGAACAAGGTCCATGAGAATCATATCTCAGGGGTGCCAAAATTTGCAATGAGTGATATCTCGGGTGCAGCATTGCCCTACTCGGCAGTCTGGGAGATAGGGTTACCTTTGCAAAAGGACATTGTTTTTCTCTACATAAGCCATGTAAAGATGTCCATCCTACCTTGATATTTTAATACTACGAATGTGACTGTATGTCAAAACAGCAAAGATGTCATGTGATTAATATACATACATATCAACCCACAACTATTTTAAACAATATCCAGCCACTTTGGCAAGTTGGTAGTAATATAGCCTGTTGGTAGGTTATGTGACCCTACCTCATGTATATACTGCTTATTTTCAGATGCTCATGGTAACCCTGCTACTTCAGTCAATATCCATGTATTTAAACATGTATTTAAGGTTACTCCACATGATGAAATGGCGTTTTACAAAAATGCTCACCGCGCGCTCAATTTTTACGCTTTTGCCTTCAAATTTTGTATACGTGATGATAAATCATTGTTGTAACCAGCAATTTAACAAAAATGCTATATTTTAAAACACTGTGGTTGCTACGGGCTACTTTTGAAAATCTTACCTCCTTCGCGTCACGAGATTTGCACGCCGCCGATTTAACCCTAGGACCTGCAAAACATCATATTTCCCATCTCAAATAATCAAAGAACAAAAGTGTGTTCGCATTTTTTGACAGCTATTGTATTTGCTTTGATATAAAGCAGACAAGTTGACTCACACAAATTTTGTATACACGGTAGAACGGATGCCTATAACTCGAAAAGTATAGCGTTAAACGAAAAACGCGAACACACTTTTGCTCCTTAACTATTGTTCTACATTGTGGCAAAGTTTGGAAGGAATCGGATAAAACGTGCACGGTGCATTTCTCTTTTTGTGAGGACAATCTGAGAATATTTCATTCTGTGTAAAAGGCCAAAAGAGATTTCGTGGAGGTTTTCCGCTCCCTGTTGGGTTTCTCCGCCCTCTGTTCTCACTTCAAACTGTAAGCCAATCAGATCGAACCTCATCAAAGTACTTTTGGCAAGGTGCTCTGGGCAAGGTGGTTCTGCGTCATTTAGTGATTATCTAGTTTGGTATAAGTGCGTAACAGACTAACAGGCGAAACAAAAACATTAAAATATGCCGACAAAACGCAAATGCAGGGAGAGCAAAGCGAATAAGGAGCAAGCTAAATCAGCAAAACGAAATTCAGGACATGAGAGGATTGAGAGCTATTGGGTATGTGCGTTACTTCTTATTTTGTGCTACATTTCTCACCTGCATCCCCATCCGGTATTGAGTTAACACCAATTAGCAGAATGTCAATTACAATTACTATTTTCGCGGCAAAATTATTCGAATTTAAAACATTTTCAGTTATATCTCGGTCACATTTTAATATTTTTGAAAATAATCTGTGAGGATCGAAAGATTTTCAGCCCCTCAATTCAAATATATAAAAATGTAAAAAATGATGGAATCAGTGTTTTCATCATATGGAGTAACCTTAAACAATATATATTTTTATGTTTACTGGTGTTAAAAATGTTTTCCTGGTTGAAGGGATCTGGTTCTACAAATTTAAATTTTAAACAGGGGACAATGTACTTGCGGCTAAAGACAGGAATCTAGTCCGGGCTAGCCTGCGAACAGGCTTTCAATCCGGCATGATTTGTACTACAAATTTAAAGTTTTTATAAATATAAACAAACCCCAACCCCAATCTTAACCCTTTCCTAACCCTAACCAGTCTTAGAAAGTTACAATTATCGAGAAAACAAAATTTAAAAAAACTTAACAAAAAAATTTAAGAAAAAGTGTTGGGCTCGGGCTTGAATCTACAATACAGTATAGCCCCAGCTAACGCACGCCCTAACCCGCTACGCCACAGGCAAGCTCGCTGAAAAGAACGGCAAAAAATACTATTTATATTAACTTACTACATTATCAAAAAATGCCGGACTAGATTCCTGTCTTTAGCCGCAAGTGACAAATGCATTGCCATTGATGCTAATTAATCAAAAGTTCAAAATTGACATAGTGACATCTTTATAGTCAGAAATATATTAATATGAACTACAAACATTCAAATATTAACATTTAATTGTCCGAAATATACGTCTAGTGAAACAGCACTAGAACTTGAGGTAATGAGGTCTATCGAGGATACTAACATGTTGTATTACAATGTTCATCTTAAAGTAAGCCAAATTATGGATTGCAAAGTCAAAACAAAGGACAACAATAAAACCAAGAACACGTTGTTGTTTTTTTTATATAGTATACAGTATACTTAAGGTCGAGTGACATGTGCGATTTTTTTCTCGCGCCGGCAACGCAACGGGTCAAATTTCATTGCGTTGCCGGCGCGAGTGATAAAATTGCACGTGTCTCATATCTGGCCACGTGCATTCTTCATTGCCATTCAAAGTGTAAAGATTTTGTCCATAAATATGACTTGTATGTTCAACTAATAAAGAAATTAACATTTTTATCTTTGCAGATATACAAAAGGAGAAGGATGAAAAGGAAAAGGAATTTACAGAGGAAGATAGGCAGCAACTGATTGAGTTTTACAAGGAACATCCAATGTTGTGGAATCCACATGTAAAAGAATACAGAAACCGAGATCTAAAGCAGATAAATTTAGAACGTCTGGCTGAGCAATTAGGTTCACGGTATTCTGTGGACAAAATTCAGCAAGAGTGGCATAACCTTTCTACGTATTTTGAGAGACAACGGATGAGGATGGAAAGAAGTAAAAAATCAGGTGCTGGGACCGACGAAGTCTATCAAACAAAATGGCCATACTATGCCTCCATGGAGTTCTGCATGGATAAGTCAATCCCTGACGCTGCAGTATCAACATTAAATCACATTGCACCAATCCCCAAGAAATCGACCAAAACCTCAAAAGTTAGCTTGGAGGAGAAGAAAGCCAAATTATGGGAAGTACTTGCGGACAGGCTAGCTGGTACTACTCAGAATGAAGGAGATTGGCAACAAGCATGGCAGCAAGGATTTCAGGCGGGCTTCCAACAAGCATGGCAACAGTGTATGCAGATGGTCATGCAGCAGCAAATGCAACCATTTATGCCACAGACATCCTATGGCATACCGACCACAACTCAAAGTTTTCATCTCACATCACAGCCTAACCAGCCATCCACATCTTTCTACATGCAACCATCTACACCACAGCATCGCCAGTCATTCACACCACCCCCCACCCAGTCGTCCACACCACAACACCAGTCATTCACAGCACCCCCCACCCAGTCATCCACACCACGACACCAGTCATTCACACCACCACCCACCCAGCCATTCACACCACCCCATACTCTGTCATCTACACCACAACGTCACCAGCCATTCAAACCTCGTAACCGTCCAGGAAGATTCAACCCAGATGATGTCACCATGTGCATTGATTGTGGGAGAATAACAAAGTATTATTGTGTAGATTGCAACAGATGCATATGTAATTTGTGTTCAACACCAGCAGATTCAGATCTGTGTGAAAACTACTGCGAGGAGGGTGAAAGAAGGCGATTAGGTCATTGTAAAGACTGTGAACTTAATATCTGAGAACTATTTATTGTGAACTTTGGGAACTATTGAGTGTGAACTAACTTTTAGAACTATATAACTTATACATTGATTTGCTGTGTGCTTTTGAATAATATATTTTATTTTCTTGTGGTAAATGTTATTTTACTTGTTACCCATGTTTATCCTTATCCTTATTGTTTTCAACTTTTTATGGTATTTATATTGTAATACAAATAGATTATTGTATTTTTGTAATTTTGTATTTATGGAAAACAACACAATTATTTACCTAAGCTTTCGATCTGCGAGACTGGATCATCAGTGGAAATATGCGAGAAATAAAAAAGCTTTGGTAAATTAATGATTGTGGTGTTATCCACAAATACAAAATTAATTATTTTGCAAGGAGGGTGAAAGAAGGCGAGTAGCTCATTGTAAAGACTGTGAACTTAATATCTGAGAACTATTTATTGTGAACTTTGGGAACTATATAACTTATACATTGATTTGCTGTGTGCTTTTGAATATATTTTATTTTCTTGTGGCCGGTAAATGTTATTTTACTTGTTACCCATGTTTATCCTTATCCTTATAGTTTTCAACTTTTTATGGTATTTATATTGTAATACAAATAGATTATTGTATTGTTGTAATTTTGTATTTGTGGAAAACAACACAATTATTTACCTAAGCTTTAGATCTGTGAGACTGGATCATCAGTGGAAATATGCAAGAAATAAGAAAGCTTTGGTAAATTACTGATTGTGGTGTTATCCACAAATAGAAAATTAATTATTTTGATCACAATACAAACAACATATAAATATTAAATGTTCCACCAATGAGTATCTCAGATAATTGAAACTGACTGTCCAAAGTCTAAGAAGACGATAAGCACTTGATCTCAGTGTTAAAGTTTATTGGTCAATATGGGCACTCTTCCATTGCCAGGCTACAGCTCCTTCCATCATAAAATAGTTAGTAAATTCCTGGCGAATTTGTTTAGCTTCAAATGTGGGGTTGTGGGATCGAAGAGGGCGAACTCTCTCCCAAGATGTGGACTTACCAGACTGGCGCCACATCCCAGGGATCACTTCACCAGTCGCAGGGTCTTGCTGGTCTGCAAAGCCAGGTGGGATGTAGACCTTGCCAGCTTCTGAGCTACTCCTCAGGAAATTGTGCAGTGTAATGGCACCCAGTGTCACTATAGTTGCTTTGTCGGGTGGCAACAGCATATGGGCCCTAAAAACCCGCCATCGGTTGGCTAAAATTCCGAAGGCATTTTCGGAAATTCTCCGACATCTTGAAAGGCGATAATTAAATACTCTCTTCTGCTCTGTTAGACCTGTGTTGGCATAAGGTTTCATCATGTATGATGTTAAGCCAAAGGCATCATCACCAACACAAACATAGGGGACAGGTTTAGTTCGGCCAGGGAGTGGTTTGGGGTTCGGTATCGACAGAGGATTGTCAACATCTGCAAGAGCTGGACGGAATTCGTTGCGTGCCCAGTTTCCACCATCTGACATTCTGCCATTCATGCCAACATCGGCAAAAACAAACTCATATTCTGGGCCAATTACAGCCATCAATAAGATACTATCATTACCTGAAATTAAGAAATAAACAAATAAATAACATAACAATATGATAAATCTAAAGATAAATTTATATTCCTATTTAATCCATTAAGGCGTAATACCCCCTGCGGGCCCTAGTTGGTTATTTTACTAGAGCTGTCAGACTGCTGTCTAATGCCAGGTTACCTTACCACCAGGTTACCTTACCACCACCCGTCAATGGGAGACCTTGCACCATAATGGGGGTTAATATATGACATATTAGAGCATCAGTCAAGCTTACCTTTGTAGTCATGATAGTGGGAACCTGATTTTTTTGGTTGCTCCAGCCCCCAAAGCATTTGGAAAGTTCCACCTGGCTTCAAATTTGGTGGACAACTCGAGCCATTCTTCCTGAGACTTTGGGGTGGCGAGGTATTGAGGCCCCATGACCTCGTATAGTGCTTTGCAGACACTTGTCACAATCTTTGAGATTGAAAATCTGCTGATTTGAAACTGGTACTCCAGAGAGTGGTACACCAACGCCATGTTGGTGTGATGTTAGCAAAACACTAGTTCCCAGTTTTTTAATGTTAATGATTACGACGCGGCTAAACTATCGTTGCTCGTGTAACCACTTCGCTTGCGCCGGCAACGCAATGAAATTTGACCCGTTGCGTTGCAGGTGGGAGAGAAAAATCGCATGTGTCACTCGACCTTTATACTCACGCCGGTGTGCACCGAAATTTATAAATTTTTACCTTCAAAAGACAATTCTTGGAGAGATTTCTGCAGATTATCCAAGGTAGCGTCAAGTACAAGTTACCAGAAGCAAAAAATAGGTCAAACATGAACGAAGTCAGAAGTAATATAGGATTGTCAAGAAATTGGTCAAGATTGTCAAGACTGTGTTTCGCGACCTCCCCAAGCACCCCCGCACGCTCGCTCAGCCACTGATCTCTATACATTAGCTGAATACGTAAATTTTCTTTTCCTTAAAAGCGCCTGGGTACGAGGCTGGTTCATGACATAGAGTTACCTCTGATCCATTGTCCATTAAGGCATAAGTCTCCACGGTCTTACTACTGTCCATTCCTGACACCTTAACTGGAACAACTCCCAAGCACACTTTACATTAGTCTTCTCTGGTTGCTGTCGCTGACACATTATTGACTTCTTTAGTTTTACCGACTTTCTCTTCACCGACCCCATTTTGTTTCCCATCTGGCTTCATTGTTCTGTTCAATTTGTCATTTCGACAAACTTGTTGTCCACTAACCTCGCTCGATTCCTGACAAACTTAACTAAATCCCCAAATGATGGTCGACGTCCAGATTCGATGATGCTTGCAGCATGATCAGTCCACTTTGCTCTAAGGAACATGGGTAATTTCTTCAGGGGTATTCATGTGATTTAAATTTGCCATATGTTCCACACCCATGCCGGTCAGTGTCCTCTCTGCGGTTGTTAGATGCCTTGCAAGTTCCAACAAAGATGGGCCATCGGCTATCTTCAGGTCAGGTAAGCTCATAAGTCTCTCTATGTGTGCCCCAGCGATAATGTGAGGTTTTACAAAATTTGTTTTCAATGTCTCTTTCACTACCTCATATCCATCTGCTAAATTAACACAGCTCTCGATTGATTCTCTTGCTTTACCCACACAGTGTTATATCAACAATTGTAGCTTCCTCTGTGGATCGGGATTGTCCCTTTCCAGGCATGTTTCAAAATTATGTAGAAATGTTACATACTTCAATGGGTCACTGTTAAATCGAAGATACTCAATCTTAGGTGAGTTAACAACTTGTCGCAATGCTCCAACAATGTCTTCGCCATAGGATCGATCTTCTTTCCGTTCTACTGTCTTGGTCTCCAGTGGTTGCGCAAGTAACGGTTGGTGCTGAATCTGCGCAGGAAAACATTTTGTTGTTTGGATACGTTCCTTGTTGGCTTGCACTCCTCCCGCTTCACTTTCTCATATTCCTTAGGTTTAGTTATAATTTCCTTTGGTATTTCTTGCTCAGCTTCCGCAACAGCAGATATCTATTTGGTTATCTTGTTCAAGCACAGGCGGCCCAAATTCAGGGTGAATAATCAGGAGTTGCGGGTTTTTAACGGCTTTTTATAAACAAATTTTATACTCCACCAAAACTATTCTAAAACATTCTTAAATTAGTCAAATAACTACACTTTAACAATAAAATATAGTTGACATGATAGTATAATGCCTTTGAATTCTTTTAATTACACCATGGGCTCATTTAGAGCAGTTTATGCAACCTTTTCTGTGGCCTATATGTTGTGTCAAATTGTGTGTTGCTCGTCATATGTATATAGAAGGTAAAGGCTAATTTCTCGCGGCTTCAACGTCAAATATCTCCGCTCAAACTTGTCGTACGGCGAAAAAAATTCGATCAGATCTTTTCACAAAGGTTTCTCTTTCGAACGAATATGGTTTGATCATAACTCGGGCAAATGTAGCAAAAATCTCTCAATTTTGGCTATGTTCATAATACTTCGATCTGTTCGGGCATGATCGTGGACGTGACATAAACAACTGGTAAACAATACCGTCTTACGCGGGGTGGGACAGCAGTCAAATTCGTCGCTATTCGTCGCTACACAATTTGACACAACATATAGGCCACAGAAAAGGTTGCATAAACCGCTCTAAATGAGCACATGGCATAATTAAAAGAATTCAAAGGCATACTATCATGTCAACTATATTTTATTGTTAAAGTGTAGTTATTTGACTAATTTAAGAATATTTTTAGAATAGTTTTGGTGGAGTATAAAATTTGTTTATAAAAAGCCGTTAAAAACCTGCAACTCCTGATCATTCACCCTGAAATTGGGCCACCTGTGGTTCAGGTTGCATCTCCGCTTCCATAAGCTCTTGTTTTCTTTTCAATTCTTGCTCTTGGCATTCGAACACTTGTCGCCTTTTAATCTGCTCCAATTTCAACTGGGCAAGAGCCATCTTCTCTTTTTCCTCGACTGCCTTGATAACCTTGAACTTGCTCTACTTTCATCACTATTTCCACTCCTTCATGATTTGTAATATTGCCGACTTTGGACATCTTCCAGATTAACTTCTGCCTTTTTTTGTCTATTTTGCCATTGCGTTGCCATGGCATCCACGCTCAACTTCCGGTTTCTCTGCTGTTCTTAAATCGAATGTGCATATTCTTTTTCGCTTTTGCCTTCCAGTAACATGTAAAACTTCTCGTGTACGGCAACAAAATGTTTGAAAGAAACCTCTTCCGAATCGGTTTTGTTTGCCATTAATAAACAATAGACATGCTCATACACTCAATTTGAATCGTACACAATTCGTAAAGTTCATGCATTTTATTCCTTAAAATGAGTTCATGTACTTCATGTACATGAGTTTACATGTACCTTTACAGCAGCAGGAATAATTTTGGCCTCAACCTCTAGTTCAAAAAATCTTCTACAAGGATTAGCTGCACTTGAAACATCACCTTTGACATTTCTCCGGTTGATCAAGTTGCGGTTGTTGTACATGGTACATTTATCTGGAGTCGAGGATGGATTGTACAAGTTGTTAAATGCTACCTAAGACAACATTTGATACTAATTAGAAATTTGTGGCATCTGAGCTAGTTGCTAATAAATGATTATGTTTGATATTATTTTATTACACGAATAAATATACAAGGGATGAATCGGATTTTAAAGTTCTGACGCCTTAGGGATCAGTGACAAACAGGGATGATTTGACTTGTGTAAAAATCGTATTTCAAATTTGCAATGTTGTTTTCTAAATTCAAGGCTTTACATAACTCTTACTAGGTGACAGGACTACCCTGTGTTGCAGGTGGTGAGAAACTGGAGACTGTGGGAACAACTAACAAGTTTCTCACCATCTGCTACGCAGGCTTTAGCAGGACAAGGTGGTCTTCCATTTCAAATATTGAAGGGTCACAAGATGTTTTTTGAAGGACAAGAAATATGTAACAATTATTTTAAATCCACAATTTTTATAGCAATTTTGTTGAGCTATAATTAAGGTTTCTCATTGACAGAGTAAGGCATCATGTAAACAATAAACATTGTGATCTGTTTTCCTTCATGCATCATGAACAAACTCCTAAATTGTTACTCTGTTAATTGTTACTCCGATTGTATTACCTTCTGTAATTGTGATAGAAAATACCTTTATCCTTTTTATGGAAGGTAAATTCGGTCCTATTTTCTAACAAACCCTGACTTTTTTATATTTGTTTGGTAGTGTGACTTTTCTTGGTAACTTAATTCTTTTATATTACTGTAATTAGTGATTTTCGTAACGCTCAAGTCAATCTTGTACTCAAAGGCCTGTTGTCACCTGTTTAGCAGTGGGACAAAACTTGAAAAAGTTCATGAAGTTTTCATGATTGCAAGGAGAGGTGAACTTTAATTGGCCTCAGTTTATTGGCATCTATTTGTAGGCTAAAATAATAAATTCAACTATTTATTTAAATAGTCTGCCAAGCCAATTTTTATCATGTAGAATCAACATTATTAATTCACATTGCTCAACAGGTTAGAGTTTGCCAATATCATATAATACTAATATACGTTATATTGGCATCAAACCTACCGTTTGAGACACACTCTTCATTTCTTTGCTATATTGGTGTGGAATATGAGCTACGGCAACATCCGATAGATAATTGAGGCATGGTATGTTATTAGTGATTATTTGCCTGCCAAAGTTATATAGTTTTCCTATTGTCTTCCATGATCCTGGACACTTGGTAAACATTTCCCATTTTCCAATCTTAGAACACAAGTCTCTGGGTATTTGTCACTTAAATGGTTGCCATGTACACGGTTTTCAGTGCTCATGGAAGTATTCATTGAAGAGGCACTCGTGATACCACTGTTCTCTGTGTGTATGGTAAGATACGCTGTTTACAGTTTCCATGTGGAGACAGGAATACCCCGTGTTCATTCCATAAATAAACAAATTGAATGAAGGTCAAATTAGGATGATCTGAAGTGATAAAAATAATGATGCTTTACCAAACAAATTAAGTAATAATGAACCCTTGATAAAGACCTTTTATCAGGTATTTAGAGTTATAACTATATATATTATGTACATTTTATGACACAGATCTTGTTTGTGACAGGTAAACCTTAGAGTTATGCACTTGTCAATATCTTTTCCGCAGTGTAGGAGGGTGGGAATAACCCGGGTTTTTAGTAAGTTAGTAAAATATGTATTTCAAGAGGGTAAAATACATAATAGCTGAGAAGTTAATAAACTTGCGGCCCTTTTGACAGCACTGTTAGTGCCCAGGTATGGGAATTTGACAAATATTTAGGCCCGTTCCAAGCATTTGACTGCTCCGGGCACTCAATCTGGAAATGAGTGATGATTCGTTAGAAAGAGAAACCTTTGTGAAAAGATCTGATCGAATTTTTTTGCCATACGACAAGTTTGAGCAGAGATATTTGACTTTGAAGGCGATGCGGTCGGGCTGCAAGTAATTAGCCTTTACCTTCTATATACATAGACGAGCAACACACAAGTTGACACAACATATAGGCTACAGAAAAGGTTGCATAAACCGCTCTAAATGGAGTAATTAAAAGAATGTAAAGGCATTATACTATCATGTCAACTATATTTTATTGTTAAAGTGTAGTTATTTGATTAATTTAAGAATGTTTTTAGAACAGTTTTGCTTGAGTATAAAATTTGTTTATAAAAGCTGTTACAAACCCGCAACTCCTGATCATTCACCCTGAAATTGGGCCTCCTGTGATCAGACCACACGAAGAAAAATTATTATATTTTTCAACGATTTATTCATGTCCATTTCGACAATAAGTTTTCTTTTTGTTAAACATATTATTTTTAAAGTGATATTGTCTGTTTCAACATTTTAATTCAAACCCCATGTGGGGAAATTTGACAGTTTTTGACCAATAGAACAGAGTGAAATTTG
Organism: Trachythela sp. YZ-2020; assembly: GCA_016169945.1. Classification (NCBI taxonomy): domain Eukaryota; kingdom Metazoa; phylum Cnidaria; class Anthozoa; order Malacalcyonacea; family Clavulariidae; genus Trachythela; species Trachythela sp. YZ-2020. Next base: position 841,022 of record JADLSH010000168.1, on the reverse strand, counting down.
ACAGACCAAAATTCCCTGGGTTATGCCCGCCCTCCTACAATGTGGGGGAAGACATTGACAAGTGCATTAGGAACTCTATCTAACACAGTAAGTCTAAGATATATATCTATAACTGCTTCACATGGGACACATGCCTTGCACTTTGGATGATGCAAGTATCATGCCCACAGACTTGCATGCTTGTCACATCCCTATGTTTCTCACACAAATATAATATATAATTTGATCTTAATCCCAATCAATCACAACCTGTAATTATACTGTTAGTTATACTAGTTGAAGGTACAATGTAGGTTTCATTTGTATTTTCAGCTGACCATGTGAGCTCTGATAAGCTGAACCAAGAGTCCAAGAATTACAATCGACTAGCTCCACTATAGGAAGTGGGTAGACTTTCTGGTAACTTGTTAATGGGTTAAAAATCTAACTGTTGCACAACAATACAAAAGGTATGGTTTTTGATTCAAATATTAAACATGCTGTACAGCACATGCAGTGTACAATTAGTTACAGTATATCAAAATAGGAGGCAGAGCAAGAGGGGGATGGAGATAGTGGGCAAACTTCCCATTTCCCTTAGGGGGGAGTGTGAACATTTTCTGTAATTACCTATTTTGCAAAATATACAATAATTTCATTTTCCAGGAAATATGATTATATCATTTCTTACTTCGTTAGCCAACACATATTAGGCACATGACAAGCTTGCAAGGTGAGCTAGCATGATTTTCCAGGCCATCATCTGCCTACAATAACTCATGTGGACATTTAGGTGGGAATTAAAAAATAACACCTTGGACTTCAAAAGTAAACAAAGGTAATTGAGTTGACTGTTATATTAATAACAAAATCTTTTGCCAATTCTTACTATTGGGTACACTAAAACCACCCTAACCTCTTTATCTACAACAATTGTCATGAATGTACCAACTGTGATCAGCAGCAACATGCACCTAGTCTTTTAATTTTCCCCAAGGTGTTCAACTTCCACAGCATTCACATTAAAGTAAGCATGTCTGCATGAATGCATATTCAACAGTTATTTACATATTGGTTTTAGTTGTGTTGGAAAGAATAGATTGATAGTTCAGACCTCTAAGTATAAACTTTGTGGAAGAATAGGGGGCAAGTTTATTAACAACTTTATAAACCCTAAATTCAAGAACCCACTCTTCCAGGGGCACAGACATTGAACCTCCCCTAAAATGTATTTCACCTTCCTCAGCATGTACACCAAAATCTGGCCTTGGTCCTAGCAAGTGGGCAGTCATGGGCTGCAACCACAAGCCTTCCAAATGTTGTGGGACTAGCAGTGTTGTATATTTTTGGCTGCAGCTGACACTGGACCCCAAGGTTATGGTATGGGCACAGCAAGCTTGGTTCTTATGAACAGCCCCTAAATAATTATAGGAGAACTACATTATATCATGGGACAAAGGGCTGTTTATTAACAACTTTCAACAATCACTGGTAGTCACTACTTACTGTCTGGAGTAGTGGGCAGACAAAGGACTTTGCATATAATATATTTTCAGTTTTGACGTCATTTTACGACGAGGGAATGAACTCTGCAGCGAAGGAGAAGCGAGATTTAATACTGAAAGCTTCTGATCAGGCAGGAACCAGTTACGAAAAAGTTAAGGTAAGAGAATAGTAACGAAATAATATACAACATTTTCAGGCTGCTTATCAGTTTATATCCTGCCATCATGTAATTATATAACGAATTATCAATTATGATATTTATTAATTTAATCATGTTGAGAAAGTTTGAAATTAAAGTTGATATTTATACGTTTAAGCTATACTTATAAAGTATACTTGGTAGGAACGCTGCAAGAGCAGGGATTCATTTTAATATTTGCATAAAATATGTTGTTTATACGAAAATACACGAAATACGAACATTGAAATTTTAACATGGCCGACCATCACCACCATGATTTTAATAATCAGTTTGGCTTGTTTAAACTTTCTCAACGTTTTATAGTACACTGAAACTAGTGGAACTAATGTGTTGTGGCCAGGGTCTTAGACTTTATATTGCAACAACAAGAAAACCATAGGTATAGTCAATATGAAAGTATATTTAAATATTGTCAATTGATATCTGGTCATTTTTCCTCTGCATCATTTTGCTCTCAACTCAAAGTTTTTCGCTTTGAATGAATATGGGGTGATACAATTTTCAGTTGGGAGTGAGACAATTGTGAGTTTTAATGGGGGTGAAACTATGGGGGGGGGAATGACTGCAGTATGTTTGTAAATTGTGAGGTAAAGTGTGACCTATGGCTATTGCAGTTGCTTTTTAATTTACAGATAGTAAACAGTTAAAAACAAATTATGTTTTAATGAAAACTATTTATTCCTTTGTTGTAGAAATGGATTAGGAATGGGCAAAGAAAAAGAAAATTAATGGAAAGAATGCACAATGAAAATTTGTCAGAAACAGAAAGTGTCACAAAAGGACCTCCCATAAAACGCATGTCTTCAGGTTACAATGTATTTACATCGAAAATGCTGAGTTCAGCATGTATTTATACACCATACTCTTGCCCTCACCAAGCGCATGTGGTACAATACTCAGACACATGCGCATCCAGAGTGGGGGCCAGAGTGCTCAAATGACCACAAGGGAAGTGAGCTTTTGCATTATAGCTTATAGCCACCAATTAACCTCACAGAGTGCTCAACAACACAAAGTGAAGGAGCATATATAGTCAAATCTGCAGACATGCATGTTTCGCCGTTCAACGGCTCGTCAGTGCAGCTTGTAACGCAGTCTAGATGCGAGTGACTTCGTATTTATACACCATACTCTTGCCCTCACCAAGCGCATGTGGTACAATACTCAGACACATGCGCATCACTTCTTGGGGCCAGAGTGCTCAAACGACCACAAGGGAAGTGAGCTTTTGCATTATAGCTTATAGTCACCAATTAACCTCACAGAGTGCTCAACAACACAAGTGAAGGAGCATATATAGTCAATTATTATATATATATATATATAATAATATAATTTTCAAATTATCAGAAAATGAATTTCAAATTATCAGAAAATGAAAACGTTTCACTCAAATTCTTAAGTTTCAAATTCTGGGGTCATTCATTTTTCGCAATTTCGAAAAATGAGAAATGAAAATAACGGTTGCTTATTTTCTATTTTTGCGTGCAACCCAGTTTACTTTATATTCACATTCTTTCAAAATGGCGGCACTAGAAGTTCTTGTGAGTGTTGAAGCTGTTCGTGAACTTTCCCGAAATCATACGCTAGAAGAAGTTGCTGATAATTTACAGATGATGTTTCCAAATCAGAGAGGGTTAAGTGTTAAAAGTATAAAACGATTTTGTGAAAAACATGGAATACGAAAGAGAAATTGTGTTACTGATGACGAACTTGATCAAATTGTCCAAGCATCTGTACAACAGGTAACAATTTAATATGCATAGAATAACATACTTCGATCACGATGCGTCTACTATTGAAATTCATAAGATGTAGTATGATATAATCCGTGGTAGTCTCATGTTACAGGTGATGTTGCAGGTTGGCCCTGTGTATGGTCGAAAGATGATGAAGGGTTACATAGATGCCTCTGCAGCAGGGCAGTCAGTGGCTTCGGAAAAAAGAATCGGTCAATCTCTTGCGCGTGTTGCACCAGAACATCATGAAAGAAGAAGACATGATGTGGCACGCTTGACTAATCCAATACCATATACTGCCAATTATTTTGGACACAAATTACATGTGGATCAAAATGAGAAACTTGTAATGTATGGGGTAACCCATGTATGTTCTATAGATAGCTTTTCGAAGTATGTTCCAGCTTACTGCACAATGTCTGTAAAGAACAATCTCATTATATACGAAAGAATTTACAGGTAGGTTTGTCAGAGGTACAACCTCGCACTTAAGCGGCAATATACAAATTGCCTGGACACGAAGTTTAATCATGAAAGTTAATATTTAACTTAATCTGCCACTTTTGTAGATCTATTTTACTAGAAGAAGGTTTATTCGATCAAGTTAGAGTTGACCATGGGAAGGAATTTTATTTATTGCTGTTCGTTCAAGAATCACTTGCCCACCTTCGAAACAATCGGCAGATGGATCCCCAGCGACAGGTACATTTAATTATTTAAATAATTTCCTTCAATCAACCTGACAAAAGATTTGGAATGTTTTTCCAGGTGGTTTAAGGCGTCCAGAGACAAAAGTAAAAGTTACATTGTTAACAAGGTAGTTAATACAGTTACAGTACATAATACAATTTAATACTAAACAATCACAAAAGACACTTGACAGCTCCCAGAGTGATTAACCGAAAATTTAGTCCATTGGTCCTTGGCATAAGACGTCCATGCGGTCTCGTCTACAATTTTTTCTTAAAATTTGCTCATTAATAATTCTTGAGATATTTTGTATACAAACAAACAATAAGGTTTGCTAGCAAACATACAGACAGACGATATAATTTTGTGATAACGCGTTAAAAACTATCAATTTTATTGCTAGAATTTGCCGATAGAGAGGTTCTGGGTTGAAGTTAACAGCCGTGTTAACTACCCAATAAAACAATCTCTGGTTTCTATGGAAGAAGACAATTTTATTGACATGCAGTGCAATCAGACGAAGTTCTTTGTCTCACAAGTAACCCAAAGATTAGCTTATTTTGGATTACAAAGAACCGTTCAGGCATGGAACAATCATCCTATTCCAGGTATATGCATAATATACACTAAAACTACTACGAATGACTCGCAAATCCGAGCCTGCAACTCTTACCATGCATTAAAAGCGTGCTAATTAGATGTTATTCTTCGATTTTTTTGCATAGACAGGCACATGACAATCAACGTGTGAAATTCATTGATTATTTACTTACATAAAAAAACTGCATGGAAGTGCTAGCATACCACATGTTAACCAGAAATGAGTTGTGTCTTTAATGCATTAATTGAGTACTGGATTTTGTGTGTGTGTGTGTGTGTGTGTGTGTGTACAGTGAAGTTGCATAAATTTGTTGTATTAGTAATAATCAGTAGTCATTAGTTTCTTTGTTATACTGTATACGTTCTTTCTCTGAAGGGAAAGGTAAACCTATTGATTGCAGGGCTCAAGCGAATCATACCACCAGAGTACCACCACATCTTGTACCAGAAGTAGAAGCTGCTGCCACCAATTATGAAGCAATGGGAGGGCAATTAACCAGGTTTCCTTCCTTTGGTACTGATCCTTTAACTGGCAATCCCGAACGGCAACAGAGAAGAGACAAAAATTTTGAAGCCCAATTCGACATTGCTGCTGTATTTGGAAGCATTGTAAATGGCGTAGATGCACCATTTAGGTTAGCCATTCACCGATTTTCAACTATTTCAAGAGAAATGGTCGAGGTATGATCTTCATGTGGCATTTATTATAAAAAATGTCAAACAACATGTCAACAAGTTAACTCAACTGTGTGCTAAAGTAACTAGCTCGAAATAGCAGCAGATACTGCCTATTGGTGGGTTTACTAAGCGTCATAAGGCAGCAAATAGTGGTCAACCGAAAATTTTAAAAGTTAAATTTTGTACTGTCGTATTTAATTTAAAATTAAAAGAAATGAGAGATGTAGTGTAATTTACAGGCTACTATAATCTATATAAAGCGTTAAATTTTTGGAAATTTGACCACCATTTGATGCCCTTTGACGTCATGTATAACCCACCAATTAGGCGTTATGTTTAAACCAGTTCAGTTCAGGTTTTATAAGATTTCCACCATACTCGTAGTTAAATGTCGTGTTGACCATCATCAGTCCTCCACTATGAGCTTTGTCAGTATATCATCAAACCCTCTAATTGTGTAAATCAAAGACTTCCCAGAACTACTTCTGCATTTTGGACAATTTTCGTTGTCTTTATACCATTGGTCCAAACACGAACTGCAACCAATAATAGATCCACAGCAACCACCAAATTTCATTTCCGGTCTGGAGGTTTCATGGCATACAACGCATTTGACTAGATCTTTGACCTCAGTTACAAACCATGTATCTTTCATTTTCTCGTTCATAAAGGCTTGAATGTCTGCTGTTTGAGTTTCTAAAGCGCTGAGTATTTTTGTAAACATTTCCTCCGCTGTATATAAATAAATTGAAGTTAATTAAAAGAGTGTTAATATCTAGGTTTTCTGCAGAAATATCGCGATAATTTTTCAACCCTATGCATGCCTTCTATATGAAAGCCCGGATGGTAGTCATATATTTCCAAGATTATTTTTATTATTATGACAACTTTCAAACTGATTTTTTTAAATAAGTGACTTTTCCCTTTTAGTCAATAGATCAGGTAATGTTATGTTTCATGAAATAGGTTATTATGATCTATCTTTATACCCTCGCCAGAGCCTTTGATTGTTTTTTCATTATCTTCAACTAACACAACAGATTCCGGTTCTTTCTTTGGTTTATATGAGCTCCACAGCTAAGATTTTACGAGCGGTCGTTTTCCAAAATGTTAGCCCTTTAAAAAATACAATTGTAATCAATTTACTAACAAGGCACGCAAAGGTATTTTAATTCAGCTCTGACTAAATATTAGAAAGCGGTTTGAATGAGCAGAGACTTCAAATGTCAGTGCACATACCTCTTGTTGCTGCAGAATCCTCAATAGGTAAACCATTTGCAGTGGTTAGAACAATACAATCTTTTTTGAATTCCTCTTCACACTGTTTTTTAATGAACTCAACATTTGCCATTTCATCATTGATTACGATGTACAATTGCCTAGTGGGATTTTTAATCTTCCCGTCTTTCAAAAAGGCGTACGTGACTTTTAATGTATAGCTTTGAAGTCGTGGCTTTTTAGCTCTATTAGGAAGATTTGTTGACGGTATGACAGAGCTAAATAAAAGAGAAGCCATGAAATAGTACTATTAATCCCTAATTGTACGAGCAACATCGCATGATTACTTGTTTATTATTAGCATGACAAAATTTCCGCCATTTTGTTTGTTTTGGGAAAATCATTAATTGTACTGCAGTACAATTAATTAAATAATTGTACTCCTCTCAACCAATCAGCATCCAGTAATTTTATCATGCTAATAATAAATACCGTTACACTACGCAAAGCAGCGGGACAATCGAAAAATTATCTTCGAAAAATTATCAATTGAAATCGCATTTTATCCACTTTGGAGATTGATTGCAAAACTTCAGAATTTTCAAAACCAACCGCAACTCAACACTGTGGTCAAACGTTTGCGCATGCGTGACTTATTTCGTATTCCGTGTCAACGAAATGTCAACAACCAGAAACAGGAGACAGGCGAAAAGTATAGCATTACCGGTTCACAAAGCTCTAGCAAAAAAAGTAAACAAAATTACGAAGGGATAAACTCAGAAAAACTTTCTTTTATCACAAGGATTCTCTACCTTATATTTTCAGCCATTTTCTTATAATTTCTGTTTTTGTTCAGCCCGCACTCCTTTGTATACAATGTATGTTTACTTTTCCCGCGCTTTTCTGAAACTTCGCTCATGCGCATAACGTTTGAACGCAACTCTGACAGGTCGCGCCAGTTACATGTAAAGGGAGACCCAGCCGATGGCGGCCAGCTGTGTTCAACGCAAATATTAAGCTAAAAATGGTTGAATTGCTGTCAAGAACATCGTTTTGTTCTTGTTTGAAGTTGTCTAACGAAAAACATTAAGTTTTCGACGCTATGAAGAACATACGGTTGAAACATTTCCGGTTGAAACTTGACAAATTTCGACAGGTAATTTTAAAAACAATTTTGTTCGTAATGATACAAGAAAGGCGCATAAGTAAACTAAATACCTGCTCCGTCAATAAAGTACAGTATGTGTCGTCAAATACTTAAATCAAATGTGAATCATTTTAACTCGAGATCTCGGCATAGAAGCTAGTGAATTCTTAGCCTGTGCACAGACGCGACGCTCCCCTTTGAAAACTAATATATTTCGATCACGCAACGTTAGATTTCGACGATTTTGTTGTTTTTCTTGCTCTAATTACAAGAAAAATAATTGCTTTAATAACAAAATCGGTATTTGATTGTAAACAACCGTAAAAAATAGGTAAGGATCGTGAAATTAAAGGGCGAATTTCCAAGTTTTGTCTTCTTATGAAAGTATAATCGATATCACACATTTAATATGGAAAATCACGTGACGAGAACACATTTCGTGTTCTCAATACACAGACCATGTCTCTCCGATTTCATGAGGTAGACATGGGCTGTATACACAGGCTATGAATTCTCAGTCTGAAAGGCAATTACAGGGAAAATCCCGCATTTCTGCACTACTTAAAAGTCAGATATTCTCAACTTTTAATACTGTACTGTAGTATACTTAACCTGAACATTGCGGAGTAAGGTTTAGATTCTTTAAAACTGTTTGAAGTAGATGGCGTATGACCAGTTTGAGACTCCGTCCCTCAACAATAATAAAACTTCCATCACTGAACGATCTAAAGTCAAAACGCCATCCTTGTTTGGCCATTCAGTTTGATCGTTGAATTCATCAACAATGTGCACGCTACTTTGTTCGAGCTGTAAATAAACAGTAGTATTATATATAGTCATACATGTAGGTCAAAACAACGTTGTATTAAAACCTAATATTTTACATTCACTACTAAAGTGTAAAACTATTTGCTCAATAACAAATAAGTAAATTTGCAAATTACAAGATATTAAACATACAAGATTGCAATCGAAAGTACTGCAGTATATGTTACAGATTTACATGTAATTTAGCGATTTCCGTATGATTCAAACCATATGAATATGCTGAGATATGCAGATTTACCACCAGCATTTTCTAGCATAATAGCATTTACTAACATCAGGCAATATACATACTTTATTATTTATCATCGAAACTTTCATGCTTTCATGCACACGTTAAAATTTCTTAGCAGATTAATCGCCACTAGGCACTAACCTGAAACATAAGTGACGGTCTTTCCGCGTTTATTTGCGATCGTCGCAACTTTCTTTCTACCCTCTGTGACGCCTTATCTCGACTGCCCCTCACAAATACTGTGAAACTTGGCTCAGAAATACTGACTTGCGGAGCAAAATCGTCAATATCTGAGAAGCTCATCATGTCATCATCCATGGCGTAAAACAACAACAAATTACCAGACTACCAGTACAAAACTATACTAACTAATCTACGTACAGTCATGTCCCAATTTACCCGCTAAACTGCTTCCTCGTGGTAAAATATACCGACCTACGTAGTTCATTTTTTTCTTTTAAAAAATAAAAAATAAACAAATATTTTTATTTCTCATTTTTCGAAATTGCGAAAAATGAATGACCCCAGAATTTGAAACTTAAGAATTTGAGTGAAACGTTTTCATTTTCCGATAATTTGAAATTTAAAAAATTAAATTTTTAATGATTTTTGTTCAATTTTAAGCAATTTTCATTTTTCAAAACTGTAAAAAAATGAATGACCCTAAGACCCACGGATTACCTTGCCAAGTTCACTTTTCGCGGGGTTAATCAAACAACACTTTGGGTTCGACTCAAAGTTCTCTTTGTGGTCTTTTAGAGTGATAAATGCTTCTCGTTTTGCTATTGTATCAACGCGATTTCCAATTGCAAGTTTGTTAGTGATCTGTTTTAAGATGTCATTGGTAATATTTTCATTTCCAATCTTGTAAGTTTTTGTAATGTTTTCGTTGAGGAGTTTAGTATATGAACTTGGTGGAGCTTTGTAAATATTTCGCGTCTTATCTGCAAACACAAAGACATCTTTTGACGAGTTTACTTCATTGATATCTTCCTGAACCGTATTTAGGAAAGGATCGTTGACTTTACGGAAAGAAACTTTGTCAATCATTTGGACAATGTCTTCTTCAAACGCTTTCATAGCGCTAACATTCGGTGCACACTTGTTTGATGGTAATCCAAACATATTTTTATCATTACCTCTGCTTCCATTCAGAAAAAAGGTTGCTTTCCATCTCATGCGATGAACCACACTTTCTACCTTTTCAATTAAACGCCTTTGGTATTGATTCTGCGACGGCAAAACAATGTTCTTCAACGAGTAGTTGAACCGAATTCTATGCATTTTAAAATCGATGTGTCTACACCAAGTAGAGTGAACAACTGAAATCTCAGGTGCGAATAATAATAATTGTTTTGTAACTGTTGTAGGCAGAAGAGTGCTAAACACAAAAATTATTGTAGAGCTAAATATATATATATATAGCTAAATGAGACGGAATTGTCCAAATATGTTTGGAAATTGAAACAAGAAGATAAGGATTATAATATAAAGTGGTCAATTAAAAAGCGTACGCCTTCATATGCGGCCGGCGGAAAGAAATGTCTTCTTTGTCTGGAAGAAAAATTGTGCTTGCTAAAGGCAAAAAGGAATATAACATTGAACAAACGATCTGAACTGTTTGCGAAATGCCATCAAGCGGATAAATTCCTCGCGGGAAAATTCATGCGCACGCAAGCCACGAAAGTATCACACAAGAACAACGGTCAACGAGTAACGTAAGGAAACATCGAACTGAATTAGTAAGAACAGTTGCCTGAAGATTGCATAACGCATGGAGGTCGGGAATCTTCGAGTTAAGCCCTTCGAGTTAAGCCCCGGGGCTTAACTCGAATAACAATTGTTGTTGCTCGAGTTAAGCCCCGACTTTGGAAGTATGTCAACGAGGCAATATTAAATTGTCAAATTTTCAATACAAAATAGCCAAAACACAGACATTTCTCCCGAAAAGAACGTATAAATCGCTAATGTAACACGACTATAAAAAACAATCACAACTATTATATCGTTAACACTATTTTAGGTTTTTCATACTTTTGGCGGTTCGTTTATCCACACCAGCACTTGTGGTGTCGTGGACTCGTGGTCACCACGCTTGCCTTTCAAGCTGGGAGACCTGGGTTCAATCCTTGGTCGGACCTCTACTTATTGCACTCGTTGAGTCGTTGACATACTTCAAAAGTCGGGGCTTAACTCGAGCAACAACAATTTTGTCAAACTTCGAGTTAAGCCCCCGGGCTTAACTCGAATGATCCAAATCGTGTTACGTTCTTCGAGTTAAGCCCTTTTTGGAAAAGGGCGTGGTCGGGGCAAAAAAGGGCGTGGTCGGGGCTTAACTCGAAAAGGGCTTAACTCGAGGGGCTTAACTCGAAGGGCTTAACTCGAAGATTCCCGACCTCAACGCATGAAACTTTAAGTAGCAACAATTATACTGTTTTAAGATTAAATATATATATGTATATTTGTTTATCTCAAAATATTTCTATCGCTACTTAAAGTTTCATGCCTCTTGCAAGGCAATCATCAGGCGACTAAAATTCAGTTCATTATAAAATGGCGTGTTCGATCGTTTGCTGCGCAAGATTAAAATTGGTCGCGCCGCGATCCAATAAAGGATCTTAAAGTTTAAGCAGATCCTAAATCAATAAACCAACATATATCCTCCTTTCATCTGACCAACAATCCTTTGATACATGTAAACCATTTTAGGAAGGCGCACTTAAGCAAAGTAATTATAATATTTCTTTGCAATATTCAATCAGTAACCCCACTGCTACCCCACCATCTATGAAACGAAAGCGCCAAAGAAACATTATATGGTTTAGCCCCCTGTTTAGTAAATCCGTAAAAACGAACATCGCTCGTAATCAGTGTTGTAAATACTCGTTACAATAGTAACGCGTTACTAATTACTAATTACTTTTTTAGTAATTTTGATGGTAATTAATTACTTTCTTTACTGAAGTAATTTGTAACGTAATTAATTACTTTTTGAAGGTAACGAGTAAAATTATCTTAAAGTAACGCACGTTACTTTTCAATTTTTATTATTTTACTTCATCTTCTCTCGCAACATTCATTGCACATAATCTAAAAAGTAATAAAACGTTTTTCTAGTCTTACCTGCCTTAAGAAGTTAAGAACTAGTGGAACCGAACTACTACGAATACGATTTTTATGCACCTATCAATGTTAAGCCCCAGGATGGGGGGGGCGGGCGACCCCAGGGGAATTTGACATTTTGAGGAATAGTTGAGTCAAATTTCCCACCCTGGTTGCCTAAAATCCATATCAAATTGCCCGTACCTGGGAAGTTTTTAAACAATATCTAGACTGAGTCAATGTAAATTACGTTGAAAATTATAAAATAATCTTTTGCCAATTCTTACTATTGGGTACACTAAAACCACCCTAACCTCTTTATCTACAACAATTGTCATGAATGTACCAACTGTGATCAGCAGCAACATGCACCCTAATTTTCCCCAAGGTGTTCAACTTCCACAGCATTCACATTAAAGTAAGCATGTCTGCATGAATGCATATTCAACAGTTATTTACATATTGGTTTTAGTTGTGTTGGAAAGAATAGATTGATAGTTCAGACCTCTAAGTATAAACTTTGTGGAAGAATAGGGGGCAAGTTTATTAACAACTTTATAAACCCTAAATTCAAGAACCCACTCTTCCAGGGGCACAGACATTGAACCTCCCCTAAAATGTATTTCACCTTCCTCAGCATGTACACCAAAATCTGGCCTTGGTCCTAGCAAGTGGGCAGTCATGGGCTGCAACCACAAGCCTTCCAAATGTTGTGGGACTAGCAGTGTTGTATATTTTTGGCTGCAGCTGACACTGGACCCCAAGGTTATGGTATGGGCACAGCAAGCTTGGTTCTTATGAACAGCCCCTAAATAATTATAGGAGAACTACATTATATCATGGGACAAAGGGCTGTTTATTAACAACTTTCAACAATCACTGGTAGTCACTACTTACTGTCTGGAGTAGTGGGCAGACAAAGGACTTTGCATATAATATATTTTCAGTTTTGACGTCATTTTACGACGAGGGAATGAACTCCGCAGCGAAGGAGAAGCGAGATTTAATACTGAAAGCTTCTGATCAGGCAGGAACCAGTTACGAAAAAGTTAAGGTAAGAGAATAGTAACGAAATAATATAGAACATTTTCAGGCTGCTTATCAGTTTATATCCTGCCATCATGTAATTATATAACGAATTATCAATTATGATATTTATTAATTTAATCATGTTGAGAAAGTTTGAAATTAAAGTTGATATTTATACGTTTAAGCTATACTTATAAAGTATACTTGGTAGGAACGCTGCAAGAGCAGGGATTCATTTTAATATTTGCATAAAATATGTTGTTTATACGAAAATACACGAAATACGAACATTGAAATTTTAACATGGCCGACCATCACCACCATGATATTAATAATCAGTTTGGCTTGTTTAAACTTTCTCAACGTTTTATAGTACACTGAAACTAGTGGAACTAATGTGTTGTGGCCAGGGTCTTAGACTTTATATTGCAACAACAAGAAAACCATAGGTATAGTCAATATGAAAGTATATTTAAATATTGTCAATTGATATCTGGTCATTTTTCCTCTGCATCATTTTGCTCTCAACTCAAAGTTTTTCGCTTTGAATGAATATGGGGTGATACAATTTTCAGTTGGGAGTGAGACAATTGTGAGTTTTAATGGGGGTGAAACTATGGGGGGGGGAATGACTGCAGTATGTTTGTAAATTGTGAGGTAAAGTGTGACCTATGGCTATTGCAGTTGCTTTTTAATTTACAGATAGTAAACAGTTAAAAACAAATTATGTTTTAATGAAAACTATTTATTCCTTTGTTGTAGAAATGGATTAGGAATGGGCAAAGAAAAAGAAAATTAATGGAAAGAATGCACAATGAAAATTTGTCAGAAACAGAAAGTGTCACAAAAGGACCTCCCATAAAACGCATGTCTTCAGGTTACAATGTATTTACATCGAAAATGCTGAGTTCAGCATGTATTTATACACCATACTCTTGCCCTCACCAAGCGCATGTGGTACAATACTCAGACACATGCGCATCCAGAGTGGGGGCCAGAGTGCTCAAATGACCACAAGGGAAGTGAGCTTTTGCATTATAGCTTATAGCCACCAATTAACCTCACAGAGTGCTCAACAACACAAAGTGAAGGAGCATATATAGTCAAATCTGCAGACATGCATGTTTCGCCGTTCAACGGCTCGTCAGTGCAGCTTGTAACGCAGTCTAGATGCGAGTGACTTCGTATTTATACACCATACTCTTGCCCTCACCAAGCGCATGTGGTACAATACTCAGACACATGCGCATCACTTCTTGGGGCCAGAGTGCTCAAACGACCACAAGGGAAGTGAGCTTTTGCATTATAGCTTATAGTCACCAATTAACCTCACAGAGTGCTCAACAACACAAAGTGAATGAGCATATATAGTCAATTATTATATATATATATATATAATAATATAATTTTCAAATTATCAGAAAATGAATTTCAAATTATCAGAAAATGAAAACGTTTCACTCAAATTCTTAAGTTTCAAATTCTGGGGTCATTCATTTTTCGCAATTTCGAAAAATGAGAAATGAAAATAACGGTTGCTTATTTTCTATTTTTGCGTGCAACCCAGTTTACTTTATATTCACATTCTTTCAAAATGGCGGCACTAGAAGTTCTTGTGAGTGTTGAAGCTGTTCGTGAACTTTCCCGAAATCATACGCTAGAAGAAGTTGCTGATAATTTACAGATGATGTTTCCAAATCAGAGAGGGTTAAAAGTATAAAACGATTTTGTGAAAAACATGGAATACGAAAGAGAAATTGTGTTACTGATGACGAACTTGATCAAATTGTCCAAGCATCTGTACAACAGGTAACAATTTAATATGCATAGAATAACATACTTCGATCACGATGCGTCTACTATTGAAATTCATAAGATGTAGTATGATATAATCCGTGGTAGTCTCATGTTACAGGTGATGTTGCAGGTTGGCCCTGTGTATGGTCGAAAGATGATGAAGGGTTACATAGATGCCTCTGCAGCAGGGCAGTCAGTGGCTTCGGAAAAAAGAATCGGTCAATCTCTTGCGCGTGTTGCACCAGAACATCATGAAAGAAGAAGACATGATGTGGCACGCTTGACTAATCCAATACCATATACTGCCAATTATTTTGGACACAAATTACATGTGGATCAAAATGAGAAACTTGTAATGTATGGGGTAACCCATGTATGTTCTATAGATAGCTTTTCGAAGTATGTTCCAGCTTACTGCACAATGTCTGTAAAGAACAATCTCATTATATACGAAAGAATTTACAGGTAGGTTTGTCAGAGGTACAACCTCGCACTTAAGCGGCAATATACAAATTGCCTGGACACGAAGTTTAATCATGAAAGTTAATATTTAACTTAATCTGCCACTTTTGTAGATCTATTTTACTAGAAGAAGGTTTATTCGATCAAGTTAGAGTTGACCATGGGAAGGAATTTTATTTATTGCTGTTCGTTCAAGAATCACTTGCCCACCTTCGAAACAATCGGCAGATGGATCCCCAGCGACAGGTACATTTAATTATTTAAATAATTTCCTTCAATCAACCTGACAAAAGATTTGGAATGTTTTTCCAGGTGGTTTAAGCCCAGAGAAAAAAGTAAAAGTTACATTGTTAACAAGGTAGTTAATACAGTTACAGTACATAATACAATTTAATACTAAACAATCACAAAAGACACTTGACAGCTCCCAGAGTGATTAACCGAAAATTTAGTCCATTGGTCCTTGGCATAAGACGTCCATGCGGTCTCGTCTACAATTTTTTCTTAAAATTTGCTCATTAATAATTCTTGAGATATTTTGTATACAAACAAACAATAAGGTTTGCTAGCAAACATACAGACAGACGATATAATTTTGTGATAACGCGTTAAAAACTATCAATTTTATTGCTAGAATTTGCCGATAGAGAGGTTCTGGGTTGAAGTTAACAGCCGTGTTAACTACCCAATAAAACAATCTCTGGTTTCTATGGAAGAAGACAATTTTATTGACATGCAGTGCAATCAGACGAAGTTCTTTGTCTCACAAGTAACCCAAAGATTAGCTTATTTTGGATTACAAAGAACCGTTCAGGCATGGAACAATCATCCTATTCCAGGTATATGCATAATATACACTAAAACTACTACGAATGACTCGCAAATCCGAGCCTGCAACTCTTACCATGCATTAAAAGCGTGCTAATTAGATGTTATTCTTCGATTTTTTTGCATAGACAGGCACATGACAATCAACGTGTGAAATTCATTGATTATTTACTTACATAAAAAAACTGCATGGAAGTGCTAGCATACCACATGTTAACCAGAAATGAGTTGTGTCTTTAATGCATTAATTGAGTACTGGATTTTGTGTGTGTGTGTGTGTGTGTGTGTGTGTGTGTACAGTGAAGTTGCATAAATTTGTTGTATTAGTAATAATCAGTAGTCATTAGTTTCTTTGTTATACTGTATACGTTCTTTCTCTGAAGGGAAAGGTAAACCTATTGATTGCAGGGCTCAAGCGAATCATACCACCAGAGTACCACCACATCTTGTACCAGAAGTAGAAGCTGCTGCCACCAATTATGAAGCAATGGGAGGGCAATTAACCAGGTTTCCTTCCTTTGGTACTGATCCTTTAACTGGCAATCCCGAACGGCAACAGAGAAGAGACAAAAATTTTGAAGCCCAATTCGACATTGCTGCTGTATTTGGAAGCATTGTAAATGGCGTAGATGCACCATTTAGGTTAGCCATTCACCGATTTTCAACTATTTCAAGAGAAATGGTCGAGGTATGATCTTCATGTGGCATTTATTATAAAAAATGTCAAACAACATGTCAACAAGTTAACTCAACTGTGTGCTAAAGTAACTAGCTCGAAATAGCAGCAGATACTGCCTATTGGTGGGTTTACTAAGCGTCATAAGGCAGCAAATAGTGGTCAACCGAAAATTTTAAAAGTTAAATTTTGTACTGTCGTATTTAATTTAAAATTAAAAGAAATGAGAGATGTAGTGTAATTTACAGGCTACTATAATCTATATAAAGCGTTAAATTTTTGGAAATTTGACCACCATTTGATGCCCTTTGACGTCATGTATAACCCACCAATTAGGCGTTATGTTTAAACCAGTTCAGTTCAGGTTTTATAAGATTTCCACCATACTCGTAGTTAAATGTCGTGTTGACCATCATCAGTCCTCCACTATGAGCTTTGTCAGTATATCATCAAACCCTCTAATTGTGTAAATCAAAGACTTCCCAGAACTACTTCTGCATTTTGGACAATTTTCGTTGTCTTTATACCATTGGTCCAAACACGAACTGCAACCAATAATAGATCCACAGCAACCACCAAATTTCATTTCCGGTCTGGAGGTTTCATGGCATACAACGCATTTGACTAGATCTTTGACCTCAGTTACAAACCATGTATCTTTCATTTTCTCGTTCATAAAGGCTTGAATGTCTGCTGTTTGAGTTTCTAAAGCGCTGAGTATTTTTGTAAACATTTCCTCCGCTGTATATAAATAAATTGAAGTTAATTAAAAGAGTGTTAATATCTAGGTTTTCTGCAGAAATATCGCGATAATTTTTCAACCCTATGCATGCCTTCTATATGAAAGCCCGGATGGTAGTCATATATTTCAAGATTATTTTATTATTATGACAACTTTCAAACTGATTTTTAAATAAGTGACTTTTCCCTTTTAGTCAATAGATCAGGTAATGTTATGTTTCATGAAATAGGTTATTATGATCTATCTTTATACCCTCGCCAGAGCCTTTGATTGTTTTTTCATTATCTTCAACTAACACAACAGATTCCGGTTCTTTCTTTGGTTTATATGAGCTCCACAGCTAAGATTTTACGAGCGGTCGTTTTCCAAAATGTTAGCCCTTTAAAAAATACAATTGTAATCAATTTACTAACAAGGCACGCAAAGGTATTTTAATTCAGCTCTGACTAAATATTAGAAAGCGGTTTGAATGAGCAGAGACTTCAAATGTCAGTGCACATACCTCTTGTTGCTGCAGAATCCTCAATAGGTAAACCATTTGCAGTGGTTAGAACAATACAATCTTTTTTGAATTCCTCTTCACACTGTTTTTTAATGAACTCAACATTTGCCATTTCATCATTGATTACGATGTACAATTGCCTAGTGGGATTTTTAATCTTCCCGTCTTTCAAAAAGGCGTACGTGACTTTTAATGTATAGCTTTGAAGTCGTGGCTTTTTAGCTCTATTAGGAAGATTTGTTGACGGTATGACAGAGCTAAATAAAAGAGAAGCCATGAAATAGTACTATTAATCCCTAATTGTACGAGCAACATCGCATGATTACTTGTTTATTATTAGCATGACAAAATTTCCGCCATTTTGTTTGTTTTGGGAAAATCATTAATTGTACTGCAGTACAATTAATTAAATAATTGTACTCCTCTCAACCAATCAGCATCCAGTAATTTTATCATGCTAATAATAAATACCGTTACACTACGCAAAGCAGCGGGACAATCGAAAAATTATCTTCGAAAAATTATCAATTGAAATCGCATTTTATCCACTTTGGAGATTGATTGCAAAACTTCAGAATTTTCAAAACCAACCGCAACTCAACACTGTGGTCAAACGTTTGCGCATGCGTGACTTATTTCGTATTCCGTGTCAACGAAATGTCAACAACCAGAAACAGGAGACAGGCGAAAAGTATAGCATTACCGGTTCACAAAGCTCTAGCAAAAAAAGTAAACAAAATTACGAAGGGATAAACTCAGAAAAACTTTCTTTTATCACAAGGATTCTCTACCTTATATTTTCAGCCATTTTCTTATAATTTCTGTTTTTGTTCAGCCCGCACTCCTTTGTATACAATGTATGTTTACTTTTCCCGCTTTTCTGAAACTTCGCTCATGCGCATAACGTTTGAGCAACTCTGACAGGTCGCGCCAGTTACATGTAAAGGGAGACCCAGCCGATGGCGGCCAGCTGTGTTCAACGCAAATATTAAGCTAAAAATGGTTGAATTGCTGTCAAGAACATCGTTTTGTTCTTGTTTGAAGTTGTCTAACGAAAAACATTAAGTTTTCGACGCTATGAAGAACATACGGTTGAAACATTTCCGGTTGAAACTTGACAAATTTCGACAGGTAATTTTAAAAACAATTTTGTTCGTAATGATACAAGAAAGGCGCATAAGTAAACTAAATACCTGCTCCGTCAATAAAGTACAGTATGTGTCGTCAAATACTTAAATCAAATGTGAATCATTTTAACTCGAGATCTCGGCATAGAAGCTAGTTAATTCTTAGCCTGTGCACAGACGCGACGCTCCCCTTTGAAAACTAATATATTTCGATCACGCAACGTTAGATTTCGACGATTTTGTTGTTTTTCTTGCTATAATTACAAGAAAAATAATTGCTTTAATAACAAAATCGGTATTTGATTGTAAACAACCGTAAAAAATAGGTAAGGATCGTGAAATTAAAGGGCGAATTTCCAAGTTTTGTCTTCTTATGAAAGTATAATCGATATCACACATTTAATATGGAAAATCCACGTGACGAGAACACATTTCGTGTTCTCAATACACAGACCATGTCTCTCCGATTTCATGAGGTAGACATGGGCTGTATACACAGGCTATGAATTCTCAGTCTGAAAGGCAATTACAGGGAAAATCCCGCATTTCTGCACTACTTAAAAGTCAGATATTCTCAACTTTTAATACTGTACTGTAGTATACTTAACCTGAACATTGCGGAGTAAGGTTTAGATTCTTTAAAACTGTTTGAAGTAGATGGCGTATGACCAGTTTGAGACTCCGTCCCCTCAACAATAATAAAACTTCCATCACTGAACGATCTAAAGTCAAAACGGCCATCCTTGTTTGGCCATTCAGTTTGATCGTTGAATTCATCAACAATGTGCACGCTACTTTGTTCGAGCTGTAAATAAACAGTAGTATTATATATAGTCATACATGTAGGTCAAAACAACGTTGTATTAAAACCTAATATTTTACATTCACTACTAAAGTGTAAAACTATTTGCTCAATAACAAATAAGTAAATTTGCAAATTACAAGATATTAAACATACAAGATTGCAATCGAAAGTACTGCAGTATATGTTACAGATTTACATGTAATTTAGCGATTTCCGTATGATTCAAACCATATGAATATGCTGAGATATGCAGATTTACCACCAGCATTTTCTAGCATAATAGCATTTACTAACATCAGGCAATATACATACTTTATTATTTATCATCGAAACTTTCATGCTTTCATGCACACGTTAAAATTTCTTAGCAGATTAATCGCCACTAGGCACTAACCTGAAACATAAGTGACGGTCTTTCCGCGTTTATTTGCGATCGTCGCAACTTTCTTTCTACCCTCTGTGACGCTTCGCCTCGACTGCCCCTCACAAATACTGTGAAACTTGGCTCAGAAATACTGACTTGCGGAGCAAAATCGTCAATATCTGAGAAGCTCATCATGTCATCATCCATGGCGTAAAACAACAACAAATTACCAGACTACCAGTACAAAACTATACTAACTAATCTACGTACAGTCATGTCCCAATTTACCCGCTAAACTGCTTCCTCGTGGTAAAATATACCGACCTACGTAGTTCATTTTTTTCTTTTAAAAAATAAAAAATAAACAAATATTTTTATTTCTCATTTTTCGAAATTGCGAAAAATGAATGACCCCAGAATTTGAAACTTAAGAATTTGAGTGAAACGTTTTCATTTTCCGATAATTTGAAATTTAAAAAATTAAATTTTTAATGATTTTTGTTCAATTTTAAGCAATTTTCATTTTTCAAAACTGTAAAAAAATGAATGACCCTAAGACCCACGGATTACCTTGCCAAGTTCACTTTTCGCGGGGTTAATCAAACAACACTTTGGGTTCGACTCAAAGTTCTCTTTGTGGTCTTTTAGAGTGATAAATGCTTCTCGTTTTGCTATTGTATCAACGCGATTTCCAATTGCAAGTTTGTTAGTGATCTGTTTTAAGATGTCATTGGTAATATTTTCATTTCCAATCTTGTAAGTTTTTGTAATGTTTTCGTTGAGGAGTTTAGTATATGAACTTGGTGGAGCTTTGTAAATATTTCGCGTCTTATCTGCAAACACAAAGACATCTTTTGACGAGTTTACTTCATTGATATCTTCCTGAACCGTATTTAGGAAAGGATCGTTGACTTTACGGAAAGAAACTTTGTCAATCATTTGGACAATGTCTTCTTCAAACGCTTTCATAGCGCTAACATTCGGTGCACACTTGTTTGATGGTAATCCAAACATATTTTTATCATTACCTCTGCTTCCATTCAGAAAAAAGGTTGCTTTCCATCTCATGCGATGAACCACACTTTCTACCTTTTCAATTAAACGCCTTTGGTATTGATTCTGCGACGGCAAAACAATGTTCTTCAACGAGTAGTTGAACCGAATTCTATGCATTTTAAAATCGATGTGTCTACACCAAGTAGAGTGAACAACTGAAATCTCAGGTGCGAATAATAATAATTGTTTTGTAACTGTTGTAGGCAGAAGAGTGCTAAACACAAAAATTATTGTAGAGCTAAATATATATATATATAGCTAAATGAGACGGAATTGTCCAAATATGTTTGGAAATTGAAACAAGAAGATAAGGATTATAATATAAAGTGGTCAATTAAAAAGCGTACGCCTTCATATGCGGCCGGCGGAAAGAAATGTCTTCTTTGTCTGGAAGAAAAATTGTGCTTGCTAAAGGCAAAAAGGAATATAACATTGAACAAACGATCTGAACTGTTTGCGAAATGCCATCAAGCGGATAAATTCCTCGCGGGAAAATTCATGCGCACGCAAGCCACGAAAGTATCACACAAGAACAACGGTCAACGAGTAACGTAAGGAAACATCGAACTGAATTAGTAAGAACAGTTGCCTGAAGATTGCATAACGCATGGAGGTCGGGAATCTTCGAGTTAAGCCCTTCGAGTTAAGCCCCTCGAGTTAAGCCCCGACCACGCCCTTTTTCGCCCCGACCACGCCCTTTTTCAAAAAGGGCTTAACTCGAAGAACGAAACACGATTTGGGTTATTCGAGTTAAGCCCCGGGGCTTAACTCGAATAACAATTGTTGTTGCTCGAGTTAAGCCCCGACTTTGGAAGTATGTCAACGAGGCAATATTAAATTGTCAAATTTTCAATACAAAATAGCCAAAACACAGACATTTCTCCCGAAAAGAACGTATAAATCGCTAATGTAACACGACTATAAAAAACAATCACAACTATTATATCGTTAACACTATTTTAGGTTTTTCATACTTTTGGCGGTTCGTTTATCCACACCAGCACTTGTGGTGTCGTGGACTCGTGGTCACCACGCTTGCCTTTCAAGCTGGGAGACCTGGGTTCAATCCTTGGTCGGACCTCTACTTATTGCACTCGTTGAGTCGTTGACATACTTCAAAAGTCGGGGCTTAACTCGAGCAACAACAATTTTGTCAAACTTCGAGTTAAGCCCCCGGGCTTAACTCGAATGATCCAAATCGTGTTACGTTCTTCGAGTTAAGCCCTTTTTGGAAAAGGGCGTGGTCGGGGCAAAAAAGGGCGTGGTCGGGGCTTAACTCGAAAAGGGCTTAACTCGAGGGGCTTAACTCGAAGGGCTTAACTCGAAGATTCCCGACCTCAACGCATGAAACTTTAAGTAGCAACAATTATACTGTTTTAAGATTAAATATATATATGTATATTTGTTTATCTCAAAATATTTCTATCGCTACTTAAAGTTTCATGCCTCTTGCAAGGCAATCATCAGGCGACTAAAATTCAGTTCATTATAAAATGGCGTGTTCGATCGTTTGCTGCCGCGCATTAAAATTGGTCGCGCCCGCGATCCAATAAAGGATCTTAAAGTTTAAGCAGATCCCTAAATCAATAAACCAACATATATCCTCCCTTTCATCTGACCAACAATCCTTTGATACATGTAAACCATTTTAGGAAGGCGCACTTAAGCAAAGTAATTATAATATTTCTTTGCAATATTCAATCAGTAACCCCACTGCTACCCCACCATCTATGAAACGAAAGCGCCAAAGAAACATTATATGGTTTAGCCCCCTGTTTAGTAAATCCGTAAAAACGAACATCGCTCGTAATCAGTGTTGTAAATACTCGTTACAATAGTAACGCGTTACTAATTACTAATTACTTTTTTAGTAATTTTGATGGTAATTAATTACTTTCTTTACTGAAGTAATTTGTAACGTAATTAATTACTTTTTGAAGGTAACGAGTAAAATTATCTTAAAGTAACGCACGTTACTTTTCAATTTTTATTATTTTACTTCATCTTCTCTCGCAACATTCATTGCACATAATCTAAAAAGTAATAAAACGTTTTTCTAGTCTTACCTGCCTTAAGAAGTTAAGAACTAGTGGAACCGAACTACTACGAATACGATTTTTATGCACCTATCAATGTTAAGCCCCAGGATGGGGGGGGCGGGCGACCCCAGGGGAATTTGACATTTTGAGGAATAGTTGAGTCAAATTTCCCACCCTGGTTGCCTAAAATCCATATCAAATTGCCCGTACCTGGGAAGTTTTTAAACAATATCTAGACTGAGTCAATGTAAATTACGTTGAAAATTATAAAATAATCAAGGAACACGTTGTTTAATATATATAACATGTTTAATATGTGTTACAAGAGGCAATTTTTGCTGCAACTTGCAACACAATTTCTGTCACAGCCATGTTATGTAGAAAAGTATTCAAAAAACTGTGAACATGTGAACATCTTTTACACCACTATTGTATGAAAAAATCGACATTGTAAAACGTAGTCCAAGCTTTCTGCGAATACTTTTTACATAACATGGCTGTGTCCGAAATTGCGTTGCAAGTTGCGGATAACAATGGCCTGATGGCCTTTTGTTTTTTATTAAAATATAAAATTGTAATATTCATGAATAACAATATCTAAATTGTAACACAATATATACAATGCCAAAACAAGTCATCTACTTCTTCTAATGGGTCTAAGTCACTAAATGCACACTGCTGGTGAAACCACAAGTTGCACTCATCACATTGGATCCAGTCGATGTCACCATTAGCATTATCGGAGTCACAAGGTGGATCTTCTTGCTTGCACTGCTGGCAAATGGCAGACTCCTTGAGTGCAAGAAGATGAAAAATATGAGTAATGCAGTATAAATTTTGCAAGTACATACAATGGAAAATGATCTAATGAAAGGGACACAGACAACAATCTTGTTAAAAATAAATCATGAATCATAAAACTTTGATAAATTGTGGTCCAGTTTACTTTAAGAAAGTAGATATATACATGAAGTAGTTTACCCCTGTGCTCTTGCTCTTCTTTTTTCTCCCCTCAGCCTTTTCTTTCCTTGTTTTCGCTGCTTTAGCTGCTCCTCTTTTTCTGTTTTCCTTCACAGTTTGTAAATGTTCAAACCACATTGTTACCTTAAAGTGTGAATAACCTTATGTCATGTTATTCAGTTATTCCATTTCAATAATTGTATAATATCAAGTTCTATTTTACACAAATACAGTACCTTATCAAGGGGCAGCAAGACTTTTGTTGCAGCTCCTTCAACTAATTCTTTCCAATTAGGGGCGGACAAAAAAAGATCTTTAAGGACCTCTGTTGGAGGGGGCAATTTGTCCACTTTCATATTCGCAATAACCTTAGGAAATAGTACATCTGGTTTTAGATAATGTCCTGCACACGACTCCTTGCATTCTATACAGTTTGGATTTCCAAAGGGTCTATATAAAAAATAAAAATTGTTTTGTTTAGTAGATTTTTAACTTTTAACAATCTATTTACAGTAGTATCGGTATAAATGCCTCATTTTGACTTGCTGAGATTTTAAACTAGGTTTTCTGAGGTACATGTAAGGTTCCATGCATGTCTTGGGAAAAGATGGTTTATGTAAATAAGATGAAACAGAATCTACTTGCAGAGTCTCTGGCTCATTATTTACAAATATTGTACACTAGACAAGTTTAAATTCAATACAATGGAAAATCCATAATTATAACTATTTCATTTTCTACATTTCGATTAATTATTTATGGCATTTCCTGGCATTGTATTGTATTTAATCAAACTTCTCTATGGTTTATACTGTATGTATGTATTTCACTAATTATGGTTCTCACCTGTCAGGGTCTTGTACAGGAAGAGGAGTGTAACTAAGTGGGGGACCTCCTTCGTACCATGTTGGCTCTTTCACTGGTTTGCCCTTCTGGCAAAGTGGATGTATGCAATCTTTCTTGTAACATAGATTTAAGTGGAAAATGTACTTGGATGGCAAACCAGGCATACGATGACGTTTCTTTAACTCACAAATGTCATTGATCCACTTGTACTCTGCCGGATGTTCTTGCTTAAGCTGTTGTATCTCACCAGGTTTACCTTTCAAGAATATTTTTACCATCTCTCTTATGCGTTGGTTTTCTGAACTACTTGTACCTTTGTAAAGGTGAATGACAGTGTTTGCACAGGAACATCTGTTCACTCTATCAATATAAACATCAATCACATCACTTAGGTTTTCTTTCAGCTTATCTTCATTTACTTTTCCACTAGATGACTGCATGCATGACCCATTCAGTGTTGAAGGTATGAAAAGGTTAGTGTGTGCCAGGGCAAGGCACCCATTTTGTAGTTCGACTCTATTCCTATTACTTGAACCACTGTCCCTCGTTGTCAAGAGCAACACTTGAGATGCTGTTTTTAAGTGGTAGTTTGTCCACCAAAACTGAACTTCTACATGTGCTGGACCTTCATCATGTCCACCGTCTACGCGTATACAGATTTTACTTTTTCTATCCTTTTTCACAGGATTAAAAAATGCTGGTTTAACGTCTTCACAAGTCTCAACAACATCCAAATCATGTGCATGTTGAGCGGGATTTTTGCTGTGGAGAGGTGCAGCTTTAACAATCCCAGCACATAATTCACCTGTTGTTTCAGTTCCTAAGAAGTTGTAGGATGTTGTTTGAAGTTTAGATGGATATGCATTGACATAATCAGTCTTTGTTGTCAGTGGTACTTCCGCCGCGATGCACAAAGTAGCATGCTTGTTATGTGTGGCAAGAGTATCTAACCTGAAACCAGCTTGGTCATCTCGATTGATGTTTAGAATGTCTGTCCCATCAGTTAGTTGCAAAGCATCAAGACCCCTGTAGAATGCAGCAGACCAATGTTGGTCTGGGTTATACCGAAGTGTAAAGCCTTTCCTTGCTCTTCTGCATGTCACCTTTGCAACCCCTTTGTAGCGCTTTGCTGATTGCCGACGTTTATTCCTGGCCACACAAAGTTGGACCACTGTCCCAAATCCAAACTTTCTCTTGTAAACTTTCTGTAAATGCTCTTTGATTCCGTTGAATGTTGCCTTTTTCTTTAGTTTACGATTCCCATCAAATGTAATGAGGCCAGTCCTTCGCCAGCTGTCAGCACCAGCTCCAGTACTCTTCACGTAATTTTCAATTGTGTTTCCTATATCTGGGCACTCTTTGAGAATTTTCCCAACCACTTTTCCTCGTTTGCGTCTAAGAAATCTGGCTTCTGCTATTTTCTTTGCTGCCTTTCGTTTAGCTTTCCGACGAAAGCACTTCACCTTTTCGGCAAGAATTACCTTTGCTTCAGGTTGTAATGGATCATGTAATGTTCCCCAATCCACTGCATCATCTTCACCTTCTGACTGAATGTCTTCATCATCCACTTCAAACGTATTTTCTTCCAGCCTCTCTTTAAGAAGGAATGCCTGCCTGCTTTGCTCAATAAGATATTTTTCTTGCTCATCCTGTTTGAGAAGATGAAGTTGTTCACTAAAGTCCAGTAGTAGCTGATTAAAAGCATCTTTCGTCTGGTTTTCCATCTTGCTACTGATAACATCAACAAACTCAAACCAGTTCAGTTTACAAGACCTCAATACATCCATGAGTTGTTCGGGGTTTTGATTGATACAACCAGACTCGTGAGTAGTTGATAGATTACTGATCAAGCAATGTGGATCAACTGTAGAGCTTGATGTCTTTGGTAAAACTAATGACTGAGGTTCCAATGGGTTTGCATTGTTTGTATTGTTACTGACACTGTCTGGGATGTTACATGTATCTTCATTATCAGTCTCACTTTCATCATCTCCTGTTTCATCATCACTTTCCACTTCAATTCCAAACGACTTCAGTACAGCTGTCTCTTGAATATTGGCAATATTCTCAAATGCTTCCCTGATTTCTCTGGCTTCCCTTAAAGCATTTTCTACACGTATATTTCTCTTTCCTAAATTTTCAAAACCATACAACTTCCTCAGTTTTGAATTGCTTTGCCCAGATGCACGTGCTATAGTAAATGTCATCCTTTCTCTTTCGGCATCAGATTCGGCAGCTGCTAGGAGCTCCTTCACACATGCCTTGGGTAGGTAATTATTACCTTGACATCCATACTTAGCTTCAGATTCTACTCTGTTTAGCAGACTACTTGCTAGTGTCAAATTATTACTCTTTGAAACTAGGTATATCACATTGTTTTTGCTTTCCTGAATTCGGATTGCAGCAAGAGGCATTTGCAACAGTTTCCGTTTAGCATCTTTCGCTTTGTACTTCACTTCTGGACTGGTCAGATGGAAAGCTTCGTTTAATTTCATAAAACCATTCTTGGCAATAATTTTTGCAACATTTATTAAACCAACACATAATTTGCAAGGTTGACTGTGTTCGGATTGACACAATTTCTCTCGTGTAATAATGTAATTTTCCAAAGTAAATCCTTCTAAACTTGACACATCAATATAATTGTCAACTTTTATGTAATCCGACAGAGTTTTAAAACTCTTCAACAACAATACATCATCTCCAAGCCCTCTCAAATCAATATTTTCATGAGAGGGCTTTACAAGAAATCCTGCTCTAAATGTATGGCATTTATTTCTGCCAATTCACCATCCAATTGTATACTGCTATTGCTCTCACTGGTTTGATTTTGACAACCCACTGTTTGGTCAGGTTGGTTCTTCTCACTAACCTTTTCCACTTCCACATCTATAGTTGCTTCCTTATTCTTCAATTGATTCATACTTTGAAACAATGTTGGTTGGTTCTTTTGAGGCTCTTTGCTAGCATTCCCTCCCTTCTTCTTCTTGGCATACCATTTTGATTTCTTCTGTTTTTCTTGGAATGTCTGTAATTCTTGCTGGAGGTCATGTACTTCTTTCCTCAAGATATTCATTTCGCTTTGCAGTCTCTCACACACTTCCCAGTCCTTAGATGCTTGTGCTTTTACTTGGTGTAAATTTTTATATTTCATTTGCTTCTGCTTTCCCTCAATATCTTCAGTAAGCTTTGCCATATGATCTTCTCTGGAGGATTCATTTGTGTACTTTCGCTTCGATACTGCTGTCGGTTGCTCAGTCGAGTTTGCCCGTGATTTACCTTTCTTAAATACAAAGGTGCTGTCACACCTAACTTGCTCCTTGGCTCTTTCATACAAAACATCTCTTTTGTTGAGAAGGGCCGGATTTTCTATGCAGATCTTACCTGCTGCTTTGTTGACAGCTTCTTCATATTGTGTTAAAACTCTATTTGTTCCTTTTCCATATATCTTTGCAGATTCAATAATACTTTCTTCTGCACTATTGACAACATCTTCCTGTATAATAGAAAGATAATATTATACTATGCAGTATGCACCATCAATTGTTTTGACCAAATGAATACAAATACATTGCATGTAGTAAACAGGGTGTATCAGAAAAAAGTAGACAATTTTGAATAGGCTCTCAATTTCATAAATCCTTTCATGTAATAAATTTTTCTATCAATATAGATTGTTTGGGTATTTATAATGTACCGTAGAATAAACAACAAAAATACTTAAAGATAAATTTTCCAAGGCAGGGGGGTTAAATTGTCTTTTTTAGCAGAATTAAAAATGGCTTGCGCAAGTTTAAAATGCATTTCAAGTTTAAAATTGCATTGATTAATTACCTAATTTGCATATTTAATGAGAAAATGAGTAAGCCTAAATCCATCACTGTTGAAGGGCTGTTTTGACCAGTTCAATTGTCAATAAAATTGGTCAGTCTTGTTCTATATTTCGAATATTTTATATAGAAATAGAAGTGCAGCACTGAGACTTGTTAACACCTTAAACACAAGTTTTATTAGACTACCTAGTTTGAATTTAATAGCTTAAATATTGGTCACAGGCACTTTCCAACCCCCAGTCCAAAATTACTAAGGTGTCAAAAACATACATGTGATTTTATTTTTAAATATATTAGTGGTTTTATTATATTATTATATTAGAATTATTTGCAGTAGCAATCTACATCTTTTTAAGGTGAACACAAAATGGGGTAAACAGAAGCTTGTTTACCAAAAATATTTTGAAAAGGCCAAAAAATATTACCTTTAATACCAGAGTTTACATATAAACTAAATCTTTTTGAATGCTTTATTTTATCAAACCTCTATAAAATATTGCTGCCCTATTATGAACCATTGGTTATCTGAAAAGACAATCTTAATGTATTTTAACCAGTTTTTGGGAGTGTCTGCATATTAGATTTGAAAATTGGACCAAAAAAGGAAATAAAAAAGTTAGGGTTGGTTAATCAGTACCAAAAACTTACTGTAGGCAGGGTCGGGAAACTGGAAACCCACATATTTTTTTCTTTGGCCTATCTTGAATAATACTGTACTATAAGACAAACTGAATCTCTAAATCAATTCAAAACAAAAATGTAATATCTGCTGCTCAAAATCTAATTTATTATGATTTTGTTATTATTATTACCACAATTATTATTTTAATATTAATATTCATTGTTTGTTTATTTATTCATGTATCTATTGATTTACTATAATTAAATTGTCTTTGTATTTAGCTAATACATATTATAACATTATATTATAATTTTCTAGTACCATATAAATTACATCATTTATTAATTATTATATATTTATATGATCACTTAAAAGGTGGACAAGCTGCAATAAACTTTCTAATAATAAATGCATGTTTAAATTTCTCACCTTTGCTTTAGGCCCAATTTTAATTTGCCCACCACCTATTACAAGTGTTGTTTGAGAAACTTTGTTTGATCCTGTTAACACATAACAAAAATAATTATAATCTTAATCTAAAATTTGCAAGAAAGCAAAAGTGTAACATAGGCAGTGTTGCAATTAAGTAACAAAGAGAAAAGATAATAAACATCAGTCAAGGTTTTGGCAACATGTTTTACATTTATAATGATATAATATATGTAAAATACCTGTTTTTGATTATTAACTGTTTCAAAACAATACTAAAAAGTGTAAAAGGTGACTTAAAATCTAATACCTGTATAAATGTTTGTATTGATAGAATTTTCCAGTATCTCCTGACTGTCCACTACCACAGGGCTACATTGCTACAAAAGACAAAATATATTTTACACAGTGACTACAATAACTTTCAATATTGGTTAATAGCTGGATAGGCTAAAGGGTTAGGATTAAAATATTTGTGGGTAGCCTGCTCAGCCTTTAAATTTTGAGACTGCTGGTCATTTACTATACGTATTTTTCACAATGTGACCAGTTGCTGGTCAAATAATCCCAGGGTTTATTTTAATATTTAAAAAGTACATTCCATTTTGCCATTATATTTTATATATGACAACATGTTATTTTATATATGACAATATGTCACAGATAGAAACCATTGAATATTTGATGAAGTATAGTCTGTGACAAATGCCATTAATACGTTTTTATTAAATATGAATTTATTATCTTTAACAGACTTAGCTACAAATTAAAACCTTTAAAAATATTAATATTCAATATATTAAATACTTAAAAAGGTCTACCTTTGTCTTTCCTGTGTATTCATGATTGTCCACTACCATGACACGTAGCTTTTGCCGATCTCTCAACGAGCGGACATGTTCTACATCCATCCAAGTTTCCCAATCTAAGTCGTATTCTTGGAGTAAAAAATCTTGGGTATCTAATTTAAACAATTCTCTTACTTGAGAGGTTAGACAATTCAATTCCAATGATGCATCCTCTCGCTTGATCTCTAGAACTTTTCTGCTTTCTCCAAACTGAACAAGAACCTAAAACAAAACATTGTTTCATGAGATCAACAACTATTAATATGCATATTTTATATTGCATTTTTATAAATTATTCATAAACAATATTTAAATGAAAGGACTACAGCAACATAACAAACAAATCATTGGCAACATATAAGCATAAAAAATAGAAATTGATGGATTGTTATAATAACGGAATTTCACAGATTATCTTACTTTTATTTTGTCGACATCCATTGCGGCGGAGCAGCGAAGAAAGGTCAAGAAACATATTTGTTGTGACTCGTCTCCATTCCTTCTCGGGTTTCAAGATGGCGGCCATGTCAAATTTCCCAGCCCTCGGACTCTTCCATAATATCAAAATCCTTCAAAATCCCTACCCACGTTGCATATTCAGCTGTCAATTCCCCCAGGGTTGCCCGCCCCCCCCATCCTGGGGCTTAACATTGATAGGTGCATTATTTATCTGTTTACAAACGAGCCTGCAATATGTGAAATATGCGGCGTGAGCTTTCACTATTACTTCATGTATTGATATGGTTAATGTATTATCATTTTACGCGAAAGCGGGAAGCATGATTAATGATTTAGTCATTAAATATGGATGAATTTAGTCATTTGAATGAAAATGAACCAGACGATTCATGCAATTCAGACGACGATATTTTGATTCCTGATGATTGTGAAGAAAACCAAAACACAAATCCATGGCCTAATCTTGAAGAACTTTTCACATTTGTCCTCAAACAAAAAAACAATTTACATTTTAAATGTAAGTTGTGTCCATCAAGCAAAAAGTCACTATCAACATTTAGAACATCTCATTCGAACCTCAGGAAGCACATAAAGGTAAAGTACCTTCGCCTCAGTGTTTTATTTTAAGCTTCAAGCTTGTAGTCTATATCTGTCTGTAGACGTTTATGATCATGATGTCCGTCGTCAATTACATAGGCCCCATTTCGTTAACTCTTTCTTTCTTACTGCAGAGTCTTCACCCTGGCAGCTTGAAAAAGTTTAATGATTTGACTGCACCTCGTGAACCTAAACGAAAGGCTTCCAAGGAAGAAAATACAGGGAAAAGCAGTTTTAAACAAACAAAATTGTCTTGGTCCTCGCCATCAACTTCTGCGCGAGTCACTCAGTCCCATTTTGAGAATCTAGTTCTAAAATTTGTAACGGACACATTGTCACCACTGTCAGTTGTAGAACAGCAAAGTTTTAAAGAGCTGCTTTTAAGTCTCCGCCCTAATTTGGAAATGCCTTCCGCTACAAGATTACTACACATCTTGCGAAAACTAAAGAACAGGTGATGGGAAAGGTGAAAGCTGCAATGAGTAGTGTTGAATGGGTTGCAACCACAACAGATTGTTGGTCAGTTCATCACCGTTCATTTCTTGGAATTACAGCTCATTGGCTGAAACGAGAATATGCTGCTCTTGCTTGCCGTCGGCTCACTGGGACTCACAATTATCTGTTGTTGGGAAAAGAGATCTGCAAAGTTCACGATCAATTCAATATCACAGAAAGCCTTGTTGCTACTACCACAGACAATGGTTCAAATTTTGTGAAAGCATTCTGTGTTTGGCCCACGTGATGATGAAAATCTCCCCCCACACCATAGATGTGCTGCGCATACTCTCAACCTTATTGCAACAACTGATTCAGAATGCGCGGAGTTAGATTCAGCATATAAGAAGATTAGTCGATCAACATTTGCAAAGTGTCAAGCTTTGTGGAACAAATTTGGTCGCACAACCGCTGCTAATGAAATTGTGTCGGAAGAAGCTGGTCTCCAACTTATTCGCCCTTGTGCAACACGGTGGAATTCAGTGTTTGATTCAGTCGTTCGTCTAAATCGTATCTGTCGCGAGAAAGGAAATTCTGCCTTAAGTAACATCTGTCATGTTGGTCAGTAACTCGTAAATTAAGAAAAATTAAAAAGTTTTTTGAGAAAGCATCTAAGGATTCATAGGCTCATAGCTACTATGTTACTAGTAGTAGCTAGTAGGTTTAGTGTAGGTATGCACATCTAAATAAACATGTGTCTACATTTAGCTTTAAGGATACTGAATTGGAGTTCCTTGAATCCTATGAGCAAATTATGAAGCCACTAGCCCAGGCACTAGACATCCTTCAAGGTGACAAGAACACATTGTTTGGATTTCTGGTGCCTACCCTTGAAAGGCTGAAAGAAAAATTACAAAAGCGACAAACAAAGCTGATCGAGAAAAGGAGTGTCTGCATTCCACTTATGAATGCAATTCTTGATGGCATTACAAGGAGATTTTCAGTGATTCTGACTGATCCTAAAGCAATTGCCGCAGCAATTCTGATTCCATCATTAAAGGAACTATGGACAGAAAACAAAGACATTCTCGAAATAGGTTAGTAACTTTTAGAATCAAATATTCAAATTTATTAGATAATTATTTATTTAGAAGCAGCATCTTTGTAATATACTAAAATTATCACCCATGATTTTAATAGCTTTTTTACACGTTTCAGGATTGGGATATATTAGGACTTCCATTCCCAATCATGTTGATGAAGCAGTCTCAGGCCCAAGTGATGACAATAGTGATGACAATGATAATTTTTTTGCAACCAAGAAATGTTCAAAATCATCACCCCTTGAATGTTACCTTGCTTCAGATGTTGATAATGCTAGCGTTTTTCATGGAAATGCTTCACCTTTAAAGAGATTAGCTCTTAGGCTCAACACCCCATTACCAGCAAGTGCAGCGGTTGAACGCTTATTCAGCTGTGGAGGTTTGGTAATGCGGCCTCACAGAAACCGCCTTACTGATGATAACTTTGAGTCCTGTTTACTACTCAAGTTAAACAAGGAATTTTATGTGGCTCATTGAAGCATTTATATTAAGTAGTTACAATTTGATAGACGGAATAAAGTATCCATTACCATAGAAACGAAGAGCTGAGAAACAATTAAAGTTAGTTAATGTTAAAGTTAGGTTAAGTTAGTTAATACTTGAGAAATGCTGTTTATCAATTAAAGTTACATAGATATGTCAATATGTGTAGAAAGTAAAATGAAAAGTAATTTTGAAAGTAATTAGTAATTAATTACTTTTTGAAAAGTAATTAGTACATGGTAATTAATTACTTTTTCTAGTAAAGTAATTTGTAATCTAATCAATTACTTTTTAGGAGAAGTAATTGTAATTTCTACTCATTATTTTTTTTGAGTAATTTTTACAACACTGCTCGTAATTTCCTGCAACTTCTTGATAAACACTTTCCTAAAACAAATCCTCTACACAAGTTATTCAACCGGAACACAGTGAAAGTCAGTTATAGCTGTATGCCCAACGTAAAGAGCGTCATATCTCGTCATAACAACAGGTTACATTTAAGGAAAACCGCAACCAACCCAACCACTGAGAACTGCAACTGCAGGAATTGGAGTGAGTGCCTGCTGAAAAATAATTGCCAGATGAAAAGCATAGTCTATAAAGCTGAAGTAATATCCCTGTATGACAGAACAACGAAGGAATATATTGGAATGACGTCAAATTCTTCAAGGAGAGATATGGCAACCATAAGAAATCTTTTAAAAAACGAAAGATATGAAAAGGAAACGGAGTTATCAAAGTATGTGTGGAAACTGAAGAGGAGCAAAAAGGATTTTACTATATCCTGGTCCATCTTAAAGCGTGCACCCGCATATTCATCTGGTAGGAAACGTTGCAATCTATGTGTTGAGGAAAAACTATGTTTAATGAATGCAGATAGACAAAACCAACTGAATAAGAGATCGGAAATCTTCGCTAAATGTCGGCATCGCAAGAAATTTTGGGTGGGGAAATTTGAACGTGCGGGCAGCCAATGTTAATGCGCGTCAGCAAACGATCGAACACGCCATTTTATAACGAACTGAATTTTAGTCGCCTGATGATTGCCTTGCAAGAGGCATGAAACTTTAAGTAGCGATAGAAATATTTTGAGATAAACAAATAAATGGCTCTGCTGAATACCCTCAGTATTGAGCACCCTTTTATTACATACCATAATATTTACATACATAATCATGTCATGGTATTTTCTTGGTGGTGCGAATATTGTTGTCACATGGTGTGTTTCTTTTTATTATATATTCCAATGTCAAGTTGACATTTAATATGCATGCAATGGATGTATTTATGATTGCATTTCTATGTAGATGCCTGCAAAGAAATTGAATTAAAGGCAGAGAAAATGAGCTACGTTGCTTGAAAGTGGCAATCTCTTAGCGATAGTGAGCATGTTACGTGGCAGAACGAGGCCAAGAAAGTGTATAGAGTCAAGCCTTCAATGCTAACAGAAGAGGAAAAAAAAAGCAAATTGCAAAAGGAAAACAAATCTCATGACAGAGTTATATAAAATCTTGTTCCCATTGCAGTATCTATATACTGTAACTATACAGTATACAGTACTGTAAAACATAAAGTCATAAATAAACTAGTTTCATCTCGGTTCTGGTTTTGCCTTTTTTTTCAGTAAAAGATGAACAAATCAAATAATTATTATGTTCACATTAAAGAGTAGCTGGGTTTCCACACCCTCAGAGCCAATGTTAAGCTGAAAAGTCTTTATTTGACTTATACTGTATTTTATTGAGTACTAAATATCCTGTTGTGCCAAAGTCTATTGGTTGCTATCATTGATCTAATAATAGACTGGATATAGCTTCTATACCTATGAAAAATGAAGCCAAAATAATCAGCGCAAATCTACTTCCCGGTTACCACTTTGCAGCGAAAACAATATGGAGTTGTATAGGGAAATGAGTCGGCGAGGCTGGTTTTTTACAATTTTGAGGTATTTCCAAGCACTGGACTAAACTGTTGGTCTTGTAATGAAAAGAACAGGATATTTTCTTACTGTTGGAGAGATCCTTTTGTAGATTTCGATAAAAAATCACCGCTAAAGACGTTTGACAAGTTGCATATGCGAAGTCCAGTTTCGGCCAAAACTCTCTGCCAAGTGGTCTTTCATGCTGGCATTTTCACTAAACAAATACTCTGGCTAGATAGAAACTCAAGTTGAATGGATTAAACGAAAGGTAAACAACGTATAATAAGCGTTTGTCTTTCTCAATCAAGCGAAAAAGTATAGAATATCGGTGTTGCTCTCGGGTTATGTTGTGCTATGCCTATATGAACATTTATAGCAACAATAGCTTCCTATCTATGTTGGCTAATTGCATTTTGTATCTCAGATTGGAGTTTTGGTTTTTGTTCTTGACCGAAAATACATTTAAATAATATATAAATGGATTCGTTTCTAAAACAAGCTCTGTATCATTCATATTATAAACTGCTTCAAGTGTTTTTATGCAGACTGATATGATACTAAAATTGTAAAAAGGCCATGGGACATAGTTGTATGCGCTCAATCATAATTTGATTTGCAAACTTTTAAATAGTTGTTGGTTCCTAAAGGAACTGGTTTTTTCTTCTTTCACATTGAGGAGACACAGTGAGCTTTCTACACCAATCCGATACACTACTTCATTCCGTTCCTATGTATTAAAGTGGATAGTTTCATCACTGCGATTCACTGGTGATTAAACAAGACAAGTTTATTCAACTTCATTCTCACTTTGTTTTTAGAAACCACTTCCATGGCTGTTTTTCCAAGTTAGTAGAAGCAGACTTTACTATAACACTCTGATATAATCTTTATCAACTTGAACATGTGGTTATGAT
This sequence comes from Trachythela sp. YZ-2020, assembly GCA_016169945.1. NCBI lineage: Eukaryota > Metazoa > Cnidaria > Anthozoa > Malacalcyonacea > Clavulariidae > Trachythela > Trachythela sp. YZ-2020. Next base: position 804,224 of record JADLSH010000168.1, on the reverse strand, counting down.
ACTCTGTCTAACACCAGATAATTCTACTTGTCAAGGGAAGCATTATGCACCTTTAATGGGTTAAGTAGTAGAACTCTGTGCATTTTTTATGAAACATGAAGTAGCATGTCAACCATCTTGGTAGTTTTGAAATGACCTCAAAGAAGCCAAATCGCCAAGCACTAATATTTAATGACCAGTATTTGTTACCAACAAGGAAATGCATGAGAACAACCAACAGAGCACACAAAACAACCAGTTGCAGTCTATGGTACTCTTATGTATGTGGGAAAGTGATATATTTCCACACTTAATTTGCATACATGTAATGTATACTTTATGGAAAATGTCAACCTTTTGCCAACCCCACCCATGGCCTTCTCTCCCTTCTGCAAGAAACCCTGAAAATGTTAGACTATGGAATATTACAGGAGAGGAGAGCAGCTCACCAAAATTTACTAGGGGTCTTAATCTGGTGAGGGAAGACCATGGGCATGGTACAGTAAAAAGATAATTATCAGTTTATCCATACTATGTTAAAACAACTAATTTTTATACAGCATCATTAAAAATGTGAGTCACGTAGCTATTCATGTTCATATGATTACAAAATGTTCATCTACTTTGGAAAAGGAACAGAGAATTTATGATACAGTCACTTGGATTATCCACCAAACCCAGTATTCTAGTTCAACCAAGTGAAGTGCAAAAAATCTTTAACGCTTATTATACATTGCTTACCTTTCGTTTAATCCATTCGAATTGAGTTTCTATCGAGCCAGAGTATTTGTTTAGCGAAAATGCCAGCATGAAAAACCACTTGGCAGAGAGTTTTGGCCGAAAATGGACTTCGTGTATGCAACTTGTCAAACGTCTTTAGCGGTGACTTTTTACCGAAATCTACAAAACTATCTCTCCAAAAGTAAGAAAATATCCTGTTCTTTTCATTACAAGACGAACGGTTTAGTCCAGCGCTTGGAAATGCCTCAAAATTGTGAAAAACCAGCCTTGCCGACTCATTTCCCTATACAACTGCATATTGTTTTCGCTGCAAAGTGGTAACCGGAAGTAGATTTGCGCTAATTATTTTGGCTTCATTTTTCATAGGTATAGAAGCTATATCCAGTCTATTATTAGATCAATGGTTGCTATATATTTCGAAATATATTGGGAAATTGAAAGAAAACATATATATTTGCGCTATCTATATGATATCGAGCACTCTTTGGCATTTCGTGAACCAAAACACGCTCATATATATAGATATATACGTCAGTGCTTCTACTTGCAAGGATTTTTCCCTGCAGCAAGGAAATATTGGTCCTTGCAAGGAAAATGCAAGGAAATGGCAAGGAAAAATACAAAAAGTAAAGGAAATTGCAAGGATTTTTGTAACTTATACCAGTTACAAGTGTAAAACCACTTCAACCAGTAAAAATGAACCTATAAATAGTATAGGCCTAACAAAAGAGGTACAGAAGAATCTGAAAATGCCATTTCCGGTGATCTAGGACTACCTTGTGCCATTCGACCCTTCCACCATTATCAAGCACCTACGCCCCTGGATGAACATAAATTTCACATTCTTATTACAAACCAAACACTTCTAAGTTGGAAATGCCTAGAATTGTGAGCGTACAATATTTTGTGATACATTTGCCTCAAATTTGCCTGAATTTTCTTGATTTTTTCTACCGTTTGGGTGGCAGGGAAATTTTGTGGGGAAAAAGGAATTTTGGAGATTGTGAAAGGATTTTTGAACAGGCAGTTGTGGAAGCACTGATATACGTGTAGGTTTAGGTCTATGAAATGCAGAGAGTGCTCGACAACATATAGTTAGAGCAAATTATAGATTTTCGCTTACCTCAAAACTTGTCTGCAACAGGCTGTTTAATCTGTAAAAGAATCAACAGGCTGTTTAATCTGTAAAAGAATCATCAGGCAGTGACAAGTATTGCAAGAAATGACCGCTTATATACTTCCTGCCGGAACGTGGGGGTGTATGTGGGAGACATTGTTTATGCAATTATTTCAGCTCTTTTGTTGAGTAAACAATTCTTGTTTTTTGTTCAAAATACAAAATTTTTCTTCTAAACATAAATTGCATCGTTTTGATCCTCCTGTGTACGAAATAGAATGTTTTAAAATTTGCCAATTAATACTGAAATCCTTATTGTTTTCTTTCAATGTCCAAATATATTTCGAAAGTTCCATGTCGTTTGCGTGCTTTTTATGTTGAAAAGATTTAGTGTGGTTGGCCAATCGCTCTTTGAATGTTGTTGCAGTCATGCCAATGTAATTTTTGATCGTGTTTGTGTTGCTTACTGCGACAATTGCTTTCTATACTATGTCCCTAGTCATGCATTGTTTTTGAAGCGGGGGAAATGGTGTTTTCTCTACAACTGCAATTGGTAGTATCCTTGTCCTGTGGCTTGTTATTCCTAGATATGCGTGCATTGTGTGCAAGTTCATGGAATTCTTTGGTACTGTATGACCAATTTTTATGTCAGTTAAATTTTTCACCACTATTTTCTTTTGATAATTGTGCAAAAGTATAATATGTCTGATTGTTACATATGGGGCTATCAATGTGTATGTGTTTATATGTGCTTTATTTAAATAAGCATGAGCTTTCTATCTGTATATATGCTCAGATCATAATGTAATTATATAAACCTAAAGTATATACATACATATACAATGATTGGAACCTATGGATAGAAAGTATTATTTTAAAGCTTATTTTAAACATTTGTGTTATTTTGACAAAAAGTATGTTATATTTATATTGATCATCATGCAAGCGTACTTCTCAATTATTACAATTACAAAGTACGATTGTCATTGAGGAATAGTAGCCACTACGGTATGTTAAATTATTTCGAACCAATTATTGGGAGTATGCCTTACAACTATTCGGGCATACTAACCATGACATACATGTATAATATAATGTGAATAAATTACATCAGACTAATGTGTATTACATACATACATTTTAGATTGCCCAAAAGCCCAAGGCACCAACTATACCTGTGGAGATGTGCAAGATCTGTTTAAGAAGAAATACAGTGAGTATTTTTATATAACAGTTCATGCATTATTAATTGCCTCATGGACATTTTCAAAATATAGCAATGAGAATCAAAAATATAACTCTGGCAATGGAAGTGCAGATGCTGATGTTACTAACATCATTTCGCAGGATGCTTGCAAAGTTGTGGATGAAGACAGAGTTGATTGTGTGGTGGCGGCAATACAACTTACTGATATACAACTCAGTGAATACGAATTTCAGCTGCTAACTTCAGAATACAAGAAGTACTTTACTGAAGATGCATGGAAGTCATTAAATGGAAACTATGAAAGCTGCTGTGAGCACAAAGGATATGTTCTGCCAGTTTATACAGAGTGAAAGGATCCGTATTGGCTCTTTTATTATCCTGGTAAAAACTCTGAACTGCAGAACCTAGAGCCAGGTACCAAAATCAATGGATACTGGCTTAATCTGAAGGAACAACATCATTATGAACTGTTATTTTCAAAGAACAAAATGAGCATTGATGCAGTTAGTATTATAAGTGACAGTGATGAAGAAAATAATTTAATTTTAAAACAAGCAATTGCATTATGGAACAAAAATGTTGTAACAGTGCCAAAAGTCATTCCAAAACTGTGTTCTTGCTTGCTTACAGACACATAGATTTTTATAGACATCGTTGTATGTAGACTATCTATTTATTTCTTCTGGATTTTAATACAGTATTTCACAAAAAGGTGGTTTAAAATACATTTGACAAAGAGAAAAATTTCTAAAGGTTATGATTTCTAAAGGTCTCATTTTTTCTTTAAAACCATTCACAGTATGACTATTTAATCTTAGGGGCTTTAATTAACTTGCACATAGCAAGTGTGTCCGATTCTTGTGCAAGATGTTCAGTTGTTTGCTGGATAACATCTTCTGTAATGGATCACTACCTCAGATAGATCCCCATCGACTGGAATTATCTTACCTAGTTGTGAGGTTATCTTAAGGCCAGCCAAATTAGCAACATTCGTCATATTGTATACAGCAATTATGTTATCTATAATAAAACTAAACATTTCAAAATCTTGTTGATATTCAATGCCATGACAACTTCTCCCCAGGAGAAAACGCATGGGACCTTCCTTTTTCTGTACGTAGAATGAGGTTTTCCGCATTAAGGTTACCATGAACAAATCCACAGGAATGCATTAGAGACAACCCTTCTGCTATTTCCAGCAAAATTGATACCCATTGCAGAATATCAACATCTTTCTTCTTTCTACAATGCGCAATTAAGCCACAAACAGACTTGTACAGTCCATGATGTATATTTCCATAGACCATGGTTACCAAAAGGTAACGTTTCATATCACAACATAAATCAATCAAAACAGGAAACACTGCATGAGAGGGCAAACTAAGTACTGTCCTTGCTATGGCAAGCCGATTGTTGCAATATTCAATGTCAATATATTTGTTCAATTTAATCGCAATATTCATTCAATTTAATATTTTCATATTCATTCAATTTAATCTTAATATATTCATTCAATTTAATGGGAATATTTATTCAAATTTAGACTTTAATATATTCATTCAATTTCAATATTTATATATGCATTCAATTTAATCGCAATATTTATTCAATTTAATATTGATACATTCATTGCATTTAATATTGATATATGCATTCAATTTAATCAAGTTTTTGGGGGTTTTAATCTTAATATTTGCATGCAATTTAATCTTGATATATACATTCAATTTAATTTCGATAGTCATTCAATAAACCCTAAATTCATTCAATAAGGACTTTTTAGCATTTAATCCTGGGAGACTGACCTGACCTAGCCTGCACGGCCCTCTTTTACAGGTAATTAGTGAGGCACTCGCCGGTAATTAGGGAGCTTAAGCAAGCGCTGTTTTTGTCAACACAGAAGTCACCCGAAGGTTAGCATACCTAATTTTGGCGGCGTATTTCATCATGATGCTCTCGTAGGGACTTCGTAGACTTTAAAAAGCTCAAGTTTTGCCATATTTGTTGAAGATTACCACAAACTGATATAAACACAGTTTTTAATCCAGTCCCATCTAGGCAATCTTACATCCATGACATCAAAAACGTTGCTTGCTTAAGCTCACTATTAATAGATCAGTGGGTTGACCACATATGTCAATTTCGCAAGCATTTTACATCCCGCCAAAACATCCTGCCATGTTTGATTCGCGTATTCTTAGTGTTCGAGGTATTTTAAAACTGATTTAACTATGGACAAAAGAATATCAGATGCAGCAGAACTGCTGCGACAGGCTTCGGATATGTTGCTGTCAGTAGATTCAGGAGCTTCCTCATCTCCAGCTTTAGTGCGAAAACCAGAGTCTGAAAGTCCGACAAGAAGACCAGAGGGAAGACCAGTACATGAGACCCTCGCACAAGCAAGAAGTATGATGCAAAGCAGTAGAAGCACTGGAGTGTTTAGGTGGCTTAAGGTGGTCCTCTACCTTGGCTCGATACTCTGACCAAAACAATATTTTGGTCCAGGACACTGTTGCCATGGTTACCGAGATAAAGCACCCCATGTGGTAAAATTCATGCCATTTTATAAACACAATAACTAAATAAGCATTAATGATAAAATTCTGGAATAACTTTTATTTACTAACAAATATCATTGTCTAGGATTTGAACTAAAGCAATCAACATTGAAACATTATTACCAGTTTTATAGGTCAAAAACTGGAAAGGCATTTGACGACTCGCATGGAAACTATCACCACTTCAAAACTATTCAACACAACTCAATTATGTTAGTTCACCTCCTACAGCTTCAATGCCTCTTCAGATATCCTGCATGCAATAATGGATAATGGTTTTGCTAATTCGAGAAAAATGCATTTAAAGTTCAATGTTCGGTTTATCAACATGATCGTCACATTAAGGTGGTCTTATACATTGAAAACGTTTTTTCCTAATTTAATACTTTTTCCTGGTGGCTGACACAAAATCACTCACTGTTACAATTTGTGGATTAGTATTACAATTTTTAGTGATAGATAGTTTATTATAGTTTATAGATTCGGTATATAAATGTGCCCATATAGATATTTGGAAATTATGTAAAAGTTATATTTGTATATGCCAGTTTAAATAAACAACATATTTGCAAGTGTATGCGCCTTATATTGGGAAACCTTTTATTTACTTATATTACACGCACAAATGAAAAATTCGACATGAAATCCCCTATATTTTCATGTGGCACAAATGAAAAATTCGACATGGAGCTTCCTACATTTTCATATGATCCCAAGTTATACTAAGACTAATTCGGGGTCGAAATCACATAGCCAAACACATCCTAAACGGGAGAGGTAGGCATATATATAATGAAAATGCCATGCTAGATTTTTTCAAAAATCTTTAACACATACTATTTCAACACCTAAGTTTGGTTCCCAGCTGTGACCTCTGCCGTTGTCGTCTTTAAAAAAACAACGTTTAACCTTTCGGTTCTTTGAAAGGTTATGGCACATCAACTTTTGTCGGACTTTACATGATGTCCTCAATCAGTCATAGCCTTGAAGTGGAACCGTAATTACAGAAAATATATAGCACGAAAACAATTTGCTTTCAAGCCATTATCACGCCTCTCCCGCCTAAATATAACCGACTTGTACTTGGTGTAATTTGAAATAAAATCGTTTAAAATCACTATATAGCTAGGGAGGGGTAGGTGGGTACTCATTTGGAGAAAAAAACGTTTTCGTAAATGCTCCAATGCTCGCGATTTTCCAATAACATATCGTTGCTACGGTGGTTGCTACGGGACAAAAGATCAAACAAGCTGCTATTTTCCCCTATTTATCCAAAATACAAAAATTAACACCAGAAAACGAAAAAGGGATCATTAATGATGCATAATATGGATAATTTCAAAATAGGATTTTCTTTTACAATTTGGTATAGGACCACCTTAACAGCAGCAAAAGATTGAGAGCAACTTCAGGGCCAAAGAAAAACCTCGAATAAAGATAAACTAGTAAAGATAAACCTTTCGAATTTGCCTTACTTGCTTGTGGAGATGTCGACAGCGACGAACCGGATGACAACTTGAAGAAAGACATGATTCTGGATAGAGGTATTGTGAGTCTTAATGAAAAAGATAACGAGGCTGCTATTCGAGAAAAACTAGTGTCATCGCTTAAAAGCAAGTATAGCATGATTGGTCAGAATGACTTTGAATTTATAAAAGTAAATAAGAAAAAAATCTCGATTCTACATTTAAGTAAAGGAACAGAGTATAATTACGATGTTGTCAAGAAACTTGTAGGACAAGGGCTTTTGTACATTAGAATTGGAAGGGCATTTGAGTTTGTGATTGGACAAACTTCAGACTCAGAAATTGTAATGGCATTTTCCACTGCCAAGAATGATGCTAAAATTGAAGGACATCTTTCAGAGCACCAGAACATGCCCCAGTCAGCACTAGCAGATCAATCACCTGTGCCTGCACAGCCAACTATCTCAATAAATCTATCTCAGCAGCTAGAGACAAGCAAAAAAGGACAAAGTCCTTGCGAGTTCTTTAACACAGTAGTTTCCATCAAATATCCGAGTTCCGAGTTTCCATCAAATATCACTGAACCAACAGAAATACTTAGATATCTACAAAAGAAAATTGTTAGAGGCAGACCACTGGAGGTAACTAATCCTTCCACAGACCTTCAAGGAGAAACAAACTTCATAACTGTGGACAGAGAAAACATTCTTCATACCACTTTTGAGGAATTAAAGTCTGTGGATGATCCCAGAGTCACATTCGAGGTCCAATTCTATGAGGAGCAAGCTGTTGACAGTGGTGGCCCACGTAGAGAGTGGATTCGACTTTGCAATCAACAAATCAAGATCAAGTATTTTGATAATGGTATCAAAGAGCATTTGTCGGAAGACTACTTCTATGTTGGACAAATGATTAGCATTTCTCTTCTGCAAAATGGCCAGTTGCCTGTCTACATCCCGAAGAAATTTTGCAGGCCATATTTTTAGACAAATGTGAGCAGTTGTCTCCTTCCATCATGGAGCTGAAACGTGGTATGGATACATTGGGAGTTCCAGTATTTGGAAGAAAATTTCCCTTGTTGCACCTTCTTAGGCCATCTGCCAGTGCCAAGTTATCAGTTAGCAAGCTTCTATTCCTGTTCAACCAGCATTATCTGAGGATGGCTCCAATGCGTTGCTCTGTGAGAAAGCTGTGTATACAAAATTTGTAAAATACATAAGGTAGGTGTCCAGTGGCCGAAGGGTTGTTAGGCTTCGTGAGAAAGCTGCGTATACAAAATTTGTAAAATACATAAAGCAGGTGTCCAGTGGCAGAAGGGTTGTTAGTCCTGAAAGCATTCTGGAATTTGTCACTGGAGCTAGTGAAGAACCACCCCTTGGTTTTGCAAGATGCCCCAACATCCAATTTGTAGACGTCAAGAACAAAGAGTTGACTACAACAGAAAATGAGGTAAGGATTTTATTCAAGATAACATAAAATTCTTGTTATTTTGACTATTTATATATTTGCCACTAAACCTTGCTTTGAGGTCATAACAAATAGACTAACCAGCTAGCACTTTTACAAAATTGTCATTTTTAGCAAGATGTCCTTGCTTTTACACCTCAGTTTGGTGTAAAGAGAACATATTGCTTCAATGCGAGGATTGGTAGTGAAGACATTATTAGCGTAATGGAAACCCCACTTAAGTACTATTGTATAATATTTGGCGAAAATGTTGACACATGCAGCCATGCTGGTCATATTAGGCAACTTTCTCCCACTGGATGGACGTCTGATGAAAAATTGAAAGGTCTGTGCTGCGTTTTGTCAATCAAATCATTCTACAATACAATCTGTACTTTTAATTACAGATAAAATTCAACAGGCAATTGAGAATAAAAAATATTCTTGTGGGGTTTTCTTAATAAAGCATTTGATACTGTAAATCATGACATTTTGTTACAAAAACTAGAATGCTATGGTTTTCATGGCATAGTCAATAAATGGTTTGAATCATATTTATATAATGGAAAGTAATATGTCTCAGTTGGAAATATAAAATAAGATGAGGAACATGTTACTTGTGGAGTACCTCAGGGAAGTGTGTTGGGACCATTCTTATTTCTCTTGTATATTAATGATTTTAGAAATTGTTCTAAATTATTTGATTTTCACCTATTTGCGGATGACTCTAATTTGTTCTACTCCAATGATAATCTATCTGTTCTTGAGCAAAAGTGAATATTGAACTGTGTGAAGTCTATAATTGGCTATGTGCAAATAAATTACCTTTAAATATTGAAAAGTCAAACTTTATTATATTCCATAGTCCTCAAAAAAAGATAAATTATACACCTAAATTATTTATAAACAATATGTGTGTGAAACAAGAAGATTCTATAAAATATCTAAATGTCTACCCCAGTAGTAGGGAAAGGCCGGTTCAAGGACATTTCACCAAAATTTCAAAAAAATCCAACACCATACGCGTACATGTCGCCCGCTGCGCGGGTGCATCCCCCACCCACATGACGTCACAACTTCGCTTCATGCCGTCACAACTTTAAAATATTATTTTTTAAAAAATAATATTTCTGGGCCACTTCATGATGTCACACTTTAGAAGACTTTTTCCTTCTCATCGGCACCAAACACATTTACTCCCACTCCGTTGTTCTTCTCTAACTTACCGATGTTGACCAGTTTCACCGGAAACTCCAATCCATCCCATCTCAGCTTTTGGGACTGTAGTACCAACATTTATTGGGACTGTAGTACCAACATTTATGTGAGCCTTTCACCATGATAATCCACAGGACTCAGTGCCCTGGTGACAGCCCATTTGAAACACATGTTATCATCATTCTCTATGTTGATCATGGCTTTCTTACTTTTAATCTTATTGGGCAGATGGTTTGAAGCCTTTTCCCTTCAATGGTTTGACCTTTGTGATGTAAACGTCCAACGCTTCCACCCTTTTTAGTTTCCATCCGCTTCCCTGTTTCTGATACTTTGCTAGCGACTTCAGCATCTTTTCCTTCATCTCTTTGTAAGTCTCACCCACATTGTTGTCTCCGACGATGTTGTAATCTCTTCCCCAGTCGTAATCTCTTCCCCAGTCTTTGGATCGTCCTTTGACAACACACACACCAATGTTGTGTTTATTTTTTTTGCTCCTTCTACCCCACTAATTAGCCCAACTACTTTCTCGGTGGTTGTCTCTAAAAAAGTCTTTGCATCATACGTTCCCTTTGGTCGAATGTTGTGTCTCATTACCTTACTCCCAATTGGTTCTCGTATAAGAACTGGTTACAAACTTTCCTCCTCTTCGTACTTTCCCAAATTCCCATGAGCCTAAATGCGGTGGAGGTCTTACTTCTGATGGGTTCGGTATGTGACTGATGAGCCAATCATACCACCCGTTCATCTTATCCCCAGTTTCGGTAGCGGTTGCCTTTGGTGGTTCTTGTACGTAGAGAGTGGAAACGATAGCCTTATAATATTAAAAAAAGACTTATAATATTTTTGTGCCTTCTTACTTTTTCTTATCAAACGGATCTGTGGGCAACCAACCATCCCTTGATATGTGCATACTTTACTGCAACCGTTCCAATACTCATTGTGGCTGCCAACTTTAATACTCCCTTTACGTTCTCCGGTGTTCCCAAGGGCTCGTGCAGTGCCTTTTTTGACAACATACTAACTCTCACCACGGTGGTCACGTACAGTACCGTATCATATACTTTGTTCGCAAACTCTTGTTCTTTGTCACTCATGTTTTATTGTAGGGAAGGAAATTATTAAAAACTTTTATAACATAATATTATTTTAATCAAAGGAAACCATCTTATTTTTTCTAACTGTTTTTGGACTTGACTGTGGTTCTACCTTTGGTCTCTCTTCTTCTCTCTCTCCTTTGCCACACTCTTTGGAAACATTCCCAAAAATAAAATAATAAACATTCCCACAAGTAAAATAATAAAAAAAGATAATTAAAACATTATATTATTGGGATCAGCATTCATGGGAAGAATTATTTATTCTTATATTTTATAAAAATAATAATATTATCCACAAACAAACTAATATATTCACAAATATAATAAATATGGACTTTAAGTACATATCCAATGAGTTGGATGATGAAGTTATCACCAAACTAAAAAAGCTGTATAAGTTTTACCACAAGTTAACATATCGCCACAAACTAATGTTCAAGAGGACGGTTGACTGTTGTGTAAAACTACCTGACAATACAACGAGAACTTCGAAGTTTCGAGAGAAGGCCCTTTGTCTGGAAGTTAGTAGAATGGGTCAGGGGGAAAACATGTGCTTTTATAGTGAATACAAAAGCGAGCATGTGATAAATCAGATGGATTTAATCAAAACAAACTATAAACAAAATATGGAAATCACACCACAAAATATATTAGCATATAATATATCCAGACGAAGGGCCTTCGCTCGAAACATCAAAGTTCTCATTGTATTGTCAGGTAGTTTTACACAACAGTCAACCGTCCTCTTGAACATTAGTTTGTGGCGATATGTTAACTTGTGGTAAAACTTATACAGCTTTTTTAGTTTGGTGATAACTTCATCATCCAACTCATTGGATATGTACTTAAAGTCCATATTTATTATATTTGTGAATATATTAGTTTGTTTGTGGATAATATTATTATTTTTATAAAATATAAGAATAAATAATTCTTCCCATGAATGCTGATCCCAATAATATAATGTTTTAATTATCTTTTTTTATTATTTTACTTGTGGGAATGTTTATTATTTTATTTTTGGGAATGTTTATTATTTTTTCTCCAATTTTTTTGACAACCGGCTTCTCCTTCAAAAAATTAACATTTGTGTTGACTCCAAATTTCATACCAGAATTTGGCCGTAGTAAAATATTACTATACCCAGGGATTGCCTTTTTCAAAATAACGCACAAAGACGGCAACAAAATAACATCCGGGTTACACACCAAATTTAGCACAACCTTACAATCAGAGATGGTGCGTCACATGTCCCCAATTGTCGCCGTTGTGTTCGACTGTAGCACGGTGTCCGCCAGCAACTTGCGGAAGACGTCTTGCGTTTGAAGGCTTTGCACCCCATGAGCAACGATGCTCCAACACGTCTTTGCCTGCACTCCCAGCACATAATATACAAACACTTCGATACTGGCCTGAAAGCGCTGGATGCCGAGGGTGGTGAGGCTGGTGCCGGACGTGGTGACATAGTGTAGGAAGTCCAGGTTAAAGTTTATTGCAATGACACCAATGAGGAGTGCCGTGTTGTGATAGTATAGGTGAAAGTGGCAAAGACTCGTGAGGATGGGATGTACGTCTTTTGTGTACTCCAGGTGCTTCAAGGATATACCACAGAGGTAGGACTGTGGTTCTACCTTTGGTCTCTCTTCTTCTCTCTCTCCTTTGCCACACTATACTTTTTCCAAGCAAAGTAAGAGCTTGCTACCCGCAGCCACAGTACCAGCCAACGCAAAGTAGCGACTCCAGTAACCATCTTTTGAGTGATCCTCCATCATTGCTTCCCGTTCCTGTTTCTTCCTTGCCTTTGCTTCCTTTGATATTAGAGCGAGTCTCTTCCCTGCTGCAACACATCTTGGATCTTTTACTTTCTCTTCTATCCCACCTGGAGTAGTAATTTGGGTTTATATAATATTATTTTTTATTTAAAATAAACTTTCACAAAACAAGCAAACATTACTCTTCTCCTTTTCCATCAGTATCTCATAACCTAATCTCAGTTGTGTAATGTTTTCTTGTGTTTTTTGTCCACCACGTCTTCCACGTTCCGCTGCCTCCAAATCCTTGGTTTCCTCTATAAATTTTACCATAGTTTTGCAACACTTTTTTTATCATCGTCTGATAGACTATTATACTCAGCCTCTAACGGTATCAAAGTCGTAGGTAACTTATGTCCACCGGTTTCTCTTATGGATGGTAACACCTCCTCAAAGACCCAGTCCTGAAACTCCTCCGCCGCTGGTAGCTGTGATGAGAACACCAACGCGTGGTTCGGATAAAAATATTGTTTGTGGGTGTAAATTATCATCAATGAACAAGGGGTCCAAAACGGATCCCTTGTGTGTGTTTTGTAAGGTTGTCTTATCTCTAACATGCTTTTTAACAGCGTTTTTTGGGTTGGCGTAGCCCAACGCCTTTGCAATATCCTTGGCTTTGAACCAAATCTTATCACCACACTTTATTGTTGTAATGGGTTTGTTTGTGGTAGGATTTATAAAACTTTTAATAGATATTTTAATTTCCAACCAAGTCTTTCCCAAACACCCTTGTAAATCTTCTCGTACTCACAAGTCTTCTTTTCGCTTGGGAGAAGAAAGTTTCCTGCGTCTACTTTCACACCATTTCGTTTTAATAGTTTGTACAAAACGTACCACGTACCGTGTCCACATCATCAAAGTCTCTTCCTAAAAGATCTCCACTTCCGGACTCAGATTGTTAAAGTTCTTCCTTGAGACAAAGGAGTGTATTGTTCGAAAATACTTCAGTGACTTATTCCTCTCACGTCTCAGAGTAATAATAATCTCCTTTATACTCGTGTCCTTTGACAACCCATTTGCAAAGTCCTTGTCACCCTTTCACAACTCTTTCCTTCCAAGGTATAGGTCCAAGACCTTCAAAAAGTACTTCTTCTTCGAGTAATTATTTCTAGTCCTTAGCGAACACCTATCCCACACTCCTATTTCATTAATAAAAACCCCGTCTTGTTTCACTCATGAGACCACACTTGATACAACATCCTCTGAATGTCTCATCAATCACCCAAAAATGATCACACTCCATTTAACTTATGCACAATTTGGAAATGTTTTATTAAACTTTTTAACTCTTTCTGGTCGGTCGCATTTTAATTATGCTGTCGCAAGTTATCGCAAGAGCACTTTGAGTACGATCTCCTTTGCAAAATATTTACCCCCAGGCAATGAAATTAACACCATTGGAATCCTTACAAAATAAGCTTTTTAACAGTGGGCTATTTTTCCGACTAAACATTACAGAATCAAAAATACTAAAAGTTTAATCCCAAACATACCTCCAGTCATACTTCAGTTCAACTCAAACAATCTTTAATATCTTCTCATATGTTTATTATATCGACAGACTTCTAATGGTCGAAATTTAGCTTTTTATCTGTGTCTTTATTTGGTAAAACTTGGCTGCGATACGGCGAAAAGAAATATTTATTTTGAATTTTTTTTATTTATCGGGAATTTTCCAACATGCACGCGCTTGTCGTAGTTTGACTATATATGGTTTGCCCACGCGCTTCAGTCCCGACAAAAATATCTTATATAGGGTATTGTACCCTGGGGAATTCATTCCGGCCACTTAAAAAACCATAGCAACAGTCTTTGTTTGTGTTTGGGCCTTTTCCGGTTGTTTTTGTCTGAAAGATACAATTAGTTTACGATAATAATAAATATCAGATTACAAAGGTGTTAAAACTCACGGAGATCTGTAAAACAATGTGTTTAGCGATTTGTTTGGCATTGGCCAGGTGTGTTTGCTGAATCAATTGGTGATCGATTGGTGGTATTTTCGTCCGTTTTGGGTGAGGGGCGCCAAAGATACAAGCGCTCAAAGTCATCATGCGTTGGCGGATGATATTCGACGCTACCGTTTAGAAAGAGTTAATGCACCATTCAGTGATTGGAGGACAATTATCCGTCACCAAGTCATCGATAACATGTGCGTCACTCAGGAAGATTTTGAGGTCGTAAGACATCCTGCGCAGGTGACTACGTATCTGTGTCAAAAGGTTTTCGTAACTTGTGTATGCAAGTTTGTGTTGCTCCACTTTCCTACTTATTTTGATCTGTTTGCTGTACGCTTGTATGAGAACCGCAACTCCCGTTAGGACTCCGATAACTTCAGGTTGTAGGGTAATACCTCCAACAACTCCTCCAACAGCAGTCAGACATACACTGGACAAGGTCAGTGCGAGATGTTTCTTCTTGGTCCTCTTGTACATTATCTCAAACGTGCGGTGCCAGTGTGGGTAGAGTATAGCAACTACGGCAGTTGACTGTTGTGTAAAACTACCTGAAAAATACAATGAGAACTTCGAAGTTTCGAGAGAAGGCCCTTTGTCTGGAAGTTAGTAGAATGGGTCAGGGGGAAAACATGTGCTTTTATAGTGAATACAAAAGCGAGCATGTGATAAATCAGATGGATTTAATCAAAACAAACTATAAACAAAATATGGAAATCACACCACAAAATATATTAGCATATAATATATCCAGACGAAGGGCCTTCGCTCGAAACATCAAAGTTCTCATTGTATTGTCAGGTAGTTTTACACAACAGTCAACCGTCCTCTTGAACATTAGTTTGTGGCGATATGTTAACTTGTGGTAAAACTTATACAGCTTTTTTAGTTTGGTGATAACTTCATCATCCAACTCATTGGATATGTACTTAAAGTCCATATTTATTATATTTGTGAATATATTAGTTTGTTTGTGGATAATATTATTATTTTTATAAAATATAAGAATAAATAATTCTTCCCATGAATGCTGATCCCAATAATATAATGTTTTAATTATCTTTTTTTATTATTTTACTTGTGGGAATGTTTATTATTTTATTTTTGGGAATGTTTATTATTTTTTCTCCAATTCTTTTGACAACCGGCTTCTCCTTCAAAAAATTAACATTTGTGTTGACTCCAAATTTCATACCAGAATTTGGCCGTAGTAAAATATTACTATACCCAGGGATTGCCTTTTTCAAAATAACGCACAAAGACGGCAACAAAATAACATCCGGGTTACACACCAAATTTAGCACAACCTTACAATCAGAGATGGTGCGTCACATGTCCCCAATTGTCGCCGTTGTGTTCGACTGTAGCACGGTGTCCGCCAGCAACTTGCGGAAGACGTCTTGCGTTTGAAGGCTTTGCACCCCATGAGCAACGATGCTCCAACACGTCTTTGCCTGCACTCCCAGCACATAATATACAAACACTTCGATACTGGCCTGAAAGCGCTGGATGCCGAGGGTGGTGAGGCTGGTGCCGGACGTGGTGACATAGTGTAGGAAGTCCAGGTTAAAGTTTATTGCAATGACACCAATGAGGAGTGCCGTGTTGTGATAGTATAGGTGAAAGTGGCAAAGACTCGTGAGGATGGGATGTACGTCTTTTGTGTACTCCAGGTGCTTCAAGGATATACCACAGAGGTAGGACGCCGCGTACATGGCTGCCAAGCTTCGAAAGAATGTGTTGTTTATGACATCCCTCTCCAAATCTCGGATTTTGGGGTACTCTTTGGTTGGCATCTTTCCATACTTTGCAGGCAGGACAATCTTGTCAGGGATTGGGAACTTGGAGTCAAAGTGGTCTGTGTCATTGACGTATACTTTGAAACTTAAAAACTTTGTCCTGTTCAAAATGTAATGTGGAAATGTAATTTGCCTCCATCCCTGAGTTCATGTTGATGTGTGAGTTTTGTAACATGGGTGACACACTTCCGTTACCTGCCACATTTTTGGAAACGCCTGTGTGGGGATTAATACCCCCTGAATCGCGTTGATGCGCTTCCACATCTCATCCAACAAATTTTTTGTGTACCGAGGGTTGTCCCGAAACTCTGAGGACCGAACATCTATCTTGTAGAAGTTATTCACCCTAAAATATACGTGGGTGAAACCATCTGGTCCGGGGTGATCGAAGAAGTACTTCTTGTTTAGATTTGGATGTTTTTTAACAAAGCCGTCCATTTTTATTGTCACAGTGATAATAAAAGTACATGAATAACATGATGGAAAGGTTGGAGGTTCTCATCAAAGACGGTGAATGCAACATGGACTTACAGGAGAATATTGTCCTGGATAGAAACAAGACAATGCTAATAAAACCATTATTTGTAAAATGGTGCATGTGTAATATTATCAAGGGTGTGAATGATACCATCAAAATTTACTCTAATGAAACCAGTGAAATTGGTCCGGCACCAGACATTACAGACATATCCACCCGGATAGCTCTTAACATATCACCCATTCCAGTCGGTGGGTATGTTTCCTTTGTGGTGTCAGAAGGGTATTGGGATGCCAAGTCACTAGTTAAACACTTTAAAAACATTTTTGGGAAGCACAAAGAAGTGTTTAGTATTGTGGTGGAGAACAATGAGCAAACACACTTTCTCACCATCAAGTTGTCAACTAAGTTGGACTTGGGATCACTAGGTTATTTTATGGGTTACTCCAATAGTATCATTCCGGTTAGTGGTGTGAGGGCTGAGGTTCCGTTTGATCCAATGAAGGGTTTGGATTATGTGATGGCTTTGTGTCCGGCCTGAAGACGGACAGTTAAACTCCGAAACGTTGCAAAAATAAAAATTGTAATAAACCTTTTTGAAGTATCCTGGATTGAATTTATATTTAGAAATGAATAATAATAATATTTGTATAATAATATTATTTTGTAATAAATAAATGGAAGGAGGTGAGGAGATACCGATGGAAGAGTCTGGTGGTAAATATCCAGAGTTTGACAATATGGATAATGATGAGGCAATGGGTACCTATCGTCAAATGGAACAAGATCCAGACATTGGTTCCAACAACCCAATGTTTGTTTATGTTCAAACAATGATAGAGAACCGTGGACTTTTGGAGGGGGAAACTAGTTTCACCATTCCTACGAAAAGTCCTCACGTCTTAGCAAATCTTAGTGAAGGATGGGGAAGATTAGATAGGTTTGTGCAGGATAACGTTGACAGTGTAAGAATAGATCCACACGTTGAACATGCTATGGAACTTATACACCGGATGGACATTTCAAAGACTGGGAATGTACAATTTAAGGAATGCCTCAATAACTCAGAACTATCACAAAATAGGAGGACTGTGATGAGTTGAAAAAAAACGGTGAGTTGAAATACAATATGTCAGCACCAAACTCATGTGCGAGCAGACAGTTTCGGGACTTGTTGAACACCGTAGTGTTGGAAAGCAAGGAACGGGAAGAGATGGCGGGAGACCTTCCAATATAGCAAAGTATTAGGAAGGAATACGAGGATGCATCTGGGCTCACGGATGAGAACAGGGTAATGAGAGGTGTTGTAACTTCAAAAAGTAGTAGAGATCCAAAAAGTAGGATAGGGGATCACAGCGCATTGGAGATACAAAAAAAAGACTCGTAGGACAGCATTGGAGGAGGCTGTCGATAAGGTGGAAAGGCAAAGGGAGTTGGAGGAAGTAAGGGAGGAGCAGGAGGAGGACATCAGTAGGTTGGAGAAGATAAAAAAGTATCTGAAGGAAAACTTTCTAAGTCTTTCTGCCGTTGGTCTTGGTATCGCGGGGCTCATCACATCTTTGATAATTGCGGGAAGAAATGCAGTCGTGGGGGGAGCAAAGGCTGTCAGCAATTTTGGTAAGTGGGTCAAAGAGAAGCTAAAAAACCTACCACCTTGGCTTGCGATTTTGGGAAATCTTTTGTATAATATATTGAAGACTGGTGCGTAAGGTTTGTTCTGGTTGGCTAAAAATCTTTGGGTCTTGGTGTTGTTTGGGATAGCACTTGCATATGATTATTACAAAAACAGAGAGAAATAGTCACCACAAAATATATAAAAAATATAAAATGTATATTTTAATAATATTATTTTATATTTCCCACCTTATAATAAAACACATGAGTGAAAAGTTACTACCAGAGTTTCAACAGTTTAAACCTGTCAATCCCTTACTAAAAGGAGAGAGGGTCAGACACTCCATTACCTCCAACCCAAACATAATCACACCTGGGAGTGACTACGTGTTAGAGGTTCCAAGACTAAATGCAAAGTCTGCCCTCGTACCTGGAAGTCTCTCACAGAAAGGACTGTCTCTTGTAGATACTAACTGTCTCTTAGCTTTCACTTGTAGATACATCTCTCCATCTTTGTTTACAAAAATACTGTCAATTAAAATAGTTACATTAACCTCGTTAGGTTCATCCACATAGTTTTTGAATGCAACTCTCTTTCCAACCTTATTATAAAACCTTGATATGTGTGGGATGGTCTTTACTAATAATATTCATGTATCTCCATCTGTATACAAACATCTTGCAATACCTTCCTCTCCAGTGTGTGTTTCACACTCTGTGATTATATTTGTAAACTCATCAATAAGCTCTTCATTCAAAACTAATGGGAGTGAGTAACTGATAGGTTTAAACTTATCATTTTTTTGAACACCAAATGTAGAACACCAAATGTAGAACACTCACTAAAAACCAACTCTAAAGGTTTACCTTCTTTTTTAATCATGATCTTTTTGGTCCCAAACTTCGCCATCTCCTTTAGTCACAAACGTAAGTTTTGTATCAGACATATTATTTTTTAATACATAATGTTATCTATAAACCAATATTATTTTATAAAAAACTTTTATAAAATAAACTACACAATGATTCATATAGAAAGTTTATCTTGGGATATAATCCTTTTAGTCGTACTTACTTGGCCTCTTTTTGCTATGAGTGGTTATCTCCTCACAGAGTGAGGTGAGCACAAACAAAGAGTGGCAACAAATATATAAAAAGGTTATATGACCCATCCAGAGTGAGAACAACACATTATATGAAGATGCTATAAAACTTAGGGCGGAGGTTGCGGATCTTAAAAAAGCAAAGGAAAGTCGTGATGCCATTTTGTATATTATTTTAAAATAATATTATTATTCAAAATAATATTTTTAATGTGCTTCAACAACAACATTGTTCTCACTCAGAGGTCCACAGAGGTCATCTCCATACATTTCCACATCATATGGCTCTTCATCTAGCTCTGCATGTGCCAGTGGATTGTCAGTATGAAACATGCCATTTATCCACATTTGGTTTGGGGAACAGTTTTTCTCCGTACGTACCTTGTGGTGGTTAAATGGTTCTCTAAACTCATCAAGGGCCTTATTGATCCTTGGAATAAAAACTAAGTGCAGCGTGAAAAGATGAATAGGATCATCTGTGTTAAGGATACCAGTAGACTCCATAGCATAGAAAATATAATAGTAAAGATGGCATACACATCGGAAAACATCCCTCCATAATCGTTTGATGCGCTGGTTGTGAGTTGAAGGGCCAGCAATAAAGCTTCCTCTTCCTTCGCCCCTGGCTTGTGTCATGGCATCGCATACTAGCACATTTTCAACACCCTTGTCAACCCTTATGTGCGAGGGCCATAGGTTTCCATCCATCTTTACAGCATCCAAAAACAGTTCAAGAACAGTTTCTGCAAGATTGTTTGCACTGCCTTTTAAAAACATTATTCTTCTAGAATCGCCATCAATGCATCCGTGAATCGAATTAACGAATGATGGCCATCTAAGTGCCATAGGGAATTTGGCGAGAAATGGCAATACCCCAACGCAATGCAGTATTCCGAGGGTCAACTCTTGCCATACTTTCTCTTATTCTTTGAATTCTTAAGCCAATTGACTTAAGGTAACCTCCAACACAACCCTGTCCAGGTGTGCAGCCATGATTTTAAATTAATTCTTTGACTTTTTCATCTAGAAAATACTTTTTCATCAAGAAAATAAATATGGCCAGATCATGGCTTCGTCACCTTTCGTGTTAAATTTAATACGCAGTGCTTTTTAGGTTTGACTTTTTGCGCTTTTCACACCAGCTTTGAACGCTACTTCTCTTTGTACCAAATGTTGACAAACGCACAAGAAAATGAACAACAATCGTGTGTCACGAAGCTGAATTAGGTTTACTTATCAGTGGCGAACGAGAAATACAACGCTTGCGAAAAAAAACCCACACAAAAAACATCACTACTCGTCACAAATCGTCTCAAAACTCGTCACAAAACTCGTCACAAATCGTCCAGGCGTCGAGCTCCTGTTAACCCAGCCATGGGAAGTCGTATACTTGTTGGCTTGTGTTTTTGGGCAAATTTAATATACGTATTGCACATCATTTCTTCTGGTAAGCAAGACGATGGATCAAACACTGATCACAGATTGTTATATTTCAAAATCAAGAGCTCACTGTCAAACGTAAACCCTGATGGAAACGGATTGTACTGGTGTCTTGGTCAAGACCGACATTTGAGAAGCCATCTTGGTCTGGGAGTTAAGTATGCTTACTGTCTAAACTTTGACAAAAACGACTCAAATGCAGTTCTACATGTCGCTCTTCTACTTATCTCAGGCGATATCGCAACAAATCCTGGGCCGACCCAAACAACATCTGCAAATATTAGCTCGCAATCTTGTTCTAGTCAAAACACTGGTCAGATTTGGCAAGGGAAAAATCTGTCTGTGTTATATGCTAATGCACGTAGCATTGTAAACAAAACAGACAAACTATGTTTGGAAATCCAAAGCGGGCAGTTTGATATTGTTGTATTAACTGAAACACATCTGGACAATACCATAGTCGACTCAGAAATTTTCCCACCGAAATTTATAGTATTTAGACGTGATCGTCAGCATCTTGGTCGTCACGGTGGCGGAGTCTTAATCGCGACTAAAAATACGCTTAAAGTCCATCACAGAAACGATATTAACTGTACGGCGGAGCTATTGTTTGTAGATATTTTACTTCACAGCAACAAGAAAATGACAATTGGTGTTTTCTATAGACCTCCAAATAGAGATTTACAGCCTTTGGAAGAACTAAATCAAATTCTTAGCGAAATTTCTACATCTGATATAATACTCTTGGGAGACTTTAACATAGCAGATATCAACTGGAACAATATAAGTCCCCAGAGAGATTCTTTATTGGAAAATTTTTTGATAGATATTGTTCATGAATATGGGTCATACATTCTTGACCTTGTCTTAACAACATCAACCGACTATGTGCAAGATGTTCTGGTGGGCGACCCCTTTTCAGATCACAACTTAATTACTTTTAAAATTAGTTGTAAGCCGTACGAGAATAGACAATCCCGCAAACAATATTATTCTTATAAGAAGGCAGACTGGAACAGCTTAAGAAACCTCCTTTTATATGCCCCATGGGAACTTTCTCTGGCCGACAATGATACGAACGTTTGTTGGCAAACATGGAAGGATCTCTTTCTGGCGGCCGTGGACGACTGCATACCAAAAGTCAATGTAGCGAATAATAAACAAAATGCGCCTTGGATAACTCGAGAACTAATTTCACTATGTAGGAAAAAGAAGGCTGCCCATAAAAAAGCGAGAAAGTCCAGAAAAAATCGGGACCGGCTATATTATACAAAATTAAACTCGATGGTTAAAAGAAACTGCAATTTAGCTCGACAGTCATACGTAGACGATTTGATAGAAGATTTAAAAGTAAATAACGCCAAACCCTTTTGGAAATATGTAAATTCAAAGCGCAAAGGTACTAACAATCTTGTATTATTAAAAGTAGCCGATAGAGAAATTACTGATGATATGGAAATTGCTGAAAGCATGAACACTTACTTCTCCTCTGTGTTTACAGACGAAACTTATGACAACTTTCCTACTGTAAACTGTATTCTAAATGAGGAGTTGACTGATGTTCATTGCACAGTCGAAGAAGTTGAAAGACACTTTAAATGTTAGTAAATCCTCTGGACCGGACAACATCCCACCGCGAATATTAAAAGAATGTGCTTCTCAACTAGCACCATCATTAGCGAACCTGTTTAATAAATCCTTTTCTTCGGGTATGCTCCCCCAAGACTGGAAACTTGCTAACATTGCTCCAATACACAAAAAAAAATCGAAATGCAAGAGAGAAAATTACCGGCAAATCTCACTTACATCTATTATATCTAAGATCGCAGAAAAGATCGTTCGGGATAGATCAGTTGAATTTTGGCTCAGTCGGAAAGTATTTAACCAAAATCAATTTGGATATCTCAAGAGCAAGTCCACTTTATCCCAACTATTGTTATGCTACAATGACTGGGCAAAGACTAGAAACGACACAAAAGCAACCGATGTTGTTTTTATGGACTTCAGTAAAGCGTTTGACAGTGTGCCGCACGAACGTCTGCTGTATAAGTTAGAACAGTGTGGCATTAGCGGGGCTTTACTGAAATGGTTCAGAAACTTTCTCACAAATCGTCAACAACGAGTTGTAGTTCGGGGATCGTATTCGAAATGGACCAATGTAACATCAGGGGTACCACAGGGAACAATTTTAGGACCTATCCTGTTTCTAATTTATATTAACGATCTCCCGAATGAAATTGTAAGTCACGTCAAGCTGTTTGCAGATGATACAAAAGTGTACCGTAAGCTATCGGACCCAGAGAACGATCGGGCAATACTTCAGTCAGACTTGAACCGTATGAGTGAGTGGACTAAATCGTGGCAAATGAGTTTCAATCTTGAAAAGTGCAAAGTTATGAGGATAACTCATCACAAAGATTTATCAGTACCTGAATATTACTTGTCTGACAAGAAATTAAAAGTAGTGAATGAATTCAAAGACCTAGGTGTAATTGTATCTCGTGATCTATCATGGAGTAACCAGGTTGCCTCGACAGTCAAGAAAGCTAACCGCATTGTTGGTTTAATCAAACGGACTGTCGGGTTTTCAAGTACGAGCATTTTTTCTACATTATATAAATCCTTGGTGAGACCCATCTTGGAATACGCAGCGCCAGTGTGGTCGCCATACCTGGTTAAAGACGTGGAAGCCCTAGAACGTGTTCAAAGGAGAGCATCGAGAATGGCTCTGAAACAGAAGCGAGGCGAAATGCCATATGATGAACGTTGTAAATTATTAAAATGGGACACACTAGAAAAACGTAGAAAATTTCTTTCTCTAGTAGAGTGCTACAGGGTAGTATTCGACCTTAATGGTTTAATATTCAGTGAATTTTTAGAATATAGACACTCGAGGAGGACAAGAGCAAACCATCAATACACCTTATATCCCAAACTACCCAAAATAAATTGTTACAAATACTCACTATTTGTAAGGATTATCAGTGATTGGAACAGTTTACCAAGCTCGGTTGTAGAAGTAAATAACATTGGAGAATTTAAAAGGGAACTGAAGTCGAACATGGACATGTACTTGTAATTTAGAACATTTAGGTATTTTAACTTAGTAATAGGTAAAGGGGATCTTCATATAGGGCTAACCTCTCAGATCTCCTGCAAGGGCCTTGATATATTATTGTAGGTACTTTGAATAAATTCTTGATTGATTGATCTAGTTCTGTGTTAGGAAGTGATGAAACCCAGTCATATTTTCCAAACCATACTCTGCCACCCGTCTATGAATGGTCCACCAGTCCACCTTGCAGTCCTCGCAATTTTCGGCGGCAAAAGGCAATGGCAATTTTTTGCCGCCGACGAATTTTTGTGTCACTGATGATGCTTTACTGCCTTCTCAATTCGATTAATTCTTCCAAGTATGAACATATGATTATGATTTTAATTATTTGTAGTTCACTTCACAGAAAATAATTCGGGAAAGTGAACTATTCTTTTGTGAACACTTTTATTTTTGTGGCTTATTTTAAAATACATCGAAAGTAGTTCTGATATACTTCATGTAACTTCAAGTTCCGCCATACATACACACCGCTGGCCACGTGTAACGACGGGTTTGGTTTCGTCCATGTGCAACAATTTTAGAACAATGTCCGTAGTGTAACAAAGTGAAAACTAAAAGATTGATAGCTGGTCTCAATGTTATTGTGTGTGAAACAACGTTTCTTCGAATATCAAACACTTTTAATCAGTAGAGTCAAGAGAATACTATAAAATAATTCAGTTCTCTGTCAAAGTCAGTGCCATTTTATAAGAGACAAAAAAATTGCCACCGAACTTCGAAATATCGGCGGCAATTTTTTGACGCAGAAGATTTATCAAAGTTGCGAGGACTGACCTTGACACCCCAAACACCCCTTCTCGAAGCTCTTCAAGCATTTCAGCATGGATAACAAAACATGGTCGTCCAGGACAACCATTTGCTTGATATTATGGCATTTTGATGATTTAACAGCGATAGTATATCAGTAAAAACTGTGGCAAGAGTGTTCAGATTTACCTTGTCCTGAGTCTCGACATCACTGCAGTCACTTATCAATCAAATCAAACAAATACTTTGATCAATAACGTCAGCATGGGATTCGGCGACTTCTTGGACAACATCACTTTGGAAAATAGATTCTACCTCGTCTAAAACAGACTCTAAAAACTTTGGCAGGTCATTTTCAACATTAAAGACTTCTGCTTTGTCCGCCATATTTGTCCGATGGTTTAACCACTCGACCCAGTCTCCCAGGATTAAATGCTAAAAGGTCCTTATTGAATGAATTTAGGATTTATTGAATGAATATCGGATGTCATATCCCCTCCCCCCTTCAGTAACTTACTAAATATTATTTTTACTATCATAGCAAGTTATTTATTGCAAGTTATTTATTAAGTTATTAATAAATAACAAGTTTCGAGCAGGGTAAACGGAATATTGGGAAAATTGGGGTAACTTTTATCAGTAACAAGCCAGAATGTTGTAGTATGGTAGTCTTTTGCTGAATATGTGTCCCATTTCACATAAATATTGGCATTTCTCGAGAATATTGGTCAATATTCATTCGCACTGACCACTCTTTCCTTCAATTTGTTCTTCATACAGTAGTTCGGAGTAAAGTTAATCCAACTGGAATACTTGGAAATCATCTTTACTATTAAAGGTAGATCAATTCATTCCAAAATCCAAACTGAAGAGTAAAAATTCCCCTCCTTGGATAACCGGCGAAATAATTCACCTGGTCAAAAAGAAGGCCAGCGTTAGATCTAGAGCTAAAACTTCACAATCCCCATCCCAGTGGGCCAAATTTAAAGATTTAAGATCTCGTATTAAAAAGCTTATTTCATAGAAGCGCAAAGAATATTATAAATCTTTGGCAGCATCCTTACAGTCTTGTCCGAAACGGTTCTGGTCGGTCTTCAGTTTCAAGACAAAAAAACACAGCGTACCTGAAAAAGTTTGCAGTTGTGAAGGGCCAGGAGGAGACACATACGCCGAGGGACCACGTCTGATAGCTGACATGTTCAACCGGTTCTTTTTTTCTACATTCTCAAATCCCAACGACAACATCTGCTCATACTCCCTCGAGAACTTCCAATCCCACTTCTCGCGCGAGTCTGCAACGCTGTCTGAGATCACTTTGAACTCTGAGGATGTTTTGTCAGCATTTAAATCGATTGACGGTAGCAAAGCTCAGGGCCCAGATAAGATCCCAGCCAGAATCTTAGTGGAATGTGCTGCGGAATTATCTCCATCGCTTACGGACCTGTTTAACTTATCTTATCGTTAAGCTCTTGTTCATTACCAACTGAATGGAAGACCGCCAACATTGTACCATTGCTAAAGAAATCTCCACCCGAAAAAGTGGAAAACTACAGACCAATCTCTTTGCTCTCTCTGGTATCAAAACTGCTTGAAAGATGTATTTTTAATAAGATCATCGACCATGTCTCAGTTAATCTTTCCAATTTTCAATATGGCTTTTTAAAGGGCCGCTCTACGACCTCTCAGCTACTCGCAGTGTATCATAAAATTCTAGAAAATATGGACGCCGGTCTTCAAACTGATGCAATATTCTTGGATTTTTCTAAGGCCTTTGATTCTGTTAATCACCACAAACTTCTGATTAAGCTTACGTCATTCGGCATCACTGGTAAATTGCACGCTTGGTTCAAGGACTATCTTACTAACCGGACCCAACAAGTTACAGTATTAGGTGAAACCTCTGACCCTTTGCCTGTCTTATCTGGGGTACCTCAGGGATCTATACTGGGACCGCTGCTTTTTCTAGTCTATATAAACGACATTGTCAATGCAGTCAACGAAGGCTCTGAAATCGCCTTGTACGCCGATGACAGTAAATGTTTCAGGGTAATAAAAGCATTGAACAACGCTCTTTCATTGCAGACCGATCTAGACAACCTGACATCTTGGGCAAAGGCATGGGACATAAATTTTAACGAGGAAAAATGTAACGTTGTATCATTCAGCAGAAAGCACTATCCCATCTCTCAGAGCTATACAGTTAAAGATAAGGAACTGTCAAAAGTCATGGAACAGAAAGACCTCGGAATTTTGGTCACGAGTAACATTTCTTGGTCAACCCACGTTACTGCTGTATGTTTCAAAGCAAATCGTCTCCTTGGTTACATTCGACGCTGCTCGATTGAAAAAAATTAACCTAAGCGTAAGACGAACATTATAACTGACCATAGTACGATCTATGTTTTTGCATGCTTCCCAGTTATGGGCTCCACAGCAGATTAAATACGTAAGCCTTATTGAAAGAGTACAAAGACGGGCTACTAAGTTCTTGCTGAATTTACCTTTTCGTACAAATGTTCCATACCAGGAGCGGCTACAGAGGCTGGAGTTGTTGCCAATAACATATTGGCATGAAATTCAGGATCTTACCTTGTTTTTCCGAATCCTTCGGGGGGACGTTTTTATCACTACCGAAGGTTTGGTCAAAATCAAGCAGCCGGCAAGAACAACTCGCCAACACAACTCTCAGTCTGGAACATTGATTAGCATTCCCCGGTGCAGAACAGTGGCATTTCAGAACAGCTACTTTGTACGCACAGGCCGTGTGTGGAACTGCTTATCGGCAGAGGAAAGAGATCTCTCTCAAAGCGTTATGGCTTTTAAACGTAAACTCAACACAAAATACCAAGAACACTTAAGGAATATATATGATCCGGATCATCCTATAACATTTAAGACAGTATGCGTAAAATGCCATTCCGCCAGAAATCTCGGACACCTTAATATAAAGGCGTGTTGTTTTTAAAGTAAACTTTTTAATGTATAAACTTATTTAAATGTTCTCCTATTGTAACATTGTGTAAGGGTCCATCGTAATTGGCTTCTGTGGATACGTCCTATGGAGCTGTGATGTCAACCCCGCCATGTCTCTTTTGTCCCCGTGTATGTTCCGTAGAATGTATGGCAAAGTTATTAAATAAAAAAAACAAAAAAAAACAAAAAAAAAACTAGAAAATTCTGGTTTGTATGGGTAAATTTATTTCAATTTTCATATTGGCTTTGTATTTTAATACCAAGTACACAAACAGAAAAGTTTAACGTCATTTACTCACTTCTACAGTTTTCCGAAAGTAAAACACCAACATATCCAAGCCATATATTGGCTTTCTGGTTTTCGTGATGATGTATCAAGCGGTGCGTTTCAGAATTTAAATATGTCATCTCTTCTTTACATCTTTCGACGAAGTGGTGTAAATCGGTGATGGTTCCCTTTACAGGGAATGGCACTTGTTCTTGGTCAGGCACATTTCTTTGAAAATCTTGGAAAATGGTTGACTCGGGATCTTTAACGTTATCAAAGTCGATCTCTTCTGGTAATTCTTTAACTTGATCTTTCCAAGAGGCGAGGGCAGCGTTATATTTCTCGACAGCAACTCTTATTGCATTGGTCCTTTGTGTAATTTGTTTGGACAGTTTCCCTGCTATTGCTTGACTGTCTAAGTAAAGGAACTAAAACATTACGAATACACACGAACTATAACCAATTAATACCCTACAAGTCCAGTTACCAGGGCTATTTGTTTCTCTCGTGTATCATATATGCTTGTGATAAAATGCATATGTTTCTGATATCTCATGTCCATGAAACTTAAGCATTTTGTACTTTCGGTTGATGTAAATATACATTTACGTAATACAAGCGAAACATATTTAAAGACATGTGCCTGCATATTTTCGCTTCAGTGATATCAAGAACATCTGTTCGACAGCCATTGCGTATATTCACTCAATTACGCGGTTTCTTCTCCCTTGCTCAACACAAAGTGTGGCTGAATTAAAAAATTTCTTCTCCAACTTTCCACCTTTCTTGCACCTTGTGGACTTTTTCAGTTGACACAATAATCTTGAAAACACTAAAGATTACATTTGTTAGAAAATTAATTTGATGAGAAATTAAAATCATACTGTAAAATTAATTTATTAATTAAGATCACTTAAACCATCATGGTTATTTGCATCTATAGCAGCAATATTAAGCCTACATAAATAATTATTGTAATAATTGTATGAATAAAAGAGCTGTCTATGTTTATACACTGGTTTATCAATTTTACGACTACCTTGCTTTACCTTAGTTCTTGCAGATGAAACAAATTCTGCACATATTTTGCTTCCCATGATAACGGTAAGACAACCTGTAACACAACAAATTATATGTTGTTTTATATGGTGTGAAGATATTAATTTTGTCTTGGTCTATAACAAATGAGCAACATCTTAATATAGCTTGTGCATAATGACGTGATATGCCTCTGCGTGACTACTAAGACCAGAATTTCGGAGACTATGCCTATTACTATGTCCCGGTTTGGTCTAGGGTTAGGATTAGACAAGTGATAGGCTTTAAATGAAGTACACAGCTTTGGCATATAAGGG
Organism: Trachythela sp. YZ-2020; assembly: GCA_016169945.1. NCBI lineage: Eukaryota > Metazoa > Cnidaria > Anthozoa > Malacalcyonacea > Clavulariidae > Trachythela > Trachythela sp. YZ-2020. The sequence goes on along the minus strand of JADLSH010000168.1, from coordinate 774,737 downwards.
TTTTGTAAATATTCTCACACATTATTAAGAAAATATAATATTAGCCTACTTAATATGTACTTAATTTACAAAGATTACAAAACGTTGAAGCAGCACTGTTCAGTTGACACTTACAGTAGGTTAGAACCATTTGTTAACTTACTTTCTCATGTTACCAACAAAGTTTGTTCTTCCTCAATCCAGGATTCTACCAAATCAGCATCATAGGAAACTGTTTGAAAATGAAAAACGTTTACAATTTCAGTTATTAGAGAAAAACGTGTATTGTCCTTTATTGCCAGAACACACCTGTTGTAACACTGCATTGTCCAAAAGTTTTGTAGTTTTTTTTTCATCTTTGAAACCAACGATGGCCCTGCAACAAGAATGTAAACATTGAAACATTAAACATGTGGTCATATGATTTAATGGTTATGTGGTTTAATGGTTATACGGTTATATGGTTATGTGGTTTAATGGTTATACGGTTATATGGTTTAATGGTTATGTGGTTGGGGTCATCCCTATGTGTCCCGGTACCTATGCGTCCCGGTACCTATGTGTCCCGGTACCTATGTGTCCCAGTACCTATGTGTCCCAGGGGGGTGGGGTCACACCCCTGGGGTCAGGGGTCAAAGTTCCGGGGGTGGAAGAATTCACTAATAAGGTGGGGGGGGGGGGGGTCACACCCCCGGGGTCAGGGGTCAAAGTTCCTGGGGTGCTAAAATTGGATAATACGTCATTTGGTACGTGTAGGACACATCCTCGGGGTCCAATACTTCAAAACAAGCCAACTGGGATTGGTACGGCAATGGTGATTCCTCTGGTGAACTTGAATCCCACGTTTGATATTGAAGTCAAATAACCAATAGCCAAGTTTTTCACTCTCGTAATATTCGCTATAAAATTCGGACAACTACTAGACGAAAGATCTAGCTTTTCTCTATCTGTGGGTATAGGTTATATTAATATAGACCCAGCAGGAGAAAAGTTCTCTGAGTTAAATACCGGAGCGATTTTATAACGGGTGCGGCAGCGATTTTTTCCTTCCGTTAACAGTTGGGCATGCTTCAAATTTTGGTGAAAAGCGAAAGCCTTTAAAGAGAGGGGTAATGAGGTGTTTTCGTGCTTTGTTTCGAGGTAATTTATTCGTTTTTCGTTGCATCATTTTTTTATTAAATTATTTCCGGTCTCGTAATAGATGATGTGCATCGTGTTTGTATTGAATTTAATGTTCGTTTTCCGTTTTTCGCACTTTAATTTATCGGGTTTTAAGATTTTAATAGGGAGCTTTAGCAGTGAGTACGAGTACGACTACGAGTACGAGATTCGTCATTGTTTGCTTACGCCATAATGCAAAACTCGTAGTCACCGGCTTTTGACTACGAAATTTCGTACTAGGATGGATGACGACTACGAGTTTCACACGCGACTACGAGATGGCGTACGCAAAAGCGCAAGCAATGACGAATCTCGTACTCGTAGTCGCACTCGTACTCACTGCTAAAGCTGCCTAATGTCTCTCACTCACGGCGGAAATCCGCGAGGAATACGATGGTAGTGACTCAGAAGACTCAGAAACAGACTTGGACTTTCTTAAAAGCGCACGTACAAGAAGCGACCGCTTTCTAAACTTAAAAGACGTTAATTACAATGAATTATAACTTGTTATTTTACGTGTTACAGGCCTGTCTGCTTTTATTAGCTGTGCTTCAGGATCACACTATTTTATTTTTCGTGGTCCATGATTGGTACCTCCATTATCCCCCTCTTTAAAAAGCTGTACAAGATGCACATTTCACATATAAGAAATAATAAAATTTGGGTGCACCTGAAAACTGCATTTTTGCAAAAAAACTAATGATTTTTCTATCAAAACATGTCATTTTTTACTTTTTTTTAACAGTGGGGTGTGTCATGCAGTACACTTAATTCCCCACTTACAACAGAGATGTACAACACCGCAGAACAATGGAATATGATATAAATATGAATATAAATATTATCAAGCTAACAAACTGTTTTTAAACTAGCCCACATTATTGTTTACTACACAGTTTATGGTCGCGGTTATGGTCGTGATCATAGTTATGATTATGGTTATGCATGGATTTGATTGTGGTTAGAGTTGTGGTAGCAGTTATGAGCATTGTGGTTAACCATTGTGGTTAACCATTGTGGTTAAGATTGTGGTTATATGGTCGTAGTTATGGTCGCGGTTATATGGGTATGGTTTTGATTATGATTGTGGTTATGCTTGTGGTTACGGCTGTTGTTATGATTACGGTTTTGATTGCGGTTGTGTTTAGGTTGGTAGTTATGGTTATGGTTATGGTTATTGTTGTGGCCAGGGTTATGGTTTTGTTTATGGTAAGCATTGTGGTTATGGGTGGTGGGGGTTGTGTTTAGGCTTGTGGTTCTGGTTGGGGTTAGGGTTTGGAATTGGACTTACATGCTAATGCTGGCATAATATAGTCAAAAGTCTAGTTATTGTTCAAAACATATTTTTCCATGATTGGTAACTCATTGAATCATTCCGCCGGACATTTAAATTGACGTGTACGGAAAGCTAAGCCGTGAACGACAAACAGAAAACTACAAATCGCGTTTGAAGTTAAAGTTGTACACATATTCACAGCAAAAATGCTATGAAATTTTGTCTATTAATTTTTTATCTACACCCTCTCGATGTTCAAAATAGTAAGCGACTGAACTGAAAATGTAACGTGGCTTTCCGTAGCTATGTTTGCGAGAACTACTGAGTATTTTGATAAAATACAAAACAATAGTAACTCCGAAAATCAACATTTTCATTTATTTCGAGCTTTCGACTATATTTTAGTCATCATCACCAAGAAATGACGATGATGACTAAAATATCGTCGAAAGCTCGAAATAAATGAAAATGTTGATTTTCGAAGTTACTATTGTTTTGTATTTTCCGTATGTGTTTGCCGTAAACGTCCCTATTGATTTATTAACTCGCTAAACTGAAATCTTAAGAAAAAAAACAATAAAAAATGAAATTTTAACCTTGACTCATGACTCATTGACTCATAAAAACTTAAATCTCCTGCGTAGGCAGTGCGAATATAGCAAACGAGACGAAAACTATGTGGTAAACTGCCAAACGTGTACTAATTGTGGCTGATGTTTCGAGCGAAAGACCTTCATCAGAGCGAGAGAGCGACTGAGCCAAGATTTAGCCTAGAAGGAATATAGTTTAGAAGATTAATGCTACAATTAATTCCATTGACTTAGTTTGTCATTTTTGGACCAAGTTAATCGCTTTTTGCATTTTCTTCACGGTATGTATTGGCCATGTTTGTCTCTAGTAATACGTTCTACTTAGTTTTTTGAGCCATTGGTTGGAAATAGTTAACTTATACAAGGCAATCTACACACTATAAAAGCTAGGCTGCATACTGTACTACGTGAATACTGTGGTATGATTTAGCAAAGTATGTACATATAACATAATGCACATTATATCTGTAATTTGTTCCACAAATTCTGTGCATTGTCAAAAGAGTACGACAATTGTGTCCTATTCGTACTAAAGGCACACATTGAGGGGTGATTACATGGTGTACCTTCAGCCACCGCATATTATTCACATATTATTTAGTATAAAAGTTATACATTCTTTTGAAACATTATTGTCAATCACTAAAAATCTATACGAAAAAACCCAACCAAATTCTCCCGATCTCACGGTAATTAGTTAGTTGGGGAATTTGTCCGTGGGAAACTTTTACAACCTACGGGTTGGACAACAAATAACTGGAATCATTTGAACACATTCGTTCGTTGACTTCAGTTGTATTCTGAGATCACACTTGATGGATATAAAGCTTGTTACGGGTAATCGTGGTGGTCGGGTGCTCGCCATTGATGGGTACCGCTACCGCAGGCATCGAAGCGTTAATGCAAGCATTCATTGGCGGTGTTGGCGAAAAGAATGTAGCGTACGCGTCCGAACAAATGTGTTCGACATCGACGCACTTGATGATTTTGGCCAAATACGGGTATTGTTCAGCGAGGAACATGCCCATACGCCTGACGACGAGATGGTTGACCGTGCCGTATTTAGAGAAACGATGAGGGAGGCGGTGGTGGAGAACCCTGAGCGTCCAATCAGGCGTGTATATGACGCGGCAATTGCCAATAAACATCGAGAGCATGCGCAAGGTGGTGGAGACAGACCACCTACAATAGATGGTTTTCATTCTTTCCGCACCATCCTTAATCGCACTAAGGTAAGCGAAATGCCAGAAATTCCCGCATCTGTTGAAGATGTAAATGTTGCTGGTCCTTGGGCACAAACATGGCTGCACGAACGCTTTCTGCTACACCAAGATAACCACTGGGGTATCTGTATCTTTGCCACCGATGCCAACCTACGAGCTCTGCATACTTGCCGTGAGGTATATATGGATGGAACTTTCAAATCTTGTCCTGGTCCATACAATCAAGTCTTTACCATTGTTGGCCGGTACCATGGCTGGGTAGTGCCTTTGGTAGTTGTGCTAATGGAGCACAGAGCGATCGGGCATTATCGACAGGTGTTGGCAGCTATTTTGCCCCATGTGCGTCGCGTAACTAACCATCGATGGAGACCACGGATGGTGATCTGCGACTTTGAGCAGGCCCTGATTTCGGCTGTAGAAACGGAACTTCCCCACGCTGAGGTCAAGGGATGTTACTTTCACTTCACGCAAAGCCTGTGGAGAAGAATCCAGGAGCTTGGTTTACAATCGCAACATGGACTTGCGCACAAACAACAACATTGAAAGTAAGTAGAGATTGTAGCCCTATCAAGTTCTTGAACTTATCTTTTATTACATTTTCCAATCACAATTTTCAGTGATTCGTATCGTTAATAGTGCGTTCATAATTTGCTCTGGGTCCCAAGCATTCGAGAGCCCCCCAAAAATTTAGTTACTGTAAGAGAAGTAAAAATTTTGTAACCATATTAAGAAGGCTATTAGAAGGCACAAGGATAAAGGATAAAGACCCAAATGTAGTAACTTCCAGTGCAGAATGTACGTATATTATAAGAAAAGCGGGGCCTACGTGAAGGATCTGAATTCCAGTGCGGTGGTTGCTTGACTTTCTTTTTATAATGACGGTATTGTTGTCACGTCACGATGGCCACAAGTTCTGGGGCTCGAGGCCCCAGTGAGCTCTCTTCGTGTCAACATGACTTTGGGCAAGAATAACTATGCAGGGTGAATAACACTCCTTTTATATACTCTCATTATGTTTACAGGCTACCATAAGCAGCTGAATGACACTGTAGCAGTCAGGCACCCATCATTATGGGTATTCATTAGGTTTCTCAAAGGCCACCAGGCTTCCATTGAGACAAACATCGATGCTGCTGACCGTGGAGATGCACCAGCGCCTAGACGAAGGAAGTGGCGTCAGTTGGAGGCGAGGCTTCTGCATTTGAAGCGTCAATATGACGATGGCGATAGAGGGCTGGACTCATATTGGAGAGCAGTGGCCAAATGCATTGGTTACGAGTGAACAGGCTGCTTGGAAACAGAACAGTTGTTACTGTCAGATGCTTGTTCTAGCAACGGTTTCTTTTTCGTTTTCTATGTACTCAGGGGGGGTGATTTCATAGAGTATTTCCAGCCCGGGCTGAAGGTAAACCCATGTAATCACCCCTCAATGTGTGCCTTTAGTACGAATAGGACACAATTGTCGTACTCTTTTGACAATGCACAGAATTTGTGGAACAAATTACAGATATAATGTGCATTATGTTATATGTACATACTTTGCTAAATCATACCACAGTATTCATGTAGTATAGTATGCAGCCTAGCTTTTTAATAGTGTGTAGATTGCCTTGTATAAGTTAACTATTTCCAACCAATGGCTCAAAAAACTAAGTAGAACGTATTACTAGAGATAAACATGGGTAATTATCCATTTTCGAAAAGAGTAGAGTACTGGGTTCAAGTTGTGATAACAAAGCATGCTGGGAATGCTTGGAAGGACAAGTCTTTTGTTGTTGTCCTTACAAACATTCCCAACATGCCTTGTGGTCCCACCTCGTACCCAGTACATTTGCCGTTTTCGAAAATGGCCAATACCTACCGTGAAGAAAATGCAAAAAGCGATTACTATTGGTCCAAAAATGACAAACTAAGTCAATCGAATTATTGTAGTATTAATTTTCTAAAGTATATTCCTTCTAGGCTAAATCTTGGAACATTCTGAATAGTTTTTCAACAGTGTTAGGTTGATAATATTTATATTCATATTCCATTGTTCTGCGGTGTAGTACATCTCTGTTGTAAGTGGGAATTAAGTGTACTCTGAATGGATTAAATTTGCGTCTCTATATACATATATAACACAGGCATGACATGCCCCACCGTTAAAAAAAGTAAAAAATGACATGTTTTGATAGAAAAATCTATAGTTTTTTTGCAAAAATGCAAAAAAGTAAAAGTTTTCAGGTGCACCCAAATTTTATTATTTCTTATATGTGAAATGTGCATCTTGCACAGCTTTTCAAAGGCTTTCGCTTTTCACCAAAATTTGAAGCATGCCCAACTGTTAACGGAAGGAAAAAATCGCTGCCGCACCCGTTATAAAATCGCTCCGGTGTTTAACTCAGAGAACTTTTCTCCTGCTGGGTCTATATTAATATAACCTATACCCACAGATAGAGAAAAGCTAGATCTTTTGTCTAGTAGTTGTCCGAATTTTATAGCGAATATTACGTGAGTGAAAAACTTGGCTATTGGTTATTTGACTTCAATATCAAACGTGGGATTCAAATTCACCAGAGGAATCACCATTGCCGTACCAATCCCAGTTGGCTTGTTTTGAAGTATTGGACCCCGGGGATGTGTCCTACACGTACCAAATGACTTATTATCCAATTTTAGCACCCCCGAAACTTTGACCCCTGATCCCGGGGGTGTGACCCCCACCTTATTAGTGAATTCTACCACCCCCGGAACTTTGACCCCTGACCCCGGGGGGGTGACCCCACCCCCCTGGGACACATAGGTACCGGGACACATAGGTACCGGGACACATAGGTATGGACCCCTTTTCAATGCGCAGACAGGATAGCAAGTTTAGCTCGCATATTTGATAATTACAGCAATAGCAATACATAATGCAATGCATGAAATATTATAATATTACAATAAACGAATTAACAGTACAACATTGTTTGTATAGAGTGATAGATGCATATGTATATTGATTGCTTTATGAATATAATTATTTACAGATTCCATCTCAGAGACGTCACAACCTGTAAGGACACCAAGATCAACTCCGCCATGTGATAGTAAGTTTAACTCTGTAGTTTTAGGGGTGATCTGGATAGTAATATTGCTGGATTTAGTATATGCTGGGTAGATGAAAAATTTGCAGATAGATACAGTCATAGAGACCAAATATAGTGGGGCTCAAAAGTTTTGTAATTCAGCAGATTGAATTTGATTTCAATTTGTTGCAACATTTTGGTGTTCATCATACCTTGACTTGAAATGGCTGGATGGAGTTTTACCGTTGTTCACAATTTAACATTCATTGTGGCAAACATTGTATTCACAAAGTACAAATCCCCGCATGTTATTTCAAAAGTGGCTTGGAAAAGTTGCTTATTTCTTTACGATCATTTTATGTTGTGGAGTAATTCACAATACTATCACATCTTCTTTAGCCCGAAAAGATTGCTCCTAAATTTACCTAAGCAATACTGGGTTTCCAGATAATGAATTAATCTCACTACTGCTAATATGATATCTGGTGCTTCCTTACGTACAGTAGTTCTATTAAATGAAAGCGTCATGAGTATTGGTCTTTATCAATATATTGTGGTGATCAATTATTAACTTTCATCTCATAATGTTCTTTTCACATATTTTTTAAGACTTCCAGACATCCGTTCTCATGAAATTGGATACAATTATTGAAAAACAGAATGAGGACCTGCTAATGCTGAGGCAACTAGTAACTGCTACACAAGGTGTTGGCGGCACAGATATGTTGGAGGACATTCTACCGGAACGATGGAGTGCCGGCATTCAATGCCCTATGTGAGCAGCTTTCCGACAATGATTTTAGAACGAAAATGGTAATATACTTAGATGTAACTTACAGTGTGTGCCCTCTTTTTAAAGTCTCAGAGAAATTCTGTGTTAACTAAAATAATGTGTTTTTCTAGGTTAATTTTTGTACAGCATCATGTGGCAGCATTGCAGGTGACAGTGCTAGACATGTTCTCGCAAAAATCGGCACAAATAGCCTATGGTGGCAGTACAGTCTGAAAGGAAGGAGAGGAAAGATCTCATTTAAAGACACAGCAATCTGCCAAGTTTTAAAATTATGTAATTTTATGTTATCAAATTTGTGACAACGTGACTGCCATTTACTGATATATAATTTATGTGATTTCTATCGGCACTTATGTCCTAAGAATCTATTGATGACATTGTTTTGTATGATTTGCTTATCTGCAAGTTAAGTCATACAATCCACAATATTTTTACATTTTATGCCCAACAGTTATGGGTTTACTGTACGTATCCCTTCTATCATTGGCCAATGGGATAGCAGGAGGGTGCCATTTTCCATATCAAATCCCAATTTTGGATTTAACGCAAGGCATATAAAAAAATTTTGAGCGCTTGGAGCCATGACCGGGATGGTAGTCCTCAGCCATTCATGCACTCGGTCGACAGTCACACTTTGCTTTGTGGCCATGCCCCGCTCATCAACTCCACCCCCAATCCTTTGCTTCTCCACAGCTTTTTAACATGGTTAAATATATATTTTTCCCTAATCCAAATATGTGAACTTATTTTAGAACTGTCTAAGGCCCGGTTCAGACGGCGTACTTTTCATGAGCCGTATCGAATACTCGAATTAAGTTCATGAAAAATATGCTGTCTGAATCAATTAAATATGATGATTTGTGTTAGAGTCGACCTAAATGATTAAATACGACCATCAACGTCATACTATTCGACAGTGGTACGACTTCGTTTCAGGCGCCATAATTTTCATGTGCCGTATCTAATGCATAATTTATGTTAACGCCTTAATGCATGATATTACCCACAATTCACTCTTTCCCGTGATTTTTTTCCATCATGGCTGCCACAAAACAAAAGTGTTCTGTGTGTTCCGATCCAACAAATTACCATTGCATCTCACTCGTGAGATATCATGTTCAACACTTGAAATAAATCTGGTATTTCCAAGCATCCATGTATTTTTCTCTATATAAATGCCCATACACTAGTATGTCTACTGTAGTAGCATATGTGGCAAATAATGTCCAGAAAAGCCGTGCTTAAAATGTCAAATGTTTCAAATATGTATACAAGTTCAAGGTATATTCAAGGCTGCTATGAGAGGAGATGGGGGGGGGGCAAGGGGGCCCATAGAAATGAAGTGAAATATGCATATATGTAGATATATATTACTGTAAATAGTCTCCCAGAAATATACACAAAGTTGACATTCCTGAGATGCTAGATTTCAACATTTTTCTTGGAGAAAATGCCCCTGGACACCCTAAATGTATTATAGTGTTGCATGCAGAATGTAATCCAGAAGATCAAGTTAATGAAAATCAGTTTTCTAAACAAGCACATGACAAGATATTTAAGGATGGAAAATAGCTACAGGTCCCAAGTTATTTTTGCCTGGGCGCCCAAATTTATCTGTGGCCCTGGGTAAATTTTATGTTTTGTATGCCACCCTTTATACAATGGCTAAAGTATAATATACCAATAAAATATATACACCATGTGTATATATACCATACATATATAGTGTATGCTAGTGACCATACTTACTTCATTTCTTCTAAATCCTGCATCCCACATGACCCTACATGTGTTGCTAAATATGAATACAAATTTATAAAAACATTACCATCACTTCATTTTCATAAGTGTTGTCCAATATACTCAAGCAGGGACCGTGGAGCCTATTTAAATATGGGGCCAGGATTACATATTTCAATTACAGATTTTCATTTTAATGAACGATTTTATCTTTATTCAGTGAAGAGTGGGGATGGGGTCATGCCCCCCCCTGTCCACAGTATAGAGACGACCAGTAGGGCCACTCATTTGAAATTTTGTGTGGCCGCTCATTACGCATTGGCAGCCAGTCAATTGCTTTTTCTGACCAATAAGCAAGCTGGACTAACTTTCCTGGCCAGTAAACTGCATATTTTTGCATAAAAACCTGGCTACATGTTGCATCGCCAAGTGGCCCTACTGTCTTTATACTGTGCCCTGGCTCTATGGTCCCTGTCTATTACAGTATGTTTGTGTTGCCCACATGTATTGTCCAGGTTGAGGCATCAAGATTTATGCCACTAAATTTACATCCTAGTTGGATAGTAATTAGATGATTGGCATATAAGTTTTGTGATATTGAAATTGTTGGTCTTGTAGTTCTGAAGATGACACTGAAGAAGGAAGAGAGGGGTCTGATGATTCATGTGCAGACAGCAATGAAAGTATGGCGGCATTGAATCTGTGTAAGAGGAAGAAAATTCAAAAAGGAAAGAAGAAGCCAGGCAGAAAAACCAAGTGGAGTACTGAAGCTACTAATGATCTCATTGACATTATTAATGATGATAATTTCAAGACTAAACTTATATTCCAAAACACACAAAAATCAACAAAATGGCAAGTGATATGAGAGTATCCTGAAGGAACTTAAGAAGAGAGGTACAAATAGAGGTGAGTAAATCACATTTTCTGCCACACAACTTCGAACAAAATTTAAGAAATGGGTTGGAGAATGCAAGAAAGCTGCATTAACAATCAAAACAGCTACCGGTATTAAAAGATTTCAAGACAGCTATGGTTTTTGGTTCAGTCAACTTTTTGCTATATAGTAAAAACTAGGGATTCATGTCAGCCAGATCAAGGCATAGAACCTTCAGCAATGACAACCCATACAATAGTAAAAAATAGTGAAACAGATGAGAAGGGTGAAAAGAGTCAAGAAAAATTTAGCCCGCGTGCAGGCCCACTGATGGAGAGGAATAGTGGGCCTGCACAGAAGACCGGGTAAAATCTAAAACACCCCTTTTCTAAACACGCCCCCTTCGCGCGTCAAGTGTCAAAAAATAACCAATGGCAGCAAAACAAAAAATAAACAAACTCGCACAATAAACAAACATTGCGGGATTTTCTCTGAGTATCCAAAATAAAAATAAAGTATGAATGGATATATCAACTCCAAAAAAAGCAAGCAAACAAGTCTGATTTAAATAACTTTTGCCGAATTTGCAAGTGCTCATTCTCAACTAAATTCGGAACAGGCAAGTTAGGACGAATTTCGACAGAAAATATATTTAAAATGTCAAATCGTGAGGGAAGCCGTGGTACCACATTAGCATTGATTTGCACTTTCATCGGCATTGTTACAAATAAATCGTCACGTTTATCAGATTGTGTGTGCAATGCTTGTGAGCGGAAAGTACGAAATTTGTATCAATTATTCAATTTGGTAAAGAACACGACAAACGAAGAGAATGTTGAGAGTCCCCCTCGTTTCAAACGGCGTTTCAAACAGCCAATCAGAATGCTGAGTTCGTGTACGAACGCGGAAAACATAAAATACCTGGTCTTCTGTGCAGGCCCACTATTCCTCTCCATCAGTGGGCCTGCACGTGGGCTAAGAAAAATTATTTCTTCCTGTGAAAGGAGGAAGAAAGAATAAGAACCGGATAATGGCACAGAAGCAGTTAAATTGTTAAAACAAATTGTTGAGGGTGATACTACGAAGAATGTAATTGATTCAATGCGCGAAGAAATGGAGAAGTCGAGAGAACTTGAATTAAAGCTTTTTCAAATGATGTGTCAGACCTTTCCCCCTCGTCCACAACAACCACATCAAGAGTATGCACACCAAACAATGACACATAATATGCCATCTTTACCATCACAATTTAACCAAGCTCATCCACAACATTTATTAATCAGGGGTTTCAAAGTAATTTGCATGTATTGCAACCAGTATTTCAACCGTCAAGCTTTCGGCCCTTTTCAGCCTCGATGTCCTTGTCAGGTGAACATTCAGCTTTTCGTGATAATCCCAGTAAAAGGTGCTGGTTATTGAACAAGCACTGCATGGGTGAATATGATCGTGTGGTTAAGTCATCTGCTCACATGTGTACATGAACCTATTTGGCATTGTTATTTTCAAAGTTAATACTACTGTACATTATATTGTTTACCTGTTGTTTGCTATTCTGTTTAGTTCAATATTTTGCTCTTGATAGATTTCAGAGATAGTATGTCTGGTATACACTTCATAGCATTTTGCTGAACCTTCATATTGATTAATCTATACTTGATTATTATTAGGTTGTTGTGTTTTGTTAAAATAAATAATGTTGTGTTCAAAAAGTTCTTATTTATTAACACAAGGTACTGTGGGTGTTTAGCCATCAATGCTTTTATAATAAAATGAAAGAAAAGAATATACTCACTGTTGCATTGATCACTTTGACTGTTCACGACAGTTACGACTAAATGGAAACTAGGCTTAAGTACCCCATAAGGCCAATATCAGCCGTAATCCTGGTTTTATTTTTTTAGTCCTTTACAAAAAGCACCTTTTGCGCTTAATAAGCGACAGTAAATATTAATTATTAAAGACTAATAATTCAGCGTCGGCCACGGACATATAGAACAAATTGAGGGTTGTTTCACATGTGCCTAAAAGATATAAACAAAATCTCAACGTTTCGAGCTAAAGCCCTTCGTCAGGAGAAATTAGTAGACAGATAAACATATTATATCAGCTTTTATAGCAACTCTATAAAAGCTGTCACGTGAACAAAATATTAACCAATGAAAATAAAGTAGTCATAACAATAACAAAATATAATTAATATGTAAAGATATAGCCTGCGTGCAGGCTTCGGCCCGATTATAGGGTCGAAGGTCTGCGCACAGGCGTTACACTAACCAAAGTGCATAAATGTTGTACAAGGGAAGGGAAGAGGGGATAAGTAGGATTAGGTTGGGCAATGGACGGCAAAAATAGTGAAATGTAACATACCATTTCTTTCCGGAGTTCTCCACGTACGTTCTTGAGGTTCACCATTGTTGCTGTACTCTGTGAAGGATATCGTAGACTAATAATTCAGCGTCGGCCACGGACATATAGAACAAATTGAGGGTTGTTTCACGTGTGCCTAAAAGATATAAACAAAATCTCGATGTTTCGAGCTAAAGCCCTTCATTAGGAGAAATTAGTAGACAGATAAACATATTACAGTTTGTTCGATCTAATCCTACTTATTCCCTCTTCCCTTCCCTTGTACGACATTTTTAGCACTTTGGTTGGTGCAACGCCTGTGCGCAGGCCTTCGACCCTATAATATGGGCCGAAGCCTGCACGCAGGGCTATATCTTTACATATTAATTCTATTTTGTTATTATTGTCATGACTATTTTATTTTCATTGGTGAATATACTCACTGGTGGAATGATGTGGGCCATCCAAAAAGATGGCCTGAAAAGGGTGGGCCACGCGAAAACATATTGGCAACGGGGGGAGGGGGGTGGAGGTGACGGGGATGCAAACTAGGGATCCAAGGATTGTGCAAAGTTTCAAAGAGCCGTAAGTTTTGAGGAAAACGAAAGATTAATATGGAAGCACTGAAGTACTCTGCGGCGAAGACATAATTTACACCATAATTTACAAGTAAATGCAAGTAATGTTTCAGGAAAATCTCTCCTTGATCCTACAGATAAAGAATATTTCACAATTCGCCGTGGGAAGTGTATGCGTATTTATTGCTGACGTAAATAGATGACTCATGCATGGAATTAGCTAGCAGTATTTATGCCAAGATTGTCAAGTTCTCATGACATTTGTTTTTCGAAGGTCTATTATTACCATTTGCGTTCAACCTTGAAGTTTGACGATTTTAACGTGTTTGTTTACTTTTCAAACATGAACGTTTGCTAACAAAACGTGCACCTCATGAAATATTAGATTTTGCGATTTTTTGGCGAAGTATGAATATGTTTTTGATCCTTACTTTATGATCCTTATATCTTTCATTCTGTCTTGCAAAATAACTTAAATTTTGCGAGCGTAACATTCGAAAATATGGAAAATTGCTTAAAACGGATTTAAGACAAGTTTCCCGTCTAGATGGGATTCCCGTCTAACTTTCCCGTCCGTTTGGCATTGCCCCTATAGTTCATAAGGCTATAGTTGTATTTGAAATAATATAGCCTTTAAACTGCTACCACATTTACCTTCTTTATCATTTATATAATCTGCAAACTCGCATTTGAGATACAGTCTATAAATATTTCGTCATAATCATAATTATCAAAAGCAAATGTCAAATAATAATGCTCGGGAAGCGAAAATAAGTGAATTTCTACAATCCTTCCGTTGATTATCCAGTACTGAAGGCAAGTTGGTAAGTCAGTTATAATGACTGATTTCTCTCCGGTTCATCGACATACATACTTATAGTTATACTATATATTGATAATTTGATATAATGATAATGTTCTTGTCACTAGACTCGCTACACGGCACGCATACGAATCTCGCAGTCAACTCGCGGCCACGCACTTGATAGCGCACGTGCATTTGTGATTGCACAAAAAATCGCGTGTTCCGGGGGAAAGATCGCCAATTTAATGTCAATTCAACGTCTTCAGCAAATGTTTCAAGTTCAATATAAAGACTCTAATTCAGCATAGTTTGTGTAAAGTCGCCATAAGATCAAACGAATATTTAAAGAAAAATGTGAAGCCCTGTCTTGAAGCACTAAATCACTAAATGTTAATGAAATTTAAAAAGAAACTTGTATACACCCCCCGGAAATTGAATGAATGAATGACTGACTCGTTTGAATTTTCGCCACTCACCACAATATTGCAAAGTTTCGAAGAAACTTTGCACTAAAAACGATACAATATTTTGTTCTGTTTGCAAGAATGTCACCCTGAGAGCGCACGAAATGGCCATTCTGGGCTACTAAAATTCAATTGGCATTCTAGTGGCAAGATCCAATAGAATGACTATGCAATTAGGTTTAAAGCTGATTTCCATTCAGTGCAAAAGGTCGCGTGATCAACCTTTTGCGATCGTTTTCCTTTGAATTATGAGCCCTTGACCGAATCCGTTCCAGTCGAGGGCTCATAATTCAAAAGAAAACGATCGCAAAAAGTCGATCGCGCAACATTTTGCACTGAATGGAAATCGCCCTTTAGTCTTGCGACTGTTGCTTGAAAAAATCCTAACACATCTTGACTGAGATACAGTATTTACACATTTATGATCGCAAAGCTTTTTGCTCACAAAAACGAGTATTTTTAACGTTACATGCACTTAGGAATTTTTAGGGGGAAGGTGGGGGGTCATCTGAAAAATATTATTTAGGGGTGGGCCACTGGGAAAAGTGTCGAGTATGAAGGAGGGGCTATGCTAAAGATTTTAGAGGGCACACTAAATTCCACCTCCCCCCGCCTCCCAGATAAAAAATTAACGGTCCTTAAGTGTTTAAGTTTACCTTCATCATCGCGTTTCTGCCGTTTCTTTGTTTTAGAAAAGTTGTACATAGAAACCCTTAGGCCTTATTTGAAGAAACAATTCTTAATCAAGGTATTAAAAATGTCCGAACAATCAGCATTAATCATTGCCAATTAAAATTAATGACCGAATTTTGGGGTGGTTCTTAATCGTGACGTTAGACGGCTTTCCAATTTAACAGGAACAACATACAAACGTTAGCAAAAACAGTCTAATATTCATAGGGCTATCCTTAAGCAGAAAGTGCGCAATTTGAAGAAAACCTTGTGTACATCGGATAGAATTTTTCATAGACCATTTTGCGAATGGAGAAAGGAAAATGAATTAGCTATAGTCGAAAGTAAAATAGTGAAAGTTGCACATAATCCCACAGGGAGCTGCATATATAACTCGAGTACTATGAAAAGTCAAAGCAAAGATGACAGATATAGGACGTCAGTTTCAGTCCCCCGTATGGTTAAAACGTAGTAATGTCAATATTGTCAGCTGCGCAGGTGAGTGAACCTGACGTCCTACTGTACTGTATATTCGCCAATTACGAAGCTATTACTTCACTTATATTAGTCACGCTGTTAAGTGCCAAATTTAGTTACAAGCTGTTAAAAACGCATTTTCAGGCTGGTAACCAGGCTTTTCGCGAGTTTTTGTGGCATTTTCCTAATTTTGGAACAGCAATAATACCAAAGATAATGCATACCAAAGATAATGTATTTTTTTCTTTATGTATACAACGAGAACTTTAAATAACATAACAACAGTCTTCATCTTAACAGAATGTTTAAATCATAATACCATAAACCAGAGTAACCAGTTTTAACATAAATGTTAACCTGAAATGCCAAAACGACAGTCTTCATCTTAACAGAATGTTCAAGTCATAATACCTAAACCAGAGTGAGAAGTTTTAACATAACTCATAAATGTTACGTACAGTATATCCCATTTATAAATGTGCTTCAAACATTTTCCATTTTGTTGTTCCTTGATAGTGTCTCAAATGTGTATTCCATCGTTCATGTTACAGCCTTTACATTCGCTCCATAATTTTTCTTTCTGTTCGGACTTTGTCAGCGAGTTGTAAAGGGGTGAATTTTGTTATTAGGTGTTTCAAATGCTCATTTTTTCAATTTGAGAAACGACATAGTCTCTTTTGATAGGCTTCTTGCTAGCAATCAAATCTTGAAGATTTCTTAAAGATT
The DNA here is from genome assembly GCA_016169945.1 of Trachythela sp. YZ-2020. Lineage (NCBI taxonomy): Eukaryota > Metazoa > Cnidaria > Anthozoa > Malacalcyonacea > Clavulariidae > Trachythela > Trachythela sp. YZ-2020. The sequence continues at coordinate 757,977 of JADLSH010000168.1, read as the reverse complement.
TCAGCGCTAGTTCCATCTAATAACTTGCTTTTTCGAGTTGTCAAAGTTGTCACAGATGGTGAAATAATACTTGGTGTATACTCACTGCCGGAATTTGTCACATCTTCATTTTGTTTCTCGCTGTCTCCAGTCTTGGGCTTATCGACTGGCAACCCAAGCCTTTTGCAACGTTCATTCCGAGATTCAGATTCTTCTGGCAAATCTGCGCTTTCCTCTTGGTCTTTAAAAAGGGACCTGACCTTGTTTCAGATCACCATGGAAGGCAACACCGCGAGCAGTGGGTCATTTTTTGAAATATTTCTCACCTCTTCCATCGAAATGGTATGCTGTTCAATTTGTTCTGCAAAATGTTTTTGCAAAACATCCTCCTCCTCAAGACTCCACTTGTGCCTCAATGACTGGCCATCGTCTTTGGAACTTTCCCCTTTGTGCATTATTTCGGTGACACGCCTTGAAGCTTTCGCGGCTGTTTTTGCATTGCGCTGCAACAGATAATAGCGGTCTGCTGTTCCTTTGTTGTGCTTCATAAGTGTAGCCAAGTCATCCCGGATTTCTGCTTCAAACTCCTGAACAGCTGAGACAACAGCTTTTCTAAAAGCTGTTGCCCCGCCAGTCGCTGCCTCTTTACCGAACACTTTCCCCAAACACGAGTCGATTTGGGTTCCAATATGTGAGGAGTGTATCTGTTTTTGACTCCACGTCAAGAACACCGGTGCTGCGTCTGTGGTATCCACATCATCCATTTGGTTGTGAAATTTGGAGATGAAAATACTCATCCACTTGAAAACTGAGGGTGAAAATATGATATGCGCTGGCCAATGGCTAGTAAACGTCTTATGTTTTTTTTACGCTTACCACATACTCCTCACCGTCCCGTTTCGCCGCTCGAAATTCTCCCAGAGTCATGTTACCCATAGAGCCAGATCTGCTCTCATTATTTATGCACAAAAGAGTCAATAAGTAGTCCCGGACCGTTGTATATTGCGTTTGATTTGCCATGATACGTTTGGGAGATTCTTGAAATTCACCAAGAATATTTATGGCTTCTCGTGCTACCTCTGAAGTATCAAATTCCTTAATCTGCTCCGGAGTTCTGAGGCATGAAATGTCATCCATTCTCTTTTCCCAAAAGCGATTTTTCACCATCTTTCCATACGACTTATTCCACATTTTCATTTGCTCGCACATTGAATCGATAATACCGGACGCACAGTCAACCCCAGGAAGGTCGATCCGCTCGCACTTGAGAAATGCGTAAAAGCGGTGCAACGTGTTCAAATAGGACTTTATTGTGCCAGGTTGGCGACTCTTCTCAAATTTCACCAGCCACTTGTCCCGAAGAATAATTTTATCAAATAGATTTATTAACTTAGGATTTTCAGGATCAATGTATTGTACGATTAATTCTACTTGCCTGGCGACCATGCCTTAAACCTGTTGAATATAGGCTCTGACGTGCTGTTCAAATCGCCTGAATTGGATACATTGTCAGGATTAAACTCTTCTTCATTCATGTCACTGCTACCAGGACTGGTGTTCCACAATGATGTGGATGCCCGCAGCTGGTCGTCGAAGGGATTGTCGTCGGGTGACAGTAAATCTTGTAGATAGTCATCTCCATCATCTTGCATATCTTCGCCATCAATGTAGTCAGCGTCGCCGTTATCACCGTCTTCGTTCTCACAGTCACCATTGTCACCGTCATCGTCGTCACAGTCGCTCCCATCTTCACTGTCTTTCCGGAATATGGAAGGATGTTCTCTGATTTTTGCTTTCTTTTTAACGATTTGCATCTTTTTGCCATCATCACAACCAGATATTTCCTCCTCATCACTCGCATATACACGTTTGAATATGCTCACAGAGGCTTCCTCCTGCTGTTCCCTTTTTAACGACCTTTTCCAATGTTCATACTCATAGGATGAGTCCGATTCAGAGGAAGAGTCTGACGAAAGGACAACTGGATCATACAGCATTGCCATAGCCACCAACCTCTTATATTTTTGGCCCCCAGGAATTGCCTTGTGCACATTGACCAAGTGGTTATGGATTCTTTTCACAACTGACTGACATCTTTTGACAGGACATAGAAAGGTCTTTCCTGGATTCTTGGTTTTTGCTTCTTTCCCGACGTCGGGTCGCTGTTTCCGTAAACCGAATTTCCTGACCACATTCAAGGCATCCTCTTTACTCCAACCATGTGACAGCCTCATATGACGAGGAAGATGCGTCACCATCGAATTGCACGAAGCGAATGGACACTTGTGCTTGTTTCGAATGTATTTTTTCCCTTCTTTCTCAACAGGGGTCTTCATCTTTTTACCACTAACATCTGTCGCAACAGCAGACTTTTCTTTTTCACTTTCTGCAACACTTTCCTCCATAGCTTTACTAAGAGAAAATATTTTATTGAAATATTTATATTATAAAAGGTGTGTAAAGTTCCACTACATGTAAATGGTGTTGGCACTTGTTTTCTCTGCCTGAAATTTGGTAAAAACTATTTTGTTAACTTAGCAGAAAAACATCTAACCCCCTTAAGTTACCCTGATCTGGTTGGAAGGCACTAGATAGGATCGACTAAAACCCCTTGAGCCAGCAATCACTTAATATTTTACCAGCGGTATAGCGCTAGCAATTAAATATTTAAAATTATTTAAAATATATTACTTCGGAATTACTTCCGGAATATTCCGAATTGGTTTCTGGTTTTTTCAAAGGAGTGAATTTTCGATAACGTGTCCATACATTAATTTCTTTTGGATACAGTTTTACTGTAACTCGGTAAGTTTTAGTAACTTTTACACCCTAAATGAAAGCAGAAATCTCTATTATGAAGTTTATCTATATATAATTTATATACCAAATTCATACTAAATACAAGTCTATTTGCATGCATACTGTACATCATATTAATAAAGTATTAAAGTACTAGACAATATGTCACATTTGAACAGTTGTCTTATGTCAGTTTATCTTTACATTAACTTGCCTATGAACATATAGGTTGTGTTAAAGTAGTAGGTATAAAGGGGGCTGTAAACAAATAGATTTTGTCTCATTTGAAATCCATTTGTTAATGGTTTCTAAAATATTTTCCTGAATGCATTTCACCAGGGTTCTGACCCCCCCCCCCTCCCCTGCTTGAATGGATCCTACATTACCTTGATATAAGTCCTGGTGACATTGAGTAGATCAAGGACCAACTATGGATTGAACTAAGGATTAAACCAAGGGTAGTAGACATCTTCGTAAAAAAATATATATATACAGATGGTTTTCAGTGTGTGAAATATTCAGTGATGTATTTAATAGCCGGGCAATTGACTGCTGGCCAGGTTATGGACCGGCTTTAAATTGTGCTAAAATTGAGAAGATACAGGTGTAATGGTACTGTAAAAGTTTGTGTGGAAATCGGAGTAATTGTCAACATAACTACATAAGAATTCGGATTAGACCAGTTGCTGAAAGTAAAGTCAAAGAATGAATAACGACGTCCAACACCCTGCATCCACATACTTCTCAACTGCCATCATGGCCGGCTCCTCTAGATTTCAGATTAGCCCGGCTACCCCATTTCTAACCTACATCACTGAATATTGAGTGCAGCTTTGGTAATGTATATCATATAAATAGTGTTACTCAATTGCCTAAAAGATTAGAACAGAGAGTAATATCCTATATAGTCATAGCTGTATTTTGACACACAAGGATTATTTGCCCAAACCATGCATCACACTGGAATTTAATAACCTTTGAGGCAGTTGAGTAACATGTAACAGTATTTTTCTATCAATGGGCCCTTTGCATAAGACTAAATGACATTAGTAAAATTACATAGGTGATTATTGAAAATTCTCAACGCTGATTGGTTGCGCTACCTCGGATTAATACGCGATAATCACCTAAAGCGTTTTTAAGCCGCTTTTATCGTAAATATTCAATTAAAATATTTTTGAAATGTGCATTTTTTATTTTTTTCCAAATAATCACCTATGTAATTTTACTAAAACAATTATTCGCCTCAGGCTCGGTGAATGACAGTAATACAATCCAGTCATGCAATCCAGAATTACATGTCTTTTCATTATTTGAAAATCCCACTCTTCGATCTTCATGCCATTTACTTAGTCATTGTTTTGACTTATTTTAGACTTTACGCCAAGGATCTACCAGCCGTAATTATCACTTTTATCATAAATGCATAAGTTTAAATCATCAAAAGTACAAATCGCCATAAAATCCCTATAAAATCCCTATAAAATCCCAGAATCATTTAGTTATTAATATTAGTCGACATGAACTAATGCAGGTATGGTTTCTTAACTTGCTTGCTTCTGCATTTATCACATCTCCACTTCCGTTTAGTCTTGATAGCCCACTCTGGAATGTTCACACACAATGGGTGACACCAAGCACTGCACTGTGAACATTGCACATATTCTTTCTTGTCGTTGGGCATCCTGCAGACACAGTAGATTGCCACTGACATTTTTGTGGAGCCAAGATGATGTGGCACTCGTCGTGTAGTCTTTGGAAAAGGGGTCATTCTTCTGGACTCCAAGCAGTTGACATAGTGCTTACGCAAACTTTGTTGATCGTAGGACTGTGTAGATGGATCAATACCATTGCACAAATCTGTTGCAATGGCTAGTGAAAAAGGGCCACAGTCATTGTAATTGATTTGCCTTTGAACTTTCTCGTTTACAAATGATATCTTATCCCCTGTGTACATGAGCATGTGACAAGCGTGACGTATTGCAACTGAATTTGCTGTGTTGTACAGGATATCATAAATTTTGACAGTACCAGAACTACATGATATGGTACTCATGCAAACCCAGTGGGCACCAGTGTCAACAATTTGTACAAACTCGCTGATTGCTGGTGTAACCAAGTCACCTTGAACTGCAGGGTCACAAAGGCCATCCACTAAGGGGAATTCTGTCTTTAGCAGCACTTGCCCAGCATGTATTTCTGAATCAGTTAGCCATCCTTTCTTATCTAAAATGTTCCTTTTAGAAGCTTGATAGAGAGTGACCATTGCACCAGGACAGTTAGGGTCATTAAGGTTTAACCATGTTTCTGGATCCGATGAGGTTTCATCTACCAAAATAAAAGATTTCTCTGATAGTTCATGGCATGGTGGCTTGTTGTTACTCTCTGAGCCATTCGGCAAACATTGCAAGTCTTCAACAAGAGGATCTTTCTGTTCTTTAACATTGCCAATGGAATCCTCTACATGTGTAGACACTTGGTCAGATGTGAAGGCTGGGGAATTGGACTGTTCTACTGGAACAGTTTCTTCCTCATCATCTGTTATGTCATTTTGCAACTTGCTGTGCTCTTTTTCCAGCATATTACTGATATCCAGCTCTAGTGAAGAAATCACTTTCTTTTGTTTGTTCATTGGAGATGAAACATCTATTGAATCATTATTTTTCCTCTTTAGTTTCAGACGTAGGGGAAGCTTGGCATAGTCCTTTTTCTTTGTTTTCTGTTCTTTGGATTATTTCTTTGAAACTTTTTTTTGTTTTGAACCCTCCATCAAAATACCATTTTCTGATGTTATGTGTTGTTTGAAGTTGGTCAACAGTATCTGAAGATCTTGTTTTAGTTTCACCAAAGCATTCCCATCAGGACAAAGATAGGTAAGATTTTGAAATTCTTTCAAAATCTCTCTGCAACATCTTCCCTCATGTTGTGGATTAATAGGGGGCTTTAAATCGTATTCCTCATCATTGAATTCGTTTTCGGGGTCATCTGCTTCATCTGGAACTGTATTTACCTCGTTTACTGATATGATATTTTCCGAACTGCATGCGCTCTTGGAGGAGATATGAGAAGGTGGCTGTGAGTCGACTGGAATGACTAAAGAGTCTATCTTAAAGTATGGGCTAGACGTGTAGGAGGGAGACATTCTTTCCCAACCCCATTCAGAAAAATGGTTGTAGATGGCGAAAAATGTTTACAAGGCCAATGGTGTTTTTGCCAGTCAAAACAGCTGCAGGATGGCATTGTGTTGAGATCACCAAATTGAACTTTGTAGGATTTTCCACTGACACTTTGGCTTTCAACCATAAACTCACTGTGCTCTTCATGTGTGATGCTAGATTTGCTCATTCTGTCTGCTAGGGATAGGCGTTTCTGGCAGTGTGTGACGAACTGTATTGGTCGATTGTGCAACTATTTTGGGAGGGATTCATTGTACTGGCGATATGCACTTGCATAACGGATGTTGCTTTCAATATATCTAAAGAGTAAAATAAAGACAGAAAATAAAGAGATGTGTATTTCGTATAGCCTTTGTGGTTGTATAGCCCGCGCCGGCTGTATTGACATACGTGTACAATATTCTATCCCCTTTTTGGTTTTACGATCAATTTTGAATTCTTTCCTATTCTATGCCTATTTATTCCTTCTTGTTTTCCCCATTTTCATTCCATTAGATAATGTAGATGGAAGAAATTTCAGTACAGACGTACTAATCTAATACTTGTGAACATAGCAGTTTACCACCAATATTCCAAACTTAATTGTATTATCAAAAAACGTTTGCTTACTTTTTGTAGACACTGGGAAGAAACTGTGTTACCACAACACGTATCATGCCACTTAGAGTCTTATCTCTATTGTCTGCAAGAAACTGGTACTTGAATGACCTATTTTGTCTTTCCACGCCATTGTCGGTATTCACTTTCACATTAAAGCGGTCTTTTCTGTATGCCCAAACCCAACGCTAAATAGTGAAAAGAGAGAAAACGAGAATGTAAATATCCATCCACACAAATTTACCCAACTTGTAGGCCCAGTTTTTGACCCGCCCACATTAGATTAAAGCTTGCACAACAATCTGCCTGAGACGGCTGAGAGCCTATTGTTAAATTTCGCCGTTATGCTACAATGAATAAGACTTGTTTAAATTTTGACTAGTTTCTGTAATACTATATATATTATCAGTACTTCTAACTTCTTGAGCCATTTAAGACTCCCCCACTGATAACTTCTTCAATTAAAAGCACACGGAAATGATTGAAGAAACTGGACTGTTGTTCGTCTTTCTAACTCACTTTTTTTTCGGGAAGCCATGTTGTATTCATCCAATCTTGCAGTGATTTCTTCGCTTTCCATAATTCATCACTCTGGAGATTGGCAAGGATTGCTTGAAACTGTTTTTCGTTAGGAGCTTTTGCCAACGCACGTAATTTGGTCAGAAGCTTATCTTTCTGTTCCTTGTTGACGCCATTTTTGCCTTTGTTCACCCATCTAGCCCAGGCCTGTTCACGATAGAAATCACACAGGTAGACAAGACAGTCTAGAAAATAGAAACACTGCACCTTAATTCTATTGTGCAAGTATTAATCTTCAAGGCCCACCACAAGGCCCTATATACTGAAACGAGGTTGTCTGTGTATGCGCGTGTCTTCCATCACCAGTACTGGTAGGGAAACGTATGGAAACCATGACATTAGTTAATTGGTTTGTTAATTCATTTTTGTGTGAACGTATTTCTAGTAGGCTCTGTTGCAACTTACAAAAGTGATATCTTGAGTTTAATTGGGGTTTCATTGTAGGCGACGATGACCAATACTGTATAAATGCACATTCCCGATACACGCTACTAACTTCCCGACGAAGGGGCATTGCTCGAAACCTAAGTTTTTTACATAGTAAGATCATTCAAGTCAAAACTACAACATACAAATTTAAATTTGACCCTTATAGGTTATGCCTGAAGGTCATGCCCTTATAGGTCATGCTCATTGAAATATAAATACTAGAAGTGTCCGCTTCATTCATGATCTATCAATGTGGTTTTCTTTCCTATTCTGAATGTTTTGTCTGCAAATCTGGGTCATGTACGTAGTATGAATTAGGTAGAATATTGAATTTTATCATTCAATACTGTATAATAAGTAGGCTGTCCTTACCTGGAAAAAGTCTTTCAATAGCATTAATTTCTGCTTCACAGAAATCGACCATGAAGAAATCAGGATTCCAAGTTGGATTCCAATCTTGAAGGATGTGCAAAGCTTCCCAAATGGAATTAGCATTCTCTTGTTGGACCACAAAGGAAGCAACAACGCAGTAATCAACATTGGTCTTGACGCACATGAAGAAAATAGGAAGAGCATAGCGAGATGTTTTATATGTTGCGTCAAGCAGGCAAATATCACCTCCATACTTTTCAAGAAGTTGCCTCTGCCATTGTGTTTGGTGAACCAGAAGAAGATTTTTTGATTGGTCTTGTTGTTTTATTTCAACGATGTCATCGCAGCTATGATCATTTTCATCTTCATCACTCTCATCATCATTTTCATCATTCCCAGCACCATCATCCCCGCTGGTGTTCGCGTGAGTATACGGTCGGAAAAAGAATTTGTCTTCTGGACTCTCTTTTTCCCATTCTTTAATTTTGAGTTCTAGGTTTTCCTGATCAATGTTTGAGTGTCTTTGCTGCACTGTTGCTCTATACATGTGATTCCGTACATCTACGCTAGTGGGGAAGAATCTCCTGTTTGTCACTTCTGGAGGTTTTTTGCCAAGAAAGATTTCATTCTTCACGTAATATTGCAGGTGACGTTGCATTTCAGAGACACGGTTTACTCCGCTTGATACCAACTCCTGTATTTTCTTCACCAGTCTCTCGTCAATGGGTTGAAGGAGTCCAGAGATCTATGAATAGAGATACGTTTTTTAAAAATAATATATTAATGCGTAACTTTATATAATATGTATACATTTTTTCTGACGGTATATACCCTTAATTACATCATTTACATGTATTGTGTTTCATTGATATTAATTAAAAAGAATATAGAAAATTGCTTTTCCTTTGTGATTGTTATGGAAATATTGACGCCAGTCTTTCTTTCTGTACACTTTTAATGCAAACCAAACTTACCTTTCCTGTGAGGTGAAATGAATGGTCCTCGTCCTTAGGAAGGGTAATATAAATCCGTTTCTCCATAACGATGGTTTCATCTCCTCTGGAGCGTGCTTCCCGCAGGATTTTTGACATCATCTCTTTTTTCTTTTTGGTGTTCTCTGTAATCTGAAAAAGGTAATTATGATAAATTAACAGATTGCCAGTACTCGTTCTCGGAATAATTGTGGGTAAGTTGACCAAAATTATTGAACATAGAGTCCAAAGTCGTTTTTCGCTTATCTCAACAATATCCAGCTCGTAGAGAAAACTTGCGGCGAGAAACCAAACACAAATGAAACAACGAATTGTGAAGCACTCAAGAAAATATTTTTTTACAAAAGAGTGTTCTAATTATGTGTGTTGATGTATTGACAAAATTTATCATTTTCCCATTCATCAACCTCATGTTACTCTCACCTTATAATCTGGAAACTTCACTATTTTCCTCATGTGAATTCTGGCAGGACAGCCACACCTTTTTGTGTCTTGTACCATAAAACGCCGTTTGTGATGATCATAGTTGTGATCAACTCCATCCTAACGGCGACAGTATAATTATTCCATTATTAGTTTCCATATTTCACTTAATATAGTTTTTTTATCGACGTACGTTAAATGACGTATGCAGGAATACTTTTTGGCATTATATTGTTGTCAGGGTATGAGAGACGTTCTATATATGAATATGAGGAATCAAAGATTTGGTACTAAATGTTTTAGACGCTGTAGACATTTGAAGGAGGTGTTGAACACCAGGTTGAAACTGCCTGAAAATTGGCTATCCGCCAATGTAGTAACCGGTATCGCCCGCCAGGTGATAGTGGAGGCCGGAGAGTCGGCAGGAAATCTAGAGGACTTCACCCGCGTCTCCGCTATGTTAATTACACCCCTGGTATTATAGTACAGTAGTGTATTGCTTACGATATTTTCGATCTTCTTTAAAGCCTTTTTCTTCGCTTTATTTTTATCTGGTCCGTTTTGGCATCTAGAATTTTCATTGCAGCAATTTCGAATGGGATTCCGTCAAACTCGAGCTTGTACCCTGTAGTCTCCTCTGGGTCTTGCCATCGCACTCGGTGTTTGTCACGATTTTCCTTGCCCCGTGTATCACTGAACCCTGCTGTTTGCTTGAATACAGTAAAGCGACTAGTAGTGGCAATTTCGTACGCTTTAATTAGCTCGTATGCACTAACCTCGTCTTTAACATATCCAGAAAAACAATCAAACTGTCCTGTAAAATACGATGCCCAAGGATCGCTTGATGTTGAAATCGTCATTTCGAAATTAAAATTTCGCACGAATTTGTTTTTATTGTTTACATTTAAAACCGGAACGAGTTAGCGTTGGTAATGGTTCATTAAAATAAATTAAAATATTAAACAATGTGTTCATTACCGCTGATAAAATATTAAGTGATTGCTGGCTCAAGGGGTTTAAGTCGATCCTATCTAGTGCCTTCCGATCTGGTTCAACACGCAACATTGAGCCAGCTTAGCTAAGCTAAGCCACCAGTCGTTGTACACAAATACAACTTCTGGCAGACTTCATACATATAGCTTGAGCTAGCTATGACTACTGCTCAACCTGGGGGAGAGAGAGGTTGTTAACACACAATTAATCTATGTGAGACAACATTGAGCCACCTTAAATAAGCAACCAGTGGTCGTACACACATGAAACGCCTGCAGCAGAAACATTGAAGCAAGTCAACTATTCTGACGTTAACTCATACATATAACTTGAGCAAGAAGAAAGTCGCATGAAGAAAACATTAGTGTGGGGTGAATATATTTTGATAATTGCCTCAAAGTTTGCTGTATATAAAGTAGACTGCTCTAATTCATTAACTGATAAAGGAAACTTCACCAAAGTTTAGTGACATTGAGAGCAGAGCAGTATAGAAGTGCTGCAAGTCAAAGTAGATTGATACTGCAGGTTTTCTAGCTATAATACCTGCTCAATCTGGGGGGCAGAGGTTGTTAAGACACAATTAATCTATGTGACACAACATTGAGCCACCTTAACTAAGCAACCAGTGGTCATACACACATAAAACTTCTGCAGCAGAAACATTGAAGCAAGTCAACTATTCTAACATTAACTCATACATATAACTTGAGCAAGATGAAAGTTACATGAAGAAAATATTAGTGTGGGGTGAATATATTTTGATAATTGGCTCAAAGTTCACTGTATACAAAGTAGACTGCTCTAATTCAAACACCAAAATTTAGTGACCTTAATTTACAGCAGAACAGTATAAAAGTGCTGCAAGCCAAAGTAGATTGATACTGCAGGTTTTCTAGCTATAATACCTGCTCAATCTGGGGGGCAGAGGTTGTTAAGACACAATTAATCTATGTGACACAACATTGAGCCACCTTAACTAAGGAACCAGTGGTCATACACCCATGAAACGCCTGCAGCAGAAACATTGAAGCAAGTCAACTATTCTGACGTTAACTCATACATATAACTTGAGCAAGAAGAAAGTCACATGAAGAAAACATTAGTGTGGGGTGAATATATTTTGATAATTGCCTCAAAGTTCACTGTATACAAAGTAGAGAACAGTATAAAAGTGCTGCAAAGTCAAAGTAGATTGATAGTGCAGGTTTTCTAGCTATAACACCTGCTTAACCTGGGGGGCAGAGGTTGTTAACACACTATTAACCTACTGTATGGTACACAACATTTAGCAACCTTAACTAGAAGACCAGTGGTCATACACACATTCATTAAAATTCTGCCACAGAAAGCAATATCAATCCAATAGGGGGAGGCCAACGGGGGGAGGGCAAAGACAAAGCCAATGTGAGTGTGTCACCTTTAGTGTCCATTTCGTGTTTTCCAAATCTGAGATTTGGTTAATCTTACAGGCCTTCTGTAACGTATATTTTGTTGCTGTATCAGCACAAGGAATACAAAGGGAATAAGGAATACATGGATCCCCAGACCTGTAGAACTACCTAGGGTGAAAGATCATATTTAGCGACTTATAGACCCTTCGGGTTTGCCTTGTATACATTTTGCTGACTGTGATGTTTTAAAAAGCTTGCCAATTGCTGTATAAATTATTAAATTGTTAATGTATTTCAGTATTTGTAATAGTCGAACAAAACTTTTGTATATAAATCGGAATGTGGTTGCCAGCAAAAAGTAAACAAGGTAAAGTGTCTAGATATGTCTGTTTGAGAGGGCTATATTTTGCTATGAATTATGCATATTATTTTACATTAAAAAAAAAAGAAGCTTACCTCATGAACTGATAAACCAACCAGCCAAACCAAGGAAATACACCACTGAGCCTCTGCCACTGAGCAATATTATGGCAATATGGCCGCAAATGCCCGCAATGGCACAATGGCCCCAGTCCTTCACACGCAACCGTGATAACGACAATGAGTTAGGAGCACTGGTTAGGAGTATCAGTGCGCAGTGCGCTACAAATGCCATATTTCAAAAATCTCGGAAAAATAATACTCATACTCTTGATTTTGGGTTGCAGTGGTTTTATATTCCTATAGTGTTAATATTTGAATTTTACTAACCTAAAAATCGTTAGCACGTTCCAAATTTGAAAAAAATCCACAAAATCAAATATTTATTCCCACGTTAAGGTGGCTCCCTACAGTTAAGTACAGTTTGAAATCCGATCTATATAGATCAGACGTTATGATCGCGTCCCACGCGTGGAATATTCGTGACAGGCAAAAATGTTTGAAGCAAGCCGCGGGAAGTTATTTTCGGAGACTTATCTGCGAAGAAACCACAAATTTTTCATTATAATCGTAAACCTTTGAAATTTAAACAGTATGTATGTTTTTTACCAGTTTCTAAGCTTTCTTTTAGTGTGTTTTTTACCTATATACGTTCCGTATATTCTTTTATAATGTTCAAAATCTTCGACTGGTTGCATTGATTATTACTATTACATTCTGAAATTATACTTTATACTGTGTTCAAGGAAGTCTAGAACTGCCAAAGTAATATAATATAATATGTTACTCCTATCTTTCAACTCAACTCACAATTAATGTTTGACCTGCTAAACTAGCACATAAAACTACAATACAGATAGTTTTATACGGTTTTATACAAGTTGTCTTTATATGAAAAATACATGTTGTTTGAATGTTTTGAAACGTTTTCACATTAATGTGTTGCTTGTTAAACTTCCTTTTTCACCTCAAACATGTAAATAATATAAAGCACAAGCCAAAAAGTAGGAATGAAAATACATATAATATATAAACAAAGTCAAAGAAGTGAAAGAACCAAGCATGAACTAAACTGACACGTTTCACTTCATTATTGTGGTCACAGATCGTTGATTGTTGTGGTTTCATTTCGTGTTGTTCACGTATTATAATTTCTACGCATGCGCAAAGTGCGATCTTGTCGAGTCGATATTTAATCACGTCAGCGACTTCAAATGGGTTTTCAAGCTGTTTTTCTCGTGTTTCCTTCGGTGAAATTTTTTACAACTTTGTACACTTATTAAAAAAGACAAGAAGAAAAACATATCCAAATTTCAAAAAATTCTACAAGGAGGTTTCTCTACAATCGAAATTCCAAAATATCTCGAAACTAGCCTTATAAACTACCCTTCAAATTTTGATATGTTATTCTTTGGTGGACCATTAATCTTCCAAAAAAATTTCAGAAAAATTGACCGAAGGAGAAAAAAGATATTATCAATTCAATCTGAAATTAGACAATATAAACGCAAAAGATAAGACAGCATGGTTGCCATAGCAACACTAACACTATTCCTGTTTGTCCATAAAGAGACAGCCCAATACCTCTTTACATTCCTGGAAATGCTAATTTTGCCCTGTCGTAAGTATATCCAATATAAATTTGTGCCCAATGTTTTACAGAAAAGTGCCCAAAGTTTTACAGAACTGTAGGGAGCCACCTTAATTAAAAAGAGACGGTTTTTGGTATAGTGTTACATTTTTTCCTTTGCAAACCATTACTGGTTTGCTTAAACTTCTAAAATAACTCTTTATGAGTTTCTAGCCCATGAAATAGAATGAATAATGTTACAAAAAGGAGAATTTATGTTACAAAAAGGAAAATTTCCTTTTTGTAACATCCTATTTTACAGGAAAAACGCTAATTTCTGAAAAATTATTTCGTGTAAAATTTTGAAACTACCCTGTCGCTAATTGCAACTACTAGACGCAGCTTTGTAGCAAATATAAACTGGACTTACAGAAAACTCGCAATTTTAGAAACGTTTTTTTAAAAAACAAATTTGCACTCGCTTTACACGTATTTTCTAGAGTATCAAGGCTAGTAAAGGTGTAACAGAAAAAGTTCAGAATTTTTGTCTGCCCATAGCTCTAAAATGAATCACGAAGGGTACTCAAGGGTACGTTAGAATGGACGAGGGTGATTGCAAGTTCATACCCTTGCTGGGTCCTGTGAAAAAGACCAAAAATTGGGCTTTTCTCAGACAAAATTCCTTTTTGTAACATAGGCGTTATATTTTTACAAAAATGTCACAATGAACTTGTCCACATTCTTTGCCTCAAAGAACTGTTAAAATATAGCCCAAGTACTGCAATATATCGCCCTACTGGAAATATTTATTTTATTCTGAATCAAAAGGGAGCATTTAAAAAAATGTTACCAAAAGGCCGCCACATTGATCTAAGAATGAATGAATGAATGACTTTATTAAAGAATGAAAAATCCACAAAGTGGTTTTTCATTTAACGCTCTGTTTACAGATTAAAGTTATTACAAAATTATTATCTGTCTAAAGTTACTATCATATTAGTTAAGTTACTATTTTGTACCTATTTGGAATTGGCCCTAACAGCCATTTTAAAACTGATTAGATTTGTTTTTTTCCCTAATACCTAATGGCAGACTATTCCATAAAACTGGCGCCCAGTACTCAAACGATCTTGTTTTAATGTTCGTGCGTGGCTTGGGAATGACCAAGTGTCCATTTGCCGCCGATCTTGTTCGATAATTGTGCTTATTCATCAAAGGTATTAATTTGTCTGAAAGATATGTTGGACCATCTCCATTTAACCATTTATAAAGTAGGAAACAACGCTGCAAGTAACAACGTTCGCTCATACGAAGCCAATTTAATTTGTCTAGTAAAAGTCTATAAAGGTGGTGTTTAATTATCATAACCAGGGAAGAAAAATTATTTTCCTGTGAGCACAACCTATAAATATAAAAATTTCCTGAGCAAAATCTAGCCACAGTGCCCGTACATATTGTGTAGTAAGCATGGTTTTAATTCGTTTCAACATCGAACATTCAACCTAATATATTGCCTGCAACGTGTTTGTTTGCCAGAACGGCACTTGCACTACTTTTTCCACCACTGACCATAACCATACCAGTTGTAACAGTACACAGTCACAATTAATGTCTCCATGCAGTTATAAAACACCAAAACTTAGAAAGATGACTCAACTTAATATCTTCATATTATTGCAGGTTGCAATATTCTGCTGCAATAGTTTAACACAGCAGCATAAATTAGTCATCTTGTAAGCCATAATTTTGCTTTTCCTTCCACAGATTATCAGTAAGTGCAGCTCTTATACGATTTGCAGTCTTGGACGAATCTTTCACTGGTTTGCAATTTCTCATATTGAGCAACTCTCGGATTGTATTCCTATCCCTTCTTTGATTTGTAAGGGGGTCAATTGTCAAATCTAGTTTGGTTGACATTGTATCTCCACGCTCAAGGCAAATGTTATGAAGTACGATGCATGCAAGAGTAGCAATTTTGACTTCTTCAGCTGTGCTTTCACATTTACAGAGTAAGACCCGCCATCTTCCATTCAGCTGCCTAATAAGCTCCTTCGGTTACCATTCGAGCTTGACTAAGGCGATAGTTGAAATTTCGTTGTTTGGATGTGAGAACTGCATATGTGTAGGGCTTCATTAACCAACTGCGGAAAGGAAAAGCTGAATCACCAACCAAAAGTGGTGGAACATTGATTCCATTGAATTTGTTTCCGATTTCAGGAATCATATTTTCTTCTTGTATTAAATATTACAGAATTGTGTGAATTACCTGGAAATCCGCAACTAGCCCAGATGAAACGATAGTAGGATCAACAAACGCTATTTTACGATTGAATAAAAAAATTTGAAATTGTGGTATTCTTTACATGCATTTTTACCACGAGCTGGGCACTTAATTGGAATGTGACATCCGTCAATGGCAGCCCAACAGCATGGAAACTGCCACATTTCCTCCATGTCTAACATTTTAGACTTGAACTCTTCTTCCGTGCTTGGCATATATTTAGTAACAGAAGTGCTCCAGAATTTGTTGATGATGGCTCAAGAAACTTCAGCGACTATTTCGCAAACTGTAGATACACCTAGCCCTGACATTTGGGAAATGGTGTAATAGTAATCTCCACATCCTAGATGGTATAGACAAATGCCAAGCCTGCATTTAGCTGATATTGGTTGTTCATTAATTGTATTGTGCTGGATTTTTCGTCCTTAATATTGTTGTTTCATCCTTAAAAATATGCTCAAATGTAGGTTGTGAGCCCCAGAAGGTTTTTTTGAATCGTGTTTCAGAATAGTTGTGCCAAATATGATCCCACCAGCCTGTGTTTCTTGGCAATCGTTGACAAGAACGATGCACAGTACGTTTATTTTTTTCGGACGAAGCTAACAAAATGACGACACTTGAAAGCTTAAGCAGCACTCTCCGTCTAAATCAAACCATGTTTTCACATCGAACCGTGGTCGAACCAACTAGTTTAGATATGGCTCATGAAAAGTACACCGTCTGAACCGGACCTAAGGTTCCACAGGAATTGCACGGAAATTTAAATCGAGGGGCATATTGGTGAATACCTCAAACATACATCCCATCACTGTAGCTTAGGAATACATTTGAAATCTTGAGCCATAAAGTATAAATAAAGAAGATCACTACGGTAACAGCAACTGGATTGAAGATCTTAATTAGCATATAATTTTGTCAACTTTAAACGCAAACTTCTTAGACTTACCATGGAGTCATTCAATAGAATCCTCATGGACATTGTCTAATTACATCAATTAAGTGTAAATTAGAATAGTAGTGTATTTAACTTTGGGCTGGTTTAATAAGGAGTTAAAAGATCAAGTAAGATGAATATTTTTCTTTGATTTATTTTCATGCATTGCATTGCTATTTACAAATGTGGGTTTATCTGCCAATGACAATGCAAAAGTCCCTATTCATCATGAAACATTTAAATTCTAGGTTAATGCGTTCTATATTGTGTGTTTATGACATGTAAATTGTTTACACTTTTAGAACACGGCCAGATGAACCAGGCAAAAATGAAACGGGCAAAGACACACAGATTTAATGCATTATTAGTATAATTCATTATTCGCCATTAGAGTATATAGTTGCACCAAGGTTGTGTGGAATTTCGCTTTAATAAATATATGGTTGTATAAAGGTTGTGTGAAAGTTTCGCTTTAATAAATTTACGTTTCATAAACATTGTGTGTACGTTTTTCTGAACTTTTTTTTTCCGACGACGTTCCCTGGAGTCGACACAATGCTGTTGGGCGCACGTAAATTGACAACGTGTACGGTTGCGTAAACCGAACGTTCTGACAACATCGGTGGAGCGTTCTTGTGCTAGCTGGGATAATATATAGGTTCTAACGTAAAAGTAGCTAATATGCGATCTATATTTTGCATGTTTATATAAAATTGTTGTATATATTTCCACAATGATAATATAGGTAAAAAATAATTATATTGATATATAATGTGCATTTTGTCTTCTTCATTTTTTTTTTCAACACCACTCTCGTATATGTAGGGATTTATTTTTGTTTGTAATGGAAACACTATAGGTTGTCGTATATATATTTTGCCATAGTTCCTTCATAATAAAAATTATGTCTTGAATGTATAACTTCATAATGTAAATAAAATTGAACAGGTTTGACAGTTTTTTATACAACAATACTGCTATTTACAAGCGACCATTAGGCGTGCAATTTTTTTCGTGATTGTTTACGTTTCAAAATTTTAGGTTTGACTGGAAATCGTTAACGTTTTAAAAACAAACCAATCAACAATGGCCATGATCTAAGCAAAGTCTCTCATGGTCACACCCACATGTTTAGACGTTTTACAATCTAGTTTGCGAATAGTTTGTTCTTGTATACAAAATTACCACACAAATTGGAGGCGAGATTTCTCTATCATCAATATCAAGAGCAATAAAAACCAAGCTTCTGTCAGGGAAACGCTACTCACGAAAACGTATCACACATGTTGTGTTGGAATGCTTTACTGAAGAAAACATGCTCTACACACAGTTGTTTATTAACTGAGTCGAAATTCAGGAAAACCAGTCAACGGGCATCGAAGCATACTTATCCTGCCGTCTAATTCCTCTTGACAAGAACCCTGGTGTTCGGGCCCATTGGAATCGGAGAAGTGCTACGACGCATTATCGGAAAGTCGGTAATTTCTACGATCAAGCCACAAATCATGAAGAGCGCAGGAGACTTACAACTATGTGCTGGTCAACAAGCTGGTTGTGAGGCTGCTGTACACGCCATGTCAGAAATCTTTGCTGAGGAAGAGACGGACGGTGTTTTACTAGTCGATGCCACTAACACGTTCAACTCTATCAACCGAAATGTTATGCTCCACAACATACAACATCTTTGCCCAGCCATGGCCGTCTACACCTACAACTGTTATGCTACAGCGTCTCGCCTGTTCGTGCAAGGAGGAAAAGAAATCACAGCTATGCCTTTGTATGCGGTGTCAATTACTCCTTTACTATGCATGATCAAGAGAGACGAAGCTCACGAAGTAAGACACGTCGCCCTCGCAGACGACCTTAGTGGTGCTGGTAAGCTTGCAGAGTTACGTTCTTGGTGGGATAATATCGTCACCCATGGTCCTCTTCTAGGTTACCACCCTAGAGCAGATAAATCGTGGTTGATTGTGAAACCTGATCTCGAGCAGACAGCCAACGAAATTTTCGCAGACACAGACGTGTGTATATGTACAGAAGGTCACAAATACCTTGGTGGGCACATCGGCTCTGAAACCGGAAAAAGTAACTACGTACTGTCCTTGGTCGAAAGATGGTGCAGTCAGCTCCGAGTGTTAAGTATCATTGCAAAGTTCGAGCCACAAGCAGCCTATACTGCATTTGTGTCTGGATTTCGTCACCGATTCACTTACCATATGCGAACTATTCCCGACATTCAAGAGGAGATGCAACAGATCGACAATATCATCAAAAACCAACTCCTTCCTGCGTTAACAGACGGTCGTAGTTTATCTTCAGATGAACGTAAATTACTTGCATTGCCTGCACGTTTAGGAGGACTTGGTGTACCAATATTCTCAGACATTTGTGCCATGGAAAACGAGAATTCTAAAACCATCTGTCAACACCTAACAGAAAAAATCGTCCACCAGAACAACGCAACACCAAACGGAGAAACTGAATCCATTCACTCACTACGTCGTCAAGCAACAAACGCGAAAGAGGCAAACGCAAAAATCCAGCTCAACAACCTGAGATTGTCCATGACAACAGAACAGATTCGTGCGAACGACCTAGCCCAGCTGAAAGGATCCTCGATTTGGCTGACAACACTTCCACTGGCTGATGAGGGATACGTTCTCAACAAGCGAGAGTTTTATGACTCCATCTATCTCCGCTATCCATGGCAGCTAAAACGTCTTCCCACTCATTGCGCGTGTGGAAAAGCCCTTACAGTGGACCATGCCTTGTCGTGCTTGAAGGGAGGATTTATTCACCGTCGACATGATGCGATACGTGATCTTCTTGCCTCTGAACCAGCTCTTGCTCCTCTAACCGGTGAAACGCTCCCAGCAAATGCCAACACAGCAGACGAAGCAAGAGTTGACATTGCTGCAAGAGGATTCTGGCAACGATTTGAAAAAGCATTCTTCGATGTCCGGGTATTCAACCCTTACGCCTCAACCTTACCAGCGCCTTCAATTCAAACGAAAGAGAAAAGAAGCGGCAATACAACCAAAGAATCGTCGAGGTTGAGCATGGCTCCTTCACACCAATTGTCTTCAGCGCGAACGGTGGATGTGGAAGAGAAACGCAACATTTTCTTTCGTCTTTGGCAGAGAAAATCGCCAGTAAGAAACATTTCCCACCCTCCATCGTCATGAGCTGGCTACGAAAAAAGATCGCGTTTTCTCTCCTGCGTTCCCAAGTCGTCTGTATGCGTGGCAGCCGTAGTTGGAAACAACCCAAGACACCAACCATGTCGGACATAGAACTATCTGAGAGGAACTCAAACAATTTTTGAACATATAGAAACAATTATCTATTATACACTTGTCTAACATTTGAACTTTTACAGGTTCTATAACCAATATTTGTATATAACCAATAATTTAAGGCTTTTATAATAAAATTTTACATTAATTAACTATCTCTTGTCAAAAGACACCCAAAAAATCAAGTTATTTGAGTCAAAACTCCTGACATTGGCACCCGTCGGTATGGCCATGCTCCTAAAGGGGAACGCTTTGTCGAGGTAATAAGGAAAATGGAGTCTCCGAACGTTACCCTCAACATGTTGGTATCTTTAGACGGACCAGTGTACTTTAATCTTGTGGATGGTTATACGAATACCGCTAAGTTTTTGAATTTATTTTTTGAAGCATCAGAAGCCACTAACATGTTGACGGGACACCCAACTAATGAAGTTGGGGATATTATTGTCATGCACAATTTAGCTGTCCACCACTATGACGGGGGGTATATCTTAGAAGAATACCTTGAGGAAATGGGAGTAGAGCTAATCTTCACTCCCACCTACTCTCCCAACCTTAATCTGGTGGAGATGTGCTGGCAAAGTAAAACTAAAGTAAGTCTCATACTGTACACGAAAATCTTAAATTAGCCGTGATGGACGCTGTTGAAACAATAACGCCAACAGACATGGCAGGTTACTACCAGGGGACGTTGTACATGTTCCCTGAGTAAAATTCGAGTAACATTTTCTTGAAAATTGAAATTTCATATTGATGACTGGACGCTGCAATGCTACGAATATTTTCAATGTCTTTGTAGAATATGGAGGCACTGTAAAAAACATGAGTATTTTTACTCAAAATTCGACTCATGATAGTATATTAAAAATAATGTAAAATTGCTCGAATTTATGTGTTATGAGCAAATTTAGTCGCTTTTTTTAATTAAGTAAACAGTTAATTATTTTTTTAATAAATAGTAATAAAAATAAAATATGTACTATTATCAAAAAATGTTGTAAATTTGCTCGTATATTTGCGTGTATTATTTTACTCCACCTTGCAGATTTTTGCAGTGATGGAAGCCAGTTCGTACGCCAGACGGATGTGTCATATATGCATGGCCTCCAATAATTCCTCAACTAAACTTTATATTCATGCTAAATTATAGAAGGTAACTCAATATGCAAAATTAAGACAATGTTAAACCTTTATTGAATTATGTACAATATCAAGCAACATAAGTCACAAAGTAAATAGCAACATATGAACAAAATAGGAACAAAACAACTTCAGTCTTTACTCTGCAATTTTACATTCGCACCAAACAAGACAGTAAGTAGTTCATTCAGAGGTTAATTCATGACGTCTAACCGTTTTTACACAGAGATTTGTGATTTTATCTCCTGACTTTAATACGATTGAGTGTAAATTTGCATTTTATACTTGAGAAATCACATGCAATGATTTTATACTTGATCAATACACCAGATACAGGAAATCGGGCAAAATATCGTTTGTGTATATATTGTGTATTAAACGAGCCATTAGACCTTGTTCAAACGTCGCGCTACTGCCGTGCCGAACGCAGTACAAACAATAGATGAGCTGCATTTCAGCTGATTATGTATTGTTTTTAATGCGTTCGGCATATGAGAAGCGCGACGTTTGGAACAGGGCTTAGTTATATTGTTTTAAAACATACCATTTTTATGGTTAATGTTGATTAAAAGAGTTTTTAAAAGACAACAATAACTGAGCTGTTTTGTTATCATCTTCCCTACGAGCAGCAAACGCAGTTTCGACATGCTGTTCTGACCGAGGTTCTGACTCTGTTACCATAGGTATTGTCTGCAATTGAGCACAAGTGTTTGTATTTAAAGCCATACCTGCACCAACTAGGCTGCTGCTGGGAAACGTTTGCTCACTACTATTCGATAAGAAAGGTTTATAAAAGCGGGTGGGAAAAATAGTTTGCAAAAGCGGGTGGGAAAACTGGTTGGTAAATAACAGTCTGCTGCTGAGGTTCTAGCGATGGTTTGGGTATCTGAAACATACTTTCATACTGTTCCTGCTCTTCTTCTGCATTGTCAGGGGCACATCAGTAAATAGAAGATTGTTCAGTCTCTGTCAGTTTGGGATCATGTGGAAAACCAACAAGAATTTTCTTTGTGGGATTTCCTCCCGACTTCGCTTGTTTGATGGTCGTACTTGTTTGTCTTTCATTTAAGGCACTACTCAAAATTTCTGAAAGTTTGTGCCTTGGGGGTATTTTGCCTCGGAAATATTTTTTTACAATAAGCTTCAATCAAATAAACATATCTTCTGATAAGAGGCCAGTTCTTATGACCATTCCTAACATACATAGCTTCATCCTCCTGGAGGAGGTTTTCCTCAATTTTGTTAACCAGTGTTTGTTTTATTTGATCGGATGCGTCTTGTTGCTATGCAACATAGATCGCACCTGTTTGGTATTGAGTTCACTGGGGTGCATTTTTTCCTCGCCGCAGCTGAAAACTGACATACATTTTCCATAATCACAACTCTGTGCTGTGTGACCGAGGCGTAAGTGACAGTTACGGCACATATTTCCATCATTTGAATGTTTATCTTGGGTCGCTTCTCATCGGCTCTAAGTTCTCGAATCTTTGCCCTTTTATTTTCCAAATCTGATTCCATTTTCTTTAAATATCTCTGAAATGGAGTTTGAAAATCGTGGCTATTAGCAGACTCGTTGCATGGCGGTTCTTTCTCTGCCTTCGGTTCAGATTCTTAATAGCTCCATGAGATCTGTGTCGGGTGCCATATGTATAATTTAGTTTTCGTTTAGACTCGCTCGACATGCATGGGCATTTTTTGGCAGGAGCTTCACAGTGTTGACTTGCAGGCGTAAAATCATTGTCCACTCGTAGACAAACACGTTCCAATTGATCATGCTTACGGATTGGGGCACTTGATCGAACAGCATCGTTAACGTCAGATTATTTGTTCATTGTTACATATGTCCCTTCATCATCTCGATATTGCAAACGAACTTTGCCCTCTCCATCAAAAAACCCGCCAACCACTTCACACACCATATTTGACAATTCATTCAATGACATTGAAGAAAATTCTTCTTTAGCAACAACGGTTGTTTTACATCTTTCGTCATTTGAACCATAAAGGATTTTTATTTGGAATTTCATTTTGTTGCCTCGCGTGAATGGCTTGCTACAGTAATAACATTATTGTAAAATGTCTAAACGTGTTGGTGTGACCATGAGACCTTGTTTAGATCATGGCCATCGTTGATTGGTTTGCTTTTAAAATGTTAACGATTTTCCGGTCAAACCTAAACTTTTGAAACGTAAACAATCACAAAAAAAATCGCACACCTAATGGTCGCTTGCAAATAGCAGTATTCTCCTGTTGTGTATATACACAACATCCAATCTTTAGGAAATATATATATATATATATATATATACAACAAGTTGTTTTTCTTTATCACCCTGAATTGTTTTCCATATAAATTTGTCTCGTAATATTCATCATCGATAAGTTCATAATACACCGTTTTGATTTTCTTTCTTTCTTTTCTTTTGTATATATTAGGTTTTATCGTGTATAAAACCTTTGATACATAATATAAATTCCATAAAATAGGATGGTACGGGTAATTCAATAACACATAAAAACCCTCAATAGTTAAATTCATTTCGAAATTTAAAAACTTATTACAATGTTGTGTGTTGTATAGTGCCGTAACAGCTGCCTTTATCGAGCTCCGTACATTTCTAATTATTTGGTTTATATGGGATGTTTCCTCGCCTAAATTTTGTGATGTTTTATCTACTAAAGGCTCATATTTACAAGATATATCTTCATTGGCAATATCCAACGTTTCTTCAAATGTTTTTAAGCCGATTTATTATACGAAATTCAGAGTTGGTTTCCCAGAGGCATAGGAATTCCTTTCAAGTTGAATTTCTGTATTGGAATGCACGATATATCCGTAATAAATGTACTGTTTTTGTATCTGCGAATGCAGATATATTGCCATGAATACTAGCTAATCCCACATTTTAATTTCACTTTTAGCAATTCCACATAATTTTATAGTGGTCACATTTCTTTAAATAAATATTGTGTACAAATATAGTCTTGTTTATAGTATATAATAGTTAAGACGGGAAAAGTTAAGACTGTGCAATACTCCTTTTGGCATGACATTTATTGTAGACGGTGTCACAATCACATACTTATAATTTCATAATAGAAATTCATGCTTCATATCCATAGGCAAATTCTCCTCTAAATTACTAAATCGCTTATATTTAATGTCTTTTCAAGCAATAATTTGCCTGTACTTTACACATCACTCATATTTATATTGTAGGCTGAGCAAACAAACACGGAACACTGCAGCTTTGACTAGTCAATTCTAGCCAATGTATGGATATGATATGCTGTGTTTATATATACTTTGTACATTATATTCAGACTATATACATGTGTTAAATTATACTCCTGATTTTCAACATAGTTAACATTTGCTACTGATGAATAGACTTCAATAATATGACCTATTTGCTAACACATCCATGTGGAATAAATAGTTCATTTGTGTTCCTCCATCCCTGAATACCACATGTTGACGTTGTGTATCAATGTGTTTAAAAAGGCTTTTAAACTGTGCGAGGAGGTGTTAGCGACACCTGGTATTCTGACAACATCCACGCATCTACAATTTTTTCACAACCTGACTGTAGTAATATTATGCACTATCGAGAAGATTGTGAGCCTAACATGTTTCAGCAATGACATCATAAAATTAAATAAAATCTTTGTTGTGTTATGGAAATAGTCTCTGCTAGTGAAATTTATATCAGCTATTTTATTTGTCATATGTACTAAACTGTCTGGCATAGTGATACTGTAAATTGTGAACCCCATTTAACAATTAATATGAAAACCTTGTTCTACTGTGTATGATATATATTTTTGTGATATTTATAAAAATATATTCTTTTAACCCATTAGCTGGCAAGCCTAGATCCACCCTAATTTTATTAGTATTTTACTCTGTCTAACGCCAGACGATTTTACTTGTCAGTGGTAGAGTACTGCCAGTTAATGGGTTAAATATCAATCTCTTATTCTTTACAAGTTACTGGTTGAATGAAGTGTATGTTTTTGTACAAAATATGTGTAACTTATACAATTTAGGGCCAAACAGAATTGTAGAATATTATTCCTTCATGACAACAGTGGGATCACCATGAGCAGATACATGTACGCTTAGCGTACCTATTTTTCAAGATTATATTTGTGAAAAGAAGATTGGTCACCCTTACTGAAACATTGGAAACTGCTGATGATACTGCGGTCAGGGTTGAATGCACTCCTCCTGGTTACAAGATGGCCGACTGTCCACGAACTGGACGTGGCAGTGGTGGAACAGCACTGGCTTATCGTTCTGGTTTGTTGGTCACAGAAGTAAATGCTGGCAAAAAACCTTCATTTGAGTTTGCGGAGTGCATTTTCTTTGAAAATAATTCGAAGTTAAGAATCCTCATTGTGTACCCATCCACCATACTCATCTATACACCCTGTTTCTATCACATCATCATCATTTATCGATGAGTTTAGTGATTATTTGGAAATCATCATTCTTTCACCAGAGCCACCGCTTATCACTGGAGATTTCAATATTAATTTAGATGATTCTAACCTCAATGAAACCACTAAATTTTGTGATCTACTTGAATCATTCGGTCTGGTGCAACACGTGAATACTCCAACTCATCAGCAAGGACACATATTGGACTGTGTTATAACTCGTGAAGTTGATTCCATTATACATGAATGACCTACTTGCGATTCTTTTCTTTCTGATCACTGTACATTACTATGCAAACTGAAAATGACAAACCATCCCTAGTTGTGAAACATGTCACATATAGAAAGATTAAAGCCATTGATATACAAAAATTCAAAAGTGATCTTCAAATTTCTGATCTCTGTCATATTACTTTGGATAATATTGATTTTGACAGTTTAGTTACATTGTATAACTCTACGTTAATTACTCTTCTTGGTAAACATACTCCACTTATCGAAAAATCAGTAACTGTACGCCCATGAGTCCCTTGGTTTAACGATAACATTAAGGAAGCCAAACAACAGCGTCATAAATTTAAGCTTCCATGGAGATCAAGTGGACTTGAGCTTAAAATCTTTGTGTCGTTGTACTATTATATACATACAGGAATGTAACCTGTATTTTAAACACACACATCACATAATCCCTACGAGTGTATCATTACATCTGCACACCGCATTTTTTTATTAAAATATTTATACATCCTTATCACCAAGTAATGATATGAGGACATGCTAGCATACCGGGATGCTCAAATGGTATACAAGATCATCAATGGTACTGTGCCATTCTATTTAAATAATCTTGTAAAGAGACGTTCTGATGCACATAATCGTAGCACTCGCAATCGAGACATTCCAAAATGTAGGACAAGCTCTGTCCAACAATCATTTAGATACAGAGCTATTAAGTTGTGGAACAGTTTACCAAACAATGTTAAAGAAAGTGCCACACTTGCATTTAAATACATAGATGTACACCTTAGCACCTTTAATGATGTACATCTTAGTACCTTTTAGGTAAACTAACATTTCACGAATTGTACATAAAATCTATTCTATTAGCAATTTTTACTCTTAAATTTTAGATTTAAACCTTTAACTAAATTTGTAAATGATAGACATTCTTGTAATTAGACCTGAAAAGTCCTGAGGGGAGGATCTAAATAAATTTGTGTTGTGTTGTGTTGACTTCCGAAGCGAATTCCAAAGAATGCACGTAAAATCTTGTTGTTGCTTACTGGTTTAAAAACTCTATTGCGCAGCAGAGTCGTTTGGACTTGTTTGTGTCAATATGAACTCATATTTATAGCTACAAATTTCTAAACTTAGTAAATCATATTCTATATATATATATATATATTATTGCATTTTATCTTCGGACGATCTTCCACATGTTCTATATTTCAATATTTGAAGTTACCGTACACCTAAACTATACTATAGTCTATACAAATGTCATGTTCGATTCGCGCATAATTTTAAATACGCGTTGTGATTGGTCAAGCTGAAACAATCGGAATGGAATGCGTTGCTGTTGTAAGCAGCCTGTATATGGGGAGAACACCTCGCACCCGCGAATAGGCTGCGTAGGAGACTAGGAAAGGATTCGACCTGAAGTATAATCCCAATGTCAAATGGAGTCCCTCTTTGTATAAATGCTTGTACAAATTCCAAAAGATGGGCAACATTTTTTGCTACTAAACTGTGCTGACCAACCAGGGTTTCGTTTAGATTCCACATACACACACAAGAGCACCCCATCGTTAAATGTTGGTTCTCCAACTTTAATCACACACACAGACTTACTTAACAAGCACCAAGCGCAACTCCAGACCACAAATGATAACTTTTCCTCTACGTCAAATACAAGTGAAGTTTGCTGCGGGGTAATCAAAGCATCTGTGGTGCATGAAAAGAGCCCATCTCAACATGCCACCAACTTATTGATGCTGAAACAAATTCCTCAACTATGGTCGATTTTCAGTAAACCACACGGAGAAGTCAAGATTGTATATGGGGAGAACACCTCGCACCCGTGAATAGGCTGCGTAGGAGACTAGGAAAGGATTCGACCTGAAGTATAATCCCAATGTCAAATGGAGTCCCTCTTTGTATAAATGCTTGTACAAATTCCAAAAGATGGGCAACATTTTTTGCTACTAAACTGTGCTGACCAACCAGGGTTTCGTTTAGATTCCACATACACACACAAGAGCACCCCATCGTTAAATGTTGGTTCTCCAACTTTAATCACACACACAGACTTACTTAACAAGCACCAAGCGCAACTCCAGACCACAAATGATAACTTTTCCTCTACGTCAAATACAAGTGAAGTTTGCTGCGGGGTAATCAAAGCATCTGTGGTGCATGAAAAGAGCCCATCTCAACATGCCACCAACTTATTGATGCTGAAACAAATTCCTCAACTATGGTCGATTTTCAGTAAACCACATGGAGAAGTCAAGATTGTATTTGCGTCATTGCATCATTGTTTCGGACAGCAAGACAATATGCTCACCAAATCTTATCCTTAAATATCTACCAGTTTCACCAATATAGAGTATGCCACAAGGAAACGTGCCATTAGGTGGCAACAAGCCCTGTGGTAAAGATACCGAATATTTTTTTAGATGATTATGCCTTAAGGCACACTTCACAGCAACCCCTCCATCCATCAAAAGGACGTTTTTGAGGCCTCAACCCGAAAAAATCTTCCTGGTCTCCAGAAGATCAATATGGGTCCCTAGAGCTATTCATTCAACAATGTCAACATGACATAGTTGAAAAACATCAAATCATATAGTTAAGATATTAAAGAAAATTGGTTTGTGTCTTCGAAAAGCAAAGATAAAACGAGATATTAAAGAAATATTTATTCTGAGAATGACCAAAGACGAAGCATGTCACCGGATACAACATTTGAACGCTAAAACATGGACAATTTTGAGGCAATGAATGCCAAACAAGTACCCTACGAGGAACTATATTACAATATCTACAAGACAATCTCACATCTTGTGGCTTTTCAGACGACGGAACAACAATTACCCCTATGGATGGAAGCTTTTTGTCATCGTTACTTCCCAAACAAAAACAACAACGGTGAAATCGAATCCATATGGAAAGAACACCACCACCAAAGCTTTCCTTCAAAATGCGAGACGATCGCCTTAGATATGAGCCACTCGAAAGGAAATACGCTAATGATCACCATTTTTGTATCCCAAGGAAGAATACAAGTACAAGGAAGACTTGTAAAAGATTGGGGCTGCAACACATACTCGACATGGTTAATGCCAATGGCCTGATGAAAGTCGATTATACCCGGATCAAGGCTATTAGCTACCACCAACTTAGCTAAACCCCTTTCAAAAGCTGACTGTAGAGTATCAGGTGGAATAAGCCTACTTTTCAACTAGTGATCCAAGGATAGTGCAAAGTTTTAAAAGACAAATGCTATATTACATGGTTTATAGTATAGTGCATACGTAATTGTTGTGCATCCATGTTGTGTTGTGTTGATATTTGCATATTACGTATTTACACGAGCAATTTTTATTTGGCAATTATTTTTACCTTTACTATTTTTATTTGCCCTTGAAAATTGATGAAATGTGACAAGCTTTTGAAAAGCTAGCATGCCAGTTTTTCAACAAGTACACTTATCAATGAAAAGCTTGTTATATTTCATCATTCGTAATTCTAAATTCGCGATGAGTGATTTATGTTTTTGCCAATATATTATAGTAAGCAGATAAAATTGTCTTTTGTTTACGGTTGCAATATTTGATCAGTTCAACTAATTACAAATATGTCAACTCAACTTCGATTATTTCAAATTTTATTTATTTATTTATTATTTCATCGTGTATATAAAATTTAGAGAGTACGGTTGTACACAGACTACTAAAATAAAGGCTAAGCAAAACTAGAAAGTATATAGAATGCATCATACATCAGTTATATATACAGGCGCACAAAGATACTGTAGGTGGGCCAGTTTTGACATCCGGTTTGACCCGTACGCTACATTTCAAATTTCGACGTAACTTTGTCAATTTTTATTGTTTTTCTTTGAAAGTTGGTCAGTATGTACTGTTTTTAAAGCTCTATAAAAGGGTGTATTAGCGAAACAGAAGTTATAATCGACCAAAAGTACTGAATATA
Organism: Trachythela sp. YZ-2020; assembly: GCA_016169945.1. Taxonomy (NCBI): domain Eukaryota; kingdom Metazoa; phylum Cnidaria; class Anthozoa; order Malacalcyonacea; family Clavulariidae; genus Trachythela; species Trachythela sp. YZ-2020. The sequence goes on along the minus strand of JADLSH010000168.1, from coordinate 727,948 downwards.
TAATTAGTTATGATATAATAAATATCAGATTACAAAGGTGTTAAAACTCATCCTCACCAAAATGCCATTTGCATTTGTAAACAACTGCCCCATCAACAGAGATGTGTTCTATTAATATTGCATAACAAATGTCAAAATTATGCAGTTCATACTACACTCTACTACTCTAGTGACTCTACAAATTACACTCTAGGAGTCTACGGACAGAGTATAGCAACTTCTACTATCTATAAAATTCGCCAGAAACAATACAGTAGCCGTATTAATGTGTATAAATTGTACATAAGTCGACTTACGTTAGATCGCTGGTTAAATCCAATGCTGTATACTATAACTAACATATTCGATAAGGCCCAAGGGATCTCATCGGGTCTTGAATCTTGTATTTGAATTTTTTTATATATAACGAGCACCAACTACCAAATTCAAAATATGTGACATGTTTGAGGCGAAACTTACGCTTCGGAATTTATAAAAATATTGCAATAATGAATATTCAACCCATTCAGTATTGTCTATTGAATATATAAATGACAAAACGCACTACTAATCCAAAAGGCCAAAATGAAAACGTTTACTTATAAATTTGATCGTACTTCCATCACATTCCCACTCCCAGCTGCCACCATTGTGCGGTGAATATTTCGAAATTTCGTATTTTCGTTCCATGATACTTGAACGCACATGTTCATAGCTACCGAGGGAGTTAGCAACCCAATATTATATATAAAACGATTGTTATGATGTAGACGTTTAATACCACAACCCAAATGTTGTTCGTAAATCTAATTAAACACTGCATAAATACAACCGAATTGACCTATAAGATAACTTGAAAGTGCTTAAAATGTTTCAACCCCAAAGTTTAACAGATAAGGTATTAATAGAGAATCTTCGCAAACACCCCCCGGAAAGCTTACACTATGATGTATGTATGTATGTATGTATCTATCGCTCGTGTGAATTTTTGCCCCTCATCACAATACTGCAAAGTTAAAAACTTTGCACTAAAAATAGTTACAAAAAATACAGAACTATAAGAGGGTCATGAAGGGGTAAAATGGGAACTGGGATTTGCCCTTTTCTGCACTGGGAAAATGGGATTTACTGGAATGGGAATGGGATTTGCCTATTGGGAATGGGATTTGCCTATTGGGAATGGGATAATAATTTTTAAATTGGGAATGGGATTCCTGCTTTAACAGTGTCCCAGACCACTATTTGACACAATTCTATTTATTAAATTAAAAATCTATAGCGATAAATAAAAGTAGAGTAAGGTCAAGTAAGTTAAGTGCATCAAAGTCATCGGCGTAATTAGAGCCATCGTAGTTACAATTTCCATGTTCATGGTAGTTACAATTTGCCATGCATACATGCGCATATCAATTCAAAATGGTGTCCGATTCGAGCAGTATGGTAATCGCAATCAAGTATTTTTCAGCAAATAATATAGTAATTAACACAGAAAATTGCAAATTCTATTGAACTTGAACACTGGCCCAAGGGAATCACAAAAGTTGGTCGTAAAGCATTGTGGAATCCACGAGTCGGCTGCGAAGAGAGGATTTGCTGACCATACAATAGAAATATTTTATATTGACTACATTGAACCTGGTAACCCTAAAAAAGCGCCATTCGTATTGCGAACGGATGAGCAAATCCAAATGCTTAGAAAGAGTGGATCCTGTTCTTTGTTCATTTGAGTAATACAGCAAGTGTCATCTTTTCAAAAAGGAACAGTAAACATTGTGTGTTGAGAATTGCTTACCTCCAACTTCAACAACAACTTCAACCAGTTTGAGTCAGGCAGAAAATGACTTGGGTAGTCTCAGTAAAGCACCGAAAGACAGGCTGAAACTCGTAAAAATCTCAAGGAATTTATTGAAAAAAAACACATGATGTTAGATTAGCTGATGGTGGTATGTATGTATATATTAAAAGTCTCTATTAATATGAGAAGAGAATAGTTACATCAGACATGTAACTTTACAAATAATGTGTACTCTATAAAACATATATACTATAGATAAAATTACAGTTCTATATAAACTGGAATAAGCATCTATTACAAATGATCCACCTGTTACAAGTGTTCTAGCTCTCTTCAGGGGTAAACTATGAGTTGTGTCTTCCGAGATTACGTTCCACAATTTTCTCTCTGATGATATCAGAAAACACGTAATTTTTAGATGTGTAGGAATCAGTGCTGTAGAACGAAATTTACCAGAGGGAGGGGCTCTCTTGACGAGCATGAAGCCGTGAAATCGTAAAATCGTCATCTATGATGTCATAGATGTTCACAACTCATGACTGAGATGACTCATAGTCATAGTTAGTCATAGATCATAACTCATAATAAGTCTCATACTCTCATAACCACCTTTTGAATAGGACCTTTATGCCTGGAATAGACTTATAGACACACACACATACTGATATATGTGACGCTCGGGCGCTCGGCGGATTAAAAAAATAAAGACTGCGAGGAATGAGTCCGCTACAACAACTTATGAATGATTTTCAAAACAGTAACGATAGCATTATGTATACTATAATACTATTAGTCTACTACTAGACTACTAGCATTCTAAAACAGTAATACTAGCCTACAAAAATACCGCAATTAATCATTATCCACGTCCACCCCTAATAGGCAATTAGCATTAATAAATTGTTTTGTCTTATTTGTTCATTATCAATCGATGAAACGTCGGTTTAATGTGAACCAAGTCAATAATCTCTTATCTTCTGTGTGTTGAGTGGAGTTATGTCTAAAGTTTATATTAAACCCGATTTATAAGTTAACGTAAAGCACTGAGACAACAAAAGAGAAGTTTCATTTAAAGTAAAAAAGTGAAAGTATACGTCTCAAGTCTATTTTTCTAGTTTGATTACTTTCAGCACACTTGTGGTGTTCCAGCCATTGTTGGACAGCTGAACTTGCCTCCCAAAATTGTACTGGCGGACCATTGATGCTTATGAACATCAAGGAGGATAAATGAGAAACAGATATGCTAGAGCGTGACTTTGTACATACTAAGTTCATTTGTGAAAATCCCCTCTCTGCCTCTGCGCTACTAACTGGTACAATTTGAATAAACCCTTTTAGGAGCCTTTCTCCAATAAGCGAGGGAATGTTTCGAGGATCACTGAAAAATTCTCGATACGATGTAATTATGCCTGTAGGGTCGATGTTGAATCTCTCGCAAAGTGACATGACATCTTGCTCACCTTTGAGCTATGGAATCTTTTCCCCCTTGGCCATTTTTCTGGGCAGAGGGATTCAATTTGGTTTAACAATGTCTTCTCAGATGAATCGATCATCCTTCTTTGGAGGTTTATCAATCAAACCCTGCAGAAATTGCTTTCGATTGAACGATTTGTATCCAGTTCGAGACTGAAATGACTTTAACTCTGCGCCTTTAAACTCCATTGAGGAATCGTAAATGTTCCTAAATTCATACTTTATTTCCAAAGAATCTTTTATCTTTTCCAGTGCGTTTATCGTTCATTGCAAGTAGTCAGATGCTTTAAGGAGCGTGGTGCAATCCTTCTGTAGTGATTCGGACAAGATTGAAAGTTGCCCAAGGCAGTCTTTCATAATAGCTACGTCTTCGACAAACTCTATCGTTTCCATACGTTTTGCTAATCCCGCATATGTTGCTTTGTGCTTGTCCTTGGACTGTGAAAGTGTGTAGAAATGCTTGTATAGTGCAGGATAATTTCTCCAAAAAGATTCCACCGCACCGGACGAAGATGCAACCCATCTTGTTGTCAACATCATCTGTGATTGAGACAATGCCACAAAACAATTTGCGAAATACTTCGACGGGAGTAACGTCGCGACTCCTTTGATTGCCCCCGTCATCACTGATGCGCCATCACTGGTAAATGCAATAAAATGTTTGGCCAAGTATATTCATCATTAATTCCGTTACTTTTCAGCGAATCTAAAAGTGATTCAAAAATTGAATTTGCGTCTTGACCCCCAAGTTCAATGATACTTAGAAAAATGTTAACAGCGAAACCGTTTATGATCGACCTCACATACACAACCAGGCAAGAATCCTTTGCATTGGAGGTAGCTTCGTCAATTATAATGGCGATCTTTTTGTTATTTTTGGTAATTTCCTTGATAAGATCTTTGCGCATTGTTGTTGCAATTATGTCAATCATTTCTGTACATGACCACCTTGAGTGTAGAGTTACCCCAAGACTTATTTGCATTTTTCTGCTGAAGCTTTACCAGATTCTCATAGTCTGAGTATGGCCTGTTTTCTTTAGCAACATAGTAGGCAGTTCTGAGGCATTTTTCAGTAGCCGATTGATGTTGTGCAACAGACAAGCTTGTGCAACAGACAAGCCAGTTGAGCTCTGGATTTTTATCTTTCGTCGTTCTTTGAGAATGTAGGTTGCAGTTACGTGTGCATTACTTTTTGCATGCTTGGTGATTTTTTTTCATAAGTACTTTTGTGCTGCTGACGTTTCATGACTCTTCGTTTTGCATGGAAAAACAGTACACTCTATCCATTCTTTACTTATATGGCTTCGTTGTTTAGCATGCAGTCCAAGAGTGTTAACGTTTCTACATTCGCGACAACCAATCTTTCCATTTGAAAAAATAATCCAGGGGTATGCACTAGTAAAGTAATCTTGTTGCTTAACAGACCAACATGAAGGTGCAATAGAATGAATAGATCGAGATGAATGTTCACAAGAATTCGGAATTTCATTGGAGGCATTAAGGTTAATAGCATTTAGAAAACCAACAGAACTGGATTCCCTCAAATCGTTTTCCATAGTTTCTAGGTTTCCATGAAATTTCCTGTGGTCATTCTCCGTTTCGGAGCTGTCGCTCTCGTTGGTTTCGATCATTTCAATATCTTCGCCTGTTCCCGTAGCTAATGAAGCATGAGAAACATCAGAATTTATTCATTTATCTGCTTGTTGGAGTCGTTGGTTTGTTGCGAGACACAATTGTCAGTTTGTAGATCTATATCTTCATTTGAATCTTCAAGAGGGTTTTCTTTACTTTTCTTTGCCTTTGGCATAAAGAAGTCAAGAAGAAAGGAGAAATTATCCTGCACTATACAAGCATTTTTACTTTTTTAGACATTTTTAAGATTTCTTTCGCGACAGTATTAAATTTATGCACATAAATGCCTGCCTGCGCCCGCGCTACTCAAAGCAGCTCTCGCGCTGGAAGTCATTCCGTTTGCAAAATACAGAGCATAAATGCATAATTATATTTATATGAAACATTGAAACAAGATAAACTATCGATTTATTAAGGATGCCATTTTAGTAATTTTGATTCTACTTCATGAAAAAGTAGTCAAGTTTTTGTTTAATAGTGTTTTTAATAAATTATCGATTTTCTAAAGTAGAAGGGGCCCCCCCTCAGCCCCCCAGAGCTTGAAGAAGGGGGGCTCCGCCCCCAAGCGCCCCCCCCCCCCCCACTTCTACAGCACTGGTAGCCATATCGAAAGGCTCTTTTTAAAAATTTCTCAACACGATCCAGATATTTCCCTTTGGGGGCAGCACCCCACACCTCACTTCCATGAAGAATTAGGGAGAAGATGAGTGAGTCAAACAGCTTCCTTATTTGTTCTTTAGGATATCCATAAAATCTACAAATCCATAGTATATACAACCGGCTACTAGTTTTGGCTAACAAGCTATCGATTTGAAGATCCTAATTACAGGAATTTTATTGAAATGGTTGAAAAAGCTTGAAATGCTTACTTTGTGGCAAAAATCCAAAACTGGATAAGAGTAAAAGGTCCAACAATGGCCACCTAAAATATTTAGGTGCGTGCATGTGTGTTTTGCACAAGTTACAGCAGAAAAATCAAAGACACAAAGGAATCAATGAATTTTATGGTCCTGTAGTAAAACAACAAAGGGTAGAGATGGTGGATACCACAAAAACATTATACAAATATAGTGGTACAAATATATATAATCCAGAAGAATTTGTTGAGACAGGGTCGATAGACTAGATGAGTACTTGAACTAGACGAACTACTGTATCCATGTCAGTATAATTTAAGCTATACTGTTTTTGCCATCTAGTACATTGATGTCTCTTATGTGATTTTTTTAAATGAATTACTCAAACTACACCTTTTCCTAGTCGTTTTCAGACATTGTGAGATGAAATTCAGAAACTGCAGTTCGAGTTCAGAAATGTTCAAGTGAGGTTCAGTTCATGCAAGTCTATTTCAGACTTAGTCACGTTCATTTCAAAATTGTTGAAATGAATTTCAGGTTAGGGAAATGAAGGTGCAGAAATGCAAGTGAATTTGAGAAATGTACACAAAAAATTCAGATAATGTAATACAACTTCAGGCGTTTTATTGTGGATTTCAGACTCTTTCATTTTGAATTCAACAATATTACAGCATTTGGTTCATTCGTAATTATTTTGTTACACAATTATTACACACAGAAAATGTTTGATTCACTACAACAAAATATAATGATATTCTTAAGGAGAAGCATTACACAACAACACACAATGCTACGCTCCCACATTCATGTCTTCCAGGTTAAGCGCACGCTGGAAAAAACCTTGAGAATGCTGGCATCGCTTCATCAATTAACGCTTCCACATATTGAAGGCATTGCTCACCCACTCCTGGATGCTGAACTTGAGGAACACGCGTTCGCTGTTTCACCACTGCTTTCATTTTACTCCATACAGTCTCGACAGGATTCAACATAGGGGAATACGGCCCAGACGACAGATAGTTAAGCCCGGCTGCTTAATCACACATTCTTCAAACTTACTATGACAAGGAGCATTGTCACAACCACAACAACGGAGTCGACTGTAATTCCAAGAGGGAGTTTGTCCAGCATTTCTAGCAACCAAGCCTTGGAAGTCTCGGATTTAAACGCTCCACGACGTCTGGTCATGTATATTATCTGATAGGCTGACAATGCACAGATAACATGAATGCTCCCTTTGAGGGAGCGCCATAACTGCTCGCTCCCCAACACGTGCTCTCCCTTGACTCCTACGGCAAAACAGGTTAAGGTTTGTCTCATCCATCCAAATAATGGTGTTTCCATCTCTCATGTACTGACTGACCCGTTGAACATACTGTGTTCGAAGTTCTTTGTTGGCATCCGTGTTCATAGTAGTTTCAGAGCGATTCTTACAAATTTTGACCTAGTTTTTTCTACCAACTGAAATTATTTAATTGATTGATTGACTGAGAGTGCAACCAAATGAAATGTGAGAAGTGGTGGTGAAACGTATCGGAAAAGATCGGAGACTCTCGGAATTCGACGGAAAATCCCAGAAAATCACCCAAATTCGTACTAGGGCGAATTTTGATGTAAACAAATTCTTCCCCAATATAATGTATATGCTATTAGGGGTATTTTAAACGGTATTTGGTTTTGGGGCTCTCGACAAAATTTTGAAATATTTTATTTCTTTATCATTTTACTGTGCTGATTTGCACACCTTGAATTAGTATTTACTATATCAGAGAAAAAAGGCAAAATATTCATATGATTTCAAAACTGCCCATTTTTCTGGAATTAATGGGCTTTAATCTCTCAACCAAATCGCTTTAATCTCTCAACCAAATCGCTTTAACAAGCAAGAATAATATAAACATGGAATTTCTGGCAGCATTTTCAAAGGTACTTTTGTGAACAATTTCAGATCACATAAATAGTGTCGCCGTTTTTGGTATCAGCGCGAATTTTTATATCTAAATTACTTTGATTAAGGGATTAAGAAAGCTTCAGACTACCGTTTAAGGATAGTCTCGTTTTGAGGCTCTCGGCTAGATTTTTTACAATCTTAAGTTGAAAATTTGGCATTTCCCTAATTTTTGAAAAATGCCGATTTTGGCCGTACGAAATCTCACAGGTTTTGATAATGAGAAAACTATTATAGCAATTTTTGTATAACATGCGTCTAATTTTATATGTTTACAAAGCCAAGACAACTAGCATCTTCGAACAAAGTAAAATTTCGCTCATGTTCCGTCGTAGGAAAATATCCTTTATATTTATTTGATTTCAGTTCAATTTCTTTCCTCCTGTTCATTTTGTCATAACCTTTGTAGAAAAGTATTTTAATACTGATACATCCACTGTTTTCTGGCCAAAAAATACACACAAAAACTTGTTTTTGTTCATTTTAACAAATTTTGAAATAATTTTTTGCATGCGCCCGCAATTTGTTGACCAGCGCTGGCGATATTCCCACCTGTTGTCCTTAACCACATAAATAACCACAGCGTGAGTAACCGCAAACAACAAGGCTAGTGGGCTCATAAAGAGTCATGGCCGACAACTTGGAGGAGTCTAATATGCAAATTAACGACCAACTGGACGAAGTATGCAAATTTTAAAGCTATTTATATGTAAATTGTGTTACCAAGTAAAGCATACCTGTATTTATTTAACATGTATTTAATTATTCAAGGCAAAAGACCCAAGCTACAGGCGAAGGTATGACCTTCGTAATGCTAAAAACCTGAAGAAAAAGTGGTGGTGGTAATGGCAATTTGGATGATGAGTATAGAAATGTGGGAAGTGATGGTGAAACTTTGGGTGATGTTTGTAGAAGTATGGATCATGATGGTAGAAATGTGAGAAGTGGTGGTGAAACTTTGGGAGATGATGATGACTTGGAAGTTGTTGCTTGCATGCCACCACCTGTTACAAGCAACTCCAGTCAGCCAGGATGCAGCGGAGGCAAAGATTACAAGTCCAGTATGGGTGATGACAGTGCAGACAAAGCATTCATGGCACTAATTGTAAGAATTACAACTACCGTACTGCAGCTTTTTGCTAAACTAAATTTCTTTTACTGTGTTATTTATATTCATTGCCAATTTTCATTGTCTTTATATCTCTCCAGACATTGGCTGCCTATACTGTAATTTGCGTTCCCACAGACTCTCAGGTTTTACTTTCCCTCCATTTCCCAATTAATTAAAACAATCTGTTGTTGCTATGAAAGTGATATGCATGCTTGTTTTAAACAGGGGTAAAGCCGTAATGGGTCACGTCAACCCGTCTGACTTTCTTTTATATAGGAAAATTTGTCACCACAATCAAGGAACTTGGGCAGAGTGGTACAGTTTGTAAGAAACGTGTGTCAGGATCTAGATTGGGTGTTGCTCAAGATCCTTAGTGGGACAATGGAGGAGTTTGTGCCATTTTAACAGTTTAGCTCAAAGCCGTCAGGGGTTTGTCAAGTGAACGTTTCAAGTATTGAGATTAGGTATGTAGATTTGTTTCATTTATATGTGCATGGTGTGGTGTGGAATTTCTCTAATCGTTTTATGCAGTGTTAGAGATGCCAAGCCCCAAATGATATGATATGCTCTGGTTGGGAACCATTCAAAGTTCGTGGAGATGGAAATTGCCTGTTTCGTTCTGTGTCGGTGACTATAAATGATGAGCAGACAGAGTACCAGCATCATTGGCTAAGGCTCTGGTGAATTGTACATGGCTGTATTAATGAGCATTTTTATGTCAAACAGGTACAGTATAAATACTGAAGGTTGGAATTTGCCACTTTGTTATGCCAAAAGAGTGCTTAGCTTATTTAGACAGTATTCAAGAAGGGGTATTATATAATTCACTTCCATTTTATGTCTCAGTTCCTTGCCGATGCAGATCGCATTGATGGTTTTCTATTGCTAATAACTGACGATGAAGGAAAAAGTCCATGACCATGAAGGAAAAAGTCAGTTAATGTTTACCAGTGTGAGATTATGAAAACTCTATAGATGGTCGCTACTCTGGTATGTTAGATTCTCTATAGCCGTTATATAGACGTCAAACGCGGATAAACACTTTAGGTCCAGCATTTTTTGTAAAGACGAAATAACGCGGAACACTTTTTAACATCTAAATTACTCAATTCAAATTGTTGCTGACCAAAGATAATTCATTCATACATTTTTAGACGGAATTGTCGCTACAATTTTCGCATAAGGCAGCACATTACATGTAAGTGTTTATCCGCGTTATGAAAAAGTTCTATTTGTGCGGTCATTTGACACCAAGATTATTTGATAATCAAAATCGACTGACGATTGCAGTTGCAGCATATAAAACTACTATTGTTTCCTTTCTTGGAAAATTTTGGAAACATTTTCTCGCGAGATATAGCCTTTTGCGCAACTCGTACTTTGCATTTTAACTAATATTCCGGGCGATTATATTGGTAATCGTAACAATTTTATTGTAATATTTTTATGTTTTGTATTTTAATAAAATATACAGGATATCTTCAAATTGTGCTTATGGCTGGCTTGCTAAAAACCAGGATTCACCAACATTGCTCTTGTCCAGGTTATGAACTGTATAACACAGAAATATGTCCCCCAAATGGTCCGATGGAGTTGATTCTATTTATTTTTATTTTTTTTATTTATTTATTAATTTTACAATCAAAAATAATTGAAGGCGCAGACAACAGGACAAATAGAGTCCCAAATTAAGTACTGCCATCTATCATCATCTATCTATCGATTCATCTGCTTTGGTGCCATCTATCTGGTGGCATATTGAATCACATAGTTCCAATGTTAAGATGTGAAACTGATATGCGTAAGAAATTGATATGATTATTTATGTTTATGGTTTACGGTCTCGTGCGACTCATGCAGGTGTTCGCATTATCATGTCTTTAGTTATCATTTCAGTTTAAAAGTTTGTTATCTATAATAGCTTTGCTTTGAGAACTACATTATGTTTAACCAGCATTTTATTATTTGCAGACATTAATACCTTTTCCGAGAACTTGAATACTGTTTGTGTAGCGTCATCAAAATGCCAGTTGGTGCATAACCTCGACAGTGCTGCTCATGAGAGATGGATTTTATGCGAACAGTGCTTGTTTTGGTATCACGAGAGCTGTGTATACTACACAAAGGAGAGGAATTTGCCAGCACATTGGTTCTGTGGTTGTATGGAAAAACTTGAGTGTATTTGGTACTGTTGTTGGATATTTGTAATGAGGGTGTTACATGCATTCAGTTGACCCCTTTAAAGGCTTTTCACTATGAAGTGGCCGATCGCGTCAAATCTATCTTAAACTAACAATTTTTATTAATATTATTAGTATTTTTGCATGTACACATCCAGTCAATTTTCACAGTCGGAGGAAATCTGAGTACCTGAGGTGAGCCAAATAAGAGGTGTGAAATACACAATTATCGGTATCAATTTTTGGTAACAGAACAATTAACCAACTATAGCTTACACTCATGAAAGTAAACAAACGATTCTTTTTTATTATTTTTCAATTGTTTTCTTACAAAAATTTTAATGTTAGGGGTGACGGTATCGACGATCCAACGAAGCTTCGACGATTCTTCGTTCGCTCTCCTAAATCCGAATTAAAGGTACGAAATCAACTTGTTTAAAATGGCTAATCTAATTATATTTTTGTGTGAACCATAACGTACGGAGTACGATTGCGATCAACTATTTCTGGCAGAATATATATACAAACTCTACGATAAATATTTTACATGCACTTAAGGAATTTTCTTTAGTTCTTCTTAAGTAGTCTCGCGAAGAAAGAGGTGAGGAGCAGGAGGGTGACGTTCTTCCTTGAAAGTTTGGCTGGCAGTAGGGACTCTAAAGTTCTTCTTAAAGAAAGTACTGGTTTAGGACTATTTAGAGATGTTAATACAGTAAGTATAATTATTTACATTCTTCCTATAATGGTGCTTGTAAATGCATGCTAGAACTAATCGTCTTAGGAGCAGCTATATTCTGTATATATATTGACCTGCATTGACCTTTTTTGGTAGAATTCCATTTTAAATCGGTCCTATATTGATGTGGTTCTTGTCCAGTATGTTGTATATGTTTTGTGCAGTCTACACTGACCTTAAAGTGCCAGTAACAAGCCAGTTATGTTTTCATACAGCACTGCCCATATGACATGGTTAATGTCTTTATATAGACATTTAACGGCATAACCATGCCTTGGTTATCATGTCAAAAATTTTGACATACATAACCAAGCCAGTTATGTTTTCATACAGTGGTCCCATATTACATACTATGCATGATTAGTGTATTTATATAGACATTTAACGTCATAACCATGCTGGTTATCATTTAAAAAAAATTTGACATTCATAACCAAGGCATGGTTATGACGTTAAATGTCTATATAAATAACATGCATAGTATGTCATATGGGACCACTCAATGAAAACATGACTGGCTTGGTTATGAATGTCAAAATTTAAGACATATTAACCAAGGCATGGTTATGACGTTAAATGTCTATATAAAGACACTAACCATGCATAGAGTCATATGGGACCACTCTATGAAAACATAACTGGCTTGGTTAAGTCTCAAATTTTTTTACATGATAACCAAGGCATGGTTATGATGTTAAATGTCTATATAAATACACAAACATGCAAAGTATGTCATATGGGACCAATGTCTTGTGAAACTTATAACAAGCTATATTAATTGCAGAAACAGAGTGCCGAAAAGTGTCCGTCAGATATTATGTTGTTGAGATTTGGCAACTATATAGATGCAAGAATGTAGTGCCAGGGCATAATGGTCATTTGCCCTAGGTTTCCCGAATTATGTCATTATAAACAGTTTGCGACTTGAAAAGAAATGTTACATATTAGATGGTCTTGAAGAGCTAACAAGCAACACGCAAATACTATAGTCTATACAATAATACTAGTAATTTCTAACAGAAAGATAATTGCTGCGAGGGGTCAGATCAGTCCTGATTAAATTTAAAACCCTTGAAATATTACCAGTAGATCTTTGTAGATTACATAAGATCTTTATTTATTTTTAACTACCAAACCCTATTATTAAGAACCAAACCCAACAGAACTATTACTGTAACTACGAAACCGAACTATTCACTACGAAACCGAACTATTCACTACCAAACACAACTATTTAATGGACAGTTTGTTGACCTGATAAATTGTTCGTGAACGTTTAGAAACAGATACCTTTGTAATAACATAAATTAAACCAACCATATTTGTTTATTTGATGTATTGTAATATATCGATTATTGTTCATTGTTGAACAGTAAGTACTTTGAACTGAACAGTATCATAGGCAAAGTTAACTGTTTGCCACCTTTATCGTTAGGTGCTAATGTTCATATAGCCACATGGCTATAAGACTTTGCAGGTTCATATCTTCAGTTCAGTGCATGCTATGTAGATGACAATACCACCGTTCGATTCAGCGTTTTACAATCTCTTTAGCCAAGTAAATTGTGTTTGTTTACAACGCTATGCGACCGCTTTATCCCCATTCAAATGCCTCTGAACTTTGTATTGTTTACAAATTAACAATAATACAAACTAATTAAATATTCATTTCGCTTTCCTACCTTTGGTTTACACACCATTCGACGGGGATTTCCAATCCCTTTAGTTTGATACCATTTTTATAATCATAGGACATAATCTAGCCCTTTTACGGCAATTCTCGTTTATATTGTGTATTTGTTGCGACTTGAAAAGGATGTGCGAACATTGCGAACACGTGTGTCTGGTTAAAAAAACTCTGAAAATCACTGTCGCTGTCCAATACATCGCAGGCTCAGAGGATCATCTCGAATGAAAAATACCAAAATTGACTATATCCACAAAGAGTATACTGTATAACTAAACCTAGATAAAAGGGAAACAAGATAACTTAACATACCTTTTACATTGCATCTAATTTGCAGGTTCATATTGGTTTGTTATACATGGTATAATTCACACATGGGTATAATTAAGAACAATTTGAACTGTGTGTTAAGAAAGGATTCAGATGCTTTTTGTTCGTTTGAGGTCTGTTTTACATGTAGAATTTCCGTCCACAAAGATATTACGGATCTCACCGAACTGTGGTAAAGCATTAAAAATTTGTATCGCGTTCACGCCCACAAACGTTGATGACCACACCCACATTTATAAACCTTATAAATTTAACTCGAATTTTGTATAGAAATTCGAAAATGGACGTAAACAAATATGGGCGCACGTACAAAAAAGGAAAAGCTCTTCCAGATGAGTTTCGGTCTTTGATAATCGATGCAATTGTTGAAAACCGAGGCGATATTGTTACGGCTATTTTCCAGGCAGCTTCGATAAAATCGCAAAAATGTTTAAATTGAAACAAGACACAGTACAAAAGGTTTGGAAAATGTTTTATACAACAGGAGAATTCAAACGTCCAATGCCAGTTTCTAGCGGAGTGAAACACCTTTTGCCCGACGATCTTGAATTTATAGAATTCTTAAAAACAAATCGGCCATCAATGACAACTGGAGAATTGCTAAAGAATGTGAACGAGTATTACGCACTTCCCGTAGGTACAAGTAAACCAGCCATAAATCGAGCGGTCCTTAACCACATGCAACAAGGGAAATGGTCATGGAAACGAATGGTAAGACCCGCAGCTGAAAAGTTTACCCCTGAAAATATTCAGTACTGCCAAGAGTTTCTGAATTACATCTCTACGGTAGATCCTCATAGGCTTAAATTCTTCTACGAGTCCGGAGTAAAACTACCCGACGTAGCAAATCCAAGATACGGTCATTCTTTAGTTGGAACTCCGTGTGTCGAAATAATGAGAAACGCACAATCTCCTAACATAACTTTAAATATGTTATGTGGGGCGAACGGCCTAATGTATGCGAACACTGTCAAAGGTGCTTCAGATACAATCAATTTTCTACAGTTTTTTGACGAAGCTTCGCGTTGTTTTCAACCAGATGGATGACCACTTTTGGAGTATGGCGACCACATCATTCTAGACAATTGTGCTACTCATCGTTATTTGGGGGGTCAAATTCTGGGCGAATGGTTGGACGATATTGGTTGTGTCCTTGTCTATCTACCATCCTATTCCCGAGTTAAACCCAGCTGAGTTAGTGTTTAATAAGTTAAAGACCATCCTAAAACGGATTGAATATAGAGAGCTGTTAAGAGACAATATTCATTTAGGTGTATACGAGGGCCTCAAGCAAATAACTTCAGGAGATATGCGTGGGTTTTACGAACACACTGGATATATTTATTTCCCACTATAAACAACCAAGAATATTTACCTGTAAAATTTGATGATTTTTAATATATGTAGAAATAAATAAACTTTCAAACTTATGTTGATGAAATGTGAAAACTTTTAATACATTTGCAGATATGAATATTAAACATATGATATGTAGCGACTTCAGTCAAATACAACAAATATTTATATGTTTATACCATGATTAAAGATTGCGGCGTGTCTTTGCAATCAATGCAATGTGAATGGCTTTCCATAGTCCCATATTAAATAACACAACATGTAGAATAATTTGAACATAAGCTAATGCACGTAAACTTAACTGCTAGCTATATATACTAAAAGAGGCTGATTAGAAATATACAGCACATGGAGGGTTTTTAGGCAAGGCTGAAGGCTGTCCGCATGTATTTTGAATAATTTTCCACAAGTTTCCACGTACAGTATTGAAATAGTATTAAACTGTTATATTTTTTATTCAAATCGCTTTTGTATTATCAGCCTATCCTAGTTCAGTAAAACCTCTCCATACTGGGTATAATCTGCCCTTTCAGAGTAATAAAAAAGTTTATAAAAAGTCTGTGCAAATTAAACTGTATCTGTGATAGTGGTCAACAATTTGAAAACTTATGACATCTGCAATTGTTCATTCACGAATCATATTCGTTGCTCTAAATAATAAAGAAAGTCCGTAATCTGTGTTGTTTTATTCTTCAATTTCGTCCCTATCTAGACCGTCTCAATCCAACCGTGGAACTAAGCCATCATGCTGAGCGCTAGTCGAAGCCTCGGTCGAAGCCGCCACGCTATTCCTTTCCATGGGAAAGAAACACCTTTTTTCTCCCAAAGAGCTACTACCGGATGAACCACCATATTTGGGGCCATTTGTGATGGTTTGTTTGCCGGTTCGTCACCATACACTCCGGAAAAACCTTTCTCGTAATCATTTATAAGTGTTTGGATGTTCTCCATTTCACCGGGAACTTTGCCACCACAAATTTGTTCCAACTTTCTGATATCAGTGTTTACGATCAACCAGTTCGGTACTTTTTCTCCGTTTCCAGCTGTAGTTTGTAAGTACTTATCAGGATTACTTTCTATTAATCGGGACTGCATTTTGGCAGCAAAGGTATTTGCACATGCTGAAAAGCTATCTTTCTTAGACACACGTTTTTGAGTTCCGCCTTGACTGCTTTATAGTATTTTTCTTCGTCCGGATGGCGCTTTATTTCTTTACAAATAGTTGCCGATGTACATGGAGCAAAAGAGCACATAGTTTTATTATGTCCTGCTGTATGACAGTTGGAACACAGGGGTTTCTTGTATAAAAGTTCCTCTGCCTTGAGGCTGGTTTCTATATCGAGAATTTCTTGTTGTTTCTTCGCGACAACAAGTTCGATTGCCGCCTTATTTTGCTCCAATTTATTGAAATATTTTTGCGTTGGAGTTTCATAAACAACAGCGGGTTTCATACTGGTAGGGTTAGTGGCGGAAAATTCTGCTTCTAAACATCGTGTTTTGAGATTAGGCTTCTTAAATGCACGAGTCTTGCAGGGTTCCTGTTCGATATTAATACTTGAATTACTATTATTAGGCGACGGCGACTCCCGAGGTCTTTTGTGCGATCCGTAGTTGCTTCGGGGAGTTTGAGCAAGTTCGCACACTTTCAGCTCGATTACCTTTACTTTAAGCTTGATTACCGACTGCTTTGCTGTCTCAACCATGTCTATAAACGAGTCCAGATCGTCCGAAAAAATTTCTACCCAGTCGTTACTGTTGTCAAGATATCTCATGCTGATGGCGATTGACTCCACGTTTAGGCATTCGACAAGAAAACAGTTGTCTGAAAACAACAGTTGACAGTTGACAAGAAAAGTTTTATACATTTCTCTTGCCATTTAACCTTGAATTTGTATCTCTCCATGAGAAGCAAAACAAACTTAATACAAACTACCGCGAAATAGTATAAATGTCTCCTTAATACAAATAAAGCATGTTTAATTTGTCTGGGTCGATGTTAGTTGTAATTGCTTGTTGTTGATTGGTTGTTAATTTTAAATATGACAGCTAAATTTGAGCGACTCAGCGAAAAGCTATAAATGTGGGTGTGGTCCTCAACGTTTGTGGGCGTGAACGCGATACGAATTTTTAATGCTTTACCACAGTTCGGTGAGATCCGTAATATTTCATATTAAACTTGACGAGTTAAATTTGACGGAAATTCGACATGTAAAACAGGCCTCAAACGAAGACAAAAAGCGTCTGCATCCTTTCTTAACACACATTTCAAGTTGTTCTTAATTATACCCATGTGTGAATTGAATACAATAGGTTGTTTGACAGCAATTAATGCTAATTTCAATTTCAAAGGGTTTACTTTTTTGGGGACACCCTGTACTGTATTTTTCGAAGGAAAAATTCTTAGGTGCATGTCATTTAAGGCTTAATACCATTGTTTAGCAGCTAAATCTGAATATGCTCAGCCATGTGCGGTCGTATTTTACACATATAATAATCCCTCTAGCTAGTGTGCTTTGCGTATTTAAAAATTTAGATAAGGACAGAAGCATTGTATAAGTACAGTTATATTATGACAACTATTTAAAAATGTAAAGTTAATGAATATCAACAGACAAATATATTATTATTATGGCCGTTTCAGCTGAGTAGTTTACTAGTTTGTGTTGTCTTGAGAGTTGAGTATAACTCGAGAGAACAGCAACAGTTGAGCGATTTCTATATATTTGTTAATCCTGTTGGAACGCGATACACAAGTTTTTGAAATACCAATAATCTTCCGTTGCAAAATTTTGAGGTAAATATCTCTTTTATTACTCATGATTTGAAAAATGCTAAATTTATCTTGTCATATCCAGTGCATGACGGATTGTACGGTTGCACTTCAGTAATGGCATACAGGAAGTGAACCTGCACAAAATGGCAACCATGCTGTCATTTCTCTTAAAGAAATGAAAAACCTCAGATAAATGAGAGTTATCATCAAAATATCTTCAATTTATCATCATAGGTACCAAAGTGTCAAAGCAATGCAAATTTTTTTGAATATGCTTATGATGTTAGACATTGAATAGCTCTGTGATTTCTAAACCAGAAGTGGAACTTGCAATGATTGATAAAGTTTGCCTGCATCATGTAAGAGAGCTGATTTCGAAAACATTGCGTTTGCCTGCTCATTAACTTCACTATTCAACATCGCATATTGCGGATAAGAACCGATATTGTATCCTTCAGAGCAACCTGTGTCATAAAAACATTTCATATTAGTAAAAAGGAATGTTATAATGAGTGCGTACATACGCACAGTAGAAAACTAGAAATTTGAAATACAATGAAATACTTTACTGCGATGATTCTTCCAATCAAAACGATCAACCAAGAACTTGGTATCTTTAAAATAGATTGGGTCTCTGTTCAAACAATATCTGTGCAGATTGCATGCGTTGTCATAGTGGTTCTACACCTGGTTCCTGGGAAGAATGCAATTCCTTGGGATTGATCAGACAGCTGTTCCGAAGAAACTAAAGGTGGTGAAACTATAGTGGAAAATGGCTCGGACTATTTCTTAAGCAGATCCGTTAGAACAGGGTGCCAGCTTCTAGGAAATGTCGATTCTGCGATATCAGATAGTGTATTGATCAGCAGTGGGCATTCTTCTTGTAGTTGTTTCATTTTGCTGGGATGCTGCGAGATGATAAGTCCTCCAACGACCTCGTTCAACAATGTGTGAAGTGACTCAGATGGATAAACAAAACCACATACCGACGAACAAGCAGCTAAAGGCCTTGACAAGAACCTTTATCGAACGTGGGTAGTCACTGACATCGTCGTAAGTGCACGTTAGCCGATCCAAAAATGGAATAATGGATGGACAGGAGGAAGGTAACATCTCACGAAGGCTTTCCATTTGAGCTGTCGAAAACTGGACTCCGGAAATATACTGACGAAGAAGAGTTCTGCATGCTTTTGTGGGTATCATTATACGGCTCTCTAATGAATAAATTATTTCAAAATATGGACTTGCTCCATTTTTTTGTTAAATGGGTTTTTGTTTCTACTTTCTATAGCATTTTAGTTACCAAAATATAATCGTTACAAAAGTATTCAAACAGAAAAATTGAACGATGGTCGTATTAATTGAGAATGCTTGTGCGTTTGTTTAAATAACAGCAACTGCGTGCAATTTTTAGCTGTCTGGTGGTTATGGATAAAATACTTATCTTCCTTGGAATATGTTCTTGCCACTTCGGTTAAGAACGTCTTCTTGCAGCACCATCTTACGTCGAAATGAAACTGTGGTGGCATCACACACAACTGTTTCAGGTGTAGAACCACATTCTGGGCAACAGCTACCATCAGAGTAGTCGATGTCCAACAACTTCAGATAGGAGTACCAAGCATACCGTTGTTGGTTATATGAGGGGAGTTCACAAACAGTTGGATCAGCATCTTGCATCCGAGAGGTCCAGACTTCAAAATAGGCGTACAAACTACAACTAAACAAATGCAAATATCAACAATCTTGAGGGTTTGTAGACGTATATATAAATTCCTGTTAAAAATAACAGATTGATTCAATCAATGATATCATTTATTGCAGCTGCTTCATTTAGTTAACATCTTGTTAAGTTTTTCAGGTAGTTTGACCGAAAAGACTCTCAGCATATCTTTAAATAGGGTATGTTTTACAAACCTTGCATACAATAATTGATACATGTAGATTCTCAGAACTTCGTGGGCAACTAAATAGCGTCTCATGTTGACTACTCCAATTTCTTCACCATCCAGCAATAATTTGTTCTCACAATCACGATTTGAACATCTTACATAAAATGCTAAAACAAAAAATAAAACACCGATACATGGTGATATATTGCAAGGCCTAATATCGTAAACACGTACCATTTTCTTCTCTTGTATCACATGTTATTATGTCTGTAATAAAGATATTACTTGTGAGAATAATATAGTGAGAATTTGAAATAGGAAAATTTGTGAGAATTTCTTCGGAAATAGAGAAATTTCTATGACGGAGAGATGTCCGTGAGGACAGTGTGTAATACTTAAGCACAAATAATCACATACATGAAAAGTCTCTGTCTGTGTTGGGTAAGCTGAAACAACCTTTAAAGTAAAGAATACCATGTACATGCAAAGAAAAGCACATTTAAAGAAAAGAAAAGCACGAAAAGTAAGGTAAGATGAAAATACACATACTGGTACAAGAATATATTTTGTTCATAGTATAAAGAAGATGTTCATCTATCCAGGACTTTAATTCAGCGTCGGCCACTGACATATACGAACAAATTGAGGGTTGTTTCGTGCGTGCCTAAAAGATATAAACAAAATCTCGACGTTTCGAGCTAAAGCCCTTCGTCAGGAGAAATTAGTAGACAGATAAACACATTACATCAGCTTTTATAGCAACGCTATAAAACCTGTCACGTGAACAAAATATTAACCAATGAAAATAAAGTAGTCATAACAATCATAACAAAATAGAATTAATATGTAAAGATATAGACTGCGTGCAGGCTTCGGCCCGATTATAGGGTCGAAGGCCTGCGCACAGGCATTACACTTATCAAAGCGCTATAAATGTCGTACAAGGGAAGGGAAGAGGGGATATAGAGGAAAGTTATAAGAAGTATTTAAGAGAAAAGAAAGAGCTAGATGAAGGAGAGGCGCTCATTGATACCATCAGGCTGAATGGTGCCAAGTTTAAAAATGAGACGCTTTTCTTGCTTCCGACGGGTATCATTACCACCAATAATGGGATGAATGGCGAATATTTTCATATCAGAAAAGGAGTGGTTGGCACGGTTGAAGTGCCTAGCAACAGGTTTGTTGTGCACATTGTTCTTAACATCACGCAAGTGCTCAGCAAACTTATCGCCTAAACATCTTCCAGTGGCTTGCTTGTAGAGCAAGCCACATTTGCTGCTAGAGATGCAGTAAACGAGGTTGGAGGAGATGCATGTGAAACTGTGCTTGATGACAAACTGAGATTTTATACTCTGTAGTAAGAATGGACCGTCAGGAGAAAATTGGTGGTGGCACCGCCATTTATGTTCGTGATGGTTTGCCATTCAAAACACACTCTGACCTCATGAATGATGACCTAGAAAACTGTATGGTTGAAATTCTACGAGCAAAGGCTAAAAAACTATTTATATGCTGTGTTTACTGTGCTCCTAATAAATCTTTAGAAAACTTCATTAGCAAACTGAACAGTGTTATTCAAAAACTTCCAATCGACAGCGAACTTATTTTGTTGGGTGACTTCAACGTTGACCTCAGTAAAAGCCACCGGTCCCCCTCTAAACAAATGCTCAATAATTTCTCCCGTCAACTCCACCTAGACCAAGTAATTAGAGAACCGACAAGAATCACGGAAACATCGCAAACGATGATTGACTTGAAACACTGGTTTTTGTAAACAATTCTCACAGGATTGTCCGAAATGGCGTAATTCCCTGCTCGTTAAGTGACCACTCTCTCGTTTTCTGCGTCTTTAAAGCTGGTGTCTCTAAAGCTCCCCCACGTACAATCGAATATCGTTCATACAAACATTACAACAAACAGTCATTCTTACAAGATCTTAGAAATACCACTTGGTCGGCTGTAGTTGATGATAGCGATATTGATGTCACCGTCAACAACTGGTGCAACCAGTTCATAGACTTAGCAGACCAACACGCACCGTTCAAGAAAATGAAAGTTAAAGGATTTAGCATTCCTTGGATGACTGCTGAGATAAGTCAGGCAATGCAAGATCGAGATTACCATCTAAAGAAAGCACAAAAAACAAAATCTGAAAGCCATTGGTCCGCATATCGCAAGCTCCGCTGTTTTGTAAACAAGAGTATACGAGAATGCAAGGCTAAATATTATGAGAATCTGATTAAAGAAAACAACAAAAATCCCTCTGGTCTTTGGAAAACTTTAAATGAGTTAACATCTTGTAGCAAGCCATTATCACCCCCAAGTTCTATAATATCTAATGGAGTGGAACACAGGGATGCTAAGTCTATATCCTCTCTCTTTAACACTTTCTTCACAAGTATTGGAGTAACTTTGGCTAATGCCATTAAACAAAAATGGACACGATCTACCCTTGCTTCTGTCCCACCCGCCCATGTTAATGCTACATTTAAATTCAACGAGATCGAAGTTTCGTCTGTAGTCAAACAACTGTTGACTTTAAAAACTAACAAATCCACCGGTCTCGATCGTATCAGCGCCCGACTTCTGAAAGATGCTGCTACAGTTATTGCCCCAGTTATAACCCATATATTTAACCAATCACTCAAATCCTCTACCTTCCCTCAGATTTGGAAAGACGGTAAAGTAACACCTATTTTTAAATCAGGAAATCGCTCGAATATGTCCAATTACAGACCCATTACCCTTCTGCCCATCTTAAGCAAAATCCTGGAACGTTTCGTTCACACGCAGATCTATGCACATCTAACCGCAAACAACATCCTCTCCTCTCAACAATTTGGCTTCAGGCCTAAACTATCGACCAGTACTGCTTTGGCTTTTTTCACAGACAATGTCCTTGATAATGCTGATAACGGTATGGTCACAGCATCTGTTTTCTTAGACTTTAGCAAAGCCTTCGACACTGTTGACCATGCTATTCTGTTAGACAAATTGAAATCAATTGGTATGGATGACAACTCACTAAATTGGTTTCAGTCATATCTCACCTCCCGTAGACAAGTAACTTCCATTAACGACTTGTTATCCAGCTCTTTACCGGTGTCAGTTGGTGTTCCGCAAGGAAGCATTTTGGGTCCCTTGTTATTCATTATCTACGTCAACGACATGCCTAACATTATAAAACACTGCAACATTATACTCTATGCTGATGACACCCTACTATACTATTCCTCCAACTCGACCAAAGACATTGAGAAACATATGAATGAGGACCCCACCTTAATCTCTCAATGGCTTGCAGATAATCTTCTTACACTAAACTATACGAAATCCAAGTTCCTCCTTTTTGGTAGTAGCAGCCGTCTGAAGTCATTTACAAATATCTCTATATTTGTCAATGACCACCAACTCTCTAGGGAACGTACTTTTAAATACTTAGGAATAACATTCTCAGAAAACCTCACTTGGTCTGACCACTTAAACAATATCTCAACCAAAATTAACCAACGTATTGGATTGTTAAGAAGAGTTAAAGCATTCATTCCAACCAAATCTCGACTTACCATCTACAATGCCCTAATTCTCCCTCTATTGGACTACGCCGACATCATATGGGGTGACAAGAATAACTTGTCCCTCATGGATCAGCTGCAAATCCTCCAGAACAAAGCTGCGAAGTGCATTCTTGACGCTCCTTACTTGTCCTCCTCCAACGAAGCCCTCAACAAGCTACACTGGCATCCACTCTCCCACCGGCGCTATCTTCACAGAATATTAACCATACATAAAATTAAAAATAATATAACAGAGTTCGTTTTCGAACTGCCTACCACTAACCATAGATATAACACAAGACGCAAGGACGATATCTACCTAAGCAAACCTAAGACAAATTGGGGAAAACAGAAACTACTTTATCAAGGCTGTAAGGAATATAACTCCGTAAACTCTGCTATCAAACAAATTGAACAGTTAGGTCCTTTTAGAAGCGAACTTCTAAAATTACCATACCCTCAATGCTAGAAGTAATACACATGATCTTTTTTGTAGTATATATTATTATCGTAAATTCATGTATTGTAAATAACTTTACCGTTAATGTAATATGTTTAATGTTTCCCAGGAACCACCTGAAAAACACAATCTGTGATGGTGGTTTGCCTGAATAAATATTATTATCATTCATTCATTCATTCATTCATTCATAGCTTCCACATACACCACTACTACTTGGGACAATAAGTAAATTTCCATCTTCCTGTGGTAGGGATAGATCATAGGAACTACACAATATCTGTTGAATATGTGGTGGTGAGTGGAATTGTATTGATTCCCCAGACACACAACAAGGTTTCCACTCGATTTTCCTTTCTTTCTTGGCAAGGTGGTAAATCTCATACACAAAGTCAGGTAAATCCACATCATCCTGATTGATTTTATCTTCAAGGAATTTGATGTGATGACAACTATGTGGATTATAAGTACATGTGGAGCACTTGAATCCCTTGTGATCTATGCCAACAAACCCATTATCACTCTCAGCATACACACAAACTACTTCCACTGATGGCAACTCGAAAACATGGTAAGATTGATAATGTTCCTAACATACAAAAATAAGTAGCTTTAAAATAATTGTTGTACACCCTCACCTACAGGTATCTGGGTATAGAACCTAGCTACAGTAGCAAAATAGATTACTAATTAAAGCCTATTCAAATAGACCATTTCACAGTTTTCCTGAATTTTTATTTAACCATTAACTGGCATTACCCTACCACTGACGAGTAAAATCGTCTGACACTAGTATATTTAATGACCAATAAGCCCTGGGGATTCTCAGTGACAATCTCATACAGAGTACTGATGAAAATAACCAAATTGATAAAATATTACCTTCTGGGTCACCAACAAATGGAAGACTGCCATTGAAACATTCAAAACTTTCCAAAATGCACTCAGTCACCAAGCAATGCACACATGCAGGATTATCTACCAATAGTTCTGTCATTAGGAAAATTGGAAAAGAGGAATTGTTAATATTTCCTAAAACTGTATGCACCAGTACTGTATTAATAACTATATTTATCCAGGACACCTACATGATTGAAATGTTTTTCAGTAATTTGTCATTAAGTTATCTTAATGTTATCTTAAGTTATGCTGTGCTGACTGTATCTTTAGATAGGTTATTTGCTCTGATGCACTTGAGTAAACTTCCCTGGAGAGAAAATCCCATTCACTAGCTGATCACATAGGAAAGAAATACATGCTCAAACTGGTCAAATCTAGGCCAACCACCAATGGTCAATTTATTAATCAACTGAACAACATAAGCAAAAGTAGACCAAGCCAAGGCTTTAAGTGTAAACACTGGATTTGAAATTGGGAAACAAAGTCATCAATGGATCACCAGGGACGTCGCGAAGGCATAAATATTGGGGGGGGTGTCCTGACATTTTGACCAAGTTTTGGGGAACATTTTGACCAATTTTGGGGAACATTTTGACCAACTTTCAAGTTTTGACAACGTAACTTACATGAAGGAGAAACTGAATGCTTGTTGGGGGGGGGGGGGGGGCGGTGCTAGGTAATTTAAGTTCCCATAAAATTGTAAACAGCATTTTTAAGAAAATAATATTTCAATGACTTTAACATCTTTACTCCAAACTAAATTACTGCACAGTTGTTACAAATTATTTGAACTCAGCTTAGAAAAGCAACTTAGCTTATATTGACTGATAAGCACTTCATCTTGCAAGGATATAGTGGATCAAGAATAATCAAGGTGAGGTTTACTGGTTTAGCTAGATATTTTCGTATTTATGCGCAAAACAATACAGAAAATGTTGATTGTTAAACCGGATGTCAATTCGCTGCTAATTCGCTCCCTGTTCGTCAATAAGTATTTTGGTTTTTGACAATATACTTTCGCACTTTCAGCTTATAAGTGACCAATTATTTTGACCAAAATTTTTCCAGTTTGACCAACTTTTCCCGCTTAAAATTATTGGGGGGGTGTAACACCCCCCACCCCCCACACCATCCACTCTAAGTGGATCTAGTAGTAACAAAGTATCATTCACCTTTTTAGAATACCATGACTAACTTGCTCACATTTTTGAATAAATTCTTGCCAAGTCTTACCATGTAGTACCCAAATAGGCACTTACCATTATAATGTTCTTTAATACTGATGTTCAGCAGGCTAATACGTTTTCCTCTCGAAGGATTGCATGAACATTGATACACCCAATTCACAGTTCCATCAATGAAATGATGCAAGCTTCTCTGGATTAATAGGAATGCTTTACTCTAGAAAATGGAATATATATCATATTCAATATTTTTGGGTCACACCTGGTCTATAGAATTACCAAGGAAGAGGCATAAATGAATAATAGTGGGGGCCTAGACCTTTACAAACCTAACTACCATTTATGATCTCTTCATAAACTGTTCTGATATTTTATGACTTGTCTCAATGTTTGACATACAGATAATTACTAAGGACTTCAATACACGTGCTTGGTGATATTGTGTAAGCATGCAAATACATTTCTATATATAATACGTTCTATATATAATACGGTATTTTCCTTTAAGACTGTATATCAACATCTTTATAAACTGTATGAAGATACATGCATATTATATACAGCACCTTTAACTGTCGTAAGAACTCGTCATAGTCTTGAAGTGCAAAAGCAGTAAGCCTCGTATTGACAGGTACTAAAGCATTTGACCTGCATACTTCAACAACATATGTATCTTGATGGCTCATCTGACACACCACTGCTTGTGAAGTATCCATGGGTTGAAAATCTTGCAATAGAACACTTGAAGTGACATCCTATACCTGTTTGTAGTGCATGTGTAATAAATTATAATTAATTGTGTATTAAATACATCGTCCAACACCAGATCTATTTGTCCAACTCAATTGTTTTTTATCCTCATTCTTTAACTATGCATGCTAAAAAAATTGATTTAACTAGATCTCAATCAAATCTTTCACTTTAATGTTGTCAATATTCACGCTTTGCGAGCTATTTCCAGCCATATTGTTTTCTGATCTTCCTCATCCCCAGGCCCACGCTGAAATGAGAGATGCGCGCCCGTCATTATTTCTGTGGTTATGAACACAAATTGTGACATCTCAATAACTGCATCTGCAGATAGTTCATCAACTTCACCAGATGAAGCAACATATATGGGGTTTTTTATTAGTATTTTCTCTGGTTGGAAAATGCCTATTGCTTTCTTCCCCACCACTACAATTAAGTCTTTTGCATTATATAATATCGTCTGCTTGTCACACATCACTACAGCTCCTTTTAAACCTAACGTTGTTGTATTTGCATGTGATTTTCTATATATTGTCGTCCTTGTCTACACACAGGAATTGAGTTTGTCTGATTGAGTTTGTCTGAATTTCTATGGGTATTTCCTGAAGTGTACTTTTTAATGTTTTAATTTCAATTCCAAATATCTGATGTTGTTATGGATGATCTGAATATCGTTTGAACTCATCTGAAATTTACCTGACATATTTGCACTCATTTGGACATATATGAATTTCATTTGGGCAATCTCAATATCAATTACAACGGTCTGAAATTCGTTTGTCCCAACTGAATATTATCTAACAATATTTGAATTTCATCTCACAATGTCTGAAAACGACCAGGAAAAGGTGTAGAGTAAATTTGTTTTCTTGTTAATTTATGGCAAAGCAACTACTTGCATGTAAATCTACATTAGTATAATAAATTATATACAAGGTACATGTATATAAAAAATGTATTTGTTTAATCCATATGCTTGCAATGTGCCCAGATGTGCCCTTTTTAATATTTTTTATATACCAGACAATTTTATTCTTCAGTGGTACTGTACCTCCAGTGAATGGGTTTTTACCTACATAAAAATATTATTCTTCAATGTGGAAACACTAGCTTAGTAAATGAATTGGCATTGGCTTGTACGTGAATTGCCTTACTGAATGTTTGAATGAAGATGTTCGCTTGTAAATGCTTTTTCTGTCTTTCTGTTTAAAGAGTAGAATAGACTCTGGCGTCGCTGAATATGGTAGTGTGGGCTGTCTAGGCTTGCTCACCCTACAACCAGTCTCAGCAGGTCTGCATGTGAAGAGGACCAAGAAATATTGTGTGCCTCTTCGAGTGATTTTTATGCAGTTGAAGAAGGTACCAGCAGTGTAGACAGTGACACAGAAGAGTTTTGTCTTGATTTTGATTTAGAACCTACATAAACAGGTATTGATTCAAGATCTCTGATATTCGACGATGAAACATTACAAGAAGAGGCTATTGAGACCCTCAGTGAACCAACTGAAGTCAATTACACAAATTATAACATGCTTGCTATAAGCATTGAACAAGCTGATGAAGTTGCTTTTACACTAGATAAGCTTATTAAACAAGGGAAATTTCAAAACATGGAATTTTCTATAAGTACCTCAAAGGAGTCTTGCAAGTGTATGTAACTCCTTCAGAATATTCATGGATCCTGAAGTAATGGAGTTTTTTATAACTCTCAAATGGCTAGGTGGCCAGAGTATGGCGAGGTCCAATGTGGCATGGAATGGGAAGAGGTGGTATGTTCAGTCCGGAAAAAATGAGGCCAAACTCAGGTGGACCTTCTGATAGAACAATAAAAAAGCACAGTAGTGGGTACACAACAGAGAGTGGGATCATAAACCCATTAATTAGAACTTTTCATGGTCTTATTGTAAAATCTGAATCCGTAATCATTGACACGCCAAAGGTCAAACTGTTGTTGAAATTCCAAAACCTGTAGGAGAAAATTTGTCCAGAAATGATGAAGCAGATATGAGATCGTGGGCAAATCGACACAGCAAGCGTGTCGACAGTGCAGCGTCAGACAAGACAACACTATGGACAGAGCTGGACACTGCCTTTGAATTTATACAAAACGCATATATTGCGAAATCCGCTGGATTTGAAATATGTATTGGTCCAAGCAAAACTTAGGCTCAGTTGAAAATGCATAAACTGAGCTGGATGATCTGCCCAAGGATGCAGTTTTCCCCTCTGTTGATCAATGTGACAACTACAGCAGCAAGTCAGATGAAGATGGTGCAGATAATAGAGTGGTTTCAATATGGTTATGCCAACACAACAAGAACGGGAAGAGCAAGACTGTTAACCAACAGAATTAGAGATTTTCTCCAGTCTCAGTGATGGTATGTTTTCAAAATATCCATAGACCTTTTTCATAACGACGTCAAATGCGGGATGCAAGATGTTACACAAAGTTTGATTGGCTCTGCAATAATAAAAGTTGTTGATGAGCCAATCAAATTTTGTGTAACATCAGGTTTTCCGTGTTTGACGTCATTATGAAAAACGTCCACATGGGAACAGGATTTAAGATTTCACAACTGGGATTTCGTTCAAAATTGGGCTGGGAACTGGGATTTGCTACCCCCCTTCACGACCCTCCTATAACAAAGAACACATAAAATTTCGTTTGGAGCAAAATTTCCAAGGAAATGCTAGATTCTGACAAAGATTTATATGTCTGTGGTACATATATACCACCTGAAAATCAATGTGACAATATTGTGACAATAAAATATTTGGTAACGATTTAGTTAACTTCTCATCAAGAGCAAATGTTCTAGTACTTGGTGACCTTATGCTAGGACAAGCAAACTTGAGGATTTTGTTTCAAAAGAAGGGAATGATCACATTAATGACAGAGACAAAACTTTGACATAACAGCCAATAATCATGGAAAACAGTTGATAAATATTTGCAAAAGTACCGACATGAGAATACTAAATGGTTGGACCATTGGGTGACTCCTTGGGAAGACCTACTTTTCATGGTAAGAATTGAACCAGTGCAGTTCATCTGTAACCAAAACGTAATGCCAAAAGTTAAAAATCTAGTTGTTAAATCCCCCTGCTATCTATCTGACCACAGACAAGTTATAACTTGGATCAATCTACACAAAACCACTCTCATAATATTATATCCTCACAACCACCAACCATACCATACACCACTCCAAAAGATTATAAAAACACATTAGAAACGAAAAAGAACTTGAAAATGCTAGCAATGATCCTCTACTTTTCTGGAGAACACTTGGAAACAGCAACAATGACCTTGATTTTAATGACACTAAAAATACCACAACCAAGCGAATGGCAACCATTTTGAAACACTACATTCAGAACATCAATTAAACAAGGAGCAAGACGCAATTATTGAATGTCTAAACGACTATGAGAAAATGAAAGACAATTTTAATGAACTTGATTACATCATCACAGAAGATGAAATACTAAAATAAAAAAAGCCATGTATAAATAACAACAGAATTAGTAATCAAATGATTAAATATAGGGTTGAAATTCTTTCCAAAGTTTTTTAAAAGTTTAACAATATTTTATCGTCTGGGAAGTTTCCTGAATCGTGGACTGAAGGCCTTATAACCCCGATCCATAAATCGGGAAACTCCCTTGATCCCAACAACTATCGAGGTATTTGTGTCTCAAGCTGCATGGGCAAATTATTTTGCTCAATTATGAACAATAGATTTAACGAATTTTGCAATTCACTCTGCTCAAATCGGATTTATGCTGGGAAATAGAATGGCAGACCATGTTCTCACACTGAAAACTCTGCATGATAAATATGTTAAACAGAGTAAGAATGAGAAAATTTCAGGGGCGGATCTGGGGATAGTCGAACTAGTCACGTGACTAAGGTAACAATTGAGCAGATATAAAAATACATAGTCCAGTTGTAATATTTCATGCAGCAACAAGCGACAGTGAAGTGAATATTAAAATATTCAAAAATACTCCAGTTAAAATAGTGGTTATCTGCGCGAGTTTTGACTAATCTGAGGTGGATTCCATTTTGACTAAAGTTTGCGGAGGTCTGACTCATTTGGGCAATATTCGAGCTTTGTGATTGGCTGGTTAAAGAAATTTTCTCCTTTCTCATCTCATTGGCTCAATTTGTTTGACTCATCTTGACTAATTTGCTCCTTGGGTATTCAGCAGCCGCTCCTTGGGGTATTATGTATTCAGTAGTCTTCAGTCAATACAAAATGAAAATAACGTCTTTCTGATTGGTACTTGACTGCAAAGGTTCAAATTGGTTTGAGTATCGAGTATACACACTTTGGATATAAGATAATTTGGATATATATCACTCTTCGTATAATACGCAACAAAACACATGAATTAATTATATATATATATATATGTCTGGATGCGCATGTGTCTGAGTATTGTACCACATGCGCTTGGGAGAGCAAGCGTATGGTGTATAAATACGAAGTCACTCGCATCTAGATTGCGTTACAAGCTGCACTG
Source organism: Trachythela sp. YZ-2020 (assembly GCA_016169945.1). Lineage (NCBI taxonomy): Eukaryota > Metazoa > Cnidaria > Anthozoa > Malacalcyonacea > Clavulariidae > Trachythela > Trachythela sp. YZ-2020. The sequence continues at coordinate 696,819 of JADLSH010000168.1, read as the reverse complement.
ACGAGCCGTTGAACGGCGAAACATGCATGTCTGCAGATTTGACTATATAAGCTCCTTCAGTTGTGTTGTTGAGCACTCTGGCCCCAAGCCACTTCACGCATGTCTGGATGCGCATGTGTCTGAGTATTGTACCACATGCGCTTGGGAGAGCAAGCGTATGGTGTATAAATACGAAGTCACTCGCATCTAGATTGCGTTACAAGCTGCACTGACGAGCCGTTGAACGGCGAAACATGCATGTCTGCAGATTTGACTAATATTCTTTTATATATATATACATGTAGGTTTAGGTCTACGAAACGCAAAGAGTGCTGGACAACATATAGTTAGAGCAAATTATAGATTTTCGCCTACCTCAAAACAACAGGCTGTTTCATCTGTAAAAGAATCATCAGGCAGTTTACAAGTATCGAAATAAATTACTGCTTATATGCTTCCTGCCGGAGCGTGGAGGGTGTATGGGGGAGACAATGTGTGCATCACATTTTTTGCTCTAACTATATGTTGTCAAGCACTATTCACTAAAGAATATCCCTATACCATCACAGTACGCTTATTTGAAAAATTTGATTGAAAAAGTGGAAAGTGTAATAAAACATATGAGATGGAAAGCTAATTTGTTTCTTAAAAACAAAAAATGTGATGCACACATTGTCTCCCACATACACCCCCACAGTCTGGCAGGAAGCATATGGAAAGCTAATTTGTTTCTTAAAAACAAAAAATGTGATGCACACATTGTCTCCCACATACACCCCCACAGTCCGGCAGGAAGCATATAAGCGGTCATTTATTTCGATACTTGTAAACTGCCTGATGATTCTTTTACATCTGAAACAGGTTGTTGCAGACAAGTTTTGAGGTAAGCGAAAATCTATCATTTGTGCTAACTATATGTTGTCAAGCACTCTTTGCGTTTCATAGACCTAAACCTACACGTATATTCGCACCTGTATATCAGTTGTGCACTCTTGTTTACATTATTCATTTCTATTTAACTTCAAAATGCAGCAATTTTGATTTGACTATTCACTAAACAAGCGACTCTGAACATGCGTCCGCTTCTCTTCAAACCCCATACATACTTTGACAGCTCAGTATTGCCAGAGTATAGTTGGTTGTGGAATGATTTCTTATGGTTTCTGTAGCATTCCTTGAATGTAGTCAATGTCATGCCTATATTATCTATTGCAGTCACCTTCGCTTTGTATACGACGTCATATGTCATACAATTGCCTTTCAATGGGCCTTCAGGCTTCTTTTGGCATTTACATGTTTTTGGTCTTTTCGCCAAAGTTATCACGATCAGTACACTTCTGCATTGTGGCTAGAAATCACGCCTTTGACGGTTGGCATACAACTATAGCTTATCGTTACTGTGTTTCTATTAAATATCTTGTGGAGGGTACTAGAATTCGGGAAATGGGTGTCAAGGTGTAGAAAGGTCTTGCCGATGTTTGAACCACAAAACGTTTCTCTGTCAGTTACATGTTCGTGCTGTAGAAGTGGTCTTGTCAGTGTAGCATAATTTGGTGTGATAATTGCTTTGTTCCAGTGCGCTTTGATATAGAGGCGACGATTGATTAAATCATTCATCCAAAATAAACAATCCTATGAGTTCACAAATTTCTGCGCCATCGTAGCATCCCATCATGACGTCAAACATTGATTCGCTTTTGCACTTAATCCAGGGTTTTTTACTGTTAAACAGTAGCGAGGTCCGAGAATGGTAGATAATGGCTTTGTGTTGGTCAGAGATGTTTTTTACTGTTAAACAGAGGTGTGATTTTTTCAGCAGGTTTTCAGTAATTGAGGGGTAAAATTCTGCAATGTCAAAGGTCAGGAATGAGTTTCTAGGTTTATCTTCAATGTTTTTGAACCATTCAATGACAGAATGGTCGAGTTCTTCCACTGGTTAATGCCGGTTGTAGATCTTATCTTTGAATTGATGTCGTCCAGTATAACTTTGCTAACCTTGCCGAGTTCACTCTTGGCAGGATTTAGGAGTCGATATTTTGGGTTTTGTTCAAAGTTATCTTTGTGGTCTTTAAATGGTAATGAAAGCTTTGCGTTCTGCCATAGTTTCCTATCCAGTTGCTAATTGAAAGACCTTGAGCAATGATCTTTTAGTTCACTGTTTATACTGTCCATTATGTTGTCATTCCCAACTTTGTACGTTTTTGTAATATTCTCTTTCAATGTTTTGTCATATGTTTCCGGTTGGCTTTCGTAGACATTACGTGTCTTGTCAGCGAAGGTGAAAACATTTGGCAATGATCGGATTTTTTGTACAAAAAATATAGGGGGGGTGCACTTCTTTTACGCCTAATAAAATATACAAATTATTGCGCAATAGTAGTGAAAAACAAAGTGCTGACTTGTCAAAAAATAGGTACGCTATGGCGTACATGCGTCTACTGGTAGAGACTGAATAGCAATAGAATTTATTTTTCTTCCAGGCATTCTGAAACTGGAAGTAGAGATACTTTTAATATGTTTCACATCAGATTAGTAACAAAGTCATCCCAAGGGCATATTTAAGCATAGCAGCCACCCCCCCCCCAATCATGATCTTTGATCTGATAGAAACCAATATCCCAAAGTATCAGGTTATTGTGTTTTTAAAATAATATAACCATTATAAAGAAATATATTATAAAACTATAATTCAAATGAACACACATAAGCAACTTGTAGTTCAATATGTCCATATTAATGAATACAATATTACATGTAAATATAAAATATTTAACAAATTTTAATGCATCTGTCCTTTCGCAGTTTATTAATATGTTATTATTGTCAAATGTTTTCACTATTGTTCACTAGATGTGGTTTATAAGAAACAACACCAATTTGCGGCATATGGCTGCAGCAGCTCCCAGCAGTGTGTGAGAAGTATTATTTTCTGCTGGCTGAGGAATGAAAGCAGAAAATGTTTTCTCAACACACTCCTGGGGGCCCGACTAGTGATCGGGTGGTGCATTGCATTCGCAATAGCTTGACTAGACACCCGCCCACCCAACCCTATTAATACTAAGTGGGGAAGACATCAGCTACCAAGCAGTAGCAATGAACAGAATATCGACTGTTGTAGATTAGTTAGGGGAGTTACCATATGTTAGGATAATTTAGTGTAAAGCTGTAATAGCTAGTAATATTTGATTAAAAGTCAAGCTTGCGGCATATGGCTGCAGCAGCTCTCTGTCTCTGTACTGTTCAATAGTCACAGCCATATTAAAAGTTGTTGATGTCTTTGTCTAGACTGTAGTTGTTTGTTTAAGTGTTGTAGTCACTGAATTGTACCAGTAGCTTGAATAAAGAGTCTATATGAGCTACTTTGCTTTAAAGTTCTCGACAAGTTCTCTCAAATTTCTCTCAGAAAGTGTATGTCCAAAACACACACACCTGACACAATATTGGTCAGTGCCTGGCTCTTGCAACTGACAGGTCACAACAACACAGCAATCTTTGTAATTCTGAACAGAGTGTGTTGAATACACCTGAAAGATACAAACAATATGCATACGCATTTCCATATATGGTCTCATTAAAAATCAAGTTCCACCCAACTTATGTATGTATGATCTCAATCAAAATGCCGATGACATAGCGGCTACTGTTCCAGTAGACGCAAAAACGGTCTCTACGGATGTGTGGAGCTGAGAGCGAATTAGTATTCAAAATGGCTGCCAAAGCTTTAGGGTAGTCTTGATCACCGTTTGTAATAGATTGTATTATGAGCATGACATAAAGTGTAATTTGATCTGCTGGTGTTTTGTGTTTGTTGGCATTAATTATTGTGTTTGTGTGCGTGTGGGATTGGGTACGAATCTACACGGAGCTGCTTTGGTCTGCACGTGCCCAGTGTGATGCTACGCTTGCTACACACTTGCCACATTCTTTAACACTATCTCACACACATATAAACCATGCACACTTTCATGGTTTTTTAAATGGTTTATATATAACAGGAATCTAACCGTATGATTTTTAGAGAATATACTAACGGGAATCTAACCCGTTCACCAAAGGTACGCGACAGCAAGTATACATGTGTGGGATGTGATGAACCCTAGAAAAATTGGTGTTTAATCGATGATAGGCAGAGCGCTGAACGATGGCGTGAACTCACAATAACCAATGCTACACATAGTGGTAGAGATTTTATAAATCGGTTTATATATAGTAGAATTTTTTAAAACACTAACAAAAATTTTGTTTAATTAGCAGCGTTTTTTAATGAGGGTAATTGACAACTCTGTGTGTTTTAATTACCACTCATTAGTGTTTAATTAGAGATATATTTTAAAAATGAGTCGTATATAAATGATTCTATTATATTTTATTACATATAATACATGAATTTTTTAATAAAAACTATCATTTCTCAAGACCTCGCGATTTGTTTGCTGTTTTGATTTTGGTTGTATATTTCTTCCATTATAATTTTTAAAAGGTGAATATTATATTCGCCTCTAAAAAACGTCGCTGTTGCTTTTTCTTTACGAAAAAAAAAGGTTAAATTCTTGTTGATGTTTTATGTGACATGTACATGTTTTGCGTTGGGGTATAAATATTTGACTCAAAATCATAATGCACCAATGTTTTTTCTTTGGTAGTGTTTCTTGCAAAATATGAATTTTCTCTGACAAATTTTTGTATCTGCACAGCAGATATATTGCTATCGTACGTGAACGTTTGTTAGGTTTGTTAACTGTGTTAGGTTTGGTAGGTTTGTTAACAATGATGTAATGCTTAGGCGATCAAAAGCAAGATGGCATTGGCGAAGGAGTGGATGGTGTCATCGACATGTTGCCAAGAGATTTTAAACAAAATTTTCAGCCAAGACGGCCAACAATACAACAGTTTTCGTGGGTTATATGGTGTGTTTTCGTGGGTTATATGGTGTGTTTTCATGGGTTATATGGTGTGTTTTTGTGGGTTATATGGTGTCATTGACATGACGCCAAAAGATTTTAAACAAAATATTCAGCCAAGACAGCCAACAGCAACATGTGTTTGACTGCAGATAAAGCCAGTTTATACAAGAGACTCACGACCTCTTCAGAGGACAGTTCAACCTCATGGGAGGACCAGAAAAGTGAAGAACGTTCAGACATAGTTTGACGCTACTCTGTCAAACTATGTCTGATTTATCACCTGGTTGCGTTGGGAAATTATTTGCTGAATGCAGTTGCAGGTTTTGCCTAATAAATCATCAAACAACTCTGTTTCTCAATAGAAGAGGTTCCCAGTTATCTTTACAAGTTATTACTGATAATGACTCATTATTTTATTCATTATATAATTTCATCAAGTCTATACAGATATGTGTTATTTAAATATTTAATACACTATTGACCTACTTATATACAGTATAGCTGTGTATTGATTGTTCATATATTATACAATTATTGGAGGCTGAACATGATATCAAGAATTATCCAGCCCGAGGTCCTCACCATGACATCACAGTAATTTGTAAATTGTCCAATACTAAGCGACTGGTCATTATTATTGAGTTCAAACTATTGGTTTTGGAAAACTGTTTAGCTTGTTGCATCATAGTCTTCAATATCCTAAAGTATAGCCCTAGCCTGCACATGCCAAATTGACCATAGCACCTGGTGTTATAATCACATTGATTCCCCTTATTTCATAACTTTCACAATATCAAAGTTCACAGGGAATACCAAATTACAAACTGCATGCAATGTAGACAGTTTCAAAACAAGCTTTGACATACAGTATTACCAGCTGCATGCAATGTACAGTTTAAAAACAATCTTTTATTTGAATATTAACATTAATCACCCCTAACAGAAACTTAATTTGAAACAAACACAACTGAATGTCAAGTTTTTCCAATAGTATAATTTATACTGAAATGTTTGAAACAACTTTGGAATGTTTATTGAATGTAACCATAAAGGGATCTGGCCGGTTGAGTAGCTTATCCTCAATGACATCATTGCTTAGATCTTTCTGGTCATTGCCAGCACAACCGGCAAAGAGAATTGCCTGCATAATGACCTCATCAAACAAGGTGAGGACAACTCTTTTCTTTGTGACTGCCTCCTCAACAACTATTTGCGCATACCAATGTTTCTGACATGCTGATTTCTTTTGTTTGAAATGGCAATTTGTGCATGTGACAATCTTTGACTGGGTGTCTTCAACCTTCTTTTTGCATTTGTAGCAAGACAAATATAAACAGCAACTTTATCAATCCCTTTCAGTTCCACACAGGTTGTTGTACTTGGCAAATCTACTGCTAAGGCCAACATCTCTTTGAAAGGTTGATCAGTTGTGATTCTGCAACCAGACATTGCTGTATTTAGAAATACTTCACCACTGTACTTGTCTTTTTTCACCCTCAGATCATGAACGAATATGTGCTTCCTTGTTGAAGATGCGCGGAGCGACATGCGCGGGCACAAAAACGTCAAAGGTTCCGACATGAGTGAGCTTTCTGCTCATCTCTATTCTGTGCTTCCGTATTCTAAATAAAAATGGATGGTCAGTAATGCGGGCGCACGCATGAGTAGCCTGCATCTAAAACATTTTTGGTTCCTTATAATTATTTAGTTTTTATAGTATAGTAAACATTTTTACCCACTGTATCCATAAGCTATAGATGCATTCTTTGAAAATATCGGATTGGGATATTTCAAATATTAAGAGTTTCTACGACCACACATAGACCCTGCATGGCCACAGCAAGGCAGCGCGCCCTATATAGGGTGTGATCACATGACAAAAGATTGTGTGACTGAGGGCGAAGCACAAAGCAAGTATATTCAACAGTATATTAGGTAAGATATATTTTATTTCTTACATAATTTACATGCTGTTTATACTTGGTAAAACTACCCACCCAGTCTTTCTTTCAACATGGCGTCGAATACGATGGGCTAATAAAAGCACAGCTCCTTTTCTCGCGGGGGTCGCCTCGAATTTATATGAGCATGTGACAATTGACAAGAACTTCAAAGAAACTTTCATATTTTCGGTGTAGTTGTCGAAATGAATATAGTATTTGTGACACTTTGGGGAGAAATTGTTCCTCGCAGGAGGGAAAATGAATATGCCGAATATGCCGAATATGCCGAAATTGTATGAACTGAATTTTGTTGGTTCTCATGTGAACCGTCAATGAGAAAATTTTGCAACTGCTGTTAAAACAGCAATCGCTCGAGTGCACAAGATCGTATAAAAATGTGAGCATGCCCATAAAAATATGTGAGCACGGCCATAAAAATATGTGAGCATGGCCGTAAAAATATGTGACCACGCCCACACAATTATCAATATGTGATCACGTCCAACATTTTAATGCATTGACCATAATCTATATATTCATTTTTATTATACCAATAGGTTGAAAGATCTAAAATGGCTGCCCAAATTCAGAATGAGAGAAGCGTATTATTTGCACCTATATCATCCAGTAGATCTAGTAGATTAAGAAGCCAAACCTCGAGGAGCACATCGAGCCGAAGTAGGTCTACAAAACAGCCTAAGCAACTTTGGACTGTGAATTTTGTTTACCTTGCCAACAGGCTATTGGTTAAAATACCGAATGCAAAGGACAAACAGATACTTCATTCAGCTGGTTTAGGAAGCAAGAAATCAAGCTGGATATGAATGATGATGAACAAATGGTGAGAGAGGTTCACTTCAGAGTAGTTAAAAGATGGCCAGACAATTGGATTTCCCCAATTACGTCATTGCGGAGGATTTGAGATGATGTTTGCACATCGAATTGCAGGCAATTAAGCCGTATTGATAGTGCATGGGATGCTGTAATTCTGACGGCTATTTTGGGAGGAGGCAAACAAAGATTTACCTGTGGCCAATACAAACATCAATATCTACTAAGGCTGCAAGTGACCAACGAAGTAAGACAACTTCGAAAGAAAAATGCCAAATGTGCGACCAAGAAATTATTCTTTCCGATCTGCGTGTTCATTTAATGCTGTGCAATAAGTATATTCTTGATGCTGAAAGTGAAGATAACAACTTGGATTGCCAATGGTTGATTGCCAAAATTTAGTAACAACAGCATTCAAAGAGATTGCAGGTTTGAGAAACAAACTTGTTACACTGGAAGTTTAGTTTTATAATGAGGTACTTTCCAAAGTTGTTTTTTCTAGCAAAAATGCTTTTGTCTGATTTGATATAACTGCTTTTTGTTACAGTACTGAATATACTGTACGTATGAGTAATCATTATTCAGTATCTACTGAACTGTAGTAACTAAAGAAAACTGTTATTACCCGGCCTACTGTATAATCCCTATAAATATGATTACTGGTATTGGTATTAATAATCAATCAAAATGAGTTTTGGTATTGAGGTTTTTTGTAGATGTGCATGGCAATGATACTTGATTTTTTTAGTTTGACAACACAAGCAATTATTTATTTGGTAAAGCGTTCTATCTGTAATAAGACAAATAAATAAATAATTTAATTAAATTTAGTCTTTAACTTACTACAAAGAAAAACAATAATCCGCAAATAGCTTTAGCTTATCTAGCCGGTTTGTGTTGATAGTTATATATTAAATATTATGACAATATTAAATACATATATCAGATTTAGTTTGATTTTTATAGTTTAGTTTCGAGATGTTATACCTTTCAAAACGTCGATGTTGGGTTCGATGTATTTTGATATGAAGATCATGTCTTGTCAAAAAAATATTTATCAACAGCTTTGCCAAAAAATATTTATTGGTGTGTTTTTTTCATAAAAAATTATCTTTTTGTATTTTTATTTTTCTTAGTCAGCATTAGACTATGGGGGTCCAAGAAGAGAATTTTTCATGTTGATATTACATGAAATTAAAGAAAAATATTTTGACCTTGGAATAAATGAAACTAAAGTAAATGATTATTACATCATTGGATAATGGGTAAGCAACCTTTTATTATCACTGATTCGGCTTCACAAAATATACAGCATTTATATATAAATTATGTGAATGAAGGAAGTTGCTAACAATGCACTGTTTGATCTCTTATAACGCATTTAAAAAACCACAGTGAAAAAACTGAAACCTTATGTTTTCGGTATTGACTGAAAAAATGTTTTAATAAGTAAATACTTTGAGATTTTATGATTAAATTTATTCTATTTTTCTTCTAGGGCTGAGCATACTACATGCTTGGCATTTTTTTCTCGAGAAACGTCCAGTTATATTTGTTACATAAAATTTTCTGCTGCGCAGCAATTTTCAGAAGGTTGGTTTCGAATTACATTTTTTAAATTTAGCCCCAACTTTGCGCACAATAACTACATGATAGATTCCCGCGACTATTGATAGATTCCCGCGATTATGGTAAATGCTTGATAGATAGGGTAACTCATGAGCTTAAAAAAGTTATCTAACTTTGGCTTGTATAGGAGGATTCTTACTGAGTGGCCTCTACCCTTTATTTTTTTGGGTTTTGTGAAGATAAAAACCTAACTTAGACTTGTATGTTTTTAACTCTTTCTGGTCTGTCGCATTTTAATTATGTTGTTGCAAGTTGTCGCAAGAGCACTTTGAGTACGATCTCCTTTGCAAAATAGTTACCCTCTGGCAATGAAATTAACACCATTGGAATCCTTACAAAATAAGCTTTTTAACAGTGGGTATTGTACCCTGGGGAATTCATTCCGACCACTTAAAAAACCATAGCACCAGTCTTTGTTTGTCTTTGGGCCTTTTCCGGTTGTTGTTGTCTGAAAATCCGGTTTGACCTGTACGCTACATTTCAAATTTTGCCGTAACATTGTCAATTTTTATTGTTTTTCTTTGAAAGTTGGTCAGTATGTACTGTTTTTCAAGCTCTATAAATGTGTGAATTGAATGCACAGTACTAGAAAATACATACATGCAGATTAATTTGTACAAAATATTATTTTGTTTTTAACTATAAAATTATAAATTGCCCAACTATATAAAGTGGGTATGCTATTATGTACTCTTTTAGCTTTGATTTACTGTAACATTCAACCTTAGACGTTCACAAAACGTTTCGAAATTTACAAAAAACTTCAACTGCTTTTCGAGGAGTATTTTTATACTTCACACTTGCTTTTGCAATGAAGTTTTTGAGATTTAATGTTTTTATTTTTCTATAACATATTTGAATCAATACTAAAATACTCTTAAAGATCAATCAATGTTGTATTGACCACACATTTTGAAATTCACTATACTGCTTGCTATGTTAAAAAATCGGCAAAGCAAGCATGCAAAATAGACACTTGCCTGTTTAAAACGCTCCTTTTTCGGTCTTTCGACTGTTTTTCCTCTTGTTAATTTGTCCTCTAAATAATTTTCATTTATTTTGTTTTGGAGACTTAACATATAAACTTACTTACATAGAGACTTACTTATAAAATGAGTGCAAAACTATTTTTGAAATAAGTTTGCCAAATGGAAGTCTTCTCTCGGCTTGAACTTGCACATGTGCATAACTTACGAAAAGGTCCAGTCCAGTCCTGTCCATGACAAAAAAAATGGCGGACGACTTTGCATTCCACAATGTTTTCACATACCCAGGTGTAAATCTCCGAGGGGAATTAGTACCCTAGCATGGCGCTTTGTGCTGGCTCGGGGATTAATTGTTGACATTATATAGTTAAGATGACACAATAGTAATGAGAAACTATAATGGACCTTACATGAAGTTTAGTATCAGTTATAATCTATCCTTATGGTACATTGAACAATGTGACAATGTAGTCTTTCTATTAAGTATTATTCCTGTATTTGTTCGGATATTATTCATATTAAATATTTATAACAACAGGTTATGGACCCAGGAAGGCTCAAAGATACAAAATACAAGTTTTGTAAGTAGAATTTTGCATCAAAATGGTGATGTCGTCGGATTTTCAGAATGTGCTGGGAATGGCAAAATTGAACGTTCAAATTATTGAATGTGGGCGTTTAACATGCGTCTCTACTTGGAGAGTTTTGATCTATTCAGTCACGCAGATGGATCGTTTGAACCTCCTGCTGAGGGTGCCACGGAAGCGGTGCAGCAAGCATTCAGAAAGGCTGCGAATAAAGCGTGGACTAGTATTTGTTTGGCCATTGAGCCTGAACAACAAATACATATCAGAGACACAGAGACCGCAAAGCAAGCCTGGGAGGCCTTGAAGAACCAATTCGCACGCGAGATTGAGGCAGCAATATTATTCATGTAGATTTAAAAGTGGGGGAACATATCAACAATTTGAGATCTTTGCATGATCAGTTGAAAGAAATGGGTGTAAATATCAATGACAAGGAGCTAGCAATGAATGTGCTTGCAAGTCTACCTGACGAATTTAAACCCTTGATAACTGCCCTGGATGGTGTTGGGGAAGACAATCTCTCGTTTGAAAAAGTCAAAGGAATGCTCCTGAATGATGTGGATCGGATGCAAGATGCAAAAAAGTCTGAGGATGCTTTTTCGGTTCAACATGGAATGAAAGGAAAGCAGTGGACACGAGGACAAATGGGTGGTGGTGGAAACCATGAAAGAAAATCTTCGTTCCATGGAACTTGTTATTTTTGCCAGCTACAAGGACATTTTGCGAGAGACTGTCCAAAACGAAAGGCAAGAGTTAATGATGAACAAGATAACAAAGGAGGGAAAGGGAAACGATCTGGCGCTCATTGTGCAGAAAATCAGAAAGATGATAATGCTGTGAATCAAGAAGCTTTAGTTACTTCTGATGTTGTTGAAAAGTCTGGTTGGATTATCGACTCGGGTGCAACACAGCATATGACATTCGAAAGGAATCGGTTAACTGATTATGTGGAATTAAGCAACCATGCAAAGTACACCTTGGCAACAACCGTACTATTTTGGCGTACAGAAAAGGGACATATAGCTTAGTTGCTGATCTTGATGGCTGTACGGAGAATATTGCTCTTCGTGAAGTTCTATGTCTACCGGATATCGAAAATAACTTATTGTCTGTCCGAGCAACGGTAACGTTGGGTGCATCAGGTGCAAGAGTCAGATATGTATCTTTGGCATTGTCGTTTCGGTCATTTGGGAATTGATAACATTTCGAAGTTAGTTAATGACAATATGGTCGAGGGGATGAACAATGCTAGAGATAATTCAGTGAGTTCAACATGTGAATCCTGTATTATGGGAAAACAACATCGAACAGCCTACCTTAAAGGAACAGCTTACCAAGCAACTGTTCGAAATTGTGCACAGCGATGTGTGTGGTCCTATGCATGTCAGTTCATTTGGAGATTCATGTTACTTCGTTACCTTTATCGATGACTATTCGAGATATATCCAAGTGTACCTCATTAAGCGTAAGAGTGAAGTGTTAGAGAAGTTTAAAGACTTTGTTAATTATGCGACAAACAGTTCTGGAAAGAAAGTTAAAGTTCTCCGCTCAGATAATGGTGGTAAATATTGTTCGAAATCCTTTATTGAGTATATGAAGGAAAACGGAATTGTGCATCAAACTACCATGCCATACAACCCAGCACAGAATGGCGTGGCAGAACGTATGAATCAGACACATTTGGGGACTGCACATTCCATGATGTCTCGTTCAAGGATGCCAAGCGAGTTTTGGGCAGAAGCTGTTAGCACTGCAGCGTTTGTTCGAAATCGCAGTCCAACAACTTCGTTGAAAGGAGTTACACCATGAGAATAGATAATTGAGTATAGATAATTGATTGAGAATGATACATGGGAACTTGTTCCATTACCAGAAGGAAAGAATGTTGTTGGTAGCCGTTGGGTGTTCAAAGTTAAGCGAGATGCGAATGGACGTGTGCAACGATTTAAAGCACGACTTGTAGCGCAAGGATATTCGCAAGCTGAAGGTGTTGACTACCACAAAGGATTCTCTCCAGTTGTACGAAACACCTCTATTAGATCTTTGTTAGCACTTGCAAACATGTGTGATTGGGAAATACACCAGATGGACATGAAAACGGCCTTTCTACAAGGATATTTGGATGAGGAAATATACATGAAGCAACCAGAGGGTTATGTTAACGAACGAAAGCCAAATCATGTTTGCGAATTGAAGAAAAGCCTTTATGGTTTAAAACAAGCTGCTCGTTGCTGGAACTCAGCAATCGATAATTTTCTCAAGTCAGATGGTTACAAGCAAGTCGGTGCTGATCCGTGTTTGTACATCAAGTATGTGAAGCAACCTAATGGCAAAATCGACCTTGTCATTTTATCTATTCATGTTGATGATATCTTGTTTTTTTCAAACAATGTTGATATGTTAAATGAAGAGAAGATATCACTTGGTACAAGATTCAAGATTCAAGATTTAGGTGAAGTTAATCACGTTCTTGGCATGTTGGTGAAACATGATCGAAAGTCGCTGTAAATAGCACTAAGTATGGCAACTCAAGAAGCTGTGTGGTTAAGTAGATTATTGAAAAACATTGAATTAAAGCAAGAAGAACCATATCTTATTTATGAAGACAACCAAGGGGCGATCGAGCTGTCAAGAAATCCCAAATTCCATAATCGTACCAAACATATTGATATTGCGTATCACTTCGTGCGAGAGAAAGTGAACGAGAAAGTCATAAGTGTTGAATATTGTCGAACCGAAGAGATGTTGGCGGACATTGACAAAACCACTGTCAAAGTTTGTTTTTGAAAAGTTTAGAAATAACTTAGGAGTTAAGGAAGTTAACTGACATTAAGATGACAAAAGAGTAATGAGAAAATATAATGGACCTTACATGAAGTTTAGTATCAGTTATAATCTATCCTCATGGTGTATTGAACAATGTGACAATGTAGTCTTTCTATTAAGTATTATTCCTGTATTTGTTCAGATATTATTCATATTAAATACTTATAACAACATTAATGTCCTTGTTGCCTACGTGAATTTAACACAATTAATATCCATTTTAGCCTGCCTGAATTTAACGTACAGAATTAAAATCCTTTTTGCCAGCGTGAATTTATAACGCACAGAATTAGAATCCTTTTTGCCTGTGTGAATTTAACGCACAGCATGAATGTCCTTTTCGTCTGCGTGAATTTAATGCACAGTATTAATGTCCTTGTTGCCTACGTGAATTTAATACTAATAATTAATATCCATTTTCGCCTGCCTGAATTTAACGCACAGAATTGATGTCCCTTTTGCCAGCATGAATTTAAAGCACAAAATTTATTTATGTCTGTGTGAATTTAACGCATTGTCTAGATTCCATTGTGTTAAATTAACCCAAATATTAAATAAACACTTTTCAGCTACGCGAATTTCTTTTTCATGTGTTCATTTAACACAAATATTGCTGAAAATTTAACGTTTAGAAAAATATTTCAGCTAAATAAGTGTGTTTTAGGCATTAAATGCAAGTTTTTCTCTGTTTTCAATTGGGACTCCGGACAGTCCCATTCGAAAACGGAATCACCTATCTGCAATAGATTTGGTGTTGTTTAATTCAAATGAGTATTTTTGTAGGTGCCCTAGTGCAGTTAGATTATTTGCAACTGATAATTTGCTTAATTCCTTTCGATAGATTTTTCATATTAAACATATTTGATGCAAAATAATCTATACTAGGGTACTGCCAAGTTAAGTTGTGGGTATATATCAAGATTTTGGTGGCATCTCACTCGATTGAATAATAATTGAAAGGTTTTGTAGATGGAAAATTATTGAATGAAAATTATATACATTTATTAGACCTAATCAGGAACAGCTACGAAAAATAATTCTCAATAATCTTGGCCTTTATAGAAATTCCTACACTTTCGTTATTCATGGTTTGACTTATATACTTAATTTCCTTTTTACTTAATTGCTGCAGTGGGCATGTCTATCAGTAATATTATTGATAACTCATCATAAAAATTTTAAACATTGTATTTGCATCATCATTTACAATCATTCCAGTGGACAGACTGAACATTATGCAGGAAATTATCATTATTAAAGTTGGAGAAACCTCTTTTATATATTTTGAAGCCACTTGGTAAGGTAGTGAATTTATTAATGACAAAATTTGGTAGTTGATCTGATATATCATCAATTATATTACCACTAATAGTGCGATGTGATTTTGAATTAAACTTAATTGTAGTAGGCTGTAAGATATGTGGATGAAAGAAATAGGATCCTAAGGTATTGAGAAATTCATCAGTGTCTGGATGTGAATCAGAAGAGGCGGTCAAGTCTGTTCTGCGCATAGTTTACGTTAGGCACTTTGTTTACGTTTTTAGATACTATATTCATATCTTATATGACGTACTTCGAACACAAGGCTAACTCATATTGTGTTCTTTGTTGTCATTATGAGTGGATTAGTGTTTTACATTTATAAGCAATTGATCAAGCGAAATTGAAGAGCTGCATCGATTGAATTAATCCTAAATACAAACAACATAACCGTTGGTCCTTGTAGAAGAGTTTTTTGTGGGACAATGGCTGTGATGCGTTCGAAGTAGCAAGTGTCGTAAATAACGTAATCATTTATATTGAACGTTACATGAAGTAGATATCGTTTTAACGCTTTTTCATGGACGCCATGTTGTTGTTGTTATTCCACGATTTAGTTTGTATAAACAAAAGAACCTAGAGTATAATTTAACGATAAATACTTGACATTTTGGTGCCGGGCTCAGGATGGAAGAACAACAACGTTTAGTAGCATCGCGGAGAGCTCATGAAGACATGCAGAGTTTAATCACAGAAATATTTCATCAAGAAGTCCGAGAACAAAACGTCTATAAAGTCAACAAACACTGTCGAACAGAACCAAGTATCAACAGGAAGTAATGCTCAGGAAACGGCAGGAAACAACCTGACAATAAACATGCAAAGTGAAGCAACAGGAGACCAACTATCACAAGAAACACAAGAAGAATTGACTCAATCAAGCACAGTAAGTGAAAGCTTACCTGTTAACTTAAACCAGCCTAGTGTCATAAGTACACTATCTCCAAGTACAATTCCAACTGTATCGAACAGTCATTATAGCACAAGTAGACTCCCCAAGTTAGCACTACCAACATTTGATGGCAACCCCCTATCTTGGCAATCCTTTTGGGATTCTTTCCGGACTGCAGTACATGATAACCCCCATTAAAGCAACATACAGAAACTGAACTACTTAAGAGCACAATTAAGTGGGGAAGCATCAAGGTCCATCGCTGGTTTTCCTTTAACCGATAGTAACTATCTAGAGAGCATTGAACTATTACAAGAGAGATTTGGTCAACAACACAGAGCAGTGAGTGCACACATGCAAGCATTATTAAACATACAAAGCCCAACAAGTACACTGCAAAGTTTAAAGGATTTCTATGACACATTGGAAACACACATCCGTGCACTTGAAGCGTTAAGAAAATCACATGATGCATATGGGGACATATTGGTCCCTATAATTCACAAGAAGTTACCATCAGATTTTATTAAGACCCTCACTCGAGAACATACGCAGCAATGCAATACGCAGAGAAACATCTGAGCAACACCCAAATTTAATTTTCCGCAAACACCTACTGCAGCATTTGCAATTGGCCAAGACCCACCACCCAAACGCCAGTAAAACGAGTGTGTGTTTATTGCAAAGGTTCACATCACCCAAATAACTGCACTGTCATAACAGACAAAAAACAAAGGCACACGCTAGTGCAAGATTCCAAATTATGTTTTAATTGTCTTAACAATAACCACATAGTATCCCAATGCAAGACAAAGGGACGGTGCAAAACCTGTCATCACAAACATCACACTAGCTTATGTTCAACAGAAAGTCTACCACTGCCCCCATTTCCTAACCAAGATAAAGCAGATCCCAAAGCAGAGGTTCCAAATGAGTCAGTAAATACAGTCAACACCAACCCAACAGAAAGCACAGAAACACCCAGGACTATTTCACCCACAACGATTCAACATCTTAGTGCAAACAAGCTCAAATCAACTTTGTTGAAAACAGCTATCTCCCCAATTGAACACCATGGGACAATAGCTACTGCACACATTTTGTTTGACGAAGGATGCCATTGTTAATTCATCACCAGTTGTTTGGCCAGAGACATAGGTTTAACAGTCGAGTGTGAAGAAACCCTTTCCCTCTCCACATTCAGTGGGTCAACCACATCGGTCAGAAGAGTAGAAGTAAGTACCATCAATATAAAGACTCCCGCAGGAGAAAACATTCCCATTGAAGTTATCACCGTTCCCCAAATTGCTGCTTCATTACAAAACTTTGCCACTGTTGAATTGCATAGTTTGCCCCACCTTAAGGGACTAACATTCGCACATCCAATAACAAATGAGAACACATTTGAAATCAATCTCTTGATCGGAGCGGATCACTACTGATGACATCCGCATTAAATACCACCATGTTAAACGTAATGACGGCCAGCAAGAATGATGAGTTTGAACTCGAACGTTTCTGGGAGCTTGACTCAATTGGAATTCAATCAACTCAACATAACGACACTTCAGAATTCCTGCAACACTATCAGGACTCATCTATTTCCCTGAAAGACAGAAAATAACATGCGAAGTTACCATGGAAACCAGATCAACCAATACTACCATCCAACGCCAGAATTGCAGAAAAAAGAACGAGATTGATGGTAAAACGACTGGCTAATGATCCAGAGAAGCTTGCAATGTACAACAATGTGATTGTCAATCAATGCAAACAAGGGTTTATCGAGAAAGTTGGAAACCCTAGTACGAACACTGGAACTTGTCACTATATCCCTCATCACGCCGTATTTAAAGAATCATCCACCACACCACTGCGAGTTGTGTATGACTGTAGTTGTCAAATCAATGGAGTTTAAATGATTGTTTGATAACTGGACCCCCAATCCTAAACGATTTAACAGCGATATTACTCAGATTCCGTCGACAGAAATACAGACTAACTGCAGATATCCAAAAAGCATTCTTAAATATTGTCCTAAATGAAGAAGATTGTGACACCACCCGTTTCTTCTGGTTGAGCGACCCAAAAGGCCCACTCCAGTGAAACAAAGAACTCTGAACAGCATGTTTTATCTAACGTTTATGATTGCAACATCCAAGGCTTTTTTCCGAAGATTATTTGAACTGATTATTTGTGTTCGTTATTGAAGATAATGCTGAACAGAGTCCATGATCAACAACTACAGGTACTTTACTAATTTGGTCTCAGTTTAGTTTGGAATGGTGTTGTAGCAGTCAGATTGTAGATCCCTTGTCTTGTTTATATTTTGTTGGCAGGCATATTGGGCCACACCATTTAATATGTGCACCCCTCCCCCCCGATTGAGGGGTATGGATATGGAAGAGGAGAGGGGGTCTTTTATCTTAACTTTTCCTAGAAGGTAGCTTATGTGTTTTTGTGATATCAAGAACGATATCCTAAGGGGTAGTTGAGATATCCTATGGGAAAGCTAATAGCTACCAAAAAAACACATCCAAGGGGGTTCCAAATTGTTTTTATCCTAAGGGACCCCTCGATAGGGGGAGGGGTGTATTACATGAAATGCCCCATTTCAAATAAACATTACAATATATTTGTTACAACGCATACAAAAATATTAGTGTAAGTATGTATATATAAACACCAGGAATTGTAAACAAGGCTTTCATTATGGGCATTTGATTTTTTTTAAATGTTTATTGGTTAAAAATCTATAAATATGAAACAAAACATTTTCAACGTTGATACTATTATCATATATTGGTAAATTAATTACATAAAATTTAAGATATCTTTATTTATAAGCTTCCAATGTTTTTATCGTCATTTCAGAGTATGATCCTCACTGAGGTACACACAAACAGATTATGATTTCCTCTTCCAAAATCAATTAAATACTTGTAGTTCATAATTGCTTTACCACTGCAGCAAAATAATGCTTGTGTATCCAACTCTTGCTGGGGCAAAGTTGTTCATCCCCTCAGAAAGATTGTTGCCTTTTTGTGTAATATTTTATACCGTAACTACATATCGCACTCTCATTCATAGAATTTGGTGCAAAACCTTGTTGATGTAGATGTCCTTAGCGAACTTGCCCTTGAACTCCTCAGGAGACAACCTGCAGTCTTTGCAGATCTTACAAATGAGGAAATGGTGGAACATATTCAACTTGAGCAGAGCGAGGAATTCAATCCTTGATTTGGCAATGAGGTGCTGGGGAGAAATTTTGGTAATGGACCCCTTTTGAAACAACAAGAACTTTAGACGTCCAGGCAATATGTATTATGGCAACATGGGCATTTAGGTAGAGGGAGTTCCAGATTTATCCCAAGTTGCTGTATCTTGGCAATTATGTCATGATACTCTTCAGTTCACCAAATGATATATATATATATATATACAGTATATACTGGATTCTATCCCATAGACAGATTTTCATATCTATTACTAGGGGGTGCCAGAAATTTTAGGGGGGGGGTGTGAGCTGGTGAGGTAAGACAAGGCGTCATCAAATGTTGTGCTGCAGGGCTCAGCCCCCAGTGAGGTCCACTGGTGAGAGGCTAGAAAGCAAAGGCACATCAGAAGCCATTCGAAGAAGGTTTTTGAAGTTGTCAAGTCAATTAATTTGGCAGGTCCATCAAGAGAGTTAAATGACCCTGTAAACCCCATAGGGTTCTAAAGGGTTGTATGTTGAACTATTTATTATGGCAAAAATTGAGGGGTTGACATTTTTTTAGAGGGGCGAACGTTTCGTTTGGGGGGAGTGAAAACAAATATTTGGGGGGTTAGCAACCCCCCCTGCAACCCCCAGAAAATCTGTCTATGTTCTATCCTACTAAGTTGTAACACTTATGTAGACTATTTGTTGTATGTAGCTTTTTCAGCTTAGGTATTGAAAGAGTTAAATTTGTTTGAATAAAATTTGCTTTTATTGGCTTTATTCTATTCTAAGTTGAAAATAGAGAGCAAATTTAAATAAATCTGTAAATCTCATGCTAGCCAGCCATACACTTTTGAATATATAGATCATATTTCACATAGCTAACCAATAATGACACAGATGACATGTATATTTACTTGATAATATTACGAAGTGTAGTCCTAGAAATGTCATATAATCCCAACCTCTGGGTGATCGGACCTGGGACACTCAGACATTTTTTACAGAAGGTACAGTATGTGCATTCTTTTGGTTGTAAGTACACCACATAGGTCTCCACAGTCCACACCTTCGTTTGTTTGCTATACTGAGACTTAAACCTGCAAAATTAATTTATAGTACATAATGTTGATTTATTACAAATTACAAAACAGAACACCTAAGTAAGCTACAGTGTATGTAATTTAACCCAGGTGATCAAAGTAGAGCAACCCTGCTGGAAAAAGCTTTGTTTTTGTTTACACAATCCACGTCTACTTGCTACTATTCAAATCAGTATAGTGACTCTACTTCACATAAAACACTCAATACCTTTGAATGGCTTAGGGGGGGGGGGGGGTAAGCCTAGCACCAGGACAACCTTTTTTCATGTATAAATGGGCCCATACATTGGTATAGCCTAATTGTACCTAAACCCAGAACAAGGACATCACTCTGTTTACTGTGAACTATTCGTATATTAAAACTTACTCGAAGGAACAGCATGTGTTGTTGTTGAAGGAAACAAACACAGATGTTGATGTGATCGAATTTCCACTTGTGACTGACAGTCTTGAGTGTTGCGTACATCGGTTTGAACACCAACGTGGCTAAAAGAAGCCACATCTCTTTTTATAATCATCACTTAATTTATGACATCTTGCATATAAAAATTCACCAAATAAATATAATTTATATTATTATAGCACCTTGTTTCTTTCTTAATAGAGTTGTAGTAGTTGTCCAACAAAAATAACCGCAATGTTCAACTTGGCCTTCGCTTCTATTTCGTGTTTTAATTGACGCCATCTCTAAAATTGCTGGTAAATGCAAACCTTTTTTGCCAATCTACCTTTTAAGCACACTTTCCTTGCATTTTTGGCGAGTGATTGCCTTTCCTCTATTTGCCTTGATGAGTCCACTCCTGCCTTCCGCCATGTTAGAAATTGATGCCCCCGGTGCAAGGTCAAGGTTTGTTTACCTCCGAGGGCTCTCACAAGTATGCGCACAAATTATGCGCAGAACGGACTTGACCGCCTCTTTAAGACACAATACTTACTCTCCCTATTCAATTTCTCAACAGTTTGATTAAGATAACCCATAAATGCTTCAA
The DNA here is from genome assembly GCA_016169945.1 of Trachythela sp. YZ-2020. Lineage (NCBI taxonomy): Eukaryota > Metazoa > Cnidaria > Anthozoa > Malacalcyonacea > Clavulariidae > Trachythela > Trachythela sp. YZ-2020. The sequence goes on along the minus strand of JADLSH010000168.1, from coordinate 675,628 downwards.
GATTACCCCTCGGATACCTATAAATAACTCCACAAACTAAGTCATAATTTATATCAGTCTTATTGTCTTAATATCAATCCATAGAGCTTCATAACTATTTGTTGATTCAGACAAATTATCTCTGATTGAGTATATTCATTTATCAGAAATTTAAAATCCAGTCCCATCAGCATTCGATAGGGTTGGTTGAGATAGAAATGGATAACCTAATAATTATTGAATAATTATTTGAAACAACATCAGAATCTTTAATTTTAGTTTCGATCAAGGAAAATGAATTATCCATATCCGTAAGCATTTGGAAAAAACTATCAAAATTAGCATTGAAACTTCTAATATTAGTATGCAGAACTGAAAAATAATTTACAGAGGAGCAATTTGTGATTTCAATATTATTTTGAAATTCTATAGGAGTATAATAGGCAAAATTTGTTTGCTGGGGTATATAAACTTTCAGGGTCATGATTAAAAAGCAAATTATTAACATCACCCTTGGGTGAAATATCTAAAAAGGGCAAATTATCAAAATTAACTGCCATTTAGTTCACACAATATTACAACTATAAATACTTATCTGGCTGGCAAATAAAGTCATCATCTAAGCAAGTCGAGTTCATCCATATATGTGATTGCATTCACTGGCAAATTTGTATTCTTTCTGAAGTAAATCTTGCCATTGTTTGTCAATAGGAATTTGTAACTCAAAGTCTTTTTTAAATCTAAGCATCTACTGAAGAGTTCTTTATTCTGTCTGGTTAAGCTTTCAGTGATATATTTCTCATTGCTTGATAATTTCCCCAGGCCAATGTCCGTGTTTGTTTTATCACAAAGATTTTCCCTCCCAAAATACATGGCATCTCTGGTGGTATGCCTGACAAATTTAACAATTATTGCTGGTGGAGAGGTTAAATCGTTTGGTTTAAGGAGTTGACTAATCAAGATATCTCCTTTTTCAACATCAACATTGATTAATTTTCCGATGGACCGAATTATTTCATCAGTATTATTTTTATTATTTATTAAAACAGATATTGCAACAAAAGTTGAATGACAAGTTAAAACAAATGTTGAGAACTAACACAGAAGGAATATAAGAGTTTTTAAAACGATCAGTTTTACATCTGACGAGATAAAATTCATTTCTCTGTCTTTTCTCTGGATGTCTTCTTAGTAAATCTTGCATATTTGTATGGGATTTGACTGATCTCTCTTTGACTGATGATTGTTTTTGCATATACCGGTTCGTCTTTCCTCTGGTGATTTAAGCTTGCTTTCTTCATTGCGTCATCGTAATCCAAGTTCGGAAAAATAATTCTCAATGTCTAATTTGGATTAGTTCAATATCGTGAGATAAGTATTTAGTTAGGTTAAAGTGCCACACTGGTGCACAATATTCCAACACCGGTCTAACACAAGCTTTATAAGCTTTCAACATAGTAGCTTGACCGGCATTCACTTTCTTCAAAGTGAACAACATATAGTGATGTTTAGACGCTTTAGTAGTAATATAATTAACATTATCATTCCACTTTAACTCATCATTAATCAAAACACCAAGGGACTTGTACACACTAACTCTCTCGAGAGGATTATTTTGAATTTTAATAGGTGAAAAGGTAGGGATATCTTTCTTCCAAAAACAGATAATAAATTTTTAGCATTAAGTTCCATCTTATTGCCCCGTAAGAAAACGCTAGACCTTTTAAAGGCCTAAAAAGGTCTTGAAAAGATCTTGAGAATTGTCTGCAAAAGGTCTTGAAAAGACCTATAGACCCCCTAAGGTAAAGGTCTTGAAAAAGTCTCCGCTGTGATGTTAATTTGACAGGTCAAAAGATCTTTTCAAGACCTTTCCGAATCTGGAATATTTGCTTGATAACGATCTGGAATAGTCTAAAAAGGTCTAGAAAGGTCTTGAAAGGTCTAGAAAGGTCTACAATGGTCTGGAAAGGTCTTTTAAAACCTTGATAGGTCTAGAATGATCTTAGAGGCTATTAATAACTTATTATTTGAAGCGCGCGTTTGTGCGCGCTTTACAGCAAACAGTTTTAACACGTGTTTTACAAAATCAATTTATTAAAATTTATCATAAATGCGCACAGTTACTAATATATTGTCTAAAGTTATATATAATTATAAGAACATATAATGAATGATAAAACAATGTCGTGTATCAGCCCGTAATTCGTAAATATAACAATTAACGTTTATTATATACAAACGCGCGTCGGTTGTTCTGTATCGCGTGAATGCGGCGGACTGTTCCTACTTGATTAGTTGGTTGGCATCGCTGTCACCAGCTTCTTCCTTAATTTGGTTTGGGCACACGTACACTTGTTTGTGAACATTTTGTTCAACTTTGAACTTTCCAAAGGGGCCACATTAAATATTTTTGCAGAGGCCAACAAGTATCCTGTAATTAAAGAATAGTATAATTACGTATCAATTAGGATGCATTTCTTGGCTCTAACATCCTGCTGTAACTGAAGCTATTCCGAATAGCAGCTTTTGATTATTGCGGCAGTGCACTCCCGATTTGAGTAATTAAACAACGCAGAATATTTATGTAATACGGTAAATATATTTTAACCGGAAAATCGAAAAATTTCTGTTCAGCGTAGCTCTTTCAGTCTTGTTTAATCACGCAAATCTTGACTGGAGTGTAAATATGTTGCTATATTTACGGAGTGTGATTTTCTATATCAATTTGGAGTTGAAACTGTACAGTGCATTTAAATTAGAATTAGTACCTTTTATCGCTGAAACGATTTTCGGATCTGTTTCTTCTGTCAACATTTCGATTGACGAGAAAATGCCTATTTGTCCCAATGGCCTATGTCTTCAAGATTTGACTGTCCCTGGGAATATCAGCTTTTTTATAGAAATTTCCATCGAAGACCAGATACGTTCAATGTTCGCGAAAACGGGGATTTGGAACCTTCTTCACCATCGCTTTTCGAGAGTCAAGAAGGGAGTAAATAACATTGAAGATATCTACGATGGAAAGCAATACCAGAGATTCTTTCAAAACGGAGGAATACTTGACGATCAAAGAAATATTTCCCTAACTTGGAACACAGATGGCATACCAGTATTTAAATCTTCAAGACTTGCCATATGGCCTTTATATTTCACTGTAAACGAATTACCCTACGCGGACAGAATTTCCAGAAATAACATGATAGTCGCAGGTTTATGGTTTGGTAGCAGTAAGCCGAATATGTTAACATACCTAAAACCATTTCACTCTAGTTTGCGAAATTTAGAAACTCACGGAATACGGGTCGAAAATTCAGACAAGGGAACTTTTGTAAGTCGAGCTATCCTGTTAGCTGGAACTTGTGATCTTCCAGCTAAATGCATGGTGTGCAATACAATCCAGTTCAATGGTTACTATGGTTGTTCGAAATGCAAGCAGCCAGGGGAATCAGTTCGAACTGAAAAAGGTGGGACAGTACACAGCTTCCCATTCAAGAAAGACGACCCAAAAGGCCCTGAGCGTACGCATCAAGAAACCATAGAAGATGCCAAACAAGCGGTTAAAGATGACAAACCATGTTATGGTATTAAAGGACCATCATGGCTTGCGGGCCTAAAACACTATGACATTATAAAAGGAACTGGCATAGACTATATGCACGCAGTACTTTTAGGTGTTATGAAATTGCTTTTAAATTTATGGTTTGGAACAAATCGCAGTTACGACTTTAGTATATCTGATAAGATAAGTCAAGTTGATAAGCGCCTTCTTTCAATTAAACCACCGGATACTATATCGAGATGCCCACGCTCAATAGAAGCACACAGAAAGTACTTTAAGGCTTCGGAATTGCGCTCTTTTCTATTGTTTTACGGGCCGGCGATACTTCTGAATATTTTACCAACCGTGTACTATGAGCATTTTCTTCTTTTAAGCGAGGCGATATACATATTGTTACAGCAATCTATTACTGTAGATGAGGTAGCGCATGCTGAGCGGCTTTTATTCCATTTCTGTGTTATGTTTGAACCATTGTATGGTAAAAGATTTCAAACTGCAAATATTCACAGCCTTGTTCATTTAGCAGATAACGTGAGAGAACTAGGACCATTGTGGACCCACTCATGTTTCCATTTTGAAGACAAAAATGGTTTTCTATTAAAAACGATTCACGGTACGCAGCAAATTCATTTTCAATTAATATCTGCAATTTCCATTTCTAAGCGTATACCGGAACTTGAGAAAGACTTTCTTTTGAACGGCTCCAACGAATGCGAATTTTACCATAAACTCATAGGGAAAATGAAAGCAACTAAAAATGAGGTACAACTTTCACAAGAATGTTTTGCGATCGGTGGGGTTAGTTGGCGTCAACTTTCGCCTGTCGAATTCGAAGAGTTTTCTAAAACATTCGGTTCTGCGCCACCAAACATGAAAGTGCGAACATTTTCACGCATTCGAAAACTAAAGTGTGTTTACCATTCTAAAGCTTATAAACGTGTTCAAAGAAGAAATAGTTACACAATTAGGTTCGCGGATGGAAATGATTACGGTTACGGACATATCGAGTTTTTCGCTCAGTTCAAGCCAATGTGTTTGTGTGCCGAGGTAGATTGTAGGTGTCCTACTTTCAATTTTGCGGTCGTTTCTACTCTTTCAAAACTTGACGTGAGCCTAATACACGACGATATCACGCATGCATCGGTTCCGAACATTGTTGTAGTAGCACCACCAAAGACCAATAAAATCCAGATTGTTGAAATTGTGAAAATACAAGATAAGTGCACATACATGCAATTTTGTGATTCTCCACATCAAGCATTTCTAGCACGGTTTTCTAACTTGGTTGAAACGGATTAAGATATCATGGATAAGATTGGTACATAATATGCAATAATGTACATTTAATGTGTGTATATATAATTTATAAATGTAATAAATTTATATTTTTTGTAATTGTTGCAATCTACTTTTCAGCAGGTTTGTGAAATGTATATATATTATGTCAGATTCGAAACCGTTTCATTTCTGTTTGACTTGAATAAAAATCATAGACATAGTCATAGGCATAGTCATAGGCAAAATCTGGTATCTGATCTAACGCATAAACATATGTCTGTTACTACCTTCGGCTTTGACAACCTTTGTTCTGTTCAATCCTCTCGCATATTGCTAGTAACAGGCATGTTTCATACGCTTGACGGCTTGAGCCGATTTTGCCTATGTAACTATTAACATTACACATGTCACATCGCTCATTAAATTACTATCACTCATCACGACATCAGACCCTACACGCCACCCACGCATTGCAGTGTTGGCAATTATACTCACTGACAGTAAATAACCATAGGAGACGGAGAGAAATGGACTGAAGTTTGACATTATTAAAGGCATTACACGGTGAGATATATTCGCTTTATATAAATATTTAGCGTCTATAGCGTTAATTTGAGTTGCATTTTTGCATGGTGAAGATGAAATGCAAGCCTTCAGAATGGCATTCTACAACGGCTGCGTTGGCTGTATTATCCGCATATAAACGATACTATAGTAATAATAAACACGCACGAGTATCCGAACATTTTCCAATCTTGAAAGTTTATTTTCACCATAATCCATTTGTCTACTGAATGCATTTATATTCAGTCATTTTACCGCTAACGTGAATATAAATAATAAATATACATAATTATGATCAGAATCACGGTGTCATGATGAACATGTAGTTGACCATGTAGGAACAGCATACGCAACCGTATTAATTGGCACGCAGATTAAATTACGAGTAGCCCTTTGCTAGACCTTTCAGTTCACGAGAGAACAGCTGGACATCAAATTTATCTAATAGACCTATTGTAGACCTTTCAAGACTTTTCCTCAAGACAATTTCACGACAACCGCGACATAAAGGTCTTGCAAGACCTTTGGTAGACTTTTAATAACACATCAATGTCTAGGAAAGGTCTATGAAAGGTCTCCAAGACCTTTTATAGACTTTTTAAGATCTAATTAGACCTTTCGTTTTCCTACGGGGCTACTGGGATACATGACGACCCGCACAATTTGAAAACCAGCATGATTCGGGAACTCAGTTCCCAAACTCAGGAAACGAAAAGCGCTAATCACATTATCAATTACCGTTATGAGATGTCATCAATTCAAGTTGTAATGCTTAAACACAGTGTGAACCCAGCAAGTAATAAGTTAATTTTGTGTTATACTTTAAAATAAAATTGCGCACATGCGTTATACAATATTTTAAATTCGGGTTAGTGCAAATAAATAGTCCTGATTGTTGACAAGTCACCTATAGAGCAAATTAATTTTGTTGTTGTACAATACTGATTTGCGCTGCACCACAATGCTAGTAATAATAATATAAGGCTCCTTTTATGCTTTAACTGGTTAAGAAAAGATGGGACATCTTCATAACCTGCCAGCAAAGATGGGCCATCTTTCTGGCACAAGAGTTTCCACTGAAAGCAATCTAAATACCATCAGTCCTATTTCTCTTTTTCGTGTTTCACTGTGTTGTCATGAAATGCAGTGAGCTTCAATTGGTTAAGAAAAGATGGGACATCTTCATAACCTGCCAGCAAAAGATGGGCCATCTTTCTGGCACAAGAGTTTCCACTGAAAGCAATCTAAATACCATCAATCCTATTTCGCTTTTTCGCGTTGCGCAATCTTATTATTCAAAAATATATTCTCAGTAAAAGTATTGATAGTTTTTTGAAACAGAGCAAATTCGCAGTACGTCACTCATCAGCAACGCACTGCCATTGCGCAGCAACTCAAAATAGCTAAACATGCATGTAATGACTAATAATCTCTGTCATTAGATATCACTAATATATAACTCCATAATATATTATTCTATAAGACCTGTGACCCTGTGTATTAGCTACCATATATAATTCTATAAGACCTGTGACCCTGTGTATTAGCTGTGAATTTGCATTGTATAGTGTGCTTAAATTTTCAGTATAACTACAATTATATGTCTTATCTAAGTCTACAATTATTTAGATTTTAGTGCTATTTAACAGTTTGCATTCTTTGTGTGCATCTTTTAGCTACGGTGGGTTCAGCGCAAATTTCCCCCAATTTTACTAGTTCTTTCCAACGAACAAATTCACCAATTTTTTGGAATACCAAGCACAGGGAAAAATATTATACAGGGTGCTGTATTGAGACTATAAATGTAGTTCATGCTCTTGTACTGTACTATACTGTTTTGGTTTTCTCTATATCCGACCTGTTTATGCAGATAATATATGCTAATAGAAGCAGACATGCCAAACAGTGATATGATTCGTGATAATTAATTGTATTGTATATCATATAGTGAATGTGAGTTAATTCAGTGAGTTTATGAGTTATAGTGACTCTATGTCACACAACCATTTAAAAATTGTTCAACAGAGACTTACCCCTGTCCTTCCCAAGTGCGTCAAGTTTAATAGCGTCTGTCATCCTGAATCTGATATTCGGAGTCTAACTTTCAATAATAAATACATCCAATCTGGCACACGATCTGGCACACACATTAATGCGTTCCTCGGACCCAGTTTAAAAAACAGAACATTCGTCGAACTTACAAGCTAAGAATATTTGAAAATTCCAAGTGTACATCCTGTGACACAACGTTTCCGAGGACGGTGAATATATTTTAATTATGCGCGGCTGCCACACATTTCAGAGCGTCTGCAAGAACCGCTCCTGTTTCAGTTATGCGTCGTTTGTTTTCAGGCGGACCATAAAATAGAACCATAAAATTGCTCAACATATTTGGCACCAAATTTTTCAAGTGGCACTTCGTTTACAGCAGATATCATTTGCTGGAATACTTTGCTCGAAAATACATCCTTGTTTAAGCTGCTATCTCTCAGGGCCAACACTAGAATACTGAACAATGAAATAGCGTAAACTTGCTCTCTTCTTCTCAAGCTAAATGTACAGGGTGATACTCGACAGCCATTGCCGCCTCGAACATCGCCAATGTTGACCTGTTTGAACTACGACGATAAATGTTTGAACAGAACGTTCTGTTCATTTTTCGTTTGGTAGCCACAAATTGATGAATCGTAGACATACAAATTTTTTCGACAATGAAGCTTGTTTGAATATAAGCGATTGAACTGCATGATTCTCGCTCTGAAAGCTGGCCTTTGCTTCAGACATTTGGCGGAATTGAATTTGGCGCGCTAGTTACTGTAAATTTATATTCAAGATTCTAATTATCACTAATTGGTGATGAAAACTTGCATTGTAGATCTTTGTCAAGTGCTTCAATCTCTTGCTGTTTCAGGAGTAATTCATCGTATTTTGCGCTAATAAACTCTGTAGTCCTCCTCCATCTTATCTGATAGTGGTTTTAATTTCCCATCAAGAATTCTTGATAATGATTGCTCTGTTCTAGTGGACATTTTAGGTTCTTTAACAAATTGTATCAACTGTATTCAACTTCAATAATAATCCTGCTGCTATATTCGTTTTAACAGAACCGATATACACAAAAAAGTAAGGAGCGGCAAAATGTACTTCTGCTCACTCCGAGACATTCAGCTTCTGAGACAATGTACTCCTGAGACAATGTACTCCTGAGACAATGTACTCCTGAGACAATGTACTCCTGAGACAATGTACTCCTGCTCCTTGAGACAATGTACTCCTGCTCACTCCGAGACATTTGGCTCCTGCTCAGTCGGAGACATTCGGCTTCAACAGCAAATGGGGGTAAGTGACTGTGACGGTGGAAATAGTAATCTATTCTATTTTGAACATTGGCCTCGTCAATTAGCAGTCATTACTGTGAAACGAGAGACCGGATTTTATTCCTTTAATCTGGCCCCAACCAAACTCGCTTAATTGCGATAACATGTTGTTAATTCATTAATGCTGGCCCCAACCCAAGATCTAACCTGCCACATGTGTTTTCCCCAGCAAACTGCAAAAGGTCCTAATTCATCAAAGCTATATCTGACCAAAGGGAAGGACAGCTAATGAGCAAAAAAACCAGCTGGAAAATATCCTAAGTTTATGACACGAAACATTGTACCACAACCATTTATGCAACTCGACTAACGCTACAAATGCATGTGTTTTAGCTATATAAAGAATTCCCTGGATGGGCCACAACCATAGATATAATAAACCTAGATTGCTGACTCATACCTAGCGGAGGCGTGACCTGCATGAAAAATCCAAGATGGCCGCCATTCAGGGCAAAAAGACTATAAACTACGGGGAAATCCATATTTTTGCATTTTGCGTCGTCCCAGTGTTTCGAATCCACTTAGATCAAACTTTTTTGGCAATAACTACTTATCGTGAAGGTTTTTAGACACAAACTGGACAGCTGGGGATGAATTGATGTAAAAATATCGCCCGTCGAAATTTGTACAAAATCGTCACTTGGTCAGTTCGAATTACTCTGGTTTAGAGTATTTTATAAAGGAAATTTGTGGTTTTCAAGGCCAAAGAGATATACCTTGAAGGCTTTGGATGCAGAATGGACCGTTTGGGATGAATTATATTAAAATATTGCTGGACAAGTACTTTAAATGTACTTGGTTTAATACATTTAGTCATTAGATATTTTGAGGAATATTCGGAACATTACTTAGAGGATAAAAGCAGTATTTAAAAGTTAATTCCACAGTTAACTGATGCCAAATATCACCTAGAGGTGAAATTTGACACACAAACATGGTATTTATGAAGATGCAATGCAGCTTATTTGAACTCACTGTATGAAATGGCAGACAGCATTACTCATGAAAGGAAGAATTCTGAACATTATATTGATTAGGCTTTTTCCAGGGAGATCATGAGACCAGACTGGGTAATATATGGCAGATTTCGACAAGGAAACATTTATGCAGCAGGGAAAATTCAAGTGTGTAGTGTGCAAAATTGTGGCAAGTGCACTGCAAATTTGAGTGTTGTTTCTGATTTTCAGTGTTGTTTTAAAACATTTAACATTTAACAATACAGTAACAGTGTGCAACCTGTTCATGTACTGAAAAATATCAAGTATGCATCGGCCAGACTTTCCATGGTGGTCATGAAATATAAACCTCTATAAAAGAAATTCTGTTCATTAAACTTAACAGTTTCATGTATGCTTGGATGAAATCCTTACATTGTTATACTACCATTAATTATCATTTCTATAGTAAAAATATATTAATCCTTCAAGTAATTAATGGCAAATTTTCCTACTTTGTTGAACCTCAATAAAACTAACATGAAGTTTTCTTGCATGTCCACTAGTGAAAATGAATGTCCAGATTAACAATATGTTAGTGTTTTCTATTTATGGTTCTTGTTTGTTTTATTATTATTATTTTCATTATCTCGAATGCTCTTACATTCTTGTTGGGTCTTTCAAAATCTTATTTTATAATATTATATTATTTGAGCGTTTAAAAGTGATTACGACTTACGGTTTGAATTAGTGCAGCTCAACGAGCAATTGGCATATGTTTTTTGTTTTTTGGGTTTTTCTTTCTTTTTGTTGTTTTTTTACAAGTATTATTATCGTGTATATATATTTTAAGTACTGTTATGTATTTTAGTATCTATTTGGTTTAAATCGGGGGAGTGCCTCGCATGGGACCTCGAGACCCGTTCGCTCTCTTACCGTTTGGGCTTTGTCCAACAAATCAATTAAATAAATAAATAAATGTAATATTTTCAAACACAACATCAGCAATTACAATCTTAGGAATGTAAGTGATTTCTCTATACCTAGATTTAACATCGTTACTTATGGGAAACACAGCTTGAGGTATATGGGCCCGTTCATTTGGTCAAAGATCCGTACATCCTTAGATACGTTTAAAAGATGCATACGACAAATGGATATAGCCGACTTAACTTCCAATAATTGTACTAATTGCTATTTATGCAACAATTAATCGACACTCCTTTTCAATTACAAATTATAGATATTATAATATTTTCTGTTATATAGTTAATATAGGTAGGTGTCCCCAATTAGTTTCTTTGTAAACTAGAATTTATCTGACACAATAATAAAGTTTTTGATTGATTGATTGACAATATAGTGGACCAACACTTTTTAATTCACCACTGTGCTTCTTAGAAAAATCGAAAATTACTCCTATACCACTTTCAAATTGAACATAATGATCTTTTTTCTAAAAATGAATGGAGAGGTTGACCATCTAGAAGATTTATCATGTACAAACTGTAAATATTTCGTTGGATGTAACTGCATAGAGCTTTGCCAATAAAATATGTCACCCTCCTTTTATAAAATAAATAAATATAATGGCCATCCAGATGCATCATACTGAAAATGCTTTAGCAACCATGCCAATCAAGGCCTGTAGCGAGCAGTGGGTGGTGCTCAACCCCCCAATAAAAGTACACCAGTCGGCAAATTATGAAATTGACATAAATAGAAGTACACCACTCTGCAAATTGTGAAATCGGCAAAATTGTTATAGTGAAGAATGATAGTTAGTTAGTTCTAGATTAGTTTTTGGCTTAGACGTTTAGTTTTGGAGATATAAAGGCTCAAACAGGGAAATTTTGCCATTTTCTGAAAAAAAGTAGCATGACCAAAATATCACCAAGGGACCTGGATCCCAGGAACCCAACTTTGATAAACAACTAAGAAATATATGGCGAAGATATTGATATCTTATGTTTTTTTTGCATATTTTGTCTAAACGATGTTTCGTTTGTGGGTGATCTTACACAGAAAGTACCAACAGTAATATATCTAGCTGACACCTTTTTTGGATGATAAATCACCTATTACGGCTTTAAACAGATAGAAAAGAGGACACCGAAACTCATCTGAGACATTTGCCTTCGGATTTGGTGGCAAATACAGGCCATAGTTATAGACCTATAAACAAAGACTAATGTACCCAGTTGTCCCAACATAGGACAGGAATCGGAATACAGGTAAGCTGTGACAAATGCAATGATGTCTATTCGCGCGTATGAACTTTGGATATTTAACGTTGAACCATGCTGCACTGTCCCAATAGTGGAACCACCTTAACCTGAGTATCAGGCATTTCTGCGGTTAGACCTTGGTTTGTTAGCCACCTATGTTGAAGAACCTTAGGGAGGCTAAGAGAAAATTCCCTAAATAGAGAGATACACTTCAAAATTGCATGACCCATTAAACTATTTGTTTGTGATTTCATCTAGATTATCAGTGAAGTAAACTGGAACCATCAGTGAAAGATTAATTAACATTTTTAATTAAATATTTATTAAACATCTTTATCAATATATGTTGTAGTGTGACTCTATTGTCTCTTGGGGACAAGTGCACTTTAATAGCTCAGTCCTCGATTGGATTGGCTTAACCCATTAATTGGCAAATTTTACTCATCAGTGGTAGAATACTGCCAATTAATGGGTTAACTGCGCTTGATTGGATCGGCTAAACGTTAGCTGCTTTTTGGGTGATGGGTTACCCAGAAAAGAGCCAGACTCCCACTATGGAGGAACTTTACCCATCTAGAAGGAGAGATTCCACTTCTAAAATGTGCAAGGACATCTGGTAGGGGGTCAACATCCATTTTCCTCCATGGAGAGGAAGTCGTTTTACCTGCACAGAGAAGCACCTTTCCGAGTCACTTAAATCAGGCATGTGGGCATGCCAAGAAAGTTGGACGTGTGTACACTAGGAGTAAAGCAAACATCACTCTCACACCAGACATCTAATGTGAAAGTTGAAGCATGTTTGCTCTGCCCACACAGGCAAAGCTACTGTAATAGAAAGCATGATGTTTTACAGATCACATACTTTGCCTACACAAGAAAAGCTACTGTAATAGAAATAATTAATCTTATTTATATCTTATTTATTAAATTAGATATGTTTCCGCAATAAAACATTCTCAAAAGATGAAATATTATTCTACAATACAATACAATACAATACAATAAATTTTATTTAAACACGATACAAATTGAAGCAAAGCTTGTGGGGTCGTGTGTTTACCTATTACAATACAAAGACAAAAGAGACTATTATGCACTATTATATACTATTATATACACATATCAATAATATCTGAAACAGTCATCTCGCCTACGTGCGGTTTGCACAGATTGTGTCTTTTTCCTTGATCATCTTAATAAAGGTGGTAATATTTATTTCAGGATCATTAAATTCTATGGATATCGCATTCCATATGACAGAGCTCCTATAGGAAATTGAGTTCTTCATATAGTATGTGTTAAATCACGGGGCATGAACCTTGTGTGTGTTACCCAAACTATACTTATTTGTTGTTTTTGTAATTATGTGAGCAAGGACGTAGCCAGGGGGGGAACCTTGGGAGCCGCGGCTCCCCCCCTTTGGTTATATCTAGTGCTAATACTTACTACCAAACCAGGAATTATGCGCAACATATAGGCACGACTACCTAAAATCCCAAGAATTTACGTTTTGGTGTGGACTAGGTTATTGTTTTGGACAGCTACATTGTATTCTCCAGGTAGGTATCTCCAGGTAGCTGGGTCGGAATTACTATATATCTCGCTCACTCGGATTGAAGCAAATGGTTTAAATCTTCTTGCTTCGCCACAGATCCACGCAAGAATGATCTGACTATCCAGGAAGAAAATTGTTCCTTCAAATTTCAACCGTGATTAATTCAAAATGGAGTTACTTAATCGCGAGGCAAGGACTGCTCCTTGAAGCTCTAGACATGGGATTGTAAGTAACTTTAATGGGGCCACTCTCGACTTTGCTGCAATAAACCGTACACCAAAACTTTCATCTGCTAACTTCCATCGTATATACGTGCAAGCACCAAAAGCTTTGATTGAAGCATCCGAAAATATGCATAGAACGGGTTGTTCAACTGTGTTCATCGGCGTAAGGCATCGTTCAAAGCTAAGATTGCTCAGAAATAGCATTTCTTGAAACAGATTATTCCAGAACTCTTGCAAATCAGAAGGAAGTTCATCATCCCAATCCAGTCCTCGTTTCATAAGATCTTGCATGCCTATCTTCGCATGGATGAGAAACGCTGATGCTAATCCAATAGGATCAAATACTCGTGCAATTCGACTGAGGACCAGTCGCTTTGTTCTTTGGCTTCAACTGGTTGTTGGATTTCTTCGTTTAGGTCACAGCTGTGTATCCATTCTTTCACTGCAAATCCGCCGTTAGCCAAAATCTTGTCAACGTCACGAGTGAGCTGTTGAGCCTCTTTCAATGTTTCCAAATAATCACAAATATCGTCCATGTACGTGTTATCCTTAAGGACCTTTGCAGCTTTGGGGTAGGCATCTTCTAATTCTTCTGCGGTCTTTCTAAGAGCAATCTGTGCCATCGCTGGGGCTGGCTTATCCCCAAACGTCAGAACTGTTTTTACATACGTGTCAGGTTCCCGTTTGATATCCAAGTTTCTCCACAGAAACCTATGTACTTGCTGATCAACGTCCGGTATTAAAATACGGTGGTACATTTTCGATATATCTCCTAACACAGCAGCTTGATTCTCATGGAAACGCAGTAGAACACCAAAGAGATCATTTAAAAGGTCGGGCCCTTTCATCCAAGAGTCATTTAGCTTGTGTCCTTGATAAACTGCCGATGAATTGAAAACAATCCTTATCGGGGTACTTTTGCTTTCGGGTCGTAATACTTCATGATGTGAAACGTAATGGATAGGACCGTCGTACTTCTTTATCTTGTTCATTTCGACCATTTCTTTATTGTATGCAGTTGCACGAGCTTCATTCTTTATGAGCCTTCATTCCGTCGCCTCCAGTTCCTTCTCGGCTTGCTTCCTGTTGTCCGGTAATTCGTGTGGATCTCTCATCCAGGGATATGGTATAAGCCATTGTCCATTAACTTTCGTACAAGAGTTCTCAATTACTTTTGCTTCCTTTCTTTCAATTGGACTTAATTTTTCCGTTTCGCAAAAATATGGCTTGACAGCGACTCCCATTGACTCGGTGGACCAAAACTCGGTCATATCTACAGGTGCTGTGAACTTAACGTGGTTTACTCTGATGCTTCCATTTTGCTGATCAGTTGTAGCTCCAAATATCACCCAGCCTTCGTCTCCCCGGTATGTAGCTTTGCTTGATCAATCCCAATTAACAAATCTGTTTCGCCTGATCCTCTCTGTATATCACCTCTTGGCAATCCAATCTTCCTGGTCAGCTCATCTAACTTGATAAAGGGTACTTCATTACTAAGACAGAGAATACCAATAGCTTGAATGGTATGACACAAATGACTTTCCAACGACTGAACTGTAACACAGTAAACTTTTGTGTTCAATTCCTCTTCTTGTCCTCTGACCTTTATCAATGTCACAATAACGTCCTTTCCTTTCAGCTTTAGATCTTTAGCCAGTGACATTTTTATTAGACTTATTTGAGCTCCCGAGTCTAATAATACATTTCCTTTTCTCTCGTTTTGCCATGTAAGCCGATGATATTTGCTTGAACAATGGGAAGTATTGCTGATTTATCCGTTGTAAATGTTCCAATCGTGGCAGCCAGGTTCAGGTTAGCCGCATGGAGTAGTGGGTGATGATAATATTTACACTGGTTACCATTTACTTTCTCTTGGCATTGACGTCTTCTGGAACAATTTGATGATCTGTGATCTCTACCAGCACGCTTGAAGCAACTATAACAAGCACGATTGTCTTTAACAGCTTGTAATCGTTCATTGGGATTCATAGAGGAGAACTGTCTGCATTGATCAACAAAGTGGTTAAAGCTCTTGCACACCCAACATTTAGGGTTACTTCCAGAAAGATCAGCATTGAAACTTCCAACAGGATGCCTTGACGGTATGTTTCTCAACGGTTCTGTAGCTCTCATTCTCGTTTTCATCTCTGTTGTCATCCAAGCAATTAGATTTTCCAAAGTGGCTTATTTTCCACTGCTATCCAAATGACGTGACCAGATCTTTCTGTCATTGAGGTGCAATTTCTGCTCAATTAAGGCGATCATATGATTTTGACTTCTTTGAGCGTATTGTAACTTCTCCTAAATAGTTGAACTAGGTCACAAAATCTTGTGTCTTCATCCTCACGAAGTGGCTTAAACCTTGAAATATCATGGGTAACAGTGTCCGCGACAAATCTCGGATCTCCGTATAATGCATCCAGATGCTCCCAGGCGGCATCATAATCGCTTCCAATGCCTCTGATCAGCTCCAAGGGTCTTCCAGTTAGACTCGTTCGTAACAAAGACAATGCATCTCTTTTGCTGAATCTGGAGTCCACTGCATGCCTGAAGTCAGCGCGAAATATTACGTAATCACGAACATCTCCAGCAAGGCTTTCGGTTTTTCTATCTTGAATCCACAGGGGGTTGCGTTTTTTTCAACGTTTTCGCTCTCAGGAACGGTATTACTTGCTTGGGCATTGTTAGTTTCATGAATTACTTCAGTTAACAGAGTTTCTACGACTGTTTCCGATTCTAAACTGCTTGTTTGAGCTTCACTTCCGCTGTTATCCTTCTCTACTTCCGGCTGTCCGACACTTCCACCCAACGCTTCATGCACGCTTTTGTTTTTCTCGACAATATAATCATTTTTTATTAATTATAGTTGCGTATATACGTCCTCACTCTCTGCTAGCCACTGTTTCTCAGTTTCAAAAGCCTCGTCACTCACAATACCTTGTGCATAAGCCTCATGTTTAGCCACTAAATCATCATACCCTTTCTTTACTTTCTCAAATGCTTGTGACACTTCGTTTTGAGGCCTGTTGCTGTTGATTTTAATTTTAAGTGTTTTGCTTAAACGTGTTAGCGCCGCTTTGGCCGTTCTTTGTCTCAATTTTGCTTCGCTTAAAGCTTTCTCTTCTGACATGGTTAGCTCAAGTTAATGTCCTGTTTATATCTTGTACGGACTTCTGGTTAGCTTATGAAATCGAATTGTGGTCACTCCGATCATAGGAACCCGTCAAATCGCATAATATATGATGTTTATTCGATCTAAATAAGAGTTCAATTACAAAAGATAAGACTGTGTTTACATAGCCTCCTCCGCAGGCATCTCTTTAGTTATTCAATAACAACTGTTTTTCTGATTGGGCTCCCTGTGGAGGGAGAAGGGATGAGATGCCTGCTAAAACTGAACAATGAAAAAAGCACTGCGCATACCGCTTCGCGCATAACAATTTTGGTTGTCTATGGTTGGGAAAGGCAACTTTGTCAACAAAATCATTGCAAATATTTTAAGCCGAATTTTGCGCGCGCCCCCTGTCACATCATCATGGTGGTCAATTCGCAAGATAATATATCGGTCGTTCAAGAACAGTTAAGGAGTATTCCTCCCATAAATCTCGAATGCTTTAAAGATTATCGGGTTAGCTGTTCAAGCATTGAAATGGTAGTCAAAGCATCCAGTCACTATGAAGCTGCTTTTAAAACAGCCGTCGTATAGATATAAATAAGTCAATCGACAAGACAGTCATGGTTTATCAGTCGAATGGAGACTTTTTTGAATATTCCATGACGACTGTGGCTAAAGATGGGAAAATTTATCCACATGTCACTCTCATAAGGATGCACATAACACCGCAAGAAAATGGAGAAAATATCTCTCACTCTGACATACTGACGAATACAACCAATACACAATATTCGAATTTGGACGAGTTGTCAAGTATTTGTGATTTAATTCAGTCTGCTTTGAGTAATGTCTTTGGTTTTACATCGTTTAAATCACAACAGCGGGAAACTATTTTGGCTACGCTGGCTGGGAAAAATGTCTTGGCCATCTTATCGACAGGTGGAGGGAAGAGTTTAACTTTTATGTTGCCTTCTGCCATATCAACAAAGCTAACAATAGTGATTTCTCCTATCGTGTCACTCATAGACGATCTTTTTGATAGAGCATCAATGTTCGGAGTAAAATCGTGTATGTTTCACGGTGGCATTGCAGAGGAGGATATGACAAAAGCCTAATGAATCTAAAGGACTATAAGATGGTATTTACTACTCCTGAAATGTTACTGGATCGCCTGTTAGATGTATTTTTTTCTCTCAACAAGGAACATTGTCTTGCAAGAATAGTGTTTGATGAAGCACATGCTGTATCAACATGGGGGAGAACATTCCGCCCACAGTACAAAGATGCTGCTGAAAAAATGGCTGAACTTACTGCCCCCAAACTTTTGTTAAGTGCAACAGTATCTTACCGAATTCAAGAGGATCTAAGAGCTAAATTTGGTAATAATTCTTTGACAGTCATATCCCAATCTGTACATAGAGAAAACCTTACAATTGAAGTGTTGGATAAATGCAATGGTAACAAGTTCTATGATGAACTCGGAGACTTCATTCATGATCATAATGATCAGAGTGGAATTATATATTGTGTTCTCCCAAAAGATGTGTCCAAGGTCCATGCAGAACTACGTAAAAGGGATATAAGTTGTGTTAAATATCATGGACAGTTGGATGAGGATTCCAAGCATATAAGCTTTGAACAGTGGATGAGTGGACAAAAGAAAGTAATTGTGGCAAATTCCTCATTTGGCATGGGCATTGACAAGCCAGATGTACGATACATAATCCATGTCAAGCTTCCAACATCAGTTGAAGAGTATTATCAACAATGTGGTAGAGCGGGTAGGGATGGTTTACCATCCACATGTAAATTGTTTTATAATTATGCAGATACGATGACACTGTATAAGTTATTTGGTCAACTTCATGTTGCTGAACAATGTAAAGCAGTGAACGACCTTGTTGTACTGGTTGAAAATCCCGCAGAATGTAGACACAAATTAATAATTAATTATTTTGGAGAAAACAGGGACAATTTTCGTTGTGTCACAAACTGTGATAATTGTATTAATCAAGGGTTCTATATATCTGATGGAACAAATGATGCATTAAAAGTAGTACAAACAATTGTAGAAGTGGGGAACAGCAAGAACACATGTAACATACTCAAGCTTATATTGCAAGGAAGTCGTCGAAAGGAGGTTCTCTCTAATAACTATGATTGTTTATCAAATTTTGGTTCCTTGCAGAAGAAATTTGCACCTATAAACTTACCTGATAAATTTTTACATCTTTTGATTCGTGAAGACATTTTGGGAGAAGAAATTAATTTGTTACATAATTCCTTGAAGGTAGGAATTACTCTTGGTTCAAAGGCACATAGTCTGTTAGCTTTAGATATAACATGTATAAAGTATATAAAATATTGAAAAGGTTCTTATTTATTTGAAATCAATTGATTTGTCATTACTTGTGAATCAGCCTCCTCAGCAGGCATCTCTTAAATTGTCGAGAACTTAAATAATTGAATATTTATTCAAATAACTGATGTTGTTCTCATAAAAAAACATAAGTTATTTGAATAACTATTAAATTATATAAGTTCTGTACGATTAAGAGATGCCTGCGGAGGAGGCTATTTGTGAATATATAATGAGCATTCATGTGATAAGACACACAAGACAAGCTTCACTTAGCATGTTGGTGAAACAACTAACCAATTATCCCTGATGTTACCTTGTTTTAAAGGGCACATGTAAAAATTTTTCTTTTCAAAACTACCGTAGATATTTTATTCACCCAGGTAAAGAACACTAACTATTGTAATATTATTTGTGAATGAGTGAACATGTTCGTTATCATATCACCCAATATCATGTGGGAACTTTCGGTGTAAAAAGGAAGTGAATTCATCCTTGGCTTTTTCATCCCCACTCTTTAAGATATTTAGATATCTTTCTGGAACAATATCACCCTCTTTGCAGGGGTGACCTGCCCAGGGGTACTTCTTCACATCTTTTCTTTTCTTGTTTAAAAACCATTCATCTTGTAATGCAAACTTTGCTACCTTTAGTTGATCATACATTGAACCAGGGGTACTGTGTTTCTTTGTGTTATGTATATCGAAGGCCTCTCTGCTCTTGTACATGTCTCTCGTACTTTCCAGTGTGCTTGTATTACAAGACATCATTTCTAGCATAGAGAAAGATGTTTGACCAGATGCATACTGCTTTATGGGGCGGACAAGATGACCTTCAACCCACTCATCACCAGCTAGTTGTCGTCCCTTTTTCCCATTTACATTAACACACCTGTTTTGTTGATACATTTTCCTGTAAGCCAGCGGCCACTTTGCTTTAGTGTTAACTGCCATGGTAAAACTTTCATCCCTATAGGGGGGCATATAGTTGAGAGGACATAACATCCAAACACCCTCAATGGCAACCCCATTACCATTTCTAATGGACTCTTTGTACCATCGAGTGATAGGCATCAGGTCATTGACAATTTGTGATTGATATGCAAATTGTTTATCTTCACACATTTCATATAGCCATTTAGAAATTTTTTTTTAAAGTATGTCATTGTGAGATTGGTTAGTTATTAAGTAGTCTTGTAGCTCTGTATCACTAGGGAAGAATTCTGATTCTTGGAATGATTTCATCATGGCAATAGAGATCCCATCATCATAGTCCAGTAGTGCCTTGTCATTATTATTGTAGTTTTTTTTTTAATTTTTGTTTAAACGAAGACGGGTTAACAGTGGGCCTTTTCATGACATGTTCAGCAATGTTAAATTCTTTACACGAGCATGGGTGCAAAAACTGGTTAAGATCAAACCTCAAAGTATCAATTTCATCTGTTTTTTGTTTTATTATTTCATATAGTAACGTGTTTTCAGTCGTTTTTGCAATGCTCACTGGCTATTCAGTAAATGTAAAGTCTTCATCATTAACAGAAGCTCCGTTTTCGATAAGCCATTTTGCTGTTACAGTTTGACCCATGTGCATGGCGAGAGTCAAGGGTGTCTGCCCGATGCCATCATGTTCGTTTATTAACGCTCCACAATATACTAAACACTTAGCTAATCACGTGTTACCATCCATAGCTCCTAGATGTAGTATGCTTCTTTCATATTGATCCCTTGCAGGTAACCACAAGGCCTGTTCTGCAGATATTCTCTCAAGAAGATAATTATCTCTCGAACACAGAGATGACAGCTCTTGCAAATTTTTATAAATTACAAGTGTTTTCTCATTCAGCTCCTTGTTAACCTTACTATATCCTATTCTAGATATCAATTCATTCCATGGAATATTGTTCATTCTTTTATCGTATAATATTTATCGTTATATTAGTTTTTGAGACGAAATGTTTTCCGAATGTGATTGGCAAGAACCGGAAGTTGTGAGGAATTCGTAGAGAATACGAGAACATAGTCTCTTTCTAGCCTCCTTCGCAGGCATCTCTTATAATAATCGTCGAGAACTTATATAATTTAGTTATTTTGTCAAATAACTAACGTTTTCTGTTTTCTGATTGGGTTTTTACATCAGTTATTTGACAAAATAACTAAATTACACAAGTTCGCGACAATTAAGAGATGCCTTTTTCTTTTTCTCACTTGTGAAGTCGAATTCCTCAGCAAACATGTCCAAGTTACGTCCAAGACCAAAGGTTTTGCATTGGGTTTCATGGCTAATTGGAAGAGGATACATTTTCGTCTTCTTTGTAGAAAGCTCTGGAAATTCTTCTGGAATAGGTGGCACTTCGATCTTAAATAGGTTGCGTGTATGTTCATTTATATCTTTCTCGCTTATTCGTTTGAGCTCGTCAGGTGTAGCATGCAACAATTCTTGGCTGCTTAGAGGAATAGCATTGAATGCTATATCCATTTTTCTAAGAATATTTCTCTCTTTAAAGTCTTCCCATTTTTTCAGATGCTGTTCATTATTTTCTGAAAACAATTAATTATACATTAGTCTGTAGTCTACTCAAAAATGGTATTTTGTACTTGAGTAGCCTACGGTGAAAACGCACATTCTAGAAACGTCATACTCTCTCGGGAACGTGTGTCTGCATTACAGGCTCATATACTCGAGTGATTAATGATAGAAATTATAAGTTGATCATGTTGTTTTACATGGTAAAACATACAAAACCTATAGTCTGACTTAAATGAGGTACGTTCCACAAAGTTAGACAGCAAGGGCGGTATGGCTACCTCATAAGGGCCCGGGCAATATGGGATAGCAAGTTCTGATGTTCCACCCTTTTGGATCACGACCTCAAGATCTATATACGCCTATCTTGATATCATCATATTTTATTTTTCCAACATCCATCTGTTGTGCCTTCACAGTCTCTTGTTTGTCGAAAAGATCTTCAATCCCTGAAAGTTCTGCAACCCTCCACCCCCTAACAGTGAAATCCCAAATCTTATTTTGCTTTGTTTTATCCTTTGTAAGCTTGGATAGACGCAAATGTCTCATTGAGGTCTTGTGAATTTGCATATTATCTTGATACGTAATGACTGGAACTGTTGACGGCACCTGCTTGGCTATCAATTTTTTGTAATTATCAAGTTGCCTCTTCAGTATACTACATCTACATAAGAAAAAATAGTTATATATATTAGGTATATAGTAAATACATGCAAAATATTTATGACATTCAAAAATTGTTTCAAGTCTCACTGGTTCCCATAAAATAAATCGATTTTGATGATTTTCTCCAATGAATAATCATCAATAATGTCATTCGAATTCAAAGAATGCAATGAGATAAGCATTATGGTACTCTCAAATTATGGTGCGTACTGTAGGCCTATTGAAATAAGTTATGAAAAAAATACAGGATGTACCGTTTCATACTGTCTATTGCAAACAAACATTGAGCAAGCATAAAATTTCGGAATGTTTATGTTCTGAAATGTTACTTTATCTTAATTAAAATTAATATGTCAAATATCTTGGTGGGGCCAGTTCAATAGAACATAATTCAAATATGGATACCCGTCATTCAATTACTTATTACCATCGCATGTTTTTACAAGTACTTGACTCAGCAATATCAAAATGAAAACATGGCAAATGCAAGTCAAGGACAGTTCATATATTTAATCAACGTCAATTACTCTACAGTAAGTAACAGCAAATGTGTTTTTCCATTTACTCTGTATCTAAGCTATGCATTTTGCTGCATAGAGAACTATAAACTCCACATTTTCACAGACAAACATGAAATCGCCACATAATACTCACAAAGTTGGAAATGATTCACAGAGACCAATTTGTTGTAGAACTGATATAAGTGAACTTCTTGCACCATATGATATACACAACAGACCAAATAAGACTTGGATGTCATTGTTAGCATTCTGATCCCGGACATCCATCAGAGAGGAAAGGAGGTGAATGGACGCCTTCATTTTCATATTCTCTGTCTTCTTTACATTACGAGATGCATTCGAAGAAAGCACAAGTTGCTCCAACACGTAGGACATTTTCTCTCTCAATGATTTTAATAAATTTGCAAATAGCATTGACTCCAAAGATTCCAAAATATCAACTACTTCTTTACCTTTTCTAAAATTTAGGTTGAATATATCTTTGGCAATTTTTAACTCTAACTTGATCTCGTTTCTTTCTCACAGTGTCAATATACCACCAAGAAGCTTTCCAGTGTCTAAAATATCTTTGTACAGGTTTATAACCTCTGCCTGTTTTGTCACAAGTCGATATGACACTTGTTCGTATTGGTCAAGCAAACCTTCAAGACGTCCAACTTCTTGCTCTAAAACACTATTCCGATCTGTCAGAGTTCTCACTTTTTCTTCTAGTTCCTTCACACGTGCATTAGGCATATCTGTATTGGGCATATCTGAATTGGGCATATCTAGCAACAAATCGCAACATTCGTGTTCATCAACATCTGTTAATTGAAAAATATAACAATTATTATTAACTTATTAAATGCAAACATTTTGAACAGGCTACAATTCTTCACATACAAGTGCATGTGCCTTAATCAACAGATAAAAATTAGTGAAGACATGTTACTGCATAGGAATACCTATTACTACATATAAGCACATTACTTTACAGTACCTGTAAATTGCAAACACCCTTTACATGAGTTTGCTTTTTTCTTTCTTTTTGGTGAGTTCATATACAATTCTTCATTTAACGGAGGATCAGGATGCTGGACTGATGCTAGTAGAGAAGTAGAAAAAACAATAAAAAATTAATAAGATATCAAACTAACAATTTTACCCTGACATGTACACCACCGCACTTATACATGCCAAAGACACATTTTACATTTTCATTTGATTTTTCCCCTCAATGTGCCTAGCCATCATTTACATCAGACCATTTCATACAAATTGCATTGAGCCTGCTCACATGCATGAAATGAGTTGACTATAAACTGTTGCAAATTTCAGACACTTTTCAATTAACCACATCACTGGCAATGCACCCTGCTGAGAGAAAGTGCATTTAACTGGCAGCATTATTCCAGTTTGCAATAAAATTGTATGGAGTTAGGCAGTGTAAAATACTAAACGTATGACACATCTGGATGCAATGTTACCTAATGAGTTTTAAAATAAACCTCATGCAAGACATATATAACCAATCTCGAGGATTAACTTACAGGCTAGGTCTGGAACCAGTGAAAGATCTTCATACAATCTCCTGGTAAAAAGATACATTTTGTAACACATTACGACTGAAATTAAACAACTTGATAAATTAAACCATGGTTAAACAAATATGTATTCTTACTCTTTTTGTTTTTCACGCCGCTTTAACTTCTTCTTGAACAATTTCGAAACTGCTGTTAACAGATTGGACTCATCTAATCTGTGTACAGCTGGAAAATCACTCTTTAATCTACAAATGAGATCACTCGCTAAGAGTATCTCACCAGGAGATTGCCTAACCACTTGCTGTATTGCCCCATCAAGTTCAAACATAAACTTTTGGTGGGCTGGTTTCACTATATAAATTTAAGAAAATAAACTTCTATAGTCATTGATAGTTTTGTTTTAAGCAACATTATTAGTCCTTATCTCTTTTGTCTTACAAAACAGTCTTACCTTTTCACTTTGTTCCCCCTGGAGTCACTATTGATTGTCTTACAGTACTTCCGTACCGATCAACTAGTAATTTTGCTTTGTTTGATGTTTCTTCTTCTCTACAAATGTCACTGTCGCTGTCATCATTAGGGACCTTAAGATCGAAGACGGCGACGTGAAACAAGAACGTCGTGTCCGTGGGAGAGCTGGGGAGAGGGCGCCGTGCTATGCGCGGGAAAACTTGACTTAAGAATTAAGGACGACGGCGGTTTAGTATATGTAAATAAAATAAAGCAGAAATGAAATTTAGAGAAATTCAAGAGCTTGTAACTGTACTGTACGCCGGTGAAGAAATCAGTGACGAAGAATTTATCCTTCTTTACGAAGCATATTCCTCTAAAAATCTCGACTTACCGTATAAAGAATATGGCAAGTTTCAGCTTGAAGAAATCGACGAAGATGAGTGCATCGATAAATTTCGTTTAAGAAAAAACGACATCTCCCTTCTGTTTGAAGTTTTACAGATACCAGAGGTAATCAAGTGTCCACAAGGAAGTTTATTTAGTGGTTTAGAAGGACTGTGTTTGTTGTTGAGAAGACTCGCTTATCCTTGCAGACTTAGCGACCTGATTCCAATGTTTGGTAGATCAGCTCCAGAACTTTCCATGATTAACAGTGAAATGATAAACATTGTCTTTGAATTACATGGTCATAGGCTGACAAACTGGAATAATTTTCTATTGAATCCCCCTGCACTTCAAATGTATGCAGATGCCATTGGAGATAAAGGAGCTGCGTTAAAGCATTGTTTTGGGTTTATTGATGGCACGGTTAGACCGATTTGCAGACCAGACAAAAAGCAGAGAGTAGTCTACAATGGACATAAAAGGGTCCACGCCATAAAATTTCAGTCTCTATCCATACCTAATGGATTGATAGCTAACCTGTATGGCCCAGTAGGTAAGACCTATTTCACATTATTATAGATTAATATTTTAAAAAAACATGCTGAGTGAGGGATATAATCAGGGCATGGTGATTAATTATCATATTGACAAATAGAAACAAGTAACTGGGGTAAGGGTTAGGGATCCAATCATTCAATATGGAAAATGGAAATACTGAGGGGTCTGAGACAGTGATTTGTGTGCCAGCCTGCTGGGGTAGGGCATTTGGCAAGCATTACAAAATGTTTACTCTTAACCTAATATATACATTTCATGTTTATTTCAGAGGGTAAAAGGCATGATAGTGGTATGTTGGCTGATTCTGGACTTCTTGATGACCTTGAACAACATGCCTTTTCCCCAAATGGTACTTCAATGTGTATTTATGGTGACCCTGCATATCCACTAAGAGTACACTTGCAGGCCCCTTTTAGAATGGTCAGGCCAAATCAGGATATGCAGGATTTCAATACTTCCATGAGTGCTGTCAGGGTTACTGTGGAATGGCTGTTTGGTGATATAGCTGCCAATTCATTTAAATTTGTTGATTTCAAAAAGAATTTAAAGATAGGTTTGAGTTCTGTTGGCAAAATATATATTGTTGCTGCTATTCTAAGAAATGCCATAACTTGTCTTTATGGAAATTCTACATCTAAATTTTTCAACCTTGACCCTCCAAGTCTTCAGCAATATTTTGCTTGACTGTGTACAAGGACAGTTCCATCGTGAAAACTCTTTAAACATAGCTGCAAGCACTTTCTGTGTGACCAATTGTTGTATTTCAAATGTTTAGATAATAATATTATACTGTAATACAGTAGCTGCATAAATGGATACACCAGTATCTGTACTTTGGCCTAGTGATTTTGTTTGTGCATTTTCACCTCTTTTTAAATTGCCTATATCATCCTCAGGTATTTTACATATTTGTGATATTTGAAACATTCTGAGAAGAAATGTAATAAATCTTCTCAGTAAAAACTTGTCAAATTTACATAATATCATATGGCATCAAAGCACAAAGGAATGCTTGTTGATTGTCTTTGCAACAGATAATTACATGTCTGCCTCAATTGTATTATAAAAAAACATTTTAAAATAATGATGTTAAGTGTGCCTTTTTCACCTGTTCCTGCTTTGACATCAGATCCGGTTACTCTGGCAATGAAAAACACTTCCATGAAGATTTTTCCTGGGAAGATATATCACATTTCTTCTCAGATTGTTCCACATACCACAAATATGTAAAATCCCTTAGGATGATATAGGCACTTTAAGGGCCTGTTCATATGAGTTGGGTTGGCCTGGCTAGCCGGGAGATCCCACTGTGAGATGGGTGGGATATCAGTGATGTGGGATGAAAATTTCCCATATGAACACAAATTTGCCAGGCTGGTTAACCCAGCTCATATGAACAGGCCCTTAAAAATACATATGTATAATACATTTCTTATGGGAAAATGTAAAAAATACACATACAAATAAAATACATTTTTAAATATGAATTTTTATGGTAAATAACATTTGAAATATGATGTAATTCTAAATAAAAGGTCCAGTAAAAGAACCATAAATGTCAACATAGTCATAAACTATAAAGCTTGTACTCACTCAGTCAATAAAACCCTGTAAAACATTGAATACAAACATCAACAGTTATACTTATTTTTTCACTGCATTTTCCAACAAAGTGATAAGCAATTGACTTTGCTGTTGTTGAGCTTGCATAAAATTCAACTGCATCTGCTGCATCTGCTGTTGTTGCCTCTCCATCATGGCTATGTAGTCACTGTGTTGTTTATCAGCTATGGCTTGCTTTTGCAATTCTTTTTCTTGATCTTTCTGTTTAAGTTCGAGTTCCTTTTCTTTCCATCTGTTATCTGTTTCCATCTTCTCTCTCAAATACTCAACCGCATCAGATCCTCTTGTTTTCTTGCGTTTCTGTTTCTCGCTATCCTCACCTTTTCTCTTGTTACTTTCCTTCAAAGTCTCCATTGCCATGAGTCTCATATCAGTAGCATCGCCCTTGCTCTGCTCTGCTTTTTTCTTGTTTTCTGCTGTAATATTTAGGTGTGTTTCTTCAGATTGCTCCTGTTTTGCGATTATTTCTTCTAATAAAACGTCGAGCTCGGTCATTTCTGTGGCGATTCCTGAAGCTCTCTCTTCGTCTCTATTTTTTTTCTTGAACTTTTCTGCAAGTAAACTATATCGCTCGCGGACTCCACGTTTACTGACCTTAAATTTTGGTTCAACAGTATCATTCAAATGATCAGCGATAGATTGCCAGAGCTGGCCACGTTGAGGCGTACGCTGTTTTGCCTTGAGATGGAATCCAGAATCGCAGGAATCCAGAATTTTTGTCTGTTACAAGTATCTCCCTGCATAGAACAACATCGTGGTTATCTGTCCACTCCATGACAGAACATCTCCTTAATTTTATATAAAACAACAACAAAAATCAGACTTATTTCGCTATCAAAATTCATCAGCAACCTCGTATAAAATACATTTCAAATTAATTCAGTGCTATACTTACGATTTTGACTCATTTGCTTGTGAATTTTCCATCGCGTTCTCTCGAAGACGGTAAACCTTCAGTTCTCACGTCTTCGACGACAGAAGAACGGCTGGCGTTTCTACCTAGCGCATGCGTAGTCAACAAAAACATGTCAAAATCAGTTCCGGTTGCCGTCGTCTTTGACCGCCGTCCTCGATCTTAAGGTCCCTATTGACACGAATAACACTCGAACTCGGTTGGACATTAAGTTTTCTGCTAACACAGAGTTCATCAAACGATTTCTTTAAATCTTTGATTACAGCGTCTTTATCTTCAATGTCTGTTTTATTCCTTTTCACGTCAGATAAAACCTTTTTATATTCCAGGCTGCAAATGGGAATATCTGTTCGCGTGTATCGTTCCTTTACTTCCTTATTGAACTTGGCCATTTTAAATTTCCAGGGGGGAAACTGCTGGCAAACGTTAACAATTATTCCCTAGGGTACCCCGGGTGCCACGACAAGTCCGTTGAGGTGACACGGCATGTCCATTCACTTCGGGTTTTAGCAGGCATCTCTCCCCAATTTCCTCTCCCTCCACAGGGAGCCCAATCAGAAAAACATCAGTTATATAAGCCTCGACGAAATATATACCAATTTTCTAACGACTTTTCACTTACTTCTTGGTGGGTTTAGACTACTGTACATTTTCTTCTAATAATCAACATGCCCTTTATCTATGTTGCTTTAGACTTCTATTTTTAATATGTCAATCATACCTTAACCTATTAACTAACATTAACGTTTGAATATAAATGTATGAAATATCAATACATTAAGAAAAACCAAGTTGGCGGTTTAAGAGCTGTAATTGATATAGAATGTTACAGCATGGGTAAGGCGAGCAGTTGACAATTTTAGACAACTTTTG
The DNA here is from genome assembly GCA_016169945.1 of Trachythela sp. YZ-2020. Classification (NCBI taxonomy): domain Eukaryota; kingdom Metazoa; phylum Cnidaria; class Anthozoa; order Malacalcyonacea; family Clavulariidae; genus Trachythela; species Trachythela sp. YZ-2020. The sequence continues at coordinate 646,418 of JADLSH010000168.1, read as the reverse complement.
AGCAAATATGAATGTATAACGACTAAATTGTCAGCGGGAGAGATTAAAAGAGTAGAAATTTAATGGGTAAAAATAGTCCAGTCTGATTTGAGAGAAAAAGATAATTTTAAGCAATTAGTTCGGAAATTAGGATTAGTTGAAGAAGACAGGGTTTTAAGATGTTCTGGAACAGAATGGATCTGGAATTAGATTGTCCAGAAAACGATTTTGTTGCAAAAAGGGCATAGGTTTACTTGTTTGATCATAGAAGCATGTCACCGAAGGGTACACCACTGTACTGTGGTGTTAGATCGACTTTAGCAGAGTTGAGAGCAACGTTTTGGATGCCAAAGGGCAGACAGATGGTCAAAAAAGTTTTGAGTGATTGTGTTACATATAAGAAACTGATAGGCAAGTCGTATAAGGAGCCAGCAACTGCAGCACTACCAGAGTTTCGAGTAAGAAGAGCGCCTCCATTTTCCAGAGTAGGAATAGATTTCGCAGGACCTCTTTATGCTAAGGATGCACCTGGTGGGATGAAAAAGGTATATATTGCATTGTTTTCGTGCTGCGTCACCAGAGCAGTCCACTTAGAATTAGTAGATGAAATTACAGCAGAAGCATTTAAGCATTGCTTGAGGAAATTTACAGCGCGACGGGGAATGCCAACGTTAATAGTCTAGATATCGAAAGCGAAAAGCTTAGTCTAGTCACTGCTATAAAGTTATTACAAGAAGACAACAATTTAGCAATAATAAATAAAAGAGATTCGGCTTGCAGTTCATGGCAAACTTCAAGGTCTAAAGCACAAAGTAATGCACATAATATTTCCTCTAATGATGGGCATAATATAACCGTACGCATGACTGATCAGAATAATCAAGCACCAGAGGCAGAGACAAAAACATCAAATACGTTTGATACCTTGTCTGTGGAAAGTTGTTCTGATAATGAAAGCGACACAAATGTAGATGATAGTACTTTGAAGCTCAACACTGTATTGCCATCGGAATCTAGACTAAATAGCCCAAACGTCGACTCGAGGAAGTATGATAGTGCACAAAAGAAAAATCAATCGACCCAATCTTATGTTCAAAGCAAAAAGTCTAATTCAAAGTCCAATGATAGTAATCGTAGTTATCGTACTGCGAATTCGAAGAGAGCCGCTACATCTCAAAAGGGCACTACAAATCAACCTAGTAAGCTTGTATTTATAGCTGGAGATTCAATAGTCCAACATGTCCACGGCTGGGAGTTATCTGATGCTGAACGGCGAGTAGCGGTAAAATCATTTTCAGGAAGCAAAATCGAAGATATGCGTGACTTCCTTAAACCACTTATCCGCAAAAAACCTGACGAGGTGATACTACACATAGGCACCAACGATGTAAAAGATAATTCGAAGACAGCAGAAGTGGTTGCAGCTGGTATCCTGAATCTGGGTACTCAGGTTAAAGAATCTTTGCCACGTACCAAAGTAAGCTTCTCAAGTATAACTGTCAGGAAAGACAGACTTTCTATTCAAAATAAAATAGAACATGTTAATGCTATACTTAAACGCATGTGCATTAAAAAAAATTGGACCTATATAGATAATAGCAACATTGACTATACCTGTTTAAATAGGCGTGGTTTACACCTAAATAAAAACGGAAGCTGAATTATTAGTAAGAATTATAGCAATCACTTACGTTTAAATTGATATAATGTACAGCCAGGTGGAAACAGGCATACACCGATTAACCCATATTTACCTAATGTAAAGGGTTTTAAAATGGGTATGCTTAATATAGCTAGTTTACCAAAACATATAGAAGAAATTAGAATAATATTAGCTGAAAAAGGTCTCGATATTCTCGCACTAAATGAGACAAGACTAGATAATAATATTACCAATCAGGATATGTTTATTCACAATTATGATTTAATTAGGGCCGATCGCTCTAGAACAGGGGGAGGCGTCTGTTTATATATAAGAAATACCATTAATTATTTCGAACGAAAAGATCTGACTAGAGATAATCTTGAAGCAGTTTGTATTGAGGTTAACAAACCCTCTTCTGCATCGTTTATTGTTGGTACCATTTATAGACCTCCAGGTGCTTCTGTCGATTCTTTTGCCAATATCGAGCAACTAGTTAAACTTATAGATGATGAGAATAAGGAATTTTACATGCTTGGTGATTTAAATGCCAATATGCTTGACGTTTCAAATAATGCCACAAAAAATTTAAATTCAATCATTGAACTATATCAGTTAACACAAACAATAAGCTCACCCACTCGCGTGACCATGACTTCATCTACCCTGTTGGATGTTTGTCTCACCCCAACTCCAGATAAGTTAGTCTTATCTAAAGTGGTGCAGATTGGTATTAGCGATCACTATATGATTTTAGTTGTTCGTAAAATTAATATTCGTTCTAAACAAAACAACCGCCACAAGAAAGTCGAAATTGAAACTTTAAGTATTTTAATGCTGAGAATTTCCTAATGGATTTGAGAAATCAGGAATGGGAATTGGTGGACAATAATTTCTGCGTTGACAGGATGTGGGAAACATGGAAAATTATTTTCTTGTCAGTTCTAGATAAGCATGCACCAATCAGAGAAAAGAGAGTCAAAAATATACCAAATATTCCTTGGCTGACTAATGCAATTAAAAAACTAATACGTGAACGGGATCGTCTCAAACTCCTTGCCGTTAAATACAATTCAGAAAATTACTGGACTGCATATAAAACCTCTAGAAACCATATTACTAGTACACTGCGAGAAGCAAAACAGCATATTATAAAGCACAATTTGAAAGTGTTGAACATGACCCTAAAAAAGCTTGGAAAACCGTTAATAAAATCCTTAACCGGAAACAAGAATGTCGCGAAATAAATTGTATCCATACTCAGAATGGTCAAATTTCTTGTCCAAATGAATTAGCGGAGCGCTTTAACAATTACTTTACTGAGATTGGTCCAAAAATTGCCACAACCATTGGTAATACTGATAGAAATTTCACGGATTACATAACAAAAGCAACAAGTAGTTTTAAGTTTCAAACAGTGTCTGAAACTAAAGTATACAAACTTCTTTCCTCTTTAAATCCTTTTAAATCTACTGGAATTGATAAAATTCCTGCTAAAATTATTCGTATTGCTGCGCCAATAATTGCAAATTCACTGACAAGCATTTTTAATACGGCAATCTATAGTGAAACTGTTCCTTCAGAGTGGAAACTAGCGAGAGTTATCCCTTTACACAAAAATGGCCCTCGAAACATGTTGAATAACTATCGCCCAATTTCCATTCTGCCTATAGTAAGTAAAGTTTTTGAAAAGTTCTATATAGCCAACTATATGATTATTTTGCTGTTAATAATTTGTTGTCTCAAAATCAATTTGGTTTTAGGCAGTTCCATTCTACAGCTTCTGCCCTTTTGGACAGTACTAACGAATGGTTCATTAATATGGACCGTGGTCAATTCAATATTGCAGTATTTCTTGACTTGCAGAAAGCATTTGATACTATAAATCATAATATATTGATTAAGAAACTTGACCTTTATGGTCTACAAAACCTGCCCTAAATCTTTTAGGATCATACTTAGAAAACAGATTTCAAATGTGTACTGTGAACGGCGTATTGTCTAGAAAAATCTAGTTACTTGTGGATCCCCAAGGTTCAATTCTTGGGCCACTCCTGTTTCTAATTTATATAAACGATCTGCCTACAAGTCTTGAACACTCGTCATCAAGAATGTTTGCCGACGATACAACGTTAACTGTATCTGGTAAATCTCTTCATGATGTAGAAGTTGCCATCAATCACGATCTTTCAAACGTTAATCAGTGGCTCTGTGCAAATAAACTATCTTTAAATCTCGTTAAAACTGAGTACATACTAATTGGATCACGGCATAATATTAATAATATATTGGCTACCCCAAAGGTATTTGTTGGTGACATACCAATTAAAAGGGTAAGAGAAACAAAGGCACTTGGAGTCTATATTGATGAATTTCTATCATGGGAAAAGCATATTGATAAAATTGCCAAAAAGTTTCATCCGAATTGGGGCAATCAGAAAGTTAAAATCATGTGTAGACCGTAATACATTAATTTGTGCCTATAATGCACTTGTTTTGCCTCACCTTGATTATTGTTGCGAAGTTTGGGATACCATTGGTACCACACTTTCTGATCGTCTCCAGAAATTACAAAATAGGGCTGCTAGAGCTATCATGGGTCGTAAAATGAACATGGTCAATCTGAACTTGCTCTAAATGAATTAAACTGGAAGCCTCTGAGCGAACGCAGAACCCAGTTTGTGGCAAGTCTTATGTATAAAATTACTCATGATCTAGCGCCCTTACGACTTACTGATATTTTTCAAAAGACGTCTTCCTCCCAGTATTATAATTTGCGGGCTCTTCCACTAAACTCCATTTGCCCAAGCCTAAGACTGAATATCTTAAAAAGTCTTAGCTATAGAGGCTAAATTGTGGAATAGTCTCCCAAATGAATTAAGAGGAAAAGAATCACTAGCTATATTCAATAAAAACGTATGACACCTGGCTACTAATTAGAGTTTTTAAACCCATATTTACCTTGACTATTTAATCTATTAATATTTACTATTATGTATGTATGTATGTACTGTATGTACTATTATCTATCTAATTATGTATGTAATTGTAATAACTGCATGTAAGTAATTGTATTTGTATGTTTAACTTTTCTAAATTTTTAATGTAAATTTAATGCTACGCCCCCCTTGGAAATCAGCTTTCGCTGTTGGGGTTAGCGTAGTAAAATAAAGTTTTACCTACCTAAAAATAGTCTCAGATAATGCAAAAACCTTCCAAGCAACAGAAAGGGATTTGAATAAGCTATTTGATCATCCAGAAATAAAGTCGTATTTTAATAATATGAGGGATAGAATGGAAGTTTAATTTGGAAAGAGCACCATGGTGGGGTGGCTTTTTTGAGAGAATTGTAGGATGTGTAAAGCAGTGTTTAAGGAAGACATTAGGAAAAGCTAGATTGACACAGGATGAGTTAGCAACAGTATTAGTAGAAGTAGAGTGTACGCTTAACTAAAGACCATTGACGTACGAGTATGATGAGGTTGGAGAAGAAGTGTTAACTCCATCTCACTTGATTGTCGGTAGGAGAATACATTCATTACCTGATGTAGTAGACAAGCCAGAGTAGGCTATAGGAGAACACGAGTGTACGGCTAGATTTAGGTATCTTAGCAATAGGTTAGAGCACTTTTGGAACAGGTGGAGGAAAGAGTATTTGGTTGGCCTTAGAGAGTTTCACAAAAATAGAGGTAATGAATCAGCTACTGCTCCAAAGGTAGGTGATGTTGTGATAGTTGAGGACGAAGGTAGAAAGAGATGTGAATGGAAGTTGGGCGTTGTTGTTAAATTAGTTAAAGGAAGAGATCATGTAGTTAGAGGAGCGAAGGTAAAAATGGTTTCTAGTGGACGACCTGTGTGCCTATCCAGACCAGTTCAAAAGTTGTACCCCTTAGAGATCAAAAGTCAGAGGGAAGGGGGGTGGGTAGGTGCTGCGCCGGAAAAAAGTAAATGCGCAGAAACCAACAAATCAAAGATAAGTACTCCTCCGAGGAACGCAGCGTTAGATTCGAAATTCATATCTAAGTTGATGCTTGACTCTTAGCGAGCAGGGGGAGTGTGTTGCGGAAGTTTTAGATTAAATGCGATGTGGGCGCTGCAACCACATGAGTAAGGAATATTTGCATATATTGCGGGTAAACAGGATATGATGATATAGATACAGCACGTTCAGAAACCACACTGATGGGACGAAAACGAAGACACACCTTAACCCTAGAACGCCGGCGGTATCATATATGATACCACATTAATAAATATGTGAAAAGTTAATAAATTATTCATAAAAATGTTCTAAAACTTCATGTTAGATTACTGAAGCGCATGTAATAACGTTTTTGATACCAAAAGTCGCTGATCACAAATACTCAGGGCGAAAATACAAAATCCAACATGGCTTCCAACATGTGTTGACTTTTGCAAAATTTCGCCATATTAGAAAGCCAAATTTTGACGAAACCGGTAAGTAATGTTTTCTTTTCGATTGGTTCACCTAAACTATGGTTCTAAGTTTTGTCTTATGGTAATTTATGTTTATACTATGAGAAAATATTCTGATATTTGCTTTTAAAAAGCATGGTATCAGATATGATACCACAAGCGTTTAGGGTCATAAACATGTGGTCATGAGCCATTCACTTGTCTTATGCTTCTCGAATTTCTAAGTTTTATTTTGGCTTATTTTAATTAGTCTTTGCTGTCTTTCTCTCTGAGTCTTTCTCAATATACAACACTAAGCAATCCAGGCAAAACCTGAAACATAGCTAACACACAACTAATAATAATTTATGTAATTTTATAATCTATAGAATATTTAGAAATGCCATTGCCAAAGGACCGGCCTTATAGTGTATCAAATGTGCTAGAGTTACTAGATTGTAGCGATAGTGAGTTTGAAGGGGTTGAATCTAACCGATCAGATGATGAGTTCAGTGCATACCGCTCTGACCATGGGGAGGTTGACAGCGACATTGAAGATCAAGCAACAGAACACCACACTTCTGACGAGGAAAGTGAATGGGATTCAGAGGATGATGTTCCCTTATTGAACATGTCTAAGCTTACACCAACTGCTGACTACACCTGGCGCAACATAAATTTCGAACCCCCAGAGAATATAGAGTTTTGTGGCGACACAAAGCTTCCTGACCTTCCAACAACCAATGGTGAAGTCACACCATACAGTCTCTTCAAAATGTTTGTGACCGATGAAATGCTGGATTCTCTCGTTGACGAAACAAACCAGTACAGTGTGGAAAAAAACGGACAGTCGATCAAAACCACCCGCCAGGAATGTGAACAGATAATAGGCATTATCTTTCACATGGGAATTGTCCAAATGCCCAATCTACGCGCGTACTGGGAAAACGAGCTACGCTACGAGCCTGTTGCCAGTGTCTTATCTCGGGATCGTTTCCTAAAATTGGTAACCTTGCTCCATTTTGTGGATAACAACGCCATCACCGACGACGAAAAGAAAGATAAATTGTGGAAACTTCGTCCCTGGATGTCTTCCATGCGGGATAACTGCCTAAAGATTCCACCCAAGGAGTGTCAATCTATCGACGAAATAATTGTTCCATTCAAGGGTAGGTCTGGCCTCAAAGTTTATATGCCCAAAAAACCACACATATGGGGGTTTAAATTTGGGGTCGTTCAGACTCGGATGGATTTATGTACGATTTTGATGTTTATCAACCTGTTGCTGATGACCAAGTCTCGGAGCTGGGGCGTTCCGCGGGTGTTGTAGAGAGAATGACCAATTCCTTGCCCAACGGCAAAAATTTCAAAGCTTTCGCCGACAACTATTTTTCCACCGTTGCTCTCGCTGAAAAGCTAAAGAAGCGAGATATATATTACATTGGAACAGTGAAGTTGAACCGTGTAGCTGGAAATAAATTACCCGACAACAAGGTGATGAACAAGACCGCTCGAGGACATTTTGTTTCCAAAGTTGAACGAAACACCAATGTCATTTGTGTTCGCTGGAATGACACCAAGGTTGTCAGTCTCGTTTCATCCTATGTTGGGATAGAACCTGTGACAGAGGCAAAGCGATGGGATAAGAAGGCAAAGGAGCATGTCCAAATCCAGCGGCCCAAGATCATGGAAGAGTACAACAAGTTTATGGGAGGCATTGACCTGATAAACATGTACAAGTATCACATCAAATCTCGTAGGTGGTACATGTACATATTTTTTCATTCACTTACCCTTGCTCTTGTGAATGCCTGGTTTCTGTACAGGAGATACCATCAGGAGCAAAAGACCAACAAGAAGGAAGTGCTCCCTCTCAGAAGATTTCAAGCTGCCTGTGCGAATGCTCTAACTTCCGCTGGCAAGGGAAAGAAGCGTGGTCGTCCATCATTGGAGGAGCAGGAAATACTGCGATCAAACAAGACCCAGAAGAAGAGATATGCAGAAGTACCTCATGATGTGAAGAAAGACGAGTTCAACCACTTCCCCATGTACGACCCAGCACGACAACGGTGTAAGCTCTGCCCGAGAACCAGTGCCGCCTTCACACACATAAAGTGCCTGAAATGCAATACTCATCTTTGTTTTAATAAGGACAGAAACTGTTTCTTTGCCTTTCACAAATAAACTGCAATGAACTAACAAACACTGGTCTTGATATGTAAGTAGTACTTTGTAATTTCTAGTTAGGATTATGTAATATAATAGTTAATAATTATTATTATTAATATTTAATAATAATTATTATCTGTTAGTTCAGGATATAAAGCTCTTGTAAATAATATATATTAAGGAATTTCATGTTTAGCATAACCACATAGATTTTTTTCAAATTATATTGCATATTATCTCTACCAAATACTATGAAAAATTTACCCACAAAAGCCTGTGGTATCATATTTGATACCAACCTCAGAATCTATCGTCGGGCACTTAGACCAAAATTTTTTTGGGGATCATGATTCTTCTTTGTATTTTTCATGCATGTTTTTCGTAGGTCAGGTCTTCTAGGGTTAACGTAAATAGGGAAGGAACTTTCTGTGGTTAAAACATGACGTGCGAACTAAAATATTTAGTTCCTAGTTTTATAGTATAAATACAAGTGAAAAAAGAGTGTATTTAGATTGGTACTTAGATTGGTCATAGAATGTTAGAGTGTTAGTATGTATTTAAGATCGTGTTAAGATTGGTTAAGAGTGCGCTAAGATTGAGATCGTATGGTAATGTATTTAGAATTAAATAGTTTGAATTGATTGTAAAAGATTGTTTTGTGAATAACAACTGCAGGTTGTGGAACCAAGTAATAAGCCTGCAAGCAAATGGTGACCTAGGAAAGACATGCATGAAAAATACCAAACTTGGTAAAATGACAGCAAATAGTCTCAGAATCAAGTTCCAAAAAATTTTGGTCTAAGCTGTCGAGCGTAGATTTTGAGGTAGGTATCAAATATGATACCACAGGCTTTCGTGGGTAATTTTTCATAGTACTTGGTAAAGATAATATGCAATATAATTTGTAATAAAATACTCATAATATCTATAGTTCTGCTGAACATGAAATTCCCCAGATTTATGTTATTTACATCAACTGTATATCATAATGTTACTAATAATAATAATAATTATTAAATATTAATAATAATAATAATTATTATTAAATATTAATAATTAATAACTATTATAATATATCAACCACACTAAAACATTGCCTACTAGAAATTACAATCTACAGCATGTGAACTATAATATATAGAATAGAGCGGTTCTAGTTCATTATATACAGTTTATTTATGAAATGTCACAAAGCAGTTTCTGTTCTTATTCAAACAAAGGTGTGCATTGCATTTCAGGCACTTGATATGTGTGAAAGCTGCACTGCTTCTTGGACAAAGCTTACACCGTTGACGTGCAGTGTCATACATGGGGAAGTGGTTGAACTCATCTTTCTCTACATCATCAGGTAATTCCGTATATCTCTTCTTCTGCGATTGGTGCGATTCCAAGATTTCTCGCTCCTCCAATGATGGACGGCCCGCTTACACTTCTTTCCCTTGCCAGCAGAAGAGCATATGCACAGGCAGCTTGAAATCTCAACTTCCTTCTTATTTGTATTTTGACCTTTATGGTATCTTCTATAGAGGAACCAGGCATTCACAAGGGCAAGTGTAAGGGAATGGAAAAATATGTACTTGTACAAGTTTGTGCACATGTTTAGGAGGTCAATGTCCCCCATAAACTTTTTGTACTTTTCAACAATCTTTGGCCTCTGGATTTGCACATGCTTCTTTGCCTTCTTGTCCCACCGCTTTGCCTCTGTCACAGGTTTCCGTACAAACATAAGAGACAAGACTGACTACCTTGTTGTCATTCCAGCGAACACAAATGATGTTGGTGTTTCGCTCAACCTGCGAGACAAAATGTCCTAGAGTAGTCTTCTTCATCACTTTGTTGTCTGGTAATTTGTTTCCAGCCACGCGATTCATCTTTACTGTTCGAATATAATACACCTTCCGCTTGTTCAGCTTTTCAGCAAGAGCAACAGAAGAAATATAGTTTCTGGCAAAGGCTTTGAAATTTTTACCATCTGGCAAGGAATTGGTCATTTTCTCAACAACATCAGCAGATCATCCTAGCTCTGAGACTTGGTCATCAGGTACAGGTTGATACACATCAAAATCATACATGAATCCATATGAGTCTGAACGACCCCAAAGTTTAAACCCCCATTTGTGTGGCTTTTTGGGCATATAAACTTGGCCAGACCTACCCTTGAATGGAACTATAATCTCATCAATAGATTGAAATTCCTTGGGTGGAATCTTGAGGAAATTATCCCGCATAGACATCATCCAGGGACGATGTTTCCAGAGCTTGTCTTTCTTTTCTTCATTGATGATGGCGTTGTTGTCCACAAAATGCAGCAAAGTCACTAATTTCAGAAAACGATCACGAGATAACACACTGGACACAGGCTTGTAACCTAACTCGTTTTCCCAATTCGAGCGCAGATTAGGCATTTGGACAAGTCCCATGTAAAAGATTATACCCATTAACTGTTCACATTCCTGACGAGAGGTTTTCACAGACTGTCCATGTTTTTCCACACTGTACCAGTTTGTTTCATCAACTACGGATCTAGCATTTCATCTGTTATGAACATCTTGAACAAACTGTATTGTGTGATTTCACCATTGACTGTGGGAAGGTCAGGAAGTTTTGTGTCACCACAAAACTCTGTAGTCTCTGGGGGTACAAAATTGATATTGCGCCATGTGTAGTTGGTAGTTGGTGTCAGCTTTGAGATACTTGATAATGGAACATCATCATCTGAATCCCATTCACTTTCATGATTAGAATTGTTGTGAGCTGTTGGGCTGCTGATGATTGCTCGGGGAAATATGGACTGAATTCACCATCTGATTGATCACTTTCAAACCCTTCGAACTCGCTATCGCTAGCCTCTAGTATAGCACATTTGCTATACTATGATCTTTTGGCAAAGACATTTTTATGTATTTTTTAGAAAAATTACAGAAATGAAAATTTGTTGTATTTAAGAACTGTTTCAGACTTAGAATCTACTTTATTCCTGGCAATATCTCTAAATTTATACTCTAGCTGAATAGGGCATTTACTATGACTCAACATGGGTGATACGGAAAGGGAGTGTTTACCGCAATATGCTAAGTCATCGACCCACATGCAAATAATGCTAATTCGCTAAATTAATGCTTACAAAACACTATGTCTACAAACAGGTTAGTTGAGATGCAGAAGTGGCTGAAGACCACATGTTTATGACCCTTAACGCCTGTGGTATCATATCTGATACCATGCTTTTAAAAACAATCCTGAGAGGGCTTTGGCACGTTATAAAACATAAATTGCACATAAGATAAAACTTTATTTTAGGTAAACCAATCGACAAGAAAACATATTACTCACCGGTTTCATTAAAATCTGGCTTTCTATTATGGCGAAATTTTACAACTGACAGCATATGTCAGAAGTCATATTTGATTTTGTATTTTCGCCCAGAGTATTTGATGGTCAGCGGTTTTTGGCATGATACTAAATGATACTAAAAGTGCTTGAATAATATAACATGACGTTTTGGAAGATGTTTATGAAATATTTATTAACTGTTCACACATTTATTAATGTGGTATCATATATGATACCACCACAGAATAGGAAATGACCAGAAAGGCCACTCAGCAGTGCAATGTGACACCCTATTTTTATGCAGTTATTTGGCCAGAATATCAAATCAAATCAAATTTATTTGCCAATATAACACAATTACAAATAACACATAGAAAAAAATAGAAAATAAATAAATAAAATTACATAACAATATAAGGAAATAAGGGCAAGGTAGCCCAAAATGAAACCAAAAGGCTTATTATACATTGGGCTCCTTTGTCAAACAATTAGACCTGATAGATCAGTGGTCAGTCACACTGCATGTATATAAATCAAAATACAGAATTAAATACAAGAAAAAAAAATGAAGTAGTACTAGGTGCATTTTGTATGTCATCTCTTAACGAATTAAAAAACTTAGGAGCTTGATAAGAGACTTTCTAATATTAGTCCTACAGAACGATAATTGATACAGATTAGTCGACCGAGTGAAATAACTATGAATTTGGTTCATAGGTAAAAAGAAATGTCAAAACTTCTAGGGAGTAAGCCGTTGTGATATTGATACATGAATTTTCCAAGATATCCAGTTCAGCATGTTTATTGGTCAGAAAATGCAATTGACTGGCTAGAATAATGGTAATGCGACATGCGCAGCATCAAGTGTTCGGCCTCAAGTGGCCCTTCTAGTCATTTCCTATTCTATGATACCACCGGCACTCTAGGATATGAAATATACAGTGTACAGTGACATTTGGACAGTTACTAGAAACATGATGTTGACAGAAGCAATTGTGATTGGTAACTGAAACCATTTGTTATGTTTATGTATTGGAGAAGCTTGATCAACCATCAACTATTGATCAATCAACTAGCAGCGAGATGTTAGAAACGGAAGTAGATGTGACTAGTGCGATTGAGAGTGAAGATGAATCAATGGATGAAAATGATGATGGTATGTATGACCCGCAGTATGAGATGGAAGCCGACCATGACAATTCTGAATCTGAGCGCGCTGAGTCTGATGAAGAATCAGAGGAAGCTCATTTGATTATTAAATAACTGAATGTGGTCACTACAGAAAGGCACAGACTTATCCTACAAAGGAAATCTCAGCTGTCCAGATGGAGAAGGATTCTCATAAAAGTACAATTTTTTGGGACAAAAGGGGGGAGGGCTGATGTGGTTCAATCATTATGTAGAATTGATATGCTATTTATATACTTGTCATAGGTTACTGACAATGGATGATGAAAACCTAAGAACCATACCAAAGCACATTGTCACAGCTGCTGTTGTTTCGTTTCTGTCATTTGTACAAAGCTGACAATTCTCTAGTGGAAACCAGAGAAGTTGGCTCAAAAGCTGTGGTCACAACCATATGTAGCAACCCAAAGTGCCGACAGAAGACAACAATGTGGCATAGTCAACTTATGATGCCTGGAACCAAAATTTCTGCTGGGAATTTCCTCATATGTATGGCTACTCTACTCGGTAGTCGTTCCTTTTAAAAGGTTGGACAGATGTTTCTGCACATGGGCCTCAGTTGTCTATCTTTGAGTGCAAACTTCGGTTATCAAAGTAAATGCTGTGCAAATATTTAGCAAACAATATACACTAAATTTAGACAGTGAAATTGAATTACATTTCATGCTAATTCAACAGGTGTAGTTACAAGTCAGTCCAAGAATCCTCAAAAACAAGATTTCCTAACTCATAAGAGCATTTCAAGATAAATCACTAGTGCCATTTAGGATTAATAGGTTTAGGTTACAGTACTTTGTCCAGTAAACTGCCCATGGTAACGGCAAACTCTTGCTATCTTTTTTTATCCATGAAATTCCGATATTGAAAATGAGAGATTTTCTAGCGTGTTTTATTATTGAAATATCGTTTTCAGGTATAGTAGCCAAATTTGAAGCCCAATGGGTAGAAATCGACAATGTTAAACGAAATAAAACTGTCTGTCCTTATCTTTTATATCACCAAACCACTGAATAATTTGTTTTGTATTCCTCCATTGATTTAAATCCAGTTTTGGTCTCAAACTAGAATTAATTTTGTCCAGGATTCCTTATTTTTCCGGATTCACTTTTAGTGGGATTAATTAATCGGCATTTTGGATTGTTTTCGAATTTTTCTTTGTGATCTTTTAAAAAGATATATTTTTTAATTTTTTCAATTATGTTGCTGATTCCTAAAATGTTCAAAATGTTTTTTAGTTCCGAATCAATTTCATCTATAGTGTCCTCTGATCCATGCTTATATGTTTTTGTGATGATGTAATGTAAGAGCTTTTTCACCTTTTTGTATGTGTCGATCGAGGTTTCATAAATATTCCTAGTTTTGTCTGCAAAAATGGAAATGTTGAGAGACGATTTGATTTTCTTTAGATCGTTAGTCAAAGATTTCTGAAATTGGTTCCTATATGGCTGCAATTGTACATTTTTGATTAGTTTTATAAGGTCATCTTCGAAAGGTTTCATTTCCGGTTTCAGGTGTTTTGTTGGATGCAAGGCCGAAATGGTTGTTTTGGTTTTCACTTTTTTTGTTTTTAAGAAAGAAATTAGCTTTCCATTTTGTCAATCAAAATTTTCAAATAAGCGTCCTGTGATGGTATAGGGATATTCTTTAGTGCATAGTCAAATCGAAATTACTGCATTTTGAAGTTAAATAGAAATGAATAACATAAACAAGAGTGCACAACCGATATACGGGCGCAAATATACGTATCGATATACGCAAATATACGAAAAGCAAAGAGTGCTTGACAACATATAGTTAGAGCAAATTATAGATTTTCCCTTACCTCAAAACTGGTCCGCCACAGGCTGTTTCATCTGTAAAAGAATCATCGGGCAGTGACACATATGCTTCCTGCTGGGACGTGGGGGTGTAAGTGGGAGACAATGTGTGTATTCATGGCTTTGTGTTTGCGTTGTTTACGCAAAATTTGTTGCGATGACCAGTTTTAAGGTAAGCGGAAAAGCACTCTTTGCATTTCGTAGACCTAAACCTACACAGCCTTGCGTCCAACAAAACACCTCCTTCTATTCCGGAAATGAAACCTTTCGAAGACGACCTTATAAAACTAATCGAAAATTTACAATTGCTGCCATATGGGAACCAATTTCAGAAATCTTTGACTAACAATCTAAAGAAAATCAATTCGTCTCCCAACATTTTCATTTTTGCAGACAAAACTAGGAATATTTATCAAACCTCGCTCGACACATACAACATGACAACATCACAAAAACATATAAGCATGGATCCCCGAGGACACTATAGATGAAATTGACTCAGGACTAAAAAAAATTTCGAACAATTTAGGAATCGGCAACAGAATTGAAAAAATGAAGAAACGCGAAGCATTTCTATCTTTAAAAGATCACAAAGAAAATTTCGAAAACAATCCAAAATGCCAATTAACTACTACACATAAATATATATATGTCTGCAAACATGCATGTTTTGCAGTTCAACAGCTTGTCAGTGCAGCTTGTAACACAGTCTAGGTATGAGGGACTTCGTATTTATACACCATACTCTTGCTCTCACCAAGCACATGTGGTACAATACTCAGATACATGCGCATCCAGACATGCACAAAGTGTCTTGGGGCCAGAGTGCCCATACAACCACAAGGGAAGTGAGCTTTGCATTATAGCTTATAGCCACTAATTAACCTCGTACAGTTCTTAAATCTGCAGACGTGCATATATATATATATATTTGACTATATATGCTCCTTCACTTTGTGTTGTTGAGCACTCTGTGAGGTTAATTGGTGGCTATAAGCTATAATGCAAAAGCTCACTTCCCTTGTGGTCGTTTAAGCACTCTGGCCCCAAGACACTTCACGCATGTCTGGATGCGCATGTGTCTGAGTATTGTACCACATGCGCTTGGTGAGGGCAAGAGTATGGTGTATAAATACGAAGTCACTCGCATCTAGACTGCGTTACAAGCTGCACTGACGAGCCGTTGAACGGCTAAACATGCATGTCTGCAGATTTGAGTATATATATATATATATATATATATATATATATATATATACCCAATTCAAAAAAGGTTGTCCTTAAAAATCTTAAACCTTACTGCGATAACCGTTGAATCGCGACCTCGGTGTCAAAATATTCGACAACGTTCAATTGGACTTTGGATTTTCTGTTCCGTCAATCAAATTAAAATGGGGTGGAGCTTTTGGAAAGTAGTGCGAATTGCGATTGCGAAACAGCCTTGTAAATAAACAAAATGACTCGAGCGATTGCGTACATAATCATCGATACACAAGCAGAGAGTCTCGTAAGTCCAACGGTGAGGCAGTATAAATGGCGTTTGTCCAAATACAGACAAACCTCTCTCTGAAAAGTAGAAAGTGACACAACAAACTTTATTCTGTATCCAGTATGTCGTAAGTTTCCACACCACATGCACAAAAACATTATATGACAGTAAGAACGTAGTATAGTAACATACCGTGTCATTGCCATAGGTTTCCACGATTTGTGTCTCTTGCAAATCTGGCAACTGTATGTCGATAACGTTTTCACTTTCTGAATCCTCCATTTTGAGTGTACTAGCGAGCAACGTGGCTTCGAGCTCCACCCCATTTTAATTTGATTGACGGAACAGAAAATCCAAAGTCCAATTGAACGTTGTCCGAATATTTTGACACCGAGGTCGCGATTCAACGGTTATCGCAGTAAACATTGAGCGCGCAAGGGATGATGGATAACTTCCTATTTAGAGTCTTTAACTCTGGAAATGTGCTTTGTAACAATGCAACCCGCATATAATAAACACTTACAATGTAGGGATATTTGGTTTACTAAGCTAATGTCCAATCTAAGTCTCCAAATAAGTATACCTGTCATACCTTGCCACGCTTAATGTTTAAGGTTTAAGATGTTTTGAAGGACAACCTTTTTTTAATTGGTTGTATGTAGTAAGACAAAAAGACAAACTTCAGTTACTTCATTGAACTTTATTAAATCATGACAAATTAGGCTTGTCACACGAAACAATTCTCGTGATTTAATAAAGTTCAAATGAAGGAAGTAACTCAACGTTGTCTTTCTATTCCGCTCTAATTTGGTATTGAGCACTCTACTCGTATGTTTTCGATAATCACCTGATGACGGTGGCAAGCTATATACCTGCTGTGGTATTTTGTATTTCCTATTACAGAGAAATCAGGCAGGAATGGAGTTCCTATCATTTAAGTCCTGTATGGATTATTTCAGAAAGCAAGGGTTGACCATAACCACATTTATCTCAGATAGTACAATTCCATTTTGATATGCATTTGTATCGACTTTCATGATTACATGTAGTAGGAGGTACTGAACTACATGGTCAGTTGCCAAGATGCAACTCATTATATATTTGTATTTAGTATTTATATGATTCAATGTCTGCCCTGCCTAGCCAGGCTATTGCCTAGTCAGGATGGGAAATTCCTACAAAAACTTTCTATCCTGGCTAGGCAGGGTGAATTTGCATTCTGAGCATGTGCAAAACTTTTAGCCTTCTTCCAAGTGATGTAGCTGGATAATTTTTGTGACAAGTTCATGATCAATATTTTCAGAAATACGGAAGGTGCTTTCGAAAATAGCTAAGGAAAAAGACTGAATCATTGAACGAATGGATCAAACCATGTGAGAATCACCTGCACTGGAGTGCAATATCAACATTTAGTGGCAATGGACTGGTGATATGGGCCAAATTCAAGTCATACTTGGGACACATTGTCAATACACATTCTGATCACGGTGATCCACTGTTCAATAAGTGTGGCCATGGCAGTGAGATTCCAGCTAGAACGTGGCTCACAAAAGGTATATACAAATTATGGTTACTGTACAGGTATCAGTTCAGTATTATTTGCATAGGTGAAAGGAATCGAGCAGGCTTCTCCATTGGAACCAGTGATCTAACTAAACCGGTCATCTGGTAATGAAAATAACAGGATCACCGGTAAAGACAGTTGACAAGTTGCATACGCGAGGTCCATTTTTGGCAAAAACTCTCTGCCAAGTGGTCTTTCATGCTGGCATTTTCGCTAAACGATTACTCTGGCTGGATAGAAACTGAAGTCGAATGGATTAAACGAAAAGTAAGCAATGTATAATAAGCATTTGTCTTTCTCAATCAAGCGAAAAAGTATAGAATATCGGTGTTGCTCTCGGGTTATGTTGTCCTATGCTTATATGAACATTGACAAATTATACCTTACCATTTGCTTATATCTACAGAACCATTTAATTTTCTACTTCTAAACACTCCTGTTCTTCTTTGTGGTATGTTTTTAGTCAGGCTTTGTCAGGCAAAGGTTCATCAGCATATGCAATGCCCGAACAACCATGGTTTTCAAGCTCTGGGTCAATGGAGTATTGACGATTTTCATCATTTAATTCTGCATCCAGTGATCAGGTTGATAACTAGACTTATCCGATTCACTGCTGGACATGATCGATGTACAATACTTATTTGCAATTGAAATGTTTTTGGTAAAATACAGTCCTCTTCCTGATCGAATATAAAACAACACATCGAACAACAAAGTAAAACACTGACTACCTTGCGTGATGTCAGAAAAGCATGCTAGACCCAGATGTCTAACTCCACATCAATGAGCCACGAGATGCCATACTTAAGCTGCCATAAAAACCATCCAAATTATTCTAAATTTTTTTTCACTAAACCACTACAAATAGGTAGTAGATAAGTTGAAAAAATAAATTGTGTGAGAGGCACTTTAAAAAATGAGTAAAAGAGCCCAGCAAATTATTTTTAAACCAGACATATATATATATAAAAAAATTATTGGCTAACATTTCATTGTTTACAGTACAAGAACATCTTCAGAGCATTTAAACAAATTTATACATGGTATGTTATAAATATTTAGGAAATAGAATGGTTTTAAATTACGAAAACGACTATTCAAAAGAACAAACAAACATAAAGAAACGAAAACAACTTGTCAGTAAATGTTAGTGCCAGATTAATTGGCAGAGGGTTAATGTTAATTGATTAGTAATTCAAAGTTAATAATACACCTTATTCATAATGGCGGTCACCGCGGAAGGGGACTGGGACGAGAACATCAAAGCGAGGCTAGTGAGGCCTCCGTTTGCCAATTGTGTAGTATTGTTGTAGTAAATGGCGGAGTGCGATAGTGTGTGTTGTGATCTGAACGAAAACGATATTCCTGGGGCTTCTCTTGAAGGAAGGAAACCAGTGGAGCTAAAAAACGACGAGCTAAAGTTTTGGCTTCGCTGCCGTGGAGATCCCGCAAAAGGGCTAAAAACCAAAGCGGAGCTTGTAAAAAGGTATGGCGCGTTATCTGTTAGACATTATATCAGGCACTTGCAGTGTTAATACAAGCGTGTATTACAATTTTAAATCATATCTTATTCACTTAGGGTCGAAGAATACATAAAACAAGGGAAAGACCAATCGATTGTAGATCCTGATCCAGACAAAGTATACACAAGAAGAAAAGAAATTAGAACGCAAGTAGTTGCAAATCAAGAATGCACGAATTCCGATTTTACGAGCAAGGTTAAGTTCCCTTCAAATGGCTGGGGGAATTGCCTTAAAAAGATGCCTATGTTCACACGGGCCGAAATGAACGAACATATAAAATCTTCGGGGAAGAAATTGGGCGATACAAATCATCACAGTGTACCAACAAGTTTTAGAAAAGCGAAAACATTTTTAGAGGACGAATACTTACATGAAATTGAAGCCAATGTTGATCAACGATATTTCTACTTTAGAGCCAAGTGCAATCACAGTTTTAGGAAAAACGATCCACCTCACGATTTGAAACTCGCTCTTTGTGTTGTTACTGGTCATGTTATTAATGCATCGTGCTCTTGTGTTGCTGGAAAGGTGGGATTCTGCAACCACATCCTCGCTTTAATGTTAAAATGTTGCAAATTTACATTGTTTGATTCACTGACAACAAAAGATTTACGTACAGAACAGGATGAAAATCCGTCTGTGGCATGTACCTCGCGCCTTCAAACATGGCATCAAAAAGGAGGAGGAAAACACGTAATTCCTCAACCAGTCATGGACATTGTTGTAGAAAAAACCAAGCTAGACGACAACCGTTCGAGAGCTGGTGTAAAATGTTTACTTTACGAGGCCAGAAAGATCCACCTTGCAGACGTTGAAAGACTTAAATCAGACTTACGGAATATAAATCCACGTATGGGAATTTCGGTACTTAATCCGCAGGAAATTTCGTGTCCCGACTTAGCAAACACTAAATTTGGAAAAACTCCTGTTGGTTCGTATCTCTCGTACCAGGCTTCGTACACCGAAGCAAACTTTACTGCAACAGCCGATTTAAATGCCATTCCACGAAATAGTCAGCCCTTGAACCCAAATATTACCGCTGCTTATCCAAGGTTTCCATTACGAGACCGAGATTACTTTGTTTACCCTCGAAAATTTTCTGAATCAGAGCAGAAATATATTTCACACCTTAGCGCTGACGAAAACCGGATTAATAATGTCGAACGTAGAACTCGAGATCAAGCTGAATCTGACGAGTGGAAATCAGAACGAAAATATCGTTTCACAGCATCAAAATTTGATGCAATTACTAAACGCCAAAGAAATCATGACACATTTGCAAATTCTGTAATGTACCCAAGACATTTTACTTCGAAATACGTAGAACATGGCATAAAATACGAACCAGTAGCGTTGCTCGAGTACGAAAAGTTTATGAAAAACCGAAGAACACCAGTAGTTGTTTTGAAGTGTGGACTTATTATATGTAAAGGCAACTCAATTCTAGCAGCAACACCAGATGCGAAAGTCATAGACGTCGGTTGTGTTGATCCTTTTGGTTTAGCGGAAGTTAAATGCCCCCAAACAAAATTTCACGTCACTCCACTTCATGCCTGTTCTGACCCATGCTTTTGCCTTCAACGTGATTCCGATGAGAAATGCAAGTTGAAAAGAAGCCACTCATACTTTAAACAGGTGCAAGGGCAAATGGGAATAGCTGGAGCCAAATGGTGCGATTTTATTGTTTACACTGGGAAAGGACTTCATGTTGAACGGATAGCATTTGATGAAGCTTACTGGAAAGAACTTGAAAGAAAATTGGTGAATTACTATTTTGACAATTTCTTACATTACGCTGTTGTTGATTTCCAGTGTCGTAAGTAATATTAATAGTAACACATGGAATATAAATTTATTTAAAATATATATGTATTGACTAATGTGAACAGTTTTTGTGAAACGCCGTGTATATCATAAGGTTACTATAGTCCTTATAAAATTGTATGTAAGTTTGCTACAATTCGTTCATTGTCAGCAATGTTTTTCGTGAAACAATTGATTTATAATATTAAACTTACGGCTTGTTAATATATTATACGTTGCCAATTTCAGTATTTGTTTCGACACGAGTTTAATCACTAGCTGAACGCACGTAAAAGTTTAAATCCATTTAAAAGTCGTTCATGAAGCAATTGAGTGAATAAAATTACAACATTTAGTTTTGTGTATGATTTAAAGTGTATTTGTTGAGGTAATTCGAAGACTAGCAATTTTCTGAGTAAGTACCACTTGATCAGCAGGCATTTGTGCTGATTTTCCTAAGAACGGAGGGATGTTTAAAGAAACACCAAGCGGTAGAAGATCGTCAATTGTAAATCCTTTGTCGGCCATAATAGAATCGGATTCATCAAAGGGCAATTCCAACAGGCCACTTCGGATCACAATTTCTCTGTCTGAAATGCTTCCAGTGTACAATTGACTTATGAATGATATCGCGCCACCAGGTGTTATTCCTATCAAGCCTTTCAGGGTCGTATGATGTTTATATGAACTGAAAAGTTCACCGTTTAAATGCAAACTAGAGGGCATCTCGCATCGTACTTCCGTACAGTCAATTATGACACGTGTTGAGCCATACTCCTTCTTAAAATCCTCAGGCATCGCGCTGTTAACAGAAGCTCTAGACGGCCAAATATTAATATTACCGAATTTTAAATACATGAAATTAATCCACGTTATGAAAATACGGCTTACAGTAGGCTGCGAAATGTTGAATAGATGAGCTAAATGCATTTCGGCGAACCCTTGGCGAAGTTTACACAAAACCAAGAAAAATTCATCTGCAGGTTTTAAACTTCTGCAGCGACCTATTTTGTTGCTGGACAGTTCTTCTTCATAGTTGACTGAAACATTCGCAGATTTTGTGGAAGACAACCAGTAATTGATGTTTTCACCCTTTTCTCCTGGGTTTAAATAATTAAGAATCGCTTTGAGGGTGTCATAATTTGGAAATCCAGTGTAGAAGGCAATAGATGCATCATCATTTTTAAAGCGTTCAAGGTTAAAAAGTTGTTTATGTAGCCGTTCGTTTTTTCTCTCGGTAGTGTCCAGCAATTCTTTGACACATAAACTATCACAGTCAACATGTGAATTGATATTCGAAGTCATAGATGCAAGTTCGAGCGGAGCCTTTTCAAATAACTCGGTAGTCTGTGTTTCAGAATCCTGTCTCGTTAATGGTATGTCTGCATTTAATAATTCGTTATCAGTATTTTCATCGCTTATATCCTATATATTACATTGGCATTGCTTAAATCCGATCCTTGTTTTTCAGACAAAAATAGCCTGACTGCTGGGGGTTTTCTTTTTCTCGGCGAGCTGCGAATCCAATCGAACATGGACGGCACTACGTTTGATTTTAAATACCATCTTCCACTCAATGTTTTTCGATAATCATCTTCTCTAAAATGACGGGAACATACAGTGGTAGCGTTTGAAATCGTAAAGTACTTTCCTTCTTCTCTCCTAATGGCATGAAGCCATTTCTTCTTTAATGTTTTGTCATTCGGAAATTTGAAGTAAGAAATTTTGTTGCCACTCTCGTCTTTGTAGCCCTTCTTTATACAATGTGGGACACAGCAGTGACGTGGCATATCACGACGTAAACAATTGCCAGTAATTCACAAAAACCCAATGCAATATTTTTGAGCTTGCGATACGAAATCAGTTTCTGCTCATGCTTCCTTAGGAGGCCTCACTAGCCTCGCTTTCATGTTCTCATCCCAGTCCCCCTCCGCGATGGCCGCCATTATGAATAAGGTGTATAAGACTAGAATAAGTTATGTTAGCATTAAGGACAGGGTTCATTCTGAATTATAGGTTTTGCAAATAAGAAGATCAAATCAGAGGTACCCGATGAAGTCAGAGAATGGCATACATAGTTGAAGCAGAGCATATGTTGCCAGTCAAAGGCGAAACTCCCTTATGCTCTGAAATATGTGTGTGAATGTGTTGCGTGTTTGGCCAACATGTGATTTCAAGACAAAGGGGATTGGTTGTCCTTAAATAGTGAGTTTAATCAATTTTCATACAAAACAAAATAAGAAATACGGAGTCACGTGAGAGAGCGCGCTAACCATGAAGGTCAATTGCGTACAAGCCTTTGTGAAAGTTAGTTGAAAATTTTAGCAAGTGTGAAATGTTGGTTTTATTGTGTATATTTTGACTAAAAAGGAATGGAAAATCAGGATCTCACCGATGGGGAAGCCCTGTCGGTGGAGAAAGAGAAATAATTGCTGTCTGGGGACAGTGATAACGAGGAAAGAATCTCGACAACGTCATTCACCGCCATGATGCTCACAATGAACAACAACGTGAACTAGATCCTGACGCATCTCTCGGCTGTGGAGAATGGAACTAAAGGGGAAGCACCACACAAGAAATGACGATCAGCGAAAACTACACCTAGTGAAAGCTGTGTTTCTGAAGTTGATGAAATATCTGAATGCTCTGACTCAGAGAATTTATTAAAAGAAAGCAAAAATGCTAGTGACATTGGCAATGGCGACAGGCCAGAGTTAAACGGAGCCTAGTTAACACCTCCGAACCAGAGGATAACTTACTGAGCGAAATCCCTCAAGATTATGACAACGAGGCAACAACTAGCCCGAATGTATGTCAGAAGCTGGCTGATATTGTAAACAAAAGATGGATGACAAAGTTGGATGAAAGCAAACTTAAAACTAAAATGGAAAAATACAACCATCAAGCTCACTGTTCTTAGAGTAAACCCAGAAATCTGTGCCAAACTTAACCATACATCTCATGGTTCTGATTTACAAATGGCAAACTTGCAAAAGACACTTGTCCGAGTTGGCAGTGCCTTGACACAGTCTACTGAAAATTTGCTGTCTCAGTTGGCAAATATTCCAGCTCAGACGCTGAACTGGCAAAGAAATTTCACGCATCACATAATGTAATGTATTGATATTGTTGTATTGACATTGTGTTGAAACTTGAATTTGATAAATCTAAGATACGCCCCCGTGTCTAGACAAACGTTGTAAGTCATTTTTGGATTAGCTTAGTAAATACATTCATTCCGTAGTTTAACGCAATGGCGTAACACTGTTTATTACATGGTGTCAGGGTAAAACGACAACATGGAACATATGAAACCAATGGGTCCTCTAAAAATGGAGGGAAATGTGGCAGAAAACTGGAGGAAATGGAAACAACGCTGGAATCTTTACGCAAAGGCTAGTTGCGCCGACGAGAAAGACGCAGCGACTCAGTGTGCAATTTTTCTCCACACAAGAGCATTGGAAGTCTATGATACGTTCACCTTTACCGAAACTGAGCAAGATAAGATTGAGCCGCTCATTCAGAAATTTGAGGGCTACTGTACACAAAGGAAATATACTACATATGAGCGATATGTATTTAATACGTGTGTACAAAATGGCAGAACACTCAATGCATTTCTGCTTGACCTTCGAAACAAAGCAAAGACCTGTGAATTTGGAACACTACAAGACAGCTTAATTAAGGACAGAATCGTTTGTGGAATCGACAACAAGAGCGTCAGAGAACGTCTGCTTCAAGACAATGGCCTCACGTTGGAAACAGCAATCAGTATCACCGGAGCTGCGGAAACAAGCAAAGCGCAAGTACAAAAATTATGTAATCCTTTGCTTGAAGTAGAATCAATTTACAAGAAGTCTGAAAGAAAATCTTGCCAGGAAGAAACAAAACCAAGCGGAAGTGTGAGCAAAATTTTTGTTCACGTTTTGGATCAAGTCACACACTAAAACAATGCCCCACGTTTGGACAGAAATGCTACAAATGTAACGGAAATAATAATTTTTCCAAAATATGCCTCTCGAAAACCTGTTACACACAGTACTCAAAACCACGTGTATACAAAGTTCGAAAAGAAGAGAGTGCTGATGAGTCTAGCTCGGAGGAAAACGAATTGTTTATCAGATAAATTAATAAGAAAACGACCGCCGGAAACGCATTAATTACAAACCTCGAGGTCAACGACAAAAGTGTAACGTAATTAGGAAGAAACCAAAGCTTGTCGTACTCTACAAAACTAACAGCATATGGAGGAACACAAGTGCTCGTAAAAGGAAAATACGTTCTAGAAATCGACCAAACTGCAAAACGGAAAACGGAAACAGAGTTATTTGTTGTCAAAGCTCCCAATGCCAAAGCACTAATTGGATTACAAATGTGTCGGAATCGATTTACAAGAAAATGCCAAACCAACAATTCAACCACTGCAGAAAGTACCGTTAAGTCTTATAACAAAACTAAAAGAAACACTTGACAATCTTACGAAATCCGGAGTTGTCAGTAAATTGGATCGACCTACCGATTGGGTTAATAGGCTCGTATCGTAGAGAAGAAAGATGGTTCACTGAGACTGTGTTTAGATCCGAAATATCTCAACTCAATTAAAAGAGGACATTACAAAGCCCTGTGCGCCGAAACCATCTCAAATCACCTGAGTGGAAAGAAAATATTCACTGTAATCAACATGTCGAACTGTTACTGGCACAAAAAGCTTGATGAAGAGTCATCCTATCTCTGTGCATTTAACACACCCTTCGACAGATACAAATTCAGCTGCATGCCCTTTGGCATATGCTCTGCATCGGATGTAGTGCAGGAAATGGTAGATGACGAATTGAGCGTGTAACTGCAAGCTTGCAAACGCATACTTGTTATGGTGGTATGCTCTACGCTGTAAACAACGTCACATACGCTCTAAACAACGTCATATACTCTCTCTAACTGCATCATCAAAATTCTGTAACAGCAAGCCCATACTAATTCGGGCACATGCATAGTTGTAGATGTAATCCCACTTGTCAGTGCTCTTGGTATTCTATGTTTCTTGGCCAATATCAGCTGAAGGTTGCTGTTTGTGAAAATAACTATGAATCTTTTCTTCATGATTTTCCATTGCCTTCCTGTAATGGTATTTTATGCCTTACCTCCCTCTGGATAACCTCAATTAGGAAATAGTTGGACAACCTGAGCTCTGTTTACTGGCAATAGATAAATACTGAGATACCATGTTGGGATAATTTTCCAGTAAAGGTAAGGGCCTAGATATGGCCAACACGAAAGTACTTAGTCTTGTAATAAACTGTTCGTTTTTGCAAATATGGATTACAATAAATGGCTACAATCTTAAAAGCACAATAATGTCAATAATATAGCCTAACAGTAATAACAAGTATAGTTATAAGGTATGGACTTGGGGAGGAGGTGGGCTGTAAAGATGTTACTTCCGTCAAAGCCAGAGTAGAAAAGATTGTATGGCACATGTGTGATCAAATATGTTGTGAGCATTGAGCGGGGGCTCCCAATAGCCCCTGGACCCATTCAGCCCCAGGCCCTTACAATAACAACACCTGAGGGAAGGTTGTGCCAAAATATTCCATTTATGCCTTACCTCCGGATAATTAACCTCAATTAGGAAATAGTTGCACAACCGGAGCTCTGTTTACTGGCAATAGATAAATACTGAGGTTAATTTGGCTATGAGTTAAACATCAACCCATAGCCGTTTAATTAATGAACAAATATATTTTATCGAGTAATCATTCATTACATTTAAAATTTCCAGTAAAGGTGAGGACCCAGTAATTGAGAAACAGCACCTGACAAACCGCCTATACAAGTTTGAAGTGTGCTGGATTTCAGTATAAAATGAGTAACATAATTATGTGCCGTCTCCCATGCAAACAGTTGTGTTAATAATAAACATACAATGATTTACCTAATTATGTAACTTAATTGCCCAACATTAAGTGAAAAACAGCACTGAAGGATTTCAGTATAAACAGAGTGAATTATCAAGGTTGGAAATGTTCAAGTGTGCGGATTTGCGAATCCAACATTCCCTGCCCCTAACAACAGCCCCTATTCGAAAACTATGCCTGTTATACCTTCCCGGGTCAATTCCGCAATATCTTATCATATGGTGAAGGTTTGCTGAAAAGTTGCTGCGTAAAACTGGCTGGCTAAGCTGAGATGTGAAAAGAGGAGCTGGTTAGTTACCACAAAGTGATAAATAGTTAGACAGATAGAAAACAGGGCAAAAGGAACTCTGATGATGAATATTAAGTGTGAATGGTCTCTGGTTATATGAATGTTTGTAACTGAGAAATGTCTGACTAAAATAAGGACTGTTCTAAGTTGAATGAAATTGTCTTGTCAATTGTGAATACTTAATAGTGTTAGCTGACACTCTGGTCGCCAAGAGTAATTTCACCTACACATAAAAAGCCATGAAATGCTAATAAACACATGGCAGAGCTCATATTGTGAGATACCAAGACTAACAGTAGCATAACAGTAGGATTAAGTAATTAACCTTAATAGATGCATGAGAGTATATAAGCATGTACAATAACAAGGCGTTGCTGCGACGAGGATAAACCTTGGAAAAACCTAGAAAACCAAACTAGAAAGCAAACACAATGACAGACAGTGAAGCGATCGAACTACCGTCAAAGTCAAGCGGTGTAGCAGCACCACAAGCATCCGTAATGGTAATAAACAGACACTTAAATATCCCGCCATTTCAGCTATCAAGCGACAGCAATGATTAAACCATATAACCACATAACCATTAAACCATATAACCATTAAACCATATAACCACATAACCATATAACGACATAACCATATAACCACATAACCATTAAACCATATAATGACATAACCACACAACCATATAACCATATAAAGAAATAACCACATAACCAGATAACCATATAAACCACACAACCATATAATCACATAACCATTAAACCGCATAACCATTAAACCATATAACCATATAACCATAACCACATAACCCCATAACCCATAACCATTAAACTATTAAACCATTTTTCCATATAAACATATAACCATTAAACCATATAACCATATAACCACATAACCACATAACCACATAACCATTAAACCATATAACTACATAACCATTAAACCACATAACCATTAAACCATATAACCATATAACCACATAACCATATAACCACATAACCACGTAACCATTAAACCATATAACCACATGGGTCCATACCTATGTGTCCCGGTACCTATGTGTCCCGGTACCTATGTGTCCCAGGGGGGTGGGGTCACCCCCCGGGGTCAGGGGTCAAAGTTCTGGGGGTGGTAGAATTCACTAATAAGGTGGGGGTCACACCCCCGGGATCAGGGGTCAAAGTTTCGGGGGTGCTAAAATTGGATAATAAGTCATTTGGTACGTGTAGGACACATCCCCGGGGTCCAATACTTCAAAACAAGCCAACTGGGATTGGTACGGCAATGGTGATTCCTCTGGTGAATTTGAATCCCACGTTTGATATTGAAGTCAAATAACCAATAGCCAAGTTTTTCACTCACGTAATATTCGCTATAAAATTCGGACAACTACTAGACAAAAGATCTAGCTTTTCTCTATCTGTGGGTATAGGTTATATTAATATAGACCCAGCAGGAGAAAAGTTCTCTGAGTTAAACACCGGAGCGATTTTATAACGGGTGCGGCAGCGATTTTTTCCTTCCGTTAACAGTTGGGCATGCTTCAAATTTTGGTGAAAAGCGAAAGCCTTTGAAAAGCTGTGCAAGATGCACATTTCACATATAAGAAATAATAAAATTTGGGTGCACCTGAAAACTTTTACTTTTTTGCATTTTTGCAAAAAAACTATAGATTTTTCTATCAAAACATGTCATTTTTTACTTTTTTTAACGGTGGGGCATGTCATGCCTGTGTTATATATGTATATAGAGACGCAAATTTAATCCATTCAGAGTACACTTAATTCCCCACTTACAACAGAGATGTACTACACCGCAGAACAATGGAATATGAATATAAATATTATCAACCTAACACTGTTGAAAAACTATTCAGAATGTTCCAAGATTTAGCCTAGAAGGAATATACTTTAGAAAATTAATACTACAATAATTCGATTGACTTAGTTTGTCATTTTTGGACCAATAGTAATCGCTTTTTGCATTTTCTTCACGGTAGGTATTGGCCATTTTCGAAAACGGCAAATGTACTGGGTACGAGGTGGGACCACAAGGCATGTTGGGAATGTTTGTAAGGACAACAACAAAAGACTTGTCCTTCCAAGCATTCCCAGCATGCTTTGTTATCACAACTTGAACCCAGTACTCTACTCTTTTCGAAAATGGATAATTACCCATGTTTATCTCTAGTAATACGTTCTACTTAGTTTTTTGAGCCATTGGTTGGAAATAGTTAACTTATACAAGGCAATCTACACACTATTAAAAAGCTAGGCTGCATACTATACTACATGAATACTGTGGTATGATTTAGCAAAGTATGTACATATAACATAATGCACATTATATCTGTAATTTGTTCCACAAATTCTGTGCATTGTCAAAAGAGTACGACAATTGTGTCCTATTCGTACTAAAGGCACACATTGAGGGGTGATTACATGGGTTTACCTTCAGCCCGGGCTGGAAATACTCTATGAAATCACCCCCCCTGAGTACATAGAAAACAAAAAAGAAACCGTTGCTAGAACAAGCATCTGACAGTAACAACTGTTCTGTTTCCAAGCAGCCTGTTCACTCGTAACCAATGCATTTGGCCACTGCTCTCCAATATGAGTCCAGCCCTCTATCGCCATCGTCATATTGACGCTTCAAATGCAGAAGCCTCGCCTCCAACTGACGCCACTTCCTTCGTCTAGGCGCTGGTGCATCTCCACGGTCAGCAGCATCGATGTTTGTCTCAATGGAAGCCTGGTGGCCTTTGAGAAACCTAATGAATACCCATAATGATGGGTGCCTGACTGCTACAGTGTCATTCAGCTGCTTATGGTAGCCTGTAAACATAATGAGAGTATATAAAAGGAGTGTTATTCACCCTGCATAGTTATTCTTGCCCAAAGTCATGTTGACACGAAGAGAGCTCACTGGGGCCTCGAGCCCCAGAACTTGTGGCCATCGTGACGTGACAACAATACCGTCATTATAAAAAGAAAGTCAAGCAACCACCGCACTGGAATTCAGATCCTTCACGTAGGCCCCGCTTTTCTTATAATATACGTACATTCTGCACTGGAAGTTACTACATTTGGGTCTTTATCCTTGTGCCTTCTAATAGCCTTCTTAATATGGTTACAAAATTTTTACTTCTCTTACAGTAACTAAATTTTTGGGGGGCTCTCGAATGCTTGGGACCCAGAGCAAATTATGAACGCACTATTAACGATACGAATCACTGAAAATTGTGATTGGAAAATGTAATAAAAGATAAGTTCAAGAACTTGATAGGGCTACAATCTCTACTTACTTTCAATGTTGTTGTTTGTGCGCAAGTCCATGTTGCGATTGTAAACCAAGCTCCTGGATTCTTCTCCACAGGCTTTGCGTGAAGTGAAAGTAACATCCCTTGACCTCAGCGTGGGGAAGTTCCGTTTCTACAGCCGAAATCAGGGCCTGCTCAAAGTCGCAGATCACCATCCGTGGTCTCCATCGATGGTTAGTTACGCGACGCACATGGGGCAAAATAGCTGCCAACACCTGTCGATAATGCCCGATCGCTCTGTGCTCCATTAGCACAACTACCAAAGGCACTACCCAGCCATGGTACCGGCCAACAATGGTAAAGACTTGATTGTATGGACCAGGACAAGATTTGAAAGTTCCATCCATATATACCTCACGGCAAGTATGCAGAGCTCGTAGGTTGGCATCGGTGGCAAAGATACAGATACCCCAGTGGTTATCTTGGTGTAGCAGAAAGCGTTCGTGCAGCCATGTTTGTGCCCAAGGACCAGCAACATTTACATCTTCAACAGATGCGGGAATTTCTGGCATTTCGCTTACCTTAGTGCGATTAAGGATGGTGCGGAAAGAATGAAAACCATCTATTGTAGGTGGTCTGTCTCCACCACCTTGCGCATGCTCGATGTTTATTGGCAATTGCCGCGTCATATACACGCCTGATTGGACGCTCAGGGTTCTCCACCACCGCCTCCCTCATCGTTTCTCTAAATACGGCACGGTCAACCATCTCGTCGTCAGGCGTATGGGCATGTTCCTCGCTGAACAATACCCGTATTTGGCCAAAATCATCAAGTGCGTCGATGTCGAACACATTTGTTCGGACACGTACGCTACATTCTTTTCGCCAACACCGCCAATGAATGCTTGCATTAACGCTTCGATGCCTGCGGTAGCGGTACCCATCAATGGCGAGCACCCGACCACCACGATTACCCGTAACAAGCTTTATATCCATCAAGTGTGATCTCAGAATACAACTGAAGTCAACGAACGAATGTGTTCAAATGATTCCAGTTATTTGTTGTCCAACCCGTAGGTTGTAAAAGTTTCCCACGGACAAATTCCCCAACTAACTAATTACCGTGAGATCGGGAGAATTTGGTTGGGTTTTTTCGTATAGATTTTTAGTGATTGACAATAATGTTTCAAAAGAATGTATAACTTTTATACTAAATAATATGTGAATAATATGCGGTGGCTGAAGGTACACCATGTAATCACCCCTCAATGTGTGCCTTTAGTACGAATAGGACACAATTGTCGTACTCTTTTGACAATGCACAGAATTTGTGGAACAAATTACAGATATAATGTGCATTATGTTATATGTACATACTTTGCTAAATCATACCACAGTATTCACGTAGTACAGTATGCAGCCTAGCTTTTATAGTGTGTAGATTGCCTTGTATAAGTTAACTATTTCCAACCAATGGCTCAAAAAACTAAGTAGAACGTATTACTAGAGACAAACATGGCCAATACATACCGTGAAGAAAATGCAAAAAGCGATTAACTTGGTCCAAAATGACAAACTAAGTCAATGGAATTAATTGTAGCATTAATCTTCTAAACTATATTCCTTCTAGGCTAAATCTTGGCTCAGTCGCTCTCTCGCTCTGATGAAGGTCTTTCGCTCGAAACATCAGCCATAATTAGTACACGTTTGGCAGTTTACCACATAGTTTTCGTCTCGTTTGGTTTGCTATATTCGCACTGCCTCGCAGGAGATTTAAGTTTTATGAGTCAATGAGTCATGAGTCAAGGTTAAAATTTCATTTTTTCTTGTTTTTTTTCTTAAGATTTCAGTTTAGCGAGTTAATAAATCAATAGGGACGTTTACGGCAAACACATACGGAAAATACAAAACAATAGTAACTTCGAAAATCAACATTTTCATTTATTTCGAGCTTTCGACGATATTTTAGTCATCATCGTCATTTCTTGGTGATGATGACTAAAATATAGTCGAAAGCTCGAAATAAATGAAAATGTTGATTTTCGGAGTTACTATTGTTTTGTATTTTATCAAAATACTCAGTAGTTCTCGCAAACATAGCTACGGAAAGCCACGTTACATTTTCAGTTCAGTCGCTTACTATTTTGAACATCGAGAGGGTGTAGATAAAAAATTAATAGACAAAATTTCATAGCATTTTTGCTGTGAATATGTGTACAACTTTAACTTCAAACGCGATTTGTAGTTTTCTGTTTGTCGTTCACGGCTTAGCTTTCCGTACACGTCAATTTAAATGTCCGGCGGAATGATTCAATGAGTTACCAATCATGGAAAAATATGTTTTGAACAATAACTAGACTTTTGACTATATTATGCCAGCATTAGCATGTAAGTCCAATTCCAAACCCTAACCCCAACCAGAACCACAAGCCTAAACACAACCCCCACCACCCA
Source organism: Trachythela sp. YZ-2020 (assembly GCA_016169945.1). NCBI lineage: Eukaryota > Metazoa > Cnidaria > Anthozoa > Malacalcyonacea > Clavulariidae > Trachythela > Trachythela sp. YZ-2020. The sequence goes on along the minus strand of JADLSH010000168.1, from coordinate 613,575 downwards.
TAACCACAATGCTTACCATAAACAAAACCATAACCCTGGCCACAACAATAACCATAACCATAACCATAACTACCAACCTAAACACAACCGCAATCAAAACCGTAATCATAACAACAGCCGTAACCACAAGCATAACCACAATCATAATCAAAACCATACCCATATAACCGCGACCATAACTACGACCATATAACCACAATCTTAACCACAATGGTTAACCACAATGCTCATAACTGCTACCACAACTCTAACCACAATCAAATCCATGCATAACCATAATCATAACTATGATCACGACCATAACCGCGACCATAAACTGTGTAGTAAACAATAATGTGGGCTAGTTTAAAAACAGTTTGTTAGCTTGATAATATTTATATTCATATTTATATCATATTCCATTGTTCTGCGGTGTTGTACATCTCTGTTGTAAGTGGGGAATTAAGTGTACTGCATGACACACCCCACTGTTAAAAAAAAGTAAAAAATGACATGTTTTGATAGAAAAATCATTAGTTTTTTTGCAAAAATGCAGTTTTCAGGTGCACCCAAATTTTATTATTTCTTATATGTGAAATGTGCATCTTGTACAGCTTTTTAAAGAGGGGGATAATGGAGGTACCAATCATGGACCACGAAAAATAAAATAGTGTGATCCTGAAGCACAGCTAATAAAAGCAGACAGGCCTGTAACACGTAAAATAACAAGTTATAATTCATTGTAATTAACGTCTTTTAAGTTTAGAAAGCGGTCGCTTCTTGTACGTGCGCTTTTAAGAAAGTCCAAGTCTGTTTCTGAGTCTTCTGAGTCACTACCATCGTATTCCTCGCGGATTTCCGCCGTGAGTGAGAGACATTAGGCGCAGCAGTGAAGTGCGACTACGAGTACGAGATTTGTCATTGCTTGCGCTTTTGCGTACGCCATCTCGTAGTCGCGTGTGAAACTCGTAGTCGTCATCCATCCTAGTACGAAATTTCGTAGTCAAAAGCCGGTGACTACGAGTTTTGCATTATGGCGTAAGCAAACAATGACGAATCTCGTACTCGTAGTCGTACTCGTACTCACTGCTAAAGCTCCCTATTAAAATCTTAAAACCCGATAAATTAAAGTGCGAAAAACGGAAAACGAACATTAAATTCAATACAAACACGATGCACATCATCTATTACGAGACCGGAAATAATTTAATAAAAAAATGATGCAACGAAAAACGAATAAATTACCTCGAAACAAAGCATGAAAACACCTCATTACCCCTCTCTTTAAAGGCTTTCGCTTTTCACCAAAATTTGAAGCATGCCCAACTGTTAACGGAAGGAAAAAATCGCTGCCGCACCCGTTATAAAATCGCTCCGGTATTTAACTCAGAGAACTTTTCTCCTGCTGGGTCTATATTAATATAACCTATACCCACAGATAGAGAAAAGCTAGATCTTTCGTCTAGTAGTTGTCCGAATTTTATAGCGAATATTACGAGAGTGAAAAACTTGGCTATTGGTTATTTGACTTCAATATCAAACGTGGGATTCAAGTTCACCAGAGGAATCACCATTGCCGTACCAATCCCAGTTGGCTTGTTTTGAAGTATTGGACCCCGAGGATGTGTCCTACACGTACCAAATGACGTATTATCCAATTTTAGCACCCCAGGAACTTTGACCCCTGACCCCGGGGGTGTGACCCCCCCCCCACCTTATTAGTGAATTCTTCCACCCCCAGAACTTTGACCCCTGACCCCAGGGGTGTGACCCCACCCCCCTGGGACACATAGGTACTGGGACACATAGGTACCGGGACACATAGGTACCGGGACGCATAGGTACCGGGACGCATAGGTACCGGGACACATAGGGATGACCCCATTGAAAAGTGAGCTGAAATCGACTGTAAATAAATCAACTTACTCTCCTTTGGACCAAGGGACTTCTCATGCAGTACAGTGAGGGAATTTTTAAATAAAATCGTGTTTAAATATAACGAACACCCTACTTATCCAATAGTTCCAATATCCAATGAGATAGCAAAATCAACTCTTTGGGTTTCCCATAAAACTATATACTAAAAGTTACTATCACTGGGCTGAGTTGATCTTGGTGTCCTCACAGGATGAAAAATCGCTTCGGCAGAGTCTGTAAAGATTTATAGTGCAATCAATTCAAATCTCTCTACTGTAATATAGTTATTAATCGTGCATTACATTTCCCTTTTACACTAATCATGACATCTACAGGCACAATAAAGCAATCTTTAGGACTTACTTTCCTGGTGATCAAGAGGTCTTCCTGTAGCAAAGCTATCGGGTATTCTTGAGCTGACACCATTCGACAGAACTAAGGAAAAGGACAATTGCTTAGAGCGAATGTCAAAATTTGAATCTAGATATACATGATAGACTGCACTGACATGGGGCGCCAAACCTGACAAAATAAAAATAGTTTGTGATATAAAGTATATTTCAAATTTACCCCTCTGATGTAAGATATGATACACGAGGCAGCTCATGATATAAAGTATAACCTTTTTCACATCAATATATAAGATATAACCTAAGTGACACAATATACAAAGTATAATATAACTGTCCACAATAATAATAATATATTGAATTTATATTGCGCATGTTAGCATGGAAATATGTTCACATACACATTACAACAATGAACCTAACACTACTCATGTCTAAAAAAGCATACATGATAAAATAATGTTAAAAAGATCATTCAAGACCTAAAAGCTAGTCTAAATAAATATGTCTTCAATGCTGTTTTGAATGACGGAAACGAATCAATACAACGAATATTTGCAGGTAATCCGTTCCAGAGTTTTGGAGCAGCCGACTGAAATGCTCTATCACCAAGTGTAGCCAAACATTTCCCACTAGGTGGTGTAAGAGATAGGCTGTCACATGATCTCAAACTATATCTAGAGTTTGTCCTTATAGATATAAGTTTTACAAGGTATTGGGGAGCTAAACCGTATATACATTTAAAAGTCAACAAGACAATCTTAAAGTGGATTCGGTATTTAATAGGTAACCAATGAAGCGACTCCAGAACTGGTGTTATGTGGCAGAATCTAGGCGAGCCGGTGACAAGCCTTGCAGCAGCATTCTGTACACGTTGAAGTTTACTGGTAGCAGAAGTTGGCAGACCATAGAGCAGTCCATTACAATAGTCAATTTTGCTGCCGATGAATGCATGAACTAGACACTCGGTGTCTTGGCGGTTCAAATACTTCCTGATTCTGCGAAGATTGTATAAATAGAAAAAGGAAGAGCTACACGTCTTGTTTATGTGGACCAGCATGTTTAACTTAGAGTCGAACCAGGAGCCCAAGTTCTTGACCACAGAAGATGGTTTAATAAAATGGCTGCCCACACAAAGTTCTTCGATGTTGACTTTCTCGAGCTGTTGTCTCGTACCAATGATCAGGAACTCTGTTTTATCGTCGTTTAGCTTTAGCTTTTTAGATAGCATCCATCTACGTATGTCGGCGATACAAGATTCCATGACACTTACAGCAGCAGCTTGGTCACAATCAGATCCAGGCTTGAAAGCAAGGTAAAGTTGAGTGTCGTCAGCATAACAGTGACAATTAGGGAGATGATTTTCAATGATCTTAAACAGTTCACTGGTGTAAATAGTGAAAAGAAGAGGACCAAGACACGACCCTTGGGGCACGCCGAATTTCACATCAAACTTGTCTGAGTAAATATAATCAATTAAGACTGTCTGTGTTCTGTTAGTAAGATAACTAGAGAACCACGAGAGCACTGTCCCAGATACACCTAATTCATCACGTAAACACTCCAGGAGAATAGCATGGTCAACTGTATCGAAGGCGGCGCTAAGATCTAATAGTACTAATAATGTAACATGTTGATTATTCATGCTCATTAAGATGTCGTTTTTCACCTTCAACAATGCTGTCTCCGTGCTGTGATGGTGATGGTGACGATATGCGGACTGGATAAAGCTGATTTGCAGCCATGTACGACTGCATTTGGACAGCGACTGCTTTTTCAGTCAACTTAGATACAAATTGCAAGTTGCTGATAGGTCGAAAATTCTTGATCCAGGTTCTGTTTTTTCAACAACGGTAACAATAAGGCGTCCTTCCATTCATCTGGAAAAACTCCAGACGAAAGAGACCCATTAATTATTTTTGTTAGGACGGGCAAAAGCTCTTCCAAACATTCTTTCACGATATTTGTTGGTACAGGATCGAGAGAGCACGATTTAGTAGGTGCACCTACAATTAAGTTCCTCACTGACGCCCCATCAAGAAGATCAAACTCTGTCAGTGACGTAGAACACTGCGAAGTTACCAGAGTTGAACTAACACGTAAATGGAGCATATTCTTATCTTTATCAGTATCCAGTTCCCTACAGATGTCCGTGATTTTCTTGACAAAAAAGGACCCCATTTCATTTGCGAGCCTAGACTTGTCAGAGCAAGGAGGAAAGGATGTAGCATGTGTTTGGCTGAAAAGGTTTCTTGTAATTGAGAACAATTTTTTCTGATCATTCGAGTTTTCATTGATTAAGTTAGTATAGAAGTCCGTGCGTGCTTTGTTCATGAGGTAGGTGGCTCTGTTCTTTGCAGCCTTAAACAGTCTACAATCACCTTCAGACTTAGAGGTTCTCCATCTACGCTCAGCTTTCCTTCGTTGCCGTTTGGCATCTCTAATTTCCATGGAGAACCATGGAACACGAGGCCTCAACAGAACACGTCTGGTACGACGAGGTGCATGCTTATCAAGGAGATTACTTAACGTGGTATTATAACAAACAATTAATCCATCAAGGTTATCAGGGGGTGTCTGGCATAGTGTGGAGGAAAGTATGTCTTTCTTAAACGAGTTAAAGTCGATACTTTTTAGTTTTCGGTATGGTGTTTCCCCTGGCGTAACGGCGGCCTTGGTTAGATTTAAATCACACAAAACAGTGGAATGGTCAGATAAGAAGATATCATTGATAGGTGGACTAGTGATTAGGGTGTCCATTTTACACGTAATGATTAAATCAAGTGTATGTCCAGACACTTGTGTGCTTGAGCACACATGCTGCACAAGATCCATAGAATCAAGCAAGTCCATAAATGCAGCAGCACTTGGATCGTTAGCATTATCCACATGAAAGTTAAAATCACCAGTAATTATTATAGGCTCAGTACACATAACAAATGACTCCAAATAATCTGCAAACTCGGAAAGAAATGCAGCAGAGGTCACTGGGTGGGTTGATGAATAAGGCAGTTTGTATATCACAGCCAACCGCATACGCCATGAACTGCCTACCAGTACAAATTCGGATACTTCAAACGAATTACTTACACTAACCTCAATTTTCTGAGCCGAGATATTTGAAAGGTAAACCAAAGCAGTACCGCCACCTTTACGGTCAGATCGTGATTCCCCCAGCATCTTGTAACCATCTGGTGTACACTCAGCCTTGATAGCAGCATCAGAACCTGTGAGCCCTGTTTCAGTCAACGCGAATAAGTCGACGTTCTTAGAGCAGATATAATCCGTAAAACAGGCAGTCTTATTTTGTATAGATTGACAATTCCACAAACCAAATTTCACTGGACGCTTTTCCTCTTGATGGTAGTCAGGAGTTAACTTTACTTGTACTAAGTTGTTTCGAAAGCGTGGTCTATAACAGCGAATATCAACAGATCGTTGAGTGATAAGAACAGGTATAGGTGATGAGCGTACTGGAGGGAAATCATTGCTACGAGCAAGGCTTTCGTATTTTTCCCAGAACGGCGAAGCTTCAGTGGTACAGCAGGAATGCGAAGGCCATGTAGGTAAATAAAAAGTCAGTTTGTTGTTGTTAAAAGTAGACATTGGCGATATTGAATAATTAAGGTTGGTGGTAGTGAACCGTGACATCGAAGCACAACATTGAGATAAATTTTTAAAACTTTGGAATGACTTAAATTTAGAGACATCCTGGTCGGGCCCTGGATTTCTTGAGACGTCCATATAGACAGCAAGATCCATTATAAAAAATCTACATGGTAGAACTAAACACACTGAGCCACGCTTGGTAGACTTGTGCAAAAATCGCCGTATTCGTAAGTTAGATGCGAGATATCGTCGCTCAAACACCGCGTTGAAACTAACGTGTAAACATATCGTAGATGAGTTTTTAGCTAATAATCCTTCTTGTAAAGAATAGTCAACATCACTAACACGGCACACATTGCATTTAAAACTAGTGCCGACCAAAAAAACAGCCAATAAAACATAAGGTATACGGAGCTCACGAACACCGACCGCCATCGCGACGAAGAAACATTCCAATATAGGTTACACAATATAGGTTATAGAAATAGACTGGGGTGAGTTTTTAATTATTCATGTGTTTCCATTTTAAAATAATTTCTGCCTTTGAAATTTAATCAGGAAAATTAATCAGGAATAAATTAACGAAATTTTCTGTTCTAACGTGGGAAATGTAGATATTTTCCAGCATCATGGTGGAAAGAGAAAGCTCGTCAACTTAGGCGCCTGCTGATGATACGAATAATATGCAGTTGGGTATACGATGCAGTTGGGTCTTCCAGACAAACACCTGAATATATAAATCAAAGAAATGATCGGAGTAGAACGAATATAAACAATGCAACAGCTACCAACTCGTCTGAAAATATTGGGAGATCTACATATTCCAGTTCAGTTGAGGAATTCTGTTCCATTTTTCGATTTGGAAGTACTCAAGGACAGCAAGGAGGAGGTACTGTTGCTTCATTGGTTCATCCGCCCGTGCGAGAAGCCGTTCGCGAAAATAGGAGAAACCAAAGGTCTTCAGCATCCACCTCAACAAACCCATGCATGAATTTTGCAACAGAAGTTGTTTTGGTAAACAGCCCTACCAACTGCACCACAGTTCGAGGAAAGGCTAAAGCTGATCTCATTAAGAACGGACAGGTGATCAGTTCGTTTGACTTTACAAAAAGTTGGTCGGATGAGGAAATAAAAAAACAGATTGGGTTGGCCTTTGAAGAAAAACTCCAAGGCTCAAGGTTTGTGGCTATACCGCTCGACAATTAAGGGCGCATAAAATGGGGGAGAGTGTTAAAATAATAAAATGCTTTGCGAATTAATAACTAGCTGTCAATAAATTTTGGGACTGTTTGAGGTTTCATTTATTTTTTACTGAAGCTTTAAAATCAAGGTTGGGGTTGAGTCTGAACTGGTTGAACCAGCACTGATGGCCGATCAAAGATTGAATGGTGAGAGGCATTGCAGACTATTTGCTCAGAAAACTGTTTGGATTGTTCCTAATAAATGTCTTCAACCAAATGATCAGGTATAGAATTGTTGTGGTAGGTAAACTAATATAAATCATAAAATCATAAAATTGAGAGCATCTATTATTTCTTATGTTCCCATGTTCAATAGCTCTATGAATATGTAAAAACATGAATATATTCTTATATCTTGTAATTTTTTTTCAGTTTTGTATAGCTGATATTTTTTCTGAAAGTGATGAGAATAAAAGTTAGTTACTCTTATTTATTATTCATTACCACTGTTGTATTGTACCTTAAAACCCAAACCTAGCTGCCAAAATTTAAAGCATCTTTTATCAGATTTTGCTACACAGAAAGTTGCTCCTTTTTTGGACTGATTAAGTGTTCAGAATTATAAGAAGATTGAGGAAAGTTTGTGTTTACCTGGGTTCATTGTATTAATTCACCATTGTTAATCTTATGAATTTTCTTAAAATTGCATAATATAGTCATTTTTAGTGCAAAGTTTTTAACTTTCCAGCATTGTGATGAGGGGCGAAAATTCGCACGAGCTATCATACATACATAGATAGATACATAATAGATTCTCTATTAATACTGTATCTGTTAAACTTTGGGGTTGAAACTTTTTTAAAGCACTTTCAAGTTATCTTAGCTCAATTCGGTTGTATTCATGCAGTGTTTAATTAGATTTACGAACAACATTTGGGTTGTGGTATTAAACGTCTACTTCATAACAATCGTTTATATATAATACTGGGTTGCTAACTCCCTCGGTAGCTATGAACATGTGCGTTCAAGTCCACGGATCCGAACGAAAATACGAAATTTCGAAATATTTACCCCACAATGGTGGCAGCTGGAGCTAGGAATATTTGATCAAACGATCAAATATAACGTTTTCATAAATTTTTGGCCTTCCCCGATATACCCTATGATGATGGCGGCTGGGAGTGGGAATGTGATGAAAATGCGATCAAATTATAAATAAACGTTTTTCATTTTGGCCTTTGCCTTTGGATTAGTAGTGCGTTTTGTCATTTATATATTCAATAGACAATACTGAATGGGTCGAATATTCATGATGGCAATATTTTTATATATTCGAGCGTAAGTTTCACGCCAACGTGTCACATATTTTTTGACTGGTAGTTGGTTATATATAAAAATTCAAATACAAGATTCAAGACCTGATGAGGTCTCTGATTTGGCCTTATCAGAAATATCGAATATGTGTTAGTTATACAGGGTGTATCAAAAAAAAAGGTAATCAGAATCCAACAAGCGCTATGTACGAGAACTACTCGGTGTATGAACGAAATCTTTTTGCACTTGTTATTGGTACTGCTTTAATTAGGCACAGAATCGAGAAAAAATGAGCAAATTCACTAGTTCCGATTCACGAAAAATGGATTAGATACACCCTGTAGTATACAGCATTGGATTTTACCAGCGATCTAAGGTAAGTCGACTTGCATACAATTTATACACATTAATATGGCTACTGTATTGTTTCTGGCAAATTTTATAGATAGTAGAAGTTGCTATACTTGTAGAGTGTAATTTGTAGAGTCACTAGAGTAGTAGAGTCACAGAATAATGATGGTAGAGTGTAGTATGAACTGCATAATTTTGAAATTTGACATTTGTTATGTAATTAATAGAACACATCTTTGTTGACGGGGCAGTTGTTTACAAATGCGAATGGCATTTTGTCGAGGATGCGTCTGTATATATAACTATGATGTATGATGCATTCTATATCCTTTCTAGTTTTGCTTAGTCTTTATTTTAGTAGTCTGTGTACAACCGTACTCTCGAAATTTTATATACACGATGAAATAATAAATAAAATTTCAAATAATCGAAGTTGAGTTGACATATTTGTAATTAGTTGAATAAAACTAATCAAATATTGCAACCGTAAACAAAAGACAATTTTATCTGCTTACTATAATATATTGGCAAAAACATAAATCACTCATCGCGAATTTAGAATTACGAATGATGAAATATAACAAGCTTTTCATTGACAAGTGTACTTGTTGAAAAACTGGCATGCTAGCTTTTCAAAAGCTTGTTACATTCATCAATTTTCAATATATACCTGTCACGTTTTAGGAAGAGTTACTATTTTTAGACTTTTGTAATTTTGTATTCTTTTGTATTTTAACCCTAATCCCAACCCTAACATTAATCCTAACCCTAAAAGTCTAAAAATAGAAACTGTTCCTAAATCGTGACTCATGATTTTCAAGGGCAAATAAAAATAGTAAAGGTAAAAATAATTGCCAAATAAAAATTGTAAATACGTAATATACAAATATCAACACAACACAACACAACATGGATGCACAACAATTACGTATGCACTATAAACCATGTAACATAGCATTTGTCTTTTAAAACTTTGCACTATCCTTGGATCACTAGTTTTTAATTGTAGTTCCTGGTAATTGTATTGATTCTGAAATTTGTGAGTTAACTCTTTCTGGACGGTTTCGCAAGTTGTCGCAAGAGCACTTTAAGTACGATCTCCTTTGCAAAATATTTACCCCCTGGCAATGAAATTAGCACATTGGAATCCTTACAAAATAAGCTTTTTAACAGTGGGCTATTTTGCCGACTAAACATTACAGAATCAAAAATACTAAAAGTTTAATCCCAAACATACCTCCAGTCATACTTCAGTTCAAATCAAACAATCTTTAATATCTTTTAATATCTTTAATATCTTGAAAGACTTCTAATGGTCGAAATTTAGCTTTTTATCTGTTTCTTTAGACTGTAAAACGTGCCTTCCATACGGCTTTTAGAAATATTTATTTTGAATTTTTTTTTGACTATATATGGTTTGCCCACGCGCTTCAGTCCCGACAAAAATATCTTATATAGGGTATTGTACCCTGGGGAATTCATTCCGGCCACTTAAAAAACCATAGCAACAGTCTTTGTTTGTGTTTGGACCTTTTCCGGTTGTTTTTGTCTGAAATTCCGGTTTGACCCGTACGCTACATTTCAAATATCGCCGTAACTTTGTCAATTTTTATTGTGTTTCTTTGCAACTTGGTCAGTATGTACTGTTTTTAAAGCTCTATAAAACGGTGTATTAGCGAAGATCACACGGTTTTTAAAACAGAAGTTATAATCCCAAAAGTCCCAAAAGTTATAATCGACCAAAGGTACTGAATATATAATTAGTTTACGATAATAATAAATATCAGATTACAAAGGTGTTAAAACTCACGGAGATCTGTAAAACAATGTGTTTAGCAATTTGGTTGGCATTAGCCAAGAACAGGTGTGTTTGCTGAATCGATTGGTGATCGATTGGTGGTATTTTCGTCCGTTTTGGGTGAGGGGCGCCAAAGATACAAGCGCTCAAAATCATCATCCGTTGGCGGTTGATATTCGACGCTACCGTGCAGAAAGAGTTAAGGAGACCTAATGATGAAAAAGAAGTCGAGGTTTATTCTTCTGTGGACACTGTAAAATTAATTCCTTCTATATAATTACACTCGTGATTTTGTCAGCTGGCAGTTTAAGATGATTTGTCAGTTGTCATTCAAAAATACAGGCGAATGTCAGTAGTCAGTAAACTCCATTGAGACCCTCTTATTGATTTGTTTCATTTTTGCACTTCTCTATTGTCCCTTGTTTTTGTCTTAATTTCCTTCTTTCAGTTCTGCACTCAACTTGTAAACCTTTAATTATTTTTTTAGGAATCTCCTAGTAGTCCAAAATTATCTGACCAAACAAATGACGAAAGTCAATTAATTGGAAGACATTTTCCCTGGTGAAACACCAGAAAGAATTGCGAAGGCTTTAGAAGTTGAACATGATTTAGGGGGTGCAGGGGGGTGACAACCCACCTAAAGAAATGTGCAACCCCCTCCCAGAAATTTGGATTAAACGACAGTAGTATGATTGAAATAAGGTCATATACTTTATTGCATCAAAAAGAAGCGTCGATACCCTGGGATTTAATAGAAAATTAAAGGATTTTGAACCAAACAGGACTAAAATTCTCAACACTTTTACCATTCTATCCAGCCACCCTCTACCCCCAGACCATTGCTGCAGCTTGCTTGGCGGCTCTACCCTCCCCACCCCTAAATTTTCTGCACCACCCCCGGAGCAATATCTGAAAATCCGTCTGTGATTGTGTGTTAATTATTTTGTAGGTGACCTTGACGAGATTTGGAACCTGCCATTAGCTACCAAAAGAATGAAACTTGACCACTTAGAGGTTTTGCAATACTTCATTGGGAATATCACCAAGCCACATTTACCTGAGCTGGGCCTTACAATCTCACAAGATAAAAGCGTGTTATATCAAATCGTTAGAATCTACAAAAATCCACAAATTGAGTTTGGTGCTCCTCTGAATGTCCAGTTTATCAGTTCTGGTGCATATGAACAAGGTATTGACGCAGGAGGTCCAACAAGAGATTTTTTCAACCAGCTTATGAATGAGATTGTACATTCATCCTTCAATGGCATTAAATTATTTGAAGGACAGATGGGACATATGTTACCAGTGCCTAACTATGATCTTGTCTCTGGGCACTTCTTTGAAATGGTCGGGAAAATGATTCTCCATGCAGTCACCAACAAATGTAAAGGTGTAAAGGGGATTTCACCAACAGCTATCAAGTATATTTTGAGTGGTAATCGAGAGTCTGTGTTGGAAGATGTAACTGTGAAAGATATACCTGACCCATGCTTACGCCAAGCTCTGATTGAAGTGAGTAGTGAAGTTGTTCACAGCTTTTAAAGAATGCAATATGTACAGGGTAATTTGTGTCAAGTATATCCAGTATTGCCCTGGTAGAAATTTACATTGTCCCAACAATTTAATGATACAGACATTCTCCCTCTACATCAACTACTCATTTATCCCTTATTTTCTTCCTTTGTTTAGCTGCTGGAGTGGCCAGATAGTGATCTTGGGAAATTCATGGATAGAAGTCAAGAGTATCATTTAGGTGATTTATTGACAACAGCTGGATTTCCTTACCTGGAGATCACTGCATCAAATAAACGGATGGCCTATGAGTGCATTCTGATGCATGATGTCATCACAATTCACAAAGCGTGTTATCGTCCTTGATGATCTAAGGAAAGGTGTTAATGCGGTTACCTACTTGAGACTACCATTTATCAGAGAACTTGTTTTTCCGGACAAAGATAGTGTCATCAACTTGGACGAGCTGATGCGACTTATTGAATATGATGTCACTGATGATGTTGGCAAGTCTTCTGCAAAGGATGATATGGGCTGCTATATCGATGTGCTCTCTAAGAGAGGTAAATTATTGGATCTTGCCCTTTTTTGTTTGAGTTCAATAATTTCCATTGTACAATAAGCATCCTAAACATCTTTTCATGTGAATTACTTTACAGCAAACATTATATCATTTTAACTTAATTAATAGTAAATATCCCCAGTTGAATGTTATAGGAACCCTATAATATTATATAATTTTATACAACTTTTCTCCTACTTATCATTTTTGTTCGAGTTAATTATTTATACACCTTTAGTTTTTGGTCATTCTTTTGTTGAACTGCTGTTGTTGGCCTGGTCTGCCTCCAATGAATGAGAAGTTGAAAGTTGTTTTTTTACCAAATCAACCTGATAAAGTTCTAGCTTTGGCGGATGCATGCTTTAATTCCTTAAATATACCAACATGTCACGCACAGTTTAGTGAGTTTGTGAAAAACATGGACCTTTCTGTGTCTCATGGAAAGCACACCTTTGGAAGGATGTGAAAAGTCAACATACTGTTCGAAGACTCATTGCTATTCAAGCTTGTTAACTATAGCCGTGTTTACATTACGAGACTAAGCCTGGCCTAGGCCACTTGTTGTGATGGGCCTAGGCCACCTGTTGTGATGGGCCTAGGCCACCTGTTCTGATGGGCCCACTACGAAAATCTAGGCCAGGCTTAGGGTTGTAGTGTAAACACGTCTTTTGTTGTTTTAGTTTTTTGGTAATCCATAATATGCTCAGTGCATCTTTGTTACTTGCATTTGGAAGCAGAAACTATGCAACTGTTCTTTTTCACATTCATATTATCAATTGGAAATTGTTGATCTTATTGAAATTGTAAAAAAATTCTTACCATACAAACAGTTTCTATATACAAATTACAACCATGATTTCCATCATCCACAAAAGGAGATGTACGCTGTCTTAATTCTTCGAGTTGTTCATTGGAACCCTAGGGGTATGGATACTTCAGGAACTTCAACAAAATTTGCACTATTACTTGGTGCTACTGGGCCATCTTCATCAATACCAAAAGTGGACCAATCATACTCCCCAACAATACTTTCTATTGGACTGTACTGACTATTGATTGAAGATGTAACACCAGAATGCCAAACAGACAGACAGGGGGGGAGCGATTACCAGCACTGCTTAAAGGGTGATTGTTCCAATCTAAAATGACACTACGTCTCATTGCGCGAGTTAGAGGGTCGACATGGCATCACACACTCTCCATCGTTGTACATGGATGCCTCTTTGTCTCAGCGCACCAAGAACAAAAGTTTCACCTGCATTTGGTAAGATTTCAAGGACATCTCTAACAACATTACACAAATTGCTCTGAGAGATATTGGTGTAAGTTGTTTGTGGCCCTCGGGTATCACTAACTGTCAAACCGTATTCATGACGTCTCCAAAGCAACGTTCTGTAACTTACTCCCAAATCTCTCAACTTGTTCCCACTTGCCATGTATTTGGAATAAACAAGTTAAGCTTCTCTCAGGAACAACGTAGCTTTGTCTTCCTCTACGATCTTCTTGTCCGTCTTTGGCAAGTAAAGTGTGACGAATCATCATTTTCGATCCACTGTTGTTCGTAATTATTGAGCAATTCCTGCAATTTCGAGACCAATGTACCAATGTTTTCTTGCAGTTGCCTGACATATAATCCAACTTGACATCGATCATACAATATATTAAAAACTTGAAGATTACTTTCAATTCGCCGCTGCATGAACTCGATAACATTGAGATCACAAAATATTTGCCTGTGAGCGTTAGATATAAGACTTGGAATATTCTCAAGAAATGTATTTATGTTGTTTTCAGGTTCGTTCGCCATATTTTTAGCTAGATTTCCTGCGTGACGTTTCCCGCGTTAAAGCAGAAAATTTCGTTAATATATTCCTGATTAATTTTCCTGATTAAATGTCAAAGGCGGAAATGATTTTAAAATGGAAACACATGAATAATTAAACTCGCCCCAGTCTATTTCTATAACCTATATTGCGGACAGTTATATTATACTTTGTATATTGTGTCACTTAGGTTATATCTTATATATTGATGTGTATCATATCTTACATATCTGCCTCGTGTATAATATCTTACATCGGAGGGGTAAATTTGAAACATACTTTATATCACGAACCATTTTTATTTTGTCAGGTTTGGCACCCCATACACTGATCGCCCCTAAAACTATGAAATATCACTTATTATATAACACCTTAGTAGATTCTCGTCATGTAACTGGTTGATTATGATCATGTGGTATTAAATAAATATTGCCATTTTACTGACCGTACAATGGAAAGTTCCATTGCACGGTCTAGCCGTGCAAATATTTCTTTCCATTGCACGATAGTTTTCATTAAATTCAATCACTCGTACCGTGGTTGCACGCATTTAATCACGAATCCCAATAATATGGCCGATGGTATATTATTTAAAACACAAACGAGACAAAATGGCGGGTGTTTTAAACAGTAAAGCGCCCCTTTTTTCGCCACAGAAGAAGATTTATCCATGCTTATTGACGAAGCTGATTCGGTAAATACGATAAAACAAATAACATATGCTGTAAACCGCATGAATTTGTTTGCTTCAAGCGCTGGTGTGACGTCCATCGAAACTTTGAGTGAAATTGAGCTCGATAGTTTTTGGGCCAGATTTTATGCCGGATTAAGGAAGGAAGACGGCTCGTATTATATGAAAAAAACCATGCATGGGATTTGCTACGGTATACGGCGACACTTTCTATCGGTAAGAGGCATCGATATTGCTAAAGTTGACTTGTATGTCCAGAGCAACAAAATTTTCAAAGCAGTGATGGTAAAACTCAAGAAAGAAGGCAAAGGGGGTCCGTAGAGCATAAGAATCCCATCAGCAAAGAAGATATGGCCATGATATTTTCTGTCTTAAATATAACTCTGCCACAAGGTCTACAAGACAAGGTGTTCATCGATATCATGATGTATTTCGCCAACAGAGGAAGAGAAAACCTTGGAGGTATGAAAATTACTGACTTTGTTATTCAGAAAAACGAACAAGGTCTCCAGTACATAGTCCATCGTGATATGTTGACTAAAGCCAGACATGTTGGTCACATGTATGAAATTCCTGGTTCAACAAAATGTCCAGTTTCTTCCTTTCTTGATTACAAAGCTGTACTAAACCCTGCACAAGAGTGTATGTGGCAACGACCTAAACCTAAATTGCCTTCAGAGGGCCCATGGGTACACTAAAGCGCCATTGGGCATCAACAAACTCAGTGCAAAGGTCAAAACCATTTCTGAGAAAGCTGGCTGCTCCCAGAAATACACCAACCACAGTCTGAGGGCTACCGCTGTCACAGATGAAGCTGGATTTGCAAGTCGCGATATCATGGCTATTACAGGACACAAATCTGAATCATCACTGAAACACTATTCCCGTACTAACAATGCCAAAAAGAAGGAAATGAGTACCGTTATTGCTGCCAGAATGCAAGAGAATGATCCTTTGGCCAGCGTCAGCGAGAAAACTGGTCAAAATATTATGGATGATCTTCTATTGCTTACGGACTCGCAAGAGAAGTTGATATTAAATGAGCCAAATTTCAACATCCAAACTGCCTCATCCGCAACAACACAGCACTTCCATTTTCATGGCCTGGTGGTCTTTAAACTGAGACATTTTATTGGATTGTTTTTATGTTATGCATGTTTTTATTTGTTGTAAAATTTGAGTAATTTAATAAATCATTCAATAACATTGATCTATTTTGGTGTCATATAAAACTAATAATGAATGTTTTCATTCGTGCAATGGTAAGAATACTTTCATTCGGTGAAAGATGGAATGTTCCATTTAAATCGGCTTCGCCTCCTTGAATGGAACATTCCATCTTTCACCTCATCAAAATATTCTTACCATTGCACTCATAAACATTCATTATTGGTATACTATCACATGGTAATTATAATTATGGTACTCGAATTGAGCGGAGTGCAATTTGGTCTGAAATCAAAAGCGTGATTATTTGTAATCACAAGTTTAATTTCAGACCAAAATTGCATGACACAAAGTTCAATTTCCACTTTATTATATTCATTTTGAAATCTATTAATCCTAAATAATTTTTAAATCGGAAACGTTGTTTAATTAGTCTTCGTTTACAATTGGCACACTCACAATACTCCCTGAAATGCGTAGCATAGCAACAACATGAATTGTAATTTGACAAATTTGCCAAAATACTCAGTATAGCAAGCAAAATGTCAGCGGATGTTTGTCTTGTTCAGTTGAAGCGGAGTCGCTTTGCCATTACTATTTGTCTGGCTTTGTTGAATAATCACTTTCAGTCAGTGCATTGCTTGCTGGAATTGCCAAATATTGTTAGTTAGCAGAATATAATTGCCGAAAAAGATAGATAAAGAAGTTACGTTGAAATTTTCGATATTTTCAGAATGCGTAAATTTGAATATCAATATATCGCATCAGCCTAGTTTAGGACTTACTTTCTTGGAGATCAAGAGGTCTTCCTGTAGCTGAGCTAACACCACGTGACAGAACTAAGGATAACTTGCAGAACTTGCTTATAACAAAAGTCAAAACTTTAATCCAGGCGGCTATTTTTCATTCATCCATTCTCTAGATTTGCCAGATAGCAAATAATACTATAGCAAATAATATGTTTCCCTCTTGAAATAAAGTTTTACTACTACTACTATCCAGGTAACCCCTTAAACTATATATACTTAGTAAAACGTACTATCAGATAGCTGAGTTGAATTTTGTGCCCTCACAGGTTGGGACATCTCCGGGGAGGAATCTGTAAATACAAATATCTTAATTATTAAGAAGCACAAAACCACAAAAAAACTTTGTTTAAACATTGTGTAACAGCATTGCTAACAGTAGCAAGAGATATAATTCTGCACATGATATTCTTCACCTAAAACACATGGAAAATTTCAAAGACATAAGGATGTTTCCAAGCATCGAATACAAATTATTTGCCTGGGAGACGTTTCTATAGAATAATTATTTTATTTTTGCATTATTGCATTTTAAATGAAAATTCTATTATATTATACAAATAACTATGATAAGGATTTTGGGCAGAAAAGGGTTCCTTCAATCGTTTTACAATTAATATTTTTTAGAGTATAACACAGGAAATATGTCAATTTTGGGTATTAGATCTACAGTATTCTCTAAGCACCTACAATATTTGTACAAATACAGTGTGGATAATTACAATTATTTCACTTGACATGCACACTTACTTTCAACATAATTTGAATTTGTTTGTGTTGTACTTACTGCTACTGTAAAAGTCCATATCGTCTTGGAAAGTATTCTCGGGAAATACATTTCGAGGACCTTCTTGGCTCTGTGAAGTACAGAACACAGGTGGAAGAGGGAGAAAGGGTGGGAGAATCTTCGCAGGAATCTTTCTTCATTTCTCCACTACACCATCACTCTCGTCATCTTTCACAGAATTCTATTTGTCATTGATAGGATTTAATTTGGGAATTCTTTTTACCATATTTATATTTAAGACTCTAAGTCAAAAAATGTTGTACGATATTTCATCACAAAATAGGTACAACATGTCTCATTGTGGCAAAAATAGAATTAACACAAAGCGGGGCAGGCCACACTTTCAGTAATAGCATACAGTAAAGCTAAAAACTCATCAATCTGTGAGGAGAAACATTAATGAAATTGATAACCAACTTTTGACACATACCATGTTCACTACCACCACTGATGGAGTCGTCTAGGATAATCTTTATAGTCCTTTTTTCCTTGCTTACGCTGGCTTTTTTCCACATCTGAATTGGAATCCACATTTGAAGTTTCCTGGGCTTCCTTTGCATATTTTGTGGCTTTGCCATATGTTTCTACCAAATAATTTGAAAATTGTTGATTATCTTAATAAACAGAACATTTAGAAAGACACAACTGTGATGCAGAATTATTACCTAAAAGTGGCTGCTAACAGAAATTCAAGATTGTTTTAAGCCTTTAGATTATTTTAAGCCTTTAAATAATTCAAAATTGTTTTAAGCCTTCATGATTAAAGCCTTTAAATGACTAAAGATGAATAAAATACTGAATGTAGAGCACTGCATTTTAATGGTTAATTGGTGCACCATATTAATCTTGGTTCTTTATCAAACTCCTCAAGGTTGATCAAGGTGCCATTAGTATCAGGTATCTTCCAAGACAGTACACCTAAAGTTTTTAACTCATTACCTATCACTGTCAGAAACTCTGTGTTAACTAACGATTTTAAAAGACTAGTATCAAAACACCTAAAGGAGAAGGCTAACCTAAGACTTAATTCTCAGTAATTTTATCTTCTTTTAATACATGTACATATTAATATGCTTAATGAATTAGATGCTGAATTTTCGGTCATCGGACTTACTGAAATTAAATTAAAATTTAATCAAGATCCAATTGTAAATTGCAACTTACCTGGCTATAAATATATCTCTCAACCAAGTTATTCTAATAGTGGAGGGGTTGAGTTTTACATTAAAGATAATTTAAAATAAGGAATGATTTAACAACATCAAAGGATGCATTTGAGGAAATTTGGATAGAAGGAAATAATAATGTGGATTGGTCTATAGACACCCTAATGGTGACCTGGGTAATTTTCAAAATTACATAAATTCTGCTTTAGATAAAATTCATAGACAAAATAATGAGAATAAGTAAAAACAATTATTATAACAACTATTTCAAAAATAGGTACGCTAAGCGTACATGTATCTGCTCATGCGTATTTGCATAATTGTATAGTTTAATAGCGTATTTGAAGAGTTGTAACTTTCCCCCTCTCCCCTCCGTAGAGGCTTTTAAAGGAATATATTCAATGAATATATTTCGAAGAGGTCTATAAGTGTATGATCTTTTATATTGCTTCTAAAATAACTGTGCATAAAGGGATGAAGGTATATAGGCTCTAGGCCATGTGAGCAACCAAAGCAATTAATAAAACCACTGTGAAACCTTCAGATTTTAGTCTTGTATACTTGGGAATAAGATTTGTAACTTTTAACTTATTTATTTACTTTGCCATCATACTTATACATTCATTGGCTGGAAAACCACAACAGCTATTGCCAATTACAGCGGCCCCAATAGTTATACGAAAACAATTTACAAGGTATACTAAGCACACACAATAAATAATACTTGAACAACAGTCATTGCATTAAGTCTAAAAACAACATGTCAATGGATAGTTCGTTAAACTCCGGGCGGAATTACATTTTATACATGCACTTTTCCATGTGCGGGGATCGTCAACATCGTATGTATTTTCTAATGCTAAAATATATAACTCTATGTTGTGACATGTTATAACATAAAGCATGTTATAACATAATAACATATATAACAAAATATCATGTATATCTACATTATAACAGCAGGGCCGGCAAGAGGGTGTAAATTTTCCCCAGGGCCCCAAATAGAAATGAAGTATGCAATATATATATTGCAGCCAAATAGTCTCCCAATAAATTTCAAACATGGGGGAGGGGGGATGCCCCTGGACGCTCCTAAAGTATTTTACTACTGAATATCGACTAATAATTATGAACGAGCTATAGGCTACATGAACATGATGTAACCCAGAAAGTAACGATGTAACCCGAGCACATGACCCCCAATGATACCCTAGTCAGTAGTGACAACATTTTGGGAAAGAAAACCTGTGGGCCTGTGCCTATAGCTTTATTCCAATCAAATATCAAAATAAAACTTGGTATGAGGTGATGTTGACTACGGAAATGTCAAATAAAGACCATGCACTATTGTCGATTTGACCCAAATAGTGTTGAGAATAGAAATGGCATGATTTTAATACTTTTATATAATGAGCGAAATTCATCTAAATAAACGTTCGAATAATGCAGAATATTTGTACAAACTTTGAAAACGCTCACCTAGCTTGTTTCCTTGTTCAAATGGCATTGATATATAGCAGGTCATTCTGAGGTCAAGTCAAGTCAAGTCAACCGTTTTGTAAAATATCGGCAAATCATTTCCATTTTTTCCCACAAAGTAAAATGTTTTAAAAACATTTCCATGATTCCAGCACTTACTAAAAATACTCCCTCGACATTTTCCACATTCAAAATAGTACAGCAAATAAAAATATCGTTAGTTTGATGTATAATTTCAACGTAACATTAAAAAAAAGCTCATGTTTACAATGCTCGCTCTTCAGTAGTCCGCAGTAGCGAAGCCAGCCTGACAAATTGGTCATGCAATGCAAATTTCAAATCATTATCATTATTCATTTCTTTAGAAATTGATTGTTTTCACAGTCTATGAACACGGAAATATTTGCATAGCATGACCAAATTGTCAGGCTAGCTTCGCCACTGGTAGTCCGCCATCTTGAAATAATCATTATCATTCCAGTTATACATAGAGATCAAAGAGTAGCAATATAATACGTAATTTTAAGATACCTGTCGCTGATTGGCTGCAAGCTAACAGCTAACAGCTAACAGCACGATGGCACAATATATCTGCATTCGCAGATACAATAATCACCTGAATGACTCCAAATTGGTATGGAAAGGAGTCAAACAAATTATATACATGAAAAATCCAATTTCTAGCACAATTCCAACAAAGATTATAAATAATGGACAAGAAATTACTGAAACAAAGAAAATTGCAGAAGCATTTGGTAAATATTTTGCAGAAATTGGTGACAAACTTGCTAGCGATATATTCTCAATATCTCTAAATCACCATTGGAATATATTGATAGTCAAACTTCCGATAGTTTTTGCATATACCCTACCACTTCATACGGAATTGAAAGAGAAATTATGGGTCTAAAAACTAGCAAGGCAGTAGGACCATGTAGCATACCTATAAAAGTGTTAAAGCTTCTTCAAAATGTCATATCTAAACTGCTGGAAATTTTGTTTAACACCTTTTTCAACTGGTATAGTCCCTGAAAACTTTAAACTAGCTAGAGTCTTACCAGTATTCAAAAAGGGGAACCATGGTAGTTTGAATAACTATAGACCAATTTCACTTTTCTCTGTCTTCAATAAACTATTGGAGAAACTTATGTATAATCGGCTTATTGCTTATATCCAAAAGAAAGATACTCTATGATAAACAATTTGGATTCTGCTCACATAACTCGACCGAGCATGCTATCCTGACTATCATCGATAAAATTCAAAATGCTATTGAAAATAGGAACTACTCTTGTGGAATATTCCTGGACTTTAGTAAAGCCTTTGATACTGTGCATCATGGAATTCTAATAAATAAGTTAGAAAAGTATGGTATCAGGGGAGAATGACTGGTTTGCTTCTTACCTTACTGGCAGGAAACATTTTGTATCATTGAACAATATATCATCTAATCTTCATGACATAAATTGTGGTATACCTCAAGGATCTGTTTGGGACCTCTTTTGTTTCTATTATATATTAATGATTTTTACAAATGCTCCGACTTTTTTTATTTTCATCACTTTGCTGATGATTCCAATTTATTCTATGACCTATTAGATCTGCAATCTAATATTAATCAAGAGTTGGTCAATATCCATGTTTGGCTATATGCCAACAAGTTGTCACTTAAGATCGAAAAATCAAATTTTGTTATTTTTCATCCTCACCAAATTCCAATAGATGTAAGTCTTAATATTAATGGAAGATATCTCAAAAAAGTTGATTACATAAAATATCTTGGTGTTTTTATTGATTCCCACCTATCCTGGAAATATCAGGTCGATCATACTGCAAAATTATTATATATTGGCATTCTTTCTAAACTTAGACACTTTTGTAAATATTAAGACTTTAGTCAATCTGTATTATGTAATAATGTACCCATTTTTTATCTATGCATTAATAATTTGGGGTAACACATATTCAACTACACTTAAACCACTTATTATACTTCAAAAGAAAGCTATATGCGTGTTATAACCTTTTCTCGCTTTGATTAACACTCAAGTCCTCTCTTTAAGCATCTCCAAATCTTAAAGTTTACTCAACTTGTTACATTAAATATGACCATGTTTATCTACAAATATCACTGACAACTTTTGCCTTTGAGTTTAAATTATCTCTTTACTCCTGTACATCAAATACATACATATAATACTAGACTTTCATCAAATCTTTGTTTTTCTTTACCGAAAATCAGAACAAATTTTGGATTTTTTATATAAGATATCAGGGAGTAAAAACATGGAATGCGCTGGATGAAGCTATTACCATTTGCGTTCAAGCTTACAGCGTGCGGTTTCTCAAAACGTATGTTTTATGTTTCAAAACGTATGTTTTACGTTTCAAAACATACGTTTGGCATTTCAAAATGTACGTTTGGCATTTCAAAACGTACGTTTGGTGTTTCAAAACGTACGTTTGGTGTTTCAAAACGTACCTTTAGCGTTTCAAAACGTACGTTTTGCCACGCCCCATGTCATGTTTGGGCAATGAAACTGACATGTTTTGGGGCTTCGAACGGCATGTTTTGCTACGCACTAGAAAGGTTTTAAAAGTAATTAGCACGTTTAAGAGTGAGGTTTAATATTGGATGATCAAATCCGCGGACCAAATTCAAGTGCAAATCCAGTTTTGAGAAACACGACATGTTTTTTTTTCATGACTTAGCTTCGCAAAATCTGTTCCAAATATGTTTTATTGTATTCGGAGATATCCAAATTCTTTGGAATATTGCACATACGTTCGCGGAATGTAGCCAGTAATGCTTGTTTCTTCACTTTGGCTGCTGTATTTTTCCTAGGCCAGTAGCAGAACAATTTCTACAGAAAAAACAGCAAGTAATATATACTGGATAACCCTAAATAGCAAACACCTTGAGTTATTCAATTGCTTTTAGTTACTGTATACCTACCAAATAGTGAACAAGGGTCTTTATTAGTTAAAAGAGAGAGAGAGATGTTAATAGATGGGGTGTAATTGAGGAATTATGCTAATTGGAATATCCCAGTCAAAAATTACTGATTGATAATATATCTTGAGATATGTCACTCAAAATAATTAAATTTAAGGTGGTTCCCTGCAGTTATTATAAAAACAAGGGGTGAAAATGTGCTCTCCCTATTGCAACACATATCTTCATGTTTGTGAAATATATAGTTGCTTTTTGGGTAATAACTATTAATATAAGTGTTATGTATCCAACCTATGGGTTCTAAATATACCACAGTCGCGTTGCTATGGCAACAATAGCTTATGAACTATAGTAGTCATATCCTATAAATGGGACAAAAAATAAAATTACTTGAATTTCCTTCGGTGAATTTTTTTTTAAAATTGCAAGTAAATTTGGAATACTAAACGGAACATCATATCAAAAAATTAAGGTAGGTTGTAGGATAAGTTTTGTAGATATTTGCAAATTTCTGTTCTGAGAAAACTTATCTATAAATTTTTCTAAAATTTGGAAATATTAAAAAATGCGACTCGTAAATTCACAACACAAAAATTTAAAAAAATTCACCGAAGGCAATTAAAATTAAAGCCATTAAGCCACGCACAAAACTTACGCGGGCAAACAGAATTTCAATTTGACAAGAACGGCATCTGCGCATGTCCTTGTCTTTCGCGTGACTCACTGGCTGTAAAACAGGCTGTTTTTTTCCAAAATGGTGTACAATACTACAATTGCGAGCAAAATTATCTTCGTTTTCGTTATCCTTGGCTTGTTGGACCCAAGATTGTTTGTTGGTGGTCTTTTTCTGGTCTGGTTTGTCAGTGATATACCCATTGAATTAATCCAACGTCTCTTAAATTTGTTTTTATTGTTGAAATCGGTATGAAAACTTTTTGCACGTTGGGAAATTGCTGATCAGTGTCACTTAGGTCAGTATAATTGCTATCAGAAAGTTCCCCATTGTTAGCATTTCTTAGCAGTTCCTCATTTCTTCATGAGCAATTATCCATAATTATCTCCATTTAAGAAGAATACAAATTGTACGTTAGGGAGAAGGGGGTTAATGACCACTGTATGTTTTAAAATGTCAGTGATTGATCCATCAACATTTAACTAAGGTTTAAGGGACAGGGAGTTGAAAAAGAGATTCTCAAAATGGTGATAATTATGGATGACCTCTAATCTATCTAAGAATAATTTGTGTGCTTAAATATGATAATTTTAGAGTTCTACTGACTGTACATAGTGCTGAACATAGTAATGGTGTCACATCCTTGTTATTAATCAGTATATTCAGATTGTTATTTTACAATGCTTAGTGTTGAGCAAAGTAATTGTGTCACATATTTGATTTATCAGTTTATGCTTTCTGTACCAGACAAATGCTACAAGTTTGATATGGCATACTTTACTATCAACAAGATTAGTAAGAACGTGTTGTTGGGGCCAATGCAACACCAACTATCAGTGGTGTGTGAGAAATTAGTTGAAAAATAGCCCACAGTTCAACCTCTTCTAATAATACAGCAATGGTTAATGCCCAGCTGAAATATTTTTTACCCTTATGTGTATAATATATTATGGATTTTCTGTACACCTAAAATCCTAAATAATATTGCTTCTGGTAAACTGAATGAACAATTACAATATATATATATGTCACACCTGAATTATTGAGAACTTAAAGCTCAATCCTTAGCAAGTATCATCCAAGTTTATACTGTATAATCAATATTCAAGAGGGAATCTTACAGTATGATAGATATTTGTGACATGAATTAGCTTGGCTGAATTAGCATATATTCACGGTTGGTCAAAAGGTCATTTATATTATTATTATATAGTCGTTATATTGGCATTTATTATTTTTATTTTTTATTTTTATTATTTATTAACTTTACAACCATACATAAAATAGATTAAACCACTACATAATATGGTTGAAGGTATGATC
This sequence comes from Trachythela sp. YZ-2020, assembly GCA_016169945.1. Classification (NCBI taxonomy): domain Eukaryota; kingdom Metazoa; phylum Cnidaria; class Anthozoa; order Malacalcyonacea; family Clavulariidae; genus Trachythela; species Trachythela sp. YZ-2020. The sequence continues at coordinate 588,131 of JADLSH010000168.1, read as the reverse complement.
AACAGGACATGAATAGCTCCATGTGAAGATCAACCTTTATGAAAACAAACTATAACAAACATAAATCAAAGACGAGAACAAATATAATATTTACAGAAAACATGACGAATTACGAACAACAGCTTAAGTTGACAGAGCGGCACTTAGAACAGAATGCTTTCCAAGTGCGCATTCTGTTTACATCGAAAGATGAATGAAGTAGAGAAGAGTAATGGACAGTTAGTCTGTTTTTAAAGGAGGAAACGGATGAACTATTACGAATGGTGGGAGAGAGATTATTCCAGAGAAAGACAATTCGGTTGAAAAAAGAGTTCCTAAAGAGAGAAGTCCTGCAATGATTAACATGAAGCAAGTTGTCCGAACTTGAACGGGTGTGAGACAAGCTGTTTGAAGAAAAAGTGACGAAAGAGGAGATATCTAGATCGAAGAGACCATGCTTACATTTAAAAAAGAAGACGAGATCCTTTAGTTCCAACCAGTAGGATATTGGTAATAGATTAAGCTTCTTAAGGCGTTCAGGATATGGCAGCTCATAAACTTGAAGGATAAATTTACTAGCTCGTCTTTGAACACCCTCGATGATCGCAAGATCACATGACGATCCTTGGGGTGCCCAGATCTCACTACCATATGACAGATGAGATCGGATGAGAGCAAGATAAAGAAGCCTACGGCAGCGAATATCAGACATTTGCGTACAATTCCTACGAAGAAAACCAAGCATACTTTTGCAGTGCAGCTGGCGATGTGAGGGGACCACTTTAGGCCATTACTGATAACAACACCCAAGTCTACTTGGTTAGCTATGCTCTTAACTGGATCGTTGTTAAGAAAGTAGCAATGAGTTGGAGGGTTACGTTTGCGGGATATCCTAAGTAGGAGCGTCTTCGAGACATTAAATTTCATTTTCCAGTTAAGTGACCAGTTGGACATAGCGTCCAGGTCAAGCTGAAGGAGATCACGATCAACTGGTGATCGTATATCACGATAACACTTGCTGTCATCAGCAAAAAGTGCAACGGTACTATTATTGGTTACCTCTGGAAGGTCATTAACATAAAGAATGAATAAGAGAGGACCTATTACACTACCTTGTGGCACCCCAGAGGTAACATTAAGATAAGATGAGGAAGTATTATTTGTTGTATTATTTGTATCAGCCAAGGTATTGCGGATGTATTTTTATCGACTGAATATTAATACTACACAAGAGTATTAGCACAAATTGTTATGTCGCAATTTTGAGTCTTTGACCGCATGGTTTGGTGTTACGCTGTTTGTAATATGATATCTAGAAGCATAATATATGGCAATTTGTGTTTCCTAGGCATGCTGATGAGCCATGATATGGTAGAGTAGGGCTGAACTTTCCCGTAAAAATGCAACAGGGAGGGCTAGCTCTCCTAGTAGGGGTGAGTAGAAAACTTGCCATATTTGTGTAAATATTGAATTGTCTGGCATCTGCTGGTTTTTATTTTAAAATGTGCACTTCAAAATATGGTTTTGGACTTTGTGAGAAAATACACGAGTTGTACACATTTAATGCTGTAAACACAAGGTGAAAACCAGCCCTACCGGTAGGGATGGCCCTTCTGTAGGGCTCATATATATTGTTAGCAACTTAAAATTTGCACCTTAATCCTGGGCATGTCATACCATGTGTCATATACTCATATTACACATGTTTGCTATATAGAAATCTACAAACAATAATATTAAAAGAAACCACTTTGTCATCATCAATATCCAAAATTCTTATCACTTTTTTGTATAATAGATGATGAAGCCTTTAATATGATCGACATGTCCTTCCGGGTTTACTTCATGCCATGCATAAAGCTCTATTGTTTTGTTTAACTAATGCCTTTTTTAAAACAGAATATCGAACAATATTTGATAAATATGCACTTACTTTCTGACGAAGATGTATAAGAACTGATGGTTTTCGTATCAAATTATATTTCACAACAACAGACGTTGGAACGGCTAGACAAAAGATATTCAAACATTAGCAAATAGCAAGACTTGAAATAATGCAAATTTTACTGTAATCAACTCTTAAAAAACAGAAAAAACGGATAACAGATAGCAATATTTGGTTTTCCTATTTACATAAAGTCAATGAAAATAACCAAATTTGCTTTTTTTGCCGTGCAGTATCGTTATAGTGTTTCTACATCGATCAATTGTTGATTTAATTGTCGACGTGAAAAAATAGAAAATTGCAATCAATTTTTGATTTTCTTTCATTGAAAATTGTTCGCACTTCCGATACGGGAAACGTACCCAGGGCTAGGGATCACTAGGGATCACGATGGATATCTGATGCTAGTGCCCAGACTTCGCGCGTTTGTTGGCTGGAACCGGGAATATTTTTGGCAACAATGGATGACATTAATGTGCAGGAATATGTGAGAGATCTTGTTGTAAATCAGAAGAAAACGCATTTAGAAGTCAGTTTATTGCTGCAGGAATTGTATCCGGAAACAAGAGGACTCAGTACAAGATCTGTTAGAAGATTTTGTTCTGCAAATGGAATACACTCACAAAATCGCCTTTCTAGTGACGAATAGGAACAGTGCACAAGAGAAGCTGTTGCACGGGTACGTATAATTAAATGCCCAAACTATTACCAGTTAAGTTTTATTAATTACTTAGTTTCCTTGTCCTTTTTCTTCTTGTGAAACATGTTGTGTGGCAGTGGGGTATTATCTGAGTTGGTTTAAAATATCTGTGGCCCAATGCCTGAGTCTCTGTCAGAGAAGAGCTGGGTTGCCCACTTGCCCCCACCTGGAACCAATTGCAAGGCAAAAAAGGGACTAGGATGTGTGCATCTCTGTGTACTATATTGTACCAATAAGAAAAACCACACATTTTTAAAAATCATGATAATTATGCATTGATAGACATATCATCGGCTTCCCCGCGGGGTTAACCCCCGGGCTGACCAGGGAGAAAATCGAGAAAATGCAGGGAGATTGCAGTGAATTTTCCCCTTGGGGGGAGGGGAAATTTGCAACTTTGCTTCGAAATTTCTAAAATTGGGGAGGGATATTTCGTGAGATTGCATTCCGCGTTTAGCTAATTTTAGCTAAGCACGAAGTTACAGGAGACTGCGCCAAGTCCAAGCAGGTAATTGAGAAAACAATATGGCAGAGCATAGGCAGAGCAGGCATAGAAAGGAGAAAAAAGTCAAAGAAGGTAAATAATCCGTTATTTTTTAGAAGCAAACATGAACATCAGCTGAATTAAATCCAACCTTACTTTGATATATGATACAAAGAATGTGAATGTGCATATATTTTGTGTAAAGAAATTTAAAATTTAAATTAATGTTGTATATATTTTTACTTGAATGAACGAACCGTCATGCATAGCATGTGTTAAAATTTCATTTATATTAATTTACCTGTTGCAGATTATTGTACAATTTGGTGAAAGACGGAAAGTATTAGAGATCTCAGGATTTAACACACTTGAGCAACTGAATGAATTTGTGAAATGTCAATTTGATATGCCGAAAAGTTCAAACATTCTGTTTGAGCAATGGTTTTTGTTTGGCAAAGTCAGTCAGGCCAAGGACATATTTTCGATTTAACTTCATTTAGAAAGAAGAAACCACATATTTATTAATTAAAGCACTTGCTTTCAATATTGTGCAGCAATAGTTTTGTTATTAATAAGGTTCTCTTGGACATCCATTGGCAATCTATATATACATCCTACGGCTACAAACTACGGGAAACCTCGATGAACAATTGTAAACATTTTCCATGGGGAAACAAAAAGTTGATTTGTTTTTAATTGTACAATGTTAACTTTTATATTAAAATTGTTTATTTTATGAAGTTGTTCTATTAATATTCTGGTATAAACTTTCTTCGTTGGTTCCTTGACCAGGGGGGTTGTCTGCATGAGAAGATCTAAACCAGGGGACTTCGATTGCAACGTTTACCCAACATCACAGGGAATTTGGCAACTTTGTCTCACTGCTTTTACAACCCCCCTGGTCAGCCCGGGGGTTAGCCCCACGGGGAAGCCGATGATATGTGCATTAATCAACTGACCGCCACTTAATGTTTTTGTTAGGTTGGACCAACATGGGGAAGGAAAATGGTGAAAGGCTATATGAAAAGCTGTGGTGTAGTGGCTAGTGAAAAGTGCATTGGCAGGGCTTTATCCATTGTTTCTCCTGCATATCAAACACAAAGAAATAACAACACATCAAGACAAATTAATCCAATTCCTTACGCTGCAGACTACTTTGGTCACAAGTTGCACTTGGATCAAAATGAAAAACTGGTTATGTATGGCCTCACAGAAGTCTGTGCATGTGATGGTTTTAGTGGTAAAATTGGATCTTTTGTCACCATGCCAATAAAAAACAATGTTCTGATATATGAGCACATCTATAGGTGAATGTGGTATTAATTTAACCCTTTTAAATGCAATGAGCCCTTTAGCATTAGAATACTTTAGCATTTTACTCTGTCTAACACAAGATAATTTTGTCAAGGAAAAGTTTAAAAAAAAAGTGGTAGCCGTTTTGCGTGCGTAATACAAAAGTATACAAAATTTACCAACTTCACAGCGCTATATTTTCCACATTTTACAACATTTCGCAACCAAACTTTGCAATTTTACTAAACTTAGGATGCTCTTTCCAGCTGTACTGATACAATTTCCTAGTTCCAAAGTTAGTTTAATAGGGGAATGGTCCATTGGTATACACTATTTCAATAGTACATCCAATTTGAAGTCCACATTTAATTTTTGGTAAAATATGGCATGTGTGAGTTCTTAAATTTAAAACTTAATATTTACTTCACTGTTTTAAAAAATTTAAGTATTTTAAAGGCACACCACAGTCACTGTTTGAGCAATGTTATTTAGTATGATATAATTTACAATTCAAAGCTTGAATTAGTTCTGGAACAATTTAAAATTTGGCCAATATCACACTAAAATTACATCGCTCAAATGGTGACTGTGTGCCTTTATGACAAATGCATTTATTTCATAGAATCTTCCTGTTGAGAGAAAATGGGTGGAATTTAATACCTGTGTGAATTACCCTATAAAGCATGTCCTCAACACCATGATGAACGATGAGCTCATAAATATGGAAGATGAGATCACCAAGTTTTGTGTTTCGTGGTTTGTGTCCAGGGTAGCAGATACAGGAATAAAGCAGGTGATTGACAGTTGGAACAATCATCCAATTCCAGGTTTGTGTTTTTTATTCTATGAATATTGGAAGACATGTTTGGTCATTATATGGGTAATATTGTAAGTAGAGAGTTATGAGATTGAATAAAGGTTCCCTTGTGTGAACACTTGTATTCCAGTGATACCAGTTAGCAATGACGAAGAGGAGGCACCAAGGTGACAAGGTATAAGCATACATAATTATTAATATCATGTTTGTGAGTTTTCCTATTGTCTTGACAGGTTGAATATACACCCCATTTGATGTAGTTTGAGGTAACTTGTACTAAAACTAATACACACACAGCAAAGTGTGACAACAGTAGACCTGTTAAGACAATAGGAAAACTTGCAAACGTGATATATTACAAAATAATACCATTAAATTAGGATTATTAGCTATTAAACCACCCGCTCTATGAAGTTGATTAAGTAATTTCATGGTATTATACTTATAAATTATATACTGGTGTTGACCTTCTCAACTTGCAAACTAATTAACCAATTTCTGCCGCACAGCTGACCAAGAATATTATTATGGGAAGGTCATTGTGGGTGACTGTGGGTGCTGGTGTCTGTACTTGTAAAACGAGATATAAATGTAACTTTTATACATTTTACCGTTTCTAATGAACTAAATACACAGGGATGCCAAGGGGGGCTGGAGAGGTCAGAGGGTCAAACATATATTTGCACTGTATTTTAAACTTATTGTGTGTTAAAGGGTGTGGCTACAAAAAGGGCATGGCTATGAAATTTCTAGCAAATGCCCTGCACACTCAAATATTTGCCCCCTCCCCCTTGCTGTGCCACCGCTGTACTGTAAATACATGTGAAAATCACAGACAGTGGTCTAAAATTAACATTGTTGCAATGCCAAATGTACATGCATGTATGCCTATTAATATGTCTTGAGGAGGGGGACCCCTACACCGACTCTACCCTACCCCTCTTCAGGACATAACAATAGGCATACATGAAGTACTTGCTAGGGATAGGCAATACCAGCTTTTTTTCGTTCGATACCGATACCAAAATCGATACCAATACTTCAATTTATGCATTTATTTTTTACATAAATTAAAATGCATGTATACTGACCAAAAACACTGCAGGCTCAAGTGGTATTGAAATTACAATACTTTTTTCAACCATCGAAAGTAGCGATACTTTTGAAAGTATCGTTGGTATCGATATATTATACAAGTATGGCCCACCCTAGTACTTACACCCAGCTCATTGTATGCTTTAAAAACTAGAAATACACTCATGCAGAATCCCCTCACCTATTCGAACTCAGGAATTATACTTCCCAAAATCTATTGTAACATGAAGTATTTAGACAGTCACTGTAACCATAGCAACACACAACCTTTTACTTTTTGTACAAAACGGTAAAATAGTGATATAAATATTTGTACTTTTAACTATAAAATTATGAATCGCCCCACTATATAAAGTAGATGTGTTACTACCTACTCTTTTAGCTTTGATTTGCTGTATAATTCAACCTTAGACATTTCACAAAAACGTCAAAAATGTTCAGAAAACTTCAACTGTTTTTGACAGTATATCTTTTTAAATTTATCTTTAAAATGTTGTTCCTTCAAAATTAAATTTAAACTTGCTAAAATAGTAAAATACCTTTTAGATTTAATCGATATTGTAATAACCTCACTAGTCTAGGACCTGTATAGGAGTTTGTATGCGTTTCATTTAGCACAGGCAATCTCAACTGTTTTAGGGTAAAATGACCATGGCGGTCAACATGGCATATGTGCCAAAACCTGAATCCGGGACGAAAGTCCTGAAAATGACCCCGCCCTGAAACGGCAGTGCCGACATAGCTCTACCTTCCGAAAAGCAAAAGCGACAGCCTTTCTGAAGTGCTTATAGTGTTTAGAAGGGTTGCTTTTAGGGGTGTTATTGGAAGGAAAAATTTGTCTAATTATAATATTTTACAAGAAAATGACCATGCACCACCCCAGGTCAACTGCTAATTATGCATGAAATAACTAATATACCTGGCAGAGATTAAATTTTCTTATTTCCTAAAAATTGTTATCATGGGATGAAAAACTATGCTTAATTTAGTATAATTATTGTAGATTTCATAAGGACTGACATTGTTTTGTTTAAATATAATATATTTTATTTCACTTACCCCCCACCAAAACACGATTTCAGCCATATTTTGCCGTCTTGTTTGCTTTTTATCGCCGAGTCTTGCAAGTATCATCCAATTGTTGTACTTTTACATAATGATAGATGGCTAAAGAAGATTTCAACCAAGTTTCGTCAAGTTTTGAAGCAGTGCAGTGTATTTTATCTTCGATGTTGTGTCCTTCGATATTTCGTCAAATATGCCGCCATTGCAAGCCTCGCAGCTTCTCTGCCCGATAAATGCCACTTCTTCTTCATCATATGTATTTAGATTACAGTATCCAAGAGTACTTCATTGTAGCATAGTCCCAATCGAAAAATTGAAAACATTAGTTGCACTTGAAAGGAAAAAACTTCCCACAACACATTTAGGATCAGAATAAAAAACAAAAGTTTAAAAATAATTTGAAAGTCACGCGAAATCTTCGCGAAAACTCCTCGTGGACTACTTAACAGGGGGGGGGAATATTTTCACGAAACGTTTGTTCGCCACCACAGAACCCAAGTAAATCTATTATATTTATTGTATTTTTATGATTTATGATAAAAACAATAAATTTTTGCCGTATTTTCTATTGTTTTTATCATAAATCATAAAAATACAATAAATATAATATATTTACTTGGGTTCTGTGCAGAGCAAAGGTTTCGTGAAAATATTCCCCCCCTGTTAAGTAGTCCACGAAGAGTAATTATTTTTAAACTTTTGTTTTTGATTCTGATCCTAAATGTGTTGTTGGGAGGTTTTTTCCTTTCAAGTGCAACTAATGTTTTCAATTGAAGTACTCTTGGATACTGTAATCTAAATACATATGACGAAGAAGAAGTGGCATTTATCGGGCAGAGAAGCTGCGAGGCTTGCAATGGCGGCATATTTGACGAAATATCGAAGGACACAACATCGAAGATAAAATACACTGCACTGCTTCAAAACTTGACGAAACTTGGTGAAATCTTCTTTAGCCATCTATCATTATGTAAAGTACAACAATTGGATGATACTTGCAAGACTCGGCGATAAAAAGCAAACAAGACGACAAAATATGGCTGAAATCGTGTTTTGGTGAAGTGAAATAAAATGTATTATATTTAAACAAAACAATGTCAGTCCTTATGAAATCTACAATAATTATACTAAATTAAGCATAGTTTTTCATCCCATGATAACAATTTTTAGGAAATAAGAAAATTTAATCTCTGCCAGGTATATTAGTTATTTCATGCATAATTAGCAGTTGACTGGGGTGGTGCATGGTCATTTTCTTGTAAAATATTATAATTAGACAAATTTTTCCTTCCAATAACACCCCTAAAAGCAACCCTTCTAAACACTATAAGCACTTCAGAAAGGCTTTTGCTTTTCGGAAGGTAGAGCTATGTCGGCACTGCCGTTTCAGGGCGGGTCATTTCAGGACTTTAGTCCCGGATTCAGGTTTTGGCACATATGCCATGTTGACCCCCATGGTCATTTTACCCTAAAACAGTTGAGATTGCCTGTGCTAAATGAAACGCATACAAACTCCTATACAGATCCTAGACTACACAGAGTGACATACGCTTTTGCAAATCCACAAACTAATATATGCAAAATAGACACTTACCCGTTCAAAACACTTCAAAAGTGTCCTTTTTTCAGCCATTCGACTCCTTCTCGTTTATCTTGTTTGAAGACTCTATTTATCGGTATGTTTTTCCAATAGTCCGAGTATTAAAAATCATTTTTGATGCATAACAAAATCTTTATCCGTAAATCTTTTTAATTAAAAATGTTTATCCGTATGTTTCTCAGATTGACCTGAACTCGCGCATGCATATAACTTAGAAAACCATGAACCGTCCATGGCATCGCGACGGACGACTTTGGATCCCGCTATGTTTTCACATACCCGGGTGTAAATATCCAAGCAGAATTAGTACCCTCTCACCGCCCTTCCAATTAAGAATATATTAAGTATTATTAACCTATATGGAAACTTTCAAACACAATATAAATAATTCTGACCTCGTGTTCCTTCATTATCACATATTTTAAGACCATTGGTGGTGACTAACTCCAGTGTTACATCATTAAATGATTCTCTTGCTTTGGTTACAACAAAATCTACATTTGCATTATCTTCAGCGATGTTGAGATATGTTTGACCAATCTCTCGGAATGTTGGACAGCTCTTATCATTTTTATAAGACATATCAGCATGGATTATCTTAACCGTTGCAACATTCTTTCATCTGCTACCACCAAACAAGGCTGCTGGCTTTGGGAATGTGCTGGCCGAGGTTGAAGTACTTGTACCATAGGAAAATACTTGCGCAGAAGGCTGCAGTGGTGTATTCACTGATGAAACCACCATATCTTCACCCATTACCTGGAATCCATGTCCATCATCAAGACTTAAGGTGTTGAACCTACCAGCCTCATTAGGCCAGTATGACAGATCACCAAACTCTTCTTTGAGATAAAGTGAATTTGTTTCAACCTTAATTAAAACATGAAGATTCATTTTTCAAATAATTATTTTTTCAATGTTAAAAACATACCAAATAGAACAAGCCTTGACAAAACTTGACTTGCTAAATTGACTTGACTTGCAAATTCCCTCCGTGGGGGGAGGGGTAATGGTAAGGATCTCTTCTAGAATGGGCTATTATACTTAAAAACCATACCCCCTGTTGAGGACCTCTGCTTTTCTAGCTCTTTTAATACTCCTCTGGAATGCTAAAAAATATATAACTCTGACCCCTTTGGAAGTGCATTTTCAAACATTAACCCCTCTGGAAACAGCATTTTTCTCACATTTTATAAGATTACATGAATACATTTAATAAAGTAATAAACAGTTTACTTGCCTGGAACGCTCGAGACAGCCTTTCCACCGTTAAATCATTGCACGAGATTCTTAATCTCAGGTTTTTTCCCTCACGACTTACGTCAAAAATTTTCATATTAGCCATTTAAAATTTTTAATATGACTAGAAATTAGAAAACTGTAAAGATAAAAAACCACAGCGCAGTGAAAGCATGGAGTGGCGTCAACATAAATGGCGCCAACGAACGCGCAAAGACTGGGCACTAGCATCAGATATCCATCGTGATCCCTAGTGATCCCTAGTGATCCCTAGCCCTGGGTACGTTTCCCGTATCGGGAATATATTTTCAATGAAAGAAAATAAAAAATTGATTGCAATTTTCTACTTTTTCACGTCTACAATTAAATCAACAATTGATCGATGTAGAAACACTACAATGATACTGCACGGCAAAAAAAGCAAATTTGGTTAGTTTCATTGACTTTATGTAAATAGGAAAACCAAATATTGCTATCTGTTACCCGTTTTTTCTGTTTTTTAAGAGTTGATTACAGTAAAATTGAATGCAATTTTCAATTAAAAAAAAAAATTGAATGGACGAATCACCCACGCATTCACATGCCACAGATCTGAAAGTGTAATATGATATCAGCGATACGAGTTCAAAACGTTTACTGGAAGTTTGCGAAAAATGTAAATCTGTAACATTACAGGAACGTGATTCTCACCTAACCGTATCTATTTATATGTTGGCTCGTGCACAAACAGCGTTGTATTTAGGTTACAGGAAAGTTAGGTCGGACCTACCCAAACCACAACCAAAGTAAAATGTTGTGTTTACGTCCTGTGCTAGCTGGGACCATTGTTTAAATCACATAGTGCTATGTATAAATTGCGATAAATAACTAGATTTTTTATATACTGTTATTATGAAAAAAGAGTGACAATTAATAAAGCAAGTTTTTATTTCTTAACTAAAAAAGTGATAAATATTTTACCACAAGGTGTAAAAACAAACATAGGATTTATTCTTGCCATTATGTGGACTAATAAACGAAATTTTGTGACAGACATTTGCGAATACAGTTGTTTATCATTAGGTTGTGGTTATAGAGATTATAAAACGATCTTAAACAATGTTTTTTCTTTACGTGAGAATATAAAAACAACCGTTGAAACAGAATGTCAACATAGTGATAAAATATCTGATAAAATTTTACAATCGTGTAGACAAATTGACGAAATCGTTAATAAAAATGAATAAAATTGTAAAAATAAAAAAAGTACTTGTTATCAACACAATAAGATGATAAGGTATTTTTCACACCACAAAGATGACAGGTCAAATGAATGATTTTATAGGATATCATGAAAACATGTATGATAAACAAATATATAAAGCATTAAACTAGTAATTTCTAATAGAAAGATAATTGCTGCGAGGGGTGAGATCAGTACATAAGATCTTTATTTATTATTAACTACCAAACCCTACTATTAAGAACCAAACCCAACAGAACTATTAACTACGAAACCGAACTATATTCACTACCAAACACAACTATTTAATGGACACTTAAACGGACACCCTTATACCCCGTTCAGACACCTAAAGAGAACCTTCAGTTGTAATTTCTAATCAAAAAGTACCTTTAGTTTTAACCTTTCATCCCTTCGATTTTAAAGTAAGGATATCTAGGTAGTGATGTTGCAAGTTCCTCAGTGCACATTTTGTGGCAGATTAATTCAATTACCAGAGTAACCTCTTGGTCCCCCTGGTTTTATATAGACTCTCATAATTGGGAGAGCACAGGCGATTAGCATTTCTTCTGTTTGAGACAATCCCTGTAGTTCAATAGGAACTGGGGAAGGTTTTAGTTGAGTTTTGCGCTGAAAATTTCTTTGGATTTTTTTGTCTCTGGCACATCTTGAGCAGATATATTTGTCTGGGCACTTTGGCATAGATTTCAATGACCATGCTTCAAAACATACGGTACATTGGGAAATGACATATTTATTCATGCTATGAAATTTAGACATATTGGATTTAAATAATCCTGCTGACTGATACTTTCCTGACTTGCTTTTTTGCAAGTTTCAGTTCTATTTACATTTTCTGTCTTTGGTGATTTTTAGATTTCTCCAACCTAGATTTCTTCTGAAGTTCAGTTTCAAATACAATTTTCATTTTGTGATAATCTTTCATGTCTTTGAACTTCAGACTCTACCAAAATTTTATGTTTATGGCCATTATTGTCTTTTCCTAACCTTTTTTATTTTTCAGTGTCAGTTGCTAGTAACAATTTTTTTTTGTATTCTCTTGCTTTCTGAAGCCGGTTGGATTTCTGAGCTTCAGTTTCATTTTGTCTGTTTCTCTTAGACGAAGACATTCTACTTTGTGTATTACAATAGTGATTCTCATTTTTGTCTGCATAAAATTCAACCGGCACAATTTCAAATGTTTCGCAGTTTAGTGTATGTGCTAGTCGATATATATATTGCACAAGATTGCTGACATGAACACATTTCATGACAGCATCAGTACCAATGTACCATTAGGTTCAGGCATGCCAAAACAATTACGAGCATGGGAGACAAATATATAAACAGCATGTGTAGACTGAATTATGGCCATTATATATGGATCTAATATTATAAATACATAATTGCTGACACTAAAAGCATTTATCAAGGCTGAACGTAAAGTGAAGTATGGAGTCTCAGTCACATCAAGGCCAATTCGTCCCTGATAAAACTCATTATAGTTGATCAACCATAATTGATTTGAATTGTTTGCCTCGATGGACGATTTATTGAATTGTTTGCCTCTATGGGCGCTTTATTTAAATTGTTTGCCAAAATGGGGAATTGGTTTGAATTGCATGCCTCGATGGGCGATTGATTTAAATTGTTTGCCTCGATGGGCGATTGATTGACCATCGGCCGTCACATGGTAAATAATCCAAAGATAATGTCTCTGTATCTGGAATAGTTTGATTTTCAAGTGCATCTAAGTATAACATATGTCGCCGTGTGTTAATATTTTATCGACTGTGTCGCAAGTCCAAAGCTCGACTGGACACATCTGTGAATATAACAAGGCCGAAAAATTCATAAACGAACACTGCCTTCCCCTCGAACGTTCACTAAAACGTCCGTCGCCTTGATCAACACTTCCAGAGATATATAACGTTGAATTAAACATAATTTTTAAGTGAACTTCTGCGCTCAATCGCTGTTGGGTTGAAAAGAACGTGCGAACATGTGTGTCTAGTGTGTCTGGTTAAAAAAACTCAATGAAAATAACTATCGCTGTCCAATACATCGCAGGCTCAGAAGATCATCTCGAATGAAAAATACCAAAATCGACTATATCCACGATTAGTAAAGCCGCTCGCTTCACTCGCAGCAATAATAAAATTATGAGTGAAGAAAACGAAATATTTTTCCATCTACATTTTCGTTTGTGCATGATGTCTTTATTGATTTATTTATTAACCTTCGCCAAAATAGACATACAACAGAAATTAACAATCAATGGCTGGGACACCACAACAGTGAAAACCAATTACTGTGGGCCCTTCTATATATAAGTTACAACTACAGATACAGTGCACTACTAAAAACAACAAGTTATTTTGTTGTTTAAACTACGAACATAGTTACATTTTAAACACACAGTTTCCATGTCCTCGGATCTTCTGTGTCAAAACAAGAATGCAGAGCTACTGAGTAATAATATTGTAGTAATGTTTTAAATTGATGTAATTAGTCCTCAGGTTTGGTGGTACCCTGCGTGGCAGGCATTCTATTGTGGGGGGGGGAGTTTTGTTTAGAGCACGCACTAGGTGAGAAGTTAGGGGGGGGAGAAAAAGCGAAGGGAGGGGCGAAAAAGCGAAGGGAGGGGCGAAATGAATGCCCGCCCAAATCCTATTCATAAATGAGACAAGGCTAAAACAAATACGACTGGAAATTATAGTAACACCTCTTCAAATAACCAATGAAAAACGCTGCAGAAATTAGTAATGATTGAGCGCTAACGCTCAGGAAACTGAAGTTATTGATGTGCCTGAACATCGCTGTGGGTGTTCGCTTGCAAACAGAAGTTGTGGTGGTTTCTGAGATACTTCGGCTAATTTCGTATCGGTAAGTGAACATGCAGTCATTCCAAGAGACTGTGCTTCAGCAATCTGGTCTTTCATAATGCTCTCCAAAGTGTCAACACACCACAATACTACACAATTGAGTACCGGCATCTACGATCTCTAGCTTCAATTTAGCTATTGTAAACACTTGAAAGTTAAGCTTTTCCCAAAGCCCGTTGGCAGAACAGCAAGCACGTCTAGACCAAAAAGCAGCTCGGTAATGGATTTTTGCTGTTCCGGCTAAAGAATAATTTCAACCTAAATGCTCAGATAATTCAGACATAGTCTGCTCCACTGTCTGACGAAATACAATCCCACCATGCGGTAAGGTGCAGTTTTTTCTAACATTTTTTCAAGCGTATTTTGCGATTTTTTGACAGATCTCACTAAGTGTTGACGCGACAGCGCATATTGGCCAATGGGAATTTAACCGAAGGTTTTGGACACAAAAGTCTCGTTTATGAATAGGATTTGGGCAGGCATTCATTTCGCCTCTCCCTTCGCTTTTTCTCACCCCCCCCTAACTCCTCACCTAGCATGCGCTCTCAAAAAAAAAGCACACGCTCTAAACAGAACTCCCTCCCCCACAATAGAACGCCTGCCACGCAGGCTAGTTTGGTGGTAAAGTGTTCCACATTCTTGTTACGTGCGCGAAGAAGGAACGTTGGTATGTAACAGTTTTACATTTGTGATTTGATTACGAAATATTGAAATAAATGGGGAAAAATTATATTAACGATAATGTACGATGATCTAAAATGTTGAAAAATCAGACGGAGAGCAGAGATTCCTGCTGTTATTTAGATATATACTGATTAACAATATATATACAGGTCAACAATTACTCCAAGAGTTTTACATTCGTAAACTTGTTCAATTTGTTTATTGTCAATGAAAACATTTGGATGAGAATCAGAAACATTCTTGGGTACATTAAGACTAAGTTTATTGGTGATTAACCATTTTCTGAGGTTTTCTAAATCAGAACTTACTGCAGCCTCAAGGTCAGTTATAGAATCGCCTGAAGCTGTCAGATTTGTGCCGTCAGCAAATAACCGAGGTTTTGTTTTATTTAAACATTGAGGTAAATCATTAACATATAACAGAAAGAATAGTGGCCCTAAAATAGAGCCTTGTGGCTCTCTCCTCCGCAGAGGTTTCCGACATTATAAACTATCATGTGTTCCTAACATGAAGTTGTAGAGGGAAGAGTGGGGAACTTCCGCTGATTATAAGGAAGAGAGGAACGTAGGCGCGAAGCAAAATGAAATCTCGAAACGAGGAAACCTCTGCCAAAAAACGGTCGAAATAATGCCCAAATGGTCGAAATAATGCCAAATCCAGGGGGTGGACTGCCTTGTTAAATTAATGGATGATAAAGATAATTTGAACGTTTCGTTCAATGAATTATCGATTGAAAGTAAGTAAAAATATGGCCGAACATTTGCTTTCTGATCTATTCATAAGTGAATATTATTCAAGGGCATAATTTGTGTACGATACTCGATAGTAGCGATATTACGTACGAGATCGATGATTTACGTCTTTAATTTCTCCGTTTTCTTGTATTATTAATGTTAAATTGTTATTATTAACTACAATGCCCAAATTTCGCGTTGTTTCGACTAAAATTTGACATCTTCTAAATCAGAAACTCGAATCTGTATTTATTTTAAAAGCATAGCGAACCAGAACACATCATAATTTTCTAAATATAGCGTATTTAAAATGTAAACGAACGGACGGGACTTTACATCACCTTTAACTCTGAATAGTTTGAATTATTTCATTTCATTGCAAACCCAAACAGTATGACAAAATGTGTGACTGTATTAGTTTTTATTAGAAACGTTCGTGCCTTTGCTCTATAAATATTATAATTTTAAAACAACATTTTAAGTTTTCGACTCCCCCGGTTTTCCGAGCCATTGGGTGTGGCTTTTGGCAGAGGCTTCTCTTCGCGCCCTCAAACGTTTTCGTTTCGCGCCTGCGTTCCTCTCTCAGCGGTGTTTTTCTTCATATTAACCTTTTAAAAAGCCTCTGCGGAGGAGAGAGGCCTTGTGGTATGCCACATTTAATCAGTCGCTCTGATGAACAGGAATTTTTTATTTGACATTTCTGATTTCGGTTTGTGAGATAAGATTTGAGCAAAGTTTGAGCTTGTCCTTTTATTCCATAGAGCTCTAACTTCCTCAATAGAATTTGATGATCAACAGTATCAAATGCTTTTTTCAAATCAATTAAAACTACTAGGTTAAACATTTTTCTGTCTAGATTTACATACCAATCATTGGTACAGTCCAGTAATGCAGTAGCTGTGGAGTGAAATTTTCGAAAACCAATTTGAGAATCACTAAGAATTGCTAATGGCCAGTAGAACGAAATTGGTCTGTAGTTTCCTGGAATATTTAGTTGGCCATGTTTATACAGGAGTAATACTCTAGCCACTTTCCATTCGTCAGGAAAATAAGATAGAGTAATAGCCTGATTGAAAATAAGCATCAGTGAGTCTGAAATAGCAGGTGCTGCTATTTTAATAATTTTACAAGAATTCTTGTCAATGCCAGTAGCTTTATTGCTAGAAAGCCCATGCAAAAGGCGATAGACATTACTGACAGTAACAGGCTGGAATGCAGCAAATTCCGATTCAGCATTTTCAACATACGTTTCAAAATTATAATTTGAAGTATCAATTTTTCTAGTTAAATCAGGGCCAATATTTGAAAAATAATCATTAAAGCCTCCTGCAATATATTTTGGACTTGTCAAATTTTTTTCACCTAGATTAATCTCATTTACCACGGTTTGTTTTGTCTACATGGTAGGTTGTTTATACTTTTCCAAGCTTTTTTGGGATTGAATTTTTGACCAGCTATTTTCGAGGAATAATAATCTTTTTTGGCATTCCTTAGTTCTATATTAACTTTATTTCCAGTCGTTTTATAATTTGACCAATCATTTTCTAGTTTTGTTAAAATGGCTCGTTTTAAGTTGGCCCTTGTATTTATAAGTTTCTTTATGTCGCTTGTAATCCAAGGTACTTTTTTTTATCTGAAGTGGTGTGCATGCTTATCTAGGACTTCTAAGAATATTTCTTTCCAAATTTCCCACATATCATTTGGGTCATCTGCAAAAAAATACACTTTCCCATTGCTGTTTTAGCAGTTCTGAAACAAATTTTTCCTCATCAAAATTTCTTGTGTTTCTTATCTCTACGATATTCTCTTGTTTTTTTATAACAGAGATTTTCCTGATTGCAAATACTAGACTATGATCACTTATACCTTTATGAATGACACCAGAATCAGAAATATTCTCTGGTGTATTAGTAACAACATCATCAATTAGACTGGTGGTTGTTATAGTCACTCGAGTAGCTTCATCTATCAGTTGTGATAATTGATATAGTTCATAGTAAATTTCTTTGTTGATGTTGTTGATGTTAGACTCGAGATTTGCATCTTTCTTTGTTGATTACGTCAGGTTGACCTCTTCTGGCAATCTGGTGGAAATGCCTTGCAATCAAATCAGAAATACCACTGTTCTTTGGGATAATTACAGGGTGTTTGCTTTCTTCTATAATAGTCGTCCGCCGACACATAATACTACATTTGTCATTCTAGGGTCGAGTTTGTAGATCACGCTTGATTTCTTAATTGTAGACTTTGTCATCGTATATTAGGAGCTTCGGGACTGGTAAGACTATCGATTTCTTCTTGAAAATTCCTTTTTTGAAAATTCCTTCTCCACATCCTATCTCGTCTACAGTAAGGGGTTTGATAGTTTGGATTGAGTCAGGTTTGGTAACAATTGTGTTTTCATCTCTACCAATCTTCTTTCGTAGATTTCTAAGGAGGCGAAGTAACCAAGCAACAAATGGATGGATTTTCAAGGTGGATGAACCACGATGAAAATCGCTCAACGATTCCGTCCATTATAATATGGCTAGAATTCAGGACTTCACTTCTGGATCATTATCACCAACTGTAGGAAGTGCATCAACATGACATGGCCAATAACCTTCAGATTTCCATAGGAACTCAGGACCTCTCAGCCATCTTTGATTCTTTAGTAAAGCTTCAGCAGAAAGTACTCGCGATGCGTCATCAGCAGGATTCTGGGCACTATTGACATATCTCCATCGAGAGGGTGAACTGGTTTCTCGTATCGTAGCCACTCGATTCACGACAAACGTTTTGAATCTCTTACTTGTACTGGTTAGGTAACTTAGTACACAGGTACTGTCTGTCCAGAATATGGAGCAATCAATCTTGCTGTCGTTTTCGTTGCGAATCATTCTTTCAAGTCGCTACTACAGCAGCCGATAACTCAAGATGTGGGATTGTTCTCTGTTTAATGAATGTTGTCATTAGCATCCTTGAATCGTAGGTAACTAACTGAGCCATAACCACTCTGTGAAGCATCGGCAAAGTTGTGAAGCTGTGTCGATACAATTATTTTCATGCTATGTGGTTTAACACATCTATCCACATGGAGTTGTTGAATTTTGGGTAACTCGTTCAGCCAGGTATTCCAATGTGCAGCATGTTTTCTTTCGAGTGAGTCATCCCAGGCGAGGTTACTTCTACACAAAGCTTGCATCAATATCTTTGCTGCCGCTTCACAGAGTGGTTATGTTAGACTCGAGATTCCAGACACGATTTTTAACGCATTGATATTTTGATTCTTTAATACCGTTCAACTGCATTGACAAATAAATTAAAATATGTCTACATAAAAACACTAAATAGTGGTAGATACAAATCATAAGAAACAGCATGCACATAATATTAACCATAGTCCCTAGATAACAGTGTCTGGAAACGCGGCATACATCAAACGAATTCCTTACCGTCATTAGCGCATGTTGAGGGCGATCATGACGTCACTGCGAAAGTGCACGCTGTGATTTTCAAAATGGCGAATGCTGTGGAGTACGATATATCGTTTGAGCATAATACTGATGAGTTTAACGATGAAGAGGCATTATTATTGAGCTTAAGCTTGGCAGACAAGAACGTTGAAGAGATAGAAAGTGAAATGGAGACAGCAATAGCAGACGTATGTAACTTATCATCAATTGATTTGGTGTTTATATACAGGGTGTCTCTATAATTATATATAAACTGCAACCCCTATAATTTTCATAACAGCCACTGCTAATTAGCATTTCAATGCCTGTGAACTTATTATGCTCCTGGGATTTGAAAATAAGTTCTAATTGTCCACGATAAACATTACATCCCCAAGCATGAAATTCCTTTCTATATATAGCTATATATTGTGTTTATGCACCCTTGAGATCAATTAGTGCTGAATAATGCAAATTCTAGAAATATCTGATTTCAGAGGGTTGCAGTTTTTATACACCCTGTATATAAATTATATTTGTGTATTTATGTGTTTTGCCAGTTTAAGTGGAGAAGGAATTTATACTGTATACACAAATATTTTTCTAGATTCAAGAAAGTACTACAGGCTTTTTGTGCGTCACATGCAATAAAGTTTGTAAATCCAAGGGTGGATTAACACTTCATCGAAGGAAAAAGCACGGGGATGGTGTAAGTAGCTCCGAACCTAAACGTGATTTTAACAACATAGCGAAAGAAAATCTGACTTGCAAGAGACTTACTGATCTTATTGAAGAAGCAAAAGCTGACATAACCAAAAATGATCTGTACTCTGAAGAAATTAGTTCAAAACTAAAAGATTCTCAGCGATTTGTGTGTTCAGAGAAGGACGATCTGTATAAGGAGATTATCAAGCTTTTAATGACTTTGTTGAAGAAAGGAGATGGAGAAAGTTACTATGAAAAGTTTTACGGTTCTATTATGTTGCGATCACCATCATTATTAAAACATGCATATAGTGACGACATTAGTAAGGTTGTTATGATGTACCTTGCAGACAAAATTCTATTATTTTCCAAGTCTATTTCTTCAGAGTCAATCCTAAAGGATACTCAACAAGTTTCAGTTAAAGACTCTGAGCGTGGCCCTTTGAATTATTTGACTGGCTATTGCATTAGAAACTTATTCCAAAAGTGTAGAAAACGTGAAGTCAAACAACAGAGTTCCCCAGAGACAGATGAGTTTATTTCTTTACTTAGTTCGCTTCACATTGACAAAGAAATGGCCTCCAGTCATGACTACAATCTTATCAAAGATAAAGACAGAGGTGGTCTCTGGTATCCGAAGGAGTATTTAGTTGAAATAATGCTTACTGCAGAGATGGAGTTTCGAATTTCCACAGAGGGCGAGCAGCTTTGCCACAAAATAAACTCTGATGCGATTATAAAAAAACTTTTAAAAAATTCTGTTTTGAAATCTAAGTGGGCAATGCTTGTTGAAGAGTGTAGCACCAGGATTAGTTCAAAAAGATCAGTGATATTTCTAGCAGAGCTTCTTCAACTTTATCTAAAAGTTCGAACTTTTTCATACTCAAAGGATATTTTGCAAAAGTATAAATTAAGACAAAAAGAGTGTAAAAAGAAAGCATTGCGTACAGAAATGAAAGGAAAAGAACGATGTGAAAGCAAAGTAGTTTCTGTGCAATGACTGCAGAGCCTGGTTAAAAGTGTGTGTGTGGAGGGGGGTGAAGGTGCTGGCCTGTTTTGGAACCATGAAATGATATATTACCTTTCTCTATTTTTACTTCGAGAAATTGTGGGATCATGCCCCCTCCCAGGCCCTGCAGTCCTTGCTGTGGTCCAGCACATGTACATGTACAATATGCACAAATGTTTCCAAATTTTGCTCCATGCAGAACATTGATGTGTGCTTTGTCCATCATGACAACAGTGAGTATGTGAGCAAAGTTCGAAAATAAATTGTGCCAGTTATTTGCATCCTATAATCTCATTTTGCATTTATCAGTATATTTTTTACATTACGTTGTGTAGTAAATAGGACAGTACAATTGTCTACATATGTTCCACAAGGTTATATAAAGCTTTTCTTTTTGATTTTGACTTTCTTGCCTTCAGTGGAGTATCGTCTATCTCAGCATTGACTTTCTGTTTGCTGGAATGCCTACCAGCTACATTACCTTGAACAGTGGGCAGGATTTTTCTTTGAACAGATAGGGCATTAGCATTATAGCCAAACTCAAACAAATTTGGGTTATCTGATCTGCAACCAATTGCACGTTGGTACCCGAAGTATTCTTCTACCACATCCTGACAAAATCTTTCAGTTAGGACAAATTTAAATCCTTCCTTTAACAGGAACGTGACTGCTTCTATAAGAGAGTATGATGTCATCTTGATGCCTTCATATGTTTGCCATGATATAAACATCATCTGCTGTTGATGAGGTGAAAAGGACTCTCCCCTCTTTGAAATGCTATCTTTCCATCTCTCGAAATAAGGTAAAAATACTTCTGTTAACCATAACAGACGATCATCATTATAATCTTGATAGGGTTTGACATCATCATTATTCTTTCGGTTGTGCTCTGTGATTGAACGTACATTAGCACAATCAAAAAATTTATTCATCATTGAACAAAGCATTGCAGTTTCACTTGCTTCATCCGACATCAGGTGTTTCAAGGCAGTCGAAACTGTGTTACTTAATATTTGGACTGCAAGTCGAACACGCATGGTTGAGTATGAAGTAAGCAAAATGTGATCAGCTGTGAGTTTAGGTGCTAGATGAAGTCCACAATCTAAATCTTGCCTGTACATATTCGAAATATGATCCCAAAATAAATACTTCCCATTATTCCACAGGTATCGAGTACGACCATTACCAGAGTGGTAAAGGCAGTTCCTACAAGTTTTCATTAGATGGGGTGCATCTGAAAAAAAGTAGATGTTGCGGTGTGGTTTGAAAATGTTTATTGTCTTGTACACAACAGAGTTATCAACTGGGTCATTCTGCAAGCCTTTGTGCATTTTAAAAAACTTTCTGTTAGATGAAGCACCATCTGCAGTTGCCGAGATTACCCAAAGATTGCAGGTCAATTCCAGAACACTAACAGCTCGCCAAAATAGGGGCATTAATTGGAGGGCAGTAACATCACGTGTTGCAAAAAAGGACAAGCAGAACTTTAAATCAGTTGCCAAACCTCTAACATAAAAAACTAAGGCATGTGAAGCTAATTCATCTACATCATCCAAGGTAGCATAATTTACATTGGGATCCCCGAGGTCAACAAAACCAACTAACTCGTTGGTTTGCTTGTCAAACACAAGGTTACTTTGAATTTTCATTTCATCAAATAGCAATGCCACATAGCGCTGAATTCCAATATGTTCTTTTGTTATTGATATTAACTCTTTAATGACATCTTTGTTCAAACCTGCTTTGGGTTTGATCACGTTCTTGTAATCCCTTAGCCGCCGTCTACTAGGTAACTTTAAAACTTTACCTAGTTCATCATAAGCAGATGGTGACTTTAAGGCAAGTGAAAGGCAAAATCGAATCATAGTTGGATGCCATCTCATTTGCCTGGCATCCCCATATCCCATCACCTTTTGTTGTTGTTGCCAAAATAGTTTCATCATTGGAGAATTTTCAAAATTAGTTCCAGATATAATTGACAGTAGGTCAGAGTGAAGTTCGCTGGTTACTGAAATGCTATTCTGTCTAACTCTAACTTCTATTTTTTCCAGCTGATTTTTAAGGACTTGGCACTCCATTCTCTTAGCTTTTAGTGAAATGGCAAGGCGCTCATGAGAAGTGGAAGATAAAGGGGCACGATCTTTTACAGGCTCAAGAATTTTCCGTGATGATCTCAGAGCAGATCTGGCTTTTTTGTCATCTGCATCTTTACATGTGCTACATTGAAATGTTTGACAAAGTACAAGACAATACTCATGTCTCTTGAAAATTGTGACAAGAGGAGTAGGTGAAACATCATACTCAAGTGGTTCCATGATCTTCTGTACTGAGTGCCTCATAAATTTAGTCTTTTCATACACTGGATCATTTATTTTGCTTTCTTCAATGGTATCTAATCCAGCACAGACATTATATTTTACAACAGTTGATAAAAGTGAGTAGGCTGTAGTAAATCTGACTGAACGTTTGTATTCCACATAAATTGGATGATCATCAGGGATGAACCAGCCAAAAACAGATATGCTAAAGCCAAGACTACAGTCAACAATGACTTGAAATTTTGCAATATGATGGCCACCATCAAACCAGCTAAAAGTAACATTATTCTCACCGTGGCTCACTGTCCAGCCAACGAGCTTTAGTGGTGCAATATGCAATTTAAATTCGTCCAAATTCTTATACAGTGGACACATAGATTTTGTGTTTTCGTCTTTGCTTGTTGATGGGTTGCAATCTTGAGTGTTACTTGGAAAATCAGTTTCAATTGTAGACCTTCTCGTAGCTCGATTTTGCGAACATTTTTGATGGCTCTTTTGTGGTAAATTCAGACTGGGCAACGCTCCAAGTTTCAGTGACTTTCTACTCACGTCTGTTTACAAAGATTAAAAAAATGCAAAGCATTAAAAAACATATAGAGACAAATTAGGGTTGATTCGTGTGTGCCTAAAAGATATGAACAAAATCTCGACGTTTCGAGCTAAAGCCCTTTATATCTTTTAGGCACACGCGAATCAACCCTAATTTGTCTCTATATGTCCGTGGCCGACGCTGAATTAAAGTCTACGATACCATTAAAAAACATAGTAATTTACCCATGAATATGACATGACTTCAAAATTGTACATTTTTTTGATACAGTATATTATTCAAAATCAACGGATATTATTCAAATGTCCATAAAAGATATCGTACAACATGTTAACGTTGTTACTTACGGACTTCTATATCGTCAAGTTGAAAATGTCTTTCACAGATGTGTAAATTTCCTTCATCTATTTGTCTCCGCAAATCTTTCTCCACCACTCTGTCTCGAGTTATTATGGCTATTAATTTCTTTCGCCATTCAAGTTTGTTTTTATTCGCCTTAGAGCGTGAGGGGAGACCAAATAAGCTGATGCCATTGTGCTTTTTCCTTCGTGAAACAGAACAACCAAGTATTGAACAATTTGCCCCCGGCATATAATGAAATATGATAGCACAACTGCTTTATTCTTTGTTTATTCATAGTCTATTTCGACGAGTATTTGCATAGCGTGCACTGCCACTGTCACGTGATTATGGAAAAATCACACAATAACATGCTGCTTTGATGTATGCCGCGTTTCCAGACACTGTTATCTAGGGACTATGTATTAACTTACAAATTTAGTTATCTGTCCAGGTAGAAGTAACTTATAGATCTCCTTAGATTGTTCAGCAGAGCTTAGTCCTACTTATTCGTTGAAGTTTGATTAGAAGAGCAAAAATATTATTGCAGTTGCTGCTTAATTACTCTAATTAGCATATTGTTATTGAATAGAATGTCACACATTGTATATTAAATTATTTCCGGTTTGAATACAACAGTTGACATGTTAGAATCTTCATCTGGTTTTAATAGATCACCCGGAATATACATTTATTTATTTTCGTTATCTATAGCTTTGGTCAATTTTTCAAGATGATCAAAGAATTCAGATAACACACTGGGTGGTCTATAAACTGTCGTAACAAGAAATGGTTTGCTATGCAGCTTAATAACTTCAACAAAAACAGCTTCCAGTTCAGGGGGAACTAGATCACTTCTTATTTTGTAATTGATTGAACTATGCAAGTAAATACAAACTCCACCGTCATTCATTGATCTATCTTTCCTGATGATATCAGAGCATAAGCTATGAACTAGATCATTATATTGTTCAATTATTTTATTGTTTACCTTGCCATCATAGCATTTGGTTACACCTGATACTGCAATCATTTCGGTGTGGACTTTTACCTTGTTGATCAGGTTTTCCATGTTGGCTGCTACTTTCCCTGGATTATCACATACCAGATCATTTGTCCCAACAGGTAGGATGATGGTGCTGAATTTGTGCTCCTCTGTTTGATTTTCTTCAAACCTCCTGGCAAGCTGGTTCACTGTGGTTCCACTGTATGAATGTGAGATTGCCTTGCTTTTTGGAGCTTGCTTCCATCTGTGTTTGACCATGGAATCTCCTAGATGACAACTATCATACGGGGATGTCCTATCAAGCAAAAAAATCGAATGGCGCGACTGTCAATATGATACTTATACGTTGGGGAAAAAATTGGATCTGAAAGTATATTTGAAGGGTTTAGAAGATTATCTAACCAGTTATGACTGTGCGATTTCCACACTTCGTACACAACCACTGCCTAACTTTACACCTGCAGAAAAGGAAAAAGCTTACATAATAAGAAAAATTGAAAAAGATGACTATCTTGTATGTAAACATTAAAATTAATGCGCTGCTCCACTGGAAGCCAGTGCAGGTCAACAAGCAAAGGAGTAATGTGGTCGATTTTTCACGACAAGAATATAATCCTAGCAGTTGCGTTGAGCACATACTGCAGACGCTGAATCAAATAACAGGGCAATCCATACAGCAAAGCATTACAGTTATCAATTCTCGAGGTAACAAACGCATGTACAAGAGTTTTCGTTGATTCAATACTCAGATATCTTCGAAGTTGAGAAATGTTCTTTATGTGGTAAAAGGCTGACTTTCAAATATCGCTGATATGCTGCTCAAAATTCATGGTATTGTCAAACACAGCTCCAATATTCCGCGCAGATGGAGTTGCTGAAACTGGGGCATGGCCAACTATGACGGAATTTAGCGATGTCTGTGGGCGATGCCTTGAATGCAAGATCAGAAGCTCTGTTTTACCACTGTTCATCTTCAAGTTGTTAAACAGCATCCACTGATCAATATCACGCACACAGGCCTCGACACGATCACGAGACAGCTCCATATCTCCGAGCACACACGACTTAAAGGTCAGGTAAAGCTGGTTATCATCAGCATACAAATGATACGAGATACCATGACGACGCATTATATTTCCCATAGGTGATGTATTGTTACACAGATGGTTATTCAACTGGAATGCAACAGCTTTTTCACAGGATTTGGAGAGAAACGTCAAATTTGATAGATGCCTTTTTAAGAGATGGCTTCAGCAGTGCCTCTTTCATATCCACAACCATAACCCCATGCATGTTCCAGTGAAAAATTCACAACTTTGGTGATAAATGGCAGTAACAAGTCCACGCAACCTTTTAAAACTGATGCACGAATTGGATCAAAGACTTGAAACCTGAAGAGCCAATGAGATTGGACAATTGTTCGATAGTCACCAGAATAGAGAGGAGGCTCAGGAAAACAATCATCCGCAGTGTTGTTCTTTTCTGACTGCAACTCTCCCCGTATAGCAGTAATCTTATCTGTAAAGAAGTCGGAAAATGCGTTGGCAAGTGATTCATTATCCTGAAAGTGTGGCAATTTATTCTCAGCTTTTCGATGAAGCACTTTATCAAAGTTCGAAAATAAGCTCTTGGGATTGGAATGATTTTCTTCAATAAGCACAGAGTAGTATCCCATCTTAGCATAAAAAAACACTTGTTAACTAGATTACATTGATCAACATATATTTGACGATGTACAGTAAGTCCAGATGCATGCCAATGACGCCCAAGTTTACGACGCTTCCGCTTCTCAACTCTGACCGTTTCGGTATACCAAGGCGCAGCTGGACGTAGCGTAAGAATGCGGTTCTTTAACGGTGCATGCTTACCCAATAGTTCAGACAGAACCATGTTATATCGACGAGTAAGAGTATCCAAGTCATCATTCATACCTTCAGAATCCACCAAGGAAGAGTTGTTAATATCCCTACGCAACTGTTTCATATCAATCGACTTAACCTTGCGGAAGAAAACTTCCTTTCTTTCAAAGGCCGTCTTTGGAATAGATAACGTACAACAAACAGCCAAATGATCGGAAATAACAGGGTCAAACACCATGAAATTTCTTGCCACATCCTCACCATCTCTAGTTATAATCAGGTCAAGTGTATGACCACTCTTGTGTGTCGGTTGTGAGATATGCTGCTTGAGATTAAATGCCTCTAGCAGGTTAATAAATCGCAAGGCAGCAGAATCACCAACATTATCGACGTAAAAATTAAAATCACCAGCCAATAACAATGAGCCTGAGGCAATGGCGAGGTTTTCCAAGAGCCTTGGGAATTCCTCAAAAAACAATGGGAGAGAACTGTTGTTAGACTTGGACAGCGGTGGTCGATTTAAGTATATGGATTTATATAATGAATGTTATATATCTATACTAATAGCAAAACACGGTTATGAAATAGGTAATGAAATAGGTTGTGAAATTATTGGGGATATATAAATTATTGGGGATACAGATTATTATCAACCATCAACAAGTTATAACCGTATCCGTTTAATACATATAAAGATAAAAAATGTTTTGTTTTAAAACATAATGAAAAAACAAATATTAAAGGAAATATTTTTATACATTATGCTAGAAAAATAGATCTTAATAATAAAGATTTCAGTTATAAATTAAAAGATGTAAAACAAATACTACAACATTAACAGATAAAAATTGGCTGCAATAACAATACTATGTTCTTCGTTATTTGTTTCATTCCGTGTTTAATAAAACCCATCCATATGCCGCCAACCTGCTAAATTACCAGATGCTGTCATGAAAAAGATTTTGTTGACAAACTTATATTAGGTGATGAATTTGGTGTAAAAGAAGATTTAATGTTACATTGTCATTCTTTTTATATTTAAATAAATATATAAATCATAATACAAATAATGATTGTGCAGCGTATATACCATCATACCTTATTAATTCGTTAGACAAAATTAAAAATAATTTTAACTTTTTATGAATTACGAAGATAGGCTACAATTAGGTAATTTTATAGACGAAGTTACATTGTATATAAATTTATGTGAAGAAGACGACATATAATAAAATGGAGGTACAAACATACGAGCATTTATTGATCGGCGAATTAAAAGGCATTCCTTTTTGTAATAATGCTTTTCTTATAAAAGATGTAAAAAGTAAAAAAAACAATAATTAAAAGAACAAAAGGAGATTTAACACCTCCTCCAGCTCTTGCTTCTAATAAAAGACAAAAAACACATCAAAATAAAACACCTCAAATCGATAAAAAAATATTAGATAAAATTTTTAAATAATGGTAAATAGAAAAAGATATCGTCATCGTATATATCAATATGGTGCTGGAGTTTTTAAAGGTTCAAAATGTCAAAGACGAAAAAAAGGAAAAACACCATGGCAAAGAGGAGGTTTTGCATATGGAGTTAGAGAGGGGACAAAATTGATAACAGAGATCGCAGGACCGTTTCACAATTTCGAGTCCATAATGTTGATTTTGCATTATCGAATCGCGATTCATGTCTTCGAATCCTAGTTTTCTATCTTCTCGTCAATGTTTACGCCTTCAACTTGCATAACATGTCTTCGAGAGTCGCGTGTCATGTCTTCGACTCAAAGTTTCATGTCTTCGAGTCACGTGTCATGTCTTCGAGTCGAAGTTTCATGTTCTTCGAGTCGAAGTTTCATGTTCTTCAAGTCGCGCTTCATGTTCTTCAAGTCGCGCTTCATGTTCTCTGGACAGCAGTTTTATTTCGTCGGGTTGAACCTTGCGATATATACTGGTCAGCGGTTTTCCTCACCGTTTAGAAGAAGTACTTCATTACAAATATATATTGTTTCGCGCTGTCTTGCTCACAAAATGGCGGAAAGAAACAACTCTGTCAACCATGTGGTATCCGTATTGCAAGAGGCTATAGACCAGATTCGGAATTCAAGTGCTACAACAGTCAATCTAGCAACAACACAGTCCCCATCACAAAGTATTAATCGGAATCATACAAGTGAATCGAGACCAAGCGCCACTGTGTAATCAAGCAGTACAATGCAATTTTAGGTAAAGGTTATTGCTATTTCCTTGTGTTTTTTTTCCGAGATATTTTTGTCCTAGTTCCTTCCCGACTATCAAATACACACTATTTACCTCTGTATCTGTTCATAGCTGATCATATTTTTTTATTTTTTACAAATATTAATCCCCGAGCCGGCGCGAAGCGCCGTGTGAGGGTACTAATTCCGCGAGGGTACTAGTGCGAGGGTACTAACCCGGAAAAAAAGGAAAGCAATGGGAAATCCAAAGTTCATCAAGTTTTGCGGGCTCATGGGTGTGATGGGTGGTCATCTCACTGATCTCAAAAGAATGACGGACTGTCATGGAAAGAGCCACAATGATTGGTCAAACTCAAAATATTTCTTTAAATGAGTGACGACATCAAAATAACGTACACGTCTTGCAAATATTTTTGCTTTTGCAATACAGTATTTTGTAAATACTCAAAAAATTTTTACGGTTTTACATGTACAATTTATTAAAAAAATTAAGACAATTAAAATATTAAATAAAAATTTGTATGGAGCCAAACGAAGAGCGGAAAGAAAACGAAAAAAAAGCCGAAAACCTTGCGAAGAGGAGGGAGCGAAGACGACAACGTCTGCTACAAGAGACTGCTGAGGAAAGAGAAACTCGCCTGGAAAAACGTTGAGAAGCATGGAAAAGAAGGACTGCCGAAGCGAAAGGTAGGCAAAAAGAGTACCATAGATTGTATATGCAACAAAAACGAGCTTTAGATCCTTCAGAAACTGCTGAGGAAAGAGAAACACGCTTGATAAAACGTCGAGAAGGTTGGCAAGAAAGGACTGCCGAAGCAAAAGGTAAGCAAAAAGTGTATAATAGAGCGCATAATATAGATAAAATGCAAAATGATACTGAAGAACAACGAACGAAAAGGCTTCAAAAGATAAAACAAAAAAGAGCATCAGAGACAGCCGGGGAAAGAAGTAGAACACTTGAGAGTTTAAGAGCACATTTTCACCCAGCAATTGAAAAAGAGTGTTACCAAGAGCGACAGAATAGATTGGCTGACAATATAAGAAGAGAAAGAGAAAAACAGAGTAATGCATTGGTCCATGAAGCAGGGGATGCAGTTGTATCTGTCCATGGAGCAGGGGATGCAGCTGTATCTGTCCATGGAGCAGGGGATGCAGCTGTATCTGTCCATGAAGCAGGGGATGCAGCTGTATCTGTCCATGAAGCAGGTGAGGCAACTGTATCTGATCATGAAGAAAGGGGGGATAGTAGGCATGAATATTTACACGAGGACGGTTGGCAAAATGCTGACAATCCTTTGCATGAGCAAGAGTTTGTTCAAAATGAAATGCACAGTTTTCATTTAGATCAGGAAAGTTTAGAGCATCGACAGTGTACAATTTGTAAAGAAGCTTGGCCGACACGACAGAACTTGACATCAGAGACATATATTTGTTACCGGTGTAAAAGAGACAAGAAAACACCTAAGAATTTCAGTGCTGAGAATGACATGGACCCAGGAGTTATTCCTGAACAGTTAAGAGGTTTGACACAGGTAGAAGAAATGTTAATTTCAAGGGTTTGCCCTATTATGAGAGTGTATAGAAAACATGGTGGGCAGAGGGGGTATAAGGGGCATGTACTAAACTTGCCCCAAGATATTCAAAGTTTCTTGCATAGGTTGCCAGCACATGTAGCTGACTTGCCTGTTATGATTGTGCGAAGACAAGGTGCTGACGACACACATAGAGATTTCACTGTGCGTCGACACAGAGTTCTGGAGGCTATATTATGGTTGAAGACAAACAATCCATTTTTCAAAGACATTGAAATTGATCGGGATGTTATCCAAACTTTACCAGAAAATGGTATACCAGATGAGCTAAGGTATGTTGTTGATGAAAATGAACTTTCAGTTCATGTTGATAATGAGGGGCCTTCCCAAGACCCTGTAATGAGTGCTAATGCTAGTGTTGAAGAATTAGTTTTAGGAAATGGTAGTACATCATTTATTCCTATGCGTCAAAGACATAGAAAAGACAATGCAGCTATCCAAGATGCAGTAAATGAGGTTGATCCCTTAGACTGGCCGTCTACTGAAGGTAATGTAGTCAATGAATTTAAAACAGATGGTTTGGCTACTATGGCGTTTCCTTATGGGAAAGGTGACCCAACAAATAGGGCTAGACAGCATGGTATAACATTAACAGAGGGATTCAAACACTTGATAAAGTTTGCTGAGAAACTGGCAAATGGTAAGTTTGAATGGAGGTTTGCTTCTCACCCACGGTTTCCTTATTGGGCATTAAATATGAAACAACGACATCAGTTGTTGTCACAAGCTAATATTTACTTACGTCAACATCCTGCTGATGCAAACATGACAATGGAAGAATTAAAGGAGATGGTTAATTCCATGAATGCAAATCAGATGATCAACAGGTTGCAACGCTATGTGTCTAAAATTCAAGGTACAAATCAGTATTGGTATCAGAGGCTTCAGGAATTGTTAGCCTTGATTGAGCAAAAAGGCTGCCCAACTTTTTTCTTTACATTTAGCGCAGCCGACAGTCATTGGCCTGATTTGCAAAGGCTGTTGCAAAGCAATGAAGGTGCGTCAAGATCCGAACGGGCACAAGCTGTAATTGACAATCCACATCTGACTGATTGGTTTTTCATGCACAGGCTGCAGGAGTTTATCAGACATTGGCTTGGTGGTGTCTTAGATGCTGAGTGGTTTTGGTATCGATTCGAGTATCAGGCCAGGGGAAGTATTCATGTACACGGATGTGCAAAGTTAAAAAATGACCCAGATATTAGATTATTACGTAATCGTGCATGTATTGCAGTGCTGGAGAATGAGACAAGCAGACATGAAATGTCACAAGATTCTTTTGATTTCCTTTTCCAGGATGTTCTCAGAGAGGGCGAAGATGCTGAGAAGTTGTTAATACGGTAATAACCAATTGTTTTACATACTATTGTGATGTACATAAGTGCTAAAAAAGCACCCTATTGGGGGGGGGGGGGGGTACTCAATATTATTGCCATTAGAAACACTTATAATAGATATTTCCCAAATTTTCGGCCTGGAAATAAAACTGCTTATTGGATTACATTGTCAGTCTCGATTTCAAGCTGTTTCTGTGCAGTCAAGCAAAAATTCGGAAAGTGTCTATTGTGATAAATGTCTGATAATGCAGTTGTGATTTATTGTTATACATTATTGATTATGCATAAAAAACACTCACCCTATATGTCCAGCTAATGTTCAGGTACCATAAATTATTGTTATTTTGAGTAGATGTTTGCTCAATGGGATACTTTCTTATCCAATGACATGTGCAATGCTGTTTTTTCATTTATTGAAAATGTTGCAATCACTGTTGCAATCTATCTGATAGCTTCCACAAATATTTTGAAAAATTTCAATTTTCCTTCTAAATTGTCGGTATGAAATTTTCCTAGCAATTTTAAGGTTTCATTGGTCTAAGGGATTTTAATATAGTGTGAAATTGAAAAACTGTTAATCTTGGATGAAAAATCAAATAACTTGGGATTTAATGTTTGTAGTGTTGGAATTTATTACATCCTCCTCATTACGCACCAGTCAGTATCGTTTTAGAATACAGAGAGTGGAATGATGTTGTGTATATTTCAATGTCCATAATTTATATTTTTTCTGATTAACAGGTATGTTGACTGGCTGGTGACAACAGTTAACGAGGACCTGCCAGATGAACACTGGAGGGTACCAGACCCTCACCCATCTGCTGTAAGAGCCACAGCAGTCGAGAACCGTGATAATGACTATCACAGGGTAGTTAATACTGTAGAAAGGCATACAAGATGTAGTCCAGCCTATTGTTTGAGGAAGAAAAGATTGGATCTTCCTGCAGAATGCCGATTTGGTTTCCCAAAACCATAACAAGATGCAACAGCACTAACTTACGAGGTTGTAGGTAAGAAGAATAAGTCTATAGAGTCTGAGTTAAACACCAAACGAAATGACGAACGACTTAATTCACATAACAGGGTTATGCTTGAAAATTGGCGGGCCAATGTGGATTTGCAGGTAATTGTAGATGAGAAGGCATGTGCAAGATACATGGCAAAGTATGCTGCAAAAGGAGAACCGCGATCAAAATCTGCCTCTGAAATACTGAAAGTGTGTGTATCCTCATTACAGAATGATGACCAAGTATCTTCAGCCATCAAGAAAGCTATGATCCAAGTAGCTGGAGATAGAGATATGGCAGCCCAAGAAACTGCACATATGTTACTTAGTCTGCCATTGGTAGGCTGCACATATAGTTTCGTTACTATTTCTTTAGAAAACAGCAGGAAGGTTATTCTTGATGCAGAAAATGAAGGAGATGAGGTTCTTCAGAAATCTGTTGTAGAAGATTATGGAGAGCGCACAGGAGTGAGGAGTAGGTATACTGGGTTGTCTCAATTGAATTTGATGCAATATGCGTCGCAGTACACCAAAGTCAGAGGTGAGTTGGCTAAACGGGCAAATCCATACATTGTCAGAACATTTCCAAAAGTTACAGCTAATCCCGATGGTCCTAATTTTGGAAAATACTGTAAGTATCAGCTTATAAAGTTTAAGCCATGGGAAGGTAGTGCGTCAAATGCTTGGGATAATCAGAATGAGAGTGATGACATGTTTATTAACACTTATCATTTGTTTCTTCAGACTGAATTTGCTGAAGAGAATGTATTTAGGTATTCTGTTGAATCAGAAATGGTTCATGCTGCACATTCTGGTCAAAGCTATGAAAATGATCAGAGTGCAGATGAAAGTGATGATGAAATTGATCCTAATGACGAGGAGGAAGTTGATGATTGGATGTTGTTGTGCAGAATCAACCAACATTATGATGACGCGGGTAATGGGATGTCGAGCAGGGAAGCAGTTGACTGGTTTGAGGCGGTAAGATCTGTACCTACAGATTTGCTAAAGGAATCTCCAGGATGGATATATCAACAGAGAAAGGATGCTGAGGAACTTGGTCACCATGGATACCGACAAGATGGTCAACAACATGTTGTTGATCTGGAGACTTTGAATGAAAAACAACGACTGGCTTTTGACATTATCACATCTCAGACTGGTGATAATCCTGTTCATATGATTGTCTGTGGGACAGCCGGAACAGGTAAGACGTACTTAATTAGTGCTGTGAAACAAGTATTAGGTGATCAGTGTATTGTTACAGCAACCACTGGGATTGCAGCCTTTAGTATTAATGGTCAAACGCTACATTCTGCTGCTCAACTTCCTATTCGTGAATATAGGGAATTGCAGGGCGATTCTTTGCAGCGACTACAACTGAGACTAGAAGGTAAGAGGTATCTGGTCATTGACGAAATGTCAATGATTGGGCACAAAATGCTATCATGGCTGGACAACAGACTACGTGCTGGCACTGGAAAGGAAGACGTCCCTTTTGGTGGTATGTCAATAATTTTAATGGGTGATTTTGGTCAATTACCACCAGTAGGTGATAGGCCAATGTACATTACTGGTAACGGTTCGGTAATAAGTGACCATGGTCACAGTATGTATCTGACATTTGATTCTGTAACAATTTTAGAGCAGGTTATGCGTCAGGCTGGTGAAGACCCAGAGGCAATTGCATTTAGAGCATTATTGATGAGAATGCGAAATGGTCAAGTTACAGAGGATGACTGGAAACTATTGTTGGACCATTCGACGACCAATATACCAATGAATCAGTTTACCGATGCTATCCGATTGTATTTTGACAAAAAGAGTGTTGCTGAATACAATTATGAAAAGCTATTAGCGATTGGACAACCTATGGCAAAAATTCAAGCGAGACATTCTGGTCGTGGGGCAAGCGCTGCCACATCTGAAGATGTGGGGGGATTAGACGCAGTTCTGTTTTTGTCCACCAAAGCAGAAGTAATGCTGACGTGCAACCTGTGGGCTGAGGTTGGTCTTTGCAATGGCTCTTTTGGAACTATTGAGCAGATTTGGTTTGCAGAAAATATGGGCCCTCCAAACCTGCCAGTCGCAGTATTGGTTCATTTTCCTGCATACTCTGGTCCTGCATTTCTAGACGTCTGTTCGAAATGTCTACCTGTGCCACCAAAAGTGTTTGAATGGATGGCTGATGGAAAGCACTTGTCGAGACAACAAGTTCCATTGAGGTTGCGGTATGAGGTATGAGGTATGCAATGACTATTCATAAATCTCAAGGACAGACACTAACAAAAGCTGTTGTTGATTTAGGTAAAGGAGAAAAAGTCGCTGGGTGCACCTTTGTAGCTACATCCAGGGTAAGATCGATTCATGATATTGTGTTTGAACCAATGACGTTTGACCGCCTTAAAGCAATCGGGAAGAATAAGAATATGAAAAAAAGGCTAGAAGCTGAAGAGCGGCTTAAGGTACTTGCAGAGAAGACTGTGCAGAAGCATAGTAAGCAATGAAAGTTATCATAGTGTCAGTAGTGAATTTGTATGTTACTTAGTGGTGTTTGAATATCTGAGATACTGGGCACATGTTCTGTGCTTCCGAGTTAATTATATATTTGGCCTGT
The DNA here is from genome assembly GCA_016169945.1 of Trachythela sp. YZ-2020. Lineage (NCBI taxonomy): Eukaryota > Metazoa > Cnidaria > Anthozoa > Malacalcyonacea > Clavulariidae > Trachythela > Trachythela sp. YZ-2020. The sequence goes on along the minus strand of JADLSH010000168.1, from coordinate 552,407 downwards.
TACTAGGCACAATTTTGGAGGTGTGACCACTGTGGTGTGACATTGGTCTATGCCTTTATTATTGTGTTTTTGAGGTTGGCTGTTGACATTGTGAGTCCTTAACAATAAAATATCACTTAAATATGGAATAACATGTCTTAGATCTATTGAAGATGACAACATTTCAATAAGATGAAAAGCAATTTGAAAAGGTAAGTTGCTGTCCTATTTTTAAGTTAGCACCCTTTTACAACTTTCGGATGCATAATTATTTCAAATTTTATTGATTTCATATACATTTCCACTGCGTGGATGTTTAGTGTGTTGCTGTGACTACCAAATAATCCACACGCAAGATCCACGCAATTTCAAACTTCTGGAAGCGCGGGAAAATATACGAGTTTATTTGACTGCGTACTGACTGGACTGTGGTAAGTTTTTCAAACATTTAAAATTGTGCCTGTTTTGAAATATTTTCAATTTAGTCTTTCCAACTCTTAATATACAAGGAACATTTAATAACTATACTTGAAATATACGGTTTAAATTGGTCAAAATTACTTTTAAATTATGTTTTAGTCAGTTTTAACATATCCCGGGAAGTATTTTTGATGACTTTCATGTTTATGCCAGTCTATCGTTTTTACTGTGTCCACATGTTTTTTTTCTGTTTTAATAGATATTTGAAAGAATTAAAATATTTTTGAGGTAGGAATATGTATAATAAATGTACAAATTTTTTATATACAGTATACATGTATAAGAAAAAAGCAAATATATTTCGACTACTGTTAACACTGAAATGTTGTTTTTATGCACTGTAGACTGCAAGAAACTATTAAAATGGAAAAAAGTAAGCTACAAATATTTCTTTATAAGTCATTGTTCTATATTATATCTTAGTCACAAGCCTTTTAGGAAATTTTACATAAACAACCCTTTTTAAAATAGTATTAAATTGCTTTTGCGTAAGTCAAGGATGTATATTCAAGTCTTTCAGTAAACTACAAAACATTGTACTTTTTTGAAATCTTAGTAATTACGCTATTCAACTTTGCCTTCCATGTTAAGCCATTTTAAAAACTTAAATTTTATTCTATCTCTTTCAAATCCCATATCTAATACAATTATGATATATGTTGTTATTTCAGTGACAGAGAACGACACTGTAAAAGCTGATGATATTGGTATGTAAATAATACAGTAGTTTCTCTAATTATATGCCCATATCTTAAACATGCCCCTCTCTTTAACACCCCACCCGTCTTATAATGAATAAAATAATTAACCAACCCCTCCACATCTCTCCCTAAAGGTGCCCCAGGGGCCATATGGAGCCTACTATATATAGTATGTACTAAAAATAACATAATCTATATCAGCTTTGTAACCTGACCTGTACCTGAGTTACATAAATGCTAAAATGTAACGTTTATTATTTTAGATGTTCATGCTGATAATGATGCTGGTATATTATTACTTGAATGATAAATCATGTTGTATGATTCAATTATAATAGAATAGCAATAACAGATAAATATTCAGTATTATATAATCATTTTGAATATTTTTCAATTAAATGTAGACTCAAGTTACATGGGAGAAGATTTCAAAAGTAAGTGTTGCAAGTAATGCATTCAATTAGTACAATTTGATTTGCAAATACATACAACAAATGCTTGTGATATATTAGCTAATTAATGCTTTAGGTTTTCATTAACTAAAACTGGACTATTCAGACAATTTTATTAACTGATCAACCAAAGGAAAACAAAGATAATGGTGGTACAGTTCGTAATTTAAACTGTGGCATCGCTATTAAACTTTGCATTCCTTCTTCTTAAAGAATCTTAAACCATTTTTATTCTGTTTCTATCAAATCCCATAACTAAGTATATTCTATAATTATGTTGGTTTTTTTCAGAGGCTGAAGAGAACTCTCACAATGGCACTGGTATGTAAACGATACAATATAATTAAAAGTTATATTTTCTAATAAGCTTCCCCTCTCAAATAAGCCCACTCACTTTAACACCCCTCCCCACCCATGAAGTCAATCTCGAGTGTAGTTTTTAGTTCAATTTCCCCTTAACTTATTTAATCATATTTTTTTCTATTTCAAACAAAATAGTAATCAAAGGCCAACCGGTATTGCTTGTCATAATTAATATATACATTTAAATATGGAAGAGGCGAAACCAGGATTCATGATTAAAGTTTCAGACGTTCTCTGGTTTAAAATATTTATTATTTACGAGCTTTCGGCTGCCAGTCTGCAGTCTTCAACGGGTTGATTAAAATGAATAATAACAAATAACAGTGGTTTACAATTACACAAAACAAATACACTGACAAAAGACACAGTGACAGTTCCGCCTACGTGAAAAGATGAATAATTATTTACATTGATGTAGTATATATAGATATAGTTTTAATTGTTTTTAAGTAAGAACCTATATTGTTCTGGTAAGTGTTTTGCATTATTGTCTGCGTTTTTCGTACATGCAGTATGCCAAGATTCCAAAGTTGATCTGTGTCGATAACTGGCAGTGTCTATAATTTTCCCGTTAGGAAAATCAATTCGGTGATCATTTGCCCACGCATGATTGGAAATGTTAGATCCGTTTTTGCAGTTTTTTACATTCCGTTCGTGTTCTTTTCTTCGTGTTTTAAACGCTCTTCCTGTCTCGCCAATATAGCTCCACGTGCAATCAGTGCAATTTATCTGGTAAATCACATTTGTCTGATCTTCTGACGATGGTCTGTCTTTAATGGAGGGGAACATTTGTTCAAGTGTGCGGAGAGGTTTTGTGGTAGTTCGGATGTCATAGGGTTTCAGGAGTCGTTTCAGTGGTTCAGTTAGGCCTTTAATATAAGGAAGGACGGCATAGTTGTAGTTGCTCTTCGGTTCCACAACATCAAAAAACATGTGTACAAGCTCTTCAGGTGGTGGCACTCTGTTCTGCCGCATAACACGGTTACTTTCCACTTGTTGAAGGAATTTCTTGGGGTATCCATTTGATATTAAGGTGTTAGTTACATGTTTGTGTTCTTGTTGTTTCCCTTCGTTTGTACTCGGTAATGTTGCTGCTCTATGTAAAAGAGTTTGTGCCGTGCTAACTTTGTGTTGTTTGTCATGATGTGAGTTGTAGTCTAAGTGTCTGTCAGTGTGTGTAGGTTTACGGTATACATTAATAAAAAGAGATCCGTTATCACGTGTAATTAACGCGTCTAAAAATGAAAGTTTTCCGTTAAGTTCATGTTCAATTGTAAAATTAATATGTGGGTCGATAGAATTAAGTAAATTAAAAAAGTTAGTCAGCGCATGTTTTTTGATGATGGCAAAGACATCATCTACATAACGAAACCATCTCTTAGGTGGTACAGTTGATTGGCTATGCGCAGAGTCCTCAATTTCCTCCATACAGAGGTTAGCCACAATAGGGCTGACGGGACTACCCATAGCACAACCATGGATTTGTTTGTAAGTCTTCTTATTAAAATTAAAATAACTATTAGTCAGCGTATAACGTAAAAGTCTGATAATGTCGTCAATTGATAATTTAGTTCTGTGTTGTAGCGTTTCGTCTTTATTGAGTTTGTTGCGTATGTGTTCACATGCTCTGTCAACAGGAATAGCCGTAAAAAGTGATACAACGTCAAATGACACCATAATTTCGTCATCGTCAATGTGAGTTTCAGTTAGTTTTTTGGCAAATTCAGTAGAGTTGTTAACAGAATAACCGTTATCGTTTTGAAGAGGGGAAAGAAGGTTTGCAAGAAATTTAGAAGTGTTATAAAGAGCTGTGTTCCTACAAGTAACGATAGGACGGAGCGGATTGTTGGGTTTGTGGTGTTTGACAGATCCTCGTATGGCAGGTGGTATTGCGTCAGTAGAGTGCAGTTTCCTGTATGTGTTTTGGTCTAGTTTTTGTTCGTTTTTCAGTTTAAGTAATTGTGCGTTTAACTCACGTTCGATTCTTTTATACGGAGGTTTAGATACTTCCTCGTAAGTTTGTCGATCATCTAGTAATTGATTCATTTTTTTCTCATAGTCGCTTGTGTCCATCACAACAAAACAGTTCCCTTTGTCAGCTTTCATCACCAAGCGAGACTTATCTTTCCGTAGTTCATGCAATGCTTTCCGTTCGTTGGCTGATGTGTTTTTGTGGTTTGGTAGTTGAGACCGTCGAAGGAGGTTTGCCGCTGATGTTCGGATGGCGTCTTTGGATTCATCAGGTAGATCAGTGATTGCAGCTTCGATCTCGGCCACGATATCCTTGTGAGGAATTTGAGATGGTGTTGGAGCGAACTTGGGTCCTTTCTCTAAGATGGCTTGTTCGTTGGCTCTTAAGGGCTTGCTCGAGAGATTGATAACCCACTTCTGTGGCTCAGATGTTGTATAAGGTGCACATTCGTTATTTAAGTTAGTTAGTTTCTTTTCATGTCTGGCCAAAATGCTGCTTTGGACGGATCTAGCTCTTTGTTGAAGGAATTGGGAGAGACGCAAGTATGAATCATAAGATATACAGGATGACAGGTTCTTTCGGTTATCGGCTATGATCCGGTTGGTTGAACGGATTTGTTCGTGGCAGATGCTGATTCTTGCTCTCATGCAGTGGATGCTCGTACGTTCCATAATTCTCTTAAAGACAGGTTGGTTACCGGGTGCTTTGAATCGCAGAGACTTGGGAAACCAACGATTTTCTAGTGCGCGGTGGGTAAAATTCAGATGACGGTAGTGTGCTTCAAGTTTGTAGGTGGACTTCTCTAAGGATCTAGCTAACTTTAGGGCATTGCGCCCAGGGTGCAATGGGCGCAATGCCCTAAAGTTAGCTAGATCCTTAGAGAAGTCCACCTACAAACTTGAAGCACACTACCGTCATCTGAATTTTACCCACCGCGCACTAGAAAATCGTTGGTTTCCCAAGTCTCTGCGATTCAAAGCACCCGGTAACCAACCTGTCTTTAAGAGAATTATGGAACGTACGAGCATCCACTGCATGAGAGCAAGAATCAGCATCTGCCACGAACAAATCCGTTCAACCAACCGGATCATAGCCGATAACCGAAAGAACCTGTCATCCTGTATATCTTATGATTCATACTTGCGTCTCTCCCAATTCCTTCAACAAAGAGCTAGATCCGTCCAAAGCAGCATTTTGGCCAGACATGAAAAGAAACTAACTAACTTAAATAACGAATGTGCACCTTATACAACATCTGAGCCACAGAAGTGGGTTATCAATCTCTCGAGCAAGCCCTTAAGAGCCAACGAACAAGCCATCTTAGAGAAAGGACCCAAGTTCGCTCCAACACCATCTCAAATTCCTCACAAGGATATCGTGGCCGAGATCGAAGCTGCAATCACTGATCTACCTGATGAATCCAAAGACGCCATCCGAACATCAGCGGCAAACCTCCTTCGACGGTCTCAACTACCAAACCACAAAAACACATCAGCCAACGAACGGAAAGCATTGCATGAACTACGGAAAGATAAGTCTCGCTTGGTGATGAAAGCTGACAAAGGGAACTGTTTTGTTGTGATGGACACAAGCGACTATGAGAAAAAAATGAATCAATTACTAGATGATCGACAAACTTACGAGGAAGTATCTAAACCTCCGTATAAAAGAATCGAACGTGAGTTAAACGCACAATTACTTAAACTGAAAAACGAACAAAAACTAGACCAAAACACATACAGGAAACTGCACTCTACTGACGCAATACCACCTGCCATACGAGGATCTGTCAAACACCACAAACCCAACAATCCGCTCCGTCCTATCGTTACTTGTAGGAACACAGCTCTTTATAACACTTCTAAATTTCTTGCAAACCTTCTTTCCCCTCTTCAAAACGATAACGGTTATTCTGTTAACAACTCTACTGAATTTGCCAAAAAACTAACTGAAACTCACATTGACGATGACGAAATTATGGTGTCATTTGACGTTGTATCACTTTACGGCTATTCCTGTTGACAGAGCATGTGAACACATACGCAACAAACTCAATAAAGACGAAACGCTACAACACAGAACTAAATTATCAATTGACGACATTATCAGACTTTTACGTTATACGCTGACTAATAGTTATTTTAATTTTAATAAGAAGACTTACAAACAAATCCATGGTTGTGCTATGGGTAGTCCCGTCAGCCCTATTGTGGCTAACCTCTGTATGGAGGAAATTGAGGACTCTGCGCATAGCCAATCAACTGTACCACCTAAGAGATGGTTTCGTTATGTAGATGATGTCTTTGCCATCATCAAAAACATGCGCTGACTAACTTTTTAATTTACTTAATTCTATCGACCCACATATTAATTTTACAATTGAACATGAACTTAACGGAAAACTTTCATTTTTAGACGCGTTAATTACACGTGATAACGGATCTCTTTATTAATGTATACCGTAAACCTACACACACTGACAGACACTTAGACTACAACTCACATCATGACAAACAACACAAAGTTAGCACGGCACAAACTCTTTTACATAGAGCAGCAACATTACTGAGTACAAACGAAGGGAAACAACAAGAACACAAACATGTAACTAACACCTTAATATCAAATGGATACCCCAAGAAATTCCTTCAACAAGTGGAAAGTAACCGTGTTATGCGGCAGAACAGAGTGCCACCACCTGAAGAGCTTGTACACATGTTTTTTGATGTTGTGGAACCGAAGAGCAACTACAACTATGCCGTCCTTCCTTATATTAAAGGCCTAACTGAACCACTGAAACGACTCCTGAAACCCTATGACATCCGAACTACCACAAAACCTCTCCGCACACTTGAACAAATGTTCCCCTCCATTAAAGACAGACCATCGTCAGAAGATCAGACAAATGTGATTTACCAGATAAATTGCACTGATTGCACGTGGAGCTATATTGGCGAGACAGGAAGAGCGTTTAAAACACGAAGAAAAGAACACGAACGGAATGTAAAAAACTGCAAAAACGGATCTAACATTTCCAATCATGCGTGGGCAAATGATCACCGAATTGATTTTCCTAACGGGAAAATTATAGACACTGCCAGTTATCGACACAGATCAACTTTGGAATCTTGGCATACTGCATGTACGAAAAACGCAGACAATAATGCAAAACACTTACCAGAACAATATAGGTTCTTACTTAAAAACAATTAAAACTATATCTATATATACTACATCAATGTAAATAATTATTCATCTTTTCACGTAGGCGGAACTGTCACTGTGTCTTTTGTCAGTGTATTTGTTTTTGTGTAATTGTAAACCACTGTTATTTGTTATTATTCATTTTAATCAACCCGTTGAAGACTGCAGACTGGCAGCCGAAAGCTCGTAAATAATAAATATTTTAAACCAGAGAACGTCTGAAACTTTAAATATATACATTATAGGAACTTCTACTATATAGATATATTAATTATATCTATGCCATACACTGGGAATGGAACTCCTTTATTTTAATGCTACATACTGTAGTTTACACAGGACTGATTTGTACTTTATTTCCCCCCATTTCCCACCCATGAAGTCAATGTCGAGCATATTTTTTAGTTGAATTACCATTTAATTTATTTAATCATATATATTTCTATTTCAGGACAAAACAGTAATAAAAGGCCTACCGGTATTGATTGTCATAATTAATTATTAATATACACACTATAGGAACTTCTAATTAATTATATATATGCCATACACTGAGGATGAAACTTCTTTATATAAATGCTGTATTCTGTAGTTTACACAGGACTAATTTGTAATTTATTTGAATTTAGGAAGATGCAATAAATGTGGCTTGCGAGGCCACTATGCCGATAAATGTAAAGCAAGTATTGTAATAAACTTTGAAGAGTTAAACAGTTATTAAGTGGTTTTATTGTGTAATAAAGAGCAAAATTGAGTTAGATTTACAAGACTCGCATTCCCGCTCAACGACAACATGTGTTCTCCGGTTTTTTGATAAACCAACGTCAATTGTCCGACAAAAGGTTCGCGCCTAAAATGGCGTTCGCATGTAAATGAAAAATAACTAAAATAAATCAACGTTCACAACACTCCCGGGGTTGATCATATACCGCAAAATGATCAAGACTAATATTGAGTTCAACTCAACTAAAGTGTATGTTGTTTGCATAGTTCGGCTCGAAGATGATCTGCAACTATTGCGGCTCTTCTTAGTTGTATCTTCTTCTTCCACGCTGTTAACGGTTCGTTGATCGTCCTTATCGGGTTCTGGTAATTCCTGCACTCGGACTTCGAGTGGGAAGAGATGCTGTATAGGTCTTCGTAGGATAACTTGCTTTCCTCCGTCTCCTTGAACCTTTACCTTCGCCGCTCGTACGATTCCATCCTTACTTGGGATGAGTTCTTCGACCTTACCAAGCTTCCAAAATACACGTCGAGTGTTATCATTTCGAAGGACTACGATATCTCCGATCTTAATGGTTTCCTCCGAAGGTTTTGCCGATAATTTCGCGGACTCTCGCAGACTGAGCAAGTATTCCTTTCTCCACTGTTTAGTGAACTGATCAAGAATTCGACGCTGGTACTTCGCTCTCTTCGTAAGGGTTTGGTTAGTGCTGACTATCTCGTAATGTCGATGATTCAGGTGGGATGAAATCTGACGTCCGTAAATGAGATGTGAAGGTGTGAGAGCGTACGACACCCCTTCTTCGTCGTCATAGATGAATGTTAATGGCCGATTGTTGATGGTGGTTTCAATTTCAACGAGTAAAGTTCTGAGCTCCCCGAATGTTAAAGATACACTTCCGATCGATTTTTTCAAACAACGTTTTACGCTGCGTATCATTCTCTCGTAGAAACCGCCTTGCCACGGAGCCTTTTCTATTATATACTTCCATTCGACGCCTCGGTTGACGAAATATCTTTCGATCTCTTTTGAATTGAATATATTCGTAACTTCACGGGAAGCTGCCTTAAAGGTTTTGGCATTATCGGTTAATATTGTACTGGGTAAACCTCGGCGACTCGTAAATCGTCTGAACGCTTGGAGAAACGTGGGAACTGATAAGTTCTCGACAAGCTCTAAGTGGACTGCTCTGGTGGATGCGCATGTAAAAAGGGCAATGTAAACCTTTTCAGAATCTGCACCATCGGGATGACTCGGTTTCTTTACATATAGTGGTCCCGCAAAATCTAGTCCCGTATTCGTAAATGGCGGTTCTTCACTGACACGCTCTGGGGGCAATTGTGGAATCTTTCGAGTAGCAAATGGTTTACCTTCCATACGTTTACACACCACACATTTCTTAAGGACTCGTTTAACTGATTCCCGAGCTCGTAATATCCAGTAATCTTCCCTAATACAATTCACAGTTTCTCGGATGCCATCGTGATGAACCGTCTTGTGTCTCTCCTCGATTAGTAGGTCGGTATACCAGTGTCTCGGTGGTAAAAGGATCGGTTGTTTGGTTGATTCTGGATGAGACGAGTGCTGGATTCTTCCTTCGCATCTTATGATTCCGTACTCATCCAGGTATAATGACAATTGATTCACGATCTGTTTTGGCGTTTTATCTGATCCTCTTAAATACTGTAGCTCGTCTGCGAACGATTCTTCTTGAGTAGCTTTGATCCACATTCTTTCGGCTTGCTTCAACTCTTCCGCCGTTAATTCGATGTTCCTTGTGGCGAGACAACGGTGTCTCCATATTTTTACACATCTTCGAACCGTGGCCGTCAATCGAATTAATCGTAATTTCGTACTGTATCTCTTGCAATCGATGATCTCATCAATTCTTACCACAGGCTCGTTAGGTTGTTGTGATACATTCACAAGGGATCGAACAACGGCTGGTGTCGTTTTCCTCGCTTCCGAGAGAGCTACTTTCTCATTATCGATACCGCTCGACGGTTGTTCTGGCCAATTCTCCTCAGCATGTTTCAAAAACTGTGGGCCACACCACCAGTTTTGATCTTTCGACAGTTCTTCTCCGCTACATCCTCGCGAAGGCAAGTCAGCAGGATTGAGCTTTCCTGGTACGAATCTCCAATGTGTCGGCGCCGAATGTTCTCTTATTTCTTCAACTCGGTGCTGGACATACGGTTTCCAAACCTTGTTGTTCCGAATCCAACAAAGAGTGGTAAGTGAATCTGTCCAATAATACATCTCGGGTGGTATTCTTAAAGACACAAGAGATTTCTCAATAGTTCCCATTAATCTACAGAGAATAGTTGCTCCTAATAATTCTAAACGAGGGATAGACTGCCGTTTTATAGGTGCCACACGAGCCTTAGATGCTACCAGGTTCACTTCGATATCTCCGTTGGCATGCTCCGTACGCAAGTAGACTACTGTTGCATACGCTTTGCATGATGCATCGCTAAAACCATGCAACTGATGACCAACTGGACCGTCTTTCCGCCAGGCGAAGTAACATCTCGGAACTTGAATATTCTTCAAGGCACTCATATCTGCGATCAGTAGATGCCACCACGACAACAAATCTGGCGTCAACTCGTCATCCCAGTCATAATCGGACGAACACAATACTTGAAATAGGACCTTCATATGAATAGTAAGGGGTGTGATCAGTCCAATAGGATCGAATATCTTAGCAGACAACTTAAGAACCGATCTCTTGGTCGGTGGCAACGTTTCAGCATACATTGTTAAATCTAAATGTTCTTGATGTAATGTATCTGTCTTAAAGTTCCAGCTAACCCCCAAAACCTTCACGGAATTCACTGACGGTTCATTAGTTTGCTCCGATTGCTGCTTACTCCCGGGGGTAGCAATGTCTACTAGGTTATTGGGACAATCCGTTACCGTCTCTGTGTGCGCGTTCACGACCTTCGCTGGATTGTCAACCGGTTCATCGAACTTTGCACGCAAAGTCTCCAAATTTGTATGCCATTTCCTTAGGTTGAATCCTCCTTCATTCATTATCTTAGAGGACTGTTCGTAAATCCGAGTTGCTTCCTCGTCACTTGATGCACCAGTAGCTAAATCATCCACATAGAATGATTCTTTTAGCAACGATACTGTTTCTGGGGCTTCCTCTTCATGCTCACTAAAGTGGTGCTGCATGACCGATGACAACATGGATGGACTTGAAGTGAGCCCAAACGGCAGACGACAAAATTGATACTTCACAATCTCTGGATTATCTTTGGTTACGTCGTCAAACCATAGAAATCGTATCATCCGTCGGTCATCCGGTGCAATTACGACTTGGTGGAAAGCTTTCTCAACGTCAGCGACCATAGCAATGGGATACCCTCGGAACTTAATCACCACATCAAACAAATGTGGCACAAGATTGGGTCCTGTTTCTAAACAGTCATTGATCGATAAGTTAGTGTTATCTGGTTTGGCCGAGCCGTCGAATACAACACGTACTTTCGTCGTCTCCTTATCTCTACGAATTACGCCGTGGTGGGGAAGGTAGTAAGTCCCTTCGTCTAGCTCTCTCTGATCTTCGACACGCTCCACAATTCCGTCCTTCGTTTGTTGCTGAATGATGTTGTTATACTCACTCCTAAAGCCTTCGTCACCTTTCAATTTCTTATGAAGCTGTCGTAAACGATTAACACATGACACATACCCATTAGACTTCGGTTGCTGTCCGGATTTCCACGGTAAGTTAACTTCATACCGGTTCTCCGCTTCGTTGTAACTTATTTCTGGCAGAAATTCGTCTCTATTCTCTTTCGAACCTTCGTCATTCTGGATGCCAATCGATTCAACATCCCAGAATTTACTCAATTGATGCGAGAGGGCTTTGTTTTCATCCTCTTGATACGGATTGTTTATTAACAAAAAGTCTTCGTTTGTAATACTGAGGTGTGTCATCAAGGGATTGTCACCACTACTAGTCACACCGTCCACAGGTCCTGAAAGGACCCATCCGAATTTCGTATCGAAGGCAATCGGGCCTTCTTTCCCACGTCGAACTTCGTCCTTGACAACGTTGTAGTAATGGTCTGAACCAATTAAAATGTCGATCTCAGACGAAGAATCTGTGACGAGGCTTGTATCAGCTATTTCTAATCCATCCAAATGAGGATAGGATTCAACATCTAATTTCAATGGCAAGGGTGCACATATTGTTGGAAAACTGAGTACATCGAGTTCAATTGTTTCTGATAGAGTTTTCAATTTCACTCGAACTTCATCACATTTTCGTGTTCGAATCTTTTCATCGCCAAATGTATTTAGACTAATTGTTTCCTTTCGTATAGGACTTAAGTTCAGTTTCTGCCTTACCTTACTTGTGATGTATGATCGTTGACTTCCCGAGTCCAACAATACTCGTACAGGAATTGAATCGTTACCATCTTGGCTGAATGCAGAGGATGTTGCAGTTTGCAAAAGAACCTTCCTCGACTGGTTGTTTCTGGGTGAGTTTCGATTTAGCATCGTCACTGCGTGATCTTGTTGATTGTTCTGGTCTGTTGGCTTCGGTGGACCACTCCTTCTCGGGTTTGGGTTATATGGGTTGGGTTTCACGGGTGGTGCTTCGGGGGAATCTGCGGGTCGATATCGTCCAGAACAAATTGATTGGTGGTGACCGCCCTGACACTTTCGACATATTTTGGTAGGGTTGCACTCTCTTGCTCGGTGTCCCTTTCCGAGGCAACGAAAACAGCGGCCGTCTCGTTTGAGGATGTTCTTTCGGGTGTCTATGTCACGAACTTGTTCACAGGAAGCCGAGTAATGTGACCCTTGACAATAGGTACATTGTATACCATGTGTTTTCGGGTTGGACCCCCCTGCAAGTAGTGCAGTAGCAGAGGGTGTATTTTTTTCGACTGTAGTCCCCAGGCCCCACTTTCGTCTTCGGATCATTCACTTTCACGTTTTCACAGACTTCTCGTGCTTCCACTTCTCGTTTTATCAGATTCAACAAGTCTTCAATTTTCCAAACTTCAGTTGGCGTATTTCTGGCAATTTGCATGCGAACTTCTTCTGGGAGTTTGGACATGATTATGGGGATAAGCAGGCTACCATACTGCTCAGCTTTGACCCCCAAGGACTCTAATCCCCTAACATTTACACTGACTCGGTCATATATCATTCTTAGTTGTGCTGCATCCTTGCCAGTGCAGGTAGGCAATTTTAACAGTTTGTCCATGTGTGCGGAGATTACTTGTTGGGTTTTACCAAAACGTTCGTTAAGAATGTCTACAGCAGATTTGTAATTCTCAGAAGTTATAGTTAGACCCTGAATGGCACGAAGACCAGGGCCCTCCAGCAAGGAATACAGGTAATTAAACTTGTCGATGTCGGTGAGATCAGGATTATTGTGCACTGCACTCTGGAAACTTCCCCAAAACCCACGAAATTTTGTAATTTCACCACCAAATTTTGGCAGTGTTAATTTGGGGAGCCTGGGCCGTGGTACAGAATTTGACATGGTAGAATTCATAGATTGATTTGAAGCTTCAATTATTTCTTCATGGTTCGTGTCTATTAATGTCCCGTGCATATTCGATAAAGTTCCGGGTGGGAAGGTTCCACTGTAATTTGGGAGGGTGATAATGGTAAAGTACTGCTTACCGGGATTGTCTTCGTTTTCGTCAAAATATTTTCTATTTTCTTCCTAACATCGTATACTCTCGAAATAATTTCTTCTGATTCTTCTATATCTTGGGCAATGTTCTCTACCGGGCACACTTCGAGTACTTGTTCGTCGAGTTTTCGCACAAATTTCAATTTTTCGTCCAATAATCTATCGAGTGTTGTCAAACGCTCGTTACGTTCGACACATCCATTTTCGTCGTTTTGGTTCAAAAGTTCGATTGTTTCCTTCAAATATTTCGTTATAACACCTCTGTTCGCCGATCGGATCGCTCGTTTTCTATCGAATGCTTCAGTCATTGCTTCGTTTTAACGTAAAAACGTCGTTTCTCGTGTCGAAATCTGGTATACTTCGTCGTAAATATTCTCGTCGTGGATTTTCGTACATCAAAATATCGCTAAAATTCGCTCGTTTCCTTTTCAATCGATACTTACAATTCCATGAGACTTGTAAGCCCCTTCGTTGGGCGCCATGTAATAAACTTTGAAGAGTTAAACAGTTATTAAGTGGTTTTATTGTGTAATAAAGAGCAAAATTGAGTTAGATTTACAAGACTCGCATTCCCGCTCAACGACAACATGTGTTCTCCGGTTTTTTGATAAACCAACGTCAATTGTCCGACAAAAGGTTCGCGCCTAAAATGGCGTTCGCATGTAAATGAAAAATAACTAAAATAAATCAACGTTCACAACAAGTATGTACATTAGCAAACTAATCAATACAATAATATACTCCATAACGGTACCATACGGCATGTTTAAAAATATCTAGATATCAGATGCATGGTTTGAAAATATCAATCAGCCATTTGTTGTATAGACATTTGTGAAACTCTGAACGACAGCCCCTTGCCTTGCTCCTATAAAATCACAACAATTAAATGTTTGAAATGAAATTGTGAAAAATAATACCATATACAATATCCCGCAGTTGTGTAATATATTAAGATTATATAACTAAATCAACAGGTACAGTAATAGCATTTTATCTTTTCAATTATATAGGAATGGTGTGCTGGTTATGTGGCGAGAGGGGGCACACTACCATCAAGTGCCCCCAAAGACCTAAACAAGGTCGCACCCTAAATTTTAATAATTGCACATTTGGGAATTTAGTGCATAAATTGTGTTTTTCTAAAATCTATAATTCCCAAATGTGCAATTATTGAAATTGTTTTTACTGTTGAAAATTATTTTTAAATTATTTATTTGTAAATATTTGTTTAATTGATTTTGGAATTATAATTTGGTAAATTTTGTGTTAGTGTTATATAAATAATAAATTCTGTTAAATTATACTCAATGCTGCTTCCATGGGTTGACAACGTATACAACATGTAAAAATATACCTTGCCATCACATTCAAATATTCAATAGACCCTAATACCACAAAATCAGAAAAACTTTATGGGATTACCTGGAGATGGTTGAAATTGTAAGTTGCAGATCGAATGCACAGTTGCCGCTCCATCCAGTGACGCTAGTCTTGGTTAATAGGATGAGAACAGTGTAGCATAGCATGCTAGGTGTATTACAGTATATCTGATCGATTACGATGATTTTATTGATTACAATATATGATTATCATATAGTGGCCAAGCTGCAAAGTAACGATTGTTCAACGTACATGATGACCTCTGCATGATGACATGATGTACTTCATGTACTAAATTCGGAAATAATGCAGGCAGCGTTTCCTCTTGGAAGGAAATTTCCTTACAGAAGGATATTTTGGCGTTAGGAAGGAAATTTGGAAGGAAATAGTATTTGGGATTATATTTTGTTGTCAAGAAGGAAATAAGAAAAAAATTATCTCATTTCTTATAAAACCTAAGAATACGGCAATTTCCAAGCAAATTCGCTTCAGAAAATGCTGTCCTGGAGGATAGAAAATCTGAAAATTTCCTGGGAAAGGACTCCCAGAGCCTTTAAGTCGTCTCTTTAGACAACCCCTCCCCTGCAACCTCCATGATTCTTTAACCCGATAAATGCACCATTATTCAAGATAAATTGATATAATGTGTTTTTAAACTAACTAAAATTCGTTAATTATTATATTCAAAATCCACAAGAAAAAGTGGAAGGAATATGGAGAGTGGAAGCACTGAATGAAAGCCTGCAAATGCAGGCTGCAAAAAAATAAATGATGTTCTTTATAATCAGTATTTGGAAAGACCTCTATGATTGATTTTGTGGTTTTATTATTGTTGAGCGTTTGGATGTTTGACAACTAATTCTGAAATATGGATTGTTTAAATTTACTGGCTGAACCGATGTGAAAACAAGGTATAAATATTACATTTACATGTTCTCAATAAATATCACTGCCATGCATTTGTCTCATACTCTCATTGTATAGTCTTGCTTAAATAATCCAGGCGAGATCTCGATATATGAGCAACCGAAATAGCCATTATAGGGATGGTTAGAGTTAGGTTGGGGGTTAAAATTAGGGTTAGTTGCTCATATATCGAGAAAGCGCCATAATCCATGCAAAGGCATGCATGTGTCATTCGCTATTAAATAGAATGGAAGTGATCAATGTCCCCCATATAAGATAAAATCCCCTGCTAAATTATTTGAATCAATACTAAAATACTCTTAAGATCAATCACAGAGAATGCTCTACACTTTTCAAATTCACAAACTATACTGCATGCTATAAATTGGCAAAGCAAGCATGCAAAATAGATACTTGCCCGTTTAAAACTCTCCTTTTTCTGTCTTTCGACTGTTTTTCCTCTTGTTAATTTGTCCTCCAAATAATTTTCATTTATCTTGTTTACTTACTTACGTAGAGACTTGCTTATAAAATGAGTGCAAAACTATTCTTCAAAAAAGTTTGCAAAAGGAAGTTTCTCTCGTCTTGAACTTGCGCATGCGTAAAAACACCAAAATTTTGGTTCCCTATATTCTAGCTTGAATATCCAGACTTGAAAACCGGTGCTTTATGCAGTACTTATATACTATGGAATGGCTTCATTTCTATAGTATCCATTTTCTCAATAAAGCATGCAATTGAATGTGACAGGCGAGGGGTTACTGCATGCATGTATTTCTAGTATATGAATATTCATAAGGCCATTCCATTTAATATCTACACCTACAAATTTTTATACCCCCTCCGAAATTTCCATTTAAATTATTTCCTAATTTCCCCCCCCCAGAAATTTTCGTCAACCTTACCCCTCGCGGAAAATTTCGAAAAATTCAACATTGACCCCCCTTGGAAAACCTCGTCACAGGGTGATGCTGAAAATTTCCTAATTCCAACGAAAATTTCTGAGGGGGTCGCTAAATTTCCAAGAGGAGTGATAAATCTGGACACCTCGTCAACAGGGGGGGGGGTGGATTTTAAATGGAATGGCCCAATTACTAGGAGTTCATTTTAATAGTTATAGGTTTCATAAAATAGAATTGACCGTATTCAAAAAATATATAGGAACACTTTTTGTGTGGTTTTTGGGGTAGATATACCTGCATAGTTTTTTAAATTTAATACTTAATATAATTGTTTCCTGCACTTTCTGGCAGCAGATTCAAGAACTTGAAACCAAAAAAATGACAAAATATAAATGGAATAGACTAATGTAGCTAATGTGCGAATAAATTCCTGCTGTTACCATCCCCCCTCCTGGGCAACCCCCAGGACAATGCGGAAAATTTCATCCCGGGGGTGGGAAATTATTTGAAAAATTTTGTCAAAGCATTCAATTTCAACACATATGTATATGTTTCAAAGGTTTCAGTTACTTTTATATCGATATTAAATTTTGTGTGTTTATTGATATCATGCCCCTGGGTGGGGAATTGTTACTTTTGAAAGGCCTGGGGGTGGGGAATTTACTACGTGTTTAGGAAAAAAGTACAAATCCCGGGGGTATTGCACGGGGGTTAACAGTAGGAATTGATTCATTCATTGTCTCCATGCCAGGCTGTGTAGCATTGACATCCTTTAGAGAAAAAGAACCAATCATCATCATCAACAGCCTGCACCAGGGCAAATGGTAGACTTGCTCCACTTTTCGGATGTTATTGCTAAGACTGCTAATAATTTAAGCTTCCTTTGCCTGATTTGACAAGGCTCTCTTTCACACTTTTCCCTCTGTTGGTACGTCATGTTATTCTCACTATAGTGGACTGAGATAAAAACAAATAGAAAGAGCAATGCAACATAGACCTAGAAACATGCTGTTATGCCATTGCTGTGATTTATTACAACAATGTCTGCCATTCAAATAAAACTACAAAATAAGTTTGTTATTATAATATACAGCATTGTAATATACCTAGAATTTGAATCTTACATGTGATAATGATAATTAAAATGGTAAAAGTAAGTAATAGAGCAGTCATAATTGGTGGCACGTTTTGCATACTCAAATAATAATAATATTTATTCAGGAAGCTCCATTCACTGGAGTGTTTTACAAGAAGGTCCTGCAATATATATCATTCAATATTATAAAAGTTAAACTAAAAACTAAGCTATATTAAAAATTTTAAAATATTTACAAAGTGTGATAGATTACATATAGAAAGTTCAATTACATTAATTGTTTTAGCTTTATTTTAAAAAGCTGAAAATTATTAGATTGTTTTAGTTCAAGAGGTAATGAATTCCATTCAGACAGAGATTGGTATACAAATTGTTGTTTTCTCCAATTTGTTCGAGAGAGTGGTAGATGGTAGTGGTTATTTTGGCGGGTTTCATAGGTATGAATTTGGGAGTTTTTTTGTCAGGTGAAAATCAAAGTCGACCATATTGTTGATGGATTTGAAGGCACAGATACAACGGTGGTATTTTCGGCGAAGGGAAACAGGTTTCCAGTCAAGAGTGTGTAAAGCTTCAGTAGCAGAGGAGTGACGGGGAAGATCAAGGATAATTTTGGCAGCGTTATGTTGTAGGGTTTGAAGGTGATTAATCAGAGTAGTGTTATTTTTGTCTCCCCATACGATATCACTGTAGTCGAACAGAGGGAGGACAAGGCTGTTGTAGATGGTTAGTCTAGCTTGTAGTGGCAGTAAGTACTTTATGCGGCGAATAAGACCAAGGCACTGATTAACCTTCTTGCTAATGTTGTCAATATGGTCTGACCAGGTTAGATTTTGTTGGATCGTCACTCCCAAGTATTTAAAAGCGTTCATTCCATCAAGGGTGGAGTTATTGACAGTGATGGAGACATTTTCGAATTTGGTGAGCTTTCGAGAACTACCGTATAAAACAAACTTGCACTTGGAGATATTAAGTGTCAGAAGATTGGCGTTGAACCATTCGCATAACCGTTTTAAGTCAGAGTTTAGTTTGCTTTCAAGATCGTCAGCGTTGTTTGATGAAAAGTATATCACAGTATCGTCAGCATATAAGGATATTTCGCAATGATTAGTATAAGAAGATAAGTCATTAACGTATAAAAGGAAAAGTAGTGGACCCAGAACACTACCCTGAGGAACTCCCACAGGAACGTGCTTGAATGAAGAAACATATATAATATCTTGTTTTCAATAAGATAGGTGTAGACTTGAGAGTGAACTGCTTTCTCGAGAACTTTGCTGATGGTTGGAAGTATTGTGATTGGTCTGTAATTGCTAGCATTGGATTGATCACCAGATTTAGAAATTGCTGTAACTTTGCCAATTTGGTGAGAATAGGACTTATGATGCTGGAGGAGTCTTTAAGTAGTCTTGCACTGATTTTATCTAGTCCTATAGCTTTGTTTGTTTTAAGCTTGCTCAGAACACTGAACACATAGCTCTCTTCGACTGGATGGAAAACAAATTCATTTTCCGTAGAGCTACCGGAAGATTGCTGATTAGTGCACAGATTCGGACAAAGATGTTGCAGGTTATTTTTTATTTTACTTGCTAATTTGGATCCTATGGTGGAGAAATAATTGTTCAATGATTCAGCTATTGACTTTGGGTCAGTGTGAGAGATGCCATTGGATACAATACAGGAAGGTGAGGAGTGAGATTTTTGGGAGGAGATGTTGTTTAAGGTTTTCCATAATTCATTAGAGTTTCCTCTATTTTTGTTGATCAGGTTTGAGTAGTATTCAGCTTTACACGTTTTAACTGTTCTATTAACATAATTCTTAATCTTCTTGTACATTCTCCAATGGAAGGGCGAGTTTGATGTAACAGCTTTACGGTGGTGGTGGTCGCGATCTTGCATTCTGTTACTTAAATTTGAGTTAAGCCAGGGAGTTTGGATTCCTTTTGTCCTAAGTTTCCTAATAGTGGCATGACGGTCAGCGATGTTTGTAAAGAGTTCTTTCCACTTACATATAGCGACATTAATGTCTTGTTCATCGTTAATGAAGTTAAAGTCAGCATCTTTGAGATTGGTAAGAAAGATTGCTCAGATTAAGTCTTAAAGGATCTATATTCGATGACTCTACCTGGGGCTCTACGTACTCCCGATTTAACGACACAGTAGATAAGAGAATGGTCACTAACATGATGGTCGGTTGCTATGCAATTTGCTCCCGGAAGCGCAGGCTCCAATTTATCCAGCGGGGTTGTTGTTAAAAACAAAATGGCGTCTTACTTGTAACAGAAAAATGCCCTAAATCGAGTTAGAATTTTCTGCCTCTCACAATAGAATTGTGTAGTTCTTTTTGCATATTTATAAACTTAAATATTTGCATAGAAATATTTTCACAATTTTGTTTACCTGTTGTTGTCTTGAAGAAACGAAACTATGCAAACAATTTGCTTATGTAAGACAGTTTATTATTAATAGACACTTCCCGAATTTGCTGGCTGACAATGAAAACAATGGATTACATTGTCCGCCTCGATTTCAAGCTATTGTTTTGTGTGCACTCAAGCAAATTCGGGAAGTGTCTATTAATTAAAACAATATTTCAACAGGAATGCTCCGCTCACCGTAGTGATTTTCAGGGAGGTCCTGCATATATATAATATATGTAGAATAAGAAATATATAGAAAAAAGTATATAGTAGAAAGAGAAAAAAGAGAAAACTAAAAGTTTATATTAAGAGTAAGTCATTTTAGCATCCCTTTGAAGGCAGATAAACTAGTTGACTGCCGAACTTTAAGTTCCAAATTGTTCCAGTCTGTTACCGCATGAAAAGCAAACCTTTGCTTGCCCCAGTTGGTACGTGCCCGTTGAGTGTTTTGGAGGAATATTTTGGCATGTCTAATATAATCCGCGCGGAGTTGTTTTGCAAAACCTGAAGATGTTCCATAAGGACCACATTGTTTTTATTGCCCCAAACTAAGTCAGCATAGTAGTCTAGGACCTGTGTAGGAGTTTGTATGCGTTTCATTTAACACAGGCAATCTCAACCGGTTTAGGGTAAAATGACCATCGCGGTCAACATGGCATATGTGCCAAAACCTGAATCCAAGACGAAAGTCCTGAAAATGACCCGCCCTGAAACGGCAGTGCCGACATAGCTCTAACATCCGAAAAGCAGAAGCGACAGCCTTTCTGAAGTGCTTATAGTGTTTAGAAGGTTGCTTTTAGCGGTAGTTATTGGAAGGAAAAATTTGTCTAAGTATAATATTTTACAAGAAAATGACCATGCACCACCGCAGGTCAACTGCTAATTATCCATGAAATAACTAATATACCTGGCAGAGATTAAATTTTCTTATTTCCTAACAATTTGAAAAACTATGCTTAATTTTATATAATTATTGTAGATTTCATAACGATTGACATTGTTTTGTTTAAATATAATACATTTTATTTCACTTACCCCCCACCAAAACACGATTTCAGCCATATTTTTCCGTCTTGTTTGCTTTTTATCGCCGAGTCTCGCAAGTATCATCCAATTGTTGTACTTTTACATAATGATAGATGGCTAAAGAAGATTTCAACCAAGTTTCGTCAAGTTTTGAAGCAGTGCAGTGTATTTTATCTTCGATATTGTGTCCTTCGATATTTCGTCAAATAGCGGCCTTGCAATGCCTCGCCGCTTCTCTTCCCGATAAATGCCACTTCTTTGTCTTCATATATTTAGATTACAGTATCCAAGAGTACTTCATTGTAGAATAGTCCCAATAGAAAAACTAGAGTAGTATAATCCCACTTGAAAGGAAAAAACCTCCCATAACAAATTTAGGATCAGAATCAAAGAAACAAGTTTAAAAATAATTTGAAAGTCACGCGCAATCTTCGCGAAAACTCCTTGTGGGCTACTTGACAGGTGGGCAAATATTTTCACGAAACGCTGGTTCGCCACCACAGAACCCAGTAAATATATTATATTTATTGTATTTTTTATGATTTATGAAAAAAACAAATATTTGCGTATTTTCTATTGTTTTTATCATAAATCATAGAAATACAACTTTACTTTCAAATTATTTTTAAACTTGTGTCTTTGATTCTGATCCTAAATTTGTTATGGGAGGTTTTTTCCTTTCAAGTGGGACTATACTACTCTAGTTTTTCTATTGGGACTATTCTACAATGAAGTACTCTTGGATACTGTAATCTAAATACATATGAAGACGAAGAAGTGGCATTTATCGGGAAGAGAAGCGGCGATGCATTGCAATGGCCGCTATTTGACGAAATATCGAAGGACACAATATCGAAGATAAAATACACTGCACTGCTTCAAAACTTGACAAAACTTGGTTGAAATCTTCTTTAGCCATCTATCATTATGTAAAAGTACAACAATTGGATGATACTTGCGAGACTCGGCGATAAAAAGCAAACAAGACAGCAAAATATGGCTGAAATCGTGTTTTGGTGGGGGATAAGTGAAATAAAGTGTATTATATTTAAACAAAACAATGTCAATCCTTATGAAATCTACAATAATTATAAAATTAAGCATAGTTTTTCATCCCATGATAAAAATTGTTAGGAAATAAGAAAATTTAATCTCTGCCAGGTATATTAGTTATTTCATGGATAATTAGCAGTTGACCTGGGGTGGTGCATGGTCATTTTCTTGTAAAATATTATACTTAGACAAATTTTTCCTTCCAATAACTACCCCTAAAAGCAACCTTCTAAACACTATAAAACGCGTGTCCTTATTTTTCCGGACTGTCGACTAAAAGCGGACTCTCAAATTGCCAATACTTTATCTGCAGAACACCACCTGGTGTCTACGCAATTTCGCAGTGACGCATGCTTCACTCAGTTTAGGCGCAAAATGCAGGAAATGTGAAATAATGTATGCAAAATGTGTGGAATATATCTGGTTCGCTCTTTTAATTAAATTATAATCGTCACTAAGATCAAGGGGTCAGGAAATACATGCATTTTATCACTCAGGCCGTCAAGGAATGTAAACCAGATGTTTCCGTCGAGCGCTAATTGATTGTCAAAGAACGATTAGTTCCTGATTGTCAAAGAACGTATGTATATCTATATAATTATTTGGGTTGTATTTATATGAAGTTATAGCGCGCGTCGTTATAAGTTTGTTCTGAGTCTGAGATGTTCCGCCTGTGCGCATAACTACCAGACATCTATTTATCAGCTCGATTAATACTAACTTCGGCATTCTATTTGCAGGATTATTGACCCGATTTTGTAACTACAGTTAAATTGCATATATCATTGAATTTATACAAATCTTAAGACCAAGTATAGATATATTTCCCTGGTTCTTGACATTTCTCTAAGATTCACTTAAAGTATACATTTAACTATTTAAGTTGTAACAGACATCTGCAACAGACATCTGCATTCAGAAAAGCATGAAAAGCTCCTGTCACAGACTCCCAATATAAATGACGTATTACATATTTAATATGTGTTGATACATGGCACACGTACGCAAAATGTGCAAAATAACTGAATATGTACAGTATGTATGGAACCACACAGGGGTGAATCCTGAAAGCAAACTGCACGCATAATATGTTTATGTTTGATTGAAACGATAACGGCAGATATTCCACAAGAATGCAACCATCATTTTAAATGTTGTCAAAATTATATTTTCCTAACTATGTACTGTCTATCACTCGATTTTATCACCAAAGTCCTGTTATATCATCAAAACAGCTTTAACGCTTTGCGCCTTAAACTCCAGCAAAACAAACTGCGATCTTTCGCAATTGCGAAGAAAATTAATTGAATTTTGATGTTCTTTTAAAAACCTTTGCGCAGGAGACTTTACCCTACAATGTTCTTGAACATTACTATCGCTGTTTTGATTTTAATGCGAACAGGAAATGATGGAAATCTAGAAGGAAATATGCCATTGCAAAAATCCTCATTTATATTCTTACATGATTATTAAATACTTACAAAAGTCAGAATCTTATTCGGAAAATCTTATCCTAAAACCTTAACGCTACAAGATCAAATTGAAATATATGCAGACGCAGGGCTTTCACCAAATATAAGTGCAGTGCACTCGACCGCTATCGATCTGCAATCACTGAGCGTGCATGAATTCCTAAAGAGATTGTAAACACTCTTAGTAACAACAAATATTCCTTTACTTACATACTTTTTGAGAATAATCATGGCGGTCCAACATCTATCCAACCCCAGTTTATAACCACAAGTTCAGAAGTGCAAGTCTTCTTCATATATAGTATGTTTTCATTTTCGCGCACATAAGCGCGCTCATGGTTAATCATGGCATCAAACGCGTATACAGCGTGTAGTATTACAAATAACAATCAATAAAGTGATTAGTAGTTCAGAGTCCAATTTAAGTGCATGTGACATGTGTTTTGTGACGATCTGTCCATTTTGGAAAAATGCATATCCATATAGGATTAAAAAGGCGGCGGTTTGTTACCATGATGGCATATATACTATGCGTTTCATGTGTAACACATCATCGCTGCTAGATCAGATAATAGTTTTATATTTAGTATAGACATCCATGTTCATAGATATTCATATAGCTAGCAACCCGCATACTATAGACCTCGCAGTGAAGATTTGACATTGAAGAAATGAAGATTTGACATTGGACTATAATAGTAATGTAAAGATAATTCTATTACAAGAATTGTAATAGTATGTTGGTCAAATTAAGCACAAAGCTACTTCAATTATTGCTTTACATGTAGCTGCAGTTATTGCTTTACATGTGGCGCGCGTACGCAGAATGTGGAATATCTCTGATATGTATGTATATGCGAAGGCAAACAATACGCATAAACATTTGCAACTAATGAAACTACGTAAACCAATAAGATCATGTAGAAATCTCCAATTACTGACTACTTATGGCGTAAAGGGTTAATGCACAAAGAAATATAAATGCTGTCGAAAATGTTCGATATCATTTCAAAGTTTCCCGACAAATTTGATACAGTAGGACTTGTTCTCCTATTTTGCGAAGATTTTTCCACATACAGTAGAAGACAAAGTGAAAATAGCAACGTATAATTTGTGATTTAAACCATTAGAATGGTAAATTTCTCGGCAATATACTCCACATAATACTACATACAGTAACACTGTTCCAATTAGGAGAACGATCACTATATGGGGCATGCATGTGCACTCGCGTACGCAGAATGTGGAATATCTGTGATATGTATGCATGCGACGCGGAAGTGCAGGCAAACAATACGCGTAAACATTTGTTAGTTTTAACCAGCTTAAATTCCTAAATTGCTCAAATCTGGTTCTTTTAACCAAAGTTTTTAGAAGCGATATTTTAAGAGTATGCCAGCATACTTATGCTATCAACTCAAAACTTAGTAAGTCTAAATGAAAATGTATTTTTGTCACAATTATCATATTAAAGGCATTGAGGTTTTATGGTAGTTTTGCAGTGCCAAGTATACTATAGTCTATAATATGTCGAAAAATATTACTGTATAACACTTAATATACTAACCATTTAGAAATTAGGAGTACGATAACTAAACACTATTATACGAGTATAACATGTATATATGATGCATGCACGCGTATATGTACGCAGAATGTGGAATATCTGTGATATGTATTGCATGCGACGTGGAAGTGCAGGCAAACAATACGCATAAACATTTGTTAGTTTTACTCAGCTTATATTCCTAAATTACTCAAATTCTGTTTTTTTTATCTAATTCCAGCTGACTTCAACCACAAAATTTGCATGAAGACCGTAACTACTCTTGACAAAACTTTCATGCATCTAAAACCAAAGTTTGAAGAAGCGATATCATTTCAAAGCCTGCATGCATGCCAACATGTATCTTTATCTGAAAATGTATTTTTATTATATCACAATCATCATATAAAACAAGCGAAACTACATTTCATCGCCATTTTTCTAGAAACGTGGTCAAAAAACCATGCATGCAAATGAAATCACGTGGAAATATTCTTTCAATATGGTTTTATGGTAGTTTTGCAGTGTTTTCAAAGTATAAACTATATGTCTGTTGTATTAATTACTACGAGAACCACTGAGTATTTTGATAAAATATAGAACAACGGTAACTCCGAAAATAAACATTTTAATACTAAAACATAGTCGAGCTTGAGCATAAATTGAGCTTGTACTGAACTGATTGACCGAGACTGACCAGTATTGTAAATTGTAATGTGTCTTTTTGTATAAAATAAAACGTGTAAAAACGAAACATGTTTGTGTATATTGAGAAAGTCTACGCAGGTCAATTCGTTGGAAGCAGACAGCGAATTCTTTGACAATGTCTATAATATATAGAAAAATATTACTACATAACAC
Organism: Trachythela sp. YZ-2020; assembly: GCA_016169945.1. Lineage (NCBI taxonomy): Eukaryota > Metazoa > Cnidaria > Anthozoa > Malacalcyonacea > Clavulariidae > Trachythela > Trachythela sp. YZ-2020. The sequence continues at coordinate 526,205 of JADLSH010000168.1, read as the reverse complement.
GTATACTAATCATTTACAAATTAGGAGTGCGATAACTAAACACTGTGAGAACATGTATGTATATATGGTGCATATACTATGCGCGCGTACGTACGCATAATGTGGAATATCTGTGATATGTACACAGTAATTTTTTCGAGTAATGGGGCCAAAATTTTCTGTTAGTGGGGCTGTTTTGGCCCCAAAATGGGGGCCAAAATTACAGCCCCATTAAAAGGGCCAATTTTAGTGGGGCTGTTTTGACCCCAAACGGGGGCCAAATTTACAGCCCTCTTGATGGGGCCAAAACAGTCCCAGCTTTGGCCCCATCAAAGGGCCAATTTAGCTTTCGTTGAGGTTATTTTCGTTCGTAATATATAATAATAATAACTTCAAATAAAGCTAAATTGACCTTGTTAATAGGAATTAAAATTGGTGAAGATAAAATATAATAGTGAGTTACACAACAATTTAAAAGTTAAAAAATATATATTTATAAGTTTGACATTAATCTTAGTTTACACACACACATATATACATGCAAGTTAACAGTGGCAAAACTAACAATGGCAAACTAGCATGCATGCATGCTATGCAATGCAAATTTTAAATTATTTGTGTTATTCAAAACTTACAAAACTTAATCTATTGCCTTAAACTTGATGCAGGTTTACTAGCATTTGATTGCATGACCATCGCAGCTAATAGAACTCATCATATCTGGTTTGGAAACTCCATGAAGTACATTATAACTCAGTATCTATATTATTGTCCAGGTTTCTGCTAGAATGTGATTTTATCACATCCAAACAACCAATAGTAATGTCGAAACTAAAAAATCACATTCTTGCATAAACATAAACTAATGAGTTATATTGTACTTTGCAAGTTGATGGTAGTCAATACCCATTTACCCCATACTTTAAAATACATGTATCTTGTCAGATGGCTATATGATTGTATACACTGTTAATTTCAAGGAGTTAATTTTACTCCAAAAATGGAGTAAAAAAAGGTACCAGTTGACTCGACCATCGTTGATCACATCAGTACCAGGGCATTCAACAAACACTTGGTTCTCCCCAATAATCATTAACTGGTCTACATCCTCTGGGTACCCAGTGCACAGTACACGAAAACTGGACCATTGTTGACGAGGGCTATGGAAAAAAATATTGTGAGTGTCAATGTAGATATTGGTGTAAGAGACAACTACTCAACTAGAATACGATTACACATCCAACATAGAATATGAAGTATGAGGTCAGAGTACTTGCACAACATTAAATGTACCGCAGGAAATAGCACTTGCCAAACATCAAATGTTCTGCAGAAAGCAAGCTAGATTATATACTTTGTCTCAGTGTTGAAGCTAGACATTAGCAACTAGCCATGCTATGCAAATATATTTTTTAAATTATTGAAACCTTTATTTGACTTATTATAAGGAGAGTGGGATACTCAGCAGTTGACTGTTGTGTAAAACTACCTAAAGACTGGGAGACTCCCTGGACATTATGTAGTGTTATAAGCTAGCTCTCTTGGATTAAGCAAAACATCTGGCCACAATAGAATCTTAGGAGAATAAAAATTAATACACTATTTTAAAATGCATTGGACATTAATCGGGTTAACCTTGAATTATCTCGATTGTGCGGTGCCAGTGTGGGTAGAGTATAGCAAATACGGCGGTTGACTGTTGTGTAATACTACCTGAAAAATACAATAAGAAGTTCGATGTTTCGAGCGAAGGCCCTTCATCCGGGCTTCTACTAACTTCCAGACGAAGGGCCTTCGCTCGAAACGTTGAATATCTTACTGTATTTTTCAGGTAGTTTTACATAACAGTCAACCGCCATAACCTTGAATTAGTTAACTACATACTGTATCAAATCTTCTCACAGCATAAAAATACAAAAATTATAATAATTGTTATTTTTTAAGTCCCTATTGCAACCAGAGGTTTTCTCATCCAAGAGAGATAGCTTATGGCATTACCTGCACATAATGTCTAGGCAGTCTCCTACTCTCCCTTTGATTACTCAAATTGTCTGGAGTGAAGCCATGGAATCTGCTCTTACTATTCAAATAAGCATGCATTAAAATAGCCTAAAGACAATGCATTTCTGAAGGTTTCAATAATTTAGGAATCAACAATTTGCAAATGCATCTATAGCACAACCAGTTGCTATGTCTAGCTTCATGTGATATGTTGTACCACAGCCATTATTGCCCTTAGGAAATGCATGTATCAGTGGCTTCCCCCTGGGATCGACCCCCAGGGATGCAGGGGGATTGGTCTTTTCACCCAGTCAAACCTTAGCAAATTCCCCTGGGTACAAGATACAGGTATTAAATACAACCCCCACCCTCAAGGGCAGTATCTTTTTTTTCAATCCTATATCAAGTTACACAGCCAGTTGCAAGTGGTATAAGCTCTCGTTTATTGACTGACTTATCAACACTAAAAACATCAACACTAAAAACATCAACACTAAAAACATCAACAATGACTTGTAGCAAAAGATAGGAAATGTATAATATGAATGGCCCTGGACCAATCCTGTAAATTCATAATAAATTCAATGCGTCAAAGTCACACTCGGGAGTTTCTAAATCAAAATCTCCTGGGTACTTTCCTGTGGGTTTTCGGCTTGAGAACCAAATTTGACATTGCCCCCACCCCCATGGGATGCAAACACAGTTTGGGAAATGTCTCTGGGTCCCCAGGGGGAAGCTGCTGATACATGGATAAGCAGGGCATAGTGTTAGTCCTCTCTACTCTTGGAACATAGGCATGATATAATTTAACATCTATGATTAACTTTTGAAGCAAGCTATTTTTGTGTAAAAGTATGTTCCTGGTACTACCAAATATCCACTTATCGGTAGCATGAGAGCATCATGGATTTACATTGACTGGTGCATAAACTTCTCACAATCAAAATATATCAACCAGGCATTTGAACATTTACATGTAGTTGGACAATGGGCTCAGTGATTTTACATTCTTGGACAGGTTTCGGACATGTGAAAATATATAAAAGTCATACGAATCTGACCTATTAGTATCGATGAAACATTTCAGCTTACAAAATACAGCAGAATTTAGATACATGACTCTGATTGACAGTATACCAGTTAGTGATGACAAGGTCACAAGGATGCAATCTCTTGAACTCAAATAATATATTTAGAATAGGCAATACTTTGTTTTTTCTCCATTTTCACTGCATATGTATCAACATAATTATATTAAAATCTTATATGAAATTTGTACCTGATTTTTGAGGACAAGATGGGCTCTGAGTATTTAACTGCCAATCTGTCATATACAGTTGATAAATATAAACATTGAAAGCCCAAATAAAATTGAAGATTTTGTATAGTATTTATTTATTTATTTATTTTATTTATGACAATATTTCAATAGGAAACTCTCTCATGTAAAGTGATTTTCAGAGAGGTCCTATATTTAGAAATTTACATAATTATATAAATATGAGTCATAAAAACTAATTCCATCACATTACATTAAAGTTAACGTTAAAAGTCAATAAAAGTATGCCTAGTGTTTAAGTTACAGGTGAGACTAAGAGCTATGAGCTATCTACAACAATAAAAATAGTAACTAAATAGAATTCAAAGAGTACGTCAGCATGCTATGAGTGTTATAATTCAGCACTAGTGAGTTTTAAAACAGTTCATTTTGAACTTAGCAATTGAGTCTGAATGTCTAGTCTCTTCGTCAAGAGTGTTCCAATCGTTTACTGCATGGTACTCGAGCCTTTGCTTGCCCCAATTTCGTTTAACTTTAGGCAAGCATAAATTGTTCTTATTTCTAGTGTTATAGGAATGAAGTTCGCTTTGCGATTTCAAGATTAGATTAGACATAGATAGACCATTCAAACATTTAAAAATGAATAAACATCTATGATAAAATCGACGTTGGTGAAGCCTGTTCCATCCCAACTCATCCAGCGCAGCACTAGACGAAGAATGCGGGTGATAGTCTAGGATGATTTTTGCTGCTTTGTTCTGGAGAATTTGTAAATTGCCCATCAGTACGTCATTGTTCTTATCACCCCATACCAGGTTGCCGTAATCAAACAGGGGTAAAATAAGACTCTTGTAAAAAAGTAGTCTTGCGTATCGTGGTAGCAGATGCTTAATTCTCTTCAGGAGCCCCAGGCGTTTGCTGATCTTTGAACAAAGTTGGTTGACATGCTCAGTCCAGGTCATATTAGACGGAAAAGTTACTCCAAGATACGAGAATTCTTCGACTCTTTCAATATTACTGCCAGCTACCTTGACTGTGACGGAATCAATATTAGAAAGTTTACGGTTACTCCCAATGATCATGAATTTGGTCTTTTTTGTATTCAAAGTTAGTTTATTCTCATTAAGCCAGACAGAAACACCAATGGCAGATAATTTCTTCAGCATAGTAGCGTGATCGACCGTGTCAAAGGCCTTAGATAAGTCCAAAAACACGGCACCGCACACTCCTCCCTTTTCCATACTGGCCAGAATCTCGTCAGCGAAACTCGAGAGTGCTGTTGTTGTAGAACACTTTCGGCGAAAACCAAACTGATTATCATTGAGAATGTTATTTTCTGTTAAATAATCATAAAGTTGAGTATAAACAGCTTTTTCCATTAACTTGCTCAATGCAGGTAGAACTGATATTGGACGGTAATTACTTGCGTTCGCTCTGTCCTCGGATTTGTACAAAGGAATTACCTTCGAACATTTCCAGCTTGAAGGGAATGTATGATTTTGAATGGATCGATTAATGAGCTTTGTAATCGAAGGAGCAATTATTTCTGATGCATCTTTAAGTAGCTTTATATTTATCTTGTCCAAACCAGTTGCTTTCGAAGCTTTGAGAGATTTTAGATGTTTAATAACGAATGATTCATCAACAGGAAGGATATTAAAATGTTGACCATTAGATAGATAGTAACTTGATGCATAACTTGGTGTTATAGCGGGTAGCTTATCAGCAAGATATTGACCTATAGTAGTGAAATGTTTGTTCAAAATAGAAGCAATCGATTTATTGTTTGAATATTCAACTCCGTCCGAGATAATGCAGGTTGGGTTGGACGATTGACATTTCCTAGAAGATGCTTCGTTAACAGCATTCCATAGCTTCTTGAGGTCACCTTTACTTTCCTCGATCAAATTGATGTAATATTTCGACTTGCTAGCTTTAATTTCTTCATTCACAAGGTTCCGAAAGTTTTTATATGATTGCCAGTAGTAGCATTTGCTGAAGTACTTTTAAATTGGAACTGTATTATTTTCAGCGTTTTAATTCATATATTGTCACAGAAAATTCAAATTTTAAACGGGGACAAGTGGACAACATGCTTAACATTCACGAACGAAGATTGCAAATATTTTCTAACAAAATCTCTCTATTACATATAAAACATAACAATAACCTTACCTGAATATTACTCAGTAGTTGCCGATGTATTGCTTTTGAAAATCCAGTTTATCTTGGGTCAAAAATATAAAAGTTCGAGCTCGATTCGATTAACAGAACAAAAATAAAAAATTTCAAATATGGAGGTGTGATGACTCTATCCCAAGAACCTCTGCGCGTGTAGTAAGAAGACTAGGCACCAGTATGTCAGTCAGTGCGCATTGCGGAATTTATTCATTTTTCGTTCATTGGCTTTGATAGAGTGACAAAACTTCAATCACCAGTAAATGTTTAAGATTTTGTGTTACATTTTGACCACTTTCATAATTCAGATGAATATTCAGATGAGTTTAAATGTTCTTTTATGTGCATCTTAATAAGCCTTATCAGCCTCGTTTCTGTGACTGAATTGAATAGAATTTATTAACCTGAACGAGGTCAATGAGGCTTATTAAGATGCACATAAAATATAGAGCTCTTAAATTCGAGCTCTATAGAGCTCTTAAATTCGAACTTGAGCATACCGATATAAATTTCCCGATATATTTCAATATTTTCGTAGAAATATTATAGCATACATGTGGATTTCTCAGTATAAGATTATTAACATATATATTAAGGTGGTCCCCTATAAGGAGAAGCAAATGGGGTCATATAAGGAGAAGCAAATGGGGTCAAAATAGCATTTGTGTAGTAATTGTGTGGTAATAGTACAGCCTTGTTATTTCTTTTGGTAGTGACCAAGCATCACATTTTTAAAAAGACATTCCATGTTGAATTTGTCATTTGAAGAGATTTGTAAACAAACTGCTCTCCTGTTTTGGCAATTTGGCCAAAAACGGCCTCCGTGTTTAAAAATAAAAAAATTACTCAAAATAATTTCGTGGCAAAAACAGCTCTAAATTCTAAAAGGGGCTATACAGCCCATAATGTGACAAGACGGCCCCAGAGTTGTGTCTTGGCTCCTGTCAGAGCCAAAACGACCCCCTTTTAAACTGGCCCAAAATGGCCCCCTATGGCTAAAACGGCCCCAGAGTTGCGTTTTGGCCCCTGTCAGGGTGTCAAAACAGCCCCTGTTTAAAAGAGCCCAAACGGCTCCCTGGGGCTAAAACTGCCCCAGAGTTGTGTTTTGACCCCTTTCAGGGCCAAAACGGCCCCTGTTTAGAAGAGCCCAAACGGCCCCTTGGGGCTAAAACGGCCCCAGAGTTGTCTTTTGGCCCCTGTCAGGGCCAAATCGGCCCCTCTTTTAAAGAGCCAAAACGGCCCCCTGGGGCCAAAATGGCCCAAAAAAATTACTGTGTATGCATGCGACGCAGAAGTGCAGCCAAGTAATATGCATAAACATTCGTGAGTTGATTTTTACACCAAGAAACAGATTGGAAATAGCAACCTAAGGCTATAAGAATCGTAAATATTCACAAATTGAATACTTCATTGAGACTTACTCAAAACATTATAAATTTCAGCTTATAGGAAATCGCAAGGGTTATGCAGACAAGACTATCAATCATGTATGCCTGGCCGTGAGTCCCAATTTTTTTGCACTAAAGGAAATTAAGCAAAATTGATTAAACACGTGAAGAGTTGGTGCGGTTCTCTATTGTTGCCTTTTATAGATACAAAACTATTGCGGGCAAAACAGTGTCTTAAAGTATATTTTGAAGAGTATGAAAAAAAATCTCACTAGCTCCATAGAGGACAGAAATGGCATAGCCTGTTGTAGTATTGGCTTACCACATAGCTACACTGAACGCGAGTGTGTCTGTCCTTTCCTAGTGTCCCGTCCACATTATATGTCATATATTAATGCATGACGATAGATTAACCAAAGATAATGCGCAATTTTGTCACGATTAGCCTGTTTTGTTATATCCCCGGTCATATTTTATGCCCTAGTTATTAAAAACAACTTTTCCTTTCGTTCTACTGTTTATACATTAATCATTCTGATGCTCGAACTTTGCTGTTACTGTGTTTAATAGTTTACTCTGGCAACGAACAGTGTTTCTTGCCTCTGTGAGTCTGTGTCACTGAATCGATACTGAGCTTCACAAATCACGCCTTTTTGTTACCATATACAGAGCAGCTGGCGTCTTAATTAATCTCAAGAAATGCAAACACTATCCGTATTCCTGGTATAAAAGTCGAACGTCTACAGATACCATGCAGCCAACTGACTCTGAAGGTTCATTTTAGCTTTTTTGCCGTTTATGGCTACAAAATATATAGGATAAAATTACAAAAACGAGACAGATGTTATGTATCTGTCAACACAACATTATAAGCCATTTAATTCCGTCATGGTTAATGATTAATAAAAAAAACTTTGTCTATTTCCCCCCAAAAATGCGTCAGTGCGATAAAGAATAAAACCGCTTCTATATACAAATATATATGTACTATTTACAACTAATCTTCAATTACCTATTTTCAAGACCTTACTAATAGGCATGTCCGTCCTTTATATAACACTAACAGATTATTACAGATATAGACAGATATAGACAGTACAGTCTTTGCTGATGGACATGACCACTTATGTTTTGCTCTGTACACTCTAAATTCCGACGTGTTCAGCAAACACCAAATAAGTGTAAATTTACACAATGTCGGTGTAAATCGGAAAAATACACCTCTGAAGTGTAAAATTACTCTCAAAGGTGTATTATTACACTGATGTTGTGTTACCTCAACACTTGTTAAGTGTAAATCAATTAAAGTGGTCTTGAAACACTAATTCGGTGTAAATTTACACCAGAAGTCGGTAAATAAACACCATTTATGTGTATTAAAACACGACTTTAGTGTAAACAGGAAAATGACAATTTTGTATTCAGATGGGAAATTTAGTCGGCACTTGAAGCATTTTATGAAATATAAGCTACAATGCTACATATTTTAAGAATATCGACAATTGGGCAAAGTATCATGGAATATATTTTGCCTATATTGGCACTCTTCATAACATTATATACATATCTATTTACATTTATATTTACATAGTATATCTTTCTAATTTTCACAATCAGCTAAGTCATGTCGCATTCTTACATACTTTCTCACAATTCCATTTGTTTTCACAGCATAAATATCTAACGGATGGTAATCTAGAAGATCATCATAACTTGTTGTGATAATATTGTTTACCATTGCAACTTCATAAGAGTGCAAGTGCTTATAAAATCTTAAAGTATGCATTTCTCTACAAGTAAAAAATACATCTCCATTTGCCATGATGAAAATATCTTCTATCATCAGGAAGCTTGGAAGAATGGCATGCTGGTAAACCACTGCTGCCCGCTTGTGGTACTTGACTCCATGAATCACAACCCAATTTCCCCTATAAAAAAACATATACCATTGGAAGCTATACGGTATACCTATCTATGTTAAACCAATGGGAGGAAAGGGGCAAGGGGCTGAACATGAGATTATTTTAAGGTAGAGAGCATTCCAATCCCATGACCCCTAGTGCATATAGGGCTTTCTTGTCATTGATAACAAGTGGTGACCTGTCACCTGTGGGGACACTGGGGACATTTGAACATTATTTGGGCAATGAGGCCTGGTCGCCAAATCACTCCACTCCACATGTGTATAGATCAGTGCATATTCAAGATGGCGGAACTACCAGAAATTGAAGTATGCATAAACGTAAAATTACGGTCGATTTTGTTCATGAATTATTAATATTTTTGAATATGAAAGTCAATCTCTGCTCTTTTAATGTCTTACAGACGAAATATGAACGTCCGATTAGTCTGAAAGATGAGAATCAGACAGGGAGCAATCAAACAGGTTAGCAGCTGTTGCCACGCGCAAAATTTTCGATCTCGGTTGCACAATTGCAAACTTTCCAGTCTGGGCTGTTGGTACTTTTGATGATATTTTTCTAATATATGTTGTGTTTGTAATATATTTTATAAAGAGTGAGGAATGTAAACATAAAATGTGAACACAAATGAGTAAATGGTCACTGGCATGATACTCACTGTTTTATTAATATAATTTATCAATTCCATGAGTAACCCCATCCCCCCCTACATTTGTACAATTAAAAAAATAAAAATAGGAAAGGACAATTATGTTAGTGACATATATATGGCTCAGTGCCCCCACCAAATCTTGCCAGTGCCACTGCCCCCCCCCCCTCCCTGAGCAGTGCAGGGAATTTGCTGGGCATGCCCTTGCTCACAGATGTGTGCACCGGTCCCGGACATTGTTTGGGTGGCTAAATAGCCCCTAACTATAAAATAACCCCTTAACCCTAAATCTGCAAATTATGACTTTTGGAAAGCAAGAAAATATAATTGAACATAATTATAAACAATGTCTATTTTATTAAGCAAATTAGTAAAGTAAATTTTTTTGTTATTATCAAATCTTGTATTTCAAATATTTTAAATAGACAATATCTTTATAGAGAAAGAAACTGCAACATTGATGCAGCTGCAAGCTGAGAAAGACACAAAAACGAAAAAAAGAAAATTGAAAAAAGAAAAAAAGAAGAAAAAAAGAGGAAAGGAAAAAGAAGAAAATCAAATAAACCCAAAATATGTGAAGAGGACAGCAATTCTGATTCCAATGACACAGAAATATTAAGTGCAGATGAGTCCCAAGCACCCCCCGATGAGTCCCAAGGCCTGCGAAATCCAGATTCCCCATTGCCTTTATTAAAGCGAACAATTGGTTATAATGCTTTGCTATTTGGTGATTATACAAAATACCCTTACGGTAATGTACATTACCCAGTAGTCTGATACTTACATGTAGACCTTTGCCTCTGGTGTCAAAAAAGCACATTTCTCATACAAACTGGCACACTTTTCTGCTGCAACTTCGTTTAGTTCAATTGTTGACCCTGGACATAGAGATAATACAGTATGTCATATACAGTATATATATCAAAATATGTGCACAAAATTGACTGTGATTGTGATTACAAAAGTGAAATATTTCTAACCAGGTCCAGTCTCTGTAACAGGTTTCAAATATGCATCTTCTTCGCACAACCAATAGCACTGAAGACGTTGATGCCTTATTGCCAAGGTCTTCGGCAAGTTTTTGAAGTTGGTCATTCCTTGAGCCAATCTTTTAAAGTAATGATGCTTTGCTTCAAACCTCATGCACCACTGCCGCACGAGTGGTCCATTCCTGTTGAAAAAACATTTTTACATTGCTTTTCAAAAAATCACTGCTTCAACCCAAAATTTGTCCAGACGGCACCCAACTTATATGGTGGAGCCTTATGGAGCCACTCCCACCTCTATCAAGTTATTTACCGTATGCCACAGACCCCCAGTCTCATGAAAGTTTTTTTTGGATAATGTCGGAAAATATTGCGCATATTGGGAAAATGCTACCTCCCCCCCCTTATATACAGTATGAAATCCATAATACCATTACCCCCCTGTGGTTTTGGCAGTAACATACTGTACCTTCTAATCTGAGCAGGATAATGAACCATAAAATGTTGCTTTGGAATCAGTCTGGTGTCTGGATAAAGATTCCGGAATTCCACCAGATACTCTTTGAGGAGAAGTCGCAGGTAATATGTTGTCTGCCTGCCAATAACTGGTGAAATAACTATGTCCACAATCTTCATTAGGTCAATAAATAATTCCCAGTCAGGATTGTCTTCAGGAACTAGATCATGAATGACCATGGGTAAGAGCCTAGCAAGACACCACATTTGTGATGCTATAAAAATATATTACGTCAATTATTTTTTGTTTATATTACTGAATACTGACTGAAATCAGGCTGAACTCAATATGAGGAAACAAATACTTTATGTTCTGGGGTTATTGGGATTTTGTATTTTTAAATGAAAATCACCCTCCCACACTAACAGATGTTTAGTATAGATATGAAATAACTTATTTTCCATTCTAACAGTTCTTATACTGTCCCAGGAGAAAATAGCCCATTCCTATCACATACCAGTACTATAAGTTTCTGAAGAATTGTCTTTGCTCGAAAGGTGCAAGACCCCACACTACCTGCTTAGTACAAATTTTTAGATTTTGCTCTGGAGGGAAAAATAATGGGGGGGGGGGTGCAAGCAAAATCTATAACTTTATTTCACATACTACATCATTACTATTAGCCAATTAGCATTTATTTTCCGGGGGGTGCAATTTTTTTGGGTGGGGAGAAGGGTTTGAGTAAATGCAAAAATTTTCTGTGGGTGCACACCCCACAAAATCTGTCCCTGACCTAGGCAATGACAACACATACCAACAAATTATAGTATGAATGGTATGTTATCTTGGAACCAAATAAAAGTGGATTTAAACCTGACTAAACATTTATCTGGTACAATACCTGACTGACGTATAGGGCAATCTGATGCAGTTACATTTTTTAGCAAACTTGGTTTGTTCCGAAAATCATTGGCGCCAAAGGGAAAGCCTTGTATCCGCCTATTCAGTTCATCAACAGTGAATCTTTTCTCTTGTGCAACAAACTTCTTTAACATAACCTTAAAATGCAAAGGCAGAACTCCCTCCAGAATATCATGCATAATATCAGAAGGAAGGCCATCCACAACATGAAAATACTTAGAGTTGTTTAACTCTAAACAACTGTGCCTTGACGCCATAAACAGACACAGATTCGGGATCAGTAGATATCTGAGCAGCATGGCGGTCATACATCTCCCTGGAACGCATCGTAAACTCCTCTTCTGTGAACTAAATACATGTCTTTAGAAATCTCAGCCAATGGGCCTCGATAATGTTCATGACACCAGAACGCTAGCAGGGGGAGCAAATGTACAAGATTTACCATCAGTTTATTTTCTTCCATTGAACATAATTTACGGGGGGAGGGGTGAATGGGCAGGGAAAATCATATCCATGGTGTCAGTGCATTTTTGGTAGGATGACCCCTTACAGCTTAATTAATACTGCAGCTGCATTTAGAGATGTATAGCTTTGGCACATTCAAGCAGGTTTCCCAACTCCATAGTCTTGTACTTCTAGGAGAAAAATATAGTTACCTAAAATTACCTATTAACGCTATAAAATTACCTTTGATTGAAATTCATCCAATAAACCCATACAAAATCGACAAGGCCTTCTGGCTGAAAAGCTCTCCATGAAACCTCCAATTCCATTGCTACCAAGGTTATCTGCCAAAACCAAGCTTATTGTACCTTCAATCCACTGAAAACAATGTCCTATCTTCAGTTGAGCCCCATCCTTCTAAAGATAATTATTAAAACACAATAAACCATACAATAGAAGGTGAAAATAGGGGAACTGCAGTAAACAAACAAGAGGGCATCAGGGATGGATTTTCAGATTTTTCTCTGGAGAGGGTTGAAAAATTAGGGGGGAAAGCAAAATTTATAACTTGATTTTAATTATACTACAACACTACTGTTATTTAAGCAGGCATTTAGCATTTATTGTGGGGGGTGCACTTTTTTTGGGAGGGGGGGGTAAATTTTTTTGGGGGGTGGGGCAACATTTTTCTTAGGGGTGCACCCCCTGAAAAATCCATCCCTGGAGATTATTCAGAGACTGCATATTAAAGTCAATTAACACACACACAACAAAGATATACACTGTAACAGGTAAAAACTAACACAACCTCCTGGCAGAGGTAATAAGATTTCCAAAACTTACTGATTCTAGTAATGCCACATCTGACATGAGTGGCTTCAGAACTTGTTGCATCCCATACTTTTTTATCCACTTAACTGGACACAATATGACAAGGTTCAGCATCTTGAGAGATGATCGGTATTTTGGATGAAGATTTCCTAACACCCAGTAAAAACCACCTTAGGAAAAATAATTTAATTTACTTTCAATTCACTAATATACACTGGGTTGAAAGTTTATAAAATTAAGCTGTAACACAAGTATACACTCAGGACAATGAATCATCAGAAAATTATATATAGAGGAATAGATCAATTTAATACATATTAATTATGTAATCAGTAAAGGGATGAGTACTAGGACAGTTCACATGGAATCAGTTCACACACACGAGGGCTGAAATGCTGGTTGAGATAGATAATTATATGTACTGTACTATAAAATTAAATTTCTTAATTATTATAGTATATAGTACTTTACCAAGACTGTTGCCTTTATTCCTTGCTCCTTTAAACTATCAAAATCTTCAAAATCAATAGTAATGCCAAGAAGAGAATAGCTTTATGCTAAAAATAAATAAATGCTGACCAGGGACTAACAGTTCTCCTCTCTAGTCATACATCATCCATCTGTGCTCTAGTGTATATATTGAAAGGAATGTAACTAAAAAAACATTATTAGTGAAGCACTTGGTGTTATAAATTATTTATTGTGGGAGTCAAATTCTTGAATCACATAATGTATTGTTTGTGTTTGGATTGAGAGCACTTTATATTAGAAAATATCTAGCTTAAGCAGTAGTACTACTTGTGTGAGAATATTATTTATTATTTTTGAATCCATACAGTTTTAGATATTAACTTATTAATAATACCATGTAGCTTTAAGTTGGTTAGAACAGTGCAGAATATGAAATGACTACTAGAACCATAGAATGTAATAGAATAAGACTTTTTAAACACTAATTGGCAAGGTTTTTCTACTTGACAATTGCCAATTACTCATTCCCCAGCTTCTGGATGATTGATTGGTTTAGTACAACTCCGCTCCGGATTTTCACGACTCAGAAGCCAAAAAAAAAACTTTGCAGCTCTGGCCAAAGATTTCTGAAAAATTCGAAATGTCATGGGCATCTCACATCAAGTGCTGTCAGAGTTTTGCCTGGGCTGAACAAACTCTGGCTCCGGCAAAATAGGGCAAAGATTTGAAACATTTAAATATATTTTACCTGCAGAAATCTGTAAATCTTAACTTAAAGAAAGTGAAATGGTATTTCAGAGATTCTAGTTTTGAAATTTTTCCGGGGAGGCATGCCCCCAGAATATCGCCCACTGAAGTGTGCCCCCCCACTTTTAGAGCCGCTCCGACACCCTGCGCTTCACCTGTAGTCGTTCTCTTCTCATATGACGGCGCTAACGGTGCTTAGTTTGTATTTTTTGAAATTTTGTTTATTTTGTTTTTTTTGTAAGTTATTTATATGTTGTGTTTATATTTGTGTTGTTGTGGTGGCAGTGAAACCCAGTGCCAACAGTCAGAAGGCAGTGGACTTCTCAATTCACGATTCCACCTTTAGTTCAGGAGGCCGCCGGGATAGCCATAAGTAAGCAAGATATGATAGAATATCAGAGATTATCAGACAATTTATGACAAGTTCTATTGTTATGTCTGTGTATATCTACTTATTCATAAATTTTTAACTGCAATAATTTGCAATCATTAATTATCAAGTTCAATTGTCAACAATACTTGGAATCATACTGCATAGCCAAGAGGTAACAGCAGTACCATGCCACCTGACATCAGTGCGCATTATGAGGAGTATTCCAATTGGATTTACTGGTACCGTCTTCAGGGACCTTGGATTTACTGAAGTGCGCACCTCCCCAAAATGTACACCCCCCAAAATTTTTTAGAAAAATTCTGAAAATTCTGCAATGTGGAAAAAATACAAAGAAACTTAAATGATGATTGATGATTGATGCTCGTTTTTCCTCTTTTAATTTTTTCTTGCAATGCTTGCAAACATTGACAATAAGTGTGTGACCTTCATGTCATCATGTCATAACACAATCCCTCGAAATTCATTTTAAATAGATTTGCAAAGACAAGATCTTTTTTTTAGGTTACCTTAGTAAATAAATAACCTTAAATTCCTTATAATTAATTAATTTGTTGTAATTTTAGTAAAGTATACATGTTTAAATGCTTAAGTATATATATCTTCCCATCTGTGCTCTTGTTATTTCAACTTGTGAAAACAAATTCTTCCCATCTGTCAGTTAATTTAAAATTAAGTATTTCTAACAACAAATGAGTCAAATTGTGAATCATATGTGTATTGTTTGCTACTGAGATTGATGTATTGACATGTAATCTTGTTGTGTATGGGCTGTGTGTAGTAATATGTGTAAGAGTGTATTATTTTCTTGTTTGAGATCAGAAATTAGATTGTAACTTTATATTAATTCAACCAGCACTTCAAAGTTATTATCGATAGTGCGATTTTATGGTAGAAATACTAGAACCATGAAATACAGTGAATTGAGAACTTCAAAACACAAATTGGAAAAAGGTAGATTGAGAACACAGAAATGCAAATTTGCTCATTTAATGAATTGATGACCAGAAATTAGTTTATGCTGTGCAACTTACTTCTTTTCACTGACTTCCGGGACAATAAAAACCTTGGTTCTGGCCAAAGATTTCTGAAAATTCGAAATGTCATGCCAATCTCACATAAAGTGTTGTCAAGGCACAGCATCTGGGCTGAACAAACTTGAAAAATTGCTTGGCTGGCAAAGATTTGAAACAGCCAATAACATGCCAAAGAGACAAGAACTCTGTGAAATCTTACTCCTTCTGTAGAACTCTGTAAATATTTCAGAGACTCTAGTTTTGAAATTTTTCCGGGAAATCTTTCCTTCTAATATCGCGCCCACTGAAGTGTGCCCCCACAGAAATTTTAGAGCCGAAGTGTGCCCCCTGGTTTTTTAGGTTGACACTGACACCCATGCAGCTTGTCGGTGACAGTTCTTGAAAGTTTGTAATTTTGTTAAGTTTTAGAAAGTTTGCTAATTTATAAATAATAGTTTTTAGTTAGGTTTGTATTTACAGATTTGAAACCTAGTGTTTTTAATCAGAAGGCAGTGGACTTCTTTTAGCAGGTCAGAAGAGAGTGGACTCCAACTTAGAGTTCCTACTGGACTTTCCCATTTTGGATATGAGACAGCAAGCAAGAGAGTATTCAGAATTTACAGCACAAGATGCTTGTTTACTGTGTATGTCTACTCTTATTCATATTATAATTCTAGGATTAAGTTACTTTACTCTACAATTTTATTTTATAATTGTTGTCAAATTTATACTTGAATTTCTAATTCGCACTGCCAAGGTTAACACCCTGAGCTTGAGCCACCTGACATCAGTGCGCCAATTGAGGGATTATTCAATTTATTGGAGCAGGTACTTTATTCTTCAGGACGGATTTACTGGGGCGTCTCCCAGAACATGTTTGTACCTTTGCATTTTTGCACTCCCCAACCGCCCCCTGCAGAGACCCAGAGAAAAATGCCAATTGGCTTAAAAACAGTAATGATTGAAATATGAAATATTTGATTTGAAATTCTCTTAATTTTTTTTTCAATGCATGCAAACATTGACATAAGTGTTGTTGACTTTTTTTGTCATATATATATACTCTCGAAATTCAACTATTTTTGCAAATAGTTGCCAAAGTCTTTTGATAATTTTTGAGTTTGCCTTGGTAAATGAAATAACCTTAAATTCCTTGTAATTAATTAGTTGTAATTTTAGTAAAGTATACATGGGCAAGGTATTATAAGTAACAAATATTATAACAAGCCTAGATTCCAGAGATTGGCATAATTTTGCTTGCCTATAATTATTTTCTAACATTGTAGCCATAGGCCATGCTAATTTTAACCGACAGATTTGAAATTAAGTTACTAAAGTGGACACAAACAGACGCTGTAGTTTGCAAATTTAAGGTTTATAAATGTCAATAACTGGTGGAATTGCCTCAGCATTTTTTGCCCGGGGCTAACTATGAAAATCGTAACTTTCTTCGGCAATTGCCGAGTGCCTAGGCGAATTTCATGGGTTGTGCTACAGTGCTAGGGTTCCATGAGTCCATATACTGTTCAGTACTCATTCCAGGCCACCCCTTGGTCAGCTAAGCTTACAACCAAATGGTGCAAAGATTTAAATGGTATTTTTTTTTTTTAGTCTGTAAACCAGTGCAGCGAAATGTTTGCCGTTCAATCATCACTAAGTTTCCATTTCTTGCAGATGCTGGTGGTAGCCGTGTAAGTATTATATTTTGTATCTGCAACTTATATTTGGACTTTGATTTTATAAATAATTTATTTGGACTGTGTTTTTTAATTGCAGTGACGTAGTGACAGTGGACTTCTATTTATTTAAAGCTATTTTTCATGAGTTACCTAAATGCAGTGGTTGTTGTGCAGTGCTCAAAATCATTTTTTCAGGTAGTTGGGATAACCTGCTTTCTACTACTACTCATATTATCACATGACTGAAGTTATCTCTTTCTTCAGGAAATTTGTCAGGTATCTTGGGGAAAAGATTAAAAATGAACTGCGAAACGAAAAGAGTCCTTTCAAGAAAACTTGAAGATGTTGTCGATGGATCTAAAATCAGCAAAACTTAGGGCTGTTGTCCAAAGATGGATTGTCAACTGGGCACCTCCCAAAAGAGAGAAGACAACGCTCTGCAAAGCACATCGCATGGATGAAGAAAGAATGCCAAGAAAATGCCAAACTCTTGTTACCAAGAAAATGGAATTGACCTATTCCTTTAGGAGACAAATGATGAATGAGCAAAAATGTTTATTGAAGGACATTGAAGAGAAGTACCCTTTTCTCTTTGAGATAAATCAGGTATGTACTGTTTGTGAAAACCATGTTTTTAAGCTGTGGCCTATTCTAGCCACAGGTTAGCTTTTGCTTGTATGATCGGCCATGTTATGTTAATTTTTAAATATTATTTCCAATAAGATAAAATTAATACACCTTTTAAATGATTATGTCATAAATGCTTAAATGCTTGTGGAAGCATGCTCCATTAATAAAGACATAATGTTATTGGCTTTATTTATGATATAATTATCTAAACGGTATATTAACCTTTTAATTTACAACATGCGATAGCATTTTACTCTCTTTAGTGATTTTAATCCTCAGAAGAAGAATCTAGAACTGTGTACGTATATGCAGTATTACCCAGTTTCAAATAATATACAATAGTTCTACCCTTTATTTTTATAGCTAAAATGTGAGTACAACCGTTTGATGTCAGATAACGCAGCAGCAGATTGTCTGCAGAGCAGTTTGCTGCAGTTTGCCCCAAAGATTATTAAGATTGCTGAAAAAAAGTTTGCCTCAGAAGAGGCAAAGAAACTCTTACTTCTTTGTCAGCCCTCTGAAATTGATGACGATTTTTAAGTTTAGATTTTTAAAGATTTTTAAGTTTTTTAAGTTTAGACTTAAAAAACTTAAAAATCGGTAACTGCTACAGAAAAACAGAACAAATTACAGTAATTCACAACAGACTACAGAAGTGGAGATAGGGCACTTTTTGTATTTTCACTGTATTCTGGTTCATTTGGTACATGTAGCTTGCGATGTGCCAAACTTCAAACTCTACCCTGCCTGGATCTCTATATGCTTTGTTTCTGAGCCTGGACTTGTGTTCAACAAAGTATGATACTAAATTGAGGTATATCCTGGTATGGAGGGAAGGTTATTTCAACTACCTGAATAAGAGAACATTTTGTTCGACAGTTTGAGCAAAGGCCCTTTGTCAAGAAGTTAGTAGCAAAGGGACGGGAAGAACATACATGTGCTTACATGCGAATGAATACAACTGCGATCATGTGATAAAAAACCCCAATCAGATTGGCATGATATAAGATGCAAATCTAGAAAATAAATCCTTAATACTTCATGTTATTATTATATTCTGCAATGTGATTTACATATTTATTTACATATTGTTTTGCTTAAATCCATCTGATTTGTCTATATTTTTATAGCATGATCGCTTTTGTATTCATTAGTATATTATTATACTAATAATGAATGTTTATGAGTGCAATGGTAAGAATATTTTCATGAGGTAAAAGATGGGATGTTCCATTCAACGAGGCGACAGCCGAGTTGAATGGAACTTTCCATCTTTTACCTCATGAAATTATTCTTTCCATTGCACGAATGAAAACATTCATTATTTGTTTTATATGACACCAAAATAGATCATTTTTGTGGAATGGTTTATTGAATTAATTGCAAAACAAATAAAAACATGTTATAGTGTCCAAAACAATAAGTCTCAAAAGCCAAATACTTGAATAAACAATTAATTTTAATAAATAGGACCTGACTCGTCCATAAGTGACGATATATCGTTCTCGGTAATAAAAAACGCCCACCATTTTGTCCGCTTTGTGATTGGCATAATATCTCATCGGCCATTTTATTGAAATGAGCAATTAAACGCGTGCGAGCACGGCACGATTAACATTTGAGTGAATTAAAACTACCGTGCAATGGAAAAAAACTATTTGCACGGCTAGACCGTGCAAATATTTCTTTCCATTGCACAGTCAGTAAAATGGAAATTTCTATTTAATAACACGTGATCATAAACAGCCAATTAAATGACGATAATTTAATAAGGTCTTATATAATACTGATTAACTTTTCCTTTCACAAATAGAATTGTCTGTTATTACACTGGGGGATGGGGCAATGTACTGTAGGTAGCCTAATAAGTTAATTCTCTAAATCTAACTTCACCATTCTTTTTTAAAAATAGAGGACCAGGCATATGTTGCAATGTGTTTGCTTCCATACTTGCTGGAAAGAAAAACGAAGGTGACTTCAAATCCTGAAACATTCCTTTATCAGGTACAGTAGCAAAATATTTTACTTGTGTAGGTGAAAGAAAAGAACAATATGCATGCAGGTGTCATACGATAATTAAAATAAATATGTTTCCAGTATGATATACTGTACACTAAAATGGTACCAGAGACTTGTTGAGTAAGCGAGTATGTTGTTACTCAATATACTGATACTGTTAAAAAAATTAGAATATATAATATGGAAAAAATAGAAAAATACTATATATAACTATCATTTGAAATCATTAATCTTTGTAGCAATTGTATTATCAATTTGTATTCTAGCATGACAAAGACCAGTTGTTTTGTATTTCAGTTGTTGCTAGCATTATTTAACATTTTAAGTAATTAACAGGTTGCTTTCATATATTTTCAGTTTGGGGAGGCAGAAGATATTGCCGAGAAATGCTCTGGAGGAATGGCACCATTCCTGGTCATCGATGGCTCCCTTGAGGAACCTGGCTCACATAATGTTTCCGTGGTTGCAGAAAACCGAATCATTTGTCAGCATTGTGGATTGTTGGATGCAGTTCAGTCCATGATGTTGCTTTATTACGTATGCAATTTGCAATACCCCAAAGAATGTTTCAACACATTCTTTTTTCTACAAAGGCATGTTGTGAAGGTGTTTGATACACAGAAGGTACCGACCAAGGTTTTTAATGTCAGAACTTTCCAAATTGTGAACTTGCTGAAAAAAACACTAGCTGGTGCTCGTATCGGAACTGTCAAGAATTGTGAACTTGCCAAAACTTATAACTATAGTGCATGTATATATTAATAAAGTAGGAAACATGAACATCGACTTGTATAAATTGCATGAGGAGATAAGAGTTGTCATTTTGAATGTGTATATATATGTTGTTTGTTTTAACCGAATTCTATATTTTATTTAGCAGCAGGATTATACTCGCTGGTGTATATTTACACTAGAAGTGTAAATTTACACCTTATTGGTGTAAATATAAAGGCAAGAGTAATTACACCGATTTGGTGTAAATTTACACTTGCTGGTGTATATTTTACACTTTTTTTGGTGTTTCTACAGAGGCAGGAATTTACACCGTTTTTGGTGTTAGTGTAACACTTGGAGATTTAGAGTGTATGATCGTTCATGAACTGTTTCACATCAAACATGTGCAATAATTGCTCGCAAATGGGCTTGGGGTTATATGCCTTTTCCATCTCGGAAAACAACTCCGGGATGGTCCTTGCGTCGTGTTTGGCTAAATGTCGAGAAAAACATGAGAACATTTGGTCAATGTCCTCATGTGTATGCCCAACCATTAGAAACGATAATTTTATCTGGATAAAAGGTAAAAGAGAGGATTAGATAACGATGGATTGTACACTTCAGTAAAGAGGTATTAAAAGGCAATCGGTCAGATTTTGTAACATTTTGGTTTAAATTAAGTATAAAAACTAGTTGATTTTTGCCTTTTCGCATATACTAGCCGGCTGTCTACATAATTATATGTGCATGAAAGTCTCTTGGTCGACTAGCAAAGTCTCGGTTTCAAAGATATTGTGTCTGTCTTAATACTCTTTCGAATTCAACACACTCTTTATAAAAATGAAAAACTTCGAAAACCTGAGCTAAAACATTAATATCCTACCATTAAGCGTGGTTGTCTTAATGACTCAAGACAAACTCAATAACCTTGATGCCCTTGGCGGATAAGTACGTTAGTTCCTTGTCAGACCCCGTTCTATACTATACAGGTATATAGATGAATCATTCCGTCCTATATACGGCTATATACATTAAGAAAAATATTTAGAAATCTTGCACCTCATCAAGAAGACTACTTTCAGTTTGACTTTTCAGTGCATGCAAGCTGCGAGTTGCTGCTTATAAGAACTGTTAAGAACAACTTGTTATTGACAAAAACTCACATTTGTTGTGTTATATTAACTTTTCGCATCAGTGTGAACCGCTGCCGTAAGTCGATCGTCAACTTTGAACTCTGCAACTTTTCCTTTAGAAGAACGCATATATAGCACTTCGTAAAACGGCTTTGCTACACGACAAAATGAAAAAAGAAAAATATCACATATAGTAGAATATTGACATGGTGTACGGGGAAGCCGGAAGGGATGAGTTGCAGAAATGTTAGCTTTATTTCATTACATATTTCGTGCTAAATATGTATAGTACTTGCACTCACAGAAAAATATTTGTATGTAATGCTAATTAAGATGGAAATTCTGTGTATTCCAATGGCAATGCCAATGCCATGGAAATCGTGCATGTTTAGTGATAAAAGTTATATTGTTCATATACCTTTGGTATATACACGTTCGGAAAATTTGTTTTCCACATATCGTATATAAACTGTGTACGAGACAACTTCAGCTGGTCTTTCATTTGATCCACGTACAAATGATGTACTGACAGCTTTGTTAGACACGATGGGAGGCACTTGACGTCGCTGTTTGGCATTGAATCTGCAAACTTGCTAAATTTACCGAACCACAATTTTGCCATTTCATAGGTTACAGATCTTCGACTGAGTTTGGCGTTGTATCAAATTCCGCATCTTCATTAAGAGCTCTTCGGTTTTCAAAAAAGCTTTAAAAGGAAACAAAATTGTCATAGTGTATATATGGAACGCATCAGTATATATAGCCACAGGGCATGGCGTATAGAACTAATTTATAAAGTTTTCCGTAGTAACGCGAACATTTACCAATCGTAATCGCATATTTTAGATTTAACTGCTCCTTAACTACAAAACTGATAGCTAATATAGATTATAGTAGTCAGAAGTCAAGTTTATACAACCGCTCCCTGACTGAGCTCGAGTGAGAAGTTAGGGGGGGAGAAGAAAAAGCGAAGGGAGAGGTGAAATGAACGCCTGCCCAAATCCTATTCATAACCGAGACAAGGCTAAAACAAATACGACTGGAAATTATAGTACACCTCTTCAAATAACCAATGAAATTAGTGATGATTAGTGATGATCGAGCGCTAACATTCCGGAAAATGATGTTAATTGAAAGATTAAGCTTTTCCCAAAGCCCGTTTGCAGAACAGCAAGCACGTCTAGACCAAAAAGCAGCTCAGTAACGGATTTTTGCTGTTCCGGCTTAAGAATAATTTTCATAACCTAAACGCTCAGATAATTCAGACACAATCTGCTCCAATACTATCTCCATTTTGCCGGGAAAATAACGAAATACAATCCCACCATGCGGTAAGGTATTATCGATTTGTAGACAGATCTCACCCCTTCTATTAACTGTGATCTCACTGAGTGTTGACGCGAAATCGCATATTAGCCAATAGGAAAGCCTCGTTCATGAATAGGATTTGGCCAGACGTTATTTTCGCCTCTCTCTTCACTTTTTCACCTTCCCCCCTAACTTCTCACCTAGCGCGCGCTCTCAAAAAAAAAGCGCGCGCTCTAAACAAAACCCACAATAGAACGCCTACCACGCAGGCTATATTGTAGTATTCTTTAATGCGAAACTGCCGACTAACGACTATAAGATCGCACTTATATATCTATCCTTTATATAATAACTACATGAATTCCAAAATTTGAGCGTATAACTAAGTTAAGCCACCCCAGAAGGCAGAACAGGGCTAAACATTTTTTCTTACCATGTTTTTGAAATCCCTTGAACAGCACACCAAGCAATTGGGCATATATTTACGGCGTTGAAGGTAAATCTCTTTTCGCTCGGACCTTTGCCACCTTTGCGAGGATTTCGTCCTAGTTCTGCTTGCTCTATCATGGCCCTGATGTATACTTTACGTTCAGAATGCGGTTTAGACCAAACACGTTTACGTTGCTCGCTCGCCGACTGAAGCGACAATTCCTTCAAGCACTGGCTATTGCAGCAACGTTTTGAAATATCTCTCAATATGTTATCCATGGAAATCTTTTCATCTTGCTTTGATTCTCTACTTTTACTACCTATAAATATAAGCATAAACACCACATGGAAGTAAGTAACTTGCTTCAAATATTTAATAATGGCCTATTTGGTTATTGGCTATTTTTATGGGAGGTAAAATGTATAAACTTGAATTGAGCCCATTCAGATATATTTACCTGTTCTAGTTTCGCTGTCTTCCGGCTATAAAAAATGTAGAAAACTATTGAAAACAATATGAGAGAGAGTCCGTCAACCCTTCTACAAATAAAACGTAACACCTTATTTTCCGCTTATAACTAATTGTTGCAAATTACCTCATCCTGCTTTGGCTTTGCTGTTTTTGCATTCCAAAAATCTCGAGTTATTTCTGCTAGAGGACTTCTAAATGTGTATGGATCATTGGGCTCAACGTTGTCCATTTGACAGCATGACCTATTCAACTTTAGAATAATAGTACGTATGTCATATGAGATTATGAGTCGATCTTATTGGTATAAAAATACCGCTATGTGTATGTCTTTACCAAAAATGATAGAATCGTAGTATATGATCAATCATGACATGACCCCTTATACAAGAATAATCATTTACTGCAATATTGATTACTACAGGATTTTCACTAGAATTCAGAGTGAAGAGTGAAGTGAATAGCCGAAACCGGCTATAGTTGCTTCGATCAGCACCATGCACCAATCACTCAAAAACAAAATTTTAGTGTCAACACTGTATAATCTAGTGACAAAACCTATACCAATCCAAGTTCGTCTTCCATTCTCTGAACATTCTCTTCAGCGTGATCCAAACAGTTACATTTCTCTGTACAATTACATCCCCAGATTAAATCAACATCATCACCATCTGGACCCTAAATATTAAACGTGTAGTATCATTTGTACAAGCCCTTATTACGTTATACTTTAAATTCTATAATTTTAAACATACTGGAGGTTTGAGTTTCTCTCGTCGAAAGCGGTTTTCATCAAACGGGATATTTCTACTTTGCTCACCCTATATAATATGGTAAAGTAGAATCAACATCAAATGACTATTAATACTAAATAATACAATAATAGAAGCTATAAATATATTACACAGTCACTATACGAGTACCTGATTCTCACTTGAAATCGTTGGATCGATCACAACATTTATCAATACTGACAAAAGCATGAATATTGGTATTGAGCGACATGCCTTCCTGCAGAATATTTTCTTTGCCAGCTCTTCGCGATGTGGTTCAAATGTTCAATGTGTGTCTGCAATGTTTGAATTTCCCTCCGATTCAACACATTTTATACCTAATTACTCAGTGAAGGACATATCTGGAGAATATCAAATATGTGCCAACAAATGCGACGTATTATATATGTTACAAAATAGAGACATGTTTAGCTTCTATAAACAAAAAGACTACTTCATCTAGTTATTTGGAAATATTCGTGTGTGAAACATGAGAATATTACCCATTATATAGCGTATAAATATTGATAAATCGCCAGTACAGCACGCTTCCCTATAAAAGGCTATATAATTATTTAATATGTTGGCTGATCGCGATATGAAGCGTTCTAAAGTCTCATGGGAAAAGCTTTCTAGCTATAGAGCGTTCTATTTTTTAAATTATATATGCTGCATTGCAATTGTTGGTCAGCTGCGTTGTTGTGGGCGATGAGGGATGTAGGATATAATATTCTGACTTTTTTAATTTTTTTAATTTCAAGATCTTGGATGGAGGAGGATGAGTAGTAGATAACAGTGTCATCAGCATACAACGATACTTCACATGAGTTGACAGCAGAAGATAATTCATTGATGTAAATTATGAAAAGTATCGGTCCTAGAACACTACCTTGCGGTACACCAACAGGTACATGCTTTGCGGAAGAACTAGCATCGCCAACGCATGTTACTTGTGTTCTTTGGGAGAGGTACGATTTAAACCGATCAACAGCAGAACTTGTAAACCCAACTTTAGTTAATTTATGGAGAAGAGACAAATGATCTATTGTGTCAAAAGCTTTCGACAAATCCAGGAAAACCACCCCTGTAATACAACCTTTATCCATGTTATCAAGTACGGAGTCTGTAAAATGGGTGATAGCAATTTCAGTTGATAGTTGAGGTCTAAAGCCAAATTGACGGGGAGTTAAAATTTTATGTTCCAGGAGAAAGTGATATACTTTAATATGAACAGCTTTCTCCAAGATTTTACTTATTGTAGGAAGGACTGTAATGGGTCTATAGTTGCTAGGATTACATCTCTCGCCGGATTTAAATAAGGGGACGACTTTTCCCGACTTCCAAGCAGAAGGAAACGTGGATGATAGCAGCGAACGATTACATACGTTAGTCAACACAGGGGTTATTTGCACAGCTGAATCTTTCAACAAACGAGCACTAATTCGGTCAAGTCCTGTGGCCTTGTTAGCCTGACTTGCCACGAATTGCTCTTCCACAGGATGAAATACGAATCCATCAATGCTGAGATTGGTTGAGTCATGAGCCTGTTGATTTAGGCTGACATGTGCCACTCCAGATTTTAATTTGGCTACTAACTTGGACCCGATAGAACAAAAGTGACTGTTCAGAACCTCTGAAATTTAGTTTGCTTGGTGGTGTTGTACGCCATCCGCCTCAATACAAGTTACGGGAGAACTTGACTTTCTTGACCTGATTTCATTCAGGGTATTCCAAACAGAATTGGCGTTTCCTTTGTTTTGGTTGATCAAGTTGATGTAGTAATCAGATTTACACTTTTTCACCAATTTATTTGTAAAGTTCTTTAAGTTTTTAAATTGATCCCAGTGAAATACAGAGTTAGTCTTAATTGCTTTCCTATGGTGAAAATCTCGATCTCTCATAGCATCACTGAGAATGGGCGTCATCCATGGTGCATGAAGTCCTTTTACACGGGTCTTTTTAATTGGGACGTGTCTGTTTGCTACTTCCGAGAATACACTGGTCCAAGCTTCAACGGTAGAGTCTATGTTGTCACAGTTGTCAATAAAGGACCAATCAATTCCAATTAGTTTGTTGACAAATGATTCTATCGTGTAAGCTCGGTAGGACCTCGGTATTCAATCGTTTTAGGTTTTGTCTTAGGTACGCCAGACTTGATCACACAGTAGATGATAAAGTGGTCACTAATCGCCGAGGGAATAACACCGCTATCAACAATACGATGGCTGTTATTGGCGAATATCAAGTCAATGAATCGATCAGCGCAGAAATCAGGGGGTCTATAGACACTGCAAACAAAAAGTTTCTTACATTTGACACGATTAATTTCAATCCAGCATGAATCAATAGCACCATTGGAGAGGTTCTGCCGATGCGTGTATGGGATACTGTCTCCTACAAATATAGCCGTTCCACCACCACGCTTAATCTTGCGATCCTGCCTTACTAAAGTGTAGCCAGAAAGGCTAACTTCAGAGTCTAAGATAGAGGATTTTAGCCATGATTCAGAGATGGTAAAGATGTCGAAAGGGTTGTCGTAAATTAAAGACTGAATGTCATCAATTTTGTTTACCAAGCTTCGAACGTTTAAGTGAGCCAACTTGATACCACAAGCTTTCGGAAATCCAATAGGGTTCTGGAAGTCAGAAATAGGACCAGGGTTTGGGCTAGCATCATCAGCTAGAAGGACCAAATAGGAGGCCGCCAGAGTAGTTTTAAAGACATATAGGCCAGCTGTGACTTTATAGGGAAGTGGACACTGGGTTATAGACGAATTTCGTGAGAAACCTGGGGTGTTTCTACCCGGATAAAGCTTGACATCAAATTTCGGGCAATCATTATAGACGAGGCACTTTTTGATATTCCCAGGTAAAGTTTTAAGGACTGCAGCAGTACAGAGTGTGATAAAACTATGTAAAGTGCAACACGCTGTAGAAAACCAGATGCCATAATTTGACAGTCAGGGAAAACCCAGATAAGAGTTAATAGATAAGATTTCAAATGTCAAAGGTCAGCGTTCACTGATAAGATGAATACGAGTCGTTAATTATAATATGTAGTTGCATGTAGATTATTTCACAAAATACTTTACCAAAGTCAACAAAATTTAACCAGTGTATAGGAATTATAGCGAGATGTAGTGCTATAATAAGTTAGTTGACGTTCCAAGGTTAAGCAGATAAAGCGTCACAAGACAAGAACTAGTATAGTTGTTTCCAAGGTAAATCGAGGAGAGACGCCGCAAATTATTTAAAAATCCCAACGGTCAAAGTTGAGTAGAATATCGCAATAATTCACCTTCTCTTCAACCCAATGAAATAGAATCTTGACAAGATATGATCAGGAACACGATTCACAGTTTACAAAGAGATTTTCAAAGAGATCCACCAAAAATGAAACAAGATGTTCAAAAAATATACCAAGATTGACCACTTATTGACGCTGTCTGTAATATGTATGCGTAGACGAGTATAATAAAACAATCCAAAATAAACGAGTAAGACAGTGTATTTACAGCACAGAAAATATATCTACAGAACAATAGTTGCTTATTTATAATTTGATTTCAAACTTATATAAATTCGAGGTATTTTGAGTTCGTAATTTGTCGTAGTATACGGAGGTCAGCAGTACCCGGCCTGCTGCCACGACGCCATTACAATTAATAAACAAAATTAGTAAATGCTAACAAATGGAATCTACAAATTCTCCTGTGGCGTTCTCGCTATTAATATGTGTTTATTAGACTATTTCTTTTAGTTTAATCCTTTCTTAACTCACATCTTCAATAATAATTCCCAAGAGTTCTATAGCTGATGTATTAACGAAAACAAAAAATCTGTAATAATATCTGTGTTTGGAGGTATATGCACACTACAACAATGATAATATAAGAAACACAGCATTTCCAACCTGCTAACTACAGTAGTGTGTAATAGCATTAATGGTGCAGAGCCAAAAAGCACAGATCAAGTTATGACTTTAGTTCTGGGCTTATTAGGTTGTTACAAACGATACAATTGTGGGCTTCCATAAATGTAAACATTTGAAGTGGCAATAATGCTCACATACAATTGTAAGAATGATGGGAGTAACTGATTCTCTCTGACTATTAATATAGCTACGCAGCCTTACTTCAACTCTATAGCAATATTCAGTAACCATTTAATATTACAGTGTGAAAAGAGAGACAAGTCTAATATATTATTAAGATACCAATTGATACTATAATTAACAACACTAGGAATTTGTTGCTATATTTGCTGATATTGTTGGGTATTTAACAGACGTTTATGCCTGATATTTTGTACAGGGAAAAATATATAATATAGAAAAATAGATATAATAAATAGATGAATACATTTTACGCTTTGCGCAAACGTTTAGTGCCATCTAGTTATAATTGGCATTGCTTTTATGGGTTTTCCCATGAGGTGTGAACTTCCGTCAGTGTCATATTATAACTTTTCATGTTGCGCATCATTTTGTAAGTTATCCGGCAGCCTTTCGCAGTTACATTTGTGCCAATAACCCCTGTGTACGAGCTTGAAGACATGCAACAGGAGGCGAAGTACGCAAATATGGCGCAACACGAAACCACTATATGTCCAATGCGTTCGTCAAAGAGATTTCTTTCTTAGCAGCTGTTTAATATAACGCTAGCCATTCAAATGTCTTCTCTACATTCCCCCATCTACATATTTCGTTTGAAAATTTTCTTTAGATTTACGTTTAAGCCAAAATTCCCAAAATTCCCGACGTTCTTGTTGATTTCTCGCGAATATGTGTGCGTCACGAAAAAGTTTCAAACGGGGATTGTGGAACTGACAAATATGCTACTGTGGGACCCATAGACAGGACCATTTGTCCATCAGGGCGCAATATCCTAGATTATTAATTGTTTTAAAACAGTGTCAGAATGGTATAAAAATAGTGATATTAAACGACAGATTTTTACTCTACACAAAACATCAATTGCTAAATTGTAAAATCAATGCGATTTTGCCATAGGCATAGAGAGTGTATAATGCTAATTTAACACGATGGCTGGAAGGCATCGAAATTCCAGATTCCGCTTATTTAATTTCTATGGTTTTCGATTTTTAAATTTAACGGTCTTTGGCGCGAAAATTATGTTACAAATTTTCTGATATTTTTTCACTTAATTTGAAAAATGAAGCGAAAGAGATATAAATCAAAAAATATCTTGTCCCCATCACAAGATATGGCATTGTAAAGTTTGCCAAAAATCTAAAAATATTAACAAAAGGGTGGAAAATTAAAATTTTTAACGGCTGTATTGTGATTGGCTGAACGTATTCAGTTTATTTTTTCGGCTTTCTGTTTTTTTTTCTATTCTCTTTAAATACTTTCATTAGTTTCATATCATCGTTTTAATACAGTAGCGATAGATACACTAGGTGGAAAGCGTAATCTAAATATGAATATTAAAGCCCAGCAAATAACTTTCAGACAAGACATAACAAAAATATAAAATTTATTGGCTAACGTTTCGTTGCTTAGTTCACAACATCTTCAGAGCATTGAACTTATTTACAAGGGTATGCTATATATTTCAAGCCTTTCCCAGTCTTGGTGGTGGGGGCAGAAGGCTGCCTTTTCAAAATCCTCGACCAGCCAAAAAACAAAAGGTGGTGTTTATTCAGCCTAAGAAGTCATGGACGCATGACTTTTACCTTTTGGCTGACAACAGTGCAAAGATAACTCCATCTCTAAAACGTCTTAGCGCACTTAAAGAAGCTGGCTTAGGGAAAAAGCGAATCGTTTTTCCTGACAAACAGGCAGAGTTTTCTAAACTGAAGTCACAAGATGGTGCCTTTGAGCTGATGCGTGCTGACGGTGGAGGGTATTCACTGTCTCTTTGTCTCATCCCAATACCATCAAATGGGTATAAGGAGATGGTTGGTGCCAGTACTACAATTTATGTACGGCCGATGAAAGAGTCTTTATCAGTCGAAAAAGCTCCTTTGTCACTTAGTCCCACCAGCCCGTTGACTGAATGTGCAATGTGTAATCAGCTAATTCCAATATTTGCTTTACGCCAGCATTCTAATGACTGTCATACTATTAATATTGACAGCGAGACGGAAGAAAACGAAGAGATGTTTAAAGAAGATGATACTGAAGAAATGGCAGAGTATGATAATATGCCAATTACTTAGAGAGTTAGAATTGAACAGAATCGTGCAGGTAATACATTACCAAGCAGTTCAAGCACGTTTGCACGAAGTTGGTTATCTGAGCCAAAGCCAGATGTTAATTTTCCAAGCACATCTGCACAAATTTGGTTATCTGAGCTAAAGCTTGCATTTCCTGATGCTAAAAAAGAAGATCCAGCGAAAATTGCATCTGCTGCCATTACTGTTGATGATGCAGCATGTCTTCTTCTTGATATGCATGAAGTTGAAGAAGGAGGAAAATCCATCATTGGAGGATCTAATCGAATCATTTGTGGAGAAAAACGTATTATCTGGTGATGAAAACATACTTATAGACCGAGAAACATTCTGGATGGATGTTGTTAAATTCTATAAAAGATCACTTACAAAACCAGACATCTTACGAAAAGAACTCTGCGTCTCATTTAAAAATGAAGAAGGTCTTGATGGTGGTGTAATGAAGTTAGCGCTTAACGAGGTTAAAACCCGATTGTTTGAAGGTTCTGAGTCAGAAATGGTACCAATTAAAGATGCAACGAAAGGTGTGTTGTTTCACCTAGCTGGCACAATTGTAAGCCACACGTTATTCCAGAGGAGCTCAATTGGCTTTCCATTCCTAGCACCACATATCTACTCTCATATAGTGAGAGAGGAAGAAGATGAAACCACTTCTAAAATGAAGAAGGAACATATTCCGCTGGATGCGTCGACCGTATTACTACATGAATTCGTCAACTGTCTTGAAAGTTGTATCACTGATGATGATATCTATCAGTTATTAGAGGTAAATGCGAGATGCGAAGCCTTCTGGCAGATTGTCAATTCTTCACGGTGGCCGAAGGAGACGGTAATCAATATTTCCAGTAAAGAATTCCTTTTGCAACATCTTGTGGTCCCATGAATTACTTGTCTAGAGAAAGAATGAGATGGAGGAGTTTTCGGAAGGATTCAAATCCCTTGGCCTCTTGAATCTTCTTCGTAAGAATAAAGAGACATGCAAAATTTTATTCACTGCTGGAGAATTCCAACCATTCACCGCTGATGCCCTGATTTGTGAAGTCGAAGCAGGCAGTTTCTCTGAACGACAAGCGTATGAATGGTTTCAATCATATATTAACAAGAATGAAGATGAGGATTTCCCCAGTGATAGCAGACGACATGCACTTTTACAATTCTGGACTGGGTGGACAGTAATACCATTTGGTGGACTGACAAAAAGGTTGAAAGTAATATTTCTGGCAGATGATGATACCAAGAGCCTCCCTACAACATCAGCTTGCACAGCTGTGTTGAGGATCCCAACTGTCCACAGCTCTAAGAAAGGCTTTTACAATGCAATGAACATTGCACTTAAATTTGGTAGGGTTGGCTTTCCTAATCCTTGAATGATAACAGAACAAGACTGCTTATGGTAACATCATTATATATTCAAGTAACAAATACTTATAGCTGTTGCTCAGCTCTCGTTTAAATTTCTTTAGTGAACGAACAAGACATTTTATAAATAGGAACTAATGAACTATATTGGTACTTACACTTTTCGTAAACAAGATGTTGTGTTATGTTATGTTTAGTTAATGTTGGGATGATGATATGTTTATGAAGATTAGTATGATATTTCATTACAGTAAAGACTCACATTTAAGAATTGTCAAACTGGAACATTTTTGTTTTTGATAGTCAAAATTATTATTTATTTTAAAACAAAATAAGTTCAACTCAACATCTCCCAAGTTTAAATGGAAAAATAACTGTGCTGATAACTTTACATCATATTTAATATCGACATAATATTAAACTAATCCACCAGCTGGAAGTGCGCCCAGATGCTTCTAAGCATCTTACTTTAGTATTTAGTGGCGTAGCGTAGGACAGCCTCTCGTACCCAGGCACAATTAAGCGGAGAAAAATATGCACTACTCCAGTGTTTTATACAGATCAGTGCTTATTCTGAGCGGTCGCGCAAGGGTTTGTGGACAGGACCAAACCCCGCGCGTTCGCTCAACAACTGATCTCTATATTTTTTCTAACTGATCTCTTTATTTTTTCTTTCTTTCTTTTGAGCCTGGGTACGAGGCTGAGCATAGGAAGCAACGTAAATTGTTTGGGTGGGGGGTGCACTACATCATAACGGCACCTTTTATTAGCATCTTTTCCCCATTGTTGTATCTTAAAATGGCACTTTTCGTCCTGCCTCCCCTTCCCACGCCCCTGTTTGTATTTGTTGTCTAACGACAATTTTACTCGTCAGTGGCAGAGTAGTTAAGCATATGCTGTCTATACTCATTATAATTAGTGGAAGCACAAAAGTTACAAAAATAATAATCAGCTGGATGCGGTTCTTTATCTGTTCTTTTATGTGGGTTTTTACTTTGCATATATGGATTATGGTAGTTGATTTTAGGGAAGCTTTGTTAAAAAGACCAGACGTACTAAACAATTGTACTTGTAGCTTAACAACTTGCAGCATTTGTTAACTTTATTAATAATTAGTTGGCCTGCAACCACTGATAGTGGCTGCAACCAATAACATTTTCAAGGTCATAACTGAGGCTAATATTAATTTGTTTAAAAGCATTCTTGGTTCAATCACTTGTTTCAATTCACAAGTTGTTTGGAATTTACAATTTGTGATATTACCACATAGGAATGTGGTCACATTCCTGAATGTTTTGATGCTAAAACAGGACACTTTTTTTGCGTGGAACAAAGTATCCACAGTTTTGGTATTAATAGTATATTCGATGCCACACAGCCACTTAATATGTTGTGAAATGTGTCTAAATATGTTGTCAACACCTTTTTGGCCTGGAAGCCTTGCTCTGACTAATGATTAGTGACCCAATTGCCTTACATGAGTTACATCTTTATTAATGAAAATGAGGCTTGCAGACCAAAAAAGTATTAATGACCGTATTTATCGTAATTGTCTATTACAGTATTACTGTTACACATAGCTGTCAACCCTCAGTGATATTCATGCGTGAGAAATGTGAGATTAACCAGTGGCGAAACGACGAGCCGCCTAGGGGGACCCGGGGGCATGCCCTCCCCCCCGGAAATGTTTTGAAATTAGGGTGTCTGAAATGGCATTTCCAGCATCCTAAGAACAGATTTTGTGAAAATTGTAATTAAATTGTTTGTGAAAATTTAATATAAAAGCCCTAAGGGTATTTGAGCATTAAAATATTATATATAAAATTTCACTTGTGTGTTATCCTCGAAATCTGATTGTGATATTATATTGCAGCAATAGTTAAGTGTGGGTAAAGCTAGGCATGACAATTTCAATAAGGCGTGAGATTTTCAATCAAGACCCTGGCTTGCAAGTTGATTTTCAATGAGGCGTGAGATTTTAACTTCCATGCGTGTGAGCGTGAGAAATGGAGCTGAGGTGTGAGACACACGCGCTAGCCATGAGGGTTGGTAGGTATGTGTTACATGATTATATCACAGCAAATAATGTCCTGTGTGGCAATGTCTGGACGTTTTATCATGTCACAGAGAATATTCAAGTGCTTCTTCAAGTGCTCATGACACTTTTCCAACACAACATTTAACATTTTATTATAATATTTATTTGTACCTAATCTCTACTGAGTCGAGCAGTATTTGACTAATTTTCACTTTCACCAGATTGGACAAGATCATTAACCAGTTGTACTGTGTTTAAATAAATGTCAAGTCCATATGATGGTGATGATGCTAAAGGATCAACAGTTGAACTAAGCAAGCCAAGCTGGTTTTCATTTAATGGGATTGAAACTGGAGGGACGTCAATAGAAAATTCATTAAATGTTGCTCCATCGTACATTTGAGAAGGCAGAGGGCCTTCAAAATCAATACCATACATACTAAAATTTGTTTCTTCTGAAGTGGGAATGTGGTTACTGTCAAGTTGGGTTAAACCATATACCCATAACTGAACAGGTGTCATGTTTGATTCAGTTCTTAAAGGGTGATTATCATACCCATTTCTAAATAGGTCGAGATGTCGATTTATTCTTGGAGGAAAGACATAATGTAAGCAAAACATGTGCAA
This sequence comes from Trachythela sp. YZ-2020, assembly GCA_016169945.1. NCBI lineage: Eukaryota > Metazoa > Cnidaria > Anthozoa > Malacalcyonacea > Clavulariidae > Trachythela > Trachythela sp. YZ-2020. The sequence continues at coordinate 491,170 of JADLSH010000168.1, read as the reverse complement.
CCCATTGTCAATCTACAAATAACCATTTTCTTCTAGATACCAGAAGACATAGTAAAAAATGAATGTGCAATCATGGAAGATATCCCTCCAAAGTCTTTCGATACGCTGATTGTGACAGCTCTTCCCTGCTATAAAACTACCACAATCAGGGCCTCTGGCAGGGTTTGATAGCATATACCATGCCACATCAACATGTTCTACCCCTTGATCACCTCTTACTCTTTGTGGAAGACCAAACCTGTGAACAGCTTCAATGAAAAGGTTGAACACTGTGTTCGCTTGATTGTTGGTGCTTGCTTTCAAAAACATAATATGCCTAGAGTATCCATCAATGCACCCATGGATAACAAATCCCCATCTAATTAGTTTATGGTTACCATCTAAATGCCACAAGAACAGTGGCCCAGGTACAAAGTATCGCCTTCGGTTCACCAAGTTTAATTGTATTGACCTCAATATAATACCTTCTGGATCAATTCTCCAAAGTGATGATCTGACACACTCCCATTGCAAATTGATTCCTCTGGCAGTTAAAAATCCCTTCATTCTTTGAATTCCGCAATTAGGAAATTCTCTATAAATATCGGATACTATTTTATCAAGGTCATCGTTGGTAATATTTGTGTATTTAGGTACCTCTTCTTTTAAACCAAATTCCTTAATTCTCCGACTTATTGTCTTTGCACTGACACCTAACATTTCAGCAATCTTGACTAAAGAGAATCTATAGCTCAAAAAAAGTTTGAGTGTTTCCCTACTTATTTCAAATGCTGGCCTGCCCACCGTATCTTTCAAGAAAGTAGCTGGTTTTCTCACTGAAATTGTGGTTATAATTCCATGACACGCAATCACGAATATTTCTCTTTGATCTTGACCCCAATCCCGACCCAATCCCTAACCCTATTTCGTGCGTGTCATGGAATTGTAACCGAAATCGTTGACCAACTCATAGTCATAGACATAGTATCCTCAAGTAACATATTAAATGCATTGATAAGTGTATCCAACAAATGCTCAGGAAAAACTTGTTGCCATAATCCTTGCTCGTCACTGCTAATTCCAATTTGAATAATTTGTTCCAACTTGTATATTGTATGTTCAAATTGACTGCGGTCATTATTCAATGATACTCCTTCGAAAAGTATTCTATTCTATACCACTCACAATTCATGCTCAGATGTGATTTAGGTATTGGGAAATATTGGTCAGCGGACAAGACCAAGCTAGATAGCTTGGCAAGAGGAAGCTAAGGGCGACCCACACGAATTTAGAGGGTGCAACTCCCCTGCACGGAAATCGCTTGGGTCTCAAAAGAGGAGATGGGAAACATCACCAACAGCCTCCTCAGCCTCTACCTGTGTGACGAACTGATGAGCGACGAGGTTAGGCGTCACCTGACCACGACGGGGTCCCCCATACGTATAGGTAACCCAATTAACAGCTTGGGTCTGTAGCGCAACCTAGGTGACCTGTGCATCAAACTCATCGTCATGCTCCCCGGACCATGGGATAAAGGTCTACAAAAGAAAATGGACCACCCAGATTATTAACATAAAGGAGAGGGAACCCCGAGTCAGCAGGGGAGTGAACGTCTTGACCCAGTAAACCGGGGGGTTTTGTTTAGATACCCCTTTTTCAAGACAATCATAACACTGCGACTCTAAACCTAAAACGTGAAAAGGAGGGAAATCTACTATACAGCCCAATATAGTAAAATGATAGTTACAGTATAGTAACAAAAAAACAAGATTCTTATATGCATGAAATAACAAATAAAAAACAAATGCAAAGGAAAATATTCAATTCATTAAATCACGCTGTGACATAATCGTTACACAGCATTGCAAACAAATGCAAGACAGACAAAAACATAAGTATATTTTACGAATATCCACTCTATAAAACTATATAGTCATACGATGAAGACTTATTTTACGGTTGACTTCCCTGTTTTGAGGTGGGTGTTTGTTGCCCAGAAGTTCCGGTGGCTCTTCGCCTCGACATACAATGAGACTGAAAATGCCCAATCTTATGACAATAAAAACAACGAGCATTCGCCCAGGAAGGTTCGCCCTGACCACGAGAGGAATAAGATGGTGTCGATCTTGCACTTTGCGGGCGTTGACGTGTAAAATGCTTGTCCACCTTCGATACAATTTCCGAAACATGCTCTTGTGATAATACACCCACTGCGCAAAACAATCTGGTGAAAATACACCCACTGCGCCGAACAATCTGGTGAAAATACACCCACTGCGCATAAACAATCTGGCGAAAAATACACCCACTGCGCAAAACAATCTTGTGTGAATACAGCCACTGCGCCAACCAATCTGGTGAAAATACACCCACTGCGCGTAAACAATCTGGTGAAAATACACCCACTGCGCGTAAACAATCTGGCGAAAAATACACCCACTGCGCATAGACAATCTGGTCAAGATACACCCATTGCGCATAAACAATCTGGTGAAAAATACAGCCAAAGATGTCCCAAATGACAACATGGAGGCTAGATCGAAAAACATAGTGTGCTCATGCACATATACTATAAATGGCAAGGCGATATATAAAAAAAAATATGAGAGCCCAACAAAGCCTCAAAATAAACCGTTTAACAGGGGCTTACAAGAGTAAGCACAAACACAACCAGTAGAAACAGCTAATATCCTTGTTCATTGAACTGATTAAAGCAATACGGGCTAGCAAAACGAAAATGCCATTGCAAATAAGGCGTAGTGTTGAAAGGCACCACGATGTATAGAATTTACAACAGACTATAAAACCATAGATACCTCCAATTCCGCCGGAGCTTCAACGAGGGCCGGAGGCTGTTGTTGTGCAGGCTGTTGTTGTGCAGGCAGCCGCCGTGGTGGCTGCGGCGCTTGGCCATCATCTATTCATCTTCCTGGATATTGAACCGGCTGGATATGGAATCAGCTGGATATTGAACCGGCTCTGCCATGTTGTTCGTAGCGTCAGAAATTCGTGTGGGTCGTTGCTAAACCATAATTTTTGTATCTCCTTATCCGCTGGAACTGAGCACGAACTGAGTGGAATGCAAGAAACATGCATTTTATAGACCGGTCGATGCTATTAGCACGTTCCGCATCATTCACTTCCTTTGTGGCCATTATTTTAATTTATTTTATCTTCGCATATCATTATGAGTGGTATGAATAGTCGTACGACTTCAGTTCGGTTACTACAAATGAACTGCTTCAAATTATCGCCAGGAGAAACCAGTGAACTAACAGTCGTAGACATTTCTATTGTGGTGGTCTTTTTAGATTGTATTAAATAAACATTTCACATTTAATAGTCTAGAAATTGCAGACGAAATTTAACAATTTTACACTGTATACATTTGAGGAAATATAAAGTTAAATAAGAAACAAAAGATGAAGTACTTCTTCTAAACGTCGAGAAAAACCGCTGACCAGTATATATCGCAAGGTTCAACCCGACGAAATAAAACCGCTGTCCAGAAAACATGAAGTGTGACTCGAAGAACATGAAACTTCGACTCGAAGACATGACACACGACCCGAAGAGATGAAATGTCGAGTCGAAGACATGACAAGCGACTCTCGAAGACATGTTACGTAAGTTGAAGGCATAAATATCGACGAAAAGATAGAAAACTACGAGTCGAAGACATGAATTGCGATTCGATAATGCAAAATCAACATTATGGACCGCCACTCGAAATTGTGAAACGGTCCTGTGATTCCAAAATTGAACGGGTGTTCTGCGAATTCTGTATCCTTTCACTGATTATGCGGAAGACTTATCTATCAGTCGTTGTTCCGCCTTGATGATAGAAGGCAATCAATATGTCAGAATACCTTGCAAAAGATTGCTAAGCCCTGCTCAAAACTGTATCATTTGTTGCCGTCAACTCGTAGAAATGTCCATGGACGGAGTTTGAGAAATAATAGTCAACTATCGCTTCCCAAATGTAGAACTTGAGAGGTTTAAGAACAGTTTTATCCCGGCAATGTGCTATAATCAAGCTGACATATAGGCCTTAATGGTCTTAACTCTTATATTAGGTTTTAATATTCATATTAGATATAGTATTTCATATTTTAATATTCTTGTAAAATTTTAGTATATTTCCATGTAAGCATATTGTAATTCATTTTTAATGCGATAATATGCAAATAAACCAACAATAATAATAATAACATTAGGGCAAATAACAAGAGTTAATTTATAAAAAAATGTTTTAGGATAAAAAAAATGTGTAAAAAATTAAAAAAACTATATATACATCAATTAAAGTTTTATTTTTTATTGTTATGTAAACATGAGTAACCTAAAAACGGTAGCGTTTTAGCAGGTGCACATCCAGAGGACATAACAGAACAAAAACATTACAGTATTTTTATAGAACCGTTAGCTATGTTTCAAGATTCGCCAATACATAACGTATTTGAAGGATATTTTATCGAAACAATTTATGCAACACCTAATGATCTGCTTAGTGACACTTGTGATGAATTTCATCATGCATCACAACCTACAGGAAGAATTAAGTTGGACGATGCAATGCTACAGACTACATTTCAAGTACTACAAGCTGACAGTGCAGCTCTAGCTGACAAGAACTATGTGGAAAACAAGAGGTGTTTGTTAATCAAACGTTATTAAATCCTGCAAGCAATCATGAACATTTATTATAGTATTTAATATTACTTACGACAGAAACATCCAAAGAGGGTCCTGAAATTAATTTATCATACTATGACGAATCAGGTTATTTTAATCATAATAATGCACAAGCTAATAATAAGGGCTGTAACATCGCATACAGTGTTATAGGTCGAGCATATCATGCTGCAGATCCTACAGGTGATGGCATTGCTACTGGTACAGTGATACTAAGTACAACAGCAAGAACATTAGAGGGTGCAACTCCCCTGCACGGAAATCGCTTGGGTCTCAAAAGAGGAGATGGGAAACATCACCAACAGCCTCCTCAGCCTCTACCTGTGTGACAAACTGATGAGCGACGAGGTTAGGCGTCACCTGACCACGACGGGGTCCCCCATACGTATAGGTAACCCAATTAACAGCTTGGGTCTGTAGCGCAACCTAGGTGACCTGTGCATCAAACTCATCGTCATGCTCCCCGGACCATGGGATAAAGGTCTACAAAAGAAAATGGACCACCCAGATTATTAACATAAAGGAGAGGGAACCCCGAGTCAGCAGGGGAGTGAACGTCTTGACCCAGTAAACCGGGGGGTTTTGTTTAGATACCCCTTTTTCAAGACAATCATAACACTGCGACTCTAAACCTAAAACGTGAAAAGGAGGGAAATCTACTATACAGCCCACTATAGTAAAATGATAGTTACAGTATAGTAACAAAAAAACAAGATTCTTATATGCATGAAATAACAAATAAAAAACAAATGCAAAGGAAAATATTCAATTCATTAAATCACGCTGTGACATAATCGTTACACAGCATTGCAAACAAATGCAAGACAGACAAAAACATAAGTATATTTTACGAATATCCACTCTATAAAACTATATAGTCATACGATGAAGACTTATTTTACGGTTGACTTCCCTGTTTTGAGGTGGGTGTTTGTTGCCCAGAAGTTCCGGTGGCTCTTCGCCTCGACATACAATGAGACTGAAAATGCCCAATCTTATGACAATAAAAACAACGAGCATTCGCCCAGGAAGGTTCGCCCTGACCACGAGAGGAATAAGATGGTGTCGATCTTGCACTTTGCGGGCGTTGACGTGTAAAATGCTTGTCCACCTTCGATACAATTTCCGAAACATGCTCTTGTGATAATACACCCACTGCGCAAAACAATCTGGTGAAAATACACCCACTGCGCCGAACAATCTGGTGAAAATACACCCACTGCGCATAAACAATCTGGCGAAAAATACACCCACTGCGCAAAACAATCTTGTGTGAATACAGCCACTGCGCCAACCAATCTGGTGAAAATACACCCACTGTGCGTAAACAATCTGGTGAAAATACACCCACTGCGCGTAAACAATCTGGCGAAAAATACACCCACTGCGCATAGACAATCTGGTCAAGATACACCCATTGCGCATAAACAATCTGGTGAAAAATACAGCCAAAGATGTCCCAAATGACAACATGGAGGCTAGATCGAAAAACATAGTGTGCTCATGCACATATACTATAAATGGCAAGGCGATATATAAAAAAAAATATGAGAGCCCAACAAAGCCTCAAAATAAACCGTTTAACAGGGACTTACAAGAGTAAGCACAAACACAACCAGTAGAAACAGCTAATATCCTTGTTCATTGAACTGATTAAAGCAATCAAGGTGACAACTGTCAAAGAATTAATAAAAATACGGGCTAGCAAAACGAAAATGCCATTGCAAATAAGGCGTAGTGTTGAAAGGCACCACGATGTATAGAATTTACAACAGACTATAAAACCATAGATACCTCCAATTCCGCCGGAGCTTCAACGAGGGCCGGAGGCTGTTGTTGTGCAGGCTGTTGTTGTGCAGGCAGCCGCCGTGGTGGCTGCGGCGCTTGGCCATCATCTATTCATCTTCCTGGATATTGAACCGGCTGGATATGGAATCAGCTGGATATTGAACCGGCTCTGCCATGTTGTTAAATGGCGTCAGAAATTCGTGTGGGTCGTTGCTAAACCATAATTTTTGTATCTCCTTATCCGCTGGAACTGAGCACGAACTGAGTGGAATGCAAGAAACATGCATTTTATAGACCGGTCGATGCTATTAGCACGTTCCGCATCATTCACTTCCTTTGTGGCCATTATTTTAATTTATTTTATCTTCGCATATCATTATGAGTGGTATGAATAGTCGTACGACTTCAGTTCGGTTACTACAAATGAACTGCTTCAAATTATCGCCAGGAGAAACCAGTGAACTAACAGTCGTAGACATTTCTATTGTGGTGGTCTTTTTAGATCGTATTAAATAAACTTTTCACATTTAATAGTCTAGAAATTGCAGACGAAATTTAACAATTTTACACTGTATACATTTGAGGAAATATAAAGTTAAATAAGAAACAAAAGATGAAGTACTTCTTCTAAACGTCGAGAAAAACCGCTGACCAGTATATATCGCAAGGTTCAACCCGACGAAATAAAACCGCTGTCCAGAAAACATGAAGTGTGACTCGAAGAACATGAAACTTCGACTCGAAGACATGACACACGACCCGAAGAGATGAAATGTCGAGTCGAAGACATGACAAGCGACTCTCGAAGACATGTTACGTAAGTTGAAGGCATAAATATCGACGAAAAGATAGAAAACTACGAGTCGAAGACATGAATTGCGATTCGATAATGCAAAATCAACATTATGGACCGCCACTCGAAATTGTGAAACGGTCCTGTGATTCCAAAATTGAACGGGTGTTCTGCGAATTCTGTATCCTTTCACTGATTATGCGGAAGACTTATCTATCAGTCGTTGTTCCGCCTTGATGATAGAAGGCAATCAATATGTCAGAATACCTTGCAAAAGATTGCTAAGCCCTGCTCAAAACTGTATCATTTGTTGCCGTCAACTCGTAGAAATGTCCATGGACGGAGTTTGAGAAATAATAGTCAACTATCGCTTCCCAAATGTAGAACTTGAGAGGTTTAAGAACAGTTTTATCCCGGCAATGTGCTATAATCAAGCTGACATATAGGCCTTAATGGTCTTAACTCTTATATTAGGTTTTAATATTCATATTAGATATAGTATTTCATATTTTAATATTCTTGTAAAATTTTAGTATATTTCCATGTAAGCATATTGTAATTCATTTTTAATGCGATAATATGCAAATAAACCAACAATAATAATAATAACATTAGGGCAAATAACAAGAGTTAATTTATAAAAAAATGTTTTAGGATAAAAAAAATGTGTAAAAAATTAAAAAAACTATATATACATCAATTAAAGTTTTATTTTTTATTGTTATGTAAACATGAGTAACCTAAAAACGGTAGCGTTTTAGCAGGTGCACATCCAGAGGACATAACAGAACAAAAACATTACAGTATTTTTATAGAACCGTTAGCTATGTTTCAAGATTCGCCAATACATAACGTATTTGAAGGATATTTTATCGAAACAATTTATGCAACACCTAATGATCTGCTTAGTGACACTTGTGATGAATTTCATCATGCATCACAACCTACAGGAAGAATTAAGTTGGACGATGCAATGCTACAGACTACATTTCAAGTACTACAAGCTGACAGTGCAGCTCTAGCTGACAAGAACTATGTGGAAAACAAGAGGTGTTTGTTAATCAAACGTTATTAAATCCTGCAAGCAATCATGAACATTTATTATAGTATTTAATATTACTTACGACAGAAACATCCAAAGAGGGTCCTGAAATTAATTTATCATACTATGACGAATCAGGTTATTTTAATCATAATAATGCACAAGCTAATAATAAGGGCTGTAACATCGCATACAGTGTTATAGGTCGAGCATATCATGCTGCAGATCCTACAGGTGATGGCATTGCTACTGGTACAGTGATACTAAGTACAACAGCAAGAACATGTCACAGTATTTTATCTAATGATACAGGCGTTTATCTAGAAGATTTATTAGACGTTTATATCTTTTAGGCACAAGCGAATCAACCCTAATTTGTCTCTATATGTCTGTGGCCGACGCTGAATTAAAGTCTACAATGTTGTACATACCTAGTTCTTTTTTATATTAGAATTTGCCTTCAAAGAGCAAATTTTAATCATATTATGATGGGTGTTGCAGCAAACGCTAATCATAAGTTATCTGTAAAGGAATTTAAACTTATTTAAACTACATAAGCGTTTAATAATGTACTGTAGAAAAAAACGCACAATGTAAATTTTATACACATGAATGGCGATTGCGTTCTGAAACAATACTTGCAGGGCAATCTTTTTAATGGATCTTATCCTACAAGATTGTTTATAATGGCAACAAATTCGTTTGATTTTAAATGGAATGGGTTGAATATGGTTACGGTTAAAAAATAGCACAATAGTAACTCCACAAATAAAAAATGCAAAACAAGGCTATAATCTATTAAAAAAAAAACTTAAACAAAAATATTTACAAATGCCTTTTAAATTTAAAGATTATGAAAATAGTTATGCTATTATCATGTATGATTTTACACCAAATTACGACTCAAAAAGAAAACCCCATGAATGTCATACAAACGAATATATACATTCTAATAATATATGCGTTCATTATCCATGCACAATACCGATAGACGGTTCCCGGACATTTTTGCTGAAAAAGAAACTTTGCCGAACGGACATTTTGTCAAATGGACACTTTGACGAACGGACAATTTCACTAATATACAATTTGATGAACAGACTTTTCGCCGAAAATACATTTCGCCGAAAGGACAACTTGCCAAAAATAGAGATGTTATTTCGTCAAAATGTTTGGGACTGCGAGTCATTTCTCAACTGTGTAATTTTCAACCATTGTGTAAAATAACCATTATATGGTCATTAGCAGTGCATAATGTCATTAGCAGTGCATAACCATATTGATTATTGGTGGCTTGTTTGTGCAGCGGATGACTCATTTGTAAGGAACATGATTTGACGTCAGGTCGTAAACAAACAAGCGTATATAAAGACAACGATGTAAGCAAATTTCACTTTGAGAATCATGGTATACACTAGCAGTTCTCGGGGAAATCGCAAATTGCTTTACGAAGGTTTTGTTTATGTTTTGGATAAGACGAAAGAAGAAACATCTTACTGGAGATGCGAACGATGCAAGGAATGCTCTGGCAGACTCTTGACTCTGGTAGACACACTATGGCAGGAACCATCAGAGCATTTGCATCCTCCGGATCCATCTCGCATGGCTGTCGAACGTGCAGTGTCAGCAATGAAACATCATGCTGAGAACTCTGAAGAATCTACCAGCAACATCATCCAGAACTGCACCCAAGATTTTCCACTTGCCCCCGCAGGCAGTCTTCCCAAAAGAGAAAAGCTGGAAAGAATGATTAGAAGAAAGCGAAAAGCCCCAGATGGTGATGATATCCCTGACGACATTTGCCAAACTACATTGTATACTGCATTGCCAGAAGGAAAGACCAAAATACCTATGACCGCATCTTCCAGTTCATTAACTCCTTATTGTTTTCGCCTTTTTTCACCTAACAATTCTAAGACAATATTGTCTTACTTTTGCAGTTTTCATATCTTCGGTTCAGTGCATGCTATGTAGATGAAAATACCACCGTTCGATTCAGCGTTTTACGATGTCATTAGAGAAGTAAATTGTGTTTGTTTACAATGCTACGCAGCCGATTTAGCCCCTTTCAAACACCTCTGTAGTTGTATTTGTTTACAAATTAACAATAATACAAACTAATTATATATTCACTTTGCTTTCCTATCGATGGGGATTTCCAATCCCTTTAGTTTGATACCATTTGTGTAATCATAGGACATAATCTAGCCCTTTGACGGCAATTCTCATTTAATTTGTGTATTTATTGTGAAAGCCGGTTTTGTCGGCGCACGCTCGGACAACTTCGGAACCTAACATATTGAAAGTACCGGCAATCGATTCCTCGCGATGTCATTGCCTAGGTGGCGGATTTTCATTGGTTTATAGCAATCAACACTGACCTTATATGGCATTTCGTAATTTATTTGCGCGTGCGGGAATCAAATTTCAACGATCTCGGCATTTTGTACGCGACTTTCAAAAAATAAAAATAAATACTTCTACTTCTTCAAATGCAATGAAACTTTCCAATAATATTCCTTTTTACATGAGCTACAATTTGTGTATTAACATTTGCTCGAAAATAATAAGTCTTGCTCTGGCAATTCCGATTTATTTCAACAATAATTGTAAAATTTTTAGATAATTTATGGACATGTATGCAAATTAATTTGGATATGTAATATGAACCGGGACAAACTAAATACCATTTTAAAGAGGAAGTCATAAGCTATCGAATGATGCTTGTCCTGTTGCCAGAGAATAAACACGTATGGAGATATTTACATTTGAAACAACCGATCGTAATTACGGCGATTCAGTCGTTGCAACACCATTTTCCCGAAGCTGAAATCCAAGGATGCCTATTTCATTTTGGCCAGTTCTTGTGGAGAAACGTACAGAGGCTAGGGCTGCAGGACGATGCGAACAATGCATTGATTATCAAGTCTTTTCAAGCTGTTGCGTTTGTACCACCAAATTGTGTAACAGAAGCTTTCCAAGAATTAATGGGATCTCTTGATGATGAAACAGATGAACTTCTGTCCTATGTTAAGGCCACTTGGATTGGTATGGTTCAACATGGTCAATTGAAAAATATTGTTAGTGAAATTGACACTCACAGGAACATGATAATGTGCTGTTGAGCTATTGCTCAGAATTTGTAGAACAGTTACAAGCATGCTTTTTGTAAAATATATACATAATAAACTTTTACCTTGACATTCATGAATGATGTTCAATGATGTCATTCTTTATATCGCAAAATTTCGGTAAACTTGTCAAAAACTTGAATGAATATAAAATGAAACTACTTCACTATCAAAGTTTCCGTCATCAAAGTCGACAATAACTTTGACACCGCCTACAAAACCGCGTACAACTCCACCTGCATGCAGTAATTTTACGATAGTATAAGAGGAAGAGGAAAAAAAATTAATTTGTTTTTTAAATCCGTTTTTAGACACAGACAAATTAAACATATTAGCAAGTAAAAACTATATATTAAATAAATTTTATATCGGTACATATCCTGCAGGCATTATACCGGAGCATGAAAATAAAAAAATATGTTGTTGGGTATGGAATATAGATAAGTCTGATCGACCAGGAACACATTGGGTAGGCGTGTGGAAAAAAGGAATAATATGGGTTTTTTGATAGTTATGGTTATGATATTAAAAAAATATAGACGTAAAATATGGATAGATTTTGCTAAAAATAATAACTTATGTTTTACGTATTTTAATACAGGGTTTTTACAAACTAAAACATGTGGTGTATGGGCTATTATATTTTTATATAAAAAATGTCATAACGTTTCAACAATAAATCACATGATATTGTGAATTATTATATACGGTGTTTAATACACCTAGTTTATATGAAGAATCTTGACATACAAAAATTAACGACATAAGGCGATGATGACTGCATGCTAAATTATTTAAATTCTGTGCATTTTCAGGACCTGACGATTCTAATGTGGCTGCTCATTTCTAAGAAAAAATATTTTATCTGGTGTTGGTTCAACCATCACATCGATACCATCACAACAATAACGATTGAAAATTTATTGTTACATTGTATTGTGCATTTTTTGCAAATCCCTTGACAAGTGTTTTCATCATTGTTTTCTTTTTATTTTACCCGTTTCTGGATTCACAAACTTGTACTCGTTTGTTATATACAAACAAAATTTTGGACCCCTTCATCACAACTTCATAAGTCTTACAAGAGAACAAACTATGCAAAACAAACCCTTTCTGACAAAGGAGTTAATATCTGGAACAAACTAGATTGTAATTATAAAAATGGAAATTTAAAAGCACCTACTACTCAATAATTAAACATTGTAAATATAGCCATAATTTCTTACTCTTTCTGCTCGTCACACATATATTTGCTATGATGTCTCTATACTATATCGTTGTTTTAGCACTATAGGTATCCGTTCTGTCCTTTATAAGTTTTAAGACTTGACAGTAATTTTATTATTATAATTTTTTACTTAGATAAAACTAAGGGCCTTAAATAAAAGCCTATATAGGTTTCCAAAGGTCTCTAGCCCTCTGTATGTATATCATAAGGAAAAAAAAATATGTAAATAACTATGTAATTTGGGCAAATTAATAAAAAAAAAATGTTTTATATAAATGTTGCTACAATTCTCCTCTTCTAATTCGTTGGTTAATTCGCCTAAAAAATTACCCGTTTTAATAACTGGAATGCGTTCATGAATACATGAATCTGTATCGTAATATACAACATTTTCTGCATCTATTTTATTTAACAATTCTAATAATTTTAATAGAGAATACGCTGTTACATGTGCGGCTATAACTATGTTCGATTAGAGTCTTTTTTCCAGCAAGGTACTCACGTAATAGTTGGATATATAGAAATCTATAAAATCAACAACAAAGTTATCTTGTGCTAATTTACCCCATAACGAATTTAGTTTTTTAGTAATACCACGGTCATCACTTTTACCATGATTTATAAATATTTCATGCTTTTTTTTTTAGACTCGCTGCATTTTTTTGCAACATTTTTTTTACTATTGTGAAAATGCTTTTTATCATTCTCTACAATTTGAATTGCAACATAACACTCCATCCTTGAGCCACAAAGTCTTTACTGCTTTGCATCATGATTTCAAACGTACCCATAAAATGTTTTACCATGCCGGGCACGAGAGCCGTCAAAATCGGAATGTTCGCCAGTTAGCATGATCAGCAGTCGCACATATGAATATATTAGTAAATTTCAAAATGGCGGAAGCTTTGAATGTAGAGCATGTTATTTAAGTCATTTTGGAAGGGTGAAACAAGGTCAGTGAAGGGGAAAGTATGGAAAATGAGTGATTCACACTCTTGTGTGGTGGAGAGGAACAGCAAAGCAGTGGTTATTGCCTTTAGCGACATGGCAACTACCACTAGGTTTTTGTCAATGCTATCGGCAATAGCCACTGAAGAGTTGACAGGAAATTATTTTAGGAAGGAATTAAGAGGCAGGAAGAGTGGAAGTATGGTAGAGGTTCTGGTGTCAGAGGAAAAACAGTTTAGTCTGACCTATAACATTGAGAGAGAGCAGATGGACATATTTTTTTTGGTGGGTGGAACATCTATGGTTTTCCACAACATAATTAGTGAGGTTGAAAGTTAATGTTTAAGAGGTAGAACTGATATCTGGTTTTTTCGCCAATGAGTAGTTTTGCCAACTGTCAGTTGGTTGCTCTCAGGTTTCAGGGTTAGGATTAGGTTCAGGAATAGCTTTATTTTTTTATTTACTAACTTTGCCAATAACAGTTACAAAAACATCCACAATTATGCATTTAAGGCAGGGTGAGCGCAACAGCAAGTTGCCAATTACTGCGGGTCCATTTAGGATCAGTGTAGGGCTGTAGGGCTAGATTCAGGATTAGATTTAGGGTTAGGTTTGTGTCGGATTAGATTCAGGATTAGTGTTGTCCCCAGATGTTGATAAATTGACAGTTGGGGAAATGTGTTGTTGGCAAAACAACCACAATTCTGTGTGTCTATGTATTTGTATGTATAAAACAAGAAAACAATATTTTCTGAGATTTTGTTTTCATATTTTTAATCGTTCTTTAATTGCATATCATCTAATTTAGGACAAAACTAAAACAAATTTCAACATTGCAAATTTTATTGACAACCGATAAGATTTAAAATGTGATGTTCATCCATATCTAAGAAGGTTCATCAAGGTTCATCTTTTCATGTTATATAGTATAGGTAGTGTAGTCACAGAATAATAATTAACCAGAAGGTTCACTTAATACTAAAGTATAGTCACGCTTGTTCTCGCCTCGCGGAGCTTGACCGCGCTCGTTTCCAGATCCCAAAACAAGTGTATTCTGTCGATTTAACTGGAGATAGTATGGGCGTGAAGCCCATATGTGAACGTTTTAATTTCGATTTTCGTTTTGATTTGTTTACATACCTAGTATATAGGTGGGTAACCTCATACCTCAACATTAAAATCATTTATAATAAAATATAATTTTCACTTCATTGACATTGTATTGTCAATCATGCAAACATATTCATTTGGCAAATGTGTAAACACAGTAGCATGATTTTGGCCAAAGTATGTTAGTTTCCATGTTTTTGATGTTAGAAAGAGAATGAAGCCACATGCCTTTTGGTATAATTTATTCCTCCCATAATTCCTAGTAGCCACACAATGGTCCCATGTTTGGATTTGATTGGAAAATAAATATATTGTAGATACAGTAGCTATGAACCAGACTGGAACTTTGTGCAGTGTGAGAAGAAGATCTTCCGTGCACAAAAAAGTTTAGGTGCGCAAAATACTATATCTGCAAGTGTCAAGTGCGCACTTGGCCTGTGAAAGATAAAAATATTAAGTGTTGGGTGAGCAAAATTTTGTGAAATAAAGTTCTCCTGTGCGCATGTAACAAAGTTTCCAGTCTGGGCTATGAAACATATATAAATACAGCATTTTGCCTGATGCATCTGCCACATTTATTTCGATGCATTTGAATTTGGTGGGATGAACTAGACTGACTAACAACATCAGTGGATTCATTAGAAGAGAATAATGAAAGATATATAACCCTCAAGTAGCATCAAACACTTTCAAAGTTTAGAATTTATTGTACAGCATGGTTTTATTTAGCTTTGCCTGTTATGTATAATATAAGATTAAACGAGACAAAATATTATATGTATAAAGAAGGTGGGAACAACACAACAGTTTAACTCCAATTACTGTGATCCACTGAATGTAAATAATTTTATGGATTTGTTTTACATGTATATTTGTGAGTTTCATTAAGCAACATACACAGCGAATCACTGTCGCCCACTGGGGGTTAACTTCAAATGTATTGGTTCTTGCATTGTATGAGACTGAGCAAACAATGAAATCAAAACAATGAAATCACTCTGATAACTGTGTTTTGTTTTAACCCCCATGTGCTGCTGTGAATTCATATGAGACCCAAGAATTGCTTACTGGTCTAACACTAGATGCTTAATAAAGTTCAGAAAATATTGACAACATCCCATCAATCATTTGAATAAGAATTAAGAGTAAATAGTGAATTCGATTTTTTATATTGTTTTGATTTCTATGGTGAAGTATTTTACAATAACTCTGAAAGTAACTGTGTAATATAACATTTTTTATAGAATTTCAATAGCAACTGATAGTATATGTCTATATGATTAACTCATTAAGACAGTTCCCCGTTTATATATCATATGTGTTTATATGAAAATTATTTGGCAGTGATTTGTCCTGGATGCAGACCTAACAAGCTGAGTGCCATTAAAAGCTGTAGTATCCATTTATATCAACAGCTGGATGTCTGATAATGCAGGTGCTTCAGTATTAAAAATCAGTATGAATGTCAAATTAAGTACGTGTCTTTCTTGCCACTGAAACTGATGCCTAAAAAACCCAGTTAAATGCAATGTTAAGGCTAAATATGATAGCCAAATACACGAGAGATACAAACTATATAATAACAAGTAGGAAAAACATGAAAACTACAAGAAATCTTGTCTTGACTGAAGCCGGTTGAACAACAAATATCACTGAAATACGAGTTTATGACACTGGACATGACACTCAAAGTCTCAAACAAACTACAAAGTTACATTTCGATTAAAATACCTAAATATTCGGCCTGTAAATACAGCAAAATGACTTCCTTACCTACAATTTACACGCTGCCTCCAATAAATCGAGGTTAAATTTCACAGTATACCAAATAAAGCTGTTTTTGTTGTCGAAATGCCATATTCACCCATACTATTCCTATTGCGAAAGTTGCATTACACTTGTTTAGCTCGGCGCATGCGCAGTTACAACGAGGACAGATTTTCGCTTAAGTGAACCTTCTGGTTAATTCTTATTCTGTGGTGTAGTGTATTTGATCAATAGATAGGAATAGACATTTCCTGAATTTGTCATCTGGCAATGAAAACTACCTTACTAACAATAGACGACAACATCTGCTTTGATTTCAAGCTATTGTTTTGTGTGCACTCCAGCAAATTCGGGAAATGCCATCTAATGACAAACATTTGATTTTGTTTAACAAAAATATACATGCACCCCTCCCCACTTATAGGCACAGTGTCTAATGCCAGACAATTTTACATGTCAAGGGAGGACCTCAAGAGTTGTACATACTGTAGTTGCATGTTTGTTAACTCTTTCTAAACGGTAGCGTCGAATATCAGCTTCCAACGCATGATGACTTTGAGCACTTGTATCTTTGGCGCCCCTCACCCAAAACGGACGAAAATACCACCAATCGATTCAGCAAACACTCCTGTTCTTGGCTAATGCCAAGATATCATGCCAATCGCTAAACATATTGTTTTACAGATCACCATGAGTTTTAACACCTTTGTAATCTGATATTTATTATTATTGTAAACTAATTATATATTCAGTACCTTTGGTCGATTATAACTTCTGTTTTAAAAATCGTGTGATCTTCGCTAATAGACCGTTTTATAGAGCTTTAAAAACAGTACATACTGACCAACTTCCAAAGAAACACAATAAAAATTGACAAGGTTACGGCGAAATTTGAAATGTAGCGTACGGGTCAAACCGGAATTTCAGACAAAAACAACCGGAAAAGGCCCAAACACAAACAAAGACTGTTGCTATGGTTTTTTAAGTGGCCGGAATGAATTCCAATAATGTATACATACAATAATGTATACATACAATAATGTATACATGGTGCAATAGAGCACTCGCCTTTCACCTCGGAGTCGTCAGGGTTTGTTTTCCAGCAGCAGACCTTCAACTTTTGCACATGTGCAAGTCAGCACTCTACCGAAAATAGGAGGTTTCCACCTACAAGGCAAGTTGGCTGGGTGGGGTAGGATATAATACCTGATGTAAAGTGCATTTGATCATATGACACAATAACTTTGCACTACAGAAATCTTAAGCAATCATAAAGGAACGACGCAAACCATTTTTAGCGTTTACCACTACATTTGAAAGTTTTTTTGCAATCAATTGAACCACTGATCTCGGTCTTACCTTGCAGGACACTATTTTCAATTTCTTGTCTAAGTGAATGACTGCAAGAATTAGAGTAGAGGCAAGTTTGGGTAGGTCACAGTAACATACAATGCTATCTGTAAATACTTTCTCAGGTATATACTGGCTTTGTTGTTAACAGTGTTGGATATATTGAGACTTCTCGAGCGGAGTCAAATCAGTGTAACATACTCGTGCCTAAATATTTGTTGCCATCTACACTGATAAAGTGTGTTTTTGGCATACTTAGCAATAAAGACATGTTTGGCTTCCCTACCCTCCATGGAAAGCCCTAGGGCTTTACCCATACCATACCTTGTCTTCATTTCAGCAACATGATGTGGCACAACATTGCCAAGGGTCCATACCGTGGGGTACACATTGAGGAAAATGCAATGAGCTTTATAGTAATCTGAACAAAGCTGCTTTACCTTGGTGACACACATGTAAAAAAGGAGATGCTATTCCTTAAACAAAGACAGATATAAGCAAGTACATATAAAATTAGTTCCTCCCGTGTTCCTTTTGCAACATCATTCTCTACTGAAAAAATCAAAAACTTCTGCAGAAGTAACCTTGAATCGGTAATCAAATTCCTTTCCGTCGACTTTGGTTTCCATCTGACAACATGTTTTGCTAATCTTGTGAGATTGCACTTACATTTCAATGTCTTGATATACAAACCAAAAGGGGAACTTGCCGATACCTGCAAAAAAGAAGTAATGCTTTCTAGATGGGAAATAGAAATAATTTCAGTCAATAAATAACGGTGGGCCAAAGCACAGGGATCAACATGGGCTTGATCAATGTGGATGGTTTGATACTTTGCTTGTCAACCTTCTTCTTCAGTATATCAACAGCTTTTGCCACAGCCAACCTTTCCCTGTACTTCCAGGGTCTCCAAGTATTGGATTTCTCTTCACCAAAGCTTCCACTAGTGTTTTTGCAATCATCAAGAGAAACATTAGCAAAAGTGGAAAAATATTTTGCACTGTTGGAAAGTTACCCTGCAAGGTATGCTAGCATCTTCACATCATATAATTCTCATTGCTGCTTAAGACACTTTTCCCGATTTAAAAAACTCACTAACCATGCACATGCTGTATCATATTTACCAAATGGTGCACCATCTCCACCTAAAGCAACATAAAATTTACTGGCCTCATCAAACCAAACAAGGTCAGCTGGTCTGAATACTAGGTAAAATTCAGCTAGCATAATTAGCAGTTCCTTGAGACTTCTATAGATATACTATAAATAGTCTTTGAGAGGTACTATAAATAGTGCCAATATTTATGCTCTTAACAAAGGGCATCAACTTATTATAAGGCACAAGCAATGGGATAGGGCAGCTGTATTTCTTCTTATCATTTTTTACTTTTTGAAAGGATACATCCCTGTACACTTGACGATACTTCCTCTTCCCCATAATGCCCCCGCCATAATGCCCCCGCCATAATATATGGCAACATTTCTTATCATGTTTTCCTCTAAACCTTCAAAGTCTTTAAGAGATGCTTTGTAAAGCTGTGGCAAAACAGAATTTTTAAATTCATCTGAAGTAGAAAGTACCTTGACCAATGTTGCTTTACTACATTTGGCATTAACTGTATCAAGCAAACCAACCTCTGCTGATTTACCATCTGCCCCCACACCATGTATTTCTAATGCAGTGTGGTATGTTTCCCCCCTACGAGACCTACAATCAGTGACAAAAACGTTTTGGACAGTAGCTAGCTATATAGATAAATGCACAATGTATAATGATGTTGGGAAAATAAACCATATCCCTCCCTCCCCCCCTCCCTCCCCCCACCCTGAACAATGTTGCTGTTCTACTAAGCTAAATTTTACGCGATAAATTTCCCACTCAACATTGAACGGGGGGTGTGGGGGGCAATTACATTGTACGCAGACAATATTTTGATACTGTGTCCAAAGTGTTTTGACACTGATTGTCAGAAAAGTAATTTTCGAGCAAAGTTAAAATTTCCTTTATAAAGATGAAACTACTTGTATTTGATAGTATCTCTTACGGTTTATAAAATGTGTTAGGTGCAGGAATTTTTGGCAGCGCAAACATGGTTGATTTGTGTAATTTTTCCATGTAATTCGTCTTACGTATAAGTGTGCGTTTATGCAGCTATTTGAGAACATATCGAACATTGCAGATTTCGACATTTCGCCACGCAAGAAGAACCTCTCGAGTTATCTGGATATTTGAGTACGTAAACGTGTTGATAACAAAATGCAATTATCGATAAGTGCTTATTGTATTACACGGCTGGAAAATACTACGTCAACGTATATACCCGGCTTGCTCTTGAAGAGGTAGTATTATAAAGCGCATAGAATGCATAATAAATCAGAGCTTGTTATTTTCGTAACCTATCAATGATGAAGTATAATTCAACCATTTCCGATACAACGCGAGCATATGTCCTTTTACTGGGCAAAGAGAAAAAGTATTCATGCAGAGTGATTGCTAAAAAGGCGAAAATATCTAAATCGTCTGTTTCTCTTATTCTAAGAGGTAAAGTGCAGCGCAAGCAAGATTTGAAGAAGCGCAATAAGATTGGAAGGCCACAGAAGTTGACGGAGAGAGATCGGAGAAAATTGATAAGAACAATAAAGACTCTTCGTGATCAAGAGCCAAATTTTACTGTTAAGCGCTTGCTTGCGCACAGCGGAATGCTATCGCGGCAAGTCTCCTACCGGACAATTTATCGAGAGGTGAAAGCGGCTGGTTTTGATTATCTTCCTGCTCGTAAAAAAGGGGTATTAACAAACCGTGATCGCAAGAAACGGAAGGCATTTGCGCAAGAGTGCAAGAAGATACTTTCCACCAAACATGATTTCTTCTCGCGAAATATTGCATTCTATTTAGACGGGGTCTCTTTTGTTTATAAGACACAGCCTCTTAGTGACGCATTAGCCCCAAGAGGACGTGTGTGGAGAAAAAAGACGGAGGGTTTACAAGTTACTGCAAAGGGGTCGAAAAACCTTGCAGGTGGGAAACGGCTTCACTTACTGGTCGCAATTTCTTACAACCTGGGAGTTGTAATGGTCGAAGAATACGAGAAAATGACTGGAACGTATTTCGCTTGGTTCGTACGAAACAAATTTCCTGTTCTGTTCTCGCGCAAGCGTGGAAGAAAATGGTTCGTAATGGACAACGATCCATCTCAGCTAAGCCTAGCTGCTCAGAAAGCTATAAAGAAAGAGTGTTGTGAATTATTTTCTATTCCAGCCAGATCTCCAGATTTAAATCCAATCGAAAACATGTTTCATATAGTAAAGAAACAGCTTGAGTCTCAAGTTAGAGACTCAAGTTATACAAACTTTATATAATATCCCTGTAGATTATGTAAACAATATAATTACAAGTATGCCTAAGCGAATTAACGCCGTATTGCAGGCAGACGGGTTTAGAACGAAATATTAACCAAGTTACTATGGAAACGTGTTGCATAGCATGCTTCCGTGTCAACGAATCCCACACTTGCCAGCTCACTAATTTCCATGTTTTGTCACATGAATTTGATCGTTGTTGAAAAACCAAACGCACAATATGTGTGTAAGAGTTCTATAAACATTTCGGTCGAAAATACGCGTGTGTTCAAAATTAAAAACATATAAAAGGACGTAAATGTCCACGGTTCCCACTTTATACAGTTACTAATTGAAATATGATATAATCATACACTATAAATAGTGGGAACCGTCGAAGAAACTACGATTTTTCTTTTCATATAATTGAATACACTAAATGTAAACAAACTAATCAATTTCTTTGACATAAATACAACACGTAAAGCAGAAACAGCCCAATAAATATTCTTATTGCACTCCTTTGCCCTAAAGTTTGATTTGAAATCAAGTGGGATTCGTTTCACACGGCGTAATGTTTCTCTGTTCGTCACGCGGAATTTGTCTATGTAGCTGAAACATTCGCCATCTGACACTCATCATTTCTGTGTTGACGCGATCGATAGATCCGTGGTTGATCAGAACAAGTGGTGCGTCACTTGTTGCAAAGAATGGCGTGTCTTTTTCGAGTACGATATCTTTGCTCATTTGATTTTTGGGTGTTGGAAAATGGACTGTGTCACCTTCTAACACCTGTAAGAACTCGCACCACGGTATCAGCGATGGTTTCCCCCTGAAATCATTCAGTAGGACAACTTCGGCCAATTCAATTCCTAACCAAGCAAAATTTCCAGAAGCAGGGTTGACAAAACATTCGTATATTTTTTTCAGAGGATAAACTAGAAATGTTTTCCCGCAATTCGCAGGACCATATATATAAATATTTCTATATTTGCCTCTACCTCTAGATAGGGCGTCATACATTGCTGAAGCAAATTCTGATTTAGATATGTTATTGCTGTCCAAAATTTCAAGCGCAGCACGTACCCACGATCCATTACAATCGCCCTCGCATTCTTTTCCTAGCTGATCTTTCAACAATTCTATGCGTGATTTACTGGATCTGAGAAGACGTTCTTGTGCACAACTTAGTTCTTTCGCTGTTTCCAAAGCATCATTTACAACCTTACTGCCTCTATTTGACACAAATTCAGCTAAGTCCGTCTTTCCTTGATCTTTCCAATTCGCCGCCAAAGCCATCAGTTCCAAGCGATTGGAAATTTTTCGACTCTGTATAATTTGTACAACGTCGAATGCTGATAAACGTTTTCGTTTGCCTTTTGACTTTCTCGTCCATTTCCTTTTTTTAGTAGACGTTTTAGGAGGTCCAGTTGTATTTGAAAGATCGGGGTGATCAGGGGAGACAATGAAATCACCGTCTTCTTTGGTAACATATTTATATGCCCCATAATAATTATCGTGATGATCTGAAAAATTTACTTTAATTCCGTGCTCCTTATCCATATAATTTCTTGCACGCAGCCAACGCGATTTTGTGCTAAGTTTTATCGCCATATGAAAATGATGTCCGCCATTCTGATGTTCTTCCTCGCTAACTACCCATTGTACTACTCGGCATCTGTAGCATGTTTTCCACGCACCTAGTAGAAGTCTTGCAAAGTCTGCTTTCGTTAAACCAGAAGCATCACATTGGCTATAAGTAATTAGATACACAGACCGCTGCAGTGGAGGAGAATCTTGGACTCCCTGTTGTACAGAACTCACAGAAGACATAACGCTCATAAGGGTTAACAAAGATGTGAAGCTACTTATACGCAAACATGCTGTATCTCATGAACATCCCCTTCGTATTATGTCGCCACACCTACATACGAAATAAACATGTCTACAAACAAAACAATTAAAATACCTTTTATGAATACAGTACCAAGTGTTCCCATGTGACCCCGCATTAAAGCCAGGTAGGCGTGTCTCAATTTACGCCCAATTCCTAGGCTACTAGAATTTTTTTAAAGACAAACAATGATCTTTAAACAATAATTCAGTTATTCGGCAATTTTCAACATTTTAAACCAAGTAGAAACCCTATCATATTAACATAACTGTTTTGGTGTTTGAAATACTATCCAGCAAGTTGGCAAGAATACAATCAGTGACAAAAACGTTTTGGACAGTAGCTAGCTATGTCTACGCACTGACACGAGACGGACGTGCATTTTAGGCTCTGTGAATAATGCCTCCTAAAACTGCTAAATCTAGTTATTTAACAGCAGATACATTAAGAGAACTTTGGGCAGATGAATTCTTACCAAGTATTTGAAAGGAATTTAAAGCTGAGATTGATAAAATAAAAGACGAAATTTCAGCCGTAACCGCTAAGTGCATTGAAATCGAAGCCTCGCAAACCTTCTTGTCGAAAGAGTACGACAACTTTACTAATTCTCTTCAAATAACAAAGCGCGATGTCATGGACATGTCAAACTGTCTGAAAGCTATGGAAGATAAAATGAAGTCTATAGATGATTTAGTCGACGAGCAAGATGATATACAGCAGTATATTCGTCGCGATTGTGTAGAGGTTACCGGCGTCCCAATGCTGCCAGATGATAACCCAAAGGAAATTATAATGGAGATTGGTCAGCTCATGGGAATTGAAATCGCAGATCATCAAATTTCTACTGCACACCGGCTTCCCCCAACTCGGAGGGTAAAGGACAAACTTATTGTTAAGTTTGTGCATCGGGACACTAAAGATTTATTCTACAAAAAACGGAGTAAATTGGTTGGGAAGAAATCAAATGATTTGCCACTGCTTAAGCGTGAGTATGAAAATAACAATCAGGGATCTAATAATATTTATATAAATGAATCACTGACTGCACGTAGGCGAAAACTGTTTGGACGCGTTAATGAATTTAAGAGATCTGAAAAATGGAAATATATCTGGACAATAAATGGAAAAATTATGTTAAGGGAAGAGGATGCTTCCCGTGTTTTTAGTTTTGTCCATGCTAAAGACTTTGACGCTTTCCTGAATGAATCTTTTTAATAACAATGTGTGCTCTCTTCCGTATTATGCTTGCGGCTTGTTCGCATGCAAATAAGTTTAATTATGCCACCTATGCAAATAACTAGTGTTTATATGGGTAATTTACATGCTGAATTACCTTTTCATAATTTAAATGATATGGAATTTAATTCATTACTCAGTATTGATTGTAGATGTGTGGATTCTAATATTGATTTATATAAATTGTTACCAAACCCAGATAAATTAGACGAAAGTGATCCGGACCATATGTTGGGTAATATATGCTCTGATTATTATGAGAGTGAAAAAGTTGATAAGATTCTTAAGCTGAAAGGTCCTAAATCGCTTTCTCTATTTCATTGTAATATAAGAAGTCTTCCAAAGAATTTAACTTTGTTAAGTGATGTAATGTACTCGCTTTCAGTAAAACCAGATATCGTAGCGATTACTGAAACTAAATTAAATAATAATACTGTTGCAAATATTGATATATCGGGCTATAGTTTCTATCATGTAGACTCGACGACTGCGGCAGGTGGAGCTGGTATTTATGTTTGCAATAGTTTAAAAGTAATTGAAAGACCGGACATTAAGTTTTCTATGGATCTTGTTGAATCATGCTGGGTAGAAATTGAGCCTGGTTATCAGAAAAAAAACGTCATCATAGGGTGCATATATAGACATCCAAAAGCGAATATTGAAACATTTACAGACCAACTAAATGAACTGCTTAAGCACTTAAATCAATGCAAATATCAATTTTATATATTGGGGGATATAAATATTGACTTCCTCCAATATTTGAACCATCAACCTACTGAAAAATATTTAGATATGTTGCATATTAACAATACCACTCCCCTTATTACTAAACCCACAAGAATAACAAATCACACAAAAACGCTAATTGATCATATCTATACTAATACGCTTACTTCTCAAATAATATCGGGAATAGCATTATATGATATCTCCGATCATCTTCCTATATTTTGTGTAATAAATACTGCCATAAAACGAAATAAGGAAAAGAGGTTTTATAGAAATTTTGAAAGCTTTAATACAGAGTTGTATTTAAATGATATGAGACAAGTTGATTGGAATAATAAATGTTGTAATTTAAATACTAATTTAAATAAAACCACACAGGATGTAATTAATGTTATAAATGAAGTAACAAACAAACATGCTCCGATAAAAGAAGCATCACAAAGTAAATTGAGACAACTTAATAAACCATGGATCACCTCTGGAATTTTAAAATCGATTAAAACAAAACAAAAAATGTATCGCACTCATTTCTATAGTAATAACAAAGCAAAAATTCAAATGTATAAATCGTATTCTAATAAACTAAATAACTTAAAAAATACACTCAAAAAGAATTATTATAATACCCAATTTGAGAAACACAGAAATCATTTGAAAAATACTTGGAAGCTTATAGGCTCGCTCATACGACGTAAACAAAAAGGCCAACATAACCCATCGCGATTAATTAATAATGGTACGGAATTTTCTTCTGAATATGATATAGCAAATCAGTTTAATCAACATTTTATTAATGTAGGTCCAAACCTGGCTAACACAATAACCAGTACTAATGAAAATCCAACAAGTTACATTAGTAATTCTCCTGTATCTAGCTTTGTCATGTCATCTATCACAGAAACTCAAGTACTAAATCTGTTTTTAACACTTGATGGTAACAAAGCATGTTTTGATATTCCTAATACAATGATAAAAACGATAGCCCCAATAATTTCGCCTGTATTTACGTGTATATATAATGAGTCGATTAACTCAGGTATTGTTCCAGATATTCTAAAAATTTCACGAGTTACACCCATATATAAATCTGGTACAGTTACAAATCCGAATAACTATCGACCTATATCAGTCCTGTCAGCTTTTTCGAAAATACTAGAAAGAATTGTTTACAATCAACTTGAATTATATCTTGTTAAGAATAATATATTCTCTGAATATCAATTTGGATTTAGAAAAGGTCACTCGACAGAACAAGCGATACTTGAAATTACAGATACTTTAAAAACTGCAATTGATAAGAAGGAAATAACGTGTGGACTATTCTTGGACTTTTCAAAAGCCTTTGATACTGTCAATCATGAAATTCTCTTATCCAAACTTGATAAATATGGAATACGTGGGACCCAGCTGAATTGGTTTAAGAGTTATTTAACGAATAGGAAACAGTATGTACGGATTGGGAACAGTGATTCAGAAATGCTTACAATGACTTGTGGAGTTCCTCAGGGTTCAACACTTGGACCATTATTATTCTTGATATATATAAATGACATGCCTAGCTGTTCCAGCAAACTTTCATTTCGAATATTCGCAGATGACACAAATGTATTTTACTCAAATACAAGTATTGAAGATGTTGAAAATGTTATGAATATAGAAATTGAAAAAATCTTTCGTTACTGTGCTACAAATAAGCTTTCAATTAATTTGGAAAAGACAAATTTTATGTTGATTACTAATCCAAATAAGAAAGTTAGAGATATACGAATTAAAAATATTTTAAAAAGAGACTTTATTAAATATCTTGGTATATATATTGATAATAATCTAAATTGGGAGTATCAGATTAAACACGTAAATAGTAAAATTGCTAAAAACACTGGAATAATTAATAAACTTAGATATTATATAGATTTGAAAATGCTTAAACATCTATACTACACTCTAATTTACCCATACATCAATTATGGGCTGATGAGCTGGGGTAATACCTATATTACAAAGCTTAATAAAGTGCGAACATGCCAAAATAAATGTGTAAAGAATATGTTTTTTGCATCTAAAAAAGAAAGTGCAACATTATACATGAACCTACTCTCGATACTAAAGTTAGACAATGTTTTTAAATTGAAGATAGCCATGTTTACATATAAAATTATAAATGAAGATAATAATGTCCCAACGATATTTACAAATATTATTTCTACTGCATCTACTCAGCACTCTTACTCCACTAGATTCGCTAAAAAACAAAATTTTATTAGACCAAAAGCTCGAACAAATTACGGAATCTTTACTTTTCGATTTATATCATCAAAAATTTGGGAAACAATTCCTTATCATATAAAAAAGTCAAATTCAGTTTCTATTTTTAAGAAAAGGTACAGTCAATTTCTTATTAATTCGCAAACATAAATATTTACACAGTTCTGTTATGCTGCCGTCCTGTACTACTTAATAATAATGTGAAACATACATGCAGTGATCAACTCGAAAGCATTTTGCTACTTTGATCACTGTACACGTTTGTTTATTATAGTAATTTTAATAAGTGGTTTTGTTTGGTAACTGTACTTATTTTGTTGAATGTAATCTTTTTTTTAATACGTGTGAAAAAAAAAAAAAAATAAATGATTCTGATATAGATAAATGCACAATGTATAATGATGTTGGGAAAATAAACCATATCCCTCCCTCCCCCCCTCCCTCCCCCCACCCTGAACAATGTTGCTGTTCTACTAAGCTAAATTTTACGCGATAAATTTCCCACTCAACATTGAACGGGGGGTGTGGGGGGCAATTACATTGTACGCAGACAATATTTTGATACTGTGTCCAAAGTGTTTTGACACTGATTGTAGCTACCTTCTCACTTATCTGTAGTTTGCTACTTTTAAAAGTCGTTTGCATTTTCCTTCTATTTTGTAAGGATCTAGCCGACAAATACTTTCCTTTCTTCCTAGCTGGCTCTGCAAGATCACTTCCTATGTCCCTCAACTGTTCTATGTCCTTCAGGGTTTTCTCTATCTATTGAATCGATGTAGACAGAAAGTGAAAAATATCTTCATTTAATTCATGCAAAATAGCCCAAATAATGTCAATGACAGCAGCTTTATTTAAAGAACTCCTAGTACACTAATCAACCTTTGCTTAGGGCCTGTTTATATCATCCCGTCTAGGCGGAATGGGACGTTTCCATAAACTTGCTTAGGCGGGATGGAGTGTTTATATGGACAAAACACATTGCCGGGATGAAGCCAGTTAGGTGCTTGACATCATATTTTCTTGCAGAAAAGGGATTTACGCTTGCTCAGAAGAAAAGTTCATCCCACCTGGCTGGGATAGTGTTTATATGGGAATTTTTTGTTCCCGGCTAGGCGGGATCCCGGCAACAGACGCCGGAATAGAGCGAGATCTTATAAACACTCAAATAATAGAGTTTATATTACAGACAGAATCTCGGCAACTGTCCCGTCCCGCCTAGCCGGGATCATATAAACAGGCCCTTAGTTTATATTATAACATAAACAGTGATTCGGAAATTAAAATTAGGTACAATTTAAGTGATGAATTATAAAGCTATGATATGCATGCACGAATTAGAGATGTCATAAAATTTTGTTAAAACCTCAGTGTACGAAAATATTTCAAAACTTGCAGGAAAACTAACCTTACAGTCCAGTCTCTTTTCCTTCATTTTTAAATTTTGTAAGCAACTTTCTTCTCGGCAATAGCTTGATTCCCAGCGTCAATTTTTTCGTGCAGAAGTTTGGCTTCCTTTCGATCTTTCATCATTGTGCCAATGCCGAAGCGCTGTCTCTTATCAGACATGTCTGACACGCTCACAAACCGACGAAATTTACCAACAAAAACACAACAAACTAAAAAAACAAAAAACATACGATTGTGATATTATTACCAAAGCACATTTTGAAACTATGTACACAGTACACAAAGTTATACAGACGGAGAAAAAACAAGCCTCAAAATAGTATATACTCACCAAATTACGATTAAATACCACTTTTTCTAAAACCTCCAACATTAAAGTATCCGTAAAAACTCTTCTACTTGAAATCAACCTATGTTCATGAAGCGAATCGCTGACCTGCAATGGATCGCGGGCTCAAGCCAAAATGTCCGCCAGGTAAGGAGCGGAAACTATGCAATAGGATTTTTTGTCTTGTTTGTTTATTACTATTGATATAGTGTTTTTTGAATTTTGAAACTTAGCATACTCAAATGTTTCTGGTATATTACCTGCATATTAGTTGAACCCTATAGCCTGTTTATGGACGTTTTAAAATCCTTAAACGTTTGTGACTTGGGGGCCTTTGCTTTGTTTACTATTAATGTAGTCTTCTTTAAATTTTTAAACCTAACATACTCGAATGTTTGTAGTATGTTACCTGCATATTAGTTGAACCTTATAGCCTGTCTACAGACGTTTTAAAATACTTGACTTGGAGGCCTTGGAGACATCAATGGTTATCATAGGGTCGTATAGTTTTCAAAGTGAACCGTTCTAACTTTTGTACCCGATGTTAAGCGTACCAAGGGGGCCTTTTTAAAGGTAGGTTATAGTCGATTCTGCACATGGGCTGTGTTTACATTTTTTGTTTTTGTTTTGAACCACATTGACTATATAACATGAAGTATATGACAGGTGTTTGGAACATGATTCAGTACATTCGACATAATTTGTGACATATTAAAGGAGTTCGATGTTTCACAATTTGTACTTCACTGAATTTTTTCTACACTTTTAAATCTTTATACGACTTTTAATTGAAAAATTGTGAATAAAAAGGCCGCTTTGAACCGTGTGTGGTCAGCTAGATCAAAAGGCAACAGCCAGAGCAGCGAAATCCCGAAAGTGCAAGTTCGATCATTGAATGATAATTTGTGTTTAGTTTTGGAATTTAATGACTTGGAAGTGTTATAAATGTGTATAATCACGAAACATGTTGCCAGAGTTGTTGTTGCAGTCATGGCAGAAGCACTAGAAGAAGGCCTCTCGCTTGACAAATTCGAAACAAGTGTGATCGAAAGTGTTGCTGCAGTGCCCAATGTAGACAACAATATCACTACATGTTCTTGTCGTGGCGCCTGTCTTCGCGAAAAAGGGCGGAATTATTGTCTGTGTAAAAGGGTAAACAGCTTTTGTTCTAGCATGTGCCATGGAGACGATTTGGGATGCTGCATGAACACAGAAGAGCCCAAGAGAGTGACAGTGAAGACACAGTAAGTATTAAAATCTTTTGTGTATATTATCTACAAAAATTATGTATGATTTGCAATGATTATGTATGATGTCACCCTCAGATCGATAGAAGAATAAAATGCTTCTTTTTTTTCCTTGCATTAATATAAGAACAGTTTTATTCACTTTCACACTATACTTTTTTAGGATTCTGATTTCTCAATGCAAGAACTGGAAAGCGAGGTAGAGGAGGAGTTGATAGAAAGTACAGAAGATAGGAGAGGACGTGGCTGAGGAAGAGGTAGAATTCGTGCTAGGGGGAGAGGTAGAGCGAGAGGTCAAACAAGAGGTGGTCGTGGAAGAGGAGGTCGTGGACTGGAAGGGGGAGTTTAAATGAATAGCCAAATGTTGCTGAAAGTCAAGCCAATCATGAACAGCAGTTGGTGATAAGTAAACTATATGTTGGTTTTTATTATTTATATAAGTACAAAACTTGGCACCAGGGTAGGGAGCTAGTTCCCTCGTAATAAAAACGATAATGAAACTATGTGGTTCCCAACATTCTAGCATCTGAGGGCACAAACCTGCCTTTCGAAGCTCTTTCTTTTATGACTAAAATCATCTGACAATATTTATCCACAGATTAAAAAGATAACGTTTTCCCCCCACCTATTGAAATGTGGCCTGCTTTATTCTTTCACTCTGTCTTCAGTTGATTTTACTCATTGACATAATGTTAGTGTTACCAGTGCAACAGTGTGAACAGTCCCTTTGCTAATTATCTTTTTAGAACTTAATAGAAGCAATGGAAAACGACGCCCTTACAAGATTTGCTTTGGAGCTTCTAAGAAGACAGGCAGCAGCATTTGCTGATGTGGTGAATGGTGAGTTGACAGGCATGGATCAACCACAACCACCAAGCCCAAATCCTGACAACGAAACCCCTGAGTGGTGCAATTGTGGCCACTGCATTGT
The DNA here is from genome assembly GCA_016169945.1 of Trachythela sp. YZ-2020. Lineage (NCBI taxonomy): Eukaryota > Metazoa > Cnidaria > Anthozoa > Malacalcyonacea > Clavulariidae > Trachythela > Trachythela sp. YZ-2020. Next base: position 459,960 of record JADLSH010000168.1, on the reverse strand, counting down.
TATACCAACGCAGGATGCAAGTAAGTAAGCAGGGGTGCTTATTGTCCTTACTTGCAGCTGAGAGCTAAGCTGAATTGCGAAGGACACAGCTCAACGTGACCAAGTCGAAGGCTTTCTAGGGCGCATATGGCAGCCACCTTTTGCTCGCCATCACGGAGCACAGCTACGATGGAAGGGCCAGTTAGGGGTTAAACCCAACCCACCCTGTCAACATTCCCTGTGGGAGGAAACCGGAGTACCCGGAGAAAACCCACGACTTTCGGCAGAGCGTTGACTAACTCTTTTCACATGGCTATCATAAGTCGTCCCCAATGGGACTTGAACCCACAATATCATAGGTGAAAGGCACGTGCTCTGACGATTGTGCCACCAAAGCCCTGTAAAATAAGACATCCATGCATTTCCAGAACAAATGTATTTAGACAAGTAGTTACTGATGGCAATGTTCTGGAGATTGCAATGAGATACAGGGAGGATGTTCTCATTCTGAACAATGTCAGAGATAATCAAAGTTTTCGCCATGCAGCATATAGACAATATGTACTATGGCAACATGGAAGGTTGGGAACGGGTAACAGAAGGGTTGTTCCAAGCTGCTGTGTTGTTGCCATACGTGCTCGTTACCCTTCACCCAATGGTGTGTACACAGGATATAGGCCTGCACGCTTGTAGATATTAAGCATATGACCCTTTATTTATGTTCTATTTTGTCTACAAGCGGACAATTTAACTTGCTGCGCAAACAAATGATGCGTTCTGAGTCAGGCAAAAATCGCAGTTAAAGAAAAACATGTAGCTGTGACTGGATGATTTAAAATATGCGTATTAAAGTATTCAAATGTTCAGTCATGCTTGTTGTGATATGTAATCACGAATGCATGACTGAACATTTGAATACTTTAATATGCATATTTTAAATCATCCAGTCACAGCTACATGCTTTTCTTTAACTGTGATTTTTGCCCACTGTGCACAGTTGTACACAGAAATTTTGTTTCCTGTGTATACACTGCGAATCGACAAACAAAAGATTGTTCTGTCACATCTTCATATTCTTAGTGCATAATTTCTGATTTATAGTCTATCGTGTCATATTATTCTATATAATTATTGTTTAGCCTATCACAATTTCTTGCATGATCAGAACAAGTTATTGTTTGCCGATTCACAGTCAATACAGGTAACAAATTTATGTATAGACTGTTCACAGGCTATATGGTTAGGGTTTACTTCCATTATTTGCTGGATATGGAATTATAAATAAGAGGAGAGCCTTTTAATGTGTTCACAAATCGTAGATTTTCTTCATACACATGCCAACCAACATACACGGTTTATATATTCCAACTTGTTTATTAATTACTAATTAGCTCAAACTAACATATATAGTTTTCAAGATTAACTGTATACTCTTTTGTATAATGTTTGCTAATTTATTGCGTTTGTTTCCTTTTCAATTAGGAAACCAACACCCAAGATGGTAGAAATGCACAATAGTCAATAGTATTTTGTCAGATCTACTGTGCTGTAAATACAACCAACATATTATATTAGTCCATTTTAATAAAAGAATATTATATTAATGGAACACTGTTGTCTGTTTTATGCCTGGCGTTCTAGGGTTTTCTTGTATGTGAAGGCCGCACAAACGTTTCAATAACAAAGTTATATATCGACGTTGTGTGAACCTCGTATAAACGTACCATTGTAAGGTCCGGTGAACGTTGTATAAACGTCCTAAAACAACGTAATATCCCAACGTTAATAGTTCGTTCCTGGGAGTCCACAAAATAACGTTCCCACAACGTTGAATGTCACAGTTGAATGTCGCAACGTTCGGCTTACATCCTTATAACGTTGTCACAACGTCATTTTGCTAGCTGGGATTTCAATTATAAGCTAAATATATTCATTATGATTTACAAAGAAAGAGAAAGTTACTAACGTAACAACATTTTGATATATGAAATTCTCTCATGTATAGCACTAGACGTGCAAGGAATTTAGTTTAGCAAAATGATTGACTAGAAGAAATAAGATTTACGATTACGTCGCTGTCCGAAAATGTCAATTATCTTTTCCATATCGTTCTTGAAAGTACTATTTGCATAAGCTCTCTCAACATTGATAAGGGCAATGCTGTTTAACCGTTTTTGGCCCATTGTACTTCAAGATAGGTTTTCAAGCAGCAAAGAGCGCTGAAAGATCTCTCAGCAGAGCAGGATGTCTGCAAGTGCCAATAGCATCTCTTGATCATTACCTTCAAATCTATATTTCATCTCCGCGACAATCTTGTCAATGCTTAGGTAGTAGCATGTGATACAATAGTGGTCTTCTGCTGCTTGGTACTCCACTTCTACATTCACTTCAGGCATATAGCTGACAAGTGCCTGCAGCCGACGTAATCGCTGTCAGAGTCTTGGTACCTTTGCATCTTTGAAATTGAAATCTGTACCCTCAATTAGTTCCTTGATTTCGTCTGCCATGATTTCAGCGTGCGACCACAATTTTATTGGGTACGACATCCACTTAGTGTTTTGATCGCCATCAACACTCTTCTTTGCCATGATGACATCCATCTGCTTCCCTTGTAGGTATCTGCTGAAATCATCGGTGTTGGACAAAATAACCTTTAATACCATCAAACCAAAAACGAATCGAAAGTCACAAATCAAGTTAAGTAGCGAATTGGTGTCATTGTAAGTCTGTGGGTCTTTTGATCGCGATCTTTTGAGAGTGAGAGAAGAGCCTCAATGATCTTGGGCAATTGGTTTACCACTGCCTTTACAGCTGCCCAGCGACAAGACCATCTAGTAGCACTCTGCGATTTAATCGTCAGTGTTACATCTTCGACTTCGATATCCTTGAAGATGCTGTGGCGTTTGGGACTTCCTTCCAAGAAATTTTGGAGACTCTGGATCTCGCCTAAAGCTTTCTGAAGTGGCTCAATTGTGGTCATCATATCTTGTAGCGACAGGTTAAGCCGATGCCCATGGCAATGAACGTAGATACTAAGAGGTGAACACTCCTTCATATGTACGGCAAGCCCTTCACAAGCTCCACTCATATTTGCAGCGCCATCAAAGCATTCTGCAACTATGTCTTCCAACCTCAACTCCAGCTTTCTAATGGCTGTCTTTACTAGCTCATATAATACTTCCCCTTCCGTGGATTTGGTTGGATAGAAACCAGTAAATGTCTCGTCGACAACTATTCCGTCATAGTCGCTACTTCTCGCTTCTGCTGCTATCCTCTCAAGCATGACGTTTGCTACTATTTCCAGTAGTTCATTTTGAATAACAGGTGATGTCCACTGAGCATATAACTGGAGCTGGCTTTGAAGTTTAGACCTCAGCCAAGGCAAATAGTTGCATCTTATGCAAAGTAACTTGACAAAGATCCCTCGATTTTTTCAGATGTCCTTTTCACTGTCCGTCACCGTATTCTGTTCACTATTTTCTCTGAGCAGTGACAGTGCATTGGTTCTGTTTGGTCTTCCCTCATGGGTTCCTTCACATTTTTCTCAGATTTTACAAAGAAAGTACTGATTTTTGGCTGGATGACATTTTACTTTTTTACCATTGTGAACCAATCGAGAATGCACCTCTTTATAATCACCGTCGATTTCCTTATTGCATTCCTTGCACCGAACACGATGTCGGTACTGTCTTTTACGAGATGCCATACGCTTTATTAGAGCTTGGCTATTGAGTGTTGTAATCTTCTAGGCGATTGTTTCTATAGTGATCGTGGAGTGAATGGTCGTAAAATCAACAATTTTTTAATGATTGTAAAAAAATCTATGTCTGTCTAAAAGTCTAAAATTAGTCACATTAGGTCATTGTACAGTATTTGTACGGTTACGTCAATGTCAATTATAATGTAGTATCTATTTTCAGTGACTGCTGCAATCTCGTACCCAGAGTGAAGCTGCTTTTTGACATTCGGATGGCGCAGGTTAGCTCTGGAGAAAGAGGATTATTCCTGTGCTGTGATTGGTTAAACGGCTATCGATTGTCATAAATAGAATAATAAAAACACACTTTACATATGAAATCAACATTTACAATAACAAAACTGTTAGTGAATAACAACAGTGCAATTATTACCATATAAGGTCACGATGGAATTTAATTTAATTAGTAGTCTAACTAAATTTCGCTTTACATAATAACTAGATAACTCTCAGTCTCATTCAAGTTTTTAGACCCTGGCAAGAGTTCTTGGCAAGGCTCTTCCCATTGTTTCTATTGAATTTATTTGAGGTAAATTTACTAAAAAAAATAGCAGCTCACCCAGCCCCACCCTCCCGTACGCCTATGACTGACACAAAATATCAACACTTCCAGTATAAAATTATTTTTCGCATTTCCTCTTTACCTCCTCCCCCCTTTTCGCGGGTTATTTATACAGGGAAAAGGGACAAAATTTTGAGACACCCCCTTATATCTGGGCCTTCTTAAAACCAACAAAATGCCAAAAGCAATAAAAATCATCCTGATGTGGCACCCATCAGAAATGTTGAAAATAGCAACTAAACTTTAACCCATTAACGTCCAACACCTTTCCCTTTGAGTAAAATTGTCTGGAGTAAGATCATCTCGCGTTATACAGAGCATAGGCGGATTTTCAGATTTTGCTCTGGGGGGGTGCCAAAAATTTAGGGGGGAGGTGAGCGACAGGGTGTGTAGCGCCGCCGAGCAAGCTGCAGCAGGGGTCTGGGGGCACAGTTGCCAATGGGGGTAAGGGGGCGAAGCCCCCAGAAAATTTTGAGATTTTTGGTCAAAATCCTTATTTAGTTCAAAATCCTTGTTTTTAGTCTTACTTAGTTCAAAATCTTTATTTCAATCACACTACTGTCATTTATCCCAATGAGCATTTAAATTTTTTTGGGGGGGTGCAAATTTCTCTAGGGGGGGTGGAGAACTTTTTGGGGGGGGTGCAAAATATTTTTGGGGGGGTGCGCACCCCGCACCCCCAGAAAATCCGCCTATAACGCATTGCAGGCCAAAGGGTTAAAAACTGAAATGAGGGCAGAAATACTTACACTGGTGTTAGCTTTAAACCACCTGTTATCCTCCAGTAGGATCATGCAGCTGTTATTCAAAGTTGCACGTTCTGTCAGGAACATGGTTGAGCAGGTTGGGCACATTATGAGATTGCTTTCTACTGACTTGGTACTAATGGTTTCTCTCTAGCTGAGGCAGTAAAGTGTGCATTAGAACTCTTTCACAGCAGGAATGCAAGTGTTCAGAGACACCACATTGCTAGGTTGAGATAGTTGCCTTTTGACATTTCTAACCTCCAGTTGGCCAATTGGTTGTCTACTTTGGATATAGCAGTTTCAAAAGTTGTTAAACTTCGAGACCACAACATTCTCCAGACAGAGGACATCCCCTTCATTAAAAGGGGATGCTGTTCTTTCTTGCCACAAAACGAGTTCAATATGTCCTGTGCTGTCCACAAGGGAAACACTTCATCTTAATTTGTTGTTTGGGAACAAACCCACTTGATAGGGTTCCTCGATACTTATCACCTTCGTCTTTAATTTCAAAAACTTTTGGCTTTTAATAGCTTCCCCTCTCAGTATGTCTGATATTCTGAATACTTTTTCTTCTATCTTCAGCTGTGGGACATCCGTTGTTATTTTGGTATCCTGATCGATCAACAACTCTGCCAAAAATTGCTTTGTCCATACGACTTTTTCAGTTGAACGATTCGATGGCATAGCTTTTGTTTGCATCAAACTGAGAAAACAATTATTCCCGGAAACAGACAGCTCTCAGCGACGAATCAGGACTCTCGTCAGACAGATTTAGTGAGAACATATTAGAGCCACCCTATAGTGCTTATGAAGCCGATTGTGTCCTTGAAATTTTGAATATGGAAACTAAAATGGTGATCATGCAGAAAGACTTCATGCACAGACAAAAGCCTTGTGTGCAGGATGCCAGGATGTGTGGATGCAGTATAATTGGCTAATCTCTTCCACACAGTGTGGTGGGGGACAACAGAGCTATTTTTGGATTATTCAGGGTAAGAAGAGGTAAACCAGGCTTCAGCATCAGTGCATGTGGGTTTCAGACGTTGAGCGCATCATTTCCGTAAACACACATGCGTTTTGTAAAATAATTTTTTAGATAAATAAAATAAATAATAATAATTTTTATATGGTTATTGGTGTTATCTGCAAAACAAAACTTTATCGTATTATCGCCATGCAAACAAACCTTTAAAGAACTTGTCTCAGTTTGTCATCAAGCACAGTTTCACATGCATCTCCTCCAACCTCGTTTACTGCATCTCTTGCAGCAAATGTGGCTTGCTCTACATCGGAGAGACTGGAAGACGTTTAGGCGATAGGTTTGCTGAGCACTTGCGTGATGTTAAGAACAATGTGCACAACAAACCTGTTGCTAGGCACTTCAACAGTGCCAACCACTCCTTTTCTGATATGAAAATATGCGCCATTCATCCCATTATTGGTGGTAATGATACCCGTCGAAAAGAAAAAAAAGCATTTTTTTTAAAATTACCCATTCGCCTGCCTGGTTCATTCATGTCCTCTCTATCTTCATCCTCCTCTCATTCTTTTCTCTTAAAACTCTTACTTACTACTTTCCTCTATATCCCCTCTTCCCTTGTACGACATTTTTACGACATTTATAGCGCTTTGATAAGTGTAACGCCTGTGCGCAGGCCTTCGACCCTATAATCGGGCCAAGGCATGCACGCAGTCTATATCTTTACATATTAATTCTATTTTGTTATGATTGTTGACTACTTTATTTCCATTGGTTAATATTTTGTTCACGTGACAGTGAACCTTAATATGCACACGCTGATGTAATGTGTTTATCTGTCTACTAATTTCTCCTGACGAAGGGCTTTAGCTCGAAACGTCAAGATTTTGTTTATATCTTAATAGGCACACGCGAAACAACCCTCATTTGTTCTTTAAAGAACTTGTATGTGTATGACTTTCGGTTTTCCTAGCAAGTGTCATCCGTGGTGTCATGCATCACTAGTCATGATGCAACATTGGCATGTATATTTTGGGAAATTTGAGGACACAAGTGCCCTATTAAACTAGACAACTCCTTATAAAACGGTGATCACATGCACATGATTTTGATAATGAACTATCATATTTTTGTCTCTGCACTACTCTCTTTGGCGAATAAAGCTTGAAAATATACCAACTTAACTTTCATACCATGTCCATGCTTCACACTTATTTACATTTCAATGCCAAATATATTAATTTGAATTCCAAGTCTTTTGATTTGAATGTCAAATATATTAATGTGAATACCAAATCTGGTGGTGTGAATACCAAATGTATTGATGGTGAATTGCTACAAGTCTGTTGATTTGAATATGATACAGAACACTAAAATTGAAAGAAATTCTAGCCTAAGTATCAACAAGAAAGCTACCTATAAAGATGATAAATTACTGTAAACTAAGCCTTAGTGATCTTGAAGTTAACCCTGGTCCTGCTTTTGCTAATCCTAGTAAAACTATTCATGTTCCTTCCTTATAGTCAAGGTAGTGTTGATATCTTTGGCGAAAATGCAGGTCGCCAATGTGTACCTATGAGTTTATGTTGATATGTTCCTTGTGCAATCAATATTAGACTCATCAATTGCAATTTAATTAATTCATTAACTGAACAGGCAACGAATTATATTCATTATTAGTTATCATATCAAAGTTATTTATTACTCATTAGAACTGCCACTGCCCACAATGGTAATGATTGATGATTGATATTATTGGGAGAGAGTTCAGAGGTACACTTTACTCACTCCTTTTTTCTGGTGAATTGAAAGCATTCAGCATTCCCTTTAGATTAGCAGACAGATTCAATTTGAGAAAAGAATATGTCGTTCATATGTTACAATTGAGGAATAATCAAATATCAATAATCTCAGTCAATCTCTTACAGACTCAATGGTTTATTGATTCTCATGCATCTCACTCACTTGGCATGGCTTCATCCTCGTGGAACAGGTGTGTTGTTAGAGTTTGATTCAGTCAGTACTTTGACAGAATACCTTAACTCTTTCTAAACGGCACCGTCGAATATCAACCGCCAAAGCATGATGACTTTGAGCGCTTGTATCTTTGGTGCCCCTCACCCAAAACGGACGAAAATACCACTAATCGATTCAGCAAACACACCTGTTCTTGGCTAATGCCAAACAAATCGCTAAACACATTGTTTTACAGATCTCTGTGAGTTTTAACACCTTTGTAATCTGATATTTATCAAACCGGATTTTCAGACAAAAATATAATAATAATAATAATATTTAATATTTATATTGCGCAAATTAACATGCTATAGTATATGATCAATATTGCTATGGTTTTTTAAGTGGCCGGAATGAATTCCCCAGGGTACAATACCCTATATAGGATATTTTTGTCAGGACTGAAGTGCGTGGGCAAACCATATATAGTCAAACTACAGCAAACCCATGCATGCTGGAAAATAGCCGATAATGAAAAAAAAATTAAAAATAAATATTTCTATTCCCCATATCGCAGCCAAGTTTTACCAAATAAAGACACAGATAAAAAGCTAAATTTCGACCATTAAAAGTCTGTGGAGATAATAAACATATGAAAAAATATTAAAGATTGTTTGAGTTGAACTGAAGTATGACTGGAGGTATGTTTGGGATTAAACTTTTAGTATTTTTGATTCTATAATGTTTAGTCGGCAAAATAGCCCATTGTTAAAAAGCTTATTTTGTAAGGATTCCAATGGTGTTAATTTCATTGCCAGGGGGTAAATATTTTGTGACAACTTGCGACAACATAATTAAAATGCGACCGACCAGAAAGAGTTAAATTTGAAAACAGATTTGGAGTAATATTTGAACTTAAAGGTATTCAAGCACAGTTCATAATGATACAAATTTAAATGGCCCCACTTCAACAGCAAATTTAAATGGGCCCACTTCTATTTGTTTTTCTACAATTATCAGTTGTAGTTATTGGAAATACCAACCCTAAGTGATATTATTGAGCATGCCATGGAAATGTATAATAATGAAACAATTAATGGTAAAAGTCAACCATCAGAAAAATTCCAGGATCCATTCAAATATGTTGTTCAAATATTGATATAGTTAATACCTCCAGACATGAGGGAACACTGTCTCTCATCTTTGTCTAGTAAAGTAGCATTGGGTACTGTAATTATGGCTAATGCTATGCAAAACACAGGGTTTTTGATATGGCTTTCAAACTATCGTTTAGCATGTGTAATCCGGAATAAGGTGCATTCTAAAAGCAGCAAACAAAATATTTTATACTTCCATCCAATGAAGAATGTGAACTGAATTTACTCAAACCATTCACTGACCCTATTTTTCTTTTTGGTAGATTTTGCGATATACTTAATTTAACTGATCCTGACATAGAAGAAACAGATTATTTTATTCAATTTTTGTCATGTAAAAGTACGCTAACAAAGTCAGGAAAAAAAACACAAAATACAGCGAAAACTTATATTGTGGACTTTATATAAATGCATAACAGATGTTTGCTCCTCTTCACAAAGGATGAACAGAATGTTCTCAGGCTATAGCTAATGCAGCAAAACATGGATATCAGAGATGGGTTGAAGAAAATTGGTGCTGCTCCACCGTGTGCAACAAATTTCCTGGGAATATTTTACTCTACCATTATAAAAGTAAGATGATGCTTTCCATTTAAAATTATTTTTCACACTAAATCAGTCATAATTATCAATAGTAGCTCATTTATTGTAGAGAGTACAGTTTTTAGTATCACTGTTACTATTATAGAGGTTGTACTAGCAGTCCAATTATTCTTTGGCAGCTCTGGTCCTTCCATTAGTAATTTTTCCTTATCAAAATTCTTGACATGACCACATTTGCCACCCTGACACAGTGGCGCCGTGGGTCCCATGTTTTAGGGGGGGCCAAGCGCAGCATTTTCCGACAATAATCGGGGGGAAACATTATTGCTTTTGTTGTCGGTTTGTATTTTTTATTATTATTGTAACTGGCATTCAAATAGCCTCACAGGCCTTCACGCTTGTCACTTGTTTGAGGCCCTATAAAGTTCTTCACTGTTATTGCTACAGAGAGACAGGTGAGAACCTTCCTGCAATGTCTGACCAGAGAAAAACACAGTTCAGGATTTCTTTAAAAGACCTAGACTTATAATTGTAGATGAAATTTCTATGGTTGGAAATATAACACTCTTGCATATTAACCAACGATTGAAAGAAATGTTTCGTGTATCTGTTGATTTATATGCAGGTATTAGTATTATGGCTGTGGGTGATCTTTAAGGCTGGTTCACATATAATCGCCCCGAGTGCGCGGGCGATCCGTGCAATTATATGTGAACACACGTTTCAAGTTGTGGGACGATCCAGACGATCGGGGCGATCGCGATCGCCACTGATCGCCCCAATAGAACACTGCTCTATCGCGGCGATCAGTGCGATCGAGAAAAAGCCACGGGCGATCGCGTGCGATCATATGTGAACATGGCCAAAAATCGCCATCAGACAAAAAAATAAGGCATTTACGGAATGCGAGTGGTATGGGTACCACAAATGATTGAGTGTCATAGCTGAGGTCCACTACATTTTTCCTCCTCCGACTTATACTCACAATACTAGTGCAGATTTTTGGTAGCTACTGGCAAAATGGAATGCAGTAACCTAAATACGTAAGGCCACTCAAGGAATATAAATTATATCCCCAACAAGAACAAATCATATTTAATGTTAAATGTACATATCACAGAAAGTCTAACTGTTAAAAACAGCCTGCACAGAGGCAGTCCGATCAGGACGTTTGTGATAATGCTTTTCAAATACTCTCGCAGTCAAATACTCCTGCTGCAGCAGTCGACATTGAGACACTCCTTGTAGAATGTCCTGTAAAATCCAACGTTATTCCGGCCATGTGGATTGTTTGTGCCAGCCAATGCGAGAGAGTCTGACTAGAGACACTGTCATGAGGAGCAATATACGATACTAAAAGCTTACAAAAAAAAGCTTACTAAAAGCTTACTTAAAACCCTCACTACACAGATAGTGACGTCTTGTAGAAATGCAGTGAGATAGAATTTGCTTGGTGGGTGACCAGGTCTAGAGTTCTTCACATGCTCTGGGATTGTAAATTCCCAGGATTCTAGTTTTGCCAGAGAAAAGTCAAGATCCAATGCTGCCAGTTTGTGAGCTCTTCCAGCTGTAGTAAGAGCTGGTAATAGAGTAAGCTTGAAGGTCATCATCTTTAGAGGAATTTTCTTAAGTGGTTCCTGATCTCTTAGAAAATCTAATACTCTAGCCACATTCCAGGAAGAACACTACTTTGGCTTAGGGGATTTTGCTCTGAATACCCTCTTCATAAACCTGGATGCAATCGGCACCTCACCCAGTGCAACTGAACCTATAGGATCGTGGGTTGGTGAGATTGCAGATCTATACACTGCAATGGTACGATACTCTAGGTCTTTCTCTTCAACAATCCTGCGAGGAATGAAAGGACTGTAGTTACAGGTGCTGAAAGGGGACACCATCCACACTTGGTACACCACTCTGTCCATGCCCTCCAAGGTTATCTCTTTCTAGTGGATTCACTCCATGATGATAAGAGGATCTCAATAATATCCGGCAAAAAGCCTGTTGTTTCAAAATGTCTCCGGATACTAGCCATACCATCAGGTTGAGGGTCGCCCACAGAGGATGGTGTGCCTGCATGTCGAATGGGAGGTATAATACGGACCTCGAGATTGGAAGTAGCTGAGCGTACTCTACCAACATATGTGGGTACCAGGGTTGGTTGGGCTAGTTCAGTGCTATCACCAGGGTGGATGCCCTGTCATCCCGGATCTTCCTCACTACCCAAAGGAGAAGGTTCACAGGGGGTGTATGAGACTCTTCCAGTTGAGCCAATCTTGGAGAAAAGCATCGACCGCTATTGCCCCCGGATCTGGAAATCTGGAGACATAGTTCTCGATTTTGGTGGGTTAGCCTCGATGCAAACAGATTGACCTCTGGGAGATAAAAGCTATTTACTATCTTCTGAAATATGGTGGAATGCAATGTCCATTCAACGCTGGGGTTGAATTGGCAAGAAGCTGTGTCTCCTTCAATGTTGAGGATTCCTGGGATATGTGTTGCTGTCACCCAAGATCTCATCTTGAGAACATATGACCAGAGTTCCAGTGCTACCGCTGACAGGAATGGGGAGTGAGTGCCCCCCTTCTTGTTGATATAAGCCACTGCTGTGGTGTTGTTGATGCATAGGTGGGTGTGGCTCTGGATGTTGTCCGATTGCTTGTAAAAGCCTGGATTGCAAGGTATGCTACTTTGAGCTCCAGTATATTGATATGGAGCTGTGATTCCTCTGGGCTCCAATGTCTGCCAATGGAGGTGTTGTCTGCTGTTGCTCCCCAGACCAGTAGAGATGCATCGGTGTGAATGACCAAATCGAACGGTGGCCATCTGAGATGTTGAGCATTGGTGGTCTGGGATTCCTGGGACAGCCACCATTCCAGATCCCCTATAGCCTCTTGTGACAATTCTAGGATCTGTTTCGATCCCTTGCAACCAAATCTGAGGGTACCTGCTGAGTGAACCCTCTCTAATGCTCTGTAGTGCAGGGGTGCAAGCCAAATGCCATTCTGAGCTGCATGGCTAATACGTCCGAGGAGTACTGCTAATTCCTGTATTGTACACTGTCGCTTGGAATGTAGCTGAAGTGCATCCTGTTGGATCAGATCCAGGCAAGGGGGGAGCACATCATTAAAAATTCAAACATCATTAGCATATGGTACATTAACATACAGGGGGGTGCAGGGGGGAGCACATCATTAAAAATTCAAACATTAGCATATGGTACATTAACATACAGGGGGTGCAGCATCATTAACAGGGGGAGCACATCATTCAAAATTCAAACATCATTAGCATATGGTACATTAACATACAGGAGGGAACAGCATCATTAACAGGGGGGAGTAAGGGGAGAGCACATTATTAAAAATTCTCAAGAGTTTATTTAGTAAAGCCTATACAAGTGAGATTTACAAACATTGTCGTTTTGGCATTAGAGACATCAATATTTTGATGCATTTGTTGCTAATGCAAACTAAAGACACAATAGCTTAACTCATTAATGGATTAAGTCAAAAGGCATGTTTGGGCGAAATACCGTTTTATACTTCTTTGCATTTTTATCACAATAGGTAAGCGACAGGCATGGTAAAAATTTCGATTTATAAACTCATTGTTAGTAATAAATATATTCTTGTATCTAGTAAACTGTAAATCAAAACGAGAAGATCTTAAAGTTTATCGGCATAGTATATGCAAGTGTTGCTAAAGTCTTATAAAGAAATACAAATACATGTTTGCGAAGTGAATATATAAACGTAACTCTAAGTCAAAGCTTTCATTTTATTACCAATAATATGTTTAACATTACACTATGTAAAATCTGCAAGACATATATACGAGAAATTTAAAAGAGAAAGCTAACATAATTCTATGCATTGCCATGTCTTGTTAGGTGAAAGCAATTAAATCTAGTTTTGCATAGTACATTTTGTGCTTTAAATCATTAAACCGGTGATTAACACAGCCCAAACAGTCATCTCCCCAGACATGCCTGAGCAAACACGAACCAGATAACTTTGTATGATATCCTAAAATGATATCCTAAGATACGGTATGATATCCTAAGATACTGTATGATATCCTAAAATGATATCTTAAGAATACTGTATGATATCCTAAGATACTGTATGATATCCTAAGATACTGTATGATATCCTAAGATACTGTATTATATCCTAAAATGATATCATAAGATACTGTATGATATCCTAAAATGATATCCTAATATACTCTATGATATCCTAAAATGATATCCTAAGATACTCTATGATATCCTAAGATACTCTATGATATCCTAAGTAAGATACTGTATGATATCCTAGGATACTGTATGATATCCTAAAATGATATCCTAAGATACTGTATATGATATCCTAAATGATATCCTAAGATACTGTATATGATATCCTAAGATATTGCATAATGCTAGTTTAGCTCCATATCGAGCAGCTTAGCTCCAAATCGAGCTAGCTTAGCTCCAAATCGAGCTACAATCAGTGACATAATTATTGGACCATTAGCCTGAAAAGGCAAAATTCCCCCCTTCCCCCATTTTCAATGTTGGTAGTCTAACATGCATTTTCTATGTTACATGCTATTGTCTCGTATTAGGCTGTCGATGCTTTTTCTAGCAGATAAAGCAACATTGAAACAGGGGGAGGGGGTTTACCAGTGAATTTTGCACAATTGTGTACAAAAATACCCTTTCTAATACAAGTGTCCCAAATTTCAATGTCACTGATTGTCTGAGTTTTTTCTTATGGCTTGCTGTTAGTTAGGAATTTGTTGGTATTAGTTTGCTAGATAATGAAGTCCTATAAATTGCTATGGTGATTCTTTAAACATCATTCTATCATATAAAGATGTGATTCGTATGAAATTGTACCGTAAAGCTACGTTTGCTACAGATTTTGCTATCGATATATATATATTTTATCCCCAAGCCGGCGCTAAGCGCCGTGCGAGGGTACTAATTCCGCTCGGATATTTACACCCGGGTATGTGAGAACATAGCGGATTCCAAAGTTGTCCGCCATTATGTCATGTTAACGTATCACCTAGTGTTATAACAGCCTCGTACCCAGGCAACAGAAAAAAATGTCAACAGAAAGATATTATGCGAACAAAGGCAATAAAACATTTTTCAAAACCATGATATATCAAGGCAACATGTGGAGTATTTACTACAATCTATAGCCTGGAAAGGACTAAAATATAGACACTGTATTGTATCAGTGTGTCACTGATTTTAACATTGAAGGATTTCGCAAATCACTGAAAAATGAAAAAATAACCTTTAATGTTGTTTCATCTGCATATTATTATTAAATTGGATAGATAATACTTTATAACCTATCAAGCGAAGAATGAGGTATATTTGTATACAATGTACTCTACATGTACAACTACAAAAGTTTATTTTTGCATAATATTTAGCATGAAAGACAGAAAGGTTTTTAGCATACTTCTTAAGGCTGCGGTCATTAAAAACGGAAAGGGGGGATAGGAGGAATTTGACTAAAGTTTGTTTTTTTTATATCCCCCCTCAAATTTGTGGGAAAATAGGTATCCCCCCTTGCCTGGGTGGAAATATTGGTATCCCCCCATTGCCTTGCATACAGAAAGGTAGGTACACAAAATATCAACGGCATGTAAAATGCACCATATAATGCTTTTATTATATAATACAGACCTGCAGACATGGCCATTTGTTACTCCAAAATGTGCAGTTTCATAGCAAAACACAACTGACTTTATAGAATAGTCCTAGTTTTTAACACAACAAAAATGTTCTAGAAATTCAACAAACTTATTGCACCAAATTTATTGCAACCATTCTGCTCCAAAGCAATTCCACCACGATGTGATTATTCTTCCTGTTCTTGTCATACGTGCGTTGCAACCCCCTTCTGTTCTTGTCATACGTGCATTGCAACCCCCTTCTGTTCTTGTCGTAAGAAATGTTATCTTCCTCTTCATCTGATTCTCAGAATGCCGCTAGAAGCCTAGAATAACATCGCTATCACTGTCTTGATCTTCACCTTCTGAAGATCCGCAACTGTCTGATGATTCCTCACAAGTATCCAGTTCTGTAGCTACAGATAATCCTTCAGGAATATCATCCTCTAGTTTATGAGCTAAAATATGCAGCGCCTTGTCTGCCTTTTTCCCGTTCTTGGAAAGGTTGTGGTATTCCAGATACTTGTCTACTCAGATACTTTCAGTTTCAAGAGGGAATTAACGGAAGTGGCAAGTTTGTCCCATTTATAGTCACTATATTTCTTGCCTTTCTGGATTTCATTCTGAACTTTTCAGCCAGATGCTAACCCATTCCGTCGTGGTGTCATAATGAGTCATTCCCAAACCTTCCAACACATGACGGCCAAATATCCTATCAACCATATCGACTGTAAAGTTGTGTGTTGAGTTGTTATTGGAATGGTCGATGCTGATGCATTCAATGGCACCTACACAACTATGATATCACTATCATGGGTCTGACTGTTAATGGAGAGAACCTTCCTGGAAGCCCTTACAGCTGAAGTTTGGAGCAGCAAGCAATTACATCTCAGCTTCCCAAAGCCTGTATACTGTCACACATAAAATGTTTGAAAATCAGGGCAACAGTATTACCTGTGAAGAATATGCAAACAGTTACACGTGAAAAATATGCAAACAGTTACACATGAAGAATATGCAAACGGTTACACAATATTTGTGTTTGATCTCACTCCAGACCTTTGCCTTGGTGATCATATACAACCAGTAAGAAATGGAAATGTCTCGATCCAGTGTCAGTTTGGAACCCCATTGGAGACAGCTATAAATATCGTGGTGCTTGGTGAAATTCAAAGTCTTATCGAGATTGATGGGAATCGGAACGTGCTGTGTGAACATGGACTCACTACAGATTTTAAACATTCTCAAGATTGACCCATTTTTCTATAAAGTCACAATATGTTAGTGTGTGACTTTATTGAATAGAACACGTAATGTTAGTTTAAAAATACATTTATTGTAAAACTTTACAAGAAATAAATAATATTAACCATTTATATGGAGTACTAATAATGTCTCTACGTTTTACCTCTTTTCTTGCTGCACTCAGGTAGGTCTTCAGGGTTTGCCTTGGTTTTATACTCGAGAACAAGTTGGAGGCGATTTTAATTTCTCACAATGATTTTGGGTACATTTAAATGTCCTAGGGCTTTTGTAAAAAGCTCCCAACCTCCTGGATTGAAGAGAATCGTTGACCAAATCCACTATATTTGTTCCTGGAACAGATCTCCCTTTGAACAACAACTGTTCTTGTTCTTTCCATCCAACGATATATTTATTTGCCCTTGGTTTTTTGATAAGTTGGCGAGCACATGACTTCATCGTTGCTGGCACGCTATCGAAAATGTCTGTTTCGATTTTGTCTGAAGATTCGATTTGTTAATCCGCTTGTTCTCTAGGCTCATCTGTCTTTGTAGGTTGTACGACATTCACTCGGACAGGTTTATCCATTTGTTTATCATAAAACGTTAAAAAACGTTGCAAATGTTGATTGTATAATTTTGCCTTTTCATCGATTGGTATGTCTTGGCGTTGAATGGTGTCTTGCATATCCAAGTCTATTTCCTTGTCTCGAGCAGTCAAAGGTGCCATGAGAGGTCTCATCCATTGTTCAGCCATATGTTCTGGGACGAGGACTAATCTTTTAACATACTCCATTATACAAAGTTCGCCAATTGCTCCAAGGAAAGTAGAAATGGTAAAAACCTTGGAAATCCCCGTCGAATGGAGGTATTTACGAGTTTGTAGTGTGTAAACTAAAGGCAGGAAAGCGAAATGAATATTTAATTAGTTTGTTAATTTGTAAACAATAAAAACTTCAGAGGTGTTTGAAAGGGGCTAAATCGGCCGCATAGCATTGTAAACAAACCTGGTCACCTGGAGGGTGACCTGGTTTGAAGAACTCTAGCTATAGCCTGCTCACAGGCTATATTGACAGGCTGTCGAGTAATGCATCAAACGGCACTGTAAAACTCTTTCGAAAAAATTTAAAACCTTTTCCAAAATTTTGCATGCTTGGATGATCAGCTCTATCCCCTCAGGGTATTAATTACATCTATATCTCCTCCCACGGTACTTCAGTAACCTGCTGAAGTGGACCAGGGTGATACAGTTATCCCATTATTAATTCAGATTTGTTCTCGTATTTGTTGACAGCAACTGCTTGTGCAACAGCTTCTAGATCGAATTAAGACATTGGAAGAGTTGCAGAATATCAATAGCGTAGAAGCAGCCTTAGCATGGATTACTAATTATTGGTTCCGTTGTTCTGCTGATTTCGACAAGTACGAGGCCATGCGGTTATCGGAGCAACTCGTGGCCACAGGTCTACCTCGCACCCAAAGGCAGCATTGTTCTATGTCATCACGTCCACCTTGCGCCAGAAGCTGGCCTGCCCCGACTGACCAATTTAAGGCATATTTCACCGCCCTCCTAGCGGATAGGGAGTATGGCCGAATTTTGGATGCAGTGCTTGAGGTCGACAAGGCATTCAAGCCCTCCAAGCCTGGTATACCACCGACCGTACCACACCCAAATTCTCGAGTTCAGCACAGATCCAAGCGGTTTGCTCTGATTACATGTTCCACATGCAGCCAGCAAGGACATATATCTCTGCAATGCTTCAACTTACCAGATCTGCTGGGCCAAACAGATATCGGCCCTATCCCCCACCCACTCGTTCACCTGGGCCAGCAACATCATACCCGTCGAAGCGCGACTGATCTGGCCGTGTGGTCCAACCAATAATTAACATTTAGTTGTGTGACTATTTCTCTATTGTAGTGCTCTGCTTTCTATGAATCCATATTATTGCAAATAAATTATTTCATCCAACTTGAATTCAGTCTATAACACAAGATGAATCAAATTTGTGTGTATATGCATGCATGTGTGTGTGTGCATCCATGTGTAGGTATACAGACATATACACATTGGCTCTAATGAAGCCAGAAAACGTCCCGTCTTGCCCTCACTCTCATCCTTTCTTTCTATTATCTCTCTGTGAAAGTATTCTGAAAGGGATTCTTAATCTCTCTTGGTTGTACTGGCGCTCAGACTGCCATACCCTGGGTTTACTTTTCCAACCCCTTTTCTCTTTCCTTGTAGCGTTTACTTACTGCTTTGGCAGGAATCACTGCATTTCCTCATTGGGAAGTCACTCCTCAGTTTTCCCCTATGTCCGTTGTATGTGTCCAAGATGCTTGGATAAAATTTGATGGGCAACCTCTTCCTACCCAGGGGATGGCAGTCAACAACACTCACCTGGATTCAACACTTATTAGTTCCGTTTTGACTGGCCAGCAATCAGGAGACGTTAGCATGCTCACTTTCCGCATTCCCGCTCACTTTGTGGCCGGTGGTTTACATAACCATCAACACGCATGGTCTCAACTATTGTCAGCATTACCGCCCGAACAGGGGCTTGAGGGGAAAAACAGGTGGGCAATTTGTCTGAGCGCATCATGCGCAAGGATGCGCTAGTTTATGAGCGAAACTTAGCGCAATCCCTGGGGCGAGTTGAAGAAATTAAATATGGCGACACATCGAAGGAGTGTTTCATAGATTTCTCCGCTTTTCAAGTTGATAAAACAGCATTGCAATCAAAGGAAACTTTGCAAAAATTAATGGAAAACATTTAGCAATGCTTCCCAAAGGTTTTAAAATGTTAAAGAAGTCATTTTGCTCCGTTTTTTCTCTTTTTATGCTTTGAAAACAGGCAAGCTCACTCTTTTTGAGAAAGCCATCAATATTCCCCAAGTTACTGTAGTTTAACTTGTAGTTTATTAAATAAGTTCTAAGTATTAACACATCAAGACTAAAATATAAATTACTATCAGTTTGTGTTCGTAAGTCATCAACATGGATTTTAAAGTCATCAATCATGCAAATGTCAAACTGGGCGTATGAATATATTAACTAACTAATTTGAATATATTAACTATTTAGTTTCAGTTCGATTCAAAGGTTCAAGCGATCAGGTGGTTTGATAACTCTTGCAAAACGAGACCAGGTTGTGTCTCGTGGTCATCCAGGTTGTGTCTCGTGGTCATCCAGGTTGTGTCTCGTGGTCATCTTGGTGAGGCGTACGCCACTGGCTTTTCATCTTGCAAACACACAGCACCAAGTCCATATTGGCTGCTATCGCATGAGATCTTTACGGGTTTGCTGACGTCATAGTAGACTAGAATTGGTTGGCTTGAACATGCTGTCTTTAGGTCATCAAAACATTTCTGGTGTTCAGGTTGCCATGTCCATTCGTTTCTCTCTTTAAGTAGGTCTCTCTCAGGAATAAATTTAGCCATATAATTAACCATTCCGAGAAACCGACGAAGTTCTTTCTTACTCTGCGGTGCTGGCATCTTTTTAACTACTTCGATTTTTTCAGGATCTGGCTTCAGTCCATCGGCAGTTAGGGTGTGGCCAATGTATTTAAGCTTTGGTACTTTGAACTTGCATTTCTCTTCTTTTTCTGCTTGTGGTAATCTTGATACAATCTCTTCTATCGTGGGCATCGGATAGTGCTCTCGCTTGATTGAATTGTTCAAGTATCTTGGGTCTAAACAAATTCGTGTTTTGTTTGGCTTTGTGATCATAACCATGGACGACACCCAATCTGTTGGCTCTTCGACAGGTTCAATAACTCCTAGATGTTGCATACGATCTAGTTCCTCTTTGACTTTACTGCGTATAGCGACAAGAATTTTCCTTGGTGCATGGATTACTGGTTTAGCGTCCTCTTTAAGGTTGATTGTATGCTGTACAGGCAGGCATCCAAGTGTCTTATTATCAAACACATCTGCATACTCTTGTATTATGGATTCAGTTGTGATTGGTTTCATTTCATTCACTCGTTGGATGAGATTCAATTATTGACAAGCTTGCAATCCAAGTATGGGGCATTCATCACCATCAATGACATAAAATCGCAAAACGTACATCTTTTCTTTGTATTCGCACAAGAGTGTTGTGCGACCAAGTACATCCATCTTATGCCCTCCGTATGATACTATTTTTGTGTTTGATTTCTGCAATATGTCATTGGATCGTATCTGATTGAATATCAATTTTGGTATTACGTTACATTTTGCTCCTGTGTCCAATTTGACTTTGACTGCTTGCCCATTGATTTCGAGGTTCTGAAATCCATTCATCTATGCCCACGGCGTGTACAGTTGCTATTTGTTGTTGCGTTTTAATTGTTCCTATAAAGAATTCGTCGTCGCTTGAGTCAGGATTACTGGCAATATTAGCTGCATTAACTCTTCTAGATGATTGGCAAACTCTTGCAAAATGATCCCCCTTTCCACAAGATGAGCATTTTTTTCCATATGCTGGACATACTTCTTTGCTGAAAATATGTTGTGTGCCACAGTATTTGCAATCAGAAATTCGAGTTGACTTTAATTTTCTTCGTTCTTGCGACTTTCCCAGCGACTCGTATCTTGGGCGATCTTTGTCGGCAGGTGTTCTATATGTTGGTCTTACATCGTGAACTGTGTTTGTTTCATCTTTGATTTCTTGCATTTGTTTCTGTGAGATTTCCGCGGCGTGTACAATGTCAATGCATTTTTGTAGAGTCAATTCTGGCTCTCGAAGTAGCCTACTTCGTACTTTGTCGTCTCGTATTCCTACAACTAATCTGTCGCGAATTAGTTCGTCTTGAAGCGTGCCATAAGTACATTTCTTAGCTTGGACACGTAGCTCTGTTAAATACGCATCGAACGATTGAGTTTGTTGTTGCACTCATGCATTGAATATATGTCTTTCATAAGTAATGTTTTTCTTTGGCTCACAGTAATTCTGAAATTTCGCTAATATAGTTCAGGATCGTCTTTATCATCATCTCCTTCGAACGTAAATGTATTGAATACTTCTATAGCTTCTTCGCCAGCTATATTCAACAGGATTGCAGCTTGTTTCTTTTTCGGAACACTTGTCGCATCGAATCCTGTAGCAGACATGTATATTTCAATTGTCTGTAGTTCTCGGCTACGTTGCCTTCGAATTCGAGCTTTGCCGGTTTCACCGCTGCTACCATGTTGTTTAACTTGTAGTTTATTAAATAAGTTCTAAGTATTAACACATCAAGACTAAAATATAAATTACTATCAGTTCGTGTTCGTAAGTCATCAACATGGATTTCAAGGTCATCAATCATGCAAATGTCAAACTGGGCGTATGAATATATTAACTAACTAATTTGAATATATTAACTATTACAGTTACTTCCCCATCATTTGTTTAAATTAAACAGAAACAGATTAAATACTTAGCTATATAAGGAATAATAATATTTTTCACTGATCTGAAAGATTCCAGTATTTTAGTGTTCATTTGAGCAAAGGAATTAGATGTAATTTAATTAAATCTAAATATGCATATCAAGAACAAAAATTATACAACATGTTTGTCGACTTTTCAATAATTTTATAAGGCTGATATATAAATACAGGATTACTTCTGTTAAACACATGGTATAAATACAATAAAAGTCAAATTTACTTAAATTATTATTCTAAAGTTTGTAAACACACCAGGTCTAATTCACATAACTACTGTTAGTTTCTCAAAACAATTTGTATAATCATGAATTTGGCTAACATTGCCAAGTACACTATGAATGACTGATATTAAGCACTGACATAATGACCTCAGAACACTGTTTTGAGTAAAGTAAGCACAATCGCCATACAAAATGTCAATGTGTAGCCATTTCCTCATCATTGAGAGCTTACATAAAAGAGCATGTTGTGTGAATATTATATTTCCAAAAGACCCAAGATGATTAATAAGAGCCTTTTACAAGACTTGACAGTGTTATATCAACAACATGGAAGAATTTATCTGCAAGAAAAAACGTAAAGGTGATTCCGTTTTGAAATGGGACTTTCTGGTAGTTTTGGGACTTTTTGCATTTTGGCTCCTAAAAATTATAAATGACCTAAAAATACTTCGAAATAGTGAATGCGTGAAATTCACGCAAACAAGCACAGTGCAAGTACGATGTAATCTGTGCGTTAAATTCACGCAAGCAAGGACAGCCTTGTATCTGTGTTAAATTCCTGCAAGCAAGCACAGTCTTTTCTGTGCGTTAAATTCACGCAAGCGAGCGCAGAGTCTTTTCTGTGTGTTAAATTCACGCAAGCAAGCACAGTCTGGTCTGTGCGTTAAATTCCCGCAAGCAAGCACAGTCTTTTCTGTGCGTTAAATTCACGCAAGCAAGAGCAGTGTATTTTCTGTGCGTTAATTCACGCAAGCAAGCACAGTCTGGTATGTGCTTTAAAAGCAAGCACAGCCTTCTCTTTGTGTTAAATTCACGCAAGCAATCAGTCTTTTCTCTGCGTTCAATTCACGCAAGCAAGCACAGAGTCTTTTCTGTGCGTTAAATTCACACAAGCAAGCACAGTCTGGTATGTGCGTTAAAAGCAAGCACAGCCTTCTCTTTATGTTAAATTCACGCAAGCAATCACAGGCTTTTCTCTGCGTTCAATTCACGCAAGCAAGCACAGAGTCTTTTCTGTGCGTTAAATTCACGCAAGCAAGCACAGTCTGGTCTGTGCGTTAAATTCACGCAAGCAAGCACAGCCTTCTCTGTGCGTTAAATTCATGCAAGCAAGCACAGCCTTTTCTCTGCGTTAAATTCACGCAAGCAAGCGCAGAGTCTTTTCTGTGTGTTACATTCATGCAAGCAAGCGCAGAGTCTTTTCTGCATTAAATTCACACAAGCAAGTACAGTCTGGAATGTGTGTTAAAAGCAAGCACAGCCTTCTCTGTGCGTTAAATTCACGCAAGCAAGCACAGTCTTTTCTCTGTGTTAAATTCACGCAAGCAAGCACAGCCTTCTCTGTGCGTTAATTCACGCAAGCAAGCAATCGTCTTTTCTGTGTGTTAAATTCATGCAAGCAGGCACAGTCTGGTATTGTCTTCATTACCCTTTGGACCTCTATTCAGTGTAAGTCTTGGATTGTTCACTGTTGTGGATCTTACTTCATAATACTCTAATCAAGCTTAATGTTACGCTTTAAGGCAAAACTGGGTTGTAATGTGGGAGATTTCCTCCCTAGAATGTTCTAGGTAATATCGCATACACAATACAAGTCTTAGGCGAAAGACAATCTACAATATTTGTCGTTTTATAGTCGTAAAGGATGCCTTGAGTCGCATATTCCCATAGGCATAAACATAACAGTGTACATTTAGTATAATTTGGTTTCAGTTGTGAACTCAGATGAAGTCTCTTATGATTCATGCTTCACAACATTACACGAAACACTAAACCAGAATTACAAGAATATATTTAGATTTTTTAGTCCAAGCAATTTCAAACTTTGTTACAAGCATTTTTTTGAAAACGCATGTCACTGACCCCTTGACTGAAGACCCATTCGCGCCAAAATACAATTGTAAAACAGACCTGTTTATAATTACTGTCTTTTGCCTGGTAACACTACTGAAATCCAATGTAACAGATAATTATATATAGACAACATAATAGGTACCTCCGACTTTGAAATTGATCTCAAAATCCAAGAGCGCGTAATTCAAAATCAACTAACACGAAACAAGAGCAATTGCTGATCGAGCTGTGCTGATACTGTTACTAGCTATTCCTACTACGCCATTGGTCTTAAAACATGAATATTATTTTCTACTAATAATAAATATCTAAATATGGAATAGCGTAAACGCACCTCAGATTGGTTTCAACATTGTGATCCATCATTGCACCATATTAAAGTAAAACCAGGTTTGAATAAGACTTCAATTTGCCTTCCTTTACAAGATTTCTCCATTCACACACTGTTATTCCACCACATATTACTGCGTTTATTAGACTACTGCTGTAAATCGTTTCTTTCTATCTAACCTACTGTAGACCATTGCATGTTGATGCATCTAGTATAATGATCAGGACGTGTTTGAAATTTGATCACTTGAAACTATTAAAATCAAGCTTGTATTAATGGTTTTCTTTCTACTCAGTCTCAGGTTTAAGCCGCCTTTCCTGTTTACTGTCATCGACTTGTCGCCTACTTATAGTGTTTGTATACTTAAAGGAAGACAGAACTACATGCAAGTTTAGTGTAGCACGTTTTCTTATTAGTTTTCAATAATTACCGCACGTACTTAAATTATATGCAGTTTCTAGAAGACAGTGTAGTTTGTTTCAGAATCAGAGTCTTCTGACATATCTGTATCAGAAGATATGATTAAATTGTCCGGACGTCTACTGAACGAAACGCCATGATAAATGCTAGATTCAGAACTGCAGTTTTAATTTTTGAAAATGCCCATTTGGCTACATTAGCATATAATTAAGTATACTGCGGGATTTCATGATCAACTACATTTAAAAATAGAACAAGAACCTCGACGTTATAATATGCCTAATTTCTCAGTATTGCATCATATCTGTGGCGGTCTATCGATCCAATCCTGATCGATTCACTGTGAAATTATCTTTAACATATAAAAGATGTTTGGTGTTATATTCTATACTATACACCATTTTACCATACCGTCCTATTTTATGCCATATCATAAGATGCCTTACCATAAAATACCGTGCTTTATACAAAAGTACTGTATTTATTCATAGGCATGCGTATTAAAATCAATATGGCATGCACCGCATTCTGTTCAAATGATTTTGGTAACGTGGTTAAATACGAGCCAACACGCATTAAGTGCGTCATTTTCGCGTGTTGTTTGCATACGCCATCTTGCAAAAGTCGTAGTCGTCGGGCTTTTGAGTACGAGATTTATCAAAAATCTCGTAGTCAAAAGCCCAACGACTACGACTTTTTGAGATATATAAAACAACACAGCGTTTGGCGCGAAAATGACGAATCTCGTACTCGTAGTCGTACTCGTAGTTATTGCTAAAGCTCCCTAATGACTAGTCAACCACTACGACTCATATAATGATTAGTCAACCACTATGACTCATATAATGACAAGTCAACCACTATGACCCATATAATGATTAGTCAACCACTATAACTCATATAATCACAATTCAACCACTATGACTCATATAATTACTAGTCAACCACTGTGACCCATATAATGACTAGTCAACCACTACGACCCATATCGTGACTAGTCATCCACTATGACTCATGTAATGACTATTCAACCACTATAACCCATATAATGACTAGTCAACCACTACGACTCATATAATGATTAGTCAACCACTATGACTCATATAATGACTAGTCAACCACTATAACCCATATAATGACTAGTCAACCACTATAACCCATATAATGATTAGTCAACCACTATAATCCATATAATGACTAGTCAACCACTATAACTCATATAATGACAATTCAACCACTATGACTAATATAATTACTAGTCAACCACTATGACCCATATAATGACTAGTCAACCACTACGACCCATATCGTGACTAGTCATCCACTATGACTCATGTAATGACTATTCAACCACTACAACTCATATAATGATTAGTCAACCACTATAACCCATATAATGACTAGTCAACCACTATAACTCATATAATGACTATTCAACCACTATGACTCATGTAATGACTAGTCAACCATTATGACTCATACAATGATTATTCAACCACTATGACCCATATAATGACTAGTCAACCACTATGACTCATATAATGACTAGTCAACCACTATAACCCATATAATGACTAGTCAGCCAATATTACTCATATAATGACAAGTCAACCACTATGACTCATATAATGACTAGTCAACCATTACGACTCATATAATTACTAGTCAACCACTATGACCCATATAATTACTAGTCAACCACTATGACTCATATAATGACTAGTCAACCACTATGACTCATATAATGACTATTCAACCACTATGACTAATATAATGATTAGTCACCCACTATGACTCATATAATGTTTAGTCAACCACTATGACTCATATAATGATTAGTCACCCACTATAACTCATATAATAACTAGTCAACCACTATGACTCATATAATGACTATTCAACCACTATGACTAATATAATGATTAGTCAACCACTATGACTCATATAATGTTTAGTCAACCACTATGACTCATATAATGATTAGTCACCCACTATAACTCATATAATAACTAGTCAACCACTCTGACTCATATAATGACTAGTCAACCACTATGACTCATATAATGATTAGTCAACCACTATGACTCATATA
The DNA here is from genome assembly GCA_016169945.1 of Trachythela sp. YZ-2020. Classification (NCBI taxonomy): domain Eukaryota; kingdom Metazoa; phylum Cnidaria; class Anthozoa; order Malacalcyonacea; family Clavulariidae; genus Trachythela; species Trachythela sp. YZ-2020. Next base: position 433,022 of record JADLSH010000168.1, on the reverse strand, counting down.
ATGATTAGTCACCCACTATAACTCATATAATAACTAGTCAACCACTATGACTCATGTAATGACTAGTCAACCATTATGACTGTATAAAATATGTAGAACTAAACAAATAAATGGTTCGGCGACGGGTTTCTAGGGAAAACGTTTCCGTCTGAGACGAGTTTCTCGTCTCTAGTATGAATTTGGCTTCATGCATATGATAATTTTAAACCAGAGGAGTTGATTTTAACATCCAACATGACACGTATGAAAGGGGATAGTGATAAACTAATATTCTCAAAACTAACAAGGAATTCAATTTGTGCAGGGGTTCAATTTTTGTTCTCGATATATACGCAAAACCAGAAATTCGAAGTTTCTGACAGTTATCAAATATTACCCCCTGGTCGGAAACAGGATCACATTTGGGTTCGCATATGTATTTTGAAACATCATTGGTCCACCTACGCAATATACATGCAAAGTCAGTGAAGACAAACTGCGTTATTTTGTCTGCGTACGTGTACTGGCGAGGCAGACATTCTCCTACATAATAGTTACTATCATTGGTACTTCTATAAATCACAATATCATGAACCGCAAACGCAATAGCGATGATTTTTCCTTTGACTTTGGAAGTAACAGTCATAAAGGTGATTTAAAAGGTATGGGATATGTACTCGAATTATATCATATTTGCATATAAATGATCTATTCTGTTTGGGCGACAGTATTTTGTATGCCTTACCTGTTAAAACTATACCATATGTGCTAAACTATTTGTTATGGTTTGTGCTCTGTTGTCATATATAGAAGATATGTAGAAGTGTCAAGTGTATATTTGCGGAGTATATTGCGCATCAGTGAATCAGTCGAAGAGCGCTGTGCGCTGTCTTGATACGAGATGACACAAGCTTTTCTTTGTCATAGCAGGCCGCCTCGTAATAATACAATTATATATTACGATTTGCCATTTTTTCGCGCAAAAGCTATGTGGATTTTAAGTTTGACTCATTACAAACTGTTTGCTGTGCCGTTTGCTATGTGACCAATGATTCGATTTGAAATTCACGCCAATTTCGCGCTAAGCTAATTAGTTCTTTAGAGTGAGAATATATTTAACATTTGATATGCATGGAAGGAACCATATAACTTTTTATAAGGTGTTTAAAATATACTCTTGGTTTTTACAGATAATTATTTATGATCGTGGAAGACTTCGTGGTGACTTCGAAATTCGTCTTAATAATGGTTAGTATACAAATAATACAATATACAAAATCAACATAAATTGTGTAATAGCATCATGTGTGCTTCCTGTCTTTTCGTGGTGCGGTATATTAGATGTTGCCGTGTAGTTAATAGATAATACCGAAACTGATATTGACAATTACAACTTCTATTGATACTTGCTTGTGCATATGACAAAAATTGACGGGTTCTTCTTGTCAGTAGAACCCTTTCCTTAAAGCTTGTTATTATATCAGCTTTTTAACATGGAGCTGAACTGTTCAGAAAAAACTTGAAAAGAAAAATGCTCAGTACGCAACTGAATCCTCATTTTCAATATGCATGGTAGAAATAACATGTTTTGTTTCCTTTATATACCGCATGAAAGAGGTCTTTAGGCTCATCAAGGAAAAACTTGCTCGTCTGTGCCGGGATTGAATGTTTTGGTTAATGTATATACACGAAACCTAGTTACAGGAGGAGTTGATAAATTTCGTACCAACGATGCATGCATTTAATAAAGTTAAGACGCACTGAAACCATTATTAAGCTCAGTGCAATATTACACTAACTTGCGATTAGACTGTAACAATTGTTTCACAGAATTAATGTCCCTTTTGCCTGCGTGAATTTAACGCACAGTAAGAATGTCCTTTTGCTTGCGTGAATTTAACGTACAGAATTAATGTCCTCAGTTTTGTCTGGTGAATTTAACGCACAGAATTAATGTCCTTTTTGTCTGCGTGAATTTAACGCACAGAATTAATGTCCTTTTTGTCTGCGTAAATTCAAGGCACAGTGAATGTCCTTTATGCATGCGTGAATTTAAAGCGCAGAATTAACGTCCCTTTTGTCTGCGTGAATTTAACGCACAGTAGCAATGTCCTTTTTGCTTGTTTGAATTTAACGCACATAATTAATGTCCTCAGTTTTGTCTGCGTGAATTTAACGCACAGTATGAATGTCCTTTTTGTCTGCGTGAATTTAACGCACAGAATTAATGTCCTTTTTGTGTGTGTGAATTTAACACACAGAATTAACGTCCCTTTTTTTGCGTGAATTTAACGCACAGACTTAATGTCCTTTTTGTCTGTGTGAATTTGACGCAAATAATTAATATCCCTTTTCGCCTGCGTGAATTTAACGCACAGAATTAATGTCCGTTTTGCCCGCGTGAATTTAACGCACAGAATTAATATCCTTTTTGCTCGCTTGATTTTAACGCACAGAATTAATATCCTTTTTGCCTGCGTGAATTTTAACGTGAAGAACTAATGTCCTTTTTACCTGCGGGAATTTAACGCATTGACTAGATTTCATTGCGTTAAATTAACGCAAATATTAAATAAACGCTTTTCAGCTCCGCAAATTTCTTTTTCATGTGTTCGTTTAACGCAAATATTGCTGTAAATCTAACGTTTAGAAAAATATTTCAGCTAAATAAGTGTGTTTTTTAGGCCTTAAATGCGAGTTTTTGCCTGTTTTTAATTGGGACTCCGGAAAGTCCGATTCGAAAACGGAATCACCTATAAATAATACTAAATCTTTGCAGAAATGGCCAAAAACAGGGGAATTGTAAGGCAAATGTCGGGCATGTAGTAAAAGAAGGAACACCGGAATACCGGAACACCTGAATGCCGGAATACCGGAACACCTGAATGCCGGAATACCGGAACACCTGAATGCCGGAATACCGGAACACCGGAACATCGTTTTCATTTTGACGGAAAGTTACAGTTGATTTCATATAACTTTGTTTACATACGGGCTTGTGAATTTCATTATGAACTTTTGAACTTCACAACGAAGTTCGGAACGAAGTTCGCAACATTCACAGAAAAGTTATATGAAATCAACTGTAAAGGAAGTATTTTAAATCCGATCCGTAAAAGGAATTTAAATATATTTATAAAGGCTATCAACAGGCAAAAATTACAGGAACCACTGAGTATTTTAAGTATTTTAATAAAATATAAAACAACGGTAACTCCGAAAATAAACATTTATTTCGGAGTTGGGTTTTGAGGAGATTTCCTTAAACTAAGGAATTTTCCGAGGATCTAAGGAATTCTTTATTCTTGGCAATGGGAAGCAAGCATGGCGGAGGGCTGTAGCTGGTAAGTATTGTTTATATGCAAATAATATCTTGAATAATCCTGACATACTATTTGGCATACGATTTGATGTTTTTATTTCCACCAGGGACATTCCTTTAGTTGTTGTTTCAAGGTTAGTTTTGTTCGTTTACTACCTTTTCAGGCGCAAATTCGTATTTCTGCCATGCATGCAAATTCGTATTTCTGGCATACATATGCAAATTCGTATTTCCGCTATGCCCAAAAAGTAAAATATATATAATTATTCATTTTGGATTTACTTTTAGTAATGATTCCAGTTCTGACAGTGACAGTGATCGTAGTGTCAGTATATTAAAATCGTAAGTGAATAAATAATGCGACAAAATATTACAGTATTAAACATGCGTATATTATAAATGTTATAAATAAGGTATTGAGAGGATAAATGTACTGAAAATTTTGAATTCAATATCTTTACCTTGATTGTTTTTATTGTATAGACAATTATCTACAGATGAAGAAAACATCGAAGACATAACTAAAACCTTGTAAGCAGTCTCTAGTAGCACTATATAATTGTCGCGCTTGTTTTGCTTTTTTATACTATAATTGTCTATATCAAATTTGAGAGGCTGATTTTTCTGTTTATTTATTTTGTAGAGATAGTCTGAATTCTCCAGTAAAAAAGAAACAGAAAGTATTGGATACTGATACGCTGTAAGTCTGCATTAATATTTCTTGCTATTCACTCAATGTATAAATCTATATGTCATCATTAACCCATTGAGCACCAGTGCTCTCCCCTTGACAAGTAAAATCATCTGCCATTAAAACAGAGTAACATAATAAAGTGTGGGTCAGAAAGTATTGGTCCCCCCCCCCAAACACATTCACACACACCCCTAGTGTCCGCCACTGGCTCAGACATAATCTAAGCATTTAAATTAAATGAATATTTATTTATAAATGTTATAATAGGTGTAAGTATATATAGAGAATAATACATGGGTGCGCGGAAATACCAGATTTATTTCGAGTGTTGAACATGATATCTCACGAGTGAGCGCAGCGAACGAGTGAGATATCATGTTCAACACGAGAAATAAATCTGGTATTTCCGCGCACCCATGTATTTTTCTGTTTATTATATAAAGGACAGTCTGTGAAAAGCGATAATTTTTACAGAAAATTATCATGAATAATCTCACATGTGAGATTATCACTTTTATCAGTGCTCGAAATCTCTACAAAGCACTATACTTTATATAATAAATACATATAATAATAAGCAGGTATGCTGAAATGGGAGAGCAATAGCTGGGCTCGAAATAACGACGACGAACGTCTTGAGTAGTGTTTATTATTTTTAGTAGGATTTTAATATTAAATAATAAGTTTTAATTGAACTAAAATTTATTACTGTAAATACATGTTAAATGTAGTTACACTATTAGTATTGTCAGTATTGTATATAATATGTAAGTCCACAAATGTCATAGATTTGAATTATTTAAACTCAAATTTGAAATGAAGTTAAACTTCCTGTTCAGATGTGTATTTAATGGCGTATTTAGAATTTTTCAAGGAAATGAGGGCAAATGCTCCTGATCGGCAAAATTTTTATTTGATCGGCAAAACGTCGTGATTACCGATCACCATGATCAGGAACGTCGGGAATGTTATTTCGAGCCCCGAATAGGGGTAGCCGACAGCCTTTCTGAATATATATCACTTAAAAGTGCCCCCTACAAAAACCTGCCCCTTGCTCTCTCGTCATTCCAGCATCCCTGAATATAAGCTTTTCTTGCAAATGTAAAATGCAAAAATGTAAATTTAGTTCCAAATTAGGATTTTTATTTGTCTGCAAATGCTCTATTAAATATTGTAAAAATAAAACATCAAGTGTCTGTTAATTAAGTGCTTCCCTAATAAAAAACTTTTCTCTTCAGGGAAAAATTAACAGCTGTCATTATCAACAGTATGCTACTTATCATGAATAAAATATTTCAAATATTTTTTAGGTTGTATCATCATGATGACAAACAATTGCCCATTTTTGCAAAATTACCTGCTCTATATGATATCAGCAAAAACGATAAAGATAAATCACTCACAGAAACATTCCAGCTTCTCACAGAAGCTCCACCTCATCCATCACGTGTGTGTGGTAAACCGCCAAGATATGTAAAAAACAACTACGCATTTGTTGTTGACACATCGAAATTGGATCATGTGCGTGATATATTGGCAGATGACTCTGGAAAATGGGTAAATAACGGACAGCACAAGTTTCCAAAAACAGTTCGTGGAGAATCGTTCATTGATGAAGATGTGGGTGATGAATTTTACACCCTTCACAGACATTATTACTACAACAAAGATTCTAGGGATTTCCATCGAACTATAACATTTGTTACAGGTGCGTATGCAATGACTTTTATCCAGTATTGAACCTGCTGGGGTTTCTCACTCTGGCTATCAGTCCTAAATGACTTGCTGTTAGAGCAAAATATTGGAAGTACAGTAGGTCCCATTGGTAAAAAAATTAGGGATAATAATATCATTTTATATTTCAGTTTATCTCGAGGTTTATCTTTCCATAATGCCATACACCAATACCACCTTGGGATAAACACCCCTGATTTGTGAAATAATATTTTAAACTGAAGTGATATCATGCCTGATATATGCACTTTGTCGAGTCTGCCATCAACAAAAAGATCTTGACGAACATATGTAGGATCTTGCAAAGTTTAGTTCTCTTTTGTATTCGCGATAAAGCGTATGCCATAATATCTTCTTTATAGTGAGTATTCATGAACTGAAAAGAGAAGTAAATCATGTGTTTCTTCTTATCTTTTATCTTGCTAGCGATGAGAAACATTTCAAAATCTTCAACCCTTTGTTTTCCAACATGTTGCTAAACTCCTCTGTATCGAAATTAAATTCTGGCACAGGCTAAATATAAACTGCCTGAGTATGCACTATTAAGTTCCTGCGGCTGTGGTTCTGGATTTTCAGACATTGTCGATGCCAGCTGTAATTGCTCTACTTCAGCGATGTATTTTATTATAATTATAAGCTTTTAAATCGCCTTTTTAGACCTTAACTTTGTGATATGAACGTCCAGTTTTATTTAACATGTTTCCATGTCATTACTCAACAGACTTGTTGAACAGTTCATAATAATTATAGTATAATTACAGTAGATGCATAATAATAAGTATGTTACGCGACCGGAAGTGAACTACCATGTTTAGTACTAGGAATTTGGGATTATATTCTAGGAAAACGGAAGTGAGACATGTGTATTATAATAGTTTTTTGTAATTTTGCGAGTTAGGTGCTGACTCGTACCCAGTCGTCAATTACGATTTATATAGATCAGTGGACGGAGGTTTGCGTTCCTTGACCTTTCCCATCATGCACCATTATTTTGTTCAATCCTCATTTGAGGGACTGGGTACGAGTCAGAGTTAGGTGTTAATTGTATTGTTGATATTGCAAGAAGAGAATATCTTATATAAAAAGGGTTGCCAAGTGGGAATATTTTATATAAAAGGGGGGTGTACATTAGTCATTACCAAATATACCGTACATTTGATTACGGTACATTGGTGTATCAAAAAAATGTACACAAATTCAAATTAGCCATAACCTTATAAATTTTCGTTGCTCAGCAGTAAGCTGACCCATCTTATGCAGACTAATGCTTAATTTAAACATTTTTCTTTGGGTTTTGTATTTGTTCATATAAATAGAGGTTAACCTAAATTCCCATTTGCAGAAGACCTTGTGTTTTCACGCATTCATTAATTCGAGAAATTATCAATTTTTTTGACCAGAATGAAATAATTAATGTGTGTCTGAAAATATAGAACATACCCACTTGAGACCACGGCAATCATGTTGATTTCCCAAACTAATAGTAATGTATCGCAAACTAATCCTCCTTGAACCAATGAAATATTTTTTCTCTTGTCACTATACTATAGACCAGCAGTCGGTACGAATTCCTCTCACCATGGTAGAGTACCAGTTTGATAAGAAATCTCATCCTTTTACAATAACATCTCATGGCAATCAGAAAAAAGCTAATACTTGTTCTTCCTACAGAAGAACCCAACCAAGTACACTTAATAAACTTAAGGCAGAACTTGTTACATCTCATCCAAGGAAAGCGACAGATTCTGTGTCAGAACAAGTTGGAGGCATTATTCACGGCAGAAGTGCAAGTGCGTGGCCAAGAAATGTAACCCAAGCTTACAACCTGAACAAAACATCATCTAAAACACCTGTAGTAAGCACAAACCATCGTAGCGATGATCCGTACTTGTCATTGGTAATGTTGTGCAAAGAGCAAGAGAAAGATGGAAAGACAGCTTACGTTAGAAAAGTAATTTGTGCACCTGAGCCTATCGTCCTGTTGATGAAAGATGAACAGCTGGACGACATAGCTAAATTTTGTACCAACAAAGCTCACTTTGGTATTTTCCAGGCAGATCCGACATTCAACCTTGGCCTTTTTAGCGTTACTACTACGCAATATGAGCATCTTTTGCTTCTTAACCGTCGAAGTGCCAAGCATCCTGTAATGGTTGGCCCCATAATGGTACACCAAAGGAAGGAAAAGTCTACCTACAAGATCTTTGCGGATGGCATGGTAGCCAAAAAGCCGGAATTGCGAAATCTGCTTGCCTTGGGAACTGATGGTGAGGTGGCTCTTTCGGATGCCTTTTTAGATGTGTGCCAAGGAGCAAGACATCTAATTTGTTTCAACCACTTTCAAAACAATATCACTGATCACCTGAAGTCCGTTGGAATTGACGAAGCGAATAGAAGGTTGATTTCTGCTGATATTTTCGGTCAACAGGTAGAAACAACGTTCGAAGAAGGCATTGTTGATTCGGATGATGTCGAAGAGTTTGATGCGCGAGTTCAATCGATCAGGAGTACATGGGAAGAACGCATTGGCAAGAAAGGAACAACCTTCCATGATTGGTTCGTGAAATACAAGTCGAATCTCATGAAAAAACACCTGTTGAAACCAGTGCGAATAGATGCAGGTCTGGGCAACCCACCTAGTCGCTATGTGTCCAACAGAGTTGAGTGCGTCAACAGTCTTTTAAAGCGAGAAACGGAGCGCAAAGAATCCCCGGTCGACCAGTTCGTGAAAACAATGCAAGGTACTGTATGATTAAATAGTAATTTCACTAAATAGACCTTTCCGGTAATTACGTCACGACTATCACTGTTTTCAACTTAGGACCACCTTAAATGGAATGGCTTTTAAGTTTGTTTCTCACGGGCTATGGTCAGAGGAGCAGAACATCCTTCTTCAACACGTGCATAACAGTGTAGTTGTGACGTAATTACCGGAAAGGTCTATTGCTCTGTTAGTGCAAGGCTTCAGACTTCAGAGCATTATATCAGTTTATAACAGAGAGAGAGCCGAAAGAACGCCTACTAATCGTGTTCAATTGACAACACTAGAACTTGCTTACGTCAGCAGTCCTGTATAGGTTTTTTTTTGGGGGGGGGCGGATTAAAAATCTCGTACTCGATGTAGTACTTTCGGTAGTGTAACAGCATTTTTATTATTCTTGCTTGCATTAATTTTAGATATGATTGAACGCCAGTCTCGGAATGTGGAGTGGGCTATCATAGATAAAGGTCCATTTCAATTGCACCCTTCCTTAAATCATTTTATCCTTCCTGCTGAAGTATGGCTTTCAATGGAAGCAAATGAGAAAGAATCTTATATAAAAAGGGTTATGAGCAGTTCTGTGACTGATACTGTTTCGGAAGATTACCAGGAGACTGCTTGTTTCCCAAACAAACTTATTCCAGAAGGTATTCCAACAGAACCTTTCCCAGACGATATTTCAACCGAACCTATCCCAGATGATTTTCCAACAGAATTTGACCAAGTACATTTTCTATCTCCTCTTGATGTTCTGGCAAATGCTGCATTATCCGATTCAGTCCAAGATACTACAGGGGCACGTGTGTCAAATATGTCTCTGACATTTTCTGAATTCCGTGTCTACCTTCATGGACAGCCCCAAGAAACGGTGAGGGGTATGTGGGATAAAGCAGTACAACTTGTTTCATCGCCAGGAAAGATGTCACCTGCCCCAGGTTGCGCCCCAACCTCGAGAATGGTAGCAAGCCATCGATTCAAGGACCAGCCACATCTCGTCACGAAGGGGAAGGCTAAAGATGAATACAAATGCGAAAAAAGTTGTCCTCACTGGAATGGGATAAAGATCTGCTCCCATACCATCGCTGCGGCTGAATCGAATGGAGATTTATCGAAATTTCTCGTGTGGTACAAGCAGAAAAGAAGTTCCAAAGCAGCAAATTTGTCCGCGGTTGTGCGTACAGACATGCCCCAACATCCCGGAAGAAAAGGCGGTGTACCTGTTACATCAAGAAGAGCAACTCCTAAACTACCCGTTGATGCACGACGAAAGCGCACATACAGTAAATCTACTGAAAGTTCGTCTATTGTAACAGAGGTACCAAATACAAACCCATTCTACGTTAAAAAGATGAACATTCGAATTCAAGTATGCCAAGGATGCAGGGGTCCTCTGAAGTCGGCAGGGAAAGAAATTCAGCCCCCGCCGTTCGATTACTGTATTGCGAGGAGGGAAAGACGACCATACAGAGATGACAATGGCCAACTGAAAACTCCATCCCGACATTCAGATGCACATTATCACCTGCGAGCAGCATGCGTTAAAGCTGCAGAACCGTCATTTGTAACATCTTCTCTTGTGATACCTGACGACATTCAGCTAACAGAAGTTCATGAATGCTATCTCATCCATGAGTTTGGGCTGAATTTCGTTGCGAGTTAAAGATATCGAATTCAAGACTTTGCTATAACATATATGACAATTTGCTGACATATGACAATATATCCTTTACAGAATAAAATAGGGATTTTTACTTGTTGTTTACGTTACGTTGTGACACAACGTTGTTGTGTTATGTTTGAGTGACCTACTCAGTAGGCTTACAGTAGGCTACTGTAATATTGTCGGTTTCAGGTCACTTTTCAAAACGCGGTTCCGGTTTGTTGTGAATATTCCCATTCAGGTTTTTAAATTTAGAATATTGAGCGTGGAATTACAATTTAAGTTGCTTACTCAAATACCGAAGTACTGAACTAAAATACCGAAGTAGCGATCTTAAACTCGTAATTTGCAGTGTTTTACTTATATAGCCTACGAATTAAACGTATTTCTTAAGACTTAATAAATAATTGGGAATTACCACAACAAACTAGGGAACTACGCTTTGAGAGGTGATCTGAAATCCACAATCACTACTGTATTGTTTACATTTACTTAATTTAAATTCACATCGAGACTTTAATTTAAATTAATCAGCGAATCCTGGTAGAATATAACTGGGATATTAGTTTTATTCACACGAATATATGTATTCCTTCGCGGAAAACAATTGATGTCTCACAAGAAAATGTTTAGCAACAACTTCGCCAAACATTGTCTTGTGGAACATCGCGTTATTAAGTGTTTGTCTGCGTTTGATGTCCTTGTGAGTAAGGTCTACTAAACTGCCGCATTGTATAATACTGTATATATATATTGACATTTTTTATTCATGTTTAAACGCCTTAATCTTAAATAAAAAATTTGAAATATTTTTTAAAATTGTCCTTCAAAAGTGAAAATAATATTCCGGTGTTCCGGCATTCCGGTGTTCCTTCTTTTACTACATGCCCAAATGTAGGCCAATAATGCCCAAGGTGTATTTAAAATCCAAGCCAAAATAGAAAATTATATGCCAGTTACTCTACCGATAATTAACACAAAACAGTAACATATGAATCAATACCAAATGGCTATAACATTTTCTTAAGGGGGCTGCAGTTGGTGAAGGCTGACACACCCATATTCCGAGCTAAAAATATATATTGCGCGCATTTTTCATGGTCACATAACTGGCTCTGCTACAAAACCAGGTAAAAAAGCAATTAGTAAAATATGGTTTTGAGTGACGAGCATAGTCAAATTATTGATTTATTAAATTTTCAAAGTTTTTCATAAACAGATTCAACATTGAAATAAGCTCTATTTGGGACCTCATACAATCCAAAATATTGTTGATGGACGAGATTTTTTCTGTGATTTACAGAACACTAGTTATAATTTAAGAATCAACCAGTATTGTTCAAGACATATTTTCCTTCCAGAACACCTTTTCAAAATACTAACCCAAACATGTAAAAAATAGTGTACATTTACAAGGGAAATTTCAAACCTTTGACGCATTTTTCCCATGAATAATTTTAATTCTAATAAAAATACTATAGATAAAACTTTGATTTAAACCTAATTTCAAGTGATGAGCATACCCTAACTTTCAAGGTATACTTCAAAGAAGATGGGTCAATTCAACATAAACATTGAAATATGGGTAAACTGACAGCTCTGTCACCCGTTTACTTTGGCATTAGGAGACCTTCTGAAACACTTTAACGAAAGTATAATTCACAAAGTTCACATTTGCACTTACTTTTTAATATTTGCTTAAATCCAACTAGCTCTGTAGCCATGGCCAAAATCTTGTGATTGATGTCAGCATCCATTTATTTCATGTTTCCCCAGTGAAAATATATTATATTCCAAAGCCGATTTCGACGTACTTTAGCTTTTTAGAAACCGTTGGCCTTCCTCAGTAAGATTATCAACTGTTTGATAACCATATTTGATAGTAAACTGCTAAAATATTCTCCGAAAATTTATACCTTTGCTCTTCGGCGCGAAAATGGCAACTTAAGAAGAAATGAGCCCGCTATTTTCGGCCAGCGTTGACAAATTGCCCACCTGTTGAGGGGAGATTAACGTCTGTGATCGGGTCTTGGGGAAAAGTTTGTGGAGCAGTAGATGTCGAAGCTCCTTTAATAAAAAATATTAAATGTAATTTGAATATCGAATTGAATAGCAAAAGTCATTAGCTGATATGGATCACTGGACACATTGTATTTTTCACCGCATTGCTCGAACGTGTTTGGGCAAATTTCAGCATAACTTGGCAAAAGTGCATTTTGACAAACTTTGAAACACTTAAAGATAAATACATTCCTTTCCTTCATAGCCCTAGATAGAGATGCCCCTTCATTCACAGGTGTAGAATCTGTCATCTTTACTTGCTTCCCTTTAGTTGTTGTGGACGTTTCCCAAGCGCCAATTTGATGGATATCTCGCTGGTGGGCTTGCAAGGGGAACATGTTGCAAAACGTTACCCGACAGATGTTACAGGAATATTCACGCTCAGCACCTCTTTTCGTGCATTTTCACATACCCTGTTAAAGTTATCCTTCAAAAGAAATATATGCTTTAGTTTAAAATACCATTTAGTTCGATATACGCTTTATTAAATTACATACCTTTCTGTCAAATTTCATGGGCACTTGTAAATTCTCTTTTTTTGTGACACTTTTGGTGGCATTTCAGCTTATTCATCATTCCAAAATCTTTACTACACTCTTCACACGAAAACGGGTTTTCCCCTGTATGCATTCTTCAGATATGACAATATTGCTATGGTACACAAATGCTTTAACAGGAAGGCTCCTCAGTATGTAAGCAGTATGTTTGTTACTAGAAATAGTATTAGTCAAAGAACAACAAGAAGTAGCAAGGACCTAAATCTTCCTAAATGCAGACTCGTTGCCGGTCAACATTCTTTTGCATTTAGAGGCGCTAGAGCTTTTAACAGTATACCAAAGGATTTGAAATCTATTGATAGTTCTGCCGCATTTAAGAAGAAGCTGGCAAACTATATCACAAACTTAACTAGTTAATCGTATTCGTAGTTTTAGATTTATAATTGTAATAGTAGCATAATCGTTTTTGTAGTAGTTATGGAAGAATAGCGCCGACAAGGGGAGTCGTAATAAATTGTATGAAGTATGAAGTATAAACACTTGAAACTTTGTAAAATTATTAGTGTTGGCCGACTCAGAAAGAAATACTTCACTAGATACAAGAATGAAGGAATTTATAAATCTTGTGACAACAAACCCTTATTACACATATATAGCACACAACAACATAATGACTTAACTGCGCAATACAGCAGTTAAGAAACACAAGCGACGGCTACGGGTATATATTTTGCAGAAAGTATACGGTGTAAATATTGCAATGAGCTCGTTTAAAGAAATGCTTTACTTTTGGCTTATGATGAAGATATTATTGATGATGAGGAATTTGTGTTCTTGTATGATCTAAATACTTCAAAAAATCCTTGTTTCCCATATGAAGAATACGATCATTTTGATTTGGAAGCCATGGATGCTGTCGATTCGAAAGCAGAATTTCGTGTGGAAAAAAGTGATATACGTCTCTTAGCCGAAGTTCTTGGCATACCAGCAGAGTTTCGATGTCAACAAGGAACAGTGTGCGATGGAATTGAAGGTCTATGCATCTTGCTAAAACGACTTGCTTATCCATGTCGTTATAGCGACATGATTCCTCGCTTTGCTAAACCAATTCCTGTTTTGAGTATGGTGACAAACACCATGGTGGATCACATTTATGACCAACACCAACATCGTATAACTGGATGGAACCAGACAATCCTGAATCCTGTCAAGCTGGAACAGTATGCTGCAGCTATCTCAAGAAAGGGAGCAGCTTTAGAAAATTGTTTCGGGTTTATCGATGGGACTGTTAGATCTATATGTCGTCCTGGGAAAAACCAAAGGATTGTTTACAATGGGCACAAGAGAGTACATGCTATCAAATTCCAGTCTATGACATTGCCATCTGGAATGATTGCTCAAATGTTTGGGCCAGTAGGTATGTGAGTCAGTTTATAAATATTTAATCAATACGATTTCAGGAAATGCTTCAGAAATTATCATGATCTCACTCACTATACAGAGTAATGAGAGTATAAAATGATGGTCAGTACTGTTTCTCATCTTTTAGAGGGTAAACGACATGATGCAAGGATGCTGGCTGAGTCTCAACTACTTAATCATCTACAGGAGAATGCTTATTCACAAACTGGTGAATCTTTGTGCTTGTATGGAGACCCCGCCTATCCTCATCGACTACACCTACAGGCACCTTACAGAAATGGTCAAATTACACCTCAAATGCAAGCTTTTAACAAATCGATGAGTTCTGTAAGGATATCGGTGGAATGGTTGTTTGGTGACATTGCAAATTATTTTAAATTTATGGACTTTAAGAAGAACCTCAAAATAGGATTAAGTTCTGTTGGAAAATTCTATTTAGTATCTGCTCTTCTTAGAAATGCACTTACTTGTCTTTATCATAATCAGACATCAAAGTTCTTTGGAGTGGAACCTCCAACTCTACATGAATACTTCCAGTAAATAAGATTTTGTACCTGTACATTACCACATATCATTTGTAAAGGCCCTGACATGGCTCAGTTACACTATACACTTTATATGTTTCAACCCATTGAGTCACATTGCACCCTGAAGCACCCTACTTTATCATTTTACTCTGTCTAACGCCAGACAATTTTGCTCGTCAAGGGGGGAGCGGTTAACTGGCCTATCTGCCCATGTATCTAGTTAACCCATTGAGTCGCATTGTGCCCTGATGTACCCTACTTTATCATTTTACTTTGTCTAATGCCAGACGATTTACTCGTCAAGGGGAGAGCACTGGCACTTAATGGGTTAACACCATTGTCATATATTCCATGAGCAATCGCTCCCATATTTCCACCATATTGTGACCACGCTTTTTGAGGCCGAGCCTGGGACAAAGTATAAGAAGTAATAAATTGAATCTTTGTGTTTCTCTGATGGGAATTGGCCTTATTATGGAGGATTTATGGTATCTAAAACAATTGCATCAAGTTTGTTATAACAATAACATTCTAATTGTATTTTTAGGCTATTGGTATTTAAGAACGAGTGTCTTTGTAAATATAACAACAATATTACAACTACTGTATTTCCTCTATTTACCCCCTTCCCTGCAGGCTTTTTTCTAGCAGCTCTGCTCTGGACTGGGGGTTTACTGGAGGCTGAGGGGCTAAATAGAGGGGGGGGGGGTAAATAAATTTTAACATTCTTTGAGAGAGTTTCAGAGTTATCATTAGAGAAACATTTGGGAAACATTTCATTCAATTTACCATTATTTAGCCACATCAGTGAATGTTATACAGATTTTAGTGATGTTATTGAATGTTTGTGATTTAAAGAATAAAGAATGGTGTCAAATAGAAAGAGGGGTTTATTTTCTTTTAGAACTTCTGGAATGGGGGGTAATTAGAGGTGGGAGGGGGGGGGGGGTGAGGTTATGGGCTAAATAGAGGAAATACATTATGTTGATATAAATACAGTAACTTTTCGGTCAAAAGTGTTATAATGTCTAACACAAAGGCAGTGTCACAATATTAGCAGCAAAAACCAACAGTATGTATAAAACCCATAACATAACTGTAAAAAATATTTCCCTCAACACAACTAATTATTGGTTTTCAAAACAGTACATTTTTAATTTTGACCAAATCTGGACATCATAGCAAGCATCATAGTTTGGAAGTCTTGCGTCTGCTTGCTTTGCTGCTGCTGCTGCTGCTGCTGCTGCTGCTGCTGCTGCTGCTGCTGCTGCTGCTGCTGCTGCTGCTGAATGACCATGTTCATTAAGTCATCATGCTTCTTCTCTTGCAACTCTACTACTTTTCTTTTCAATTCCATTTCTTCTTTTCGTATTTCTTGCTGCATCTCATTTTTCTCTCGTAAGAATACTAGTGTGTCACTTCCATTTGACCTTCTCTTTTTTGGATGCCCTTCATTCTCTTTATCACCTTTTCGTTTTTGGGTTTCTCCAAGCTTTTCCATAGCTTTATTGCGCATATCTTCGGCACTTTGCTTTTCTTTTACCTTTATATCAGACTCAGATTCCACTTGTTTTGCTGAAGCATCTTCAATTTCTAATATGTCTTCCAAAGCATCTTCTACCTCAGTCATATCTGTGTCAATGCCGCTTGCCTGTTCTTCTTCTCGTAAATTTCCTTTTTACTTTTTGTGATAGAAGTGTATACCTATCCCTCACTGCTCTTGTGTCAACTTTAAACTTTGGGCTTTCTATTTTCATAAGGTTATCCACAATCTCCTTCCACTTGGCTCCCCTCTGAACTGTTCCTTTTTTGGTCCCAGTAAAAGGATCCACTGCCAATATTTCCCGGCACAACATCAGATCGTGCTCTTCTGTCCAATACATAGTCCTGCCAGGGTAAAATAAATACTTAAATATTTGTAATAATAAACAAACCTACCTTGTAATGATAATAAAAAGAAATCTCCATAGATTCAGACATAGATTGTTTGTACTTTCAGAAGACATTTTCTACCATATGATCCCTTTTTGGGAGCATTTATTCTGTAACAGACAAACTAGCAGTGCTTTTTTCTTATAAAGGCAAATAGGAACAATTTCCATACTAAAAACTATCGTTGCAATATGCACATATGGGGCGAGTTGTTTACAGCACGATTAGCACTAACCCTGGGTTAAAATATAATCCATCGTTTTGGTTTATGTATTTCTGCACATCTGTTTTTATTTCAGAACTTCAGAAAATTAAACTTTTGATCATTCAGACAAGATATTCTTAAAAAATCAAAAATGTTTCTGGGTTTATAAAAACAAACTGCTGGGAAGTTTGCTTTGAATTTTATGTTAACCCAGGGTTAAGCTAACCGGCTTTTGAACAACTGGCCCATGGAATGCAATTGTTCCAAGTCCAATATATATAATTTGCATAGTCATTTCATAAACAATAAACATCCAGCCCTTTATAGGACGTCTAGTCCAATATATATATAAATTTGCATAGTCATTTCATAAACAAATAAACATCCAGTACTTACTTTGTTTTAGGACGTCTCTTTGATGCCTGTTTCTCTTTGGTGGCCTCTTGTTCGATGACCTCTACAGAACTATTCATTAATATACCTTTTTCTTCGATACTTTTTAAATATTATATTTTATCTCGACGTAATCCACACAACGTGAAATCATAAGTTTTGCCGTAGTTGACGTGAAAGGACGGGAAACGCGATGCGAGAAAAGACCATCTGCGCATGCTCAGATTTGCAGTTGGCTTCCGGCGGCCCGTCGTCGTCGTTTCCCGTCGTGTATCTTAAGGTCTCTATTTTGTCTTCTTGGACTGAATTGTATCTGTTTTTAAGAAACCAAAGGGTATATGATTTTAAGCATGGAAAAATAATGGTATTATAATGGTATATATTATAGGACTAGTAGTGATAATTATTAGAAAATTAAGGACTAGTCGTGATAATTAATTTTTTTTAAAACAATATACCTTTCACCATGTTTGATGCTTATAAATCCCTTTTGATAATTATGCCTGCATACACAGCCAAAAACACCTTTTCATCATACACATTAATTCAGCGTCGGCCACGGACATATAAGAACAAATGAGGGTTGTTTCGCGTGTGCCTATTGAGATATAAACAAAATCTCACCCTTCCTACTAAATCTCACACTTCCTACTAATTTCTCCTGACGAAGGGCTTTAGCTCGAAACGTCGAGATTTTGTTTATATCTCAATAGGCACACGCGAAACAACCCTCATTTGTTCTTTTCATCATACAGTTTGTTTTTCCCTTTTGATTCATGACAGTCCTTAAATAATTAAGAAAAAATAACTATGTATTATCACATCGCAACCTTACCATACAGTATGCAGAATAAGTGTTATTATACCAGTCCTGTACCAACTATAAACTATTTACATGGATTACATTACACAAAAACCAAAAAAAAACTTGCCTTGATCATTTCCATCAAGCTGCCGATCAAGGTCTTCTTCGCTCGAGGGCGTACCACCACCATCACTATCGCTCCAATCGTCAAGAACTCTCAAAACATCAGTCCCAGTAAAATTGCATTTGCTTGCGCATGCCATGTAGAGTACAAAAAATTCCATATAAGGTAACGGTTTTCTGCTAGACCAATGAAAATATATGATTACGTCAAAGGGAAAGGTAGCAATACCGAGTTGGGAGCATTAGGCTCTCTAGGTACAAACAATGTTGAAGAGTCATTAAAAGTTGTGAATGAATGGGGCAAGATAGAAAATATCTTACAACTGCTGAACAGATTTCCAAATTTGTCTTTTTTATTGGCAATCTGGGAACGCACTTGTCAGTTCTTCACTGTGATGTTTGCTTCAGGTACCTAGTAAACGAACCTTATGGATGTCAGCAATGCTTAAATGAAGCTCTTGTTACTGCTCGTAAAGGTATTGGGAGGTAAGTTACACTATTTGGCATGTGATAATAAAATAATGTACTGTATTCAGAGCCTGCTTGTACAGGCTTGTTTAATGTATTTTAGTAACTCTATTGCCAGTGGATTAATAATAACACCTGAAAATCGGGAGAAGCTCATAGAAGGACACACCAACTACAGGTTCAACATGAAAAGACAAATAAAGAACCATATCTTGTGCAGTGGGGAGTTATCTCAAGTTCACTTTGAAGTGCTCAAGGTTTTTTATATATTTAAGTTATGATAAATATGATTGTCCTGATCAGTATAGTGATGCATTGGTATCTTCTAGTTTAAGGAGAGAATGGACAGAAGGAAAGATCGAGCTGTTAAAGCCACTGAAAATATTGTTTTGGTTGCATTAAATCTGATTGATACTAAAACGGCAGCTCAACACTATGAGACAAGCATAGCCTGCCATATAGCCACAGGATCAGATATGGGTGACATGAGTCATGGAAGAAAGCAAATGAATTAAATTATGAGAGCAGCTGAAATATATATATTGATAGAAGCGTTGCCAAATCCCTCCAAGAGGCATTACCATCAACCCACTTACCTCCCCATTTTTATGTGTGTTGTGACAAGTCTACTATCCACAGAATTACCAACCAGACTATCATGCTTTGTCCTCTTGTTGAAGGCAGAAGATGTGCTATGCCTGTAAGTACTGCCGAGTTCTGGAGCATGTGCTCCTGGACTGGCAATTTCACTGTATGATTAAATAAAATCGACATACAGCTTGGAAGATGATGCTTTGAGTGCATCATGGCAGGGAACGTGCTGTGATGGCCAGTATTATTTGGCAAAACAGTTTCAGCAGATTCTTAACCAGAGATTAATACATTGGCAGATTCTATGATGTAATATGGGATCCCTCACACTGGCTGGATAAATGTATTGACGATGTATTTACTGGTAGGTCTGCACGAAAGCCTTTGGCCGTATAAATTCAC
This sequence comes from Trachythela sp. YZ-2020, assembly GCA_016169945.1. Classification (NCBI taxonomy): domain Eukaryota; kingdom Metazoa; phylum Cnidaria; class Anthozoa; order Malacalcyonacea; family Clavulariidae; genus Trachythela; species Trachythela sp. YZ-2020. Next base: position 413,446 of record JADLSH010000168.1, on the reverse strand, counting down.
TTGACATATCTTTCTAAGATTCACTTGACATATCTTTCTAAGAAATAATACGGTCATTACTGATAATTCTTAAGACTTGTTTGTCTTCAATTTTCTGTGTCCGGTATCAGTCCTCGCCTGTGAAATATTCACAACTAGGAAAAAGTCTAAACTAGGAAAAAATTAGAATACTGGGTTTGGTGGATAATCCAAGTGAGTAGATATATATACAATTTTAAGACCTAACCAGGAACGGTTGCAAAAAATGCAACACTAGGTCCTCTGGCAGGAATTGAACCCTGCGATTATACAAATTGAGCACATTTCATTTATATTTCCAGGTGTTGTTGGCGAATCCAAAGAGTTTATGTCACGGCTCATAAAAATATCAGCTTCTTTTCACCACATTTTCAATTGTGGTAAGATGCTTTCTCTGGCAGTAGCACAAGCAGAAAGTGATAAAAGCAAGCTCTATGTCACAAGCAGGGCATGTGCTGTTATTAACTCAACTTTGTGTTAACAGATATATATTTAGTAAGAAACATAACATTACACAACATGCTTATATAGTCAAATAGGTACCTCACCTAGATACAGTAATCATGCATATCAAATTACTTAACAACATGAATATATTATCCTACATAATCTACATCCTCCCTTTTCTAAACAAAAGCTACAAGTTCCTTAAAACTAATTTTACTAACAAACACTTAACTCGAGACTACTCAAAGTTCTCGGAGACCAACTTTATCAACGATCTTTCTCGTTCTGGATTAAATTATGCTATAGATTTGAACGAAAATGATATAAACAAGTCGTTTTCAAGATTTTATAATAAGTTAAATACAAGTATCAAAAAGCACGCTCCTCTTAAGGAAATTTCAAAGAGTAAAGCAAAGCAGTTAACAAAACCATGGATAACCAAAGGCATCAGGAAATCAATTAAAATTAAGAATAGGTTATTTAACCGTGGTGATAAAGATAAATATAAATTATATAGAAACAAAATTTTGACACTCACCCGACAGAGTAAAAAAGACTATTATCATCGATATTTTGAATACAACTTTGCAAACACTAAAAAGACTTGGGAAGGTATAAACGAATTAATCAACCGGAAGAAACAGTCAATTAGACCTATCCCGTCTTTAAAATGTCCTACAAGCAATAGCATGATATATGACGAAAGTAAGTTTCCAAATATATTCAATAAATATTTTTCATCAGTGGGTCACAATTTAGCTAGTAAAATGCCAATTTCACAAATTCCATTCACATATTATCTGCCAAAAGTTAACAACCCAGGATCGTTCCAATTTAATCCTATCACGCAGCATGAGATTGAAATAGAAATTATGTTAATTCCTATGAAAAAGGCACATGGCCTATATTCATGCCCAACTCGTATTTTAAAATGTGCGCGACACATTTTATCTAATCCTTTATCTGATTTAATGAATAAATCGGTTGAATGCGGCCAATATCCAGCCGCATTAAAAAGTTATCCCTATTTATAAAAAGGATGATGAAACTGACCCCTCTAATTATAGACCAATATCTCTTCTATCAATTTTTAACAAAATCTTTGAAAAATTGATGTATAATCGTTTAAAATCTTTTTTTGAGAAACATGATATCATATTTAAATCTCAGTATGGTTTTCGGGAAAAATATTCAACTCAGCATGCAATTCTGGATATAGTAAATCAAGTCCAATTTAATATGTCTCGTAAATTATTTACTTGTGGTATTTTTATTGATCTGCAAAAGGCATTTGATACTGTAAATTACTCAATACTTTTGAAAAAATTGCATCATTATGGAATACGAGGGATTATAAACGATTGGTTTTCCTCTTACTTGATAGGTCGTATTCAAACTGTTCAAATGGGTGTAAATATATCTGAAAAAGAGGAAACCCTATCTGGCGTCCCCCAGGGATCTGTCCTGGGCCCGCTACTATTTTTTATTTATATAAATGATATCTATAACTCTTCTGATAAACTGGCGTTCTCTTTATTCGCAGATGACACCAACTTGCTATATGCCGATAAGAATTTAAAATCATTAGAAAATATTGTCAATGCTGAACTTGTTAATATCTACAATTGGTTAACAGCAAATAAATTATCCTTAAATATCAAAAAATCTAATTTCATTATTTTTCATTCTTACCAAAAACGGTTGGATTATGCGGTAGATTTAAAGATGTATGATCCACAGTCCAATACTTTCGCCTCCCTAGCACCTAAAAATTACATTAAATACCTTGGCGTTCTCATGGACTCAAATCTAACATGGAAATATCATATTGGGTACATCGCTTCAAATCTTAGCAAACGAATTGGCATAATTTCTAGACTGCGTCATTTTGTACCAGTTAGTACCCTAAAAAGTATTTATCAGTCCCTTATGCTGCCTTACCTAACTTATGGTATCGTTGTATGGGGCGATGCTGCAAAATGTTACATTGAAAAAATCCTTAAACTTCAAAAACACGCTCTCCGTTTAATATACTCTGCACATTATCTTTCTCATGCCATTCCATATTTTCACTCAGCAAATGTTCTGCCAATAAATTTGCTTTATTTTAAATCAGTATCAATATTAATGCATGATGTATCCAAAACTGTAGTACCTCCAGATATATCAGCTTTGTTTACTGCATTAAGTCAGGTACATAAACACAACACCAGATCTTCCACTAGGAAGAACTACCACGTTGAATATTCAGGTTTAGATGTACAAAGAAAGTCATTTTCAAGAATGGGAGTTAGCATCTGGAATAGCATTCCAGCAGATCTACGTGAAACACCAAAGAATCACTTTAAAAAAGCTTTGCATCGGAAGCTACTTCAAATATTAGAAAAGAAAGATGATTATATTGATATTCCAACTTTACAAAAAGAAATTGCAATAATCTAAAAGTTAAATCAAATAAAACTAATCTATCATTTTACGATTTTGGCTTTTGGTCTGATTACTCATTAGAGTTTGTGTTTGATCATCCGTCAGATATTATGTTTGTATATACGGTGAATGTGTTTCTGTCGTATATATAGTAATAGCTAGTGTTCTGCAACCTTCTTAGATTACGAATGCGTGTAGTTGCTGTCCACCGCGATTAGCTTTTGCTATCTGTGGACAGCAAGATGTTATTGTTTGTAAAATTTTGTAATTTGTTAATAAAACCATTTGTTGACTTTAAATGTAAAGAACGTAACTATATAAATCTATTTTTATAGTTCAATGTTCAAATTGAATATATATTTCTAGCTATTTAACCTAATAATGTCATCAATGATCTTGGTTGTTCTGCAGCACGCACAACGAAACCAAGTTGATTATAACCTTTGGGTGTTTGCATTCGTACAACATCACCTTTGTCCTATGCTGGTAGGCACTTTGTCTGCTTATCATAGTATTTATTTTGTTGCTAATTCTTTTGATTCAAACGATCTTTAACCATCGAACCATCAACCTGTTGGCATTTCAACAAATCGCCAGGATAAGGAATCGTAGATTTCAATCTTCTCGACATCAATCTTTGCGCAGGCGATCCAAGAACTTCATCACACGGAGTGTTTCTCTGATTTAGTAACGCTAAGTTTATATCAGTTCCATCTCTCTTGCATTTCTGCAGTAAATCTTTAGCACTACGAACTGCTCTCTCCGCTGGACCATTACTTTGTGGATAATACAGACTGCTTGTCACATGATTAAATCCCCATTCACGAGAAAACAGTTGGAATTCTTCACTTGAATATTGTGGACCATTGTCTGAATATACCACATCTGGAATTCCAAATCTTGATTTTCATCCGGAAAATGAATCTGTGACTGTTCTGTTCCTTCGGGAAGAGCAAGACTCGTTACCCTTCAACAGCCGTTTAAACGAGACGAAAATGAACAAGTTTTAAAGCATTTATTCAGATATTTCGACCCGTGAAAAAGAATGCTCACAGAAGCGTGAATCGAGCAAGTGAACCATGAATGAATCCCAACCCCCCTGGCTATGAACACTAGCCAATAACGTGCGGCATAGCGTGAAAATGCCGCGAAACGAAATAACAATGGCGACAAACAAATACTAACTCTAAAGGCCTTTGTGGCCAGAACACTCCCCGTCTGGTATTAAAAATATCACTATTAAGTGTTTGAATGTTTATAAAGTTCAGAAACAAGAACTAGTTACGAGTTCAGTTCGTGTTCGGTTCTTAGCAGGATCACTTCCGTCACTGGTCTTGTATACAACTGCTTCGTGCCGTTCTTCGCCGTGGTGACTTCCACTTTCCGAACCTTTCCGTCCGCGCTACTTATGGCTTTCGAGATGCGTGCAAGCGGCCAATCGTTTCTTGGTGATTCTTTGCACCGGAGAAGGACTAAATCTCCTTCTTCAAGATTCGGTTGGGGTGTCTCCCACTTCCGTCTGCTTTGTAGTGTTGGCAGGAACTCTTTCTTCCATCGTGACCAGAAGCGGTTTGCTAGGAACTGTACCTGGCGCCATTGTTTGGTGAATAGGTCTTGAGGGACGAAGTTTCCCGGAGTAGGTTTGAGTGGTAGGGTTTTCTGCGTCAGGAGAGTTGATGGAGTGAGGATTTCGGGTGCAGAAGGGTCGCTGGAAACGGCTACAAGTGGTCTGTTGTTTACGATGGCTGTCACCTCGGCCATCAGTGTTGATAGAGCCTCGTGGCTTAGACGAGTTGGTCGTAGGTCGGCGAGCATTGAGTCCAGGATTCGTCTGGAAATACCGATCATACGTTCCCACACGCCTCCTGTGTGCGAAGCATGTGGGCAGTTGAAGACCCACTTGCATCCTCGGAATTGAGGTATGACTCCACGGTCTTCTGGTCCATTTCTTTCAGAGCAGCTTCCAGTTCGTTGTGTGCGCCTACAAAATTAGTCCCACAGTCTGAGCGAAACTGTTCGACGTGCCCTCTGATCGCCATGAATCGACGAAGGGCGTTTATAAAGCTGGATGCGTCCATGCTCTCAATTAATTCGATGTGAATTGCTCTCGTCGAAAGGCAGGTAAAGATAACTGCCCATCGTTTGCTGTTAGCGTGTCCTCCTCTAGTGCGTCGAGCTGCCACTTCCCATGGGCCAAATACGTCGAGCCCAACATAAGTGAAGGGAGGTGATGGGGTGAGGCGTTCGGTTGGCAGGTCTGCCATTTTCTGATGATGGAGCTTCCCGCGCAGTTTTCTACAATTCATGCACTGCTGGATAACTCGGTTAACCAGGCGTTTTCCTCCGACGATCCAGTATCCTTTCGCTCTAACCATTCCGTGAGTGAAATGGCGACCCTGATGCTTCACTTCTTCATGGCAGTGCTTGACGATGAGGCTTGTCACGTGGTGTTTTCCGGGTAGGATTAGGGGGTGCCTTTCTTCGTAGGGCAGGTCGGCCCGCTCGAGGCGTCCTCCAATACGAAGGAGACCTTCGGAGTCAATGATTGGGCTGAGTTTTATCAGTGGCGATGTTTTCGACAGTGATTTATTCTTTTCTATGCGATCGTACTCTTCCGAGAATGCTTCGATCTGCAAGTTTCTGACGATCAACGTCTGCGCGCGTTTCCTTGCATCGATGACATTAACGGGCGACATCGCTTCCGTTTCAAGATCGTTGCTGACTGGCTCCTTCGAATGGTGGTAGCGTTGATGCTGCTTTTGGACAACCAGGATTAGTTGTGCTACGGCGTTGACTAAGTTTGACCACCGCGAGAAACGTAGAAAACGAGTAGTTCCAAGGTTTATATGTGATACAAACTCCACATTAGTTGCCGAGGTCGTTATTTCGGGCCGAAGTTCTGGGTCTTCAGCTGTGAGCTCGAAGGTGGTGGTGTCGGTTTCGGAGGAACTTTGGCTCTGCAGGAACTTTGGGCTGTTCAACCAAGAGGAATCTTTAAGGTGGCAGGCTCTCACAGATCGAGTGGCTAGATCTGCTGGGTTGAGGTCGGTTGCCACGTATTTCCACTGGTTCGGCGACGATGACTTTCTTATTCGTTGTACTCGGTTTCCAACGTACACGTAGAATCGGCGCGTCTCGTTTAGGATGTAACCCAGTGTAACCTTGCTGTCAGTGTAGTAGGTGACGGAGTCTGGTTGCACAGCCAACTCTTCTAAGACTACTTCAGTGACTTCTACCCGAGTACTGCGGCGCAAAGCTCCAGACGAGGAATCGTTGTGGCGTGCGGAGGAGCCAGCTTAGCTTTGCCGAGCGCGAAGGAAACCTGGACTTGACCATTCTCGTGAATGACTTTGAGGTAGGAAACAGCTGCGATGGCTTCGACGGACGCGTCGCAGAAGGTATGAATTTCCAGCTTGCTGGCCTCGGACAAGGACACACTGGCGTAGGCGCGTGGGACTTTGACTTCGGTAAGGTGAGAAAGAGATTTACACCAGGCCTCCCATGTTGACCTGTGTTGTTCAGGCAGTGGTTTGTCCCAATCATCGAGGGTGGCGTTTGAGGCTGTCTGTCATGGCTCTAAGCAACATTTTGGCTTTGATGACTACCGAGCAGCGATTCCCAGCGGATCGTAAAGACCGTTCGTGACTGAAAGAACGCCGCGTCTTGTAAATGGTTTGACTTCGTCTGCGACCTGGAAGGTGAACGCATCAGTTTGAAGATCCCAGAATACCCCTAACGAGCGCTGGACTGGGATGACGTCGCGGTGGAGATCCAGGTTGCGGAGGTCTGAGGCCTGGTCTTCGACGGCGAATGCTCGTGTTACTTCGGGGTCATTGGAAGCAATTTTGTGGAGGCGCAAGTTGGCGGTGGCCAGCATGGCTTTGGTTTTACGTAACAGATCAATGGCTTCCTGGCTGTTAGGCATGGACTTTAGACCGTCGTCGACGTAAAAGTCCTTTTCCACGAACTCTCTTGCATCGGTGCCGTACTCTTGTTCTCCCTCGAGAGCTGTCTTTCTAAGACCACAAGTTGCAATGGCTGGCGACGATGTATTACCGAACAAATGTACCTTCATGCGATATTCGATGACTTCTTCATCGGGACTGTTGTCTTTGTACCAGAAAAATCTCAGGAAATCTCGGTGGTCTTCACGGACGATGAAGGAGTGGAACATTTGTTCGATGTCTGCCATTAATGCGATGGGACCGCGCCGGAATCGTAGAAGGACTCCCAATAGGCTGTTTGTCAGGTCTGGGCCAGATAGCAGTAGCTTGTTTAGAGACACCCGTTGGTTTCAGCTGCGGAGTCGAAGACGACTCGAATTTTACCAGGTTTTTTGGGATGGTATACTCCGAAGTGGGGGAGGTACCAGCATACTCCCTTTGAGACACCGTCGTTTTTCGGAACGGGTTCTGCGTGACCATTTTCAAGAATTTTTTGCATGAATTCGAAATAGTGTTTCTTCATTTCCGGTTTTCGTTCTAATGTTCTCTTCGTGGAATTAAAACGTCTTCGCGTGTCTTCTCGGTTGTCTGGGAGTGCTGATATCGGGTTACGAAAAGGCAAAGGTGCCTCCCAGTTTCCTGCGTTGTTTTTGACCATTTCACGGTCCATAAGGCTGACGAACATCCTATCTTCCACGGATAGATCGGGTTTATTGTCGTCCTTCGAGATCTTGAACACGTTGGCTCCTAAACCATCGTCGAAACTTCCATCCGCATACGCTTCTTTCCGCTTGTCGTTGACTGTATCATGGGGGTCAGTGACGTTGGCGGTACTTTCTTTAATGTGGAAGCGGTTGGGACATGGTAAGAGGATCGAGGGTCGTCCGCTTTCGAGAATGTTTGTTCTGTAACAGGAGAGACTGGGTTTGTGAGCGCCGTCCAAGCAAGCGTTGCCGATGACGACCCATCCTAAATCTAGACGCTGAGCCCATGGTGCATCTCTGGAGCCATTGCGTGACTCATGTATCTTTTGAAGCGGAGGTGCGTCTCGACCGATAAGCAAAAGGATTTCTGCATCATCGCAGATTTCAGGTATCTCGTCGGCTATTCCGCGTAGGTGTGGTGAGCTTGGGCTACTTGGGGTGTAGGTATCTCTTCTTTTGAGTCTGGAACAGCGTTACACTCGACAACGTTTGTTAATGTATGTCTTTTATTACCGTCCATCGATTCCACAATGAGGTCTTTGCTGCATCTTCCTTGAATCTGGGACACTCCTGCACATGTCTTAAGTGAGTATGTAATAGTTTTACCATGGACGTTCAGGCGATCGAAGAGTTCAGACTTTGCTAGGGAACTGTTGCTCTGGTCGTCAATTACTACGTACGATTTCACTTTGGTTTCTGGATGTCCGCTTACGTAAATGTTGGCCAGACAAATCTTCGAGCATGATTTTCCACCGGGGGAACTCCCGCACACTTCGGTGCATTTCGTTGTAACCTCTCCTGACTGCTGGTTTTGTTGAGTGCCGGTACGATTGCCAGGTTGATCTTTATTTGCTGCCTGCTCCCGCCATGCTTTTGCTCGCCGTCAACGTGGAGGGCCGCCAGATGCTTATCACTTCCACATTCTGTACATGTAACTTTAGCCTTGCAGTCCTTTGCAAGATGATCGCACGATGCGATGCAGCGGAAGCATACTCGATTCTGTCTCAGTATTCTGGTTCTCTCGTCGAGGGACTTATCTTGGAAGGCTCTGCACTTGTTCAATGGATGTTCTTTATGGTGGATAATGCACCAGTTGGTGGGGTTACGAACTTGGGGATCGTGTCTGACTCCGTGATCTTCAGCGTCGATTCCGGTTTTCTTCACGCTAATTTCTTGGCGCCAGGTTGGCTGTTGTGCACCTAAATTCTTCCTCTCGGGAATGTCTATGATTAGGTTAGGGTCGTTTCTTTCGAGGGATAGCTCCTGGATGAAGGTGGCGAATTCGGAGAATGGTGGGTAGTCTACTCCGGCATGTTGTTTCTTATAGCGGAACGCATGTTTTGCCATCTGCTCTGGATATCGTCAGGGAGTTTAGCAATGACGGGTTTGATGTAGACCGGCTCGTCGAGGATTTTAAGACCTTTATATCCCCCATCAGCCTTAGCGCACTGTAATTCTAAAAGCAAGTCTCCGAACTCTTCAAGTTTTTTGTTGTCTCTAAATCCGACTTTAGGAAAGTCTCTCAGTTTGTTCAAATGTACTTCTGTAATCACTGCGTTGGAACCAAACCGCTGACTAAGTTTCTGCCATAGTATCGTTACGCCTTCGGTGGGTTTGTTGATGTATGCATTCCGAAGCCGTTGAGCAAGTTTCTTTGATTCGTTGCAGGTATACTCTATTATGAGAGATAATTCTTCGCTAGGGGTTATCTTAATGTCTCGTATCATGTTCTTGAAGGATTCTTTCCAGCTGTAAAAATTTCTTGGGTTGTCGTCAAATTTTTGAATCTTATTGGCAATCAGCTCTCGACGGGCCATGAAGTTGATACAAGCGCTCATGGGATTTGAATTAGGGTCTTTCTGATAATTTGGGGGTTGGGGAGCGAATATATTTGCTGTTGGGTTTAGTTCTTCTTTGGGTGGTATTTTGTGGGCTTGGTCGTTGACCTGGTCGGCTTGTGTGTCGATGGCAGCAGGAAGGGAAAGGTGGTCAAGGTTCGGTTCTTCAAAGTCTTGCGAATTCAAGTAGCGTTGAACTCTTTCGACTGGATCATCTCTAGGCAGATTAGGGCGATCGGGTTCTCGGTTTTCATCGAAGCTCATTTCTCTGTCAATAGCTTGGGCTTTTGTTACGGCAACTACTGCTTCCTCTTCGAGTCGCAGATGTTCCATTCGAGCTTTTTCTTCCATCTTTCTTTGGGCTAGGGCTAGTTCTTGGTGTTGTATTTCTAAGGCAGACTGAGACTCTCGCAATGACCTCCATTTTTGCATTTCTACCTTCTTTAACGCTGCTGTCGCTTCAGCTCTAGCGAGAGCTCGAGCCGCAGTGGAGGACGTTGAGCTACGAGAACTATGAGATCGGCGTGATGAATTAATTTCTAGCAAAAGTTCCTTCTTTCGCTGGTTTGCTTCATTTATGGTTGCATGAATATATTGACTACGGTTATTTATGAGTTTTTGCAGTGTTTCGTATTCTTTTTGGTATTGGGGGTCGCTTAGGCCACCAAGAAACTCCAAGAGTGACAAGGAAGCAGTGTTGTACTGGTGAAAGAGCGAACGTACTTCTGACGTATGGGATTTTATTTGATCTAATGAATCGGGTGATTCATGTAATTTAGTCGCAGCGTTAGTAATATTTCGCCATAATTTATCTAGTTTTGCTTCATCGGATTGAAGCCTGTTCTCAATGTACTTTCCCGAGGGTTTTGCCGATCTTTTGGGCCGATCTGATGGCCCCATATTCGAGATAATCGATGTATTTTCGGCCGCTTCTATGTCTACTTCGGACGAGTTTATATTTAATATAATATCGTTCGTGTCCGTTTCCCCCGTATTATCGCTTGTATTTTGCTGTAAAACCGTATCTAATTTCCCTACCTCAGGCTCGTCGACGATAGTGGGGTCCAGTGTTGAGCTGTCCGTTGTAGAAAGGCTGTTTTCTTGGCTGTTCGAAACTGTATTTGCAGCGGTGTTGTCCATGTTGCAAAATTTATCCATTCGTCGCTTCGTAGCCTTCGAATTCTCGATGTTTATACGCGTGAAATGTGGCTCTTTTTCACTGTTCTGTTCCTTCGGGAAGAGCGAGACTCGTTACCCTTCAACAGCCGTTTAAACGAGACGAAAATGAACAAGTTTTAAAGCATTTATTCAGATATTTCGACCCGTGAAAAAGAATGCTCACAGAAGCGTGAATCGAGCAAGTGAACCATGAATGAATCCCAACCCCCCTGGCTATGAACACTAGCCAATAACGTGCGGCATAGCGTGAAAATGCCGCGAAACGAAATAACAATGGCGACAAACAAATACTAACTCTAAAGGCCTTAGTGGCCAGAACAGTGACAACAACATAATCTGCCCCATTCCAATGAAATAGATCCATAGCAACCAGCGACCATGGTCTTTCAGGAACATCATGCAGTTTGAGAGGCTCGCGTTGTTGATGTGGCTAGCATCATTCGTTGTAACCGCATTGGAGCCGTCAACAAGGCTTCTTGAAGATTATCTCCAATGGTTTATGATCGGATTCAACGGTCACATTCTTTCCAAGGATGTAGTCATGGAACTTGTTGCATGCGAATGTTACAGCCAGAAGCTCCTTCTCAATTTGAGCATAGTTCTGTTCAGTTTTGGTCAATGATCATGAGGCGTATGCTACGGGTATACCATCTTGCAAACACGCTGCTCCAACGCCCCCAAACGAGGCATCGCACGTTAGTGTCACTGGTTTACTTACATCGTAAAACCGTAATGCAGGTGTTGAACTAATCGTACCTTTGAGGTTATCAAAGGCTCTTTGATGGACATCATCCCATGTGTGAGGTGTTGCAGTTGTAAAGCGAGTTCACTCAATCACGGAACAAATTTAGAAAGATATCGCACCATACCAAGGAATCGCTGTAAATCTTTCACATTTTCCGGTGTCTTCATCCCCACAATTGCTCGAATTTTCTCTGGATCTGGCTTTAATCCATCTCCAGTTAAGAGGTGCCCAACATATCTGACTTCCTTCCCTTTGAATTTACATTTGAGCTTCAGGTTGATTTCTCGAATTCTATCTAGGACTTTAATGAGATTTTCATTGGTATATACTTCATGGTAAGCTACATATAGTCGCCCTACTATATTATTACGTAACATACATATATGCATATACATTATATATGCATATCGTCGCTCTGGATATAGTCGCCATATAATATATGTACTTGGATATCTTTGTGTACTTGGATGACTTCATGCACTTCTACAACTTGGTACACTTGGATAACTTCATGCACTTCTACAACTTGGTACACTTGGTACATTTGGCTGACTTCATGCACTTCTACAACTTAGTGCACTTCGCTAACTTCATGCACTTCGATAACTTGGTACACTTGGATGACTTCATGCACTTCTACAACTTGGTGCACTTCGCTAACTTCATGCACTTCAATAACTTGGTACACTTGGTACACATGGTACACTTGGATGACTTCATGCACTTCTACACCTTGGTGCACTTCGCTAACTTCATGCACTTCTACAACTTGGTACACTTGGTACATTTTGCTGACTTCATGCACTTCTAAAACTTCATGCACTTCGATAACTTGGTACACTTGGTACACATGGTACACTTGGATGACTTCATGCACTTCTACAACTTGGTGCACTTCGCTAACTTCATGCACTTCGATAACTTGGTACACTTGGTACACATGGTACACTTGGATGACTTGGTGCACTTCTACAACTTGGTGCACTTCACTAACTTCATGCACTTCGATAACTTGGTACACTTCTATAACTTCATACACTTCTATAACTTGGTACACTTGGATAACTTCATGCACTTCTACAACTTGGTACACTTGGTACACTTGGATGACTTCATGCACATCTACAACTTCATGCACTTCGATAACTTCATGCACTTCGATAACTTGGTACACTTCTATAACTTCATGCACTTCTACAACTTGGTACACTTGGATAACTTCATGCATTTCTACAACTTGGTACACTTGGTACACTTGGATGACTTCATGCACACTTCTACTTTGACATGCAGTAATAAAGATCAAACAGATTACAATATGCTGACACCTCAACAATAGGTGCATGGGTTTCACTAAGTATCATCGTAGGGCAAATGGTGGTCAACCTGCCGTTATCAAAGTAAGAAAATAATGATAATTATTTTCATTATACATAGTAGTCTTGTATTTGAAGGCAAATAAATAGAATTGAGAGACGTAGTTTAATTTTCTTGCTCCTATAAGTGTCACCATTTCTGAAGTTGACCAACATCTGCTGCCATGTGAGTAGTAATATACAGGCCGATCAACCCGGATTTTTAGGGGGCCGCAGGGGGCCACACTAATTAGTATGCAAGGGGGCCGCAAACAACACTAATTAGTATGCAAGGGGGCCGCAAACACTATCATATAGGGGGCCGCAGGGGGCCGCGAACGCAACTCAGCATTAACATAAACATAATTAATAATGTATTGACTCCTTCAATCTCGTATATAGTGAAGTATTTCTTTCTGAGTCGACCAATACTAATAAGTTTTCAAGCGTTTATTTAGTAAAGCCTATACAAGTGAGATTTACAAACATTAAAGCGTTAGAAACATAAATATTTTGATGCTAAGTTAAACTAAAGACACAATAGCTTAACTCATTAAAAGATTAAGTCAAAAGACTTGTTTGGGCGAAACAATCATTAAACTGAACCATCACAATAGCTAGACCTTTCCTATATATTTTGCCAAGCGTTGTGTTCCAAACACAGTCCGTTTCGACAAAGAGTAAATATATTCTCGTATCTAATATCACCTTAAACAAGACGGCTTAGACAACTAATATAGCGACGCTTAACCTAGTAAAATATTATGCGGAATAATAACAAGTAGAAATATAGCGTTCTAAAACGAGAAAAGTCTTATAGTCTAAGAGAGGTCTAAGGTCTTATAGAGCAATACAAATATATGTTTACCAAGCGATTGTATAAACATAATTCTTACAGGGGTTTAAACCTTACAAAGTTTCAAGCGTTTTAGATGTAGCAGAGTGGGAAAAGCAGTGATTTTTAAGCGAGATTTACAAGCATATACAAACATTGTATATAAACATTTAGCGTTTGTTAGGTAATTACGGGCAATTAAGATTTTCTAGCTTAAAGATTTGAATAAATTTAGAATATATTATTTATAGGATGGGGAAATATTGTACAATGTACATACAACACACACAGAATTAATTTTAAAAAACACATTTATTGATAATAATTTCTTTTACAGCGTTAGTAAGGTCTGCTCCTAAGAGCATATCGTTTAGGTGTCTTTTGTATCTTTAAAGAGATATATTTGTCTGTCTTCGGGGGATAATCTTGCAATTGCTAAATCTTAAGGTCTCCAATCGGAAATCTACCCATTATTAAATATATTTTTAACAAAGTAAATAAGGTCTGCTCTGGGTCTGCTTCTAAGAACGTATTGTTCTTAAACTCCAAATCCTAAGAGTGAATCATTGAATCCTAAAATTGAATAATTGAATATCGAGCGATGTTAGCTTCATATCGAGCGAGCCAACCTCCATATAGAGCGAGCTTAGCTTCGAGCCGACCTCTAAGACGTAAGGATAGGCCCGAGCGGAGCTCTAACATATAAGGATAGGCCCGAGCCAAGCTTAGTGTATTTCTCCGATGATATCCTAAGATATTGTATAATATCCTAAGATACTGTATGATATCCTAAGATACTGTATGATATCTTAAGATACTGTATGATATCCTAAGATACTGTATGATATCTTAAGATACTGTATGATATCCTAAGATACTGTATGATATCGTAAGATACTGTATGATATCCTAAGATATTGTATGATATCCTAAAATGATATCCTAAGATACTGTATGATATCCTAAAATGATATCTTAAGATACTGTATGATATCTTAAGATACTGTATGATATCCTAAGATACTGTATGATATCGTAAAATGATATCCTAAGATACTGTATGATATCCTAAAATGATATCCTAAGATACTGTATGATATCCTAAAATGATATCTTAAGATACTGTATGATATCATTGAATCCTAAGATTGAATCATTGAATCCTAAAGAGTGAATCATTGAATCCTAAAATATCGAGCGAGCTTAGCTCCATATCGAACAGCTTAGCTCCAAATCGAGCGAGCTTAGCTCCAAATGACTTATGACTTATGACTTATGACTATGACTTATGACTTATGACCTATGACTTATGACTATGACTTATGACTATGGCTTATGACTTATGACCTATGACTATGACTTATGACTAATGACTATAGTCATATATGACTATAGTCCATAGTCATGGACTATAGTCTATGACTATAGTCATAGTCCATAAGTCATAAGTCATAAGTCATAAGTCATTAGTCATAAGTCATAAGTCATAAGTCATAGTCATAGTCATAAGTCATAAGTCATAAGTCATAAGTCATAAGTCATAAGTCATAGTCATAAGTCATAAGTCATAAGTCATAAGTCATAAGTCATAAGTCATAAGTCATAAGTCATAGTCATAAGTCATAAGTCATAAGTCATAAGTCATTTGGAGCTAAGCTCGCTCGATTTGGAGCTAAGCTCGCTCGATATGTTAGGATTCAATGATTCACTCTTTAGGATTGAATGATTCAATCTTAGGATTCAATGATATCATACAGTATCTTAAGATATCATTTTAGGATATCATACAGTATCTTAGGATATCATTTTAGGATATCATACAGTATCTTAGGATATCATTTTACGATATCATACAGTATCTTAGGATATCATTTTAGGATATCATACAATATCTTAGGATATCATACAGTATCTTACGATATCATACAATATCTTAGGATATCATACAGTATCTTACGATATCATACAGTATCTTACGATATCATACAGTATCTTACGATATCATACAGTATCTTAGGATATCATACAGTATCTTAAGATATCATACAGTATCTTAGGATATCATACAGTATCTTAGGATATCATACAGTATCTTAGGATATTATACAATATCTTAGGATATCATCGGAGATATACACTAAGCTTGGCTCGGGCCTATCCTTATATGTTAGAGCTCCGCTCGGGCCTATCCTCACGTCTTAGAGGTCGGCTCGAAGCTAAGCTCGCTCTATATGGAGGTTGGCTCGCTCGATATGAAGCTAACATCGCTCGATATTCAATTATTCAATTTTAGGATTCAATGATTCACTCTTAGGATTTGGAGTTTAAGAATAATACGTTCTTAGAAGCAGACCCAGAGCAGACCTTATTTACTTTGTTAAAAATATATTTAATAATGGGTAGATTTGAGATTGGAGACCTTAAGATTTAGCAATTGCAAGATTATCCCCCAAAGACAGACAAAAAAATATCTCTTTAAAGATACAAAAGACACCTAAACGATATGCTCTTAGGAGCAGACCTTACTAACGCTGTAAAAGAAATTATTATCAATAAATGTGTTTTTAAAATTAATTCTGTGTGTGTTGTATGTACATTGTACAATATTTCCCCGTCCTATAAATAATATATTCTAAATTTATTCAGATCTTTAAGCTAGAAAATCTTAATTGCCCGTAATTACCTAACAAACGCTAAATGTTTATATACAATGTTTGTATATGCTTGTAAATCTCGCTTAAAAATCACTGCTTTTCCCACTCTGCTACATCTAGAACGCTTGAAACTTTGTAAGGTTTAAACCCCTGTAAGAATTATGTTTATACAATCGCTTGGTAAACATATATTTGTATTGCTCTATAAGACCTTAGACCTCTCTTAGACTATAAGACTTTTCTCGTTTTAGAACGCTATATTTCTACTTGTTATTATTCCGCATAATATTTTACTAGGTTAAGCGTTGCTATATTAATTGTCTAAGCCGTCTCTTGTTTAAAGTGATATTAGATACGAGAATATATTTACTCTTTGTCGAAACGGACTGTGTTTGGAACACAACGCTTGGCAAAATATATAGGAAAGGTCTAGCTATTGTGATGGTTCAGTTTAATGATTGTTTCGCCCAAACAAGTCTTTTGACTTAATCTTTTAATGAGTTAAGCTATTGTGTCTTTAGTTTAACTTAGCATCAAAATATTTATGTTTCTAACGCTTTAATGTTTGTAAATCTCACTTGTATAGGCTTTACTAAATAAACGCTTGAAAACTTATTAGTATTGGTCGATACTAATAAGTACTTCACTATATACGAGATTGAAGGAGTCAATACATTATTGTTTATGTTAATGCTGAGTTGCGTTCGCGGCCCCCTGCGGCCCCCTATATGATAGTGTTTGCGGCCCCCTTGCATACTAATTAGTGTTGTTTGCGGCCCCCTTGCATACTAATTAGTGTGGCCCCCTGCGGCCCCCTAAAAATCCGGGTTGATCGGCCTGTATATTACTACTCATGTGACATGTGGTGAAACCCACCAATACAGAAGGGCACAAGGTCTAATACGGATTGTTTATTTGTCCCAACAAATTTATCGTCGGTGATGTCAACTACATCAATCTTACGAGATTGGTGTAGTTGTATCAATCATTTTCAAGTTATATATGCATACACAAAAAACGTCTATTACCGTGTACCCGTGCATAATACCGATGTGGTGCTCATTTCCTTTCTGTCTTGGGCATTAATTACTAATGAGTTTGTTAAGATTAATAATATCAACATGTAATTAATATTACTATAAAATTGGGTCTGTAGAGGGAATGATTGGGTGAGCCAAGCAGAAAAGAGATGATTTACATTGCGTGAAAAACTCTTTTATATGCATAATTACTGTTAAACGTTGTTACGCTGTGCATGAAGTGCATGAAGTTATCGAAGTGTACCAAGTTGTAGAAGTGCATGAAGTTATCGAAGTGTACCAAGTTATCGAAGTGCATGAAGTTCTAGAAGTGTACCAAGTTATCGAAGTGCATGAAGTTAGCGAAGTGCACCAAATTGTAGAAGTGCATGAAGTCATCCAAGTGTACCAAGTTATTGAAGTGCATGAAGTTATCCAAGTGTACCAAGTTGTAGAAGTGCATGAAGTTATCCAAGTGTACCAAGTTATCGAAGTGCATGAAGTTAGCGAAGTGCACCAAGTTGTAGAAGTGCATGAAGTCATCCAAGTGTACCAAGTTGTAGAAGTGCATGAAGTTATCCAAGTGTACCAAGTTATCGAAGTGCATGAAGTTCTAGAAATGTACCAAGTTGTCGAAGTGCATGAAGTTATCCAAGTGTACCAAGTTGTAGAAGTGCATGAAGTTCTAGAAGTGTACCAAGTTATCGAAGTGCATGAAGTTATCCAAGTGTACCAAGTTATTGAAGTTATCCAAGTGTACCAAGTTATTGAAGTGCATGAAGTTATCCAAGTGTACCAAGTTATGGGTGCGCGAAGTGCACCAAGTTGTAGAAGTGCATGAATTCATCCAAGTGTACCAAGTGTACCAAGTTGTAGAAGTGCATGAAGTTAGCGAAGTGCATCAAATTGTAGAAGTGCATGAAGCCATCCAAGTGTACCACGTGTACCAAGTTGTAGAAGTGCATGAAGTTAGCGAAGTGCACCAAGTTGTAGAAGTGCACAAAGTTAGCGATTATATGCAGGGCGACTATATGCATATGTAATGTATATGCATATATGTATGTTACGTAATAATATAGTAAGGCGACTATATGTAGCTTACCATGAAGTATATACCTTTTCATCATGCTCAGCTTCCGTTATTCCCCAAATTAGGATATCATCCACGATGACCTCACACGGATAGCCTCCTAATAGATGATGCATCGCTTTCTGGAAGACTTCGGATGCTGACTTGATGCCAAAGGGCAGATGACAAAACCGGTATCTACCATACGGAGTGTTGAAGGTTGTTTTCAGCAATGATTCATAATCTAGAGGGATCTGCCAAAAACCACTTGAAGCATCGAGGACTGTGAAAAACTTTCACTACTACTGTTACAAAGGAGGATACCCAACTCGTCGGTTCGGTGACCGGTTTTATCACTCCCAACTTAACCATTCTTTGCAACTCCGTTTTGACTTTGTTTTGCATAGACACAGGGATTCGCCTTGGAGGTCTAATATCAGGTTTGACATCAGGATCTAGCTTCATGCGATACTCCACAGGAAGTTTACCGAGATCTGTGCCAAAGATATCGTTGTAGCATTCACCAATATATGCCTTCTTATTACTGTGTGAGTAACATGTGACTTGCTTGTTCTTAAATTAGAGGATTGTAACACTGAATCCACATTATTTATGGTGACAACATTCAAATCAAGTGAGCTTTGTAAACCTATTAGTGGCTCAAATGACTGATCTATAACTTGAAACAATAAGTTATAAATTTCATCATTGTATTTGCAAGAAAGGAATATTTGACCTATTGTGTCTATTGTGTTTCCACTGTAACTAATTAACTTAGTGTAATCAATCTTATTGCAAATATTCAAGGAATACAGAATATATTTTGGCAACACGTTGCATGTAGCACCTGTATCTACTAATTTCTCCTGATGAAGGGCTTTAGCTTGAAACGTCGAGATTTTGTTTATATCTTTTAGGCACACGCGAAGCAACCCTTATTTGTTCTATATGTACGTGGCCGACGCTGATTTAAAGTCTAAGATACCTTCAACTTGAGTGGCTTTGACTGCACTTCAACTGTAATACTTAATGCACCATGACTAACTGCTTGTATATTGTATGCACCTAACATATCAATCAGAAATGGTTGAATGCCTTGTTTCTCTTCGGTTATGAGGTTCACTGATTGGCTATTTTTCGTCATTCAAGGCGTAGTTGATCGACAAACTCTTTCAAAATGATTTAGTTTACCACACACGCAACATTTCTTTCCATAGGCTGGACAACTTCGCTGTTTGTCCATGTTTCCACAGTAAGGACATGGTTTCTGTCGATTACTCGGACCTTTTTGCCATGGATATTTTACTTCATGTACCTCTGGTGCAGTGGCCAGCTCTTTCATTCTTTGCTCAGACAGTTCACTTATCTGACACAGCTCGATCGCTTTCTGTAAGGTTAGCTTGTCTTCTCGTAACAAGCTTGTCATTTTCAATTCCACAGACTAACCGATCTTTGATCATTTCATCTTTCAAGTGCCCAAACTCTTAAGTACTAGCTTTGTTCTTTAAATCCGAGACATACGTTTGAATTGATTCTCCACACTGCTGTGCCCAAGTATTGAATTTATGCCGTTCCATTGTGACATTCGCTTGTGGGTTGCACAACTCTCCAAATTTTCGTTTTAAACATTCAGGATCTTCTTTAGATTCACTCTCGCCATACGTGAATGACTTTTCCCGTTCGATTGCTTCACCTCCGGCCAAGTTTAGCAAAATATATGCTTGCGTTTTCTTAGGTTTTGTGCTACACGCCACTGAAATAAACACATCATATTCTTGCACAAAATGTCTCCAATTTTCGGCTATATTCCCGTCGAATATCAGCGGACCAGGCTTATGAAAGTAAGACTCAGCCATGTTCTTAAATTGTAATACACCTGTATTACAATTGTAATAACTCAACTTTGTGTTAACAGATATATATTTAGTAAGAAACATAACATTACATAACATGCTTATATAGTCAAAATAGATGCCTCACCTGGATACAGTAATCATGCATATCAAATTACTTAACAACATGAATATATTATCCTACATAATCTACATGTGCAACACACTTTTCCACATTGCAATATCATGAATTCCTCAAGCTTTAAGATTCGCTGCCAAATTACATTACGATATTCTGTAACTTTGCGTATTTGAAAGTTACCGAGTACGAAATAGCCGGCAAAGATTTTGTTGACCTTTGTGGTGCAATCGACATTTTGTCCCCGTTCATGACATTGTTGGTGAAGCTCCAGAACTTGCAGGCCCCGATATGGAAAGTTTGCGTTTGGGAAACAAAGCTAATGAAAGAAGTCGAAGTGATGGAAAGGTTTACACTTAAGGATTTACTAATGTCGAAGGACAAATTATCATCCAACGTGAAAGACGTGAAAAAGGGTCTCTTCAACGAGACAAAACTTGTTGAAGGTTGGCTGATAATAGACTCTGGTTCACAAGTACTAACGTGGAAAGCAAGGGAACTGAGAGATAGCAAGAAAGACCTCAAAACCCATCTCACAGACTTGAAATAATTGTTTACATCCCGGTTCCTAGAGTCTACTTCCCCAATGCAAAATGATATGACGTCCCTAGACTTTGACACCATAATGGGGCGGTGCGTATCGATGAAGCAGCATTGGAGAATTACAAAGCCAGAGAATTTCAACGTGTTTGGAACATGTACAACAGCTAGCTATGAATGAAGATGTTGTATTTGTTTCATCTCTGTCTATTGTTGTACATCGCAAACTAAAGACAACCCTTAAAGAATAGTATGAATCCAAAATATATTGATATCATGGCAAAGTTTGTGCGTGTGTTTGAGAGAAAGGAAAACATGATCAAAGTTGGAGCATACCTGTGCAACCACTTCGACCATGTGGAATTTCACAGTGGCCAATTATTGTCGACAGATCAAATAAGTATAACGTTTCCAAAGTTGTAGATAGACTGTCGTTGTCTAAAGCATATTTGCTGTTTCTTCTCTAGTAGATAGAAGATATTAAATAAAATGTTTACATTGTTTTGTAAAACTTGCAACTCAACCAGCTAATAATGCGGACCCAAGCCCAAAAATACACATAGAAATGCAAACTGTTAACTCATAACAAAAGTTCCTCATAAATCCCCTCAACCAGCTAATAATCCACTTATTGCATGTACACTGTACAGTAATGCAGGGTATTTTGATATTCTGAACAAGGCGGCATTCCAGTTGCGTTTTCTATGCATACTTTTGGACCTGCTATTGTATGGTGGAAATTTTTGTCAGTGTCATTAAGCTTGGCGTACGACATTCTTGACTTGTTCTTTTGGCGAAAAATATGTAGCGGACAAGTAGCACCGATTCCAGTCTGGCTTATTCACAAACTGTTAGAGTCCAAACTAGAAATGCATGACGCTCGTGAGGAACAAGGTGATACAAATAATAACATAGCCTTGTTTGAAAATAACGCAAATCTGGATAAACCACTCACAATAAACTGCGACAGAATTATTTCAAAAAACAAATAGATAAAGCAAATATAAATCACAGCTATAGGAAATGGGATTTCCTATAGGATCCTATAGGAATATTCTGTAGGAATTTTCTATAGGAATTCCTATAGGAAATGGATTTACTATAGGATCCTATAGGGATTTCCTATAGGAATTCCTATAGAAAATTCCTATAGAAAATTCCTATAGGAATAAATTTCCTTAAAGTGCTTATAAACCCAAAATGGGTTTTTACTGATTCGGATAAGGCATGAAAAATTAGTGTCCATGTTACTATTTAATATTTTCCCATTTACAATACTATTTTTGAATTAAGTTCAATCATTAATCTGATAGTGTACAACTTAAATATACCAATAAGTCTTGGCTTTAATGAGCACCCCATCAAAAATGCCTAAAACAAATATTCCCCCAACACAGAGGGACTTAGTAGAGGATTTATGGTATCTGACCTCTTAACTCGCATTAATAGGCATACTTGTTCCCTTCAAGAGAAAGGTAAAGCTTGCTTTTAGAGAAAGGTAAAGCACAACTTTTCTGGACACAATGAAAAACCATTTTGTTTAAATAACATTTAATTAATGAATTTAGTTGTGTAACAAATCATGAACGAAACCTTAATATGTAATCTTAAGTCCAATTTTTAACATCAGTATCGTTATTAAATTAACTAACAAATATGAACATCAGCACATAGTCTGTGGTGCCGTAATATAAAGCAATGATCCTTTACAATTGATCATATCAACAGTTATACATATTTTTTTTATGCCTTATCATGCTGAATTTTGTTGTGAACTTGGCATTGCAATGTTGACATACAAAGCTCTTCTCTTGATTTTCACTATGTAAGTTCCAGTGCCGTTTTAACGAAGACTGTGCTGCAAACAATTTATTGCATATTCCACACTTGTGTCTTTCCTGATGAATGGCTAGAGAATGTCTCTTTAATGCAAGTTGATTGGGAAAGGTCTTGCTGCATTCCATACACATGCACTCTTTGCAATTTTTCTCATGGTATGTAGCATCTTTTGCTCTTGGAAATAACTTTTGACATGTTTTGCACTTGTATGATACAATTCTACAATCTATATCTTCCCTTTAGTAGTTGTCCTTTCTTTTTCCAGTCCTTTAAAGACAAAAACCACTACTCAAACTCAAGAAGTTTTTAGAGATAATACAAATATTAATTGCAGAAATGAAAAATTGGATAAACAAATGCCTCTCTCAACTTGGCAGCATGCATCCCCATGGTTATCAGCATAGGCATAGGGGCGGGAAAAAATTGGGGGGCGGTCACTACTTTGCCCAATGAAGACAGAAATTGCCTGACATTATTAAATGTCTAACAAATACATCTTAGAAGAAACAACACACTCTTTATAGGTGCATTTCATAGGGTAAAGTATCATGCAGTGCCTTTTTAAGGAATTTTCACTCGGGGGGACAAAAGATGTTAAAAACAAAATGCAGGCCTTTCAGGTTTGCCTAAAGGAGCGAGATGAAAGGGAAAGTTATAATTTTAACTAATAACTGTAATTAACTTGTTATAAAAACCCCTGTAAATTACTCAGATTAAAATTTATTCTATGACAAGACATCATGACATACAACCAAATTGCCCAACTCTTGAGTAGAAATTGCCCAACTTTACCATTTCTGTCAAAATTGGGAGGGCTGCCCCCGCCACCTTGTACGCCTATGGTTCTCAATGAAGTTGCACCCTGTGGCCCACAGGAGGGAAAACTATCCCCACCAACACTTGTGCACCATTTTGTAAAGACATGATATAATGATAGTTTGTTAATGATTGTAATCAAGTTGTAAAAATTGTTTTGCAATCGCAAAAGCCCTTATAGCCTAAATTTCAGCAAATTTGCATGACAAATTTATATCCAAAAGAACTGATATTTGCTTGAATAGGCCTATTGCCTAATGCAGTTTGGCACAATGCATGCCAGTAGAGTGGTATCAAAATGACAAAATCACTTCTTCGAGAAATTTTGTTGTCATGGTGGCAATTTTGTTTCAAAGAACAAATGATTAATTTTCTATCAAATCTACGTCGCGATCGTTGTTATTTTTATCGCCGTGTGTAAAGAGAAGCCTCGGCTACATTCTGTGCAAATTAAAAGGAATTTGCTGCACATATTACGGAGAAAACAGCCGTAAAAGGACGCCACGAGTGAACACAATTCGAACATATTCATCGTTTTAGAATCGATTTGCTCAACGTTTTCAGGTATTGTAATGTTGTAAGAGACCGTCAGTAAACGATTTTGCTCTAGAAATATTCTGTTGTCGTCTATCAATGCTGATCATGTATTTTTACCGATTGATCGTTAGTTTTATACCCATATTTTGCGACTTAAAATTGATACAAAAACTGCCCTAGAATGCTGTAAACAATGGCCTTTGTGACGTACAAGAACAAAGCTTCTCTTGTGTTTTGGCGCAAAAATTTGACTCGCATTTAGGCAAAATTTAATGTGTTTTACAAAAGCATTATTTAAATTGCATATCTGCTAGTTTTTGCACGAGTTCAAGCAGTTTTTGTAAATGTTTTTCTACTTGGAGTGCCTTGGTTCTTTCATTCTACAAGTAAACAGTAGGTTTTTTTAAATTCTAAATCATAAAACACACTCTAAGTAGGTTTAAAAAGCAGCAGGATTGTAGTTTTAGCATTTATACATCAGATACATGCATTGAAGTTTTAGCGTTACAGTCAGGTATTAAGTCATAGTTAAATATATTTCTGTGTATAAACCTTTTGCACAGTATTAATTCAATATTAAAAGGTAGTCTGTAAATTATTTACTGTACATATTTTGTATTGAAATCAAATTGTAAATAGTACTTTCTGAATAAGTGTAACTCGAGGTGTAGCTTAGGTTATTGTATTTTTTAAATATTCAAGTGGTATTCAATTTTTCAACTAACTATAAAATATTATTTCAAAGACTAGAATAGGATTAAATTATTGTAATGGTGATGAACCAAGCACTTCGAAAGAATCAAACGAACAGCTGCAACAAGGTGAAACTGCTATTTAAAATCACTTGTCAATTGTAACCCCCACCCTCCAACATCAAGAAAAGGTGGGAAGATAGATGTTAATACCTCCATACTAAACAGTGGCTTGACTCCCTGAGGAAGACTGAACTGACTAACCCTGGCTAATCTCCCAACACATGGGGGCAAGATTTAAAGACATTTCAATTGATTTATTGACACCTAGTCAGGCTTTAGTAACAGTCAATAGAGGAAAACGCCCCACAATTCCCTGAGGTGGGGGAGTGGGAGTTACAATTGACAATATATAAGGCTAAGAATACTATTGTATGTATCAAGGAGTGGGGGGATTGTGTGCCACACTGTTAGAATTACAGTTGTAGGGCTATCATATGCACTTATTCCACTGAATACTCAATTCCAATTGTCAATTGTAACCCCCACTCCCCCCACCTTGAGGAATGGTAGGGAAATGTGGGGCGTTTTTCCTCTATTGACTGTTGGTTAAGCATGACTAGGTGGGGGATTTCCTATTAAGTGTTAGTACACTACCACTGACTATAGGCATATGAAGTAACTGTTACTTCAAGGGGGGGCACCTCTTCTTTAGTAAAGGGCACTTTGAATTAGCTGAGGGAACTTTGGGTTTTGGGAAGAAAGGTTGGGGGATCATGTGCACTCCGGTTCCTACGCCAATGCCACTAACAAGTAAGATCCTCTGGCGTTAGACAGAGTTCTGAAAAATATAAGGCAGATACATCTGGCAGATAGTTTTGTTAACCCATCAACTGGCAGTACCCTACCACTGACGAGAAAAATTGTTGGGCGTTAGACAGAATAAGATACTAAAGTAGGGCACATCTGGGCATATTCCAGCTAATGAGTTAATATGGATTCCCGACCCTTGAATGTGGGGCATATTAAATATGGGGAAACGTTTAGGGGGCTTGGCTATACAGCCTAGTCACAGTCTAAGGTTGGCCTGTTAAGTCTGATCTAAACACATGATCTCAAATATAAAGCAAATTATATTATCTGTTTGTTTTCCTGCATGTTTGTTTTTCTACACAGTGGCACAATGAAATTAGTTCCTGGATTTGTTTTCTCACAGAATAGCAAAATAATTTGCAATAATTTAAATAATTTGAAAGAGAGTGGTTCTGTCCTGCATGTGTACAGCATTGTGTTTCAGTGTTTGAAAATATTGAACAAGAATTTATAAATTTTAAAAGATATTCTTTGTTCAATAAGATATTATTTGTTGAAATGTCTTTAACTCTTTCCCCCATGTGTTGGGAGATTAGCCAGGGTTAGTCAGTTCAGTCTTCCTCAGGGAGTCAGGCCACTGTTTAGTATGGAGGTATTAACATCTATCTTCCCACCTTTTGTCGATATTGTTGGAGGGTGGGGGTTACAATTGACAAGTGATTTTAAATAGCAGTTTCACCTTGTTGCAGCTGTTCGTTTGATTCTTTCGAAGTGCTTGGTTCATCCTATTCTAGTCTTTGAAATAATATTTTATAGTTGAATACCACTTGAATATTTAAAAAATACAATAACCTAAGCTACACCTCGAGTTACACTTATTCAGAAAGTACTATTTACAATTTGATTTCAATACAAAATATGTACAGTAAATAATTTACAGACTACCTTTTAATATTGAACTAGAAATACATGCTTGCAGTAACCCCTCACCCCATGCACCCGAACATTGACAGACACTACATTCCAAAACATTACTGTTACTAAGCTTTTTCATCACAAAATCTGCTATGCAAAGGTGGTAGACGAGTCAGATATCTGGGTTCAAAGCAAAATTTTGGCTTGGAAAACTGAATTGGATCTCTGGGCCTCTGGCTTACACCCCTCTTCACGACGCACTCAAAGGCTATCGCCATATGAAATATTTTACTTGACATAATCATTGTGTTTCCCTTCATTTTAAATGTGCCATTAAAATTTTGATCATTACTGTAATAGTTTGGAAAGAAGAGTGGAAGGGAAACAATAATATTTTGGGAAATCTATTTTGGGTTTAGAATTTTTGAAAGAATAAAAAATGGAAATTTTGTTTCAAGAAGAGGAAGCACAGTAGCCATGGCAACTCGATTAATAATATAAAATTATAAATTTCTTTTCTGGAGTACAAAACAGTTTACAAAAGCTGCAAAAATAATTAAAATATTAGTTGTTTTAGCCATAGAAATATGAGATATATGCGGTAGGTATGTTCTTATGCATTCTATAAGCTTCAAATTAATGTTTTAATGCAAACTTCCGTTCACTAAAACGTTTCGAAAAGTTTGTAAAACTAAACTGCCTTTTACTCTATATTTCTTTTCTTTTCTGTACAAACTGTGATAATATTTTTACTTTTAACAATAAAATTACCAATTGCGCAACTATATAAAGTAGGTATGTTATTTTGTTCTTTTTTTGGCTTTGATTTACTGTACAAAACGTTTCGAAATTGTCATAAAACTTCAACTGTTTTTTGAACAGTATTTTTATACTATGAAGTTTTTTAGATAAAATATGTTTTTCTTTTCTATATAACGCATTTGAATTAACGCTAAAACAATGTTGTATTGACCACACAGGATGAACTATGCAATTTCAAAACCACAAACTATAGTTGCATGCCAATTGACGGCAAAACTGCAAAAACAAGTATGCAAAATAAACACTTACCCGTTTAATTTAAAACGCTTTAAAACTCGAAAATTCTGTCCTTTCTCGGCTTTTCGACTGCTTTATTTTCTTGTTGACTTTAGTAAATAAAAGTCCTCTAAACAATTTTCACTTCTCTTGTTTTGGAGACTTAATATTTTTCTGAATTAATATTAATAATATGTCCCGACTCCAGAGTACAATTTTGAAAAAAGTTTTCATATAAATGCATTATAAATTAAATGCCAAAAATAAAATGCTAAAATGGCAGTTATTTTTCTGACGTTTGCATATAAAAACAAAATCGTTGTCTTAGCCAATCATGATGTAGCTAGTTACCAGTTTTCTCCCGGCTTTAACTCACGCATGCGCATAACTTAAAAAATAGGTACGCTAAGCGTACATGTATCTGCTCATGGCCATGGTGATCCCACTGTAGTCATGAAGGAATAATATTCTACAATTCTATTTGGTCCTAAATTGTATAAGTTAAACATATTTTGTACAAAAACATACACTTCATTCAACCAGTAACTTGTAAGGAATAAGAGATTGATATTTAACCCATTAATTGGCAGTAGCCTACCACTGACAAGTAAAATCGTCCTGCATTAGACAGAGTAAAATACTAATAAAAGTAGAGTGCATCTGGGCTTGCCAGCTAATGGGTTAAAATAATATATTTTTATAAATATCACAAAAATATATATCATACACAGTAGAACAAGGTTTTCATATTAATTGATAATTTATGGGGTTCACAATTTACAGTATCACTATGCCAGACAGTTTAGTACATATGACAAATAAAATAGCTGATATAAATTTCACTAGCAGAAACTATTTCCATAACACAACAAAGATTTTATTTAATTTTGCTGAAACATGTTAGGTTCACAATCTTCTCGATAGTCCATAATATACTACAATCTGGTATGTGAAAAAATTGTAGATGCATGGATGTTGTCAGAATACCAGGTGTCGCTAACACACCCTGCACAGTTTCAAAAGCCTTTTTAAACACATTGATACACGACTTCAACATGTAGTATTCAGGGATGGAGGAACACAAATGAACTATTTATTCCACATGGATGTGTTAGCAAATAGGTCATATTATTGAAGTCTGTTCATCAGTAGCAAATGTTAACAATGTTGAAAATCAGGAGTACAGTATAATTTGACACATGTATATAGTCTGTGAATAGAATGTATAAAGTATATATAAACACAGCATATCAGATCCATACATTGGCTAGAATTGACTAGTCAAAGCTGCAGTGTTCCGTGTTTGTTTGCTCACCCTACAATACAAATATGAGAGTGATGTGTAAAGTACAGGCAAATGATTGCTTGAAAAGACATTAAATATAAGCAATAAATGTCATGCCAAAAGGAGTATTGTACAGTCTTATCTTTTACCATCTTAACTATTATATACTATAAACAAGACCACTATAAAATGTGGAATTGCTAAGTCTGAAATTAAAATGTGGGATTAGCTAGTGTTCATGGCAATCAAATAAACTTTAGTATTGAAAACTTATGTGCATAAACAAGATGCTATATTTTACAATTTACGCGTCAATGTTATATTAATATGTTGAAGTATTTCTTTAATACCTAATTGATCTTCGTCCTTCGATAGTTCGACTGTTCACTGTTTCACTGTTTAGTTTTCCTTCAGAAATAGAACCACTAAATTTTGAAGCATTCTTTCCGGTTTATCCATAGGTCTATCTTCGTATTTCCACGTTATTATATGAATTAACGACATTTTGTCAATCGCCATGTTGAATTTTAAGATCCAGCCTGCGAACAGGCAAAATTGAATGATGTAATGGCCTTGGAGAACATTACGTCATTGCATTTAAGCCACTTGCTGATTGGTTATCAATTTAAATAAGCTCGTCGCTGAATGGCTATAAGCTAACAGCAAACAGCAAACGGCAAACAGCACGACGGCAATATATCTGCATTCGCAGATACAAAAACCGTCCATGACAAAAAAAATGGTGGACGACTTTGCATTCCACAATGTTTTCACATACCCGGGTGTAAATATCTGAGCGGAATTAGTACCCTCGCACGGCGCTTCGCGCCAGCTCGGGGATTAACACTGTGCAAAAGGTTTATACACAGAAATATATTTAACTATGACTTAATACCTGACTGTAACGCTAAAACTTCAATGTATCTGATGTATAAATGCTAAAACTACAATCCTGCTGCTTTTTAAACCTACTTAGACTGTGTTTTATGATTTAGAATTTAAAAAACCTACTGTTTACTTATAGAATGAAAGAACCAAGGCACTCCAAGTAGAAAAACATTTACAAAAACTGCTTTAACTCATGCAAAAACTAGCAGATATGCAATTTAAATAATGCTTTTGTAAAATACATTAAATTTTGCCTAAATGCGAGTCAAATTTTCGCGCCAAAACACAAGGGAAGCTCTGTTCTTGTACGTCACAAAGGCCATTGTTTACAGAATTCTAGGGCAGTTTTTGTATCAATTTTAAGTCGCAAAATATGGGTATAAAACATACGATCAATCGGTAAAAATACATGATCAGCATTGATAGACGACAACAGAATATTTCTAGAGCAAAATCGTTTACTGACGGTCTCTTACAACATTACAATACCTGAAAACGTTGAGCAAATAGATTCTAAAACAATGAATATGTTCGAATTGTGTTCACTCATGGCGTCCTTTTACGGCTGTTTTCTCCGTAATACGTGCAGCAAATTCCTTTTAATTTGCACAGAATGTAGCCGAGGCTTCTCTTTACACACGGCGATAAAAATAACAACGTTCGCGACATAGATTTGATAGAAAATTAATAATTTGTTCTTTGAAACAAAATTGCCGCCATGACAACAAAATTTCTCGAAGAAGTGATTTTGATACCACTCTACCGGCATGCATTGCGCCAAACTGCATTAGGCAATAGGCCTATTAGAGGATCGTTCACCCCAAATTTCCACCCAGCTGACAAATGTAGTACTATAAACTTGTAATCTATCAAGCAAGTCAGTGTGTTTTTGAAGATTGACAAATTTGTGCAGTTGTGCTGATTTCACATCAAAGGGGATAATCAGGAAATTAAATTGTTGTCGAAGTATACTGTAGGCATAAACTACCATATAGGCATACACTATTATACAGGCATATACTATTATACAGGCATATACTATTATACAGGCATATACTATTATAGGGTCATTTTATCCTTGCTTTGTTTTACTGGAAAGCTTTTGTCTGAAAGCATCTAACCAACCTGAGGCCAATATTCAGAAAACGAGGGTAATAAATAATAATATAAGTTAGTCAAGTTATTTGCTTCAATACCGCAATTTAATACCTGTCGTACGTATGGAGAACATCTCTTCCACATAGAAGATGCGGTTTTGCTCATCACACTAATATCTGGTAGTTTTTCTTTGATAAGACCCTAAACATTTTTTATATAAATTTGACTTGAATATAAATACAATCTTTAAAAATTGGTATCACAGCCATTACTTATATCATTGTTTTGCAATGCTCAAACATTCAAATATTTAGAATCTAATAGATGGTTTTTATACTTACAGCAACGCTTCGATAAAAAGCATGATAACCTGTAACTTTCGATGACGTTTTTTCACTATTGTCAATATCGCAAGCTTCCCCAGTATATTCAGCCATTTTGACTTCTAAACATTAGTGGAATATTAGGAGTAATGCGAATCAAAGTGTTTTCGGGAGAGTTTCCGCCGAGCACAAGTACTTGAGGGCGCAGAAAAATGAGGTGTCCGACCATCTCGGAGGTGCCCGACCGTCGACGGTTTCGAAATTTGCATCTGCGCTGTCCACCAAAAATACCACCAAGAATGACCACACATGACATGACATGACATGACATGACATGACATGACATGATATATTATATTGGGTGGTATTATGATATAATATAATATAATAGCCAATTATATGCCAGTTGTCATTGTGAAACAAAATTTCAATGCATTTGTGTCTCGAACAGTCTGGTTCATGTTCCACTTTGAATGTCAAATCTACATTCACTGCCTCAGTTTTAGCACCACTAGACAGGTGTATCAATATTTGCCAAACAAATAGGATTTAGTAGTTGTTTAAAACAATTACATTGAGTTGGATTGTCTAAAGGTATTGTGGAAGTACATTATCCAGCTCATCATTTTGAATATCTGGGTCACCTGGAGGGACTGCTTGGGATGTTGGTGATGGTAAAATATCAAACTCCCACAACATGACAATATTACATAGCCGGCCACATCCATCCCTGATTTCAATGGGGTCGTGGAACTACACATGGAAGTAAGAAACACATTGAGTAGGAACAAAGTGAAGGTAAAGGACTTAAATATCAGCCTAACAATGGCGTGTTTAATATTAATATTAAAACAAATAAAAAATCTATTTTATGCCCAGAATTATATCAAATATATTATAATCAATTTTCACTACATTTTTACTGATTAAATCATTTCTTATTCAAATATATTTATGTACACATTGCGTGTATTTCTTATCTGTTTTTTTGAAATATTCAAAATGTATTTCAACCAAAATTATGTATATACAGTATTAAAACTTAAAAGCATGTGTTTAAAAAGCGTGGGGCTTCGGTGGCGCAATCGTCAGAGCATGCGCCTTTCACCTCTGATATCGTGGGTTCAAGTCCCATTGGGGACGACTTATGATAGCTATGTGAAAGGAGTTAGTCAACGCTCTGCCGAAAGTCGTGGGTTTTCTCCGGGTACTCCGGTTTCCTCCCACAGGGAATGTTGACAGGGTGGGTTGGGTTTAACCCCTAACTGGCCCTTCCATCGTAGCTGTGCTCCGTGATGGCGAGCAAAAGGTGGCTGCCATATGCGCCCTAGAAAGCCTTCGACTTGGTCATGTTGAGCTGTGTCCTTCGCAATTCAGCTTAGCTCTCAGCTGCAAGTAAGGATAATAAGCACCCCTGCTTACTTACTTACTTAAATCATCTCACCTTGAAAACGCAACTGGTATGCACTTCTATCAATGGAGGACTACTACAATCGTCGAACATTTCTTCGATTTTTATGCCTTTAACAACTGATGGAATAAGGGCTGTTCGTCGAATGTCCAAACTATCCATAAAACATATATGAACCTCACAGCATTCTAGTTGAACGCACGGCAACCCATCTGTGATCATATTCACAGGGTTTTTCGACACACAATGAACATAAAGAAGTCCATGCCCATCTAATTCAGAAGCTTTCATCCCAGTAACACTGCGAAAACTCACCATTTTAAAATATTTTACTTTTAAAATATTTTACGCAGCGAGCAACAATTGAACAATGATGGAGCAGGCCGAGAAATTGATTATATATGATAAACCGCCCCGGCTCGCGTTGTATTTCGGGAAGACCCTCATTCCTCCTCTGGACTGTGGTGATGGACCATTAATTTATACTTATAGTGAATGGTCCCATACCGATTCAATTAGTATTGTGACTATGGTCACTTCATGTTCTAGTTTGAAGGCAGTTTTTCCAAGGAACCCATTTTATAAAACATATTTAAAAAGCATATTTTAAAAATATAAAAAAAGTAATAAAAAAAAATAAATTATTTTAAAAAACCTATTTAAAATGTTTTTGTCTATTCTGTGTCTTAGGCTTGTTAGGATTGTGTGTGGCAACCGTAGAATTGTCCAATTCGTGTGGAGGGATTGATGTGCTGGTCCTTGTTGGCGACTTCAGGTATGGGTGTTTGTACTGTGACCAGATGTCCATTTGTAGGGTGTTATGTGTGTAGTTAGGGGGGGGGTTATGATGAGGGTGGTCAAGTGCATCTGGGGTGGGGGTGGTAGGTGATTGATGTAAGGAAGGGAAATATGAAGGTGGTAAGGGTATTTGGCTCTGGGGGAGAGGGAAATTGGGGGGGGGGGGTGTGATGTGGGTGGTCAAGTGAATTTGGTGCGAACAAGGTGTTCTTTTACATTTTTGTGACGTTGATATGCCATGACTGGTGAGTTTGGCCATATTTCTGACAGTGTGTGGTCGTTTTAAATGTTATGCCAGTGTTATTTGAGAATGTGTGATAGTGGTGCGAGGTTGGGGTGATATGGGATGAGGTAGAGTGCGTGTGTTTGTGGGTGTGGTATTTGTGAGTAGTTGTGATTGAGTGTATGTTGAGGCTTTTTCGATGTGAGGTAGGATATCCTTGTCTTTATAGTGCGACTCTGAGTTTCTGTGCTTTCTCATTTGTCATCAGTGATTATCCTCCTGTATTTTACCATGTGGCTGTATTTTACCATGTGGCTGTATATTAAGCCTTTTTTGCATGTATTTGGGTGATCTGAGGAGTGGTGTAAGAGTGGCATGCGGTCTGTGGGTTTAATGTAGAGCGTTGTGTTAAGTGTGTTTTGGGGGGTGGTGTAAACTGTGGTGTAGAGGAAATTCACACTTGTTTTTGAGAATGTGACTTCAAATTTGATTGTGGGGTGGAATGAGTTGAGATGATTAATGAATGTTTGAAGTGAATCCTCTCTATGTGTCCAGATTAAGAATATATCATCTATAAATCTTTTCCACAGGAGGGGTATGAGGTGATCGGGTGCAGATGAGAGAAGTGAGTCCTCTAAATGTGCCCATGAAAATGTTTGCAAAAGAGGGTGCCATTTTGGTGCCCATGGCAGTGCCATGTTTCTGTAAGTAAAGTTGATCTTTGAATGTGAAGTAGTTTTCTTTGAGTATATGTCCAAGGAACTGGTGTATGACTTTGCAAAGTGGCCACAGATGTCTGTGTTTGGTGTCCAGTGCTTCCAGTGCAGCACGGATCCCTTCATCGTGTGGGATGTTGGTGTATAATGATTTGACATAGATGGTGGCGAGAACGGTGTTGGGTGGTAGTGGTGTTGGGATATCGGATATAGTTTGTAGGAAATGGTTGGTGTCCTTAATGTAGGATGGGAGTGAATGGCAGAGTGGACGTTTAATTAATAGGAATAAACATTATGTTATTAGGCATTTGTCCTAGACTGCCATTGGCATAGCAGCATAAAAAATGCTTCGATTTGCTTATAATGCAAAATCCATACTGCAACGAAATTTGACGTTTTATCTCGTGGTTATTCAACAACAATTAACAGAAATAAGAATCATATAAGATTATAATCCTATCGTGTAGATGGGTTAAAATACCTGCACAATTACACTTTGTTATTATAGATTTGCAATGTTCTCTATTTGCTCGTATAGGAAAACAAGTCTTGCAATTTAGCATGTTTTGACATTTTCGGCTCAACACCTCAATAAAGTGCAAAAATTATCATGTATGAAACTTACATTTTAATTGCCGAATTTAGAAGTAAAGATAACTTGCCTGTTCCCTTAAATTAATGTATTTATTCATTATACTACAGTAGGAATATGTACATGTCTTACATTTTCTCCTTTCTCCCACATCTTTCACATATTGAACAAACCAATCAAGAACTTTCTCATCATCTCCCATGTCAGAAGAAGATTGTGGAAGTATTCGTTAGAATTCACCAGCACTAATTTTTACATCGCCAGCAAGAGGAAATATGAAGGACAAACACCCTTCATTTGATTTCGGGAATGAAAGCAAGGAAATAGATTCCATTCCTCTTCTCAACTGATCAATTTCATATTTTCTAGATAGATAGATTTTTAATAAAGCTGAATTGTTTAAAAACTTTGCATATAGTATGTTGTTAAAATTCTACAATAGTATGAATTAAATTGTTAAAACTATCCTAAAATGTCTGTTTATTTGAGTTACTATATATGAAGCTATTCTTCAATCTATTTGTTTTACAAATTGGAACCCTAAATTTACATTTATTTCTAAGGTTTACAGCAGATTCATTAAGATCAGGAAGATGTTGTAGTTTGTGGTTAGGGTCACAGCCAATTTCATGAAACAGTTTAGTTGTTAGATGTTCCCTGAATCTGTCTGTGATGAAGATAAGCGACAGATTTCCAATGCCTCAGCATTGGTGGTAGATGGGGAAATTATTCCCAGGGCTCGCTTCTGCAACCTTTCTAGATCATCAGAAAGGTAGTTAGGGAGCGCATCGTGAAAAACAGGGCTAGCGTACTCGATAACTGGTCTAATGCAAGTGATGTAGAATGTTAAGGAGATCTTTCTCATCAATTCTGCCTCTTTTTAGCTGAGTCAAGAAATATAGTCATGTAGATGCCTTTCTAACAATTTCCGAAATATGATAGTTCCACTTCAGATTGTTTGATATATTCAGACCCAGCAGTTTAACGCTCGACACAACATCAATTGTGTTATTATTGACTAGAACCGACGGGAACTCAGGGTTGCACTTTGCGAAGGCGTTCTGAAGTTCTTTGCATTTAGTTTCATTAAACTGTAACTTGTTTTGGGTGGCTTTCTCTGTGAATTCGTCTACAGTTTCTTGGATCTTTCCTGTCTTTCCCTTTTGTACAACCTCTGACATAGTAGTGTCATCTACATATTTCCATAAATCTTTGTTATGAACATCTATTTCATCAATCATCAGTAGCCACGAAGGGATACCATCTGGACCTTGCGATTTGTTAGGATTTAGCAATGATAATTTAATATAAACATAATGGGAGGAAATAGTAACAGGAGGGGTTGTGGGAGAGTTCAGTTGTGGTAGAAGATCTGGTGAGAAAGGTGGAAAGTCTCTCATTATTGCGGCATTTTCGGCACTGGGATACACTGTTCCCACAATGATATTGCTAAAACCTCTTGGGACACGTTTCGGGCAAATGTTAATCCATAAAACTTCAAAGGAGGGATCGGCCAAGTCGTCTAATACCGTAAAATTTATCGAATTCTTGATATAAATGCACACTCCACCATATACACCTCTTTGCCTATCGAGCCCAACTAGATTAAATCCACCTATAGAAATTATATTGTCATGAATGCGATTTTGAAGCCATGTCTCAGTTAGGCAAACAAGGTCTAGATTTGCATGAGAGATGCAATGCCAGACTTTGTCGATTTTTGCCACCAAGGACATTACATTTGACAGAAAAAGGCTAGGTACAAATGCTTTTTCTGCTCCTTTTTTCGATTGTAATGGGTTAACATAAACACAATTTCCAGGATTGTGTGATTTTTGCAGTCTTAAATTCGGCATATTCGACATTCATTGTCCGACATGGTTGGCAGCTCTCGGTTGCACAATATTGATGCTATAATAAATATATTTATCCTACAACATAATTTAACCCATGAAACCCGGTTTCCTTTTTCTTGTAACTGTTGTGAAAATATGAGGGTAACTGATGTAATAGAGTGTGATATACAGTATATCTTCAGTCAGCAAAGACTGATTTGCATATAACAGATAAAAAATATAGATCCAGATTTTTTCATATCATGAAACATGACTTGCTCACAAAAGTTATGATTGAATGGAAACCAAGCTTTAAGAGCCGATGTCAGAGAAACATCGACTTATTCATGTGCCGTATATCACTGTTTTGCGCACAGTACTTCGACTGTAGGTTGAGTCGAAACTCAACCATCTATTTTGTCCTGGGATACGATTCGGCCGTGTTTAAACGTCAATACGCCTAGCGGCTTGTGTGAACTTGTTATATTTATCTTGTGCAGTTCACAACTGGGTATATAGCTAATCAAAACAATTGCGCGAAACCATATACTTGATGAATTACTGGCGCTTTGTATTAGTTTTGCCGTGTTTATCCTGTGCAGTCAATAAGGGCACAGATTGCCCTATGTATTTATAAAACAGCATGACTCGAGAAAATACCATGATAGGAGTTATCAAGTTTTACACAGTCACAATAAAATCACATTTGAAACTTGACGTTAAAAGTTGCACATGGTAACTTCTGTCTATCAATTTTGATCGACAAACTTTTCAAACTTCGCCCAGTAAGCTAAAGGCCGGCGGTTTCCACTTTAGTTGTATCACAAAGTACCATAGCGTTTTCTTTTGCTTAAAATGATGTTGCTGTGGCGCTCAGGAAACAAAGCAATTCGGTACGTTACGCTACTATACGTGGTTGTAGTGGAAACCAGCAATGTCCCTGAACGCCTCGCCACGTATGCTCCCACAATTTATGCTGAAGACAATAATGATAATAAATACATGGTGAATAACTTATGTATTAGATGACAATTGCTAACGTGTTTTGGGTATGACATAAGCTTCGGTAAACTCCGGAAAACCAATGATACTGTCGTGAATAGTAATGAATCCAGGGGGTGAGAACGCTCCGGGTGCGCTTGACTAGTGTCCTTAGAAGTGCCGATAATTTATGCGCTGGCCGAGGGAAGACTACGTTCTACAACCCGATTAGAAATAATAATAAAATAATAATAATAAAAAAGCTTGCATTTGCTGTCGCATCGCAAGCAATTATGAGCAAAAACATTCTATAAACTTTGTTGAACTAACTGTTAGTGTTCCTTGTTTAGTTTTGATAATATTCCAAAGTGTTTTTAGAATATTTTAAAACGACAAATTATAGCTTTTATATAAGAAACAGGGGCGGATCTAGGATTTTGTAAACATAAGTCGAACGCCGAAGGCGTGAGACATGCTAGGGGGTCTCGAAATCTAGACTCCCTGAAATGCGATTTTAAGCGTTTTGGGGGTGAGATTTTGCAGAATTCCCAAGATAATGAAGTACATCAAAGACACGATTTTTTATGATCTCACAAACATACCTTCTCCCAGACATTTATCTTCGGAATTAAATGACTTGGAAAAGTCAATTGAATTGTACACATCATGTAGTTTCAATAGGCTTTGAATTAAAATGAATTTGGCTTATACTTAAAGTTTAAGCACATAAAATCCTTCAAGATAAATCGCTGCATGTGAAACAAAATTCTCAAGCAAAATAAAGAGTTATATTTCAATTATACTTTGTAAAATGCATTATCCAATTACAATTACAATTTATACTATAAATAGACTTTCATCGCAAATGATATTCATCGCAAATCTTTCATGCAATGCAAATTAGCAAAATAACATTGTTTTAACACTCCAATTGCGTTACTCTACTTAATTAAAGCGTGTTATATTTCAACTTCGCATCATTTATCATACAAACTAGGGTACCTGCAAGGTAGGGATTGCTGCAGGCATTACTAGTAAAAGCAAATAGAACTTGAGTGCAATATACACAATGTAGGTAATGATATGGCTCTGTCTGCAGTACAGGGGGTTGAAATTTCCACTGAAATCACCAAACTGTGCACCTACAACAAAGCCATGACAGAGTGTATGCCAACGGCTTTGATTACATGGAGGTGAGTTGGCTATCCTTTGGCGGCCCAGACTTCTTAGTCGTATCCTGTTTGTTCTAGCCAGTCTGGCAAGCAAGCTGGCCTTTGCTCATGTAATAAAAATTCATCTGGCCAGTTTGGCAAACAAGTTCAGTTTGAGCAAGAATTAAAATAATTAAATCAGTTAATCCTTTTCTCAGTGTAAAGACATAGCAGTAAACCAAACCATTTAGCTAGCGGAAGTCAACACGTTGCGCTCAGTGGAAACCCCGCGCTTGATCATAATAAACAACAAACACAGAATATGTTTCGGAATATGATATTATATCACGAATATCAAGGCATGTTCGACATTGCGGTTTAAAAAAAAACTATTGAGTAAGGTAGCACAATGGCGTTTGCGTAGAGTTGATTATTTGTCATTATTCGAAAGAAAATGATCGAAGAAAAAGATGGCGGTCAAATTATATTATATTATTGCATATATTATATTATGAGGCGCCCTTCCAATGTTTTGTTGAGAAAAAGCACAGTAAAAAGTAAGCTTTACAAGGTGGTCATTATACCTTAAAAGAAAGATAATTTATCTGTCTAAAGCATACATATAGCTTATTTCAGAATAAATCTTCCGAGCAAAACAGCAGCAGCCAAAACGGTAAAACTTGAGAGAAATATCGACAGACGACAGCTTAAACACAAATTATAAACACCAAAAACAATGAGACAAGTGTACGGAAGGCGAATATAAACAGCAAGAAAACAATGAAGTGAATACAATCAACAAAAGTTTACCTTTCAAGAGATCAAAATCAGTTACAGTAAATAGCCAAATCTTGACAGAAAAATCGACAGCTTCCACGTGCCGACTGCCAAACGCATTTAACTAAACTGCGCATCTACTGCGCATAACCACAATTCCTTGCGTTTAGAAAAATTGAGAAATCAAGCCCCACCGCACAAATTAGGTCTGCTGCTCGCTCGCTCGCTTAAGGCTCGCTCGCTACGCAGCAAATATATTGCAGCATATTAATTTCTATTTATTTTGGATATTTTCATACGTTATAGCAGTGCACGCTTTATCTTTGGCTTTACCACCACAATCTTTGTGAGGCACGTAGATTTCAGCAGAGAAGTCTCTACTGAGTGCCTTCTCGTTGCTGAATAGCAAAGATAAAAGCTGCTCGCTTGATGGCTTTGCTGCCCGACGACAACCTCGTTCAAAGACAGTCGAAGTTTATTTAAGGCCGTTAAATCGTATCGTGCAATCGCATTTCGAACGTCCGCGTACATATCAATACTCGACATCGTAAAACAATTTTCCTACTATGAAAAACCTTGGTATAGTTTGTAATATACGAGATTACAAGTAGAAAGACTGCTTTGCATGAATTTCGCAATTTTCAGGACTGATGCCCCCAGCCGCGAATCAATCCGAATCAGTCCAAAAAAATGAACCTATAGGAATTGTCAATATTTTCAAATTGACCAATCAACATGAAAGAAATGGACTGATAAAGACTCCCTTAAGGTGCAAATCAGTCCGACCACCCCACAGATCAGTCCAGATAAGTCCAAATGACCTCTCGACCAATCAAATGAGCATAATGACCACCCGATTCTGCGAGTTTCTTGCGTTTTACCGCTGCTCTAGATAAAGCATATATTTATTCAAAACTGAGCTCGTAAAGACGTAAACTGGACTATGATATGAATTTCATATTATAATTAATTATTCAAATTTCGAAATAATAAATTAATTATTTATTTGCAAAAAAATACTGATTGGACTTACCCTAGATCCGCCCCTGATAAGAAACAACCTTGTTGTTGTTTTGAATCTGTCTGCAAATTACAAATATATTTCCAACCGGCTTCGCCACTCATTCACAACTTATATTCCGTAAATTCGTAAAATAGACTAAATAAACAACACAAGTTTACGTTTAAATACGAATTATTTTAGAAATTTGGCCACTTCATTGTTTTGGGATTGTCTTCGGTTTAAAATAAACAAAATTTTATAAACTTTTCCATTTGTGAATTCGGGCGCCATCTTGCCGTGCTGATATAAACTACAACGGCACGGCCGTGTGTTGTTGCTATATAAAATGCACACACATGGTACAAATTGAATATTAAAATAAGATATCAACTCAAGGTCTTTTTACTGTCATTACTTTGTCGTGTCTCTGAGTGACATTTCATGATTTGTTCAGTTTGTAAATAAATTACAGAGTGTGCTAATTACTAAATACTGTGAAGCCTAAAGCCGTTAATAAAAGGTTAATAATATAATATAAGTGAAAAGGGATAGGGTATAGTAATTGCTAAATATCGATTCCTGAAAACTCTGTATAGTTTGAAAATGCATTCACACAGTATTGCCTATTGGACAAGTTTTTTGCCGTTCAAGAAGTTGTACATTCGGTTCTTTAGTCTTTACTCTTTAACCTTTGCTCTTAGGCTTTAAAGAGTGATTGTCAACCACAATCCAGTGCGCGCTTGTGTTCTTTGCCGGCGGCCATTATTTGGGATGCATAATCATTGTTGGAGTTAATCCGCGAAGTATTTGTCCGATCCTTATTATAAGTTATTCATTTTCTATAATTTTGAAAAGGAGGTATCTGAATCGAGTAACTTGTGCAGATATTTTTGGTAGAAAAATTATATTTCGTCATATTTCTCGAATATACGAAGTAGCTTCTATGAGCGGTAAAGCTCCGAAGCGTGGCCGGCCCAGTTCTGGCATACAAACAACACGAATAAGATTACGGATGGATACATTTAACGTTTGGCTTATGAAGAAAGATCTGTTCGGGTTCTCAGAAGAGACCCACAACGAGTTTGCGGAGTATTTACTTAATAATTGTCAAGAACCAAGAGCCCAAAGCTGCCCTCAACCACCATCAACGCCAACAGGTATAAAAATAGCTGCTATAAATTTGGTATAACTGTATAAATAACTGTTTCTTTGCCCAAAGGTTCGTGCAGCTCCTAATTTGGCACATTTATTATTTTTAGTTTTCAAAGTCAAAGATTTCCATTCAACTCCAGTAAGTAACACTGATGTCGATCTTGGACATGGCTTACAGCATCCTGCCTCGCCGATATTTCCAGACAAGAGTTTTGATGAAACGTATGTAAACATTTCATTCAATTGCAATTAACATTTCCAAATGAACAATTCCTAATGGAATATGCTGTAGTTTTTCAACAGATATTTTTTATTTTTTATGGATTTTGTTTTAGAATTGTTGATATTACTGGGATATCATCAATTGACAATCCATTGGATAGTAGGTCTTCATATAATGCAAGTGGACTGGCCCAAAATACAAGTAGGATGGAAGCTATATGTCAAAGCATAAACTCTGAATTTGGAATGCATTATGGCAGACTGTAAATGAATAATTCATGTGTTGTATTATTGTATTTTCATAGCTTAGACAAGGGATGAATCTAGAAATTTTGAGTTGATTACAGGTGGTCAGATGAGTATCCACCAAATTGAGTATCAACCAAATTTGTTGAAAAGCCCCTCCCATTTTGGAAAGATTAAATCCACATAATATTATACTGTATTCTTGTATTTCTTTACAATGTAGTTCCAGTCCAATAATAAGTGATAGCAGTGAAAGTGAATGGGGAACTACATGTACTTCTGGTTATTTGACTGACATGTAAGTACTTTTAAAAATTATTGTAGTTATCAAGTTTTAAGGGTTCAGAATTATTTATACATGTATACAAGTGAATCCAATTATTGAGATTTATAATTTAAGATGTTTTTAAAGGTCTGTGGATGATTATGAAGCAGATGCCACACTGAGTGCATATGAAGTGGAAGATACTGCCACGAATGCTGATGATGAACTACCATTAGAGGATTTACCACCATATGAAGATTTACCACCATGTGCAGATTTACCACCATGTGCAGATTTACCACCATGTGCAGATTT
The DNA here is from genome assembly GCA_016169945.1 of Trachythela sp. YZ-2020. Lineage (NCBI taxonomy): Eukaryota > Metazoa > Cnidaria > Anthozoa > Malacalcyonacea > Clavulariidae > Trachythela > Trachythela sp. YZ-2020. Next base: position 370,770 of record JADLSH010000168.1, on the reverse strand, counting down.
ACCACCATGTGAGGATTTACCACCATGTGAGGATTTACCACCATGTGAGGATTTACCGCCATGTGAGGATTTACCGCCATGTGAGGATTTACCGCCATGTGAGGATTTACCGCCATGTGAGGATTTACCGCCATGTGAGGATTTACCGCCATGTGAGGATTTACCACCATGTGAGGATTTACCGTCATGTGAGGATTTACCACCATTTGGGGGATTTACCATCATGTGAGGATTCACAACCATGTGATGTAAAATATGGTCCAAAGACACTGGATGAATATATTGATGGTATGACCAAAAGGATTAAAGAAATGTTTTTTTCAATTGACAAAGTTGGCAAAGAAAGTCATTTATATGGTGAACCATAGTAGTTGTTGATGTAAATACATTGTTACCATTGTTTGAAAATGGTTGTCATCATCAATCATGTTCTGGTAATAGCAAAGTAACAACTTCAAAGGTTGAGGCTGGAGTTATATGTGTTTACTGGAAGTGCACTAATGGCCAACCAAGGGCGTTGGACATCTTCTAGGTTGTTGTGCCAAAAGGAGGGACAAAACATTTACACCAGTTCCATTTTATTGGCTGCAGCAGTTATCATCACCGGTAATAACTATGACAAGATTCAAATGTTTTGTCTGTTCATGAGTTTGGGCTTTATCTCAAAAGCAACCTTCAGTTGCTTGCAAAGGAACTATGCTATTCCTGCAATCGCTTCACTTTGGGAGGAGATGAAAACAGATGTATGGAAACTGTTAGAAAAAGAGGCCCTCATACTTTGTGGTGATGGCCGAAATGACTCTCCTGGCCACTGTGCCAAATACTGTACTTATGTATTGATGGAACAATTTTTGAATATTGTTGACATTGGAAATGTAGACAAGAGAGAAACTGGGGGTATTTCAACTAATATGGAAGTGTTTTGCCTCAAGAATCTTTTGGAAAAGATTGCAGGAAAACTTGACATTTTAGAGATTGTTACTGATGCTTCCACAACTGTAATTGCATTGGTTCATCGAATGAAAGGTAAGCTATATTGAGGAAAATTTAAATGATGAAATAACTTTTGTTGTATTTGCAACCCAATTGACAAAAGTTCCTAGGGTTGGTTGGTTAAGGTTTAAGTGCCTATAAAGGTAATTTATATAAGTTGTACTGAGGAATCAAGATCAGAGTCCCAAGATAAACCCGTTAAGCACAGAACTAGTCAATATTTATAAATTTTCACCAGTCAGGCACATCTGTATGTGACTTAACTTAAGATTAAACAATTACACCTTCAAGACATTTTCAAATAATTGACACATGTATGTACTTTTTACATATTCTTGCTACAAGTAGGTGATGTGTTTATTGTTTACATTTCATAGAAAAGTATCCAGAGCATTTTCAAGATTTGTTCATTGCCTTAGACATATGGCACAAATCTGTGAAATTGTCAAAAGGTAAAGTTACTAATGTTTTAACCCCATTAAATGGCAATGCACCCAGTTGTACATGCAATACTTTATAATTTTAATCTGTCTTATGCCATATAATTATGCCAATTATTATAAGTTATGTGAGACAATTTTTTATAGTAAGTAAGTAAGTAAGCAGGGGTGCTTATTATCCTTACTTGCAGCTGAAAGCTAAGCTGAATTGCGAAGGACACAGCTCAACGCGACCAAGTCGAAGGCTTTCTGGGGTGCATATGGCAGCCACCTTTTACTCGCCATCACAGAGCACAGCTACGGTGGAAGTGCCAGTTAGGGGTTAAACCCAACCCACCCTGTCAACATTCCCTGGCATGTCGCTGAAAGTTGCAATGGCGATGTCAATACATTAAAGGTACTGTAAGTTACATTGTACTTCAATATTTTTCCCATTCACTGGCAGTGATTACCATACAAATAACAACTGAAGAGCAGAATTGTCTAAAGCAATTGTAGACTTTAAATGCTCGATACAGAGGTTCGTTGACAGCTTATGGGCTAAAACTTGCTGTGCGCACTGGGTATAATTAACATTGCAATTATTTATGCAGTTATAATACTATATTTATGCAATATATAATATATGGTTTAATAGTTACATAATCATATTCTTAGGATAATTGGTTTGGTGTAATACATCATGTGGCAGGTGAGCATGAGTGGGCAGATGGTGCATGTGACCACGGACCGTTGGTAACATCAGAAGGTGGAAAAACAATTGTGGGAAAAAGTACAAAGGCTTTAGAAGCAATAAGGAAAGTAGTGATTGACCTTCGATTTCTAAGCACGCTGCACCACTACGTGACATTTAGGTATGTACAGTACACACATGTATTTTCTGCTATTTAAATAATATACAGTATGACGTGCATGTTCAATTGTTATAGGAAACCTATAAGTTGCAGTTTTACCATATTGCATGTATGTTAACTTTGAATGTGTAAATGGTTTACAGACACACAAGCAAGATAGAAAACTTTAACTCGTTAGTCTTGAAATATGCACCAAAACGGTATATCATTTGCCTTATGTGTAAACTTTGTATATAATCTACAGTAATTAAAAGTTCACCTAGTAGCTGGTGGTACCTACAATTTTTCCACATACAAGTAAAAACGTTTAGGCAGAATAAAATACTAAAATAGGTATATTCGGGCAAATGCCTATTTAATTTCATTTCAGCTTTATGCATTTCGGCATCACTTTTTCTGGAACAATTTTATAGAAATAGGCATATTCAGCTCGAGTATTGTTGGCAGCAATTGATCACAATTCACACAGGCAGGAAACCAAAACTTAGTAAAAGTGGAAATTTGAAATACAACAAAGTTTACAGTAAAAGTGTAGTGTTTCTGTTATTAAAGAGGAGAAAACATACGAGTATTGGCCAGTTCTAGCCTCCAAAGTCCTCAAAAATCGAATTGACGACAAACGCACTATTCTTCGCAGGGTTGTGATTCCAGCTGAACACCCGAAAAGGATTGCATCATCTATTGCCATGGCACCAATACCAAAGACCAGTGATCTTGTCAGTAAGGCCCTCACAAGATTTAGCAGAGAAGAGCAAAATGCAGAGGCAGGAACAAGCAGCAGCCAAGTTGACATTTCAGTTGAGCATCCTTGACAGTCTAGTGTCAATGAAGATGTACCTATATTATAAACACTGTTATATATCTTGCAAATTTGTGCTTGTGTTATATATCTTGGAAGTTTGTGGTTTTGAAATAAATATTGTGTTATTGCATAATCTGCAGTTACTTCAATGTTTATTTTTAGATATAAATTTTATTGTTATCCATCATTTACCCTACTTATCACAACCCATTAGCTTGTACTACACCGAATCATAGTTACTGGAAATTTAATATGGTCATGTTAATGGAAAATTGTACACATTTACAGTAAATGAACAATTGTTTTTATAATATGAATACCCATGTTCATTTGCTTGGGAAGCTATAGTACAATTATATACAAAGCATGGATATACTGCACATCCTTTCACTTGTTTCTTACTTAAGAGGTGAAACTAGGTACAGCCAACCAAAGCAAAAAGCCTTGCCGAAGAAAAAGGAGAAAACCCTCACTTGTTGACAAACATGTTGTGGTGGCTTCTTACCCAGCATTTTGGCTTGTGGTTGGCAAGAGCATCATGAAATGGGTGTTGAAAATTTCTCCTTACAAAAGGACAACAACGGAATTGAGTTTGTGACGTTTGCTGAAGGAGTAACAAAGACCAGACAAAGCGGCTTGTGAGCAAAACCAAGACTTGTAAAGCCAAAAATGTTTGCAAACGGACACGAAACCAGGTGCCCAGTTGCTCTTTTCAAGCAATAAATTCAAAGGCATCCAACTGGAATGCAAACAACAGGTCCTTTCTATTTATCAGTTGTTGATAATCCTACTTTAGATATTTGGTATAAGAAAACACCAATGGGCAAGAATACCATCAACAATATCATGAAGATGATGAAAGAAAATTCACCCTTGAATAATATTTGTACCGACAAGAAGCTAACCAACCACAGTGCAAAAAAAACCGTGGTGAAAAAGTTTAAAAGCTGCGGAGTACCAAAATGTGAAATAAAGAATATCACCGGTCACAAGTCAGAGCAAGGCCTTGACGCCTACGATTCAGGAGATGGAAAGGAGCAGCGAGTCCTTTCAAATTTAATAGACAGTACTTCTAAAACCTTCCACCAGCATTTACCTGCTCACCACGTCCATCAACAATCATCATTGCCACTTTCATTGCCACTGTCTCCACGAAATGTTTATAATTTCCAAAACTGTTAAGTAACTTTCAACACGGCTGGTAGTAATTCCACACAAGCAAGTGTGAGCTTGACCCAATCCAAATGCCCATCTAAAAGATTTATTCTTCACTCTGATGATTCTGAGTAATTGATGACCGAGTACAGTTTTGACAATGCTTATGTTAAACAATTAATATTATATGTTGAAATTTCAGATTTGTAAAGTTGATGTTTCATGTTATTTTCGTTGACACTTAACTGGCTTCCTTGTTCATGTTGTTTTGTTGTAATAAGTTGTTGATTGATTAAATAAAGTTTTTTTAAATATTAAATATACACTGTTTCAGACTTTTTTGTGTGTGTTTTCTGGCATTGTCTTTGATTGACATTTATACAATTGACTATCTCACTTGTTCACCTGTGTAGCCAATCCAAACTGAAAGTACAGCCTACTGCCTACAGGTGCGTAGCAAATAATACTTTACAAATAAATTTTGCCCAGTATGATTAACAAGTAATCACATAGTTCCTCATAAAATGAAGGTTTAATTTCACTTGTGTTTTCAAAGTTTCACAAATTAGTCATTCAATTTGTGAAACTTTGAAAACACAAGTGAAATTAAACCTTAATTTTATGAGGCCCCATGCGATTACCTATACAAATTACTGATGATGTCTAATCCAGCTTCATCTTGGTTAACAGTGGGGAGTAAGTGCGCCTTCAATACTATTCTTGGACTGGGAAACAAGATACAATATCTCCTCTTTTTCCTCACTTGGGATCTCTGCATTTTCCAAAGCTGTGCTTATCTCATCGAAAACAGAAGTAACTAAGAGACATCATGTCACATTCAATAAAATAATCAGTGTCCTTCTCCTTTTTATAACCAAGAGCATGAGCCCTACAGTGATCTGCAACTCTTGAACTTGGTTCTACATGTACCTTTAATACAAAAGATGTAACATTGTTGGAGCATTTCAGTTTTTTCAACACAAATTGTATTTTCCCTTGCCTTTCTATTTAGTACCTTTCCTGTGTGAGAATAAATAAATTGACTAACCTTGTAATCACCTAGAGGTGATTCCGTTTTGAAATGGGACTTTCCGGTAGTTTTGGCATTTTTTAGCATTTTGGCTCCTAAAAATTAGGTGAAATCTGGGACAATAAATTACCTAAAAATACTTCGAAATAGTTAATGCGTGAAATTCACGCAAACAAGCACAGTGCAATTACGATGTAATCTGTGCGTTAAATTCACGCAAGCAAGGACAGCCTTTTCTCTGCGTTAAATTCCCGCAAGCACGCACAGTCTTTTCTGTGCATTAAATTCACGCAAGCGAGCGCAGAGTCTTTTCTGTGCGTTAAATTCACGCAAGCAAGCACGGCCTTCCCTGTGCGTTAAATTCATGCAAGCAAGCACGGCCTTCCCTGTGCGTTAAATTCACGCAAGCAAGTACAGCCTTTTCTCAGCGTTAAATTCACGCAGGCACGCAGTTTTTTCTGTGCGTTAAATTCACACAGGCAAGCACAGCAGAGAAGGCTGTGCTTGCTTGCGTGAATTTAACGCGCAGACCAGACTGTGCATGCTTGCATGAATTTAACGCAGAGAAAAGACTGTGCTTGATTGCGTGAATTTAACACACAGAGAAAGCTGTGCTTGCTTTTAACGCACAGAAAAGACTGTGCGTGCCTGTGTGAATTTAACGCAGAGAAGAGGTTGTGCTTGCTTGCGTGAATTTAACGCACAGAGAAGGCTTCGATAAATTCACGCAAGCAAGCACAGTCTGGTCTGTGCGTTAAATTCACCCAAGCAAGCGCAGAGTCTTTTCTGTGCGTTAAATTCATGCAAGCAAGCGCAGAGTCTTTTCTGCGTTAAATTCACGCAAGCAAGTACAGTCTGGTATGTGCGTTAAAAGCAAGCACAGCCTTCTCTGTGCGTTAAATTCACGCAAGCAAGCACAGCCTTTTCTCTGTGTTAAATTCACGCAAGCAGGCACAGTCTGGTATTGTCTTCATTACCCTTTGGGCCTCTATTCAGTGTAAGCCTTGGCCTGTTCACTGTTGTGGATCTTACTTCATAATACTCTAATCAAGCTTAATGTTACGCTTAAGGCAAAACTGGGTTGTAATGTGGGAGATTTCCTCCCTAGAATGTTCTAGGTAATATCGCATACGCAATACAAGTCTTAGGCAAAAGACAATCTACAATATTTGTCGTTTTATAGTCGCAAAGGATGCATTGAGTCACATATTCCCATAGGCATAAACGTAACAGTGTACATTTAGTATAATTTGGTTAGTCCAAGCAATTTCAAACTTTGTTACAAGCATTTTTTGGAAAACGCATGTCACTGACCCCTTGACTGAAGACCCATTCGCGCCAAAATACAATTGTAAGACAGACCTGTTTATAATTACTGTCTTTTGCCGGTAACACTACTGAAATCCAATGTAACGGATAATTATATATAGACAACATAATAGGTACCTCCGACTTTGAAATTGATCTCAAAATCCAAGAGCGCGTAATTAAAAATCAACTAACACGAAACAGGAGCGTTTGCTGATCGAGCTGATACTGTTACTAGCTATTCCTACTACGCCATTGGTCTTAAAACATGAATATTATTTTCTACTAACAATAAATATCTAAATATGGAATAGCGTAGACGCACCTCAGATTGGTTTCAACATTGTGATCCATCATTGCACCATATTAAAGTAAAACCAGGTTTGAATAAGACTTCAATTTGCCTTCCTTTACAAGATTTCTCCATTCACACACTGTTATTCCACTACATATTACTGCGTTTATTAGACTACTGCTGTAAATCGTTTCTTTCTATCTAACCCACTGTAGACCATTGCATGTTGATGCATCTAGTATAATGATCAGGACGTGTTTGAAATTTGATCACTTGAAACTATTAAAATCAAGCTTATTATCAATCGTTTTCTTTCTACTCAGTCTCAGGTTTAAGCCGCCTTTCCTGTTTACTGTCATCGACTTGTCGCCTACTTATAGTGTTTATATACTTAAAGGAAGACAGAACTATATGCAGGTTTAGTGTAGCACGTTTTCTTATTAGTTTTCAATAATTACCGCGCGTACTTAAATTATATGCAGTTTCTAGAAGACAGTGTAGTTTGTTTCAGAATCAGAGTCTTCTGACATATCTGTATCAGAAGATATGATTAAATTGTCCGGACGTCTACTGAACGAAACGCCATGATAAATGCTAGATTCAGAACTGCAGTTTTAATTTTTGAAAATGCCCATTTGGCTACATTAGCATATAATTAAGTATACTGCGGGATTTCATGATCAACTACATTCAAAAAATAGAACAAGAACCTCGACGTTATAATATGCCTAATTTCTCAGTATTGCATCATATCTGTGGCGGTCTATCCATCCAATCCTGATCGATTCACTGCGAAATTATCTTTAACGTATAAAAGATGTTTGGTGTTATATTCTATACTACATATACACCATTTTACAATACCGTGCTATTTTATGCCATATCATATGATGCTTTACCATAAAATACCATGCTTTATACAAAAGTACTGTATTTATTCATAGGCATGCGTATTAAAATCAACATGGCATGCACCGCATTCCGTTCAAATGATTTTGGTAACGTGGTTAAATACGAGCCAACACGCATTAAGTGTGTGGCTGGCGAAAGTTATAAAGGTGGCATCAATATGTGTGCTAGCGCACATGATAAGTTTGGGTCTTGGTGCATTGTCCTCCCATGCAACCAGCCAAAGTCCATCTCCGGTGGAGGGAGGCTGGCGTCATAACCGCGTTGAGGTTACTCCGTGGGATGGGCGTTGGCTATGGGCGCCTTTTTTATTTATATCATGATAATATCTCAAAAACTGTCAAGTTATATTTACTCCTTATAACCCACATACTATTAAGTAACGCTTGTACGGTACAGAACCGATAGCAGTACTGATAGTAAGAAGCCCATAGTATTCCCATACTCAATAAATATAGCAGAGAAATGTAATAACAGAATGCCCTAACTCATATAATGACTAATCAATATATGATGAACTGATAAACTTTGAACCGATTTGTTATTAAATATTATATATATCCACTAAACTATAATTCATATAATGACTAGTCAACCACTATTACTCATATAATGACTAGTCAGCCACTATTAATCATATAATGACTAGTCAACCACTATGACTCATATAATGACTAGTCAACCACTATAACTCATATAATGACTAGTCAACCACTATAACCCATATAATGACTAGTCAACCATCATGACTCATATAATGACTAGTAAACCACTATAACCCATATAATGACTAGTCAACCACTATAACCCATATAATGACTAGTCAACCACTATAACTCATAATGACTAGTCAACCACTATAATCCATATAATGACAAGCCAACCACTATAATCCATATAATGACTAGTCAACCACTATGACTCATATAATGACTAGTCAACCACTATAATCCATATAATGACAAGCCAACCACTATAATCCATATAATGACAAGCCAACCACTATGACCCATATAATGACTAGTCAACCACTATGACTCATATAATGACTAGTCAACCACTATAATCCATATAATGACAAGTCAACCACTATAATCCATATAATGACTAGTCAACCACTATGACTCATATAATAACTAGTCAACCACTATTACTCATAATTATAATGACTAGTCAACCACTATGACTCATATAATGACTAGTCAACCACTATAATCCATATAATGACTAGTCAACCACTATAATCCATATAATGACTAGTCAACCACTATGACTCATATAATGACTAGTCAACCACTATAACTCATATAATGACTAGTCAACCACTATTACTCATAATTATAATGACTAGTCAACCACTATAACTCATATAATGACTAGTCAACCACTATAATCCATATAATGACAAGCCAACCACTATAACCCATATAATGACTAGTCAACCACTATGACTCATATAATGACTAGTCAACCACTATAATCCATATAATGACAAGTCAACCACTATAATCCATATAATGACTAGTCAACCACTATGACTCATATAATGACTAGTCAACCACTATTACTCATATAATGACTAGTCAACCACTATGACTCATATAATGACTAGTCAACCACTATAATCCATATAATGACTAGTCAACCACTATGACTCATATAATAACTAGTCAACCACTATAATCCATATAATAACAAGTCAGCCACTATGACCCATATAATGACTAGTCAACCACTATGACTCATATAATGACTAGTCAACCACTATGACTCATATAATGACTAGTCAACCACTATGACTCATATAATGACTAGTCAGCCACTATGACTCATATAATGACTAGTCAGCCACTATGACCCATATAATGACTAGTCAACCACTATGACTCATATAATGACTAGTCAGCCACTATGACCCATATAATGACTAGTCAACCACTATGACTCATATAATGACTAGTCAACCACTATTACTCATATAATGACTAGTCAGCAACTCTTTCTCATATAAATACTAGTCAACCATTATGACTCATATAATGACTAGTCAATCACTATAACCCATATAATGACTAGTCAACCACTATAACTCATATAATGACTAGTCAACCACCATGACCCATATAATGACTAGCCAACCACTATAAATTATATAATGACTAGTCAACCACCATGTCCCACATAATGGCTAGTCATCCACTATTACTCATATTATGATTAGTCAACAACTATAACCCGTATAATGACTAGACTCCATCCATATCATGACTAGTCAACCACTATGACCCATATAATGATTAGTCAACCACTATAACCCATATAATGACAAGTCAACCACCATAACTCATATAATGATTAGTCAACCACTATAACCCATATAATTGGAAATTAAACGAGCCTTACCTGGAAGGTGAAGTTTGATGATAATTCTACCAATCCGTAGTCGTACTGAGGGTTAACATGAGATGCACGTTGTGTGTCGCCATGAGTCAGACTTTAAAACGCGGTTGTGGACACAATTAAATTACGTTTGTTACGTTTGGGCGGGTAAGATAGGGAAGGGCATGTTAACCCTCAGTACGACTACGGATTGGTAGAATTATCATCAAACTTCACCTTCCAGGTAAGGCTCGTTTAATTTCCAATTCTACCAAACCGTAGTGCGTACTTCCGGTTAACATGAGATTTCAAAGCAATTGTGGACACAACGTGTAGCAAACAAATACGTAAAACGCAATTTATTGTAACACACCATTTTGGAACACACTATAATCTATGATAGATTTGTTGTAGAATTTCTGAAACACTGAGTCTGATGACCAGCCAACATGTTTTAGTATTGTATCAACTGGCAATATGTTACTGACTTTGCTCACACTCGCAGCTCGAGTGCTGTGAGCCTTGAATATCGTAGTATCAATTCCCCTAAATGTGAGCAATTGCTTGATCCATCTGCTTAGTGTGCTAGTACTAATTGGCCCATGTGGCTTTACATACGAAATAAGTAGTTTTGTGGATGTGTTACCCCTGATCGTTGCAGTTCTCTGCAAATAATGCTCTAAGGTTCGATATACGCATAATTCTTCTTGGTGATACTTTCTTACATGAAAAGTAGAGAAAACGTTTCCTGGTCTGTTCTGTTTTACATGTTCCGTAAGCTGGAAAACATAGTAATCTTGTGTTTTCTTCATAGAATTAAGGTCTAAATATGTCAATGTTTGACACCTTTGACTTGAAGTTAAAGCCAACAGCATAGCCAGTTTAAAAGAATGATCTTTTAACGATAACTGATCCAGCGGGTACAATTTCGTCATATAATTCAGAACGATATTTACGTCCCAAGTTTCAGAGTATTTTGGCGTTGGTTTTCTGGAATTGAAAACTCCTTTCATGTAACGAAGCAAGAAAGGATGATTTGTCATAGTATAATTTGTACCACTAAATGTCGTATCCATTAAATAACTAGATAAAGCCGAACGTGCAGTATTAATGGTGGAATAAGACAAGTCTTGTTCATATAAAAAATGAAGAAAAGTTAGCACATCGTTCACAGATGGTCGCATTGAATCAATTTTCTGTGGTAGACAAAACTCGGTCCACTTTTTGAGGTAAACATCGTATTGTTTTTGAGTGCTTGATTTCCAAGAGCACATAATGATGTTGGTAACTGCTGGAGAAACTTTGCTGTTAAGGAGGTTACTCCGGATATTTTGCATGCCATTAAGATTAGTTTGGGGCTCAAGGGATGATTGTTGTCCAGTAGAGGATTGGATAGAACATTCTTGGTCACTCTGAAAATTTTGGGATGGTCTATCAGTAAACTTAAAAGACGGGTAAACCATACCTGTGTGGTCCATAATGGAACAACAACAATCATAGTTGCTTCTTCTTGAACAACCTTCTGCAGACACCTAGTTATCAAGCAAAAAGGCGGAAAAACAAAACTGTTAGTGAATTGTGCCCAGTTGATCGTGAAGGCATCAATAAATGCCGCCCCAGGGTCTGGTTGCCACGAGACGTAAACATCAATTTGATGATTAATCCTGCTCGCAAAAAGATCAATGCTAGGCAGTCCGAAATGTTCAGCAATTTTATCAAATATTGAGGGGTTTAATTGCCATTCTAAAGTCGGGTTAAATTCACGAGACAGTTTGTCGGCAACAACATTTTGTTTTCCTGGGGTGTACGAAGCAGATAACCAATTATCACGAGCAATAGCCCATGACCATATGTCTCTGGCAATAGCATCACACTCTATAGAATGACATCCGCCCATCGCAGTAATGTAGGAGACTGCTGTCATATTATCAGACTTAATTCTGATGTGTATGTCATGAGTATTGTCAAGAAGGGCCATTAGTCCGAACTTTATAGCCGATAGTTCTAAACTGTTAATATGAGGAGTTGTTTCATGATGAGCCCATAACCCTTGTGTAGTGTTACTGCCAACTGTAGCACCCCAGCCCACATGGGAGGCATCTGTTGTCATAACAATTTCAGGAGTGCCATGATCAATTGTCCTACATGCTGTTGGAAGGAAAGAAACCCACCAATTTAAATCATCAATGCTAACTGCAGATAAACTCATTTTGGCTTCAAAATTACCAGCCGAACTCTTCAATGCTAGATCTTTATCACGTTCTAATGTGCGATAATGTATTGGCCCATATTCAACCCCCGGAAACGTAGAAACTAAAGTTCCAATCAAAGATGCTAGTTCTCGAATATTAAATTATCCCAGTTTTAGAAATTGTTGACATGTAGCTACAATTTTTGTGACTTTCTTGCTTGTAAGTGTAACCGTCATGGTAGCAGAATTTAACAAAAATCCTAAAAACTCCAATTCTTGTGTAGGTTCGAAAACAGATTTATCCGGGTGTGGCACAAAACCTAACCGTGTGATTAACTGCGTTGCATCCAGCGTAGCCTGTTCAGATAATCTTTCTGAATCTTCAATATAAATGGAATCGTCAATATATCCAAAAAAAGAATGACCATAATGACTACGTAAAGTGGCAAATACAGGTTTCATAACCTTTGTAAAAATACGTGGGCTACTTGTAAGTCCCATGGGCAAAACTGTAAATTGATATAATTCTTGTCGCCACATAAATTTGAGATATGTTCTCTGTTCAGGTATAATTGGCACGCTATAGTAAGCATCGCGAAGGTCTATAGAAGTCATAAAACATCCAGGTTTCATTAATTTGATGGCGGATTCTAATGTGTCCATTTTAAATTTCCGATAGGTTACAGCTTCATTGAGTTTCTTAAGATTGAATATTACTCTAACTTTACCGGACTCCTTTTTTGGCCGCAGAAAAATTGGAGAAATAATTTCTCCATGTTCAGGATATGATCGTTCAATAATGTTTTTAGACAAAAACTCAATAATTTCCTTATCAATAGCCTGCTGTTCTGTAGGCAAAAATTTATATTCTGGATTAAAGTTATGCTTGACTGGCGTTGGTTGATAATCAAATTCAATGTTACAATTGCTCACGCAATTCAAAACAAATGGGTCTGATGTAATTTCTCGTCATTGTTCAATATAAAATTTCAATTGACCCCCAGTAAACGGTGGTTGGTCAGAAAGTAATTTATTAATTTGTTCAAGGTAACTAACCTGATTAGAATTGGTTACTTGCGACTCGTCTTTGTCTGAACGTAACTCGATTTGGCTCCTCCTCGATGACGATAGGAGCCCCTGCTCCCGAAAAAAGACTGAAAACTGCGAGCAGGAGGAGCTCTGTAATCATTGCTCCTCATAGGTGGAGCACTGCTGTAGCTTCGAGGCTGCGATGCCAAGTAAGGGTGATATCGCTGTCCACGTCCTCTACGGAAACTGGAGAGCTTGTTACCCAGCTGGTTGGCTTTGGCCACTTGGTCGATTTCCTTGCCGATATCATCCCCAAATAATTCAGTCGTAATGGGTGTAGAAGGATTGCAAAGTGTGGTGTACTGTGAATTAAGGTTGGGTCGTAGTAACTCGCGTCTCCTGAGATTAAACTCCCTGTTACCAGACAGAGCTAAAACCAGAGCATGTGTTAGAATGGTTCTAACGTCACCTGTGGCTTTTTCACAAGCTTGAATCATAGCATATATAGCTGACATAAATAGCTTTTGGCTCTTTTGCATGGAACTATCCGTTGACCTGGCACTTTGCTTTAGTTGATGCCAAACAACTTTGTTGACTGTCGGTACAGCTAAATTTTCACAATTCTCGGGTCGAAGGTATTGATCAGATAACTCGTCAATTTTTTATTTAGGCAAGTTGTTTTTGACTAGATCATTAACAATAGTTGCCAGCTTGCAGTCAATGTCAGGCCCCGTTTTATCTACGATAGAAAACTCTTCAGCCAATTGATCGAATGCACTGGACGTTGCATTAAGGTCTGTGTCTTGAAGGTAATTATCTATGGCATTCGTAGCATGTACATCGTTCGAGGCTTGTTCACTGTTCACCTCAACCTGGTCATGATCGACCTCAGCCTCAGTGGGGGCAAAGTAATTCTCAAATTGTTTGAGCAGGTAATCTTTCATTCCTGACATCATATCAGTCATCATGTTCGCCATTGACTCTTTCAAATCTGCCGGATTAACTACACGGTCATTTTGTATAGTGGCCAAATCAGCCGATTTTGCTTGGTCAGTCATATTCAGCTGAAATGAATAATTGTGCCTCATTTGACATGGCGTATGATTTTTGTCACGCTTGACTTGTAGGCGTCTAAATCAGGGAACTATAACTTTCTTCCCTGCAAACTTTTAAATTTGAAATATCGGAGGTAGACGCAGGGAAACTATAACTTTCTTTCCCTTTATTTGTATGGGAAACACATGGGAAACTATAACTTTCTTTCCCCCGAATCAACCTTTGTCAAGCGACAAATAGTTTTAAATAATTTAATAGCTTTTGAACGATCGCCATTATAAAGCGCTGTTTAATACCTGTGTTAAACCTTTGATTCTGAAATAACTTAATAACATAAGATAAACTTAAATCAAATAACTATCTTGGGAAGAAATTACCTGTAAGTTCTCAACTCTTGAAATTATTCCACCCAAAATCTGTCCAAATATTAAACATCGTCCAAATATTAAACGTCGTAACTCCACGGCTTCAAAACTTGTACTGACTCATGGCGACACACAACGTGCATCTCATGTTAACCGGAAGTACGTACTACGGTTTGGTAGAATGACTAGTCAACCACTATTCCCCATATAATGATTAGACTCAACCACTATGACTCATATAATGATTAGTCAACCATTATAACCCATATAATGGTTAGTCACCCACTATAACTGATACGATGAAGTCAACCACTATAACTCATGTAATGAGTAGTCGACCATTATGACTCTATAAAATATATAGAACTGAACTAAATAAATGATTCGGCAACGGGTTTCTAGGGAAAACATTTCCGAGTTTCTCGTCTCTAATATGAATTTGGCTTCATGCATATATGATAATTTTAAACCAGGGGAGTTGATTTTAATATCCAACATCACACTTATGAAAGGGGATAGTGATAAACTAATATTCTCAAAACTAACAAGGAATTCAATTTGTGCAGGGGTTCAATTTTGTTCTCGATATATATACGCAAAACGAGAAATTCGAATAGGTTGGCGATTTGTCTCTTCTAAATAGTTCGTACAAAGTTTGACAAAGACCAGCCAAACCGCTACGTTGCTCGCTAATTGATACTTGACTGCATGTTTATTTGGAGTACAGTCGAACCTCTACTTACGGACACCTCCCGGAAGCGGACACCTCTTGTACGCGGACACTGTTTTTGGGTCCCGGCCAATACACTATTATATTACTATATTTAGAACCTCTCCTAGGCGGACACCTCCCGGAAGCGGACACCAAAACAACCTTGCCAAACAACATTATAACCTCTTGTAAGCGGACACACTTGATTTATTTTCTGTTAAATTAATAATTATGCCGCCTAGTTTACTTAATACAGTATTAGAATAGAAACATATGTGTTTGATATATTGTTTTATTAGAATGAGCTGATGACAGAATTGATACGGAAACTATTAATTCAATTCCGTATTTTTTTATTGTAGCGTCACACCGTTAGAATCATGTTTCAACAATTACGTAATCAGTTAAATATTAACCAACCTCTCATAAGCGGACACCTCCCGTAAGCGGACACCAGGTCGTGGTCCAGAGGGTGCCCGCTTACGGGAGGTTCGACTGTATTAATAATTTTGCAATGTCTTTCATTCTACGTAGGAGGAGATGGTCAATTACAATATTCATCAACCCCCTCGTAAATTTGCATAAAGCTTTCCAAATGCGTCTTGTGCAATTTTCTGCTTACTAGTTGTTTTGCGCAGTTGTGATTTAGGTTCGTTCGATCTGCCAGTTTGATCAAATATTACCCCCTGGTCGGAAACGGGATTATATTTGCGTTCGCATATGTAATTTGAAACATCATTGGTTGGGCTATGTTCTTTTCGTAGAGGTCGCCTGCGCAATATACATGTAAAGTCAGTGAAGACAAACTGCGTTATTTTGTCTGCGTGCGTATACTGTCGAGACAGACATTCTCCTGCATAATTAGTTCCTCACAATATCATGAACCGCAAACGCAATAGTAATGATTTTTCCTGACTTTGGAATTAACAGTCATAAAGGTGATTTACAAGGTATGTGATATGTACTCGAATTATATCATATTTGCATATAAATGATCTATTCTGTTTGGGCGACAGTATTTTTTATGCCTTACTTGTTAAAACTATGCCATATGTGCTAATCTATTTATTGTGGTTTGTGCTCTGTCGTCATATATAGAAGATTTGTAGAAGTGTATATTTGAAGAGTATATTGCGCATCAGTGAATCTCGAAGAGCGCTGTGCGCAGTCTTGATACGAGATGACACAAGCTTTTCCTTGTCACAGAGGGCCGCCTCGTAATAATACAATTATTGATTAGCGCAAAAGCTATGTGGATTTTAAGGTTGACTCATTGCAAACTGTTTGCTGTGCCGCTTTCTATGTGGCCATTCGATTTGAAATTCGCGCCAATTTCGCGTTAACTAATTAGTTCTTTAGAGTGAGAATATATTTAACAATTGATATGCACAGAAGGAACCATATAACTTTTTCTAAGGTGTTTAAAATACACTCTTGTGTTTTTAGAGTTAATTATTTATGAACGTGGAAGTGATAGTGGTGACTTCGAAATTCGTCTTAATAGTGGTTAGTATACAATATACAAAATCAACTTTTGTGTAATAGCATCATGTGGTGCGGTATATTAAAGTCTAGTGCTAAAGTGTTTTATTAATTTATCCATAAAATAAAATAAAATCCTTCAAAATCAGCTTTGGTTTTGTGTATCGTTTAGAAATGCCAACGCAAACTCAACAAAGGGAAGTAGGGATGGAGGCGGATTTTGAAATTACCTCTGAATCAGAAATATCTTTCTATACTGGTTAGTCTAAACTGAGAAGCATTCGCGCACAATCATTAATATTCTCTTAATATTTAGACAGTTAGTAATGGCTACATGGATTGCGCCATGCCCATAGTATTACATATATGACAAAATAGTTATATGAATTGAAATTTGCATATCGTTTAGAAATGTCAATGCACGACCAAGAAATTAATGAAATAGAGGCGGATTTTGAAATAGAGTCTGAATTGGATATATCATACCTAACTGGTATGTTTGACGAATAATTTCGTATACTGTAATTAGAACGTAACAGTATAATATGATGATATACAACAGCCTACCGTACACTGTAATCTGTATAATTTATAGAATTACGCAAAGACCGAGAATTAGAAATGGATGCGGATTTTGAAATAACCTCCGAGACAAACACATCCTTCCTAACCTGTAAGTTTTTAATATCTATATGCTCAATAAAATATGTGAATCATAGACATAGGTTATCGTATAAAACTGGAAAGTTAATAGGCGGATTATGCCTCAAACAATATCTAATGTTTGCGACCTCAAATTTGACGTGGCTTGTTCTCTACCATATAATTGACCTGGATGCATGGTATTAAACATTATGGTTATGAGTTATGGTTTATAAATTTGATTGGTCCGATCTAATATTTCAAATTGCAATAATTATCGCGGATTTAACCTATAAATAATCGGGAAATTAGCAACTTTTGAGAATTTCTTTGCGTAGTATGGGACTATCGATTCTGCACGTAATCTAGTCTTTTCATTTGCTGCTAGGATTAAGTACCGCATAGCGACTCCTTCACTCAAATCCAAATTCACGACTGCTCACGCAATCCACGACTAAATAGTATGCAGACATGATTCATCTCGGATTCATCTGTCATACACATACCAAAGTTTTGACACGTTGATATAAAACGAGATGCATATAATGATATATACATCTATGTTATTTAGCTATCATGCATGTGATTATTAACGAGATTATTGATATTGACGCGATGCGATGTTTTGAAAGGGGCTGTAATATTGATAACGTGCAAAACGCCTTTATATATAGATTCAAGCTTCGAGGAATCAGGTAAAACGTTGTTGAAGGCATCCGAAAGTATTAACAGGCCAGAAATTTGGCAATCACTTTCTACATCCGATGTGGTCACTTTGATTAACGGGAAAATGTTAACAGACAGAATTATATATGCAGCGCAAATTTTGTTAAAGAAGCAGTTTCCTCATATAAATGGGTTTCAGGATACTTTATTATCTCAATACAAATCCTTAAAATGTCGTCCGTTCAATAGCATACAAATCCATCATGTTGACAATTGCCACTGGATAACATCCACCTCTATTGGTGGTACAATTAAAGTGTGTGATACTTTAAATAGTTACCTGTCAAGGTCAACTATTGACCAAATACGCCAGTGCTATTGCTCAAATAGAGATATGCCAGTTGAAATTGATTTGCCATTAGTGCAAGTTCAGAAAGGATTCATGGACTGCGGCTTGTTCGCCATAGCTTTTGGTTATGAAATAGCAATTGGAAACATTGATAGAATAGGCGAGATATTATTTAATCAGGATGCAATGAGAAAACATTTGCTTAACTGTTTAAAAAAGGACGCAATATATCGCCTTTTCCCAAGATTATATAACTTAAAAGTCAGAATCACTGATAGAGTAATATATAGGATCTATAATTGCTACCAATATTCAGTTGTAGTGTATAATATATTCTTATGCATAATGTATATTGAAACAACCTTACTTGTATTTAAATTCGCGTGGTACAAATTTTCGATCAGTCTAAAATTCACGCAATTTGACTTCGTGCACCCAGAATGCGATGTATTCGCGCGGTCTTTCTAAAATCTAAATTCAGCCCTTGCTATTAACATGTTCGTCGGTATTGAACGTATATGAATACAAGTAAGGTATATACTAATATAGAATTCTAAATATTTCAACCCATTTTTGCAAGGTGAATTAACTTTGACTGTAATGACTGAGTCAGATTATTATATTGTCATCAATATAGCCTGTTTCATTTATTTATGTGCATGCTCATATGTGCCCAATATTAATGATTTGGCACATCAAAGGTTTGACGTTTGAAACTGGCCCATGCAAAATACGTACCATAGGCTTGGCAAATTTAGGATTTGCACAAAATGCCAGTATACTATTGGCCAAAGTCGAGCCAAAATCCTGATATCAACTGAATTATTAATATGTTTACTTCAAAACTTGTATTAGCATTAGCGAGTTTTGTTGGCAGAATTTTCGCTGCCTTAACTTCTTCGCTCCATATTTTCTTTCTTATCTCAAAAGAATCATCATATATTCCCCGAACCGGCGTGAAGCGCCGTGCGAGGTACTAATTCCGCTCGGAGATTTACACCCGGGTATGTGAAAACATTGTGGAATGCAAAGTCGTCCGCCATTTTGTTTTGTCATGGACTCGACCTTTTCGTAAGTTATGCGCATGCGCAAGTTCAAGCCGAGAGAAGACTTCCATCTTGCAAACTTTTTTCAAAAATAGTTTTGCACTCATTTTATAAGTAAGTCTCTATGTAAGTAAGCTTATATGTTAACTCTACAAAACAAAAGGAAAAATTAACAAGAGGAGAAACAGTCGAAAGACCGAAAAAGGAGCGTTTTAAACAGGCAAGTGTCTATTTTGCTGTTTTTTTGCATGTTTGCTTTCATGCTTTGCCGATTTTTTAACATAGCATGCAGTATAGTTTGTGAATTTGAAAATGTGTAGATCATTCTGTGTGGTCAATACAACATTGATTGATCTTTAAGAGTTGATTTTAGTATTGATTCAAATATGTTATAGAAAAATAAAAGAAACATTAAATCTCAAGTGCGAAGTATAAAAATACTCCTCGAAAAGCAGTTGAAGTTTTTGAAAATTTCGAAACGTTTTGTGCAAGTCTAAGGTTGAATGTTACAGTAAATCAAAGATAAAAGAGTACATAATAGCATATACCCACTTTATATAGTTGGGCAATTGATAATTTTATAGTTAAAAACAAAATAATATTTTGTACAAAAAATATACAATGTTGCGTGTTACCATGGTTACATATTCGTCGACACAGTACTTCGTGTTACAATAACTTTTGGGGAGTAAATTGTTTGGTTCAAATGGCGAGGGGATTCTGCATGCATGTATTTCTAGTACAGTTGTAAATAGCAAATTCATTTTCCCTTTATTGCCGTATAGCGTAAAATTAATTTTTTCTTCGCCTAGCGTTTGCTGTTAGACATACAAACGTGAAACTCATTGAACTCTCTATATTATGTCAAAGACATAATCATGACACTGTTTAGCAACAAAATAAGGGAATTGATTTCCTGCTTTATTTTTCATTGTCTTAAATGAAGGTGTCCAACAAGACCGCCGTGCAAGGGCTCTTGACAAAACGCAGATATTGTCATCTTTCAAAGAAACCTGTTGCTCAAAAATGTGTATTGCCAATATCACAGCTAAAGAAATTACCCTGTGTCGCAAACGGTTTTGGAGTAAAAATCGCGAGGAACAGGCTCAGTTCATTTCTGAAAGCTTAATGAATGCACAACGAGGAAACGGCGAGAACATTGCCTATAAGTTTTGTGTGTTCTCGAAGAACGTATGTTGGAAATGTTGGATAATGTGTTCTCATATTTCAAGATCAAGGTAATTTTCTTATAATATAGTTCGGTGTATATATATATTAAACTTTTGGCCCTAGTAGCCTACACAACTAGATTAAAGTTTAGTATTTATAGAGTAAATAGGCATTTATCTCCAGTCTCTGCATTCTTATATGCGCAATTCAAAACGTACATCATCACCGGTTTCATTTACTAGGTTTCATTCACGTATTATAGACTTGTTAGTAACAATAACAAAAACGTGTTCGAAACCCCGAAGTTAATTCTTGTCATATTTTGCAGCTGTTCGATCATACAAACTCTGAAGGATACTGATATTTCATCCCAATTCAGTTTATGATCCATTCAAGATTTAATATGATTTCTTCTGTTTTATCTTCGTTATCTATACATTAGCCAAATACGCCAGTTTTATCTGCGCATTCAAATGACGCGTTCTGATGAAATTGCAGTTGAAACTGAGGAGAGTTGAACAATAGGCATATTAATGTGCTGAACTGTTCAGTCTTCTATTTGTGTTTTACATATCGCATTTTGGTGTCGCCTGTGTAAAACAAAATAGTGAAAGGAACTTAAACCGTTATACAGGCTAATCCTTTTTTACTTAAAACGAGTCAACCGTTCGGGAATATATTGTAATTCGAGTAACCTTTTGCATGTTGAAATGATGAATGAACAGTTTTATCTCGATTTTATCCGGACGCGTCATTTGGATATGCTTAGTCGGGACTATCTCAATGGATTTAATTCTTAATATGCCTGTTAAATATGCATTCCAATTTAGGTATTTTAGATATAAGAAAGAGTTTGAAGATGGACAACTCAACTATAAATCACCATCTGATAAACTTTCACGACCATCTTGTCGTCTGCACGAGACGCAGGGTTGGTTTCGTCACATCACTGTCCGAATGCGCGATAAAATGCCGGATAGTGGTGAAATCTTTCTTCCGACCGCAATGACGAAGAAGCAGGTGTATGCCATGTATATAGAGGATTTTGAGGATCTGCGACCATTAAAGAAATCCCAATTCTATTATATGTGGAGCAAATACTTCTCTGAGGTCAAAGTTGCAAAGGTATCATGCAGTATATATATTTTACACGGGATGTACTGTAGTGTGATTTTATAGGAATTGAATAATCTGAAATGTAGCCGATGATGCATGCAAGCATTCCTGGCTATTATAACACAAGAGTTGTAATCTGATTTACCAGTGTTTGAAACTCTGTAAAGTGCCATTATTCGCCGGTATGTAGGTTTGCAAATGAACGTTATCATATAGAAACTTAGGGAAACTATTATCAAGTCAACCAAATAACCCTTTTATAAGACACCTGTTTTTTACTAAGAAAAAAGAATACAAAAAATTAACTAGAAAACTTAGGAGGAACTTTCATAGTAATATATTGGATAAAATTAAAATCTTGGCAGATAGAATCCGAAAGAGTTTTGGAACCTTGTTAACTCCATTAAATCAAATCGCACTAGTGGTTCCAATGAAATATCGTCCGTTGAATGGTTTAATTATTTCCATGACCTAAATAAGATTACTTTTTCCGCTGAGAGCAATAGTGCTTAATCTCAAATAGTTAGAGATGTTAACCTTTGGGCGACCTGTATTGTTGAGATTCTTGACAAACCTATTTCTTTAAAAGAAATTGGCGACATTTCTAGAAAACTCAAACTTAATAAGGCAAGCGCAAACGATACACTTAATAATGAAATTATTAAAACATCATCTATTAGTTTAGCTCATCTATTATTTAATAAAATTTTATCTAGGAGTTTTTCCAAAAATATGGTCGGAAGGCCTTATTACTCCTATACACAAATCGAGGAACAAAAGTGATCCTGGAAATTACAGAGGCATTTGCATTTCTAGCTGTTTAGGGAAATTTTTCACTTCAATTCTTAACGCACGTTTGAATATTTTTCTAGAAGAAAACAGTATTTTGAATAAGTACCAAATAGGTTTTAGACATGGATTTCGAACGTCTGATCATCTGCTTGTTCTTAAAACATTGATAGACAGCTATAAATTAAGACGAAAACCCATGTTTACATGTTTACATACTAAATGTGCATACACACAGTCAATTTGTGTATATGCTTACTGTTGCAATTTGAAATATACGAAATATACAGTTGTTAAATTATTGCTGTTTCAATTCAGGTAAAGCAAGGTTCCTTCAAGCAAAAGAAGAAGGGTAACACAAACGTCAAAAAGAAACAGGATAAGAGGAAACCAATGCCTGGCTCTGATGGAACAAAAAAAGCAAAAAAGACTGTCTGTCGTGGAAAGAAAAAATGAAGCGCGAGTTGCTAAATATCATCACAGAAAACAATCTAAAATTGAGGTATGGAAATTTCAATAAGATTTAATTATTAAATAATTGTCTATAAGGGTTCTGCAAAACATTGAATTGTAAACAGATGCAATATTTGAAAACATTTATCTTTACAAAATTTTAAGTTTAGTAAACCACTCGGTCAACCTCCAATAATTGTAGAAGGTGTTAGTAGATGGAGTACTTGAACGGAAACATTTTTTAGACATTATATTTTATAATAGCTTTTTCCGAAGACTTTACCCAAATCATGCCAACATTATATCTATGCATTTCTCTTTTGGCGAGACTTAATTGATCCGGTATTATCTGCAATTACTATATTCTATATATACTTAATTGTAGTATTTCATAATCACTATAGGACAATAAGAGATAAAATGGAACTATTAAATACTGAAACAGTGGGAATCTAAGCCTGATTATGACAAAATAGATGAATTCCAACAACCACTTGGTTGATGCCACTGCTGAAGCAATAATTGGATGTGATCAAGCTTTTTCATTTTTACACCAAGAGCGCCATCACTCCACAACCAGGAAGGCTTATAAATTACGGGAACTATTTTACCATTGACGCAATGTGCCATAACACCTGGATAACAGTGACCACAGGCATGCACACTGTTATTTGCAAATGGAAACCATTAAGCTAGTGATGCATAAAGTGATCACAGATGGTTGACACTTTGATTGATTGCGGAAGTCATTGACTATTGTTCTATCATGTATGCAGTTGGTATTTTCTATAAAGCTGGTCATTATCATCCAGGCTGTCTCACTGTTTCAGTTTATAATCTGATTTCGACTGATATAGTATCAATACCAATCCTTAAACAATTTAATATTATAGAAATGTGGTGCTTTATAAATGATGACGATGTGATTTACGTTGCTCTCGACGCCAAGCGAATTATCAGCCCAAAGACCAAGAGAGTTGCTGGACCTGTAGAAGCAATAATTAATTTTTCAGACGATACCGCAAATAAAGTCAAGGTAAAAGATTAACTAATTTGTTTACAATGTAAGCCGATAAATGCAAATAAATGGAATATATTCGACAAATTCATATATATTGCTTTAATCATGAATTTATTGCTATGGCTGTGAAACTAAGATTAGGCGGGTTGAGTTGTTTAAAACTACCTGAAAAATACCGCAATGGGAACATCGACATTTCGCGCGAAGGCCCTTCGTCTGGAAGTTAGTAGATACTTTAACTTCTAGACGAAGGACCTTCGCTCGAACCGTTGAAGTTCTTGTTATATTTTTCAGGTAGTTTTACACAACTCAACCAACGCCGAGTCTTTGCTATATACTCTACCCACATTGGCACCGCACGTTTGTGAAACTAAGATTACCAACTACAAATGAATTGATCAAAGTATATTCACTGTTTTAACCATAAAATTTGCTTTTTTAGATATTTTTCTTATGCACAACGACCGGCGTTCTTCACTTAGACGCATTTGATGCATCTGTTAATGAATTTAGCGCAGCTTTTATAGACACAACCAAGAGTCCTGACGCTTTTGTTGAGCAATATTTAAAAGTGGTCAACAAAGTCAAAGATAGGCCTAATAACAGTAAAGCTGATGAACGTGATAGCGACGATGATATTATTGAAGTTAGTAAGTTGCCTTAAATATTTTTACAAATCGTGCACATGCAAGTGTGAAACGAGAGCTAAAGTTATTGATCGAACAACTGCAACAGTCAAGTTGCTTTTAACCAGGTGTTCGTCATAAGATTTTAATTGGTAGTTCAGTCTACAAAATACAGTGAAATTGAAAAATCAGGATTAGATAAGCATGCCTGTGGGAATTTATGTTACTCGATATTCTATACCTAACACATGGAAAACATAGATGTGCCTTAGGCGCAAATAGGTATGAATATTCTATGAATATTCTGTGTAGAAAAAGCTAAGTTTTCCTGCCCGCTCAACTCCAAATATCTCAATGGCAATGCTCTAGCGCAATCAGGTCTGACAAGTTTCAGAGTCATTCATCAGATATTTTTTGCTTTGTCCTCTCCATGCAGTTAGCTCTCTTCTGGTGAAATATTTCAGTTAAATTTTGATTTTAAATGTGGTTTAAAATGGCTGTTTCTAAGGCTGCATTAACAAGCATGCTTTTTCAACATTCTTTAATATTACACGTCGAACACTGAAAATTGGCAGTCGAAACCTCGTAGAATAAAGAAATAGTATATTATTAAAACCAGAGAGTGCCCAAAACTGGTTTCGCTTCAAACATATTTAAAAGAAACATTTATAATATATATAGGTGTTATAGTAAAATAAATTATTAAACAAGTGTTTGCCATAATTATAACCCTGTAGGCTGTATGCATTTTGAAGCTAGTTTTTGCATCGAGTAGAAAAATGCGTAAATATCAGTTTTTATATAATAATTCATGATATGATAATTTTTGGAACAAGACGCTCTGTTGAGCTTGTTTGTCTTTATGACAAGTCGCTGGGACTATGTAATTATCGATAAATTGGATTTGTATATACTATACGTATTACGTAGTTATACATCTATAACATAGAATGTTCAGTATACTGCAACTCGAAAATAAGTTTATAAAAAGAGACTTTATTCAGAAGATAATTCAAAGCATAGCCTGCATGTAGGATATAAAAGACAGGCTAAACTGTAGCGATATAATCCTGTGGTTCTGCCAATCTGTCAACACATAACAGTACGTGTGTGCGTTTTCACTACATTAGTACATTACAGTGTATATTTTAGCCTAGAATAAGTTAGAAACTGTCTATAATCAAATATTTCACAAAGCAATATGCCATTGATAGATGGACCATACTCTACCCTGATCATATATTTACAAGAAAACTGATAAAAATGCAGTTTCTGTAGCGTTGCTTTGTTTCATTGTTTGACCAGTGTGCCACAATAGTTGATTAATTTAATTTGATTTCAACTATAATATTAATTCCTTTCAACTTCAAGCGTGATTGAAATATTAAATCAGAGATATATATATAGTTACAACGTTCTGCGCATCCTTTCCTCTTAAATCCATTGGTGTTAAAGAGTAAGCAGTATATATTTTGGCGCATATGCAGCTAATTCAAAAAAGGCTGTCCTTTGCAAACCTTAAACTCTAAAACCTTAAATCTTACACTCTAAGCGTGAAAAGCACTATGGCAGAGAATGTTTCAGGTTTAGGAGTTGAATAGGGCGGCCATTTGTGATTGATATATCCTTGTAGGGAGATATTAATCATTTCACTCATAAATGACCGCCAAATTCAATTCATAAACTTGAAACTTGCGCTCCCATAGTGCTTTTCACGCTTACGGTTTAAGGTTTTAGAAGTTAAAGTTTGCAAAGGACAACCTTTTTTGAATTAGCTGTATAAGAAATCATATATTCGACTATTTAACAATTTAGTTTTCCAATGTTGAGGTCAGAAATACGGACGCGCAGTTGTTCTATATACCGGTACATGTTCATATGCATACACATATGCACAGCAAATGTAAACACATCGAAAGCATCGTCTAATACAACTATCTTTATGAATTTACAACTATAATAATAATGCGGAAGCGCTATATATATATATAAACCAATGCAATGTAATGTTAGGTAGGTGTATCTCGACCGGCGCCGTTAAGTAGATCAATTCCACAAGGTCAATGTAGTGTTTGTTGCAAATTCAGATTTGTGAAGTGCGCTGGTACTATGGCCGGGTGACCAACAAAAATTTGCGATCCGTGAAACACCAAAAGCCAAACATACAGTTGCCTGGGCATACTCTATGTGCCCTAGCAACTAATTTTCCGTGCTGGTTGTACAGGACACCACGTTTTCTAAATAAAACTAATAATTCATTTGCAGTTAGTGATTTCAATAACGTTGGTGGTTCTGAAGAACAAAAGACCTTTAAGAGAAAAATTATAGATGAAGAGACTGAAGTCAATGTGGCCAAAAAACAGTGCTTTAATCCATGTAAGTCAATTTAATTGTGACTATATATTACAAGTTCATGTACAGTTTTTTCCCGGGGGTTATGGGGGTACTACTTAGAGAGGCGCACATGAATATTATACGACCGTTATTGTTGTACATATAATTATAGAGCTGTACATTTCCATAGAATATAGCATGCAACAAATTAGGTGTGGTGGTATTGAACACTATTTGTATTCAACAGTATTGATTATTACCAAACATTTGTGATTATTGCCACTAAACACGTGCTTCAAATTTACCGTTCGTTTTACTACAGACTATAAGCCTCTTTCTTGTTAGGATTGTTTTTGTGAAAGGTTCATAATATGCAGAACTGTTTGTTAATATTGTCATAAGTAATTACAATTATTATATACATGCATTATGTTATAGTACATTGTACAGAAGAATATGAGTCTGAAGAACATGAGAGTGAAGAACAAGGCGAAGCCAAATTAGGTATATTCTTCAATAATCAATGTAGAAATATTATGTACGTGTAAATGGCCCCAAGGGTTCCATGTATAGAAACCCTTGGGGCCATTCCAATCCTTTAGAAAAACTAGAACTTTTAATCTGCATAGTCGACCAAGTATATTTTACATAAGCTCCAGTCGTATATGAGCACAGGATATGTTAATACCCCCAGAACCATTAGCTCCAATCTAGTTGAAATCTGGCCAACAACCACCCCTGTCCAAAACAATGACAAAGGTATTTCCCTGGTTGTTCTAAACACACAGTCCTTAAATAATAAAGCTGCCTATTTTACGGATTTCATATGCGAGTATAAGCCAGATCTTGTCGCACTAACTGAAACCTGGTTCACTGATACGGAATCTGCCTCAAAGACCCAGTGTACGCCAGAAAGTTATAAACTATTTGATCATCCCCGTATTGGTCGTCGCGGTGGTGGTACTGGATTACTTTTTAAAAACAACATTAAGGTCACGAAGGTTATTGGTGGTGAACGTCGATCTTTTGAATATTCAGAATGGAAAGTCACATCTGGTTCACGGCGAACATATTTAATTATTATTTATAGACCACCATACTCGGAAGCACACCAGATTACCAGCGCTGTTTTCTATACAGAGTTTGCAGAGTACTTAGAATCAATTGTTCTCAGCGCAGAGCCTTTGCTCATAGTGGGAGATTTTAATATCCACGTAGACTGTCCTGATAATCAAGATGCTACTAAACTTCTTGAACTTCTGGAGAGCTTTAGCCTCACCCAACATGTCCAAGTTCCTACCCACACAAGCGCCCATACCTTAGACTTAATTATAACTCGACAAACTGATAATATTGTGGTTTCCAATCCTCGAGTTGACCGTATGTTCTCAGATCATATGCCTGTTTTCTGTGAACTTGATATGGACAAAGTTTCTCTTATCAAATCAAAATTTCGTATCGGAATATTGCAGCGGTAAATCTGGATGCTTTGCGATTAGATATTTCCAACTCGGATCTCTGTAAAAACACTGATATGTTTAAACTCAACGAACTAGTCAACTGTTATAAAACAACTCTTGAATCGGCAATAAACAGTCATGCCCCATTAAAAACTAAAACCATAATTAGTCGGCCTTCTGTTCCTTGGTTTAACATGGAAATAAGATCTGCCAAGAGGAACAAAGAAGAGCTGAGCGAAAATGGAGAAGAACCAAACTGCGCGATCACTTGAGATCTACAAATCGAAGAAAAATTATACTATTCTTTTGATGAATCGTGCGCTGAAAACATTTTATACAGACTTTGTTCTTGAAAATGCCTCAGATCAAAGGAAACTATTTAAAGCTGCGAAAACTCTTTTTTCACAGAAAAATGATCTAAATTTTCCTGAGTATAACGACTCGAATATGCTAGCTAATGACATTGGAGAATTCTTCATTCAAAAGATTGAAAATATTCGAACTGAACTTGACTCGTCAGCCGCAAATTCGTACAACCCGCTCGTTGAAGAACCTGCTGTATTAGATATTTGTTTTGACTCATTTAATCAGCTAAGTGAGAAAGATGTAAAGGACCTGATAGCTAATGCAAACAAAAACCAGTTCATTAGACCCAATGCCCACTTCTCTGGTCGTTCAATGCGAAGACGTTCTTCTTCCGGTGATCACAAGGTTGATAAATTTATCATTAGATTCTGGTCTCTTTCCGATGCATGGAAATTAGCCGATGTTCGTCCACTACTTAAGAAATCAAAATTAGAGACCACCTTTGAAAATCTACGTCCCATAAACAACCTTTCATATACATCAAAACTTGCTGAGCGTGCAGTTTTTAACCAAACTAACAATTTTTGAATATTCATAAACTATATCCTCAAGCTCAGTCAGCATATCGTGAATATCACAGCACGGAAACGGCTCTACTACGTGTAAAGAATGATATTATGATGAACATGAATCGTCAACATGTAACGCTACTGATAATGCTAGACCTTAGTTCGGCATTTGACACAGTTGACCACGAGATACTACTTCGTAGATTAAGCGTAGAATTCGGAATCAAAGGACGAGTTCTAGACTGGTTTACCTCCTATCTCAGTGGCCGTTCTCAATTTGTTTCAATTAATGGTGGAAGGTCAAGACACCATGATGTAAAATGCGGAGTCCCACAAGGATCATGCCTTGGTCCCTTATTGTTCGTGCTGTACGTTAGCAAACTGTTCAGAATTTTGGAGAAACACCTACCTGATGCCCATGCATTCGCCGACGATACGCAACTTTACGTCTCGTTCAAGCCAGATTCAGACGCTGATCAACTTTCAGCAGTTGCTGCCATGGAAAACTGCATTCATGATATTAAAGATTGGATGCTTTGTGATAAACTTAAACTTAATGATGGTAAAACAGAATTTTTGATAATTGGTACGACAGCAGCTAGCGAAAGTGAACTTTAGTTCTTTGCGAATTGGCGATACTTCCATTAACTCGACCGAAAAGGCAAGGAATTTGGGATTTTGGTTCGATTCCCTAATGAAACATGAAACCCAAATAAGCAAGTGTACGAAAGCAGCTTTTTTCCAGCTATTTAACATCAGACGAATAAGAAAGTTCCTTACATATGAAGCTGTAAAAACATTGGTCAATTCACTGGTGACAAGTCGACTGGACTACTGCAATAGCCTTTTATATGGCTTACCAACAATCCATTTGAACAAGCTCCAACGTGTTCAAAATGCTGCAGCGAGATTGATATGCAATACTCCACGGTTTGATCATATCACACCGACACTATACAACCTACACTGGCTGCCAATTAAGTTCAGAATAGATTTTAAAATATTACCAATAGTATTCAAAGCACTAAATGAACTTGCACCGAGCTACATAATGGACCTGATTAATATCAAACCTAGAACATGCTATAATGTAAGATCGAACCAGGAACTTTTATTACAACCACCAAGTGAAAAAACACTAATTACATTAGGTGATCGCGCATTTGCCTCTGCAGCACCTACCCTGTGGAACTCTCTACCATCACAAATTCGAGAGGCACGTACGATCGACAATTTTAAAAAACAATTAAAAACATACCTTTTTAGGAACGCCTATTTGTAAATATTTTTAACTCTTAACCTAGGATAATTCTTAATGTTGTACATATACCTTAGTCTAAATTATGTTATATCGATTTGTAATTATGCGCATGTGAACATATGCGCTTTATAAATGTAAAATTATTATTATTATTAAAATTATTATTATAAATATCATATTATTTATAGTATAGGCATCCTGTGTATTCAGACTGCAGTGTGGCAACATTTTGCCACTTTGTTCACAGTCCTAATTTACGTTGCAACTTGCTTTAAGTCATGCAAAATTATTTGCATTCATGCCATATCAAGACCAAAAGTGAAGCAAAACTGCAGGAAATCAATCTGTGTACACATTTAGAGAATTTTGAACATCTTATAGTTCTTATCCCCTCATTCATAATTTGGTTGACCTGCAAATTCGTTCGTGCATTATATCACCATAAAGCAACCGATTGGGGCTTTCTTTAATATATCAGTATAGCATACAGTATACATAATACATAATACATATTCATGGTATCGAGCACTCGCTAACATATTTCGTATTTATATCGAATTATAGAAGACGATCCCATTTCATCATCTCAGAAAGAGAGGCTGGCACAGGCACGAATAGGTAGGTGTTACTGCATGCTAAAATACAGATGTATATGATTATTACAGAAAATGTTCGTATACACGCACGCTGGCATACAAAACGTTTGAGCCCCAATGAAATAGAAAAAGAAATTATTTGGAGAGCGTTCTGATGGATATTGGTATTTTTCATCTTAAGATGCGAAAACGAGAATTAGATATTTCGTGTATTATCATTTTATTATCATATCACCTTCACCCGAAAGCTAAATCAGAAACTTATACCCACTCTAAACTACTAAAATAACAGCATACCTTAAAGTATGATTTACTAATTATAAGCTCTATTACCAGCTATATAGAAAGCACTAGCAGCCGAATCATATTTTTCTATATTTTGTGCATTTAGGATACTTTACTGTGCAATCAAAGTGCTTAATTCAACCTGGGGAAACAAGACTCGTGCGTGCCATGGACCCAAAGCATGTGGAGAAAATAAAAGAAGGATTGGCTGCAGAGCCTCATCTGGCATGCAATCTATCCCCAGTCGTTGGTTTAATTTGTAAAGATCAGTGCAATCATTCAAGCATTGGACGGAAATCATTCATCTACTGCAATGGGGCAATTGGCCGTCAAATTTCCTGAAGAGCCAAATTTTATGCAACGACAATGCATCTTATATGCCGGACTGTCAGATGAAGATGCACTGTATCTGGGATATCGTCATAACGAGTTTTCCAAAAAGGGGAGAATGACGAACACTTGTGAACTGTTATCGCTAATGCGTCGACGACTTTTCCTAACAAGTGGTTTAGATGAAGAAGTAGATGATGTCCTGCTCACAACAAAGAGACCCGAGCGAAGTGGCACGACTTCTTGAGGCGTCTACTAAATGCACCTGTAAGTTATTACTATATATATATTTATTATATTATAGTTTATGATATAAAACGTCAAATTTTGTATGTCAGATGGGAGTAAAATGTCAAATTTTTACCCTTTTTGTAAAATTATCTGTTCGGTCCTGGTGGTTTGGAAATATATCATGCACACCTTCGTGACGATTAAAGATCCAAATGCAATTTTAACACGGACATCAAAATTCAAGTGTGTGATTTTCTATTGTCGTACCGTTTCAAATTACTCTTTGTATGATTTCTTATTTGATAGGGCCGAAACCTTTTCAATAAATATGGAACTTGCATATTCCTATCAACCCTCCCAAACCATGCCTGGAGCGAGCTAGATGTGTATTTAAAGACAAACCCGCAGACAAAACCTTGCAAGTTTATACCTTTGCAAGGCCTCAATCAAGACATGCCTTTTATGACCGAATTGCTTAAACAAGTGAACAGTGGCGAAATTACATTTAAAGAGCTGCGTGAGAGATGCGATCAGAAGAAGACCAAGTTGGTAAGAGAATTTACTGTTTCTATTATTGTCAGAGAAATGTTTATTGCATGTAGAAAGTATATTTGCAGAGAAATTCGAACATGAATCTCGTTTTCATTACTAAAGATGCACCGAAGGCATCATAATAGGCAACTTTAGATTTGACGACGACTACGAGATTTTCCCGTTAAATATCTGCTAATACAAAACTCAAAGTTGTACTCGCTTTTGCTCAACTGTTGTTATAAAGATGTGCTATGCCAAAGAGAGGATGATAACAAGTTTGTAGTAGCAGATCTTTAACGGGAAAATCTCGTAGTCGTGGTCGCTCTAGTAGACGTCGTCAAATCTAAAGTTCCCTAATGTTGATGAAATGAAACGCGGACCATGTTCATCGCTAAACATCAGGGCGCTTATATAAAGAGCGGCGCAACCAGCGGGCGCGCTGATCGACGCGTGATGCGGAAGTAGCCTGGGGCGAGTACGATATTGATGAAAAATTAAGAAAAACAGATTAATTTTTATTTTAACGTCTAGTTCCTGCGGTCATATTTCGCATCTTTTTAAGTGTGGATATCAAATAAAAGGATATTTACAGTAGTATCACGCTGAGTACGTAGTCAGTTTGATTTAGCAACAATTCTACTGTCAGAGAGAATTTATCATCGATAATGCGCGTGTGTTTGGTCACTTCCAATGGTCACTTCCAAATGATAATATATTTTTTCAATTTGGTGCCCACCTCTAAAAAACTCAGGCATGTTGAAGTTTCTTATCTCGAGTTTATGTCTTATTTGTTAAAACCGGAGTTAATTCCTAGGATATATCATTGTTGACATTTGACCCCTTTTAAAGCTTCCTTTTAGGACGTTTAACTAGCATTTTTTCTGAAAAATATGTAGCGAAGATGTTATAGTTTTATTAGCCTGTAATTCTGTTAAGTTTTACCTGTTGAAACAGGATTAATGTATTTAGCAAACCGATCCTCTTTGTAGTTAAATTTATGAAAAATCCATAGTAAAAGCCATATGCAAGTCATAAACAAGTCATTAAACGACTGGACTGTCGTTTGATGTTTTATAATGACTAAACTAATAGCCTACTACCAGTACTATGGGACTGCCCGCAGGCTGCAAATCTAAAACCTAAATGTTTTTTTTGGACACAAAAAGCCAACCACGCAGGTGATTGCACCCAATTTTAAAAGAACAAATTCCATCCAATTTTAATCGCAACTGTTTGTATCACACATTATTTTCCATTAGAAAAAGACAGAGCTGCAGGTTGATGTTACGGCGGTATCTAATCTGGATGTGGAGGAAACCGTGCTGACAGTCGGCATACAGAAAGGTGAGATAGTGACACCAGATATCCCCAAAGTTATGGCAGAAGTGCGAAAAGTGCTATTGACCTTAGTGAAAGGTGCGGGGACCGCGAAGGAGACAGAGACCATAGACCATCAGACAAAAAGACCATCCAAAGATAAACCTGCCAAAGTAAAACCAGTTCCTAATAAACCAGCCAAAGTAAAACCAGCCATGGATAAACTGGTCATGAGTAAACCCCCAAAGATAAACCAGCGACGAATAAACCCGCCAAAGATAAACCTACCACAGATAAACCAGCCACGGATAAACCAGCAACGGATAGACCAGCCACGAATAAATCCACCACGGATAAACCCCCCAAAAATAAACTAGCCACGGATAAAACTACCACGTATAAAGCAGCCAACGAGAAACCAGCCATGGTTAAACCAGACACAAATAAACCTACCACGGATAAACCCCCCAAAGATAAACCAGCGACAAATAAACCCGCCAAAGATAAACCTACCACGGATAAACCCCCGAAAGATAAACCAGCCACGGATAAACCAGCCAACGATAAACCAGCAACGGATAAACCAGCCACTGATAAAACTACCACGTATAAAGCAGCCAACAAGAAACCAGCCATGGTTAAACCAGACACGAATAAACCTACCACGGATAAACCCCCCAAAGATAAACTTACCACGAATAAATCCACCACGGATAAACCCCCCAAAAATAAACTAGCCACGGATAAACCAGCCAACGATAAACCAGCCACTGATAAAACTACCACGTATAAAGCCGCCAACGAGAAACCAGCCATGGTTAAACCAGACACGAATAAACCTACCACGGATAAACCCCCCAAAGATAAACTTACCGCGGATAAACCAGCCAAGGATAAGTCAGATGCAGACAAACAAACCACAATAGAAATTGAGCAATACTATGCAGTGGACTATGTTGACAAATATTACATCGGAAGAGCAATTTCCAAAAACGAAAATGGTTATATGAAAATGAAATTTTTATACACAGCCGGAACCAAAAAACCTAACCGCTATTGCTGGCCAAAGGACGATGACGTGGAAGATGTTCACGAAAGTGTTGTCTTTTTTGGACCTGTTAAGCTAATTGGAATGAAGCCCTTTACTGTCGAGGATGAAGAAAGAATTCAGGTAAAATTTAAAGAAATAAAGGAATATTTTTCGAAATAACTGGATAATAATTACTGTGACTAAGGCCCGGTTCAAACGTCAAACTTTTCATGCGTCGAATACAATTCATCAATTAAGTGCATGAAAAGTTCAACGTCTGAATCAATTAAATTCTACAGTTTTGATTAAATGCGACCATGGTGCAACGTTGATTCAAATTTTTCATGTGCCGAATATAATGAATAAATAATTTTAATATATAATTTCGTCTCATGTACGTAAATGACATGCGCAGATGATAATTTGGCGCGAAAGTGGCAACATGGCGGGTAAAAGCGAGGAAGCATGGCGGGGAAGCTGCAGTTTATTCTGTAGTTCTTGTTCAGATTTAACCACATATATATGCATTGATTGCACTGTACCAATTTGTAATAAATGTTCTGTGTTTGAGAAAGATGAGGAGACGAATGGATGGCAAATGGGGAAGTCTGTTGGCCGTTGCCAAACATGTTTATCGGCTACTAATATTGACAATGAAGAGAAATTTGACGATGATGACTTAAGTGAACTAGAGCCAAAGCGAAAAAGGTAGGCATTCTTTTTTTATATTTATTTCATAGTGTCATATATTGTGTGTATTACTTTCTCAGAGGTCTCGCTGTGACGAGTAAAATCAACAACCTGGTTTTAATACAACCATGCATATGTATGAATAAATTATGGTTGTTACTATCCCATAGGGAAAATTTATATGTAACATAAAGAGCTCTGGTGAAGGGTTTAAATGTCCAATTTGGAGGAGACTTGTATAAGACTATTCTACATTTTGATGTTTGGTAATTAGTTTGAGGCAAACCCATGTTAAATGGCATGATTTATTTTTGTACAAGCAAATTATGTATTTACCTGACACTGATTCCATTGTTGCAATTTATATATAATGTATATGTGGTGATGAGATTGCTTCCCTTTCTCTTTTTTATGATCATTCATGTATTATATCCAGAAATGGATTTACTTTGGGGGGGGGGGGGGTAGGTGGTTCACACCCCTCTGATCTAGGCAATCTGATAAGTTCAGCTTTGACACTGCTGGGGATCCTCAGTGATGATGCACTCAGTTGATGGTCACACCCTGCTTCATGACCAGTGCCCGCTCAGCAACCGCTCTGGTGATCAAGCTGGGTTCATCCCTAAGTATGTCATGTGTAAATTCCAAAGAATTACATCTTGAAAATCCAAGATATGGATAGCTAGGTACTAGATGCAATTCTTCATGTTTGATATATTTTATCATGTCTAAGATTTGCACAGTTAATGGTATTTAATATTTAAATCATGAAAACGGTGCTACACTATAATTGTTTTCTAGCTCACAAGGTTACTATTTTAGGAGACATAACTTCTAGTTTCCTGGTTGCTATATAATATTTTTAACAAATTATCTTCATTTTACAAAACAGAGCCAAAGGGGATACATTTGAAAATCAGAAAAAAGAAAAAAGCTGGTCGAAAAACACGATGGAGTAGTGAAGCCATTGATGACTTTATTGATATTGTGGTTAATGATGAATATTATAAGAAAAAGCTAATTTTTACAAACACAAAAAATCAGCAAAATGGCTTGATATACCAGAAAGTCCTCAAAGAACTCAAAGATAGATGTTCTGCTCGAGATGAAGAGATTGATTTTACTGCTAATCAATTACGTACGAAATTTAAGAAATGCATCAGTGATTGCAAGTTTGCTGCAATGACAATAAAAACTGGAACAGGCATTAAACGGTTCCAAGAAGAGAAAGGATTTGGTTCTTGGTTTAACAAGCTGTATGCTCTTGTTCAAACTAGAGATTCCTGCAACCCAGAAAAGGCTGTGGAACCTTCTGCCACAACAAAAGCAACAGATGAAAGTGATGCTGAAGAAGATGTAAATGGAGGTGAAAATCTTTTTGTACCTATTAAGTCAACCAAAAAGAAGTCTTCAAAGCGAAATACTGTTGGTCAAGCAATTGATCTCATAAAAGAAACAATAGAAAATGATCCAACCAAAGATATGATTGCTTTCATGCGTGAAGAGTTACAAAAATCAATGGAACATGAAACAAAGCTTGTAGAGCGGTTGTTATCTGCAAACAATCCACCACAGCAACAAATTTATGCTGCACCAAATTTTTCACAACATAGGTATGAAGAGTCTGTTCCTTCAAATCAGGCATATAGACACTTTCCTGTACCTTTGGAATATCATCATCAAGCACAGCAGCATGTTGTAAATCAGGGATATGGTGGACCACCAGATAACATTGCCAAGAATGTACTGAACCCTTGGCAGGATGAGTCAAATAGATATTTTAGGCCTGTTTCTCCCATGAGCCCCAGGCCACTCTCATCATGCTCAACTAGCTCATTAAAATCTTCTGCTTCCATATCAACATCAGATGAACATTTGGATGCAAATAGTTTTCACCAATTGTAAAGTTATAGAAGGTTGTAAAGTCCTTTTCAAATTGTGTTGTTTTAAACTAAAACTGTTTAAGTAACAAAACT
This sequence comes from Trachythela sp. YZ-2020, assembly GCA_016169945.1. Classification (NCBI taxonomy): domain Eukaryota; kingdom Metazoa; phylum Cnidaria; class Anthozoa; order Malacalcyonacea; family Clavulariidae; genus Trachythela; species Trachythela sp. YZ-2020. Next base: position 332,973 of record JADLSH010000168.1, on the reverse strand, counting down.
ATACTCTTACATCAAACATCAGACTAGATAGAAGTAAAGTCTTTATCAGAGGCAAAACTAGCCATGGCAACTGTTCATGTTATGCTAACAAACCTGCACTTAGATAGTCTAATGAAGTAACTAAAAATTTGCAAAGCATGACCAGTTGCTATGGCTAGCTTCACCACTAGTTTTTATATACTTTATTAAAGTTGATTTTTGTTCAGTAACTATTGACTACTGTCTGCTGGCACTGCAGTAAAAAAACATTCAGCATATGCCGGTTGTATTTTGAGGCATGTGCAATGTATACTTTAACTGGCCATTGCATAGTTGAGTTATTTATAGTAAAAAAATATGAACTAAATGTTTATAGAATTTGAAATCCTATTGTATTTCAATTAACCTTTCCACTTTCCTTTTCCAGCCATAACTTGTCTGCAAGGCAGTCTCGTACCTTCTTAGTTGCTAGAGAACATTTGGTGTCTTTTTTGCTTTTACAAGCCCTCATTTCTAGTAATTCCCTTACTAGTTTTGGGTCTCTTCTCTGGTGTGTTACAGGATCAGTAGCTACATCCAGCATTGAGGAAATGGTATCTCCTTTCTCAATGCAAACATTGTGCAATACTACACATGCCAATGTACAACTTCTAACTTCTTCGTTTGTACTTTCGCATTTTCTCAAGAGGATGCGCCACCTGCCCTTCAACTGCCCATAGGCTCCTTCCGTAACCATTCTGGCACGGCTCAAGCGGTAATTGAAATACTTTTGCTTTTCAGACGGCACTGCATCACCATAAGGTTTCATCATCCACTTCTCTAAAGGAAATGCTGAGTCAGCAATGATTAGAGGGCAAACATTAACTCCACCCATATTAATCATCATTTCTGGTATGTAATTGCCTTCTTTAATGTTTGACCAAAGTTGCGTGGACTGAAAATGATGACATCATGGGAATTGCCTGGGTACCCACAACTTGCCCATGCAAACCTATAATGAGAATCTACCATTCCCATTAAAACTATATTATGTGGGGAATTGCCACATAACGTCCATATCAATCATTTTCTCTTTAAAATCTTCAGGTGATTTGGGCATATATTTTGTTACTGCATCTTCCCATAGACAATCGACAATGGCTTGTGATACTTCGCTTGTTATAGTGCATACAGTTGATACACCGAGGCCAGACATTTCTGCAATAGTGTAGTAGTAGCTACCTCTACCAAGCCGATACAGGCAAATAGCAAGTCTCAGTTCGGGCGATATTGGTTCCTCGGTTATAAACTGACGTTCTAGCTTGTGTCTTATCTTAGTTAGAAGGTAGTTAAAAGTATTGAGAGAAATACGAAACGTCTTTTTAAAGCGAGCTTCCGAATAAGTGTTCCACACGTTTCCTCCACATCATGGTGTATTGTAGAGTACGTCTAATAATTTTTCTGCGTCGTCTTGCCTCTAGAATAGTTTTATATATAAGGAACTTGTCATATTTTGCTTTCGCCATGTTTATTTCTAAATTGTCATCTGCTGACCAGTATGATCGTTTTCCCGCTTTTAATAAATTTTATTCGACTATTAAATTCGACGTTTGAATCGAACGTCAAATCACAACAATTTGAGTCGACTTTAATTGGAATTATATTCGACACACGAAATATTCGACGTTTGAACCAGGCCTAAGGGGGAAAATCTGGTGTTCTGTTCAACCCAGCACGTGTAACTCTTTGTGTTAAAATTGTGGCTATTATTATTCGTTTTTATTCCATTAAACTACCAATGCAATTTAGTTAAGTCTATTCTTCTTGTGAAGATTGCATAGAGGAGCAAGTTTTTCCTGGACAAATCCTATTTGCTTGAGCGTATGACAAAAATTGATGGGTTCTTCTTGTCAAGAACCCTTGCCTTAAGGCTTGTTACTATATCAGCTTTTTGAGCGTGTAGAACTGTTCGTGTGTACTGCCGACGAGGAACCCTTGAAAAGAAAATGCTCAGTACGCAACTCAATCCTCATTTTCAATCTGCATGGTAGAAATAACATGTTTTGTGTACTTAATATACTGCATGAAAGAGGTCTTTAGGCTCGTCAAGGAAAAACTTACTCGTCTGTACAGGGATTGAATGTTTTGGTTAATGTATATACACGAAACCTAGCTAGTTACAGGAGGAGTTCATAAATTTCGTACCAACGACGCATGCATTTGCTAAAGTTAAGACGCACTGAAAGTGTTATTTCACAAAGCGTTACTAGGGTCAGGGCAATATTGCACTAACTTGAGATTAGACTTGTAACAATTGTTTCACAGAATTAATGTCCCTTTTGGAGTTTTGCCTGTGTGAATTTAACGCAAAGAATTAATGTCCCTTTTGCCTGCGTGAATTTACCGCACAGAATTAATGTCCCTTTTGTCTGCGTGAATTTAACGCACATAATTGTCTTTTTGTCTGTGTGAATTTCACGCACAGTATGAATGTCCTTTTTGCATGCGTGAATTTAATGCACATAATTAATGTCCCTTTTACCTGCATGAATTTAACGCACATAATTAAAATCCTTTTTGTCTGTGTGAATTTAACGCACATAATTAATGTCCCTTTTGCTTGCGTGAATTTAACACACATAATTACTGTCTTTTTGCTGCGCGAATTTAACGCACAGAATTAAAATCCTTTTTGCCTGCGTGAATTTAACGCACATTGTCCTTCTTACCCGCGTGAATTTAACGAACAATATTAATGTCCTTTTTGCATGCGTGAATTTTGCCTGTTTTCAATTGGGACTCCGGAAAGTCCCATTCGAAAACGGAATCACCTCTAGATAACGTTTCGCAACTTTCAATTTGCCACTTCGCCTCCCAGCTTTTCTAAGACATCTTCCACATCGTCAAAAGCCTTGGAACCCTCTGCTGATATGTAGTCTACCCGTGAAGAGATTTTCGTACTGACACATAACATACTTTCAGAATTCTGCATAAAGTGCTGCGGCTCAGAGGTACGAAATTAGACTCTTCACAACAAGTCTGATATTGCTTCACTATCTGTTCAGGTATAAGATTCCTGATGACATTTGGAACAGTAATCTTGGTATTGGAGGACAACTTTAATGATTTCTCTCCAAATAGCAAGTCCTGGATTACTGATGTACTAGTTATGAATGTCAAAAAGTGATAAAGTTTCTGGGGTGAAATGCATATCCTTCTATTCTTCATGGGAGCAACAACAGAACCTCTTCCATGGAGCAAGATATGATGACATGCAATGCTGTATCTGTATCGGGTTAAATGTGGAATCCACTTTTGGAGCTCCTTAACACTAACCTTGTCTGCCATGATTGACAGGATTTGCCTATGTGTGCTCCAATGACCAGCGTTGTTATAACATTCAGTAAGTGCCTGCATCAACGTAGGATCGATATTGGTATCAGCACTCCATGGAGATTTAAATGCATCTAGCAACATATTTGAGCTTTCATGTGAAATTTCTTCCAGATTTGCAAACACGATCTGTCTTGCCTTACGAGTATAATGACGTTTCTTTCTCGAGTATAAGGACGTTTCGCATCACTCCATGCCAGTTTCATCGAGCTTCATACGGGACTGATGTCTCTTGATGTTGCCAAAACCGAATTTAGTTTTTCCCTTGGACTGGTTTCTGGTTCATTATTTTCCTGTAATTGTGGCATTTCAGAGGTTCCCAGTGGTTGATATAAGGTAAATGTTGTGTCTGGTGCATTTTGTGGTGTTTGCAGAACGGAACTATGAAATAACTATTGGTTTCCTCAATCATCACACAAAAATGATTTATTTGTGGTTGACACCCTGGATAGTTTTTTACTCTGCAAAAAAACAGCAAACAGAGAATACAGAAAATAAACTCACAGGAAAGAAACTGAAAGGAAAGGAAAACTTATCCTACCTACGCTTTAACAATTGAATTAAACTTATCCTATCAAGATTTTGGAGGCATCTCACTCGATTGAATAATAATTGAAAGGTTTTGTAGATGGAAAACAAGAACAGCTACGAAAAATGCAACTATAGGTCCCTGGCAGGAATCGAATCTGCGGCCCTGCGATTCCGGTGCAGCGCTCTAACCAACTGAGCTACAGAGTCCAGTTGTCGAGCTCTAACCACAAGTTCAAGTATATATACTAGGATACTGCCAAGTTAAGTTGTGGGTAAATATCAAGATTTTTGAGGCATCTCACTCGATTTAATAATAATTGAAAGGTTTGTCTACAAAATCTTTCAAACTTTTCCTACCATAATTAACATTTTATCCACTTTATAAGTCAACGTTTTAACATCAGATGGAGGAGAACTATCACCTTTCTCGGTTATTGCAAGTTCTTTCTACAAAACAAATACTGGGGTTTTATTAAAAGATAACCCTTGGTTGTGTTTAATTGAAAGGAAAGGAAAGAGAGAAGAAAAATTAGCAAAAAAATGAACAGATATGTAAAAGAGGAAAATTACTGAAATTGTTATCAATTTTCAACTGACCAGCAGTAATTTCAGTTGAATAAATCGATGCAGCTTTCAATCACTGTTTTTACCTCAGATGGAGGAGGGATTGGCTCTTGGAATTCGTGTTGTTTAATTTCTTCTCTGCATTTTCTGCAAATACCTGAATAAAAATAGATGTTTCTGAAGCTGTGGATGCTGCACTAAGGATAACTCATTTACCTTACCAGAACCAACTTGAACAAACATACTCGTTTTCACTGATATCTCAATGGCCTTTTGGCCAATATACTTTACCTTTCCCATGTTCAGAAAGAATTTTTGGGACTCTGTATGTCGTGCTTGAACCTCTCGTCCAACATACACCAAGCACAGCGCGATGATGCGGACAAATTGTCATATCTCTGATAGTTCTGCGTCATAATTGAATAATCCAGCTCAGCACAATATTAGATCAATCTCATTTTCCATTCCCGTAAAAGCCAGAGCTGCCTCATGTTTTGAAATTTCCTTAGTGCAGGAAACTAGAGGGATGATTTGAGTATTACAATTGCGATCTTTCTTGTCGAAACTGCAGATGCCTCCAACAACAGATCGAAATGAACAAAATACTTCCATCAGTACTCAGGCATAGCGATGAACAAGTGATATTTAAAAATGGAGAGAGGGTGTTATCGCACGATTTGTTTATCTGTTTATGGTGGTCATACCCCTTTAAGTCATTTTTTCTCATTTTGCATGAAACAAAATAAATTTTACCATTTTCTGAAAGGGTATGGTAAGGGAACTAATTGGTGTGGAAAAAAGTTCACATTCTCATTAATTGTGCGAATTAGCCAATATGGCGGCCGGCTAATTAGCAAAAAAATGATGGTACACGGAACACGATATCTTGGGATAGAATAACTTTAATATCACAAATTATATATTTTTGGAAAGCTTAGAACAAAATCTAGTGCCTGACATTCTTTATTTTTTTATAAATCCTTTTTTAAGAAAATGTACGAAAATGTAAATTTTACTCAAAATTTCACATTTTTACTTGCTAATTAACAGGTAAATATGCTATAATTAATTACTTATTAAAAATCTTGACTTTTGAAAAATGTCAGGCACTAGCTTAAGGTATATACAATATGTATGCCAAGTATCAATCCTCTACTTCAAATACTAAGAAAATTATGGTGTCACAAAAACTACCCATTATTGTAAAATCGCTAAATATGCAAAAATGCAATTTAAAGTTTCGTGTTACTTCCACATTCAGGGCACTTCAAAACATCATCAAACACGACAAATAACACCGATACGTCCATGAATATTGTGCCTTCCTTCACAACGTATATTTTCTCCATTAATACCTCTATAATGCGCACTTTGGTCACCTATTTTGACACCAGAAGGACCAAGGTTTTCATCATTGAGAGTTGAGACCGCCATCTTTAAATTTCTTCGCCGGTTTTCTAGGTGTAATTTTTACTCTTTTTCTGCCTCTATTGCGAGGATTTCCCATTTTTATTATCAGAATAACAAAATAAAACGATTATTCAACCAGAAATAGATACTTTTCATGTAAAAAAATGCGAAATACCAAAGATTATTGAAGAAAATTGACGCAGTTGTGAAGTTTAGAGTTGCCGATCGCTCACGCTGTTGTTTATAGCTATGTAACCTCCCCCAAACGGACCAATCACAATACAGCAAACCGAAAGGCCTTTAAATAACATACATCAAAAGGAGAACTGAAAAAAAACTGGTTTTAGGGCATTTTTTGAAGCGAATTGGGTTGAAAACTCGTTGCTAAGGCGAAAATTTCAGGACAGCATCCGATTTTAGCGTTTTCCAACTAGATAAACCAAATATTTTATAAAATGAAGTATGTAATCATAAACTAGAATAATTTAAGTATCCAAGACACCTAAACAAAATATTTGCATTTTTAAAAAAAAAATCTGTTTTTTAAGGGGTACGACCACCTTATAAACGACAAATATCCCAGCTAGCTTGCTTTGCCGAGCATTTCACAACTTTACCCAAACTTTGAACAGCTCTTGCGCTGTGCTTAGTCGTTTTCCCAAACAAATATTTACATCAATCGATAGCATTTTATTCAAGATGCTAAAGCTTGAGCAATTCAAAGGATTCTCACATGGTGAAAAATTATTTTCTTCATGATATACTTTTAGCGAGGTGAGAGGTGCCCCAACTTTTAACAGCTCTTACACAGCACTCCGTCGTTTGCGAAACATTTTTTTTACATCAATCGATAATATTTTATTCATTTATTCAACAGGCTAAGGCTTGATCAATTCAAACGTTTATCACCTGGTGAAAATTAATTTTGTTTATTACATACTTTTAAGGGAGCTGAAATTTATATCTTGAGAACAACATTATTTCTGATCTTACACAAACTTCCTCAAAATCATGCAAATGTATATTTAAACACCATACTAGGCGATCAAATATGGCATAGATGTTGCTTCGTAAAACGGCGATTTCGGCAGCTTGGCTTTAATTAAATTGCGATTTTCTCGAACACTAAAATATTCACAGCTTGTTATCATATCATAGACTATGTTGAGGCAAAGTTTGAGCGAAATCGATTTTTTGACTTTTGCCGCGAATTTATCGATTTTTCCTAACATTGGCTCTAACACATCCCTTTTCATTCATTTCTGTCAACCATCCAAAACAGGTTAATCAATAAGCAATAAATTGGTGAGTATTAACCTGTTTAGCCACAATGTTCTTTGCAATACTGTACACCCTTCTCTATTTTGTCCTGTCTAATGTTGGACGATTTTAATTAAGCAGCAATGAGAAATACTACATTGTGCATGCCGTAATATCAGGGGGTATTTATTTTTCCATAAAATGAAATAATTTTGTTCAAGCACAGCACAATGTGTAAAGAAAACCATTCAGATCTTATCAAAACACTTGTGCTTTTGCGTGAATTGGGGAGCTTAATAGACAGGACGGAGGGTGTCTTATTATAGATGGTGGGCTTAATAAATGTCTTCATCTAAAAAAGGGGGCTTATTAGAGAGGGGGGCTTATGAGGGGTGATCAGGGCCAAAATTAATCAGTTCAGTTACGATGTTATGCACGTCATGTTTGTCATTATGCAATTCAAAGATGATGTTATGCAGTTGATTTGTTTTATTATGAAGTTCAGTGATGCAGTTCGGATACGATGTTATACAGTTCATGTTTGTCATTATGCAGTTTGAAGATGAGGTTATGCAGTTGATTTGTTTTATTATACAGTTGATTTGTTTTATTATGCAGTTGATTTGTTTTGTTATCAAGTTGATTTGTTTTACAGTATTATGCCATTGATTTGTTTTGTTATGCAGTTCAGATACGATGTATTGATGTTATGCAGTTGATTTGTTTTATTATGCGGTTCAGTTGGGCACTTTTGATGTGTCATGTGCCCGCAATCTGTGTATGCAGTTAACAACCTCATCGCCAAGGCTAAGCACTTCATCTTACAGAGTTATTGCGTATGTAAATGTGCTATGATTCCAGATCAGTGTATGATTCCTATGAAGCGTATATATGATTTTGCGCGTCTTATGCGGTCGCCCACTTGTTTCCATCTACCAAACTGACATTACGTCATTTTTTCAACTTTTAAGTAAAGTTAAAAACTTTGTAACTGACCCTAACCCAAAAACCTAACCATAAAGGCTAAACCTAACCCTAACCCTAACCTAACCCTATAAACCAAAGTGATGAAGAAAAACGAATATGAAAATCTTTGAAAATCGGGAAAATTGTGCAACGTCAGTTTGATAGATGGAAACAAGTGAACACCGTCTAATGCATGTGGTTATAAAACATAAATATGGCGGACGAAGAGGACAAGAAAAACGATCGAAGAGTTCTAAGCGAAGCAGCAGAGTTGTTAAAGGCGGCAGCATTGTTGACTGAAACGGGAAATGTCTCAGGAAGCAATTCAGGCAGTCGTGGAAGACAAATGAGTTGCGGTGTGCCTGCAAATATTTTGACTTCGAGTACTCCTAGTTCGCCTTCGTCTACTCCTACCTCGACTTCGTCTACTCCTACCTCGACTTCGTCTTGGGAAAACAGAGTGATGCAGAATTTTCGGAATTTATTCGGGGGTCTACCGTCGAAAAACAATGCAACGATCTGCAGGTGGTCGTCTGGCAGTCAAGGGGCCAAAAAAAGTTTTCAATCCAAACACAAACACTTACTATTGGAAAAGGGAAACTTGGACCCACCGTTTTGTGTGTCTTGCCCAGAATGATCAAATCTTAACCCCTAATCGAGAGGAAAAGGAGTCACTGAGGGTTGCTGGGCTTGGTGAAAAAAAGGTTGTCATGAATAAAGGATTAGGTGCTTCTGATGTGATATCAGAATTGATCAAAGAATACCCTAAACTGTCAGAAGGTGGTGGTTTCGAATTACTCAGGTCTGGAAACCGACTCCGAGATCTACTTTTGATCATGCCCCCACCTGGTGGATACTCTGTACCTTTTTTGAAAAACTGTGGTATTGGGCAATCTATAATTTAAATCCGTCCTATACAGACAAATCTAAATTTGGATCCCGTCGATATGGATGAAACTGACCCTGGATTGGTATGTTGACTGATAATTTTGTAGTTTGTGGCTATTTGTAACTAGTGAACTCTAAGTAATCTGGAATGATAAGTCTGGGGGAAAAGGACTGGCACATTTGAATAGAATGCAGAAAATGCCATCTCCGACACTATATTTCAAATTTCCTAGGGAGCATGCCCCGCCTCCCCTCCTACAGTTTGTCTTGCCCCCCAACCAAAGCAATCCTTCGCCACCTATGGCAAGCCACCTTTTTTAGAATGGAAAGAAATCTATATTGTCATTGCCAAAATTGCAAATGCATGCAGGCTACTTTGTAGGGGTGGGTGTGCGGATTTCTCCAGGTGTGTTACTGCAGCGGATGGCAATTTGTAATGCAAAGGATGGTTCGGCAATGCATTGCATTATGGATCTGAAAATTGTTTTGTGTAACATCACCTGAAATTATGGAAACATACACACTGGATGATGCATACTTTTATGGGGATGCAGTACACAACCAGGTGGGTGCACATCAATCCCTCTAAGGTCTGCCTTAAAAAATACAGGTATTGTTTTGTTAGACTGATGCTGCTGTTGGACCCACAACCAAATGTATAAATTGCCAACTTGAAATTCAAATGTCCAAAATGAGAGAGCATTTTGAAATATGTGGTGGTGGTTCATCGCAAGAAACATCTATTTATGAAAGGTTTGTAATTATCAAGATTCAGCTAGTTTGTTAATATTAAATGTTAATGAATAGTGATATTAGAGAGTATGTGACTGCAACAGATGCTTCACCCTTAGATGATAGTGTGATGGCCATTATGTAAGAATCAATGAATTTACTATCTATTTATGAATGAATATACATGTATAATTTAAGAATGCTTTTGTCACTACATGCGCAGAGCTGATAAACTAGAGGTCGCTCTGCACATTATGATGTGCAAATTAAATTGAGTGATCATGTGTAAAAAATGATACAGTCATACATTATTAATTCCACATTCTGTTCATCAGATCTCATCTGTAAAACAAAACAAACGTATTCCAAAATTTTGAACTAAAACTTCACACATTACCTGGCAGTACCCTACCACTGACGACAGGTATCATCAAAATGCATGAGCGCCACTTGCAGGTACTTTTTGGATTTGTGCAGGCACATTTTTAAATCCTGACATTTTCGAAATATTTAGCTCTGAAAACCTAAAATATGATGCATTTTTGCAGGCACATTTTGAATTCGACAAATTTTGCTCGCAGACACTAAATAATATTAATAAGCCCTGACTGACGAGAAAAAATTGTTTGGCATTAGACTGAGTAAAATACTGAAGTAGGGTGCATTGCAAGCTAATGGGTTAATCTATTTATCCTTAGCCTATGGTCACTAATAGCTGTACTGTATTTGCAGCATTGTTGCCTGATTGTTTATTTTGTTTCATCTAGTGACAGTGACAGTGACTGATAAAAATGCCGACAAACTTAAAGGTAAATTTCAAATTAAGCCAGTTGGTTTGAGGCCTCTGAATTCAGGTCCGGCAATCGGCAAATGCCAACCTATCATTGTTTAAGGATGGCAAAAAAATTGCCAACCTGCAATTATACTTTTCTTATTCAAATTTTGAGTAAACGAGAAAACGTGTAGCTGGAGAAACATTCTTCTGTTACATTCTGGTTTATAAATGTAAATGTCCGCAGTATTAATACAGGTACATTTTATTGAAAACTTCAATTTGCTGACCTGCTTTCGTTTCAGGACAGCAAAACTTTGCAGACCTGATTTTTCGCTAATTCAGAGGCCTGTGGTTTATAATGACCTTAATTTACATATATTTATACCAAGGGAGAAAGGTGGACTTATAGCAATCTAGCATTAACTTCTGCCTAATGTCAAAGTAATTTTATTCAGTGGTGTTCAATGCCAGGAAACACCCTTGAGGCAGCACCACGATTGGGAACACTTGGCCATTAACTGCTCAGGGCTCTATTTGAACAATAATTTATTTAGACATCTGTCTACACTTGAGAATGTTGGTGGTGTTTGTAGATGGAATTTTTGAGCGAAAATTACACACATATTTTTAGACCTAACCAGGTGCAGTTGTGAAAAAAGGAACTATAGGCCCTCTGGTAGGAATCGAACCTGCCACCCTGCGATTGTGAAGCAACCCTCTGCCAACTGAGCTACAGAGTCCAGTTGTCAAGAGCTATTTACATTTGCCGGTTAAAACATATAATCTGAAAGTACAGTAGTCAGTAAATTCTGAAATTTCTAAAAACAGAAATGATATCTAACTAAATTTTAGTTGTAACAGGCAGTCTTAACACATATGTCCAACTACTGCATGCTAGCTCTCTTCTGCTAAGGCTTACCCTGCATCATCGGTGTATTTTGGGTAGATGGAAATAAAACAAATGTTTGTCAAAACCAAAGCAGGTTTTTTCCCACATTATTGGGCAGGATGTCTCACAGCAGACCTGCCATTTGTGTGCATTTTTTATACCTATCATCCCCATCCCACACATCATACATTTTGCAGTGCCAATTAAAGTACACTGTTGTGGTTTTAATATTTTGACAGTGAGAATTAAATACTGTCACTACCAAATACTCTAACTTTTCAATTATTGTTACTCGTTTGACTCAATTCTTGCTAATTTGGTCATTAATTTTCCTTAGTTAATGAATTTGTCTTGTCCATGCATCATCATATGACGATATGTTTTGAAATGTTTACACATATACACTACTAACAGTAGTTATTATAGTCTCATATTTGTGTCAATCTTTTTAGAAGATGTGGTTGCAAAAAAATTAAGAAAAGATGATGATTTTGTAATAGACGAAGGTATTACTGTTGTGTCTTATAGATTTTTTGTTGTGGTTTGCTGTAGACTTTTCCTGTAAGTTTTCCTTGGAACCATGTGTCGTTCCAGTATAGGTAGCGGTAATATTCTTGCGGGGTTCAAGGATCAAACTACCTGAAAATATAACAAGAATTTCAACGTTTTCAATGAAGGCCCTTCGTCTGGAAGTTTACTGCCATGCTTACTTTTGGGTTTAACCCATTAGCTTGCAATGCCCCCAGATGTGCCCTACTTTAGTATTTTACTCTGTCTAATGCCAGACGATTTTACTCGTCAGTGGTAGGGTACTGCCAGTTAATGGGTTAATTATTGATTATCTAAGACTGAAACAAATTTTTAGGTGCACAAAGTGTTTTGAGGGACATGTTTCCTCAGGTGGCACCTGGAACAATTTCTGCAGCACTGAAACTGGAAACAAATGATGTTGACAAAGCAGCTGATCTTATCCTTTGTGAACAGGAAATATCAGGTAATATCAGGTACAGTGTTCAACAGTTTACAGACAAGTTTATGAATAATACTGACCATTATTTGTCCAAAGATACTGTATCGTAGTATATATTAAAAATAAGAAAAAAAATAAACATACTTTTCTGATTACTAGATAAAGGCTAAAATGTTGGAAAAAATCATAAAAGTGACTTAGTTTGTAACTTTGCGTGCAAAATTCTGTACCACAGCTACAACTACTTAAAGGTCAAAGACCTTGGTGTTTGATGTACAAACAATCTATACATTCACCATTTCATCATATTTAGTGTAATTTATAATTTCAGATACACCATTTGATGGAACTAAAAAGACAGGTGATGCAGCCCTTGCACAACATCACACAAAAATAAGAAAACCAGGAATACAGTACTTGGAGTTTAACAGAATGCAGATTTCGCCCCTTCGTCAGCTCATGATTATCTACAAAGAACCAAAAATTGAGTTGACAAAGACATTAGATGTTAGCTTTGTTGGGGAGGAAGGGGCTGACATGGGTGGCCCCACCAAAGAATATTTTCATATTGCTTTGTCATCATTAAGCAAAGTTGATAATGCATATAACTTGCAACTCTTTGGTGGTTCTGATGGACATCTGGTCCCATTGTATGGTGTTGATGCAGTTGCTGGAGGCTGTTTTGAAATGGCAGGTAGATTGGTAGCCCATAGTGTTTTCCACAACTGTCATGGTTTAATCGGCCTTGCAGAAGCTGTCAAGTGTTACATTATAACAGGCTCTGTTGATAAATGTTGTGATGTTGTTTCTGTGGATGACTTGCAAGACATTGAATTACAGACGATCCTTAAAACGAAGGTGAATTCATAAACATCAACCCTGACTATCAGTAAGGGAGGGCCTAGTATCCGGATCTTTATTTGATATACCAAATAGTTATAGAAATTATACTTTTTATTCAGTAATGTCTGTTCCCATTTTGATCCCAAAAATGAGCATTTGAATAATGCGATCTATTTTGAATGGTCTTCCAGTGTATAGGTTAAATTTAGAAAAATAATTTTCATTGTTGGACACAGTACTATTGTAATTAGGCTGCTTTCCACTTCAACCGTATCGTTGCGATACAGTGTCTTTCTCTATTTCCTGAGAAGTTCTCTGGTAGAACTAAAGACTTCGACACAAAAGAAAATGGTACAGTACATTACGATACGTGTGATGAGGCTGCTTTTCCACTGCACCCGTATCGTAGCAAAACGTAACGTATTTCTTTGTTTCCTTAGCACTTCGGTAGAACTAATGACTTCGACACAAAAGAATTAAAGAAAATGCTACGCCTATGGTCACACTATGGGTCACATATAACTCCCATAATTTATCAAGCAATACCAGCTGGGTTTTCGGAAATTTCGGAAGTGGGGGAGGCGGGGGAGTAGTTAAATACGCTAGATAGACAATTTGCTGAAATTTTTGAAGTTCTCTGGTAGAACTAAAGACTTCGACACAAAAGAAAATGGTACAGTACATTACGATACGTGTGATGAGGCTGCTTTTCCACTGCACCCGTATCGTAGCAAAACGTAACGTATTTCTTTGTTTCCTTAGCACTTCGGTAGAACTAATGACTTCGACACAAAAGAATTAAAGAAAATGCTACGCCTATGGTCACACTATGGGTCACATATAACTCCCATAATTTATCAAGCAATACCAGCTGGGTTTTCGGAAATTTCGGAAGTGGGGGAGGCGGGGGAGTAGTTAAATACGCTAGATAGACAATTTGCTGAAATTTTGACCTAAAAATGCTAAAACAGGCAATTTTCGGTTCAGAAATTTAAGAATATTTGTCAGGAATGCGGGAGACTTTGGCCTTCACCGGAAAAAAGTTAATTTAAGCTTTCAGTAAATATCGTCCATGGGCAGATTATGCCTATGCATTTCTGAGGCAGGCTTATGCCATGCAAATTGGTTCAAACATTAGGCGATGTTTTAGCAGTTATATTAACACAAGTATGTAGATCTGGTCACCCACAACTGGATAATTCATATATTTTATTTATATACTGTATTTATAGATTATTGGTAAAGATAATCTTAGTGCAGCAACTCCGTCAGAGATAGATAAAGTTGAAGATGTTATGTTGAGGCATGGTTTAACGGATATCCCGCTAACAAATTTAAACAAGAATAAAGCTGTTTGTGACTTACTAGTTGCGGACATTGTCGTCACCAGAACACACGCTCTAGACAGATTTTTCAAAGGACTAAATGCTACTGGAATTGGTTTCCTTCTAAGGCAGTTTCCAGAGTTGGCAAAAATCATTTTACCTAGCCCAAATGATGTAAACGTTGACCTTGAAATAGTTAAAGAGAATTTTCAAGTTGATGATGATGGTGATACAGATGCAAAGAAAGAAGCATGTGAATGGTTCTATAAATTTCTTGATGAGTCTGCCAACATGTTGTGTAAGCAAACTTTATGCTACAGATTAAATATCCAAGAATCTCACTTACTGTAATTTCAATAAGGCATATAGTTGTACCTTGTATAATAGAAACTGATACTAAGTCGCTTTTACTGTAATATACTTATATGCTCATCAATCCATATTCCTTTGTTTTCCTGCTGTTACACTTTGGACATAGTTATCTAAAAGAAAGTAGCTTAGTACCACTTGAGGGCCATTATTAACTAGGAAAAGGATATGTGAAATTAACTGTTTAACAGTTCTAATTTGTATATATTGATACAAATTGAGTATCAAATATATTTTAAATATTCATTTCTCTTTTATTTTGATGTAGCTGAAGTTGATGGTAGGCCACTTTTGAACCATCTTATGCTGTTCATTAGTGCAACGTGTGTGGTTGCAGATCATGAGGAATTCCACATCAAATTTGATGGCGAAAGTAAGAATGAACTTTTGGAAGCTGACAGCTGCTTCAATCGTGTGCTCCTTCCAGTGATACATGAAAGCTATGAAGCATTTCGAAAGACTTGCATAACTTCTGTCAACTATGGAGCCGAAGGTTATGGTAAATTCTGAGTGACAAACTATTAAAAGTGACTACAGAAGTATATCATCGATATGGTAGCAATCTATCATTTATATTTTCATACTTTGTTTTTGTGGGCATGGTGATGTTGTGTTAAGGATTCATTTACATTTTTTAGTAGAGTATATCTATTGTTTGTAACAGTTATTGTTACAAATGTTATTGTGCTGTACAAATTTGGTGAATTTACCATAAATGCCTCCTACTGTACTGTTGGTTTAACTGTGAAAAGCATGTATGTCAAGATGCATTATCAAACAGGATAGCTCTGATGCCCGCAAGCGGACGATGGACATTCTCAAGTGTCCAAATCTTGGTGTAAAATGTTGTCCAATACACCTTTTCGATAATTATGTCACAAATTCTTCTTGGCCTGGTACAATTCGCTCCTGGGCCAAGAGATTTGTGGCATAATTAATTTATCGAAAGGGCTTTCCTAATCTTAATAGGCAGTGTGTATAATATACCCTGCCAGTTAAATATATTTTACTGTATTTTGGCCTGGCTTTCATCTACAGTACGGTGTGTTAAAATAATACATTATCTCTGCAAGGTCTGGTTAAAGGCTGCATGTTCCCAGACTTGGGGGTTCCATTGTACCATTTCTCCCAGTCACAGTTGGAGACACTAGTAAGGGCAAGGGGAGGCATTTGTCAGCTCAATTTTTTCTTTGACACTTTGTGCCTTTTGGATAATTACTTGTTGATTTTTAAAACTTATACTGTACATTATCTTGTTCTTGTTGATTTAGTTTGTTCATTTGAATAAATATTTCATAATGAATGTACTGTAAACGTCTTCATTAAATGTACAGTAAAAAATTGAGTATTTATGCAATATCACTAGTAACGAATATGCAGTTGTTGACACTTCTATACTGCAAAGCCAATTTACCATGTGTAAGGCGAATAACCAGTTGAAAAAGTTACGAATAGAGCAAATAGGCCTACATATATTTATCCATTATGTTGAAATGGACCACTTATATTATCCAGATTGTTCTCTGTCCAACAATTTTAATTGTCAAGGATAGAGAGACTGTGTTAATATGTTGTCAAACAGTTGGATATGTCTGTCCTGGATATTTTCCTGCCATATAAGATGTAAGACTTCCTTTGTAACATTGCCAATACTAGTGAACGAAAAACGGTAAAATTCATGCATATTGCAAATACAAATTTACAGGAAATGTTTTCATGTGGGTATACCAAGGAAGTCCTTGTGTACAGTAAATCACTGGTGTGTCGTCATCTTAGAGTTTTTGTACAGTACAATAGGCCAACCTAGTATTAACACCTTAAAACTAACACATTTTTTCCTCAACAAAAGATCGAGCCCTCAAATAGAATTCCACACCATGAAAATTACTGTTACCTAAGGGATCTATAGTTTCCTTTAGATCTGCCATCTGAGCTTCGGTAATGGGACATAATACTTCAGGAACTGATAACTGGTTCTGCTCAACAGTCGGTATAGGCCCGTCCCCAGTCTATGCCATACCACTGTGCAGTGTCCTAAGAAAAATACATTGAGTTGTTAACAAAACAAATATATGCTTGTTTACAGCTGTGTTACCCAGAATTTTAATAATAATAATTTTGCATGATGTAAATTAATCAACAAACCAAATTTCCATTCCTTAATTACTGTTACATGAAATCATTGTATTTCGTACTACTAACAGTACTATATATTGTAGAAAAAATGAGATATTAAGTTTATATTTTGCACAAATTGCCTCACACTCAGGAAAAATATTTAATATGAAACTAGCTGTATTAATCTTGTGTTTGAAGTGGATAGCTCGTATATTGTGAATCATAATGGCTTTTGTTTTCACAATTCGTAATCTTTTGTCCATTAATACAGTAGAGGAATGGCAATGCCCTTGTGCATAAAAATTTCATTTACTACTGAGTAGCAGTAGCTGTATGTATTTTATTTTTATTTTTATATAAACATATTTTATTAATAATATAATGTGTTTGCCCCAAAAGCACAAATGGCTTATCTAGGGGGCTCATACTAACTTTACAATTAAAAAAAAAAAATACACAACAAATACATTACAAAAACATGCACACACATAATTACAAACATGCTTTTAAATTAACTATGACTTAGAGAGAAGCGATGTGTTGAAAGGATATAATTCTGAATGTCTTTAAAAAAATTACAATTATCATCAAAACTTAAATCCTGAATACCATTAAGAATATACCACAATTTTATTCCATCGCTACTCTCCGACCATTTATTACCACAAATCCGCTGGGCAGAGGCAAGAAATATATTACGTTGAGCAGCGAATCGGGGGCAAGACAAGAAATAGTGTTGGACGGATTCATTGCTTCTACCACAAATACAAACGGGTGATGGACAACAGTTTATTCTACACAAATATTCGTTCAAAGCATGGAAACCAAGTCTAAGACGGGTATGTAAAATCGACGAGTAACAGAGACATCAAACAACTTATTATACTTTGAACAACCAAAAAATAATTTAAGACGAGCTTTGAAATTGTTGAACGAAGGTGCATTTCTTATATCCGCGTCTAGTGAATTCCATAAATCTATTGTAGAAGGAAAAAAGGATTGCCTAAATCTCATTGTTCTACATAAAAACGAGCTAATATTTTCATTTGAACGTAGAGAACGACTAACTCTTTCTCCTACAGTGATAGGCAATACGTCAACTAGATAAGAGGGAGAAATATGCTTAGTAATTTTATAAAAATAATTTAATTTGTGCATTTTTCTCCTTACACTGAGATTCTCCCACCCAAGCTCATTCATCAACGCTCTAGCACTTGTACCCTTAATAGCACCTGTTACGCTGTATGTATTGACTAGTGAGTACACTACTGTACATATTAAACCTTATACTGTTCTCTATAAAGATTTTTTTTGCACTTATCCACCTTTGATACAACCGGCCCCAGATGGTTAAACTCTGCCTGAAGTCAGACAAATTTTACTATTGTCTAACACCAGAGGATTTTACTCTGTCTAAAGGCCTATTATTGCAGCCACTCTTTGTGCCGTACCTCTGCCACAAGCGGCTGCAAGGGAGACTATTTAAAGGCAATTTAATACTAACTCAAGAAGTCTTTACTTGCAACAACTTGTCGGCTTGTATAACTTGTAGACCAAGTTTCTCAAATTTTGAACTGGTGTCTTTTATAAAGTATTGGACAACCATCAGCAGCATTTGCTGAGTGAATGCAGTAATTCCCTCCAGTACCATACCTGATTAACTTGTGATGAGTGTCAACATGCCATAATGCCAGTGGGCTGTATACACTATAATGTCTACGGTTTATTGTGTGTAATTGCAATGTTCTCAGAATTATACCCGCTGGGTCGACACTTCACATTGCTTTCCATATTCTTTCCTGCTGCACACGATAACCACGCGAAGACAAAAACCCAGTCATTCTTTTGTAACCACAGTTTGGAAATTCGTGTAAGATGTCTTTGATGATTTCTTGTAGTTCAGCATCAGTTAAGATGGAATACCCAGCCGAAATTGATAGACCAAACTCCTGAAATTGCCTTTTAACAGTTATTTCAGAAACTCCACACATGCTAGCAATATCAGCAATCGTGAATCTGTTTTCAATAAAAAACAATAACTGCTCCCTTGGAATATAGTATGATGGTCTACCATGCTTCCCAGTGAAAACCAAGTCTGGTTTTCTCTTGATCTCTTCTTCACTTCTTATACAGTCAATCAGACTACGAGCATTTTGAATACATTCAAATACTTCATCATTTACATCAACAAATGTGGCACACCTTACAATGTAATTTGCTAAGCAGTCCAGACGATATCCCAAGAAATCAACAGTATGTTTGTCTTGACTTTCAACATCGGGTTGCAAAATATCACGAACAACTTTTGTTATATGTTGCCCAAGCAAATAGGTAATATCCTATAGAATTTAACAATGACAAAAATGTAGACTGAGATTACTTCCTGATGCCAACCGATTATGGCACTTTGGCATTATTGGATAGAATTTAATGTCAAATGTAGATTATATTCCTTTGGCTTTGCTTATACATGTATGAATATCCAATGTTAGTAATGACTAACATAGACAGCTAACCAGTGGTTTTGCCATATATATATATTTGACTATATATAGATATATATATATTTTTGCTTACCTCAAAACTTGTCTGCAACAGGCTGTTTCATCTGCAACAGGCCATTTCAACTGCCTGATGATTCTGCCGTTGCAGACAAGTTTTGAGGTAAGCGAAAATCTATAATTTGCTCTAACTATATGTTGTCGAGCACTCTTTGCGTTTCGTAAACCTAAACCTACACATATATATATATATATATATATAGTCATATATATATATATATGAAATAGTTAAAGGCACCATGTCTGGATGATGAATGAATATAAAACAAAGATTAAAACTTCTTTTTATATTTATATAATTTATATATAAGTATATATATAGTCAAATCTGCAGACATGCATGTTTCGCCGTTCAACGGCTCGTCAGTGCAGCTTGTAACGCAGTCTAGATGCGAGTGACTTCGTATTTATACACCATACTCTTGCCCTCACCAAGCGCATGTGGTACAATACTCAGACACATGCGCACATAGGCGTACGGGCACATTTTTTTGGGGGGGGCTGGGCTGAATTTGCCCGAATGACATGACGTCATAATTTTCGTGACGTCATCATAAAATTATATAAGCTGAGAAGACTACAAATGAAAGGCTTTCCTTTGAAGATTGACAAACGTGATATAAAAAGAAATATGTCGTCCCTAGCCATTTCAATTATAAGCTAAATATATTCATTACGATTTACAAAGAAAGAGAAAGTTACTAACGTAACAACATTTTATTTGATATATGAAATTCTCTCATGTATAGAACTAGACGTGCAAGGAATTTAGTTTAGCTAAATGATAAATTAGTTAAGATTGCTACGATCTAGACTAGAAGAAATAAGATTTACGATTACGTCGCTGTCCAAAAATGTCAATTATCTTTTCCATATCGTTCTTCAAAGTATTATTTGCATAATCTCTCTCAACATTGATAAGGGCAATGCTGTTTAACCGTTTTTGGCCCATTGTACTTCGAAGATAGGTTTTCAAGCGGCGAAGAGCGCTGAAAGATCTCTCAGCAGAGCAGGATGTTGCAGGGATCGTGGCCAGAATCGAAAATACTTTGTAAACAACAGGAAGAACTTCATGAACACCATTTTCGAACATTCTCCTCACAATTTTGGCGGCGTTTTTTCTCTCAGGATCAGGGTAATCAGCATCAATATTTTCAAAGACGTTTTTCTCGCTGCCAAGAAGCTCACTGTCGATACCATAGAAGTCTGATACCAACTCAATATTCGCCCTGGTTGGAGAGCTGCTGAAGACAATGTCTGCAAGTGCCAATAGCACCTCATGATCATTACCTTCAAATCTATATTTCATCTCCGCGACAATCTTGTCAATGCTTAGGTAGTAGCATGTGATACGATAGTGGTCTTCTGCTGCTCGGTACTCCACTTCTGCATTCACTTCAGGCATTTCGCCGACGAGTGCCTGCAGCCGGCGTGATGGCTGTCGGAGTCTTGGTACCTTTGCATCTTTGAAATTGAAATCTGTACCCTCAATTAGTTCCTTGATTTCGTCTGCCATGATTTCAGCGCGCGACCACAACAGATCAAAATTTTCTTGGGTACGACATCCACTTAGTGTTTTGATCACGCCATCAACACTCTTCTTTGCCGTGACGACATCCATCTGCTTCCCTTGTAGGTATCTGCTCAAACCATCGGTGTTGGACAAAATAACCTTTAATACCGTCAAACCAAAAACGAATCGAAAGTCGCAAATCGAGTTAAGTAGCGAATTGCTGTCATTGTAGGTCTTTGGATCGCGATCTTTTGAGAGTGAGAGAAGAGCCTCGATGATCTTAGGCAATTGGTTTACCACTGCCTTTACAGCTGCCCAGCGACAAGACCATCTAGTAGCACTCTGCGATTTAATCGTCAGTGTTACATCATCGTCCTCATCTTCGACTTCGATATCCTTGAAGATGGCATGGCGTTTGGGACTTGGATCACGCCTAAAGCTTTCTGAAGTGGCTCAATTGTGGTCATCGTATCTTGTAGCGCCAAGTTAAGCCGATGCCCATGGCAATGAACGTAGATACTAAGAGGTGAACACTCCTTCATACGTGCGGCAAGCCCTTTACGAGCTCCACTCATATTTGCAGCGCCATCAAAGCATTCTGCAACTATGTCTTCCAACCTCAACTCCAGCTTTCTAATGGCTGTCTTTACTAGCTCATATAATACTTCCCCTTCCGTGGATTTGGTTGAATAGAAACCAGTAAATGTCTCTTTGGATTCGCCGTTGAAAACATATCTAAGGAAAAGAGATACCTGCTCTGTTCGACTGATATCTGCCGTTTCGTCGACAACTATTCCGTAATAGTCGCTACTTCTCGCTTCTGCTGCTATCCTCTCAAGCATAACGTTTGCTACTATTTCCAGTAGTTCATTTTGAATAACAGGTGATGTCCACTGAGCATGTAACTGGAACTGGCTTTGCAGTTTAGACCTCAGCCAAGGCAAATCGTTGCATCTTATGCAAAGTAACTCGAGAAAGTTCCCTCGATTTATATCAGATACCTCCCATATATCATTCCGGTTCTCTTCATGACCTCTAATCGCAACATTCTGTTGTGCAGTATACATCAAGGATTGTATGACTACTTTTAAGTATTGTCTGTTACTAGCAACCTGGTCCTGGTGTGCAGTATTCAGCTGCTGTAGTACGGAAGTTTTGTTTCTCTGCATTGCTTTGAACTGGAGCCATCTTGTCATGGATCTGACATGGTTCTCGCTCTTGCCATGTTTTGCTAGCTTTGCTGACTTCTTCCAATTCCTAAACACAAATGAAGTATCCTTCCCAAATTCTACGCAAGCAAAACACACACATGCATCCTTATCCACTTCATAACTAATCCACGGATACTTCTTGTACCATTCAGATTGAAATCTTCGCACAAATGTCTCATTGCCGAATTTTCTTGCAGGATATTCTTCTAATATAGGCTGTTTTGGGGCGTGGGGGGTGGAAATCTTTTCTGTATTCTCACTGGGAACGGAAACCTTTTCAGACTGTTCGTCTAGAATAGGTGCTGGTGAACTTAGATCATCCATTGGTGTAGGTGCTAGAATGTTAGACGTCGTCATTGATTCTGGTGTAACATTTTCACTGTCCGTCACCGTATTCTGTTCACTATTTTCTCTGGGCTGTGACAGTGCATTTAATTCATCAACATCAATGAACATTGTCATTGGTTCCGTTTGGTCTTCGCTCATGGGTTCCTTCACATTTTTCTCAGATAGATCTTCCTCAAAAGACACCGTGGCTGCAGAATCTTTACTATCACTCGATTCAGTTCCCAGTAGGGTTAGGTCATACTGCAGGTCATCGTCCTTGGTTGTCATGTTACTTTTTACAAAGAAAGTACTGATTTTCGACTGGGATGAATCCGATGATTCCATCACTGGATGACATTTTACTTTTTTACCATTGTGAACCAATCGAGAATGCACCTCTTTATAATTACTGTCGATTTCTTTATTGCATTCCTCGCACCGAACGCGATGTCGGTACTGTCTTTTACGAGATGCCATACGCTTTATTAGAGCTTGTCTATTGAGTGTTGTAATCTTCTAGGCGATTGTTTCTATAGCGATCGTGGAGTGAATGGTCGTAAAATCAACAATTTTTTAATGATTGTAAAAAAATCGCGCACTTTTATGTCTATCTAAAAGTCTAAAATTAGTCACATTAGGTCATTGTACAGTATTTGTACGGTTACGTCAATGTCAATTATAATGTAGCAATTATTACCATATAAGGTCACGATGGAACTTAATTTAATTAGTAGTCGAACTAAATTTCGCTTTACATATAAATAACTATTATAACTAGATAACTCTCAGTCTCATTCAAGTTTTTAGACCCTGGCAAGAGTTCTTTCAAGGCTCTTCCCATTGTTTCTATTGAATTTATTTGAGGTAAATTTACTAAAAAAATACTTACGCTCGGTTCTGTGGGGATTTACGTCTGTGGTATGTGCGTAAAAATCAAAACCAAATCCGATTAAGTTAGAGCACTTGACCTTTAATAAAGGTTAACCTGACGCAACATGCTTGAATCCAGCTATGCGATCTATGGTATTAATAAATATACACAAACGTTGCCATTACAGATTTACAGTGCATAATTGAACCTGTAAAAGTTGAATCTGTTGAAATAATACTTCTGTTCCGCTTTATGGAACAATATATTCGTCTAATCACCAGACCGCCGTTGCCCGAATGACAAGACAATTTTTGCCCGAATAGATAAATTCTCAAAAAATTGGGGGGGCTGCAGCCCCCCCAGCCCCACCCTCCCGTACGCCTATGCATGCGCATCCAGACATGTGTGAAGTGTCTTGGGGCCATATATATATACGTGTAGGTTTAGGTCTACGAAACGCAAAGAGTGCTCGACAACATATAGTTAGAGCAAATTATAGTTTTTCGCTTACCTCAAAACTTGTCTGCAACAGGCTGTTTCATCTGTAAAAGAATCATCAGGCAGTTTACAAGTATCGAAAAGAAATGACCGCTTATATGCTTCCTGCCGGGGCGTGGGAGTGTGTGTGGGAGACAATGCGTGCATGCATGGCTTTGTTTGCGTTGTTTACACGAAATTTGTTACAATGACGACATCGTGAAATTATTTCAGCTCTTTTGTTGAGTAAACAATCCTTGTTTTTTTCTTTCAAAATACAAAATTTTTCTTCTAAACATAAATTGCATCGTTTTGATCCTCCCGTATACGAAATAGAATGTTTTAAAATTTGCCAATTAATACTGAAATCCTTATTGTTTTCTTTCAATGTCCAAATATATTTCGAAAGTTCCGTGTCATTTGCATGCTTTTTATGCTGAAAAGATTTAGTGTGGTTGGCCAATCGCTCTTTGAATGTGGTTGCAGTCATGCCAATGTAATTTTTTATCGTGTTTGTGTTGCTTACTGTGACTGTTGCTTTGTATACTATGTCCCTAGTCATGCATTGTTTTTGAAGCGGGCAAATGGTGTTTTTTCTACAACTGCAATTGGTAGTGTCCCTCTCCTGTGGCTTGTTATTTCTAGATATGCGTATTGTGTTTAGTGATTACTGACTTAATATTGTTCATGCAGCTATAGCTTACTTTAACTGTATTTCTGTTAAAAATTTTATGTAGCACATAAATTTTAGTACAATTTACAATTTAGGCCATATAGGAACCAATTTCAGAAATCTTTGACTAACGATCTAAAGAAAATCAATTCGTCTCCCAACATTTTCATTTTTGCAGACAAAACTAGGAATATTTATGAAACCTCGCTCGACACATACAACAAGCTCTTACATGACAACATCACAAAAACATATAAGCATGGATCCGAGGACACTATAGATGAAATTGATTCAGAACTAAAAAACATTTCGAACAATTTAGGAATCGGCGACAGAATTGAAAAAATGAAAAAAACGCGAAGCATTTATATCTTTAAAAGATCACAAAGAAAATTTCGAAAACAATCCAAAATGCCGATTAATTAATCCCGCTAAAAGCGAATCTGGAAAAATAAGCAAAGTTATTTTGGACAAAATTAATTCCAATTTGAGAGAAAAACTGAATTTAAATCAATGGAGGAATACAAAACAAGTTATTCAGTGGTTTGGCAATATAAAAGATAAGGACAGACACAGTTTTATTTCGTTTGACATTGTGGATTTCTACCCATCTATTTCTGAAAAACTATTGGACCAAGCTTTATCTTGGGCTTCAAATTTGGCTACTATACCTGAAAACGATATTTCAATAATAAAACACGCTAGAAAATCTCTCCTTTTCAATACCGGACTTTCATGGATAAAAAAAGATAGCCATGGTTTGTGTAGCCATAGCATGGGCTGTTTCGACGGCGCGGAAATTTGTGAGTTAGTAGGCCTTTTCATTTTAAACCACCTGAGTAAGGAATTTGGCAAAGAAAGCATCGGCCTATATAGAGATGACGGTTTGGCTATTATAAAAAGTAAATCAGCACGTTTAGCAGACAAAACAAGAAAAGATCTCCACAAAATTTTCGAGCAGTTTGACCTAAAAATTACCGCCGAATCAAATTTACGCATTGTAAACTTTTTAGATGTAACTTTCGACCTTAACTATGGAAAACATAGGCCCTATAGGAAGCCCAATGACGATCCACTATACATAAATATGCACTCTAATCACCCACCGAGCATCACAAGGCAACTACCTGCATCAATTAACAACGTATATATATATATACAAGCTGCACTGACGAGCCGTTGAACGGCGAAACATGCATGTCTGCAGATTTGACTATATATGCTCCTTCACTTTGTGTTGTTGAGCACTCTGTGAGGTTAATTGGTGGCTATAAGCTATAATGCAAAAAAGCTAACTTCCCTTGTGGTCTTTTGAGCACTCTGGCCCCAAGACACTTCACGCATGTCTGGATGCGCATGTGTCTGAGTATTGTACCACATGCGCTTGGTGAGGGCAAGAGTATGGTGTATAAATACGAAGTCACGACCACAAGGGAAGTGAGCTTTTTGCATTATAGCTTATTAGCCACCAATTAACCTCACAGAGTGCTCAACAACACAAGTGAAGGAGCATATATAGTCAAATCTGCAGACATGCATGTTTCGCCGTTCAACGGCTCATCAGTGCAGCTTGTAACGCAGTCTAGATGCGAGTGACTTCGTATTTATACACCATACTCTTGCCCTCACCAAGCGCATGTGGTACAATACTCAGACACATACGCATCCAGACATGCGTGAAGTGTCTTGGGGCCAGAGTGCTCAAACGACCACAAGGGAAGTGAGCTTTTTGCATTATAGCTTATTAGCCACCAAGTTAAGGTTGTCACAAGCAATAGTCAAATGTACAATCCAAGCGCGATGAATATAATGGGAATGAGATATTTTATAGGCTAATATTAAATAAATTGCCTCGTGGGATAAGTAAGTGGTGTGCATTTATCATATTTGCATATTTACAAGTAATACAGCACTTTGATATAATACCCTATGCATAGACTTAAAGACAAGACTTACGATGGAGAACTATTTTCTTGACAGAAATAAAGCATTGGAAGTGAAAGAAGCAAATTATTACTTACAAACGTTGACTGTTTGTCGCTAATTTGTAAATTTCTGTAGGTGTTGTCGCCGACAAATTAAATGTAAACCCAGAAAAGTATGCATGTATACCTCTGGGAATTGCCAAAACAAAAAAGAGCTATAATCATAGGCTACTTTATTGGCTGCATTAAACAGCTACAAATATTAAAATAAGATATACCCATCTTGCTGTTCGCACTTGGATTGTACATTTGACTATTGCCTGTGACAACCTGATTATAATTGAAATAGCTGTATATATATAAAATATTGAGGTTAAACTACTCAACAAATTTTACTAGGCATCTTTATTTATACTATTTAGTTTCGTACCACAAGATGTGGCACTCATCTACACTATAAACATGACGCCAAGGTATAGACACAGAATATATATATAATTATGTAATACTGTATTTAAAATTACTATTAATAAATGCCAAAATCAGTCAGACACAGAAGTCACTTTTAGATTTAATAGTGACGATTGGATTATAATTCAGTCTGTATAGTATGACAAACTCGACAAAGTTATATATCAAAAGTGTTTTCGCTGGTAGGCACTGGAAAAAATAAGTAGCATCTTACCGTTTCTGAGATATTTCCAGACTCATGTTGTTGTGTGTCATCCATTTTGGATTTCGAGCAGATACAAATATCTCTGAAAGTACCGTACTCGCATACACAGATTGCGGGCGCATGACACATCAAAAGTGCCCAACTGAACAACAGAACCGCATAATAAAACAAATCAACTGCATAACATCAATACATCGTATCTGAACTGCATAACAAAACAAATCAATGGCATAATAATACTGTAAAACAAATTGATAACAAAACAAATCAACTTGATAACAAAACAAATCAACTGCATAATAAAACAAATCAACTGCATATCATCATCTTCGAACTACATAATGACAAACATGAACTGTATAACATCGTATCCGAACTGCATCACTGAACTTCATAACAAAACAAATCAACTGCATAACATCATTGACTGAATCAACTGAATTGCATAACTGAATTGATTAATTTTGGCCCTGATCACCCCTCATAGGGGCTTATTTGAGAGAGGGGGCTTATCAGAGTGATTACGGTAATCCCTGAAGTATGTTATTTTACTATATCTGTTTAGTACAAGGGATGTGGTTTTGAAGTTTTTCCAACGGCACTAGCCACACTGTTCTCTGGGTGAATATCTTACTGAGATATTCTCCAGTTAACTCTTGACCAGATGTTCACTGAGGCTTAACAAGATCATGCCTAATACCCATTAGTATTTGAAATCTACAGATTAAAACCATTAAAAAATATTCACAAATGAATGATAAAATAACAAAACCTTGGAGCAATACAGGGTTCGAATTATAGAAGAATAATCAACTCACAAATTTCCATTATGAAAATTTAAATGAAATTTCATGGAGTTGAAAAGGAAATTTCGATTAGTAGAAGTGGAAACACTGCTTGCGAATACAAAATCACAGTTTAATGATATACAGTTGTGTAACTCGCGGCATTTCCTGTCCCCCCAAAGTTAATGCGCATGCGCGAGGCAAAAGACTGTGTCATGAGTTTTTTTTACCTGAAAACAGATAGGAAAATGCAAAATTTGGACACTAAAACAACGATTTTAAAGAATATATCCATCTGAAATGCTGGACTTTCACAAATTTTACAGGAAGGGATGTTATTCTAAATTTTCCACAGGAAAATGACTCCAAGGAGTGGAACGTGCCGTACGGCATGCTTCAAATTAATACGAAGAACAAAGACAAAGTTTCAGAAACTATAAAAGGTGTTTCCAACGTAAATTCGCATCGAAAACATGTAAACTAAAAGTACTAGTCCCAGGAAAAACGATGTATGTTTGAAAATATTGTTTGGTTTTTGGTTAACACTGAGCCTGAAGCCTCGAAATATGATGTTTATATATCGATTGTTCGAACGTCAAGAACCCTTGCCAACTTCGGGTGAGTTTCTTACTGTTCGTATTGTTTTTTATGGGACGTTGCAGAATAGTTTGGACTCAGGTTAAGGGGCTATATTTATTTTTGTACTTTTTTTTTAAGTAACGCCGGTTCCTGCAGACACGAAAAGTGGATAGTTTAGCCACTGGCACTGCAAATCAATTTATATCAAACATGATTATGTTCACACGACGAAGTTACCATGCGAAGAGGAATTATGTTTTTAAATTTTTACCAGTAAAAACAAATGACTTTACAACATTTTAAAAGGACAACTATATGGGAAAGGTTGTATGCTTGTTTTCTTCAATAATACAATATACAGTAAAATAGAGTTTTTAGCCAATTTAGGTTATGAGCCTATGTGCACACGGGCGTCGTTTTCCAGCTTGTTTTTGTCCCATAAATCGTTTTGTCGCCTTGTTCACCCTGTCCGAAGAAAAATATGACCAATATAATAAATAAACTACAGCTTCTGTCGTAAGTTGATAGTGTTTGCATCTGTTTTAGTGTGAAAACACAAATGAAAACGCTCGAAAACGTTACCGTGTACATGTAAAAGTCTATAGATATTTAGTAATAGTATATTATTTTTCAATACGGCTGTAATCATATTTATATTAAATAGTAAAATATATTACAGTAACGAAAACTAAATGCCTATCAAGTAGGCTGTTCTGTTGTGAAATTTATCTTATATTTGAACTATTAAAAAATTATATGTTCCATACAAATGTGTATTTATATGAATATATAGTTTTTGTATGTATTTAGCTTCGCTTCATGAATATATAGTTTTGTAGGCAGTATACAAAAAGGCTGAAAAGTAAACAATTGCATTTTACAGTGATATTACTATATAAAAACTAAATATTATTACAAACAGGATTATTCAGAAGAGTGACAGCACACAGCAATGGGCGGAAAAACAGGATTATTCAGCTAGAAAACGCGAGAAAAATATATTAGTAAGGAAAATAAAGCTAACATGATTTACATTTTTCACAAAAAACTTACAACTAAACAAAAATTAGACAAAATAATTTTCAAAGTGTAACAAAAACAATACAGTATGTCGCTTTATATACTGTATCATCAAATAAGAACTTTAATATATTACTGTAATTTGTACTGTAATGGCGACACACAAACTAAACAATACAATACTTTGCAAATCATTGAATACTTTTACATTTGATTTTCTAGAAAAAAGAAAAGTTGCCAAAGTAATTGACAATTCCAATGTCAATGAACAGCAGCCATGTAAAGGTGCTTGCAAAGTATATTCCAATTATCTCAAAATTAAATAAATTGAGATTTTTGTCAGCAGAAATGAAACTGCAGGAAAATTACTAACATACCCTGAGTTTTTAGATTGTGGATTAGAACCTGTATATGGACAACATTTCATACATGAAGTTACAGACATAGACTATTTTCATACAGGTACTGTATACTGTAAATCCACAAATGTCTACGACCACACCTACATATTTTTGCATGATATCACTCTAATTTTAAATATTAAGCGTTGATTGGCTGATTAAAATTAGAATTGTAAACATGCAAAAATATGTAGGTGTGGTCGTAGACATTTGTGGTAAAACATCTAATTATGCTAAACAGAAACTAGTGATCCAAGGATAGTGCAAAGTTTCACTTTCAAAGGGAAAAAATCTATGTCACATTATATCGACTAGCTGGAGGACAAGCGTGGTCTGCACATGCGTAATTGCTGTGCATGTATGTGGCGGCAGTTCATAAAACTGATAGTGTTGAAATGAAATTATATAGCTATTATAAAAAGTGAGCAAACCCCTGACTGCATGGTTGAATGGAAGTATGTCAAGTTGTCAACACTGTAGACAGTCAAATACATTTTGTTCAATCCTACATCACAATTTTTTTGAATTCTTTATTTCCCCTTTTAATATTTGTATAATCAGTATTTGACATCTATAGACTATACCATCGTATAAAATGCATGCATGAACGGCGAGTCATCACTGGCACTATTATAAGACATAATAAAACACTAATAGTATAGCTATATATATAT
The DNA here is from genome assembly GCA_016169945.1 of Trachythela sp. YZ-2020. Taxonomy (NCBI): domain Eukaryota; kingdom Metazoa; phylum Cnidaria; class Anthozoa; order Malacalcyonacea; family Clavulariidae; genus Trachythela; species Trachythela sp. YZ-2020. The sequence continues at coordinate 302,289 of JADLSH010000168.1, read as the reverse complement.
TGTCTGGTTGATGTAGTTTGGACTGAACAACGAATCAGTTCACTTTTTTGTAGTTTTGATATAAGAAAGCGAGGGCACATATAATCAATCCATATTGTTTCAATTTTCTCTTTCTTGTCATTGGCGTTGATTTCATGCGGTTAAATGATGGCGGAATCGTAGCTTCAGAAGGTTTCTTATCTTTTCCTCTGGAGTTCATATTTAAATTGACAATCCTTATTTGGTAGTTTTCCTGTAAGTACTTGGTCGACTCATGCTGAGAGTTGACAATATATAGCTGGGATGCAGGTTTAGTCCATAATTCAGTACTGGCTTCAAGCATTTTATAAATTGTAACGTAGTCTGCTCGCATACTGTGATCCCGGGAATGTGAAATTACAATGTCATTCAGACTTGAAGGCACAATACAGCTTTCTCTTTCGATTCGTACATGATTTTATCTGCAATAAAAATACAAATTTAGTACTTAGATTATACTGTACTTCAGTATAGTTTATCATTTTTACAACTCTCTGGTATAATCTGTCCCGTCTATACTGAGTAAACTATACTCTATAGTCTCTGAACAGCGGCAGCACATTCTACTTAAATATTTTATAAACACCCTCATGATGCGTCATTTGTTCGGTAGGGATTTAAACACATGCACATAATCAAGTGGAACTTAAATATTAAATCTATTTAGTATATATTGTATTTATATATACAATACCTTATTAGTTTCTTTTTCATCGAGGTTCCTTTTAGAATGTGGGGTCGAACAATTTCTTTTATATACAATGGTCATATTTCACTGAAAGTTTAAAAAATTATTCAGTGTGATCTATTTGTGTTTTATAGTCCGTTGTTACTTTCTTAATAAGTTGCACGTATTGCTTTTCTTCAATTAAATATTTACAAAGTGTATTTTTGTCAGATGCATTTTCGAATAGGTTAACATTAAAATCACCAAGAATGATAACAGGGGTATTAGGATCATTTATAAAAGTAGAATGCAGATGTTTCAAAGCATCTAACAACATCGAAATCTTTACCTTTGATTTAGAGCGATAAATTCCTACAATGTGCAAATCATTTACTGGTTGATTCACTTGGAGTAATGTTATTTCTACATTATTATAATTGCATCTTAGAGGTTCTGAGATTAGCTGTATATTATCCTTTACGTACATAGCAGTTCCGTAAGGTGTTCTTGTACCATGTGGCATAAAATCATTTCTGAAAAGTTGAAAGCCTGGAATCTGATACAATTCATTATTATCATTACTACATAGAGCAGTCTCTACAAACACATTGACATCCGCTGCCTTTACACTGTAATCACTCGCAACGTCACCAACGTGAAGATGTAATGATCTCACATTCTGAAATAATATTTTAAATGTTTCGCTTGTATCTTTGTAAAGAAATGAAATATGACTGGTAAGTGAAGCATTTTCTCTTAGTCTTGTCATTTCTTCTTGTACTTTCTTGCTCACAGCTATTTTACTTTCATTCAGATTAAGAATATGTAATCCTGAAATGCTTCTAAGCCTGCTAAGTGCAACATAATGCATGTGTTCTCGTTTAGAAGATGGAAGGTCCACAACGGCCTCATTTAATGTATCTCCTTGGCAACGGTGAATAGTTTTGGCTGCAGATGGTCTTGAAGGAAACTGTCTGCGAAGAACTTGCATTTGATGCCTTCTGAACTGTCTAGTGATCTCTAAAATTGGAACCCAATTTTTCTCTACACTTGGATTGTAAAGATGAGAGTATTCTTTGCGATGATTATTTCCAATATATTGTTCTTGAAATAAAACCCAAATAATACTTGGTCTTGACGAACCTGGTACTCGGTAATCAACTTTCTTAATTATACACTCAGCACCATTAGTCATACCATCTACAACTGACACGTTTGTCGTAAGATCATATTTTGCTTCATTAAGTATTGAACAAACTGAGTATAAGCCCATTGTTTTAGAAGGATCGTTTGGGATTTGTTTTTTAACTCTCTCTTTCAAGTTATCAGATAAATCTCCAAGTACAATATCAATTGCTTTAACCTGAACTTTCTCGTTTAAAGATTTATGAAAAATGCTATGATTATGTTGATCTACTGCCATGTTAGTACTAAATAAGTGGGTTGAAGTCATTGGATAATCAGGATGCTCTGGACTAAGCTTCAGAATTCTTTCTTTTAAAACTTCAATGTCAGATTCAGTATGTTTACCTTCCCTTATTCTATTTAAAATTTCAGCAAAGTCTTTGTCTTCTCTTTGTCTCATAACCTCTGTTAATTCAAACATTTGAAAATAGTGTTGCCAGAGATTTGTTGCTAATGCAGCATAACCATCCTTTGAGTTTTCAAAGAAGTAAGTCGCCAACAGTAATTATACTAAGACCGCCAAATGGTTCTTTTGTGCCCATAATCTGTTGCAGTCTTTGGTCAAGAAAGTTAAACATCCCACTGCCTACCATAGATATCTCGTCAATAAAAATAACTTGCAGTCTCTCTAATTGAGATCTTATAGTATTTAATCTATCTCTATCAAGTGTGCAATAGCTGAATCCTCTATTTGCAGGAATTTTAAAGGCGGAATGAAGTGTATTTCCTCTTATATTGAACGCAGCTTTTCCTGTGGGTGCTACCTTAATAACACTTACATCATCTGGATCATTTTCAAGTTGCACATTTAGATATCTGATAAGTGCTTCATACAAAGCATTTGTAACGGTACTTTTACCTACACCAGCACCTCCGCTTAAAAACAATCTTAAGGGCATATTACCAGTTTTTACAGAATTCAGTACATGGTAAAAAAATTCTTTTTGCTCAATATTAAGTGATTGAACAAGTTTTCTAAAATCATCATCTTTTAGTCGTTTTACAACTAGTTCTTCATCATCATTTGTTCGTGGGTATATACCAATGTCACTTATCAAGTCGTATTCTGTGTGTTGCTTATCTTTGCCAGGATCAAAACATCCAAATAATTCACTTGCCTTTGGACCAATTTCTTTATCTTGTTCATCTCTATATTGTGCATTAGGAGCAACTACATTACCAAGTTCCTCACTTTCAATATCTTGTACTGCCTGATCAAGAACGTCTGAATGATTCTCGTATTGCTTTTTGTTTTCTTCTATCAGCTCCTTAACATCTTCAAGTCGATCCTGGTAGGTTTGGAAATCCTTGAGAAGATCTTTCTTTTCATTTCTCCACGGCGTGTAAAGCATAATTTGTTCTCTGCAATAATTTTCTGGATCTTTATTTTTATTGAATCTAACTGACCGTATTATCCTTGGTTTTTGCCTCTTCACAAGTATCATTCCTCCTTTCATTTCATATTCATCACTTTCATTTCATATTCATCACTTTCATGTAATGCCTCGTCATTTTCAGATACATCATCATCTACGTTGTCATTGAAATCACTTTCCAAAAGATAATCATCTGATAAAACTGAGGAATCAATATTTGGTTCAGTTGTTTTGTGCTGATTACCCTGACTTTTACAATTAAACCACGCGATAAAATCTGCCAAACACAAATTTCCCAACTGTTTTGGTCTTCTCTGATATCTTTTAATAACATTATCTGACTCAATATCAAGGGAACGGTCGGGTAGTTCCTTAATTTTATCCATACTTTTAACTAAGAATGTTCTTTCATCTGGATCAGACGTATTAATAAATTGAAATTCTCGAGATGACCTTCTCAAAGGCATTTGCAGGACTAAATAGACGGCCTCTTGTGCACTTATTTCAACAGCATTGAGAAACTTATTACCAATATGTCTTACTTTGTTTACAATATTCTTATTGCCTTCTTTTGCTTCTTCACAAGCTTTACGAAGTAACTTGCTCATTCCTCTTTGGCCTTTAGTAATATAAGAAAGGATATAAACAGCACAAGCATAGGGATCTAGTACGAACTGCATATCCATGTTAGCTTTCCATGCTTTGAGTAAATTTGAATTGTAACCGTTGATTCTAATCTCAGCTGGTGATCGTTTCAATAAGAGGGTATTATGCTTAAGGGAAAGCTTTATAGCCTTTAGATACTGATTTTCTGATAAATCGAGCTTTTGAAGAAACTCGTCAAAGGTCATCGTTTCATCAGCTTTGATGGAGTCTAATAACGAACGAATTCGCCCTAAATCTTTCTTTAATTTATCTGCCACATTTTCTTCAAGGTCAGCCTCAGATAAAGGTTCTAAAATCATAGTTCTTGGCATTGGCGGTAATGGAAAATTAAATCTGCAAGCATTATGTCCCTTTTTCTTGCATGTTTTTGAGTGTTTATGCCTTTGTAAATTTACGAGATCAGTTAATTCATCTGAATCAGCACTACATGTAACATAACTATTTACAAACTTAGTAATATCATCGTCAGAGTCTTTTCCATACTCAGGAGCATTATTGATCCAGAATAATCCATGGATATGTGGTGACCCTCGTTGTTGGAATTCAACACGATAGAAAAAGTCAACGACTTCTCCAATTGGATTACTTGAACTTTTGATAAAGTTATGAATAAACAGTTGCACCATATGCTCAAAATTTCTTGCACATGTAACTGGATCTTTCTGTATCAATTCTGACTTTTTCTGCCAAGTCATTCCCTTAATTTCATTGTCAGTATAGTCTTTATTGTCAATAAGACGGCCAAGAATTTTGAGCAAGTGAATCCATCTCGTTTCAGCCGCTGAGAATGAACAGAACCAGGTAGGATTACCAAGTTGACGAGTCATGGCAAATAAATCTTTCTTGCATCTTTCAAAGTACGGAGGTGAACCGCGTAAATTCCTGAAAACTCTAAAGCCTTCATCTAAATTAATTAACTTATTAACTGAACTTTCTGACTTCAGGTCTCCGGCTGTATAAGTTTTACCTTTCGTTTTACATTTACGCAATGACAAACTTGCACTTCCTTGAATTTGCTTGATCTGTAGTTTCTTTAATTTGTAAAATATATTTGGCACTGACTGTGCAACTCTTCTATCTCGGCTTCGCAACTCCCATTTACAAATTGTACTATAATGAACTGGCACTAGTCTTTCATTATTTTCAGCTCGACGTTTGCCACAGTAAACAGTAGGAAAAGACAAAAACTCAGAATCTTTATCAATAAATATACCAAGAGGTCTATTTCCTTCACCTGGTGCAAAACTAATTATTTTATCACCGTGCTGAGTAATGTCAGGTTCCTGTAATAATGTATCCATAACACCCGATGGTCGTTCAGTTGCTTCACACCACTCATCGTCGGTATCATTATCAATCGAATCATTACATGCTTGTGTTTCTACTTTTTCTTGATCTTGAGTACTAACATTATTTGGTAATTTGTTTTTCTTGTCAATAAATTCTGACCACTCTTCCTCATTATTTCCTGAATTTGTTACATAACTATCTGAGACTTGTATTCCTTCGTTTTTGAATATATCACTGGTGCGAACTAAATATTGGGCTGCCTCTAAAACTTTTCTTGGTCTTACATTCTGAAATTGATAATGGTGTTTGTAACTCAGTCGTCGCTTTAATTTAATTGGAATAGTTTCCGACTCATTAATTGGTCTTGGTAAGATGTTAACAGTTGAATTAACATCAGCAGGTACATTAACTACATTCCCGTGAATACTCAATTGACCTCCACTAGGCAGTTCTCGTACTTGCATAAAAGGTATTCTTGGTGAAATTAATCTTTCTTCAAGAGGTGTTAAATTCCTTAAAGCATCAGGCTTGTCAGGGAAAGTCATTTCATTTGCTTTTGCACAACTTGGAAGCTTACCATCTTTGAGGTTTGAGTGGCACGTACCACATATCCATTCAGTGTCATCAATGCTTTTAAGACCAGTAATACATAAATTAAGAACTTTTCTTGAACATGATTAATACAATGAAGCATTGCATTTAGTGACAGATGATCTATACCACAACTGGTCACAACACGTACAAATGTATTCTGGACCAACACTTATATTCTTGTGAAATAATTCAATGGCTTTTGTTATGTTAATTTGTGGCCTTCTCATTGCACAATTTTCATTTGAATTATTTTTCAATCTCTTGTGGTTATCCATCTCAGTTTCATTCTCACTATAAAGTAGCTTTCTTTTCAAATTAATATATTTTCTTTTTTGAATATCTTTAACTTTTTCCGAATAATTTTGCTTGTAGATTATATTTGATATTTTTGACGATTTTTTAACTTTTTCAGGATTTAATTTTCGGTAAGTTGCAAGAGATTCTTTAACTTTTTCAGGATTAGTTTTTCTGTATGTTGCAGTGGCTTTTTTAAGAGATTCTTTAACTTTTTCAGGATTAGTTTTTCTGTGTGTTGCAGTGGCTTTTTTAAGAGATTCTTTAACTTTTTCAGGATTTGTTTGTCTGTATGTTGCAGTGGCATTTTTAAGAGATTCTTTAACTTTTTCAGGATTTGTTTGTCTGTATGTTGCATTTACTTTTTTAAGAGATTCCTTGACTTTTTCAGGATTTGTTTGTCTGTATGTTGCACTTGCTTTTTTAAGAGCTTCTTTAATTTTTTCAGGATTTGATTGTCGGTAAGTTGCAAGAGATTCTTTAACTTTTTCAGGGTTTGTTTGTCGGTATGTTGCGGTAGCTTTTTGCGACGACTTCTTTACCTTGTCAGGATTTACAATCTTGTACTTTTTATTATATGTATATTTTCGTTCATTTTCCCTATTTTTGAATTCATTGTCCTTTCTCCTTTTCTTCATGTATTCTCTCATATAGTCCTTTCTACTTTGCAATTTGTAAGATCGTTCAGACTGAGTTGTATCAGAATGCGAATTTAGCGAGTTTGTTTTTGGTTGTTCATTTGTTGTGTGCAGATTATTGTTTCTTTGTTCAGAAAGAGATTGTGGAGTTGATGACACATAATGCAATTCATCAAGATGTCCGATATAAATATGTCTTGCATTTACTCCCGGCTCATTAGCGTGTATAGAAGTTACAACAGTAGTCTCGGCGAAATTTGGTGCAGTTTCCGTTATATGAATTATTAAACTATTTGAATTCGCAACTGCTTGTATAATAATATGATCTGCCCATGTTCCTAGCCTGGACATGTTTTGCAAATATTGAAGCCATGACTGATCAGTATTATATTCTATAAAATATTCTGGGCAGTTAATTAAATGTTGAATTGCAAGAGCTCTTATTTGCGAATGACGGTCTTCTGTTCTGTAAAGTTGATGGCTTACACTACGAAAGAAACAATTACCATCACCGACAATGTTTACTGGTTTCAGTCCTATTCTATGTAGTCTTGTGGTCAACACTGACATTAAATTAACAGGTCCTGGATTTAACTCTATATCACCACACACGAATTTGATCGCAACTAGGCAACTAGCACAGGGCAACAGCATATGCCACTGCTGTTTATTTTGCCCACCTAAGCTACCCCACACCCTGTCTGCTTTGGGAGGACGGGACTATGAAGCCCAAAAACCTACGACTTTCCTAGGAAGGCGATACAGACTTTTTTCCACTGAGGACTTCGTGAAGTCGCATTGCTGAGAATCCTGAGACTTGAACCCCCCGCGACTCTAGGGAGAACCAAGTGCGCTAACCTACCACCTACAAGTCCCATTAATTAGGGACTAAGGAACATCTGTCAGAATTCTTTAATAAGGAACATCTGTCAGAATAAGGAACATCTGTCAGAATTCTTTAGTCTTTGTATATTACATTTAATAGTTCTCGTTAAATCAAAACATCGATTTGATTTAAACAACTTGTGTTTTCTTGTCCTATATCCATTCTTAGGCTTATCGGTTAATTTTGACTTTGTATGCAATGTTTGTGTTTTCTTAGCGCCACAATTAAGCAATCATGCCAGTTTGACATCAAGAATATTGTTTTGCGCTCAAGAATATATATCGAATTATGCCAAAAAGAGGATTTATGCCAAGGACTGTTTAGCCATTTACTCATGTTTGCAGCTTTATTTTACGCCTGCGCTGCTTATTCTTGCTCATCAAATTATTTTTTTTTGGGGAATTCTAGGCGGTTCTCGATCACGCTTTTTGACATGGATTAAACCTTTAGTTTGTGATCTACTTCGAGTTAAATTATCTGACGAACTAGACTGCTTGTTTTGTTTCATGTTTGATATTTCACTTGCGATACTTGTATATGCGTTAGATTGCTCGATAGATTGCTTCAAGAGATCACAATTTTGCACCCAACTGATGCTAGACTTGCGATCAAAGTCTGTGTCGATAACGTGTGGGTTATCTCCTCGTCTTTCGCTTTTAAATAAAGCTCCATCACCTCCCTGACGAGTGAAGGGATTGTCGCCAATCTCACAAGAAAAAATGTCCATCTTCTCGACAAAAAAGTGAATATATAAGACACAAATATTACACTTGATAAAATATTTGTAAAGTGAAACCAAGAATTGCTTAGCTGCGCATTAATATAAACAATGGCTGATGCAACACTTTAATCTAGCAAGTGGCCAATCACATTAAAATAATCATTGCCATATTTAGAAAGCCAATCCAAATCATTACGTGTTAACATGTGCTACATCAGGAAAAGTACTAACCTTGATAAAAAACCTGGAATCTTACTACCGGAATCTGTGCAGAATGTATAGTTGTGATTATTTGCCTAATTCAGGGATTTCATGAATGTTATTGTATGTATAAGAATGTATAAGTAAAAATCAGGCTCAGCGACAGCATGAACAAAACATTTTGTCTGGCCTCATATTGATTACTGAATATATTTTTGCATCAAATAATTACTACTTATACGAGGTATTATTTTGGTATTGTTGTTCAAGCTGGTTTGAGATTCCTTGTTCAGCCCTGTTTAATGTTTGTTTGTTTAACATTATAAATATTTACTACCGTCTACGTACTCTACGGAATACATGCAGGCACGGCAGTTATTTATAGTCAATATTTATATCAAATCGGCAAATGAATACAAGAAAAAATATTGCAATAATGAATATTCGACCCATACAGTATTGTCTATTGATTATATAAATGACAAAACGCACTACTAATCCAAAAGGCCAAAATGAAAACGTTTATTTATAAATTTGATCGTATTTCCATCACATTCCCGCTGCCACCATTGGCCACCATTGTGCGGTAAATATTTCGAAATTTCGTATTTTCGTTCCGTGATATTATTAGATCAGTGGACTTGAATGCACGTGTTCATAGCTACCGGGGGAGTTAGCAACCCAATATTATATATAAAACGATTGTTATGATGTAGACGTTTAATACCACAACCCAAATGTTGTTCGTAAATCTAATTAAAAACTGCATGAATACAACCGAATTGAGCTATATGATAACTTGAAAGTGCTTAAAAAAGTTTCAACCCCAAAGTTTAACAGATACGGTATTAATAGAGAATCTTCGCAAACACCCCCGGAAAGTTTACACTATGATGTATGTATCTATGTATCTATCTATGTATGTATGTATGATAGCTCGTGTGAATTTTCGCCCCTCATCACAATACTGCAAAGTTAAAAACTTTGCACTAAAAAGTGAACAAGGTGTATGCCCGGCAGAAAAAAAGAATACAAAGACTCCGTCAAGCCTTAAATATGAAAAAGAAGAAAAGCAACAACAGAGATAAGGATACAATATTAGAGGCTCTTCAGACCATGCTACCAGAAAATATTGTAACATTCATCTCACTCCAGATAGAATTGCACCAGAAAAAAAATAAAGGGCAACGATACAGTCCTGAGATGAAATCATTCGCTCTTTCCCTATATTACGTCAGTGGAAAGGCTTACAAATTGTTGTCAAAATTTTTCAAGCTTCCATCCAAAAGCAGTCTGATGAAATGGGTTGCCACATTTCGAACTGCTGCAGAACTGACCCCAGCTGCAAAGGAAGTTCTAGCCAGAAAAGTGAAGATTATGAGCAAGTCCAGTAAATTGTGCACTATCACAATGGACGAGATGGCCCTTAAAGCTAACCTGTTTTATGATACTGGTAAAGATCAAGTCATTGGTGTTGAAGATTTTGGTAAGGGAGAGAGAAGCAGCCTTATTGCAACATCAGCACTAGTCGGAAGCAGCCCCTCGGATATCTTCTGGTACATGAATCCTGCCCCAGCGATAAGATCAAAGCTAAGTTGTTGGACATGATTGATGAAGTAACATCAATTGGACTCCATGTTACAACTGTTGTTTCTGATTTGGGCTCCAATTTTCAAAAGATGATTAAAAGCCTAGGCATCACACCAACACAACCATGGTTTTGGCACAAAGGCAGAAAGATCTTCTATATATTTGATCCACCACACATAATAAAAGCTGTTCGAAACAACTTGATGAACTATAACTTTCATTTTAATGGAAAAATAGCTTCTTGGGATCACATACAAGTAGTATACGACACAGATCAACTACAACCCATACGATGTTGTCCGAAGCTCACACAAAGGCATTTAAATCCTAACGGATTTGAAAAAATGAAAGTCAAGTATGCTACACAAGTGCTCAGCCATACAGTTGCATCAACTCTTCTAACATATGTGTCCCTTGGTGCTTTACCACCAGTTGCCTCTGGAACAGCTGAATTGCTTTCAAACTTTGACAATATTTTTGACAGTCTAAACAGCTCGTCACTCTCTAGCACAAAGTTATACAAGCAAGCTATATCAAAAGATTCCCCACACAAAGAATTCTTGGGACATATGCTGACGTTTGTGAAATCCATAAAGGTGGTGAATCCATCCAATCAAGAAGATGTTACAAACAAATTGCGGTGCCTCAAAGGTCTCCAGATGACAATAAATGGCATATTGGCTCTGTGGAATGATCTGCAAGAAAACCATGCAAGGCAGTTTCTGATGACAAGGCGTTTGAATCAAGATGCTCTCGAGAATTTTTTTGGCATCATAAGACAACAAGGTGGCAATTCTGATAATCCTACACCTCATCAATTTACTAAAGCTTTCCGGAAACTTTTTTTTGACAATTACCTCTCTCCACTGCCATCATCCAACTGTTCCATTGACTCAGACTCATTTCTGGTGACCATGAAAGACCAAGCCAGCTTGTCAGCCTTGCCAGATTCTTGTCCAGGTACTCAAAAGAATGCCAAGAAAGAACCTGTAATTGAAGAGAAAGATTACAAAGACGAGGAAGTTGAGAAGAATTTGATATCCATTAATGCACTAACGTATGTTGCAGGATACCTTCTGAAAAAGTGCCTTGAAAAACATAGATGTGTTACTTGTGCGCATAAGCTTTCTGTAACCAACCTAACCAACAGCAGCCAGCTATTGTGTTACTTTAAAGCTTATGAAAAGAAGAATGACTTTGGTGGACTAACTGTTCCACAGGACAAATTTATTCGGTACATCACCGAAATAGAAAGCAAAGTTGTCGATTAACTGAGTTGCATCCAAAAATCAAAAATTGCAGAGCACATAACTGCAAAACTGCCAATGTTTTGTGTATCAGAGTGTTCATATTTCCCAAGCATGTACCTCATTAAGTTATTTGTAAAAATGCGTTTGCATTACATTTTAAAGTTCAACAACCAAGAATTAAGAAAAAGAAAGGCAGGAAGAAAAAACAGAAAGTATATCAAGATTCAGCACTTATGAAAACTGAATGAAATGAATGATTATGTTGAATTAACATTTAAATAATAAATTATTGTTGACTGTCTTGGATTGTGTTGAGTCAAGTGACAGACTGTATTGAGCCTATTTAACGTTATTTGTAATACCATAGGCAGTTTTTATACATATAAACTATGGAGAACATGCCAGTTTGTTTGTTTCGTTGTTTTTAATTTGGAAATTTTACGCTGCAGTTATGGCGGCCTCCGAGCCTCGTGGTATTTACACTTGGTTTTTGATTTGCAATTTCTAACGAAAGAGATTTGATATGAAACAACAATACAAGTTATATAAAACACTTACCATTGGTTTGCAAAATTTTAATCCCAAAACGACCATCAAGTACACCAACTTTGTAAAATCAGCATTTTTCCTAATGTTTTTGTAAGGAAATCGGCAAGCGACACGGTCTTTCGCGATTTGGTGACGCGACAAAAATGACGCGAGCATTAGATTCTTGGGGACGTCATAATTCAGTCAAAAGGCTGCGAGTTACACAACTGTATATCATTAAACTGTGACAAAATGCAGCCGTTTTGGTGCAAATTTCATTAAGATTTTGAAGGGATTTCTGTTATTTCCCTCAATTTTGCATGTCTCTTTTCGGAAAAACATTGGACAGCATAAATAAAAAAAACAAATACACTTACAAGTTGGAAAGAAATCTTGCACAATGGTTCAACTTACTAAACATAAACCTATTTTAATTCAATGCACACTGCCCAACATTTTTCTGTCTTCCAGTTTGTCCTCATGCACTTGTCAATTGTAACCCCCACCCCTCTCAGGGAAATGTGGGGACATAGGTGACTAACCCTGTCTTATCCCACAGATATAAAAAACATTTTATGAATTCTATTTAAATTTTTCAAACACAATGCTGTACACATGCTGGACAGATCACCACTCTCTTTCAAATCATTTTGCCGTGTTCTGTGAGAAAACAAATTTTGAACTAATCCTGCAACTATTTTCATTTTGTCACAATGTAGCAAAACAAACAGATCTTTGAAATATTAATTGGCTTAAAATTTCAGATTAGGTTAACCAGGCCAACCTTGATTGTGACCTGGGCATATAGCCAACCCCCATATTATTTTATATATAGCCAACCCCCATATACTTTTGTGGATGACGAATGTTTTTCAAACTGAAACACACTTTTAACATTTCCAGTCTTGTGCAGATTTACTTTTTTTGATCCCCTGAAAACCTTGCAGCCAGTTGGGCTATTTAATAACACTACTTCCCTTCATAATGGCTGGCTAACTGTAGCTGAACTCCTTGCTTTTCCTTTTCCTTTTGGTTTAGAATTTTGATTACTGCGATTAATATGACGAAAATCTGTTTCGTCCTCTCGACTGGTAGGTAAATCTGCTGTTAAATCTTGGAATGGTCGCATTCAAATTATGTTCCTGCCTCATAGAAGTTCCCCGTTGGAATAAGTTCCTGAGTTCTTGAGCAGGTCCTGCTGAGCCTGAGACCGAATTTCAAGAATTTTCTTTCTATGCTTTGGTTGTTGGTCTGACCAGAGTTTATATTGTCAACAGTGTTTCTGAAATTTGAATGCCTTCACACACCATTAACTAATTCTTCTATGGATGTATTCAAACGTAAATTGTCTAAATTGCCTGCGTCGTCAGCCATTTTGGTTCATCCGGATATCTAGCTTCCTCATGGAAGCAAAACAGATTTTGGTGGGAATGATGTAAAGCATTCAAAATGTAATTCTGGTGATTAATACATGAAGTACTTGAACAAATTTTATGACATATTTATATAGGCAAAGAATATTAACGTATTTATATGTTACAGGATTTCATGACATATTTATATGGTATAGAGTACTAACATATTTATACGTTATAAAATTTCATTACATATTTATATGGCATAGAATACTAACATATTTATACATTATAAAATTTCATTACATCACGGTTAATAGAAGGGAGATGGTTAGGCTAGCCAGACCATGTGACAAATATGTTATTGTTCTCTTTTTATTAGTGTCACATGACAAGATAGTGGACGCTTCACAAGGAGGGTCATAGAAAATATATTGTTTACATGGCTTTCACGATATATCAAGTTACATATTTTTTATTGTACGACCGGATGTGATTAAAACCTTTAAGTTTTGGGTAATCTGATCCTATTCACACCTTTTAATAATACTTTTGACTGGTTTTGAGATATAACCACACTGCGCAAGGTGTTGAAAGAAATGTATACTGTTTGTATCATATTCCATTCCTTTGCAGTGTCTATCCAATGTGGGCAAAAACTTCACAGTTCGCAAGTATTCAAGGGTATTCTTACTTGGTTGTGCTAGCTCCAGTAGACACACTGAACGTTCCTTCTTCAAAATATCCAGTGTCAGTACGACGTCAACAGATGGAGATGAAACAGCTGCATTAACTCTTTCTGGTCGGTCGCATTTTAATTATGTTGTCGCAAGTTGTCGCAAGACCACTTTGAGTACAATCTCCTTTGCAAAATATTTACCCCCTGGCAATGAAATTAACACCATTGGAATCCTTACAAAATAAGCTTTTTAACAGTGGGCCATTTTGCCGACTAAACATTACAGAATCAAAAATACTAAACGTTTACTCCCAAACATACCTCCAGTCGTACTTCAGTTCAACTCAAACAATCTTTAATATCTTTTCATATGCTTGATATCTCCACAGACTTCTAATGGTCGAAATTTATCTGTGTCTTTATTTGGTAAAACTTGGCTGCGATACGGCGAATAGAAATATTTATTTTTAATGTTTTTTATTTATTTATCGGCTCAGAGGAGGTTGGACAGCAGGCCGCAAAGCATCAAGGGTATTGAGCGCCTAATTTCACACGTGGCCTCATTGACGCGTTGACTGTCGTAGAGTGAACATCTCTGGAACAAGACAATATGGACGCCTTTGAACGACAGGAATGCCAAGCTACGATACTTGCTCAAAATAGCCTGACATGTCTTTATTGTTGTGATCCTCATGATTTTTGTTTTTCGATTCCAAGTTTACCATTTTTAAAATTGCATGGGGCTTGCTGTCATTTTAGCTTTTTAAATAATCCATCCGAGCGAAGTAATTGTGTTTTTCCAAACAGCGAGGCACTTCTTTCGAAGCTGGACGGCATTAACTCGCCATGTATAATCAATGTGAAAGCAAGCACAGTGTTTCAGGTTGGTATAAATACAATGGATATTGTATTGTACATATACAATATCTTGTACATTGCAAGTTATGAAAGTGAAACTGTATCGTCATTGACATTTGCAGTGAATTTTCGCAGTGTAAAACGTTTCGTATATTTTATAGTTTGACCCCGATGAGGTTGTTGATGATGAAAATCAGCGAATGCTTTTAGTGTGGGATTTCGATGTGGATCATATATTGACAGCGAATACTAGTGGAGTGGCTGCAGTTATCCCCGAGTTTGACAAAATTGACGAGACTCCATTGCTTGACGTTGATGAGGTAAGCTGTAATTGTTCTAACTTTCCATATACTGATAAAGTTTTACTGCCCCCTCTAGATGAGACTCCCAAGAGAGGAAATTCTCCACAACCAAGTGAACCAACTGAAACAGAAAGAGACGAAGACAACACTCTGGATGAATCAAGTGGAAATAACTCAGATGATGAACATTGGTTCTCAGATGAATCTGAAGGTATTGTGTGTGATGCAGTATATGTTTTGTGTTGATAACAAGTGTTTAACTTCTTGCTATAAAAGTATAATGACTATTAATATAATATCTTCTGTTTCTAACTGGTTGACTCTGGTTTTTAATTATACCATGTCTATGGTTCGATATTCTCAAATTCCATCCAACTAGGTTTTGTGTTGTTGTTCTTCTATTTATATAGATTACAAATTTTAGCGTAATCAACTAATTTTAGAGATTACAGTAATATATAATAAAGATTTTTGTGTGTTCTATTTATATATAGTGTACATATTATAGCTTAAGAATTCTAAATTTGGAGATTACAGTAATATATGATTTTCTTATTATGATTTTGTAGAAAGAGATCTACTTGATTGGTTAGCTGGTATTGAACTTAGTGAATATGGGAGTGATCAGGATGAAAGTAATCAAGATGAACATGAACAAGATGAAAGTAATCAAGATGAACCTGATCAAGATGAAAGCGATCAAGATGAAAGTGATCCGGATGAAAATAATCAGGATGAAAGTGATGAGGATGAAGAAATTACCCACTCTGTTATGGTAGGCGAAATGGTGCAATATTCAACAACCTATATTCACATTCAACAAATGTTGTTTACATTCAACAAATCATATTCACATTCAACAATTCTACAATTTATATTCAACAAATTTTATTCACATTGAACAAAATGTTATTCACATTCAACAAATTTATTCACATTCAACAAAATTTTATTCACATTCAACAAAATGTTATTCACATTCAACAAAATGTTATTCACATTCAACACAATTTTATTCACATTCAACAAAATTTATTCACATTCAACAAAATTTTATTCACATTAAACAAAATTTATAATTGTTGTCAACAAATCCTGGCATCTCTTTCGAGCCTTTTTGTTGTTTAAAAAATGGCCGATACTGAAGCCGAAAGCATAGTTGAGAGATGGGAGCAGTTTTTCCGTTCTCTTTTATCAATTCTCTATGACTATGAGCAGGTAAATAACACAGCACATATTCCAGCACGAGAGAATCTACTTTCTCGTTTTAAATGTGCAGTTTCGGCCTTAAACCGAGCATTACCGTTAGCTTCTGCAGGAGGTTGTCGTACCTTTCTCGAAGAATTGGCAAATAACTTTCGATTAATTTACTTAAACTTAAGTAGAACACTTTCATCGAACACTCAGTGTACAAGTTTAGCAATATATTCCTTAGAGAAACCCCCCACAATACACATTGGATTGCGCGGAAGACCTAAATTGGACGCAAGTGAAAATGTAATTTTGGAGCTTCGTTCTCTTGGCTTCAAATGGAACGATATTGCTGATATGCTGCTCGTCTCACGCTGGACTATCAGAAGAAGGGTCATTGAATACGGAATTCAGGACGTTACAGGGTTTTCACAGTTAAGCGACGAACAGCTAGATAGTCATGTAAGGAACTTTATGCAGCAACATGGTACCTTGGTTGGGTTTTCTATGACAAGTGGCTACCTCCGATCACTTGGCTTGAGAATTCAACGGGATCGCATTCGAGCTAGTATAGGTCAAGTGGATCCTTCTAATGTTCGTTTAAGGTGGGCTGTGGTTGTTTCAAGAAGTACTTATTCAGTACCTGGGCCAAACAGCTTGTGGCATCTAGATGGCCACCATAGCCTAATTAACTGGGGTTTTGTCATTCATGGTGCCATTGATGGCTTTTCCAGGCTTCGTGTTTCTTCGCTGTTCTACAAACGACAAGAGTAGCACTGTCAAAAATATTTTTCTTTCTGCAACAGAACAATACCAGTGGCCATCATAGGCCGTGGGATGAGGGTCGAAAATGTTCAATTCCGTAGCACCCCTGGTGTAACTACATAATTTTTACATGAATGGATAGATTAGAACTTACTTAGTTAGAATCCGCTTCCCCCCAAGCGAAATAGTTGCACAAATTGAAGTACAACCTCTCCAAAGTTCGGGCTTTCTCGTGTTTCGAAATCCATGAACGGCCATTGTTGTGTTACAACTACGCATGCGCTTGACCACAAAACACTTAATGCGCACACGCAGATAGGAAAACTGATCTCAACGCAGAACTGGACAAGAAAAAAATTATGAAATGTGCGAAAGCAGGGCTGAAGTAATACAAGATGACATTGGATTGTTTTAAAAATATATATTTTTATGTTCTGTGCATTTTAATGGAGTTCGGCAAACATTCTGAGCAATGTACCGTGTCAAGCCCTCGCCAGGAACACTTCCAAGCCAACATTACAATAATAACTTATTAAAAATATGATGTTATTTTATACTACAGCAATTGCATGACGTTTTTGCAAGCAAATCTGTTTTTCAGGCTTTAAACATTATATAACACGCATACCATAATTTCTCTATTAATTTGGGGGGGGGGGCTTATTTCTAATATATACAAAGAATCTGTTTGCACGTTTGATTCTCTTTATAAATATACAACATCGGGTACAGTGATGTTACGTACAAAAGTATCAGTAAAATACCATAATTATTTTTAAAATACAATACTTTCACGCTTCACGATTTTATAAATTAATTGCTTACAGGAGAGGGGCAGGGGGGTGCCTAATTGATAAATTACGATATGCCATAAATAAGTATTACTCGGTGTTCACAATCTTATTTATTTTCTCTATAATCTATATTAACTCTCTTCCCATCAATTTTATTAGTCCAGGTTCCTTGTTTATTTATGCAGTCGCCTTCATCAAATTCTTCATCACTATTTTCAGCTTTACTCAACATATGTTCCTCAACTAAATCAGAAGTATCCAAGTTCTTAGCATACACAATTTCACTAACATTTCTAGATTTAGGCAAATAGAATACCAGCTGGGGATAACTGTTAATTAGCTGCTGCTTGAGCTCGGAAGACCTGTATTTCGATGCATCCACATTCTCAGTTTCCTTAGCAATGACAACAAATTTCTCAATCATGTACTTTATTGCTTTTCCCTTGAGGATTTCAGTTTCAATGACTTCTTTACAGAATACATTGTAAGATATTTCATACACTGGTGGTGCACATGTTGTGGTCGTCTTTGCCTCCCTTGCAAGGAATGTGGTATAGTTGCTATAGCAAACTTTGTGGTAGCGGACCTCCAATGCAACACAGTCTTTATCTCTAATCTACACAAGTATCCGCTCATCATTTTTCCTATCAGCAGCTGTACGTTATAAGCCAGCATCAATTGTACTTGCCAACACTAGTGGTGTTCCTCTTCTCTTTTGTGCTTTCTACACAAAACATACAAGTTTAGAATGCCTGTTTAAAAATGGCATTTACCAACTAAGGGCCTGTTTATATGGAACCCGGGCTGGCTCGCTGACCGGGCCAGCCCGCTTAGCAAGATCTCGCCATGTAATTGATTTTATAGTAAAAACTACTGTGCGTTTATATGGACAAGCAGGCTGGCCCGGTTCCAGAGATCTCACTTGAACAAGGCGAGATCTCGCTTACCAGGATGAAAATTTCCCCATATAAACACTCACTAACCGGGTCAGCCCAGTTGCCGGGATGAAAGTTGAAAGAGACGCCACCACCAATTTGTGTGTAAGCTATTTTTAAGAACTGTCAAAACAATGTCAAAGGTCAAAACAACAAAATCATCCCGCCTGCTGGGATGAAATTTTCTCATATAAACACAAGACAAATTCATCCCGCTTACCGGGCTGGCCCGGTCAGCGAGCCAGCCCAGGTTTCATATAAACAGCCCCTAAAGCAGGGTGAATTTGACAAATTAACCAGGTATTAAAATAAAGCTACTCTGGTTTGTAAAGTTTATGAACATTGTGTTCATAAACTTTACAATCCAGAGTAGCTTATATTATGCTTGTTTAAATAAACTTATTATCTGGATAATTAACCCATTAAGATCCAACGCACCCAATAGGTACTCTAAAATATCATATAGCCATATAGGTATATGCACAAGACAGTAAGGCACAATATGACAACTTTTCCACCAAAAGGTGGTCCATAGAATATAAAGATACTGTACACAAGAAATTGTACATAATCATACCTTGTCTCTTGAAAACCAAGATGAATCTCTTCCACAAATAATGCAGCATTCTGGTAGTACATGCTTGTTTCTTTGAGGCAAGGTCTTACTTGGGTCCACTGAAATGACTGAATTGCGTGTAATCTTTCTTCTGGGTTCCACGGCTGGTAAATGCTGGTTCGATGTGGCATGTGTGGTCTACGGTATTAGCGACCTTTTCCGTGCTTGTACTAGCTCCGTTTTCCTACGGATCTTTTCTTCATCGCTAAATTTCTTGTAGCATTTCATGTGGTGGTACCATTCTAAATCAAAACTTTCGTTTGTGTTCTCTGCCAAGTGCCAAGTATGAATAATTGACAAATTCGTCATCAAATCCTTCGCTATCTCAGCTTGCAGGCAATTAAGTTTCGCCCATTTATTCCTGCAATCGACAAATTTCTTAAGCCTTTGACAGTAACTTTAGAAAGTTGCTCGGTTACGCCTTCAAAATGCATAAAACATGAGGATATTCGAATTTTCGACATATCGTCATTAGTAGCCATCTTGAATATGCGTGTTTTATTGAGATCAGTTTTCCTATCTGCGCGTGCGCATTAAGTGTTTTGTGGTCAAGCGCATGCGTAGTTGCAACACAACAATGGCCGTTCATGATTTCGAAACACGAGAAAGCCCGAACTTTGGAGAGGTTGTACTTCAATTTGTGCAACTATTTCGCTTGGGGGGAAGTGGATTCTAACTAAGTACGTTCTAATCTATTGATTCATGTAAAAATTATGTAGTTACACGAGGGGTGCTACGGAATCTGTTTTCTAAGCATATTTTCGACCCTCATCCTACGGCCTATCAAGGTGAGAACTGATCGTGGAGGCGAAAATGTAGAGGTTTGGCAGCTAATGCAGGAGGAAAGGGGTCCTAATCTAGGGAGTTACATTGCAGCATCTTCAGTACATAACCAGCGCATTGAGCGTCTATGGAGAGATGTCTTCTGCAATGTATGCCATACATTATATTATACATTTCAAACAATGGAACAATTCGGGATCCTACAGCGAGGAAGCAGAGCACATATGTTCATTCTGCACTATGTGTTCCTACCAAGGATAAACAAAGCTATCGAAAGTTTTGTACATGCTTGGAATCACCATCCCATGCGAACGGAACGGAATTGGTCTCCAATTCAAATGTGGACAAATGGAATGGTTGACATTCGAAATCGTGGTCTTACTGGTTCTATATCTATGGCTAATGAGCAGGTTGATGACGTTGAGTGGTATGGTTATGACCCGTCAGCACCAACACTGACTGACGATGGATTATCTATTGTTGATGTTGATGATATAGAGCCACTGGATGCTGAGGTGGATGAAATATCACACATCAATCCTCTGGCAGTTTTGGTATTGACATTTATGAAGAAGCTCTTGCTTTGATTAACTAAAATTCATTATTATATATCAAGTGTAAAAGTTCACTTTTTCTAATACCACATTTACTCGTAACAACGCTGCACTTAATCGAAGCAGCGTCGGACAGTCACAGAATTGTTTGAGAAGCCTCTCTGAAAAACAACTACAGCATATCTCAAATTTTAATCAGCCTCTGAAATCCGTTCTCGTGATTACAGTGTTTTAGACACGACGTTGATATTTGTAAAACACTGTAAATGTTTATTCTGTTATTAACAAAATCGTTTCCAAATAAAATAAATTTTAAAGAGCGCAGCATCCGAAACACGTGGCGCTTAAACGAGTAAATACAAATCTCATTGAAAGTTTCATATGAGACTCACGAAATTTGACTAATTACTACCAACAACTCTGAGCGGGCGACCATATGTTGTGGACCGGCAACAATATAACTCGAACTCACGTGACATGCACATTTGCGCCGACCAGTGAACTGGTGCCGACATTGACCTACTTAGACTTTTGCATCTTCATAATTCATTAATTTTGTGCTGTTTGACTTTAAAAGTTTTTCAAATAAGAATGTGTATAACCTCATCCAATAATGATTAATGGTCAACTTGATTCGTTTGGTGATGAGCAAATAGTCAATAGATGTATATCATATTTCTATCACTTGTTAGTTGTTACATTTCAGTTTTAATATGTTTACTCGCTCAATGCTACAAAAATAAATTTAAGCATTTAAGTACGGACAACTAACACAAGTTGCAATAAGCTACTCAATACATTCAACTTACATATATGAATATTTCGTTTGCACATGATGTCATTACATGTCATCGGGCGCCATCTTGGTTGATTCTAAAGTTTACTTTAGCCATTACACTGAGGTAGTCTAGTTAATGTTCTATTTTGCGGTTTGTTTTATAAAGTGTCTTACCGTACGTACTCTGGATAGTTTTACGGTCTCTGGCTGATACGACCAGGAATTGCGATAGTTATGACTTATCTGTGTATTGAAAATCAACCAAGGTGGCGTCCATTGGAAAGTAGCAGTAGTTGCTTTAAAAAACAAGAGTACTGTAGTAAGCACAACTAGTCTTTGCATGCTTAAATGCATGATTAAGTTTTGTTCATTTAATCTGTATATATAATCAAACCAAATGTTTTTGTAAATTATATCTAAGAATCAACATGGCATTATTGGCAATATTTTTAGTTCATATGGCAAATTTCTGATCGTTTTCGAGACAGGCAAAACTTCAACTAAGCAGGATAGTGACGTCCTCGTGCATGTACAGTAAGCACCAATAAGTAGACTTGCAGATCGGAGCAAAATAAACAAGTATTTTGTAGTTTCGTCCTACCTGTAATTTCATCTACTAGAAATACGTGGTTCTTATCAATTATCAATAGGCCAAAAAAACTCAACTATAACAGCGTTCAACAGTATGTGCAATAACATCAACAGACAAAGTTCAATAACATGTACCAATGTCAAGTTAAAGTGTGGTAAACTTGGTTCCCTTCAAAACAGCAATAATGCTGCTTTCGAACACCGAAAATTCCTCAATATCAGCAGGTAGATAAAACAGTAGAATACACGTAGAGGCAAAAAATCCTTGAATGTTCTCAACTGATACTTTGATGCATCCACTGGAGAATGAACCAATACCAGACCAACTTCCAGTTAGGAATGCGAACAAGGCAGCCAAGTCTTTCTTGCTGGCATTTTCAATGAACCTAAAAAGCATTTGCACTTGTATTTTATCCCTAGACGCTTCTTCTACCTTAAGTAGGCCCTTGACATATGAAGACGAAACATTTTCTTCTTCGTGTACAAATAATTTCTTAAATTTTGCTGGTTTCTTCTCAATTTCACAAAGCAGTCCGAGAGTTGAAAGCCCCTTCCGGAGTTGGTCTAATGCAGCTTTGTGTTTTATTATTGTATTGTGCAGTATTAGAGTCTGCATAACATCGAGCCTGTTTGGGACCTAATAATAGAAGGTGCATTATTTTAATATTTACACTCGTAATAGTCCAGTCACAGAATAGAAAATGACCAGAAAGGCCACGCAGCAGTGCAACGTGACCCCCTATTTTTATGCAGTTATCTGGCCAGAATAATGGCGGACCAGCCAGTTCAGCTTGTTTATTGGCCAGAAAATGCAATTGACTGGCTAGAATAATGGTAATGAACATGCGTAATGCGACATGCGCAGCGTCAAAAACTTCAAAGGTTCTGCCTCAAGTGACCCTTCTAGTCATTTCCTATTCTATGGTCCAGTGTTGGCAAATGACATTGATCAAGCTATGATACCTAAAGGGAAGAATGGCAAAAGTAACATATAACATAACTTCTCTATTTAAAAACATAATATTTATAGTACTACACACATGTACCAGTATAAATTTAATTCAGCTTAAACATAGTAAGTTTATCTCGGACTAAAAGTGTCGGACACTGGTGGTATTAATTGTCTTTTAATTAGGTGTGCACCGGATCTTGGTCCCGATTTTTCAAACCCCAATTTTCAGAGCTCCGGTTCTGGCCGGAACAGATTAGAAAAGCATGGCCGGAACTGATCAGAAAAGCATGGCCGGAACCGGAACCCGGTTGTTTTCAGAAAGATAGAATATCAAGTTTATTTATTGAATAACATCGATCAAACAGACTGACCAGATCACAATTTACGTAAATAGCAAGCAACAACATGGTATCCAGTGAAGTTCAATATGCAGTTACTTCAATCATAAAAATGAACCAAGAAACGCTAAAACTTTATTTCGTACAACGTGTAACAAAGTACTGAATCACAGTTATGTTACCGTGAATGTTTAAACAGTAGTGCAAACCACCCTTGATGAGAGGAAGTGCGCGCCTGTCTGACATCAGATAAAATAACATATTACCATATATGGCTTAGTTCCAGCCAGATTTATTTTCAGTTCTGGTCAGATCCGGTTCCGGCCAGATCTTGAAATATTGGTTCCGGTGCACCCCTACTTTTAATATATTTTTACATAGGCTTAATTAAGTGCATGACATAAGAGACTCGTAGTCACATATAGATAAGGGTTTTAATTAGTACTTGAGTTAGTGTAAGTGGGACAACGTGAAGTGAACAGTGATATAGTCAACGTATTGGACTGTAATTTAGCCCGTGCGCTATAGTTACGACTGTGATAAAGGAGAGTTTGGTATTACTTTTTAATTTTAATAAATATATAACCGAAAATGGTGACTTAGTCTAGGACTTTAGTCCAAGGGAGTCCCTTGGACTAAAGTCCTAGACTAAGTCACTATTTTTGGTTATATGTAATGGAGGGAACATTCTCGACAAGAGTATAATACCTAGAGTTTGGCACAATAACAGGTGTTAGGTTAGTTACTTAGTTATGTACAAATATACAGTATACAACACTTACAGTTAGAGTACGAGTGTCTCCACATTCCTGCAAAAGGTAAATGAAGGAGGGCTCATTTGCCACCTCAGAAATGACCTCAGAAATCATTGTAGTAGGTGCATCCCTAATCTAAAAATCGTTTAGAAATATTATCAGTCATCTACATCTTCTTGGTATTATCATGCCAAACATATGCAAATAATGTAAAAATAAGTGGCGTAACTATAGGGGCAGTCAATATCTGACAAAAAATTGATCGCTGGTGTGCCTTTGATGATTTGATCCTGGTGACACCATTAGGTATCATGAAACTTTTGTTCAAAAGCTGAAACAGTTTAAGGTTAGCAGTATACTTTTGTGTCAAACAAAGAATTATTTTTATTTTTGCCATCATTAACAGTTGACAGAACAAGGTAACAAACATTTTTAACTGCAATGTTAGTTGATGGTTTTATGGTAACCCATTAAATTAATGCCCAACACTTTTCTCTTGAGAATTTAAATCATATGGCATTAGACAGAGTAGGATAAAGTAGTGCACACTAGTGTGCAATAAAACCTGATAATTAATAACTTAATAAGAGACATGGACAGATAGTCTGATTAGCCCATTTTTCCTTCACAAGTAAAATCTGGGTTAAGAGGGAGTAAAATAAAGATGTAGGCAGCACTAGGGTGCATTGCAGCTTAATGGGTTAACTTAATTGGTAAAATAGTAAGCCATTATCTCTTTAGCCACAGTGAATTGATTAACAGCATGGTAGCACGGGAGAGGGGGTTTAATGATGGAGGATTTAAGGTAAGACAATAAAAACCAACACATGGTCAAATCTATTTATCTAATTAGCCGAATATAACAATTTATGGGTAATAATTAGTTTTTTAAAAGGAAAATACAAAATAGTTAAAATATCATGATCTAACCTTTCCAACAAATTCCACAAGATCATGATCTGTAATATCAACAACTGACACTTTAGTAATAGCTTCTTCTAGATTTCCGGTGGCAATATATGAATAAACTGCTGGAGCAAAATAGGGGAAGCCAGGGCCATTCTGCACCAAGCTGTGGCTAATCGTTCTTCCAAGTATTTCAAAAACACCAGTTAATATACACTCACTACTATATACTGGGGTTAGCCGGCAGAAAGGACCAGTAAACAGCCTTATTCCAAGAAATTCATTCCGTGTAAGCATTGAAAAAATGGTGCTAAATGCTTGTCTCAATACACCTCCAGAGTCAACAGCTGGTTGACCTCTTATTTGGACTTTAATAGGAATCTTTGGATCAAAATTGCTGCTTTTGTAATACTGAAAAAAGTCAACAGCTATATCCTCCTCATATACTTTCAACTTCTCTGCACTGCCTTCGTTCTCCATTCCTTTCTTTAGTCTTTTGAGCACTTCTGCAACTGACTCATCACCACTTTTTGCTCCCAAGGATATCTCTGCCTTGTCACTGAGAACTTGTGCAGCTAATTCCACATTTTCGTATCTAATTAAGGTATCTCTTACTATGCTTGGATCTTCATCAGGAAAAACTGATGTCAGGTTAGCTAGGCCCTCATCAAGGAATGAGAGCCCAGTTGAGGTTGAAGGCTCTTGCTCATCAACATTAATGACAGGTGTTAAAGAGGCAATTTTGTTGACATTCCTGACTTCACCTTCACTGGCTTCAGGCTTATCATTAATACTTTCATCCTTAACCATGTCATCAGAATCTTGTTCTGCATTCTTCTCATTATCAACAAGAATATCTTTGATAACATTCAATTTTACATAAAGTTTACCCTGTCCACACAAGTGTTTTACATGTTTAAAATCCCATTGATGGTCAGCCTTGACAATAGGAATTGTGATACTGTTTCGTTCACGCCTCACAAAGTAAAAATCTTTTTTAGTAATAAGAGGAAGCTTTACTTTAAACAGGTCCGTAAGCTCTGAACGAATATCGTCTTCAGAATAGGTAGATTTCAAGTCACATTCTCCTTTTACCAATATCATAGATTCAGTCAAACTATGACTACTATGTTCGTTTATAGTATCAGTATCACTGCCATCACCGTCCTGTACATTGTCAATGAGATAGACAGTTTTTGGTACTATTTGCGCTGTAACAGTTTTGTTTACCTTCTGTTTCGCTTTTTTCCCACTGAATCGGAGAGATGACCCGGTACTGGTCGTTTGTTGTTTGACAACTGTGGCGTCAATGGCCGGTTGTTATTTTGGCTATTATTAAGACCCGGAGATTCATTACTGGCCAGAGCTTGAGATGCTGATGATGCAGATGCCTCAATTAGGCTACGAGTTCTTTCCACTAAAGTCTGATTACTAACTTGGTTGTTGGAACTTCTTTCAATTCTTTGCAATTCTTCACGTATACATGCGCGTATTTCTTCTCGAAGTGAATCCGCCATTTTCTTTCATCGCATGTAACCACTAGACTTGGGAAGCGAGCTGGCAAAGACTTCTGGGATTTGTTGACAACAATTATAAATTTTGTTGAATGTGAATAAAATTTTGTTGAATGTGAATAAATTTTGTTGAATGTGAATAATATTTTGTTGAATGTGAATAACATTTTGTTCAATGTGAATAAAATTTTGGTGAATGTGAATAAAATTTGTTGAATATGAATGTAGTTTGTTGAATATAAATGTAGTTTGTTGAATATAAATTGTAGAATTGTTGAATGTGAATATGATTTGTTGAATGTAAACAACATTTGTTGAATGTGAATACAGGTTGTTGAATATTGCACCATTTCGCCTACCATACTCTGTACCATTCAAGTGCATCGGTGTGCTGCTCATGAAAACAATTACCAACATCATCTGGAACAGGCATACTTTGCGCTTCATCGAGACAACACATCAGTAAAGGTTAACCTTAGCCATTGAATCCAGCTGATCCAAGTGCAATTGCTATTGATCTTGACTATGGAACTGGATGGACACATGTTGGATACATTGCTTCTGAACTATACAAGTATTTGTACCCCTTAATTGCAACAGGAGACATTCTAGATTTGTTTGTTCAGCATGTCAAATATAGGGTTGATTTCATGTGTATGGGGTTTTATCCAAAAATCTGGATAAAGAGACGTGGTGAGTGGGAGGCTCAAGTGGTAAGGAAGAGCAGGAGTGTATGTTGACAGATGTTTGTGATTTGTTAGGTATAGCAACATAGACTTTAGCAAGTTATGAAAATCTTTTCGATTGACTAACTTTTTAGATTTTTTCCCAGCATTTTTGCATTTACTTCATTTAGGCACAAAAGAAAGTATGTACAAAAAAAGCCTGTCATGTGCACTTGTGCAACTCCTTCAACATAAGGATTTATACAGCTATTTTAATTAAACTTGTCAGCAACAATAGTCAAATGTACAATGAGTGCGAAAGAATGATGGGAACAATCAAAAATTGATTATTCTCATCATTAATTTGCGCTCATATTGTACATTTGACTATTGTCGCTGACAATCTTAATTGTACTACATACATTTATGTATATATTAAGATAATATGTGCTATAAATAGATACATCTAGTGTCTATGTATTTTGTAACCTGTGAAATCAGACACTTAATTTGTGCTAGAGGGACTAGCACCAATAAGCTACTGCTTTCACAGGCTACCTTAATTTCGTGATGGAATAGCATTTATTTTGTGAAGCCATATAACTTATTAGACTTACTGTATTAGTTACCAGATGTAATTCAGATTTTTTGAAATATATTTTTTACAAAAAAAATTAGAGAAAATAATACTTATGTTACATGTGGTGATAACCATGTTCACAATCTAAACGTTTTTGGTATTGTCTGCTACTGATAAGTGTAAATATCAACTTACAACTGAGAACAGATAGTGAAAGCACATCTTCAGAACAGTGTCAAAGGGGAATTGTGGTGTGTGTGACAATTGGTTATCACATTTGAACATATCATAAAACTGACAAAAAAGCCGAACTTAACAAAAAAGAAGAACTAAATGTATGCCTGTACATTCATAAATATAATTATACACCAGTCAAATTGATCAAAGGTTCCCAAATGGTGATTCCTGATGTTACAAAATTTAGTAAAAACCTGCATACGAGAACCACTATTTCTCTACACCAGGCTAAAGTGGTTGTGCATAATGGACAAGTTGATTTTAAATGGATTTAAATTCATTTCTTATAAAAATAAGGGTCCCTAGTTTGTTTCTAACTGCTGACTCAAAATAATCTTTCAGGGACTTTACATTGAAGTATCAAGTAATGCACATGTCCTTAAAATATGCTTCCTCTTTATTCTTCAACTTAATAGTAAAAGTTAAGATTCTTCAATGCATTTGTTGTGTGTGCTGTATTACAAAACCAAACATGACTTGTGGTGTAACTTAACGCTTGCCCAGGGCAGCTAAAAAGTCGTGACGACAAGTTGTTTTCCCAGAAAAGCTGTTTGAGTGATTATATTGTCTGATATCTTTTGGCAATTAAAAACAAGCTTAGTCGGGGTACTAGTTTTTTGTTACCAAGAAAACTTTATTTATGGAGCAAACCGTACTGCTTTTTGTAGTTTCCAGGCGTTTGTTCATGTGAAATTGTCGTACATACTCGTCATACCGCACACACAGCCGCCGTTTAAATCAAGGGACTACAAATGGTGTATAGTATAGTAATCCATTGCAAGTATAGTAATCCATCGTTATGGAGTTACTGCAATTATTTGCTACACATTTTGTTATTATGTGGCCCGAAGGTAGATCTAATAATGGCAAGTGCATTTATTCAGGGCAACCAATTTTCGTGTCCTTCATGCCCTGCTGGTAAGTGGTCAAAAAAGTTAAGTTACACCACTGCTTGTGCTACATGTATGTACATTAACTGTGCCAGCTGTACACAATTATAGTTAACAAGCTACTATATACAGTACATACTTTATTATGTGCATTGTCTACAAGATGTGCTCAGGTATTTGGTGGTGGGTGATGGTGGTAAACACTCTGCTTGCCTGAAATGGGCTGATCTAAAACTCAGTTGGCCACGTTGCAGGATTACAGCTCGATTTGCCACAGAAACACCAGGATAAGCTCTTCTGGAAATACGTACACAATCCAGTCGTTCTTCCCCACTGGTAGAGGGTACATTAAATGATTGTAGTGGACCGTCCTTGAATCGGTCATTGGATCCAGTGTAGTAATAAAAGGGTAGGTCAGGATCACATTTCTTGGTGTATTCGCTGATGACTTTCGGAAACACATCATGAAAATCTTTTTCATCGAAGATCGGTCCGAGTAATCCATGTAAAAATGCAAAAATGCCTTCAACATCATCAGTTGACCCTGCCCTTGGATGTTCAGGAAGAAGCCCTTTTTCAATTCCATATCGGCATCTGAACTCCATATGCTCAGTGAATGAGGGTCGAGGCATATTAATTTACAGAAATAGAGTTGACGGTGTCATACAGTGGCATCACATAAGAACTAACCTGGCTCTCGATATTCGTTGTTAATGCAACAACAACTTCTCTGGTGAATCCTCCAATTCCTCTGATAGGTCTAAATTAAAGGGCACACCGTTATTTTTCTAACTATATCCGACATGTACCGAACCCTTGTTGCAGGTTGAATTTCATTCACTCAAGAAACCGTTAGCTTTTAACCACTTAGCTACTGCAGGTGACAACAATTTCTCAGCATTACCCACACTCTGTTTTCTCTTACCTGTCAATGCAGTGTATGTTAAACCTGTATTTGGATCATTCATAGCCTTGACAAATGCTTGGAGATCTACGTTTGGAATATACCCTTTTCGCAGACTTCCTCTTCAGTACATGATTATGGTCTTCACGCTCGTGTTGCGGTTTCCCGGTACGCTCACTTACCTCAGGTACATACAAGTGCTCCCTAAAGTTCACACCTTCACTACAGTACATACTTACTTTCTTTCTTTCTTCTTGAAGAGATACATGGCCATCAGGGACTTCAGGCAGTCAGCCTTTGACTCAGTTTTACCTATAACAGAAATTAATATGTTCCAACTTTATTACATAAAAAGCCAACTTTTAAACTTATACCGTACTACATTACTACTTGTATGACTTGCAAAGTATTACAGTACACAGCTTACCTGCAACCCAAGGATGAGGATTGTAAAAGAATGGGAAGTGTTTCCGACGAAGTATCGAGAGTGCATTGATTAATACTTTAGATTCACCATTCATAAATTCTGCTAACCAATGGATGTCTTCCAAAGGGATTGCATCATGTTCCTTCACAGGCATTATAACTCCTTCTGTAAAGTTTAAAATAGAAGAGAATATTGAAACTAATGGTTATGAAACTGCCTGTGAACACATAATTGCCTAACATCTAACTACGGTTTGCAAGCCTAGTGCAACTACATGTACATGTATCAGAATGGAATAATATTAAGATTCATACCCTTAATCACAGTTTTGAAGAATTTCTCTATATCCTTAGATGGCATGGCCCGTGCTTCATTCTTTGCATCCATTATCAGCTGAATTACAGATACTGGTATTTTTTATCCTTGTGTCCTTAATGAGTTGAATTCGCCATTGGTAACAAAACCTTTTGATTATAGAAATAGAACATCAGTAAGTACACTGTAAAGAAAAATATTATAAAACATTATAAATGTTGTATATTTTGCAAAGTGATACACAAATACTATACATACCTACTGTCAGCATGCCAAGTTCTTCCATAGCAGTATTTAGTTCATCCTTCAGGTCCCGAGCATTGTTGTCTGTCAGGCTGGTGTACTTAAGAACACGAACAGGAATAGCATATGGTTTAAAATTTCTCAATTCATCACTTACCATAAATACCAGGATGTGGGATAATGCTATCCGTGTCTTAGTTGTAATACCTAAACATACATTAGAATACTGTAATTAAGTAAAACATGTATTAAGTTCTTCACACATAGACTAGTTACTCATCTGGATAATCAACTGATTGAATGTTAAAATATTGCAAATGATTACTGACAGAAATTTTTATACCTTTAACATAATCCAGCAATTCTTTACGCAGAGTAGCAAGGGTTGATCCGATGTTGATGGATTGGGTGTTACCACTGTCGATGATGATGACCATGTTCTTCATTGACTGTGTCAGTGATGCATTCTTTTCAAGTAGTTTCTTGTACTCTTTCCACGCACAGGCAAATAATGACTTTTCAGGAGCACTTGCAGTTTTTGTAGTTCCTTGTATTCCTTTGTAGCAGCTGCATGACCTTTTTCCAAGAAATCTTTCTCCATGGCCAAATTTGATGTTTGCTTCAGAAGGTCTTCTTTAATGTCATCAGGAGGACATTTTATTCAACCCTATGGTCTTGACAAATGTAAGGTATTCAACATATTTGGAATACTTGTCTTGCAACTTACCATCTCCCAAATCTACATCACCTGACCATTCATTTCCTCATGGATTCTCTGAGTCCCTGTTGGATATCAGTACCGTCAGCCTTTAACCACCACCTTCCATTTGGATTGGTCTCATGAAGAAATTGCAAAGCAGATGTCTGTTGGGAAAAATATTAAAATTAAGACATCTTCACTACATTGTTATTTCAGCTATCCCTATATGGATATCAAATTAACTTAGAGCTTGATTAATCATTAGAACGTTCAAAAACTGACCATCAGGGTACACATATTCAAACAATTCCTTACCAACCAATACAACATACAATGTTAAATATACCTGAATTTCAGTTCCCTTTGCAAACTCACTAGCTTCATTCAATCGTCAAATAGTTCGTGTAGAAGGTCCAGCAATATTGATCTTAGCCTTTAAAGAACAATTTAAGAGTTGTAAACAAATATTGAGCAGCATTCCAAGCATTTTTCAACAAAACATAAAATTTATGTAAATCATTTCACACATAAAAGCCATTTATTATAACAATACAACAAATTGTACACTGCACCTTCAATGGGTCTCCTTTGATTGTTCTACCAGATTGCACATCATCACTAGTGTTGCTAACATTCCCCAACATTGGCAATGCACTTCCCATACTTATCGAAGGTGTGTTGACCCCGAATGTTTCTTGCAATGCTTGGCTCAGGATATCTATACTAAAAGAAGCTTGGTTAGTACATGTTGTTAAAGACATACTATCATTATCAACCTCATATGACCACATTGGTCCCAAGTGCATTGATGGCCCATTTGTTACCAAACAATGTGTATATGGATTGACACCAAGCTTTGTAGTCAGCTGGAGCTTGTAGATTTGTCACATTTTCAGATGCAAAAAACTTCAAATTGTGTGCAATGAGACCAAATGGCATTCGAGGACTCATATCACGTTTTTCACCAAAGCAACCTGCTGCATGATAGATGAAATTTTCTTTACCACCAGCATGAAGTACGGTCATAGCATTTGCAATAAGGTGTAAGAGACGTTGTGGGATTGATGTCTTCTACCAGCCATGTTTGAAACAGGTTGACAAGTAATTGTTCTCTCTGTCGGACAGTAAGCTTTGTAAATCCAGTGGAAATCATACCAATAATTTGGCCAGGAAGCATTGAAGAGAACCCAGCTAGTAAATCTGATCTCAAGGATGAAGCAGGTTGTGGAGCATAACAGATGAACCAAGATTACTTTGACTGCCATAAGTAGGATCACTTCCACCAATGTAATTGACTTCATACGCTTCTTCTGCATCAGCAATTGTTGGGAACTTCCCCATCAGGAATTTGCTCACCCTTGTTCTACATCTACATCCACATCCTAAATAAGCATTATTAATCAGCTTTAATGGTTAATTTGTCAATAATTCACATAGACTTTACAAAGGCCAACAACTTGCAAGTTGAATAAAAATGTACAGTACCCCTTAATGGGTAATAGATGGGGTAGAATGATACCAAGTAATTAAAAATGATAATATAGAATACATCTCCACCTACCAGTTCTTTTTCCAACATCAAGAGAATTTACGGCATCAGCACATCTGTTCCAAAATTCATCATGACGGTGTGTTGACCATTCTTTGGAAGAACCTTCCTCTGGTGCATGGTAAAGGGCAATGTATTGTACCAAGGCTGTCATCTCTTTAAAGCTCCATTCCTTCTGTTTAAAAAAAGAGGAAAAAAACAACCAGTGTAGCATCATATATCATGACTATTGTAAATCATATAGGATAATATGATATTATAAAAAGTTTAAAATATTTTAATAAAATACAAATAATAAGAAGGGAAAACTTTCAAAAGTTATTTTTAGAAATATTTTATAATGCATTATTCATAATTTATCGTCTTTAATTCATACACAGTGTTTATAAATCTATAATTAAAAATAGAGTCTAAAAACAGTAAACTGGAAAGTTTTACTTTATATACCCATGTGTTTTTACATAATACTGAGCATAAAAGACCACACACATAAACCATATAATAACTAACGGTTTTATAAATAGATCCTTCTCAAGACATTGTGTTTATCTGATAGGGGGTGATTTATATAGGGGGTGATATCTGACTTGTCAAAATAGCCAACTAACGATATGTTTGCCTCACCTATTAAAGGTGATTAAAGGCAAGTGGTTTTACAGATATATTGGCCAGTTAAATAATTTCTATTTAACATGACATGTCTGTAAGCAAGTGGTTTTACAGATATATTGGCCAGTTAAATAATTTCTATTTAACATGACATGTCTGTAAGTTGTCAATTGTAAGTTTACCATCCTATGGTTTATACTGTATCGTTTCAACACTAGGATCCAATTTTTAAACATGAATATATTTACAAATTTTTACAGTACTTCTTCAAAAGGTCTCACTTTCTGTTCTGCTGTTTTGCTTCTATATTATACTTGATAATATAATCTCTGGCATACAATTATGAACTAAAATGAATCAATCATAATTTCCAATCATAATTTCCAGACACAATTTTATGGGTTGAAATAGACTTAGACTTTCACAGAAGGTTGACATTCGACAATGTTAAATTATTCAATGTTTTCTTTGGAATGTTTCTGAAGAAACAAAAGGTACTTTGATAACGTCTAACAAAACGCAATTGTATCATGATAAAGCATAGAAATACTTCGTACAGACTTGCTATGCGCTGCCGTTCGGTTTTGAAGTTTACAATATTAATATACCTTGAATTACCACTCTTCGAATACAAACTTTGTTGCCCAAATAGCATGGGAAAGACCTCCCACCATCGGTTTTGTCGCCCCCTTTGAAGTTTGCTGGCTAGCCTAACCATCTCCCTTCTATTAACCGTGATTACATATATATATTTTTATTATATGGCTTTATGAAATCTGCAGTTCTGATTGGCTAGCAAGCGGTGCGATAAAAGACATATCCGGACCATGGTCAGGATAACTATTTATCCGGACCGGTTCCCGGATTAAAAATTTTAAATTAAATTTTAAAACAGAAATATTTAAAAATATTTTTTTTAAATATTTTAAAAATTTTAATTTTAAAAATTTGCAATTAATAAAACAAAAAAAACAATGCCCATCGTTGTGGAAGCCAAAGTGCCAAACTGGCAAACAACCATCAATGAGGAAGGCTTTTCATGTCTCAACATGAAAGGTGGTGAAAAATTCTTGTTTATGCCTTAATTAATTTAAGAATCAATCTCAAGAGCCATATAATAAACAGTTTATTGACCTCACTTGTTCGGTCAATAACCTATATATATATGGCAAAGAATACTAATGTATTCATTTATATGGCGGTTGACTGTTGTGTAAAACTATCTGAAAAATACAATGAGAACATTGACGTTTCGAGTGAAGGCCCTTCGTCTGGAAGTTACTAACTTCCAGACGAAGGACCTTTGCTTGAAACGTCGAAGTTCTCATTGTATTTTTCAGGTAGTTTTACACAACAGTCAACTGCCGTATTTGCTATACTCTACCCACAATGGCACCGCACATTCAATGTATTTATATGTTATATAATTACATGAAATATATACGGTATTGACTATTGTTAATACGAATATTGACAGTTGTAGATACGATTATTTATTCTTGATAGACATATTTATCAATGATATATTGTCATAAATGTTGACTTTTTGTAAATCGGACAAGGTGTACCAGTCATTGCCAAAAACTTGTGCAGCACTCTAGAGTAACGTTAATCTAAGAGCAGCTTATCAGGGACATTTTAACAAATAATGAACAACTGATTCATGTTCCATGTTACAAAAACACATTGGAGACACAATACAGTTTATTTTAAACAAATAATAATTTAAACCACAACAACCTAAACACTGTGTTATGGACGAAAACCTATTTAATTGCAAAATCATATAGTTTGTTGTAATTTTCAATGTAAAAAAATTGACGCAATGAGTGTTTAAATATATTAACAGAGGACGAATTATGATCACTTAGTTCAATATTATTCCACAAAAACGTAGCCGAAGGAAAAAAAATTAAATCATTCTGTCCTCGATCTGTATAACGTAATGTGATCTGAATTTCTCAGGGATAAACCCGACCTTTTTTGCACGTTTGGGGTAACAAATTTAACAAGTAATTTGGAGTAAGATTAACAATTTTAAAATATAGAACAAGCTTATAAAAAGAGCGCCTTGTTTTCATATCTTCCCATGCCAACTAATCTAACAATCTTGATCTGCTGGTACCCTTCATAGCACCTGCGACCACTCTTGCTGATTCATACTGAACTGATTCAATAAGATTACACTCACTCTAGGAACAATTATCCCAAATATATAGCTTATGGTACTAATAATTGTAAGACAGTAAATGGATTGACTTCAATCATCCATATTGTACTTACAAATAGATGGAAACAACAATGACATTTCGTGCTCAGACAATATATAAATATGCATATTCCTTGTCTAAAAATTAGATTGCTTTCATATACTTTGTTATTGCGAATTTATATCGAACTTATATCTTATATGAAGTTGTATACATTTGTTTTATTTATGTTCAAAATTCGTAGTTCGATTGTAATGCAAACTTTATATCCATAATTAAACATGGGCCAAAAGTTCACAGGAATGTTTATCTATTTTATAAAACATAAACATTGGTTCCTTCACGAAACACAGTTAGTCACAGTTTGTACAACTATTTATATTATAATATCAAATGTTAGGAAACTTGTATGAACTGTAAAACAGTCGGACAGGAACTATGAAGCTAAAAATCAATATTTCCGCCAATTTGCAACTGCAAATTACCATATAATGTTAATTATAGACATATAGACAATCTCGTCAAGACTTCAAACTACTATTATGTAAATCAACCTACCTTGGAAGCAAGTTTTCTTGAACAATAGTATTAAAAACGCCTTTCTATTGATATTGTTGACTCTTACTGTTCAACCCTTGTAGCGAATCTTGAAGCGGCGAATCTTAAAGTGGCGAAATAACGAAATGCCATACTCGTTGTGAAGGTCCGGAAAACCGAACAGAGTGGTCGGTAGTACTCGGATAACCTTCGAATTCCTTCGAACACTCCTGGCTTATGTAAGCTTGTAACTCATACGTCATTTTACGTCGTAAAACTGGAAATCGTGAATGACATCGATTCTATCAAATCAAGTTGCTGTTGACTATACATAGTTCCGACAAAGAGACTGGCACGAGTGAAGAATAGTGTGCTGCCTCGCTGGTGCTTGGCAGCAATAGGCGAGTTCGTAATTACGGACGCCATATTGCAAAGGGGGCAAAGAGTCTGGGACGAGCGCGATGTTTACAATATAAATTATATAGTTTCCAGCGCTTGAAATGGAAATGAAGGCATGTTGAAGTAGTATTTTAAAGTCCAAATTGTGTTTTCTCGGTTATAAACGTTGAAATTATGGGAAAGAGGAATCGCTGTTGTGTGGGCGGATGCAACAACGACCAAAGGTATCCATATTTGGTTGTAAAACGATCGCATGTTGACAGGATGACTTGGCATATGTGGCCAAAGGACCAGGCTTTGTCAGAACGTTGGAGAAAAAGCGTTTCTAAGGGTCGAGCAGATTTTAAACCCGGACTGTACATGACCGTTTGCTCTAATCATTTTGCAGATGGAAAGCGTACAAAGACTAATCCAGTTCCGACACTTTTTATGACCGTATCTGATCAATGCACTCCTTCACCGAATAAGCGTCGTAAACTTGAACGCTCCTCTTCGTCGTCAACCTCTGCTACTGTCTCTACTGTCTCTCTTGATTTCGAAGACGGAGAAACATCAGAAAGAGAGCAACCTACGCCATATTCTTCTTCTTTTGCATTCGCTCAAATAACAAGAGAAACAGATGTCCGATTTTATACTGGTCTGCCAAGCACCACTGTGTTCAAGTTCCTGTTTGATTGGCTTTTACCAAAGGCAAAACATATGCAGTATTGGTGTGGAGGGAAGAAAGGTGAGAACCGTCCAGAGAGAACCCAAACATATTTAGAACGGCAGTATGAATGGCTACCAGATAAGCCAGGCAGAGGAAGAGCTCTATTCTTCTTGTTTTGATGCGTTTGCGGCTTGGATTATTAGGAAAAGATCTTGCTTTCCGGTTTAAGATTGCACCATCCATGGTGTCAAGCATTTTTGTTACCTGGATAAGCTTGATGTCAAGGGAGTTGGGGGTGTTGATCATCTGGCCTAGTCGACAACAAATACGGCAGATGCTTCCAAACTGTTTTAAGAAGCAATATCCCAATGTCAGACCGTATAATCGATTGCTTTGAGGTTTTTACTCAAACTCGTAGTGCTTTAGATATTGCTGCAACTTTTTGGAGTGAATATAAACATCACTACACATTCAAAGTGTTAGTAGCAATAACACCAACACCAACAGGAGCTATTTCATATGTTTCCCAAGCCTATGGTGGACGGGCTTCAGATGTCTTTATTGTAAGAGATTGTGGATTTTTAAAATTAATTGAACCCTATGATCAAATTATGGCTGACAGGGGGTTTAAAATTAAAGATGATCTTATGCTGATAATGGCATCACTATGTATTCCGCCAAGTTGTGCAGCATCATCTCAAATGTTACCCCAAGACATCAAGAAAACATCCTCAATCGCAAATGTCCGGATTTATGTGGAACAGGCAATTGGACGAATAAAAACATTTCACATTTTAAAGAATGAACTGCCGATTACATTACTTCCCCAAGCAGATAGTATTGTAAAAATGTGTTGTGCTCTCTGCAATTTTTTACCTCCATTATGTGAATGAATTTTAACAATGACTACATTGTAGATGTAACAATGTACACTAAAGAAATATTTAATATTGCAATATGAAAACAGTATTTGTACATATCTGCTGTGTTAAAGTCCAATTTAAAGTGCATTTTAGGTTCATTGTAAATAATGTGCAGTATGTTAATGTTTTTTTCCACTTATAGCTAACATTAATGTATATTAGAGGAAAAATCTTGCAAATGTATTTTTCCTTCCAAGTTTAAATTTTCTACATGATGGTAATCAGACGTAATGAAACTTATTAAATTCTTTGTTCCATGTTCATGTACATGTGTAGCTATTCCATCATCATGTAAACTATTTTGTGTTTTCATGTAACAATCCAATAGCAATACTATATTTTGTTTAGTAAGATGGTTGAGAAATAAAACATGCAAAACATTGCTATTTGATAATTGCAATT
This sequence comes from Trachythela sp. YZ-2020, assembly GCA_016169945.1. Classification (NCBI taxonomy): domain Eukaryota; kingdom Metazoa; phylum Cnidaria; class Anthozoa; order Malacalcyonacea; family Clavulariidae; genus Trachythela; species Trachythela sp. YZ-2020. The sequence continues at coordinate 263,480 of JADLSH010000168.1, read as the reverse complement.
ATTAAATTAAATAAAAACAATAGCTCAAATGATAATGAAATAACCACATGTTTAAACAAACGCATAAGTCAATGACCTTTTATGTTAAACAGCTATTGCATAAGAGCAATGACGAGTCAGTTATATCTTCGTGATTACTGCACCAAGCATGCACTGCAGTTTCACATGAGGAGCAGACATGTTGTCCACCCACAGGTATGTCATCTGACAAACACACACCACAGACATGTTGCTCGGGATCCGACTGCTCCTCCATTTGTACTTCATCGATGACACTATCCTCTTCTAAATGTTCCATTGAGGACTCCACTGGAACTGACGTCATACCTGTTATACACAAAGAGCACATCCAGTCAACATCGTCATGTGTAACACTGGCACAATGCATATGCCACCATACATTACAGATGTCACAACACACACTATCCTCCTCCTCATTGTTTACTTCACATTCTTCCAAGATTACTTTGTCACAATTTGGGCAGAAAAATAGGTTGCGATACCCCAACAAAAATGGAAGAATGTATGTTTTGTAAAACAACCCTGTATTTCGTACAACTGGTAAGATATCAGCTTCATTGAATTTGATCTTCTCGATAAACGGACTGTAACCTTGGAGCACCCAACTCATACGCGCCGAATGCTCTAGCAACAACTTCAGCCTTTCTCCCACCTTGATTTAGTCCTCTCAGTGATAGGAAATCCTTTAAGTTTAAAGACGTTAGGGTCATGCCAATGAAATCGTCGTAGGTATACACAGTTTTCTGCGGCTGAACGGGCATGATTTGCTCCACAAGCAACCACAAATCAAGGACGCCATCCTTTAATTTACATACTTGTTCAATATTTACCGCTTTTAACAATAAAAAAAATTGGAAAACACTTCTTTCCTTCGAAGAACACTCTCATATATTTCTAATTTTCATTAATTAAACTATTGTAAACATCGCGCTCGTCCCAGACTCTTTGCCCCCTTTGCAATATGGCGTCCGTAATTACGAACTCGCCTATTAAATTATTGTAATGGATGATGAACCAAGCACTTTGAAAGAATCAAACGAACAGCTGCAACAAGGTGAAACTTCTATTTAAAATCACTTGTCAATTGTAACCCCCACCCTCCAACATCGGGAAAAGGTGGGAAGATAGATGTTAATACCTCCATACTAAACAATGGCCTGACTCCCTGAGGAAGACTTAACTGACTAACCCTGGCTAATCTCCCAACACATGGGGGAAAGATTTAAAGACATTTCAATTGATTTATTGAACAAAGAATATCTTTTAAAATTTATTAGTTCTTGTTCAATATTTTCAAACACTGAAACACAATGCTGTACACATGCAGGGCAGAACCACTCAACTTATTGCAAATTATTTTGCTTATTCTGTGAGAAAACAAATCCAGGAACTAATTTCATTGTGCCACTGTGTAGAAAAACAAACATGCAGGAAAACAAACAGATAATATTTTATTTAATTCACGCTGGGGCCAAGAGCACTCAAAATGTTTCATTGGGGGCACGCTATGGGTTATGGGTAATTTAATATTTTAATTATTCATAATCATAATTCCAATATGGTGGATCCGAAGATTAATGTTCTCTTTAAGAGAAAACCACCAACGATCTAAATTAACCATTTGCTAAGCCGAAATAAGCACAATCACTTTTCCCAAACAAACAAAGCAGCTACACATCAGGATATTCCTATGTTCTATAAGGAAATCGGGCTATTTTAGAGGAGAAATACAGCTCCCAACCACCCTTGAAACTGCAGCGAATTCGCAGAAAAGTTCTTAGATTCTAACGCAGTAAACCTGTAGGGAAAACTAATTTTATTTTTCCTCTTCTCATGAGACCAGTGTGTAAAGCTCTTGAAAAGACGTCCACACTTCACGATGTTCCTAATGCAGTACATGAACTTAACAATTGAAACAGAACTTGCAAGTTCAGTAAAAGCAGTTACCAACTTGAGCACACTAGGATTGGTGTATTGCATTGCTATCGCTAGCATAAATGTGAACAAATACTGCCACGAATTGTTTGTGTTATAAAGCTGCTCGGCTTTCACAGAATCAACATATTTACCAAGAACAGGTGCGTATTCTTGCCTGGATATTTCCTCGTCAAAATCCTAATCTAAGGTCATGCAGATCAATGACCAACTTTACAAAGGTTTAGTATCCAGTGGATATTGCTTTCCAGCTTTCATTCCGAAAGATCATTTATTGTTATTTGTGTTTATACTGTGTATATAGAGAGACCAAGATCATGTACATTATACACATTATACACATGCTCTAATTGGCATGTATGCACACATGTAAGTGGGAGAGGGAATATTTCACTGCAGTGGTGTAGCTTAACTTTTTTGACCTCTTGCCAGGGCATGGTAGTCATGAAAATTACACGCCACCAGATCTTACTGACCTTCAGCGCATGTTGCTTCAGCGCACATTTGCTCCAGACTGGCGTTAAGTTACACCACAGCACCAGTGTGTACATTAACATAAAAATCAATTGGTCCATACAGTAGCTTACAGTACATGATGACCCCTTTATTGGTAGAAGAGGGTACAATGGCATGTTAGGACATGCTTCTTCTTTAGAATCTGTACATCTCATCCGTAGAAATATATACAGCTCTTCCGTAGAAATATGCAATTTTCTATGGAAGAGCTACATTATAAAAGATGTACAAAGAGCTATATATTTCCTACGGAATTAATAGCTGAAGATTTTCTATGAAAAAGCTGCATAAGAGGGTGTACAAAAACAAACAATTTCGTTGAAAGGATACTTACCAGTTGCATTGTAATCTTTCCGAAATGGGACTTGTTCTGCCCCTATTGCAGCATATATCACATTCTTCTCATTATTGAACCAAGTCAAGCAAGGGTTTTCTTTGTCAACAGTTAGATAGAGATCAGCTAGTAGTAACAGAAGTGTCTTCAATGATTAAACGGAACGTTTTGTGGTCAGAGTTTGTAGATCAACCACTTCCCCAATGTTTATGCTCTTCACATACTTCATTAAGGTTTTATAAGGAACAATTTGGGAATTTTGCATCCTTCCATTATTTGATACTTTCTCTTCTTCTTATCGCCAGTTTGGATGACATCACAGCTATTGCGTATGTTAGTGTACTTTCTTTTACCAATGAGTCCACCTTCATATAACACATGCATGCTTCGTATTTGGTTTGGTTGGCTTAATTGATACTCTTTCAAGTTTCCCTTAACAATCTCTGGCAAAACTTTCTCCATACACACTTTTGATTGAGAAATATATGCTGTCATTTGAGATGTTGATGCTGCTCCCAACATAAGCCATCATTTACAGACTTTGACTCACTAGGATATGGTCTTGTATTTGCAACACCATGAGCTGATCTCACAGTGCATTTGCACAAAAAAAATAAAAATTTACCAATGCCCGGAGGTTGGTACGGGGGCAGTGGCGTAACGTTGTATCAGGGTGCCCCTGGTTCAAAATTTCTAAAGGCTCCTCTAGTACGAATGCCGAATGCACAAGATCGGGAGAAAAAGTTTTAAATCTAGAGTCTAGAGAAGATTTTACAGAATTCTGATGGTCAGAAAATGACATTAAAATGTCATTAACATAACAAAATTTACAATTTGTTTGGCCCCGGGACAACTCAGTTCAGGGTGCCCCCCTTGGAAGCCTGATCGCCTGGGTTCCCCCGGCTCTTACCTGGTAGAGCTCATTGGAGTTACGCCACTGCCCGGGGGATGGTTGTTAAAATCCAGTAAAATAAACATTAAGTCTACTTATGACAGCAAAGTCTGCATACTGTAAGGTTGTTCAATTGCATTCTGATGCAGAATTACAAGGGCAGGCACATATATTATTGGTTCTAAATCTTACCTTTCGCTTCCTTTTAGATATAAGTACTCGTCTCAAATGTAATTTTTTAGTAACCAGACGCCTTTGCGTGAATACCGCCATTTTCCAAAATTGTTGTCAACCGCAAGAGATACATTTGTGGGGAACATGGCCCCAGTGTGATTTGCTTAATATTTGAGATCATGTGTTTAGATCAGGCTTAACAGGCCAACCTTAGACTGTGACTAGGCTGTATAGCCAAGCCCCTAAACGTTTCCCCATATTTAATATGCCCCATATTTAATATGCCTCATATTTAATATGCCCCACATTCAAGGGTTGGGAATCCATATTATTATTATTACTGGATTTATAGCTACATACAATAATATAAGTTAAATTACTATGTAGTTTACAGCTGTATCATAAATTAATTATACATTATTTTCTATCCTAATCGTTCTTTGTAGCATTAAAAATGTTAATAGCATGTAAAAGTGGACTATGTCTGTGGCCGACGCTGAATTAAAGTCTACGATATATTTCTAAATCTATTAGTTTTACTAAAAAAGTTATAAAGACAGTTTTTATTGTTCCTTTCTGTTACCTCAGATCGTTTTGGAGGGAGCAAATGATTAAGCTTGTGATCTTCATCAGCCATGTCAGATATTAACTTTAAGCAGTGATCTTTTCTTCATTCTTCTAATGTTGTCAACTTCTTTTCTTTCAATACATGTTCGTAATCTTGTCCTGAATAAATTATACAGAATGCTTGTTTTTGAATTATTTCGATATTGCATCGTTGTTTGGCTGTTAGACCCCCAGACCACAAAACATCGCCATATTTTAAAACTGGCCTGATTATTGTGTTATAGAACGCCAACAGGTCCTTTGTGGGGGCTCTGCAATTCTTTAAAAGTTTCAAAAAATACAATCTTTTTCGGCTCTTTTTAATCAATGCCCAAGTGTTAGTCTCCCACTTCATATTACTATCAATCCACACACCCAATAATTTGTAACAGCTGACACGACTTATCAAGGACTGACCCGCTTGTAATTGAGGAATTTCGGTTTTCGTGTTTCTGAAGTCTATAATCATTTCTTTGCACTTTTTACCATTTAAGATAATATCTTAGTCATTCGACCATTCCATCACTGAGTTTAACTGTTCCTGCATATTGCCAATCTGTTCGCCTGAAATGTGATGTGACACATCCAAAATTTCTGATATGGTGGTGTCGTCCATATAGATAACAGCCATATTACTGTTTTCTTCCAGGCACGCTTGTTCCAAGCTATTTATTTTAATAACGAATGCGAGTGGGCCTATTTTAGTGCCTTGGGGTATGCCTCCTTTAACATCTGCTAGGTTTGATGTCATATTTCCTAATTTAGTTATCTGCTTTCTTGCTTTTAAATATGAGGCAATCCATGGTATAAGAGCGTCTCTTACACCCATCGTTTTCATGTCCTCAAGTAATTTATTGTGGTTAATCAAGTCAAGTGCTTTGCTAAAGTCCAGAAATAGTACCCTAATCACGGTCTTCGGTTTCTCCAGAGCTTGATACCAGTTGTGTAATAAGTTTAACAAAGCTAGGGTTGTAGATGAACCCGGAAGACCACCATATTGCGCTGGGGATATTTTAGAAGAAATATCTTCCATCATCCATTCAACTGCAAATGACTTTGGAGAAAATACTTGTGAGGGCAATTGGTCTTAAAGCTTCCTCAGATGGCAATGGCACAATTTTTGGTATTGGGCAAATATCATATATTTTCCAAAGGTTTGGGAATTCTTTCGTTGAAATTGAGTGATTTATAATATTACATATTACTGGTCCCAAAAGATCAGCGACAGATTTGATAATTTTCAGGGGCGGGTCAAAGGGACCTGGAGCTTTATTTTGATTGATGTTTCTAATTCGGTGGACAATTGATTCCTCTGACACATGTGGAAGTGGTGTGTCTATACCGCTTGAAAACCATGTCTGTGAAACTAGGAGGTACTCTGATGTTAAGTTTGAGAAAAAAGAGTTGATGGTTTCAGCCATTTGGTCCTTTGCCAGTGGTTCGTTCGTTTCTTTGTCAAATAAGGTAAAGCTAGTAGAGCGTTTTAAGTTACAAATTTGTTTAACATTCTTCCACCACTGTTTAGAGTTCTTAGTATTCTTGGGTCCCACTTTCTCATCGTATAATTTATTTTTCTCTTTGTTAATCGCATAAGTAACCTTGTTGCGGTAATATTTATAACAATTCTTATTCTTGTGTGCTTGATCAAGTTTTAAAATTAGATACTTTATTTGACCAGTGATGAAAGGTTTATCATTACAAAATTTCACCGTCTTTAATGAAAAAAAAGGACTCAATAGAATTGGTTAATGTATTTGTAAATAGGTCAACTTTTCCGTCAAGTGATAAAAATGGAGAAAACACATTATTCCAGTTGCAATTTGAAAGGTAGCTTCTGAATGATGTTAAAATAGACTGTTTTATTGGGCGGACTTTGACTTTTCGTTTCAATGTTGGGTTCACATGATTCCCAGCTAACGAGTGAAGTTTTACACAAGCGTGATCACTAGTTCCCAAGGGAGCTGAGATTAATGGCTCCTAATAATAATTCTTTATGTTTGTGGAAATCTAGTCAAGCGTAGCTTTGTTTCTTGTTGGTGAACGGACTATTTGCTTTAAATTACAGTGAATGGAAAGCATTTTTGGGTCTAAGCCATTGCCCTTTGGGTTAAAATCTCCAGTGATGACAAAGGCAGAATCAGGGCTTTCAGTTATAAGTTTGTCATATGATTCCGTTATGTCCTCTCGATTTTATCTTGCAATAAATTCGGTGGCAAGTAAATGCATGCAATAACCAAGCGTGAAATTGACCTTGGAAGTTTTATTGGCTGACAAACTATCCACACACATTCAATAAGTCGTCACAAATTCGATATGGCAAAGTTTCATGTACATATATAGCGACCCCTCCTCCTTTTCTACCGCTTCGATCGGCCCTAATAATATCATAGTTGGGTAAACTAACGAATTAATTGGGGACATTTTCGTCCAGCCAAGTCTTGGTGATACATATAATTTCATGGTCTGCTTCATTGCTGATACAAACAAGTTAATCAATTTTTCCGGCGATCGATCAAGCATTCAGTAAAAGTATGTTGGGTATATTAATAAGATTGGTAGCAGGATCTACTAAGTTCAGCTTTATACAATTTAATGGGTTGTGGGTTCTACGATCAACCAAACCACGATGAGCATACCTTTTATGAGATGTGATTCTCACTTGTTTTCGATATTTATTTCTTCCAGCACACTTGCCCCTGTAGTTCTTTCGTATTCCAAGAAGACCAATTCTTTCCCATACATCATTTGCCAAACAATTGTAACATTTAAAATTTAATAAAAAGTCACTAGAGTATTCCATCAATAAAAGTTCTGGTACAAAAACACAGAGCAGTAAATTGCCGTGGCAGCCATGACGGCGCACGTGGCACCACCATATTAACTTGTTGGCTGGAATACGCGCACTTTAGTGGTAGGGTACTGCCAGTACCATTTTTCTCGTCGGTGGTAGGGTACTGCCAGTTAATGTATTAACAAAACTATCTGCCAGATGCACCCTACTTTTATATTTTTCAGTGCTCTGTCATTAGCTAGAGGATCTTACTTGTCAGTGGCAGTGGTGTAGGGACTGGGGGGTACATGACCACCCAACTTTTCTTCAAAGTGTCCCTTCTCCAGCTAATGCAAAGTGCCCTTTACTAAAGAAGAGGTGCCCTTAAGAAGAGCCATGTGGGGCGTTTTTCCTCTATTGACTGTTACTAAAGCCTGACTAGATGGGGAATTTCCCATTATCATGGATTCCCGACCTTTGAATGTGGGCATATTACATATGGGGAAACGTTCAGGGGGCTTGGCTATACCTAGGCACAGTCTAAGGTTGGCCTGTTAAGCCTGATCTAAACACATGATCTCAAATATTAAGCAAATGATATCAACTATTATCTGTTTGTTTTCCTGCATGTTTACTTTTCTACACAGTGGCACAATGAAATTAGTTCCTGGATTTGTTTTCTTGCAGAATAGCAAGAATTCATAAATTTTAAAAGATATTCTTTGTTCAATAAATCAATTGAAATGTCTTTAAATCTTTCCCCCATGTGTTGGGAGATTAGCCAGTGTTAGTCAGGTAAGTCTTCCTCAGGGAGTCAGGCCATTGTTTAGTATGGAGGTATTAACATCTATCTTCCCACCTTTTCCCGATGTTGGAGGGTGGGAGTATTGACAAGTAATTTTAAATAGAAGTTTCACCTTGTTACAGCTGTTCGTTTGATTCTTTCGAAGTGCTTGGTTCATCATCCATTATAATAATTTAATACTATTCTAATTTTTGAAATAATATTTTATAGTTACAGAGTCCGAATTAGCGCTTCGCAAATCGCAAATTGCGAAGCAATTTTAAGTATTGCGAAAAATCGTGAAAAATCGTGAAGCAATTTTTCTAAAAGTTGCGAAGCTCATTTAGCAATGGGTTGGGATAAAACACGGATACGGATGGCACGGATACGGATGAGGGGATAAAACACGGATGAGGGGATAAAACACGGATGAGGGGATAAAACACGGATGAGGGGATAAAACACGGATGAGGGGATAAAACACGGATGAGGGGATAAAACACGGATGAGGGGATAAAACACGGATGAGGGGATAAAACACGGATGAGGGGATAAAACATGGATGAGGGGATAAAACACGGATGAGGGGATAAAACACGGATGAGGGGATAAAACACGGATGCGGGGATAAAACACGGATGAGGGGATAAAACACGGATGAGGGATAAAACACGGATGAGGGGATAAAACACGGATGAGGATAAAACACGGATGAGGATAAAACACGGATGGGGATAAAACATGGATGCGGGATAAAACACGGATGGGGATAAAACACGGATGGGGATAAAACACGGATGGGGGGATAAAACACGGATGCGGGGATAAAACACGGATGAGGCACAGAGTAGGGAGTTCCCTATTCTGCGGATGAGATCATAATTGCCCAACATTTTTTTAGTATTTAAATGTACTGACAAATAAAACGTTGATACTCTCTTCTAAAACTGGAACCCGTAGACTAGCATAGAAGTAAAGTTTCTAAAGGCTGATATACGTAGACTGCGCATTCAATAAGTGCGAACTTCTGCGCACATTTGTTGGAAGAAGTGATAAGGTAATACTTTTTATTTAATATACTTTTGAGAATACCACATAACCGATGGAGATTTGTTGCTTGTCAGAGGAGTTTCCATTTACGCGGATCTGATTATAAATATAATGAACTCGCAGTGCTTTGTTTCCACTGTTTATGCGGTAGATTATTTTTATAATGCAACATGAATTTTGCTTGTATAAGGATATCACTTTTTAGTTAACCTTAAAATTAAACTTGCCACACTCTCATGAGGTTGTATTCCCACGCTTATATCTACAACATAATAATCTACGCCATAACAAGCCGGCAGATTACAAGGCGAATTTATAGTTTGATAACCACAAAAAGTACGCGTTTATCATTTAATTTATGTTACCGGGTTAAATGTTTTCTTATAATAAATTTTCACATAACTTTAACGTTTGCAATACGTGAATATGCATGTAATATCAAATAAATGTCAACAAAATTAGTAATGAATTACTGGAAATTTCAACTTGTAGATATGGAAACGTTTTATCTTTATACAACGGAGGCCGCACTCAAATACTGCATTTTTCATACGTACATACATACACGGAAAACTTTAATTCCTTCTAATTTTCATTTAGCTATTAAATACGTGAACAAATATATACTAAATCATTCAAAGTACTAAATGCTACACAGTCATTCATGTGACTGTTCCATAAATAACATTAACTTAACTCGACTTAGACTTTCTTGTGTAGACATACGTTTGAAAACGCAGCACTGGAGTCTGGAAAGCACCCTTTATTAACTAAATAACAATATTATATAGTACATACTTTGACAAGGTTAATAAAGTCTATACCCATAGATCGTATAACTCAACAGCACTACAAATGTTATGAAAATGTTAGCAAAACTTATGTTAAAATCTTAGCTAAAAATTATGGATACATTCAATGCATTGTTTAAAATAGATTATTAGTTTATGATCGAGTAGGTTTTCTGTTACCGCGGGTTTTATATGACTAAGGCCGGCACCTTCTATATGACTAAGTAGGTCAAAAAAGATTGGAAAAGTAAAGACGTTTTCGTTCAGAATTTCAAAAATAGTGTTAGAAAACCTCCTCGATCATGAATTAAGTCAGTTAAAGAGAGAGTCCTCGGGGCTTTATATGACATAATTCCCTCCTTTCCTAATCAGTTTACATTAATTACTGTTACTGTTGTTTATCCCTATAACTTTTTTCCTTAAACTGATTGTATAAACGATTGTAGTAATTCGCAATGTTGCACTGTTAAATGTTGCACAAGCCATTGTGGGCAAATCGTCCTTCGTGGATCGAAATACGGCTGGTTTCGCCTGACACAATTAATACTTACATGGAAATAAACGTTCCCCTCTCTGTACATTAACTCACCTGTTGGCGAGCGGAATGGTCTCGGCATTTCTGAAGTGATAACCAGGTCGTATGGAGGAGGAGCTATCGTGCCACCTGGTTTCAATGCCTGGGAGCAACCAAAGCACGAACGCACCGATGGAGGACAAACGTGTAATAGACTGAACATAAATGTTCCTGTTGTGGGATTTTGTGGCGTTGGGCTTAAAAAGTTAGTCCCAGAGAGCGTCGCTGAAGGCATGGGTTGATATGGTTGCAAGCGAGAGGTCGACGGTTGAAGAATATGCGTCGATGGTTGAAATATTGTGGTTGATGGTTGTATGATAGGCGTCGATGGTTGCACAATAGGCGTCGATTGTTGCACGATAGGCGTCGACGGTTGGAAAAGAGGTACAGTTGTACAGGAGGTCAATCGCACAGTTGTAGGTGATGGCGGTACTTGGGGTGAGGATTGTGGCATGAAAGGCACGAATGCTGCACTCGTATGTGGAAGAGGTCGGTCAACTATATTCATAGCTGGCGGTCTCTTTCCTGACCAGTATTGAAAACAGCCGAATCCACATCCGCCTTTTGCTGTAAAACCAAAGTGCTCATGCTTTTACAGAAGTTCGTCATTTCGCTCTCTTTAAAACCCACTGCACGTTTAATTAGCGCATTTGCTGACTCTGGGATGTTGTTATAGTAGGGCACTGGAGGCTCACCCAATCCTGCGTTACGACGAACATTTTTCAGCATACAATTTACTATCATCGGAATCTACAAAAAATCAGATTCATACTATAAAGATCATAGTGGCGACAAGCACATAGCAAAATTTTCACTATTTTTCTACCTTTTCCGAGATGTAATCTTGGAATTTCGATGGTTGGTCTTTTGGAAGATACATCTTCTCTAAATTGTCCCACTTCACCTTGAGAGATAGCAATCTTGACCTCAAGTCACCTTCGCTTTCACAATCGACAAGTCCTGTAGAAAAATAGGTTCATTTCGTATGCGATATATATTAAGGAAAGATTGTTCTTTTTAGTATATCAGAGAAACTATCATCGATGAACCAAGGAACCATACTTACTCACTAGACTAGGTTACCATCATATTATATTTTATATATTTATACAACACATATATATGAAAACAACCACAAAAAAAATATATATATTTATATATATCGCATAATTATATACATCGAAAAGGTTGTCCTTCTAAAATCTTAAACATTGAGCGCGCAAGGGATGATGGATAACTTCCTATTTAGAGCCTCTAACTCGGGAAATGTGCTTTGTAACAATGCAAGAGCATATAATAAAAACTTACGATGTAGGGATATTTGGTTTACCAAGCTAATGTCCAATCTAAGCCTCCAAATAAGTAATACCCGTCAACCTTGCGCGCTCAATGTTTAAGGTTTAAGATATTTTGAAGGACAACCTTTTTTGAATTGGCTGTATATATATATATATATATATAGATCGCATTAAGCGTGAAACTCGGAGTTGTGACTCAATTTTAAGTAAAGAAACTTTACATTCGCTCTGCTATATTGGTATTGAGCACTCTTGTTGCACTATAAAACTCAAACATTACTATTATTATTATATATATATATATATATATATACGTGTAGGTTTAGGTCTACGAAACGCAAAGAGTGCTCGACAACATATAGTTAGAGCAAATTATAGATTACCTTTTTCAAAACTTGTCTGCAACAGGCTGTTTCATCTGTAAAAGATTCTTTTACAGAAGAAACAGCCTGTTGCATATAATTTTTGTGTTAATATAAAATCTATATATATATATATATATATATATATATATATATATATATATATATATATATATATATATATATATATATATATCTATATATATATATATATATATATATCTATATATCTATATATCTATATATCTATATATATATATATATATATATATATATATATATATATATATATATATATATATATATATATATATATATATATATATGCGAACTTGCGAAGGTTGTAGAACAAGGCAACTACCTGTAAAATACAAAGAGAAACTCCAACGTTTCGAGCGAAGGCCCTTCGTCAGGAAGTTAGTAGCGGGAATTCTACAACTTTCGCATGTTATATTCAACACTATACCTACACTGGCACCCACCGTTCGATATATATATATATATATATATGCGATATGGATACGAGCAAGCGTATGGTGTATAAATACGAAGTCACTCGCATGTAGATTGCGTTAGAAGCTGCGAAATGGCGAAACATGCATGTCTCTGTCATGCAATCATCATGTCGATTTTCGCTTACCTCAAAACTGGTCTGCAACAGGCTGTTTCATCTGTAAAAGACATCAGTCACTGCCTGATGATTCTCTTACCTGTTGCACACCAGTTTTGAGGTAAGCGAAAATCTATATTTTGCTCTAACTATATGTTGTCGAGCGCTCTTTGCATTTCGTAGACCTAAACCTACACGTATATATGTATATATAATATCAAACCCAGAAATTCCTTAAGAAAGTTGAGAACAAATCTATGTTTAATCAGTATCTGTATACTACTTATGATACTGATTTCTCTTATTTTACATATATTTTGCGTTCTGTACGCACTGATGCAACACCGTGTGCCATATTTGGCCACGAATTCAAGAAGGCCCAAGGCATCACAATACATAAGAAAGAATAAACTTGAGTGGAAACTTATTCATACCTTGTTCCCACATCTCTCCAATTCTTCGTCCAAAGATATCGAACAGAAGTTGCTTCTGCTCCAGTTCTGGAACATTGGATGACCGTAGCTGACGTTTACAGTTATCCATGAAATGACTAAAGCAGCGAAGATGTATTGCTTGTGGAAAGGTATACCTCATGGCCCTGAATAACTCTTCTTCTCCGTCAGTTCCAAATGCTAGTATTTCTCTTGTTTCCTTGTTTAAACTGACAATCTTGGTAAAGAAGTGATTATATGAATCAAATGTCTTCTTTTGACTCAGAAGTAATGGACCGATCATAGTTGGATGTGCATGAGTAACTCGATCTACCACCTTTAAATTGGAATAGGTTGTAACAGTTACATTGAACTTTCCCAGGTTGAATGTTGGATCGACACCAAATATTGAGTATTTTGCTGGATCACTGCAGAAAATCACAATATCTTGCAGTTGCCAATCGAAACCGAGAACGCACCTCAGTTCAGGTGCACCAACAACTTCACGGATGAACGGTTGATCATCCTGTTGCAGTTGTTGTCGTTTGCATTGCTCCAACAGAATGACCAAAGAATCTATTTTGTCAAAATTTATTTGAACAGAATGGTCACGTTTGTGATACTTCGCCTGTGCTCGATTCCTTGGTAAATCACTCAGTGAAGATGCATTCATAACACCCCCCTGTTCTTTGTGGATAGCATGATAGGCTTCTTTGGGAGTTTGTGTTATTGCCTTTCTTTTCAAAGATTTTACAGTGCTTTCTTTTGTTCTTACATAAACCAAGGAATGACTTTTCACAGAATTTCTGTGAACAGATGGATAAACTTCGTGCTCTTCTCCTTTAAATAAACACTGCACAAAGATCAGATCGGGATACTCTAGAAAAGAAATGAAGCACACTTAGCTTTAACGCCTAGTTATCTACAGTAAATCAACCATACTTCTTCCATAGGATTTAAAGGTTGCCTAGGTTGCTTTTATGGCCATTTTCAGTTACATTTACTCAGGTCATTAAGCGATGTGAATACATAACCTACAACTCTTTGATGAATTAGAAGCATTTGTACGTGTGTTTTACCCGTTGAACTACTTGAACTCTATGTACACTGGAACTATAATTCCACTTGTTGGGAACCCAAGGATCGTGTGAAAGAAAATTGATGGAGATGCTCTGCAAATTTGTTTCGTACTGAAGTCCAAATTAATTTCCTATCCTAAGGGAAACTCAATAAATGTTTTACCTTCAACGTATGATGCGTACTTGCTTAAATCTGTAGAAGATGAATTATTAAAGTAGGTGCGCTTTAAGGTAAACTTTTCTCCACTTTCTATAACGTCGTCTTTGCTTATACTTAGAAATTGCCCACTTTCGTCCAGGACGTAATAGAAGCGTTGAACACCTTTGTTCTCCCATACACCCATGTCGTCACACTTCCAGTTGTTTTTGGATTTAAGAGTCGAGACATTAATCACGAAGCACGTATTGTGTGAAACGTTACGCAGGGCCGTATGACACACGAGGTCGGTTTTGATTGGCTTTGCAACGGTTTTGACAGTTTCTTTGGGACTCTTGAACTCGGACGTCCACTCGAAAACTGGCAAAGACTCGCCACCATCGTAAAACTGGCCACGCTTTCTATAATATATATACATTAAAAATTGAATGCACAAAAATATTACTTACTCACCACCATAAATAAAGATAAAAGTACGAAAAGCTGCAGAGTTTGAGTATCACGTATTGCGGTTATCTCACATACTGTACTCTTTGGCATTTGCTAGATTCGTCGGAAGTCAGCAGTTTCAACTTTTTTTATCTTTGCTGCACAATTTCTGTTTTGAGTACATAATTTTTACTGCATCTCAAGTTAAGGAAGACTTTTTCTGTGCCATTCCTATCTTGTCGCTTTCAGATTGTGTCACTGTGTGGATAGCAATATTATGTCTCTTTAGAGTTTCAACCCTAATATTTTGTGTCTAGGAAGTCAAACCTGAATGCTCGCATTATTCTACTAGAGTCAAACCTTTCTTTATCAAAAATTAATGAACGATCGCATCTAAAAGCCCCAATGCTCGATTAATAAATAGCATATGACTTACTATACTGCATGTTGATGATGCAGGCCGTACGGTACCCTGGTTCCAGAGGCTCTTAAAGAACGGCGAGGCAAAATAACGGCGAGGCGAAAATTTATTTCGCCTTGACATTATTTTGCCTCGCAGTTCTTTAATTTAAGAGCCTCTGGAACCAGGGTAACCGTACGGTATCAGTGAAAAGCTTTCATTATTATAAACATACCTCACTATAGAATACTGATAACCTGATAAGAGCATAAGGTCATCGCTGTCTCTGGATTCATCCTTAGCATCGGGTAAACGCCTAACAAAAGCAATGCAAATTGACATAATTTTAATTTGCATTGATAAATTACTGTCACGATCACTATCATTTTGATTCTGACGTCTTAGTTCTATATGGAAGATTAGGAAGAACTGAACCTTTAACATACCCCTTTGTTAGTAAATTGTTGGAACATTCAGTATCGCTTTCACTTGAATTGGCAATGGTAATTACGTCCCTCCTATGAAGGCAGAAAAAGATGTACATATGATATATATAATATACTGCAGGAAACAAAAAAATTCTGGTAGTTGAAACTGCAGTGAAACTAGAGTGAAGTATGTATATGACGCCTCCACATAATACTCAGACTGAGTTGAAAAATTTGCGAGTCTAACTTTACTCTACCTTGAAGATACTTCAACAGATTCAGATTGTCTCATTATGGCCAGTGACTGGGGACATTCAGATGTAATTCCCGAGCTTTGAAGTCGTTTCCATAACCAAGTACAGACGGCCTGAGCAGCTGATTGACTTCCGCTATCTTTAAAGAACTTTACCATTCCGGAGTTTTTACCACCAGCTAAAGTCGGCACAGCGTGTGTATCAATTACAAAGAAGCTTCCCCATCTTGAGCCCAGAAGAATGGTGTATGGCTCACACGTGTAAAGAGCAACTGAACCGTCGGCAGTTTGAATTTTTGAGATAGTCATTTTCAGATTGGATTTCCCCTGATCAGTGAATGCACCATGTGAAAAGGGAAGCTCTTCAGAAAATTCATAGTGCGTAGACAAACTTTCGATTCTCTTTAGAATACTATAGGCTTCTAGAACGTCATAACGCTTTGCAAGGTCCCTGTAACTGTTAATTTTCCGAGGAAAGTTCTCTATAATATCTTCTGCCAACTGCGCGATTTTGGAACTACTTGACAAACGATCTTTCGACAAAAGCTCATGGGCCAATTTGAGGCACAAGAAAACACACGCATTCGTTCCATCATTTACCAGAATCTCGGAGATATCGACTGGAATTGGGGCAACAGCAGCAACAAACTCGTCTGCATTTTCAATGACCGTCGACTGGCACACTCTTAGGTGCAGTTCTTCAGATATTTCAGCATCTTTTGACGTGGTAGACTCACATTGACTGGTTGAGTTGACATCCAGAAGATCCAGTACACGCTGGATTCGGGGTCTCTTGAAGCTGTCAAACTCTGTGCATGCCTCGTATACTTCAACAAGCCTTTTCCAATCACTATGTTGCTTCGATGCGTATTTCACTTGCCCTATGGGCTTCCTCTTCTCCGCAAAAAACTTCTCTAAGGATTCTGTGAAAGTACCTGTTATAGGCGTGAAAATGAAATATACAAATTCAGTCAGGAATTGTGAAAATGAAAGGCACTACGTCACCCTTTGAACAATGTGATTTAGTGCACACTTTTATTAGCACACTATTCGAATAAATATAATAGCAGAATTTACTCAAATTGTAAATTGGCGACCCAGATAAAGCCAGTGTGTAATATTTATCGCATAACGAGACTTATAATATAACATTTATAGTACGCGCGTGCTGATCGGTCGAGAACAATTAGATAGATAATCTAATTGTTTTAGTAGAAACCAGCAAGAAAACAGTATTTCAAAACGTTTTTCATAATTTATTGAAATAAATTCGTTAAAAATCGCGCCGAGGAGATGGCTGTTTCGCTACTCGCTATCCGGCTATCGACGAATAGATAGCGAGTAGCGTAGCCAATAAAATTACAGCATTTGCAATAGTATACTAGTATGATTCTACTAAAACTGTATAGAAACACGGAAAATGTTTCCTATTTCTTAAATATAATCAGTTTGATTGATACACCTTACAAACTTGAAAAAGTTTCATCGCTCAAAGGGTGACGTAGTGCCTCTAGGGAAATTAAAATAACGATATAAGGGACTTGTCAGAAATCACCAGTGAGGGGAGGGGGGGGGGTGGAGAAAGGGGGAGGGTCTTAATTTTTTCAGCCCTTCAAAAAAAGGGTGGATCCACCATTGAAAAGGGAGGGTCATAAAAATTTAAGCCATAATTTTCATAAGGGAGGATTTTGCGCAGCAGGAAAGGGGAGGGGTCATGAATTTTTTTGTCCACTGCCAAGGGGAGGTCACGATATTTCATGCTCATCCTTGCTGGGGGGGCACAGTTTTCAACTTATTTTTTCAAGTCACCACCCCCTTCCCCCCTGGTAATTTCTGACAAGTCCCTAGCTAACAAGAATTATTTATAGACAATAATTTCGTTGCCGAATGTTTGTGTTGACAAGTGCTGAAATTCCAATTGTTGCACAAAAAATAAGATTAAAATGTAGCGTAGAGCTAATCCTCTTCTAACATACCTGTGAACGTTGCCATGTTGACTTCAAATGGATGTTTTAAACCGGGATTTACCAGACTGAAAACAACTAACCCGTATGCCCAAATGTCTGCCTTCATCAAGTCTTCAACTGTCACTGAAGTTAACCGAGAGTTTTTGGAAAAATTTTCTGGCGCCATATACGCAGGTGTTCCTCGGTTGACATTTTTTGTTTGCGTTGAAAGCAATGTTCGTGTGGAGATTTCTTGGGATCGACTTTCTCCAAAGTCTGTCAACTTACTACTTAACAGGATGCGCGAACTCACTTCTTCAATTTCAGCTGGGTTGCTCAAATGGCAGTAATGTTGGTTAGAAACCAAAATATTTGCGGGTTTCAGGTCTCTGTGAGCAATGCCGTTTTCATGAAGGAACTGCAAACCTGACGCGATATCCTTGGCTGCATGGTAGAACACTTTTTCTCCGATCTTAGCGCAATTTGGCTTGTCAAAATATGGTAGTAAGGCTTGTAGGCTGTTCACGGTTTCGTTTACACCAAATGGCTTTAGATCGAAGTAAACATACTCGAGGAGTAAGGCGTAGCGATCTGAACACAGGCCTTTCAAACCAACAATATTTGGATGTCTTAGAGTATTCAAAAATCTCGCTTCTTTGATGAGCTTGCGCTCCGTGTCGATGTCATCGTCAAAAAACCTTTTCATGACAACCGTTTCACCGTTCGGTAGTTCTGCTGTAAAGACGGTCGAATAGCCCCCTCGACCAATCTCGTCTATTTCTTAGCTCGCCAAATTTAAAAACTGGCACACCAGCTACCTCAGATGATGTAGTGGTTTTGGCCTTTTCAATGTTTTTCAAGCCAGCTAACATTGACATTTTGGTAAGAATAAGTGCGACATTACATTTTTAATTTGGTAAGCAGACAATAAATGCTGACTGCGTCAGTTTAAAGAACAAAACAACTGTCAGGTAGAACATGAGAAGCCTTTAATTTGCAACACTTGTCATGAGAAGCCTTTGCATGACATCTGTCATGAGAAGCCTTTGCACTAACATTTCACATGAGAAGCCTTTGCAACACTTCCCATGTTTTGGCATTTATTCAAAATTACCTTATTTTAAGATTTGTATCAAAATTCATTACAAAATATCTTGTCATAGATATTAAACTATTTGTAAAAGAAAACATTTAACCCGGTAACATAAATTAAATGATAAATGCGTACTTTTTGTGGTTATCAAACTATAAATTATTATTATGTTGTAGATATAAGCGTGGGAATACAACCTCATGAGAGTGTGGCAAGTTTAATTTTAAGGTTAACTAAAAAGTGAAAAGCAAAATTCATGTTGCATTATAAAAATAATCTACCGCATAAACAGTGGAAACAAAGCACTGCGAGTTAATTATATTTATAATCAGATCCGCGTAAATGGAAACTCCTCTGACAAGCAACAAATCTCCATCGGTTATCTGGTATTCTCAAAAGTATATTAAATAAAAAGTATTACCTTATCACTTCTTCCAACAAATGTGCGCAGAAGTTCGCACTTATTGAATGCGCAGTCTACGTATATCAGCCTTTAGAAACTTTACCTCTATGCTAGTCTATGGCAGTGCTGTAAAAGTTACTTTTTTTTTGGAACTAGTTACAGTTACAGTTACATGTTCAAAAAAGGAACTAGTTACTGGTAAAAGTTACATGAAAAAAAACGTAACTAGTTACCGTTACAAAGTTACTTCAAAATTTTTGTAACTAGTTACAAAGTTACATTCCCCCAGTTTACTATTTAGTATTTACAATAACCGCAGGGGTATGGAGAAGAGCGGATTTCTAGCTTGTGACACTGGTACTGTCTTTAAATGAAGGAACAAGTCAACAACTACTCAATAAACCAGCTACTCAATAGCCCATGAAAAATTAACAATTATGTTGAAAAAATCTTAAAATAGTGAAGATTTGTGAAGATTTATACAATTTACAAAAATAATGCGCCCGTGACCACTGACCAGTGGTCAGCAGATTAGCGTTGATAATTTGGCCAAGACGTTATGTTGCCTTGCATGAAATATTGAAATGTTCAATACTTCGATAGTTCGATTACAGTACGTAATGAATTGACAATTTGAATTTGTCAAATTTGACTGTAGATTAATTAATTATTAAATGGTAGAAATGTTAGCCTGAAAATGTAACGGAAAAGTAACTTTAACGCTGATAACATATGTAACGCGTTATCGTTCCATTTTGAGCAAAAAAGTAACTAGTTACAGTTACAGTTACCTCCTTGCAAAATGTAACTAGTTACCCCTATAGTTACTCAAAAAAGTAACGATTACTTGTAATTTCGTTACTTGTAACAAAGTTACTTACAGCACTGGTCTACGGGTTCCAGTTTTAGAAGAGAGTATCAACTGTAGTTTTAGAAGATGCACCAAATCTAGGACGCGGACGAGACTAAAAAACAGTCTCTAATAATCGGAAATCAGTTTTTGTTTTTCTCGGGTCTCTGACTTTCTTTACCAACAACAATCCAAATTTTTACCCGTGAAGTGAAACTGTGAGAATAACGGCAGTTTTTCATCACGTCCGCGGCGTAGATTTGATGTATCTTAAGTGTCCTATTGGAATGTCTCAGACATTCGAGTCCTGCGGTTGACATCACAGCTTTCAACTCTCGAGATAGCGAGATGGCTTTGATAATCTCTTCTCACGCATCGCCCGAAATGACTACAAGCACGTTCTAAAGGCCGTAGCAAAATCACCACATGCGTGCACATCCGTTTTATGGATGTGCACGCATGTGGTGGAAGGTCATGGGTGTGATGGGTGGTCATCTCACTGATCTCAAAAGAATGACGGACTGTCATGGAAAGAGCCACAATGATTGGTCAAACTCAAAATATTTATTTAAATGAATGACGACATCAAAATAATGTACACTTCTTGCAAATATTTTTGCTTTTGCAATACAGTATTTTGTAAATACTCAAAAGTTTTTACGGTTTTACCTGTACAATTTATTAAAAAAATTAAGACAATTAAAATATTAAATATGGATGTTCTAAAAATTTGGAGGGGGTCCTAAAATGTGTGTTCTAACGAGAGCATTTTTCAAAAAAATTGCGAAGCTGTTTTTTAGCGATAATTCGGACACTGAGTTAGTTGAAAAAATTGAATACCAATTGAATATTTAAAAAATACAATAACCTAAGCTACACCTCAAGTTACACTTATTCAGAAAGTACTATTTACAATTTTATTTAAATACACTATGTACAGTAAAGAATTTACAGGCTACCTTTTAATCCCGAGCTCCGCTCGGATATTTACACCTGCGGGAAAAGGAAAGCAATGGGAAATCTAAAGTTCATCAAGTTTTGCGGGCACATGGCTATGTTTCATGGGTGTGATGGGTGGTCATCTCACTGATCTCAAAAGAATGACGGACTGTCATGGAAAGAGCCACAATGATTGGTCAAACTCAAAATATTTATTTACATGAATGACAACATCAAAATAATGTACACTTCTTGCAAATATTTTTGCTTTTGCAATACAGTATTTTGTAAATACTCAAAAGTTTTTACGTTTTACCTGTACAATTTATTAAAAAAATTAAGACAATTAAAATATTAAATAAAAATTTGTATGGAGCCAAACGAAGAGCGGAAAGAAAACGAATAAAAGGCGAAAACCTTGCGAAGAGGAGGGAGCGAAGACGACAATGTCTGCTACAAGAGACTGCTGAGGAAAGAGATACTCGCCTGGAAAAACGTCCAGAAGCATGGAAAAGGACTGCCGAAGCGAAAGGTAGGCAAAAAGAGTACCATAGATTGTATATGCAACAAAAACGAGCTTTAGATCCTTCAGAAACTGCTGAGGAAAAGAGAAACACGCTTGATAAAACGTCAAGAAGGTTGGCAAGAAAGGACTGCCAAAGCAAAAGGTAAGCAAAAAGTGTATAATAGAGCGCATAATATAGACAAAATGCAAAATGATACTGAAGAACAACGAACGAAAAGGCTTCAAAAAATAAAACAAAAAAGAGCATCAGAGACAGCCGGGGAAAGAAGTAGAAGACTTGAGAATTTAAGAGCACATTTTCACACAGAAATTGAAAGAGTGTTACCAAGAGCGGCAGAATAGATTGGCTGACAAGATAAGAAGAGAAAGAGAAAAACGGAGTAATACATTGGTCCATGAAGCAGGGGATGCAGTTGTATCTGTCCATGGAGCAGGGGATGCAGTTGTATATGTCCATGAAGCAGGGGATGCAGCTGTATCTGTCCATGAAACAACATAGAGATTTCACTGTGCATCAACACAGAGTTCTGGAGGCTATATTATGGTTGAAGACAAACAATCCAATTTTCAAAGAGATTGAAATTGATCGGGATGTTATCCAAAGTTTACCAGAAAATGGTATACCAGATGAGCTAAGGTATGTTGTTGATGAAAATGAACTTTCAGTTCATGTTGATAATGAGGGGCCTCCCCAAGACCCTGTAATGAGTGCTAATGCTAGTGTTGAAGAATTAGTTTTAGGAAATGGTAGTACATCATTTATTCCTATGCATCAAAGACATAGAAAAGACAATGCAGCTATCCAAGATGCAGTAAATGAGGTTGATCCCTTAGACTGGCCGTCTACTGAAGGTAATGTAGTCAATTAATTTAAAACAGGTGGTTTGGCTACTATGGCATTTCCGACATTGTTTCCTTATTATCGAAATCACTAGAGTGGTTAATTGTCGCATCGGAATCGAACGTCGAAGGCTCGTTTTTATGTACCACGTGATAGCAAATGTTTACGCCACGGGATGAAAATTTTGCATCGAGGGGGTTTCTTTATTGAAGCCGGGAGTGTGCAAAATGGACGTTCGAAAAACGCCAACAAAAGAATGGCTAAAACATATTAGTTTAGAACACTTAGCTGAAGTGTTTGAAAGCAATGGTTTTGAAACTGTAGGAGCAATTATAGCAATGGATCCAGGCGATGTCGAAGTTATTTTCCAACCAAATGGACTCAAGCTCGGGGAGCGTAGATTGCTGGAGCAGCAAATTCGTATGTTGAAAACGAAGGTAAGTTTTTTGCCAAGTTTTTATATAGTGATAAATTCTTTTTCTCGCTACTTGAAAAACGGTTCTCTTCGACATTTCCTCCCCTTATTGCAATGCAGTAATTCACACTGATATTTTATACTTAGGAATGTGGTAATTTGTGGTCAGTCGAGCGAGAAGCTGAGTTTGCAGCTCACAAGGTCGTTTCGACAACTACTAGCAAAGTGATTGGGGTTACACCAACCAGAAAAGAACTTACATACCCAAGCTGTAAAGTTCGATCAACTGTTAGTCCTCTTCAGTCGTATATTTTAAAACAAAAGAATATGATCGAAGGTCAGGAGAAAAGCGTGTGCACTGTCAAAAACGAGCGTGATAATTTCATGCAGGAAAGAACCCCGAAGCAACACTTCAAGTCTACCCTTCCCACGTGTGGCAAGTGTCACTTGAAAGAAGGACATAACCGCTTAAATTGCCCCTATCCAAATGCTTGTTCCTCGTCAACATATTGCAAAAGCATTGAAAAACACTCCGAAGACAAGCAAACGGTAAAAGAGTTGGACAAGAAACTCAACGAAGGCGTAAACTATTGTCGAAGATGAAAGAGCTTAAAAATCGGGAGACTTCGTGTGCAAGTGTTAGCAATCGCTACGTAGCTCGAATTAAGGATACTTTAATTGATAGTGATCCTGATAAATACATCAGAGAAATAGACGGAAAATCTATTGAGAACTGGCGTTTGCTAAACAAAGACAGCAACATACTTGAGAAGCATTTCAAACATAAAATTCCTTCTGCCGAGGAAGCAAAAAATACCATAGCGGCGTTTGACAGTCAGATTAATATTAAAAAAGCTGGGAAAACATCTGTCCACAATCCGTATAAAAAGCTATGGGAATCGCAAGGAGTTTCGTGGCCCAAGTCGCATGACATTTCTCGAAGCAGTAGCAGTGCAACTAGTTCGCGTGACTGTGATGAAATTGACAACACACTTCGCTCCCCACAACGGAAAAAGGCGGCGTTCGCAGGCCCAAGTTGTGACGACTTCAATCTGGCTTTAGGGATGCAAAATAGTTTAGAAACATTGCCGAATTCCTTTGATCTAGAAGCCTTTGAAACGAATATCGAAAGCAATTTTGACTCAGACGAGACACAACAAAATCCGCCTGATCAGAGTGACATTGCTAATAAAAATATCGAACGCGAAGCCGTCGAAGCCCTTGCACCGCCGATAGCAAGCGTGACAGAAAATCGTAGGAACTACAGTCTAAATTTGTACACCCTCGCTGAAGCTGCTTTAGAAGAGTTAGAAATGATTGATAATGAATAATTATCTTTGGTTGCTATAAAAAACGATTTTTTTAGTAGTTCATATTTGTTGACATTCACATTGTTGCCTGTTCACGGCTGTTGGTATGCATGGACTATGTCCTATGCCTAAGTTTTTATATTTCGCATGCATGCGAATGCTATTTAACAATTAGTCGCCGAAGGCGAGGTGATTACAAGCCTATAGTCACTGAGCCGAAGGCGAAGTGACTATAGGCTTGTAATCACCGAGCCTGAGGCGACTAATTGTTTTAGTAGAAATTTCAAAGAGAAAAACAAACACAGAAAGTTATGAGGTCAGTTGAAAAGGCTATAGGACAAAATTCAGCGCTTTTCTCAGCGGCCGGTTATTAAAAACATGCCGGCAAAAGACGAGTGTCAAAAATATATCGAAGCGAAACAAAAACAAACAATTTCATGAGAAAAATACTTTGGAAAGGCTCAAATACAAAGTAGAATGGTTTTAAAAATATACCACAGCTAGGTTTTTGCTGAATATAACGATATAAATGAGGATAAAACGAATAATTTTCAAAATAAACACTTGTGGTTGAGCCGTACGGAAAAAGTTTTATACATGTTCATTTCAACAGCGAGAAAACTCTGCCTTTCATGGAAGAAAAATAGTGTATTTGTTATCGCTTACCTTTAAAAATGTCAAAAATATATCCTCCTTTAATTTAGCGGCAGTTTTTTTCATTTAAAACTTTGAATCAGGCTCAAAAAAACGATTTTTGTTTTAAATTCGGCAGCTTGCGAAGAAGCCATTTTGAAAAAAAAAGTGATAGTCACTGACCAGTGACTATCACTTTTTAGAGGCTCAATTTGGACCAATCAGCATGCAGGAAAATCGATAGTCACCTGGAAATTTCTACTAAACTCCTATAGTATCATTTTTCATATCACACAGATACAGTTGAATTTTTGTTGTACTGTTTTAATATTAACCTGTTATTAAAGTCAACGTGGTCTTAATATACAAGACTTATAAGTTCTATTGTTCAACTTTATAAACTTTTATATTACACGAGTATATTATTTAAACTTTAAAATATTGCTGTCTTTCTACAAAGTAAATAAATATTTTCAAACGAATATGTAGTCTGTGTGTCTAAAAAATCCATGCATGTCGTTTGGCGAAATTTCGTCAATAGCACAATAAATAGCTGCATGCATATTAGCGTTTACAAGTGGCTCGAATTCTTCTCTCTTCAATATGATCTTTAATTTCTGAAAAATTAGTTCCACAGGATTCATTTCAGGTGAGTAGGTCGGCAAATAGACCACATCGATTCCCATATCATCGAGCGATTCTCCCAATGCAAATCCTCCTGCATTATGATGCGTAGCACAGTTATCTAGTACAATTATATCTCCAGCCATTAAAACAGGGTTGCCATTTTCCTGAAAACATCTGCTAGCTTCACCGAAGAAGTTCAAAAATTCAACAGTATCAGACGAACCGTCCACAGTGTTGACATACATAACACCGTCTAGACCGGCAAGTAAATTCACTGTCATGTTTGGAGAATTGGTAAATCGACCTACTTCAACACACAGTGTGTTTTTGAGAGAATGGCCGTAGCGTTTGTTGCTGTCAAAACTCCCCCGCTCATCACTTGTAAACATTTGCTATCACGTGGTACATAAAAATGAGCCTTCGACGTTCGATTCCGATGCGACAATGAACCACTCTAGTGATTTCGATAATATGGGAAAGGTGACCCAACAAATAGGGCTAGACAGCATGGTATAACATTAACAGAGGCATTCAAACACTCTGGTTGGTGCTCAATATTAATTCCATTAGAAACACTTATAATAGATATTTCCCAAATTTTCGGCTTGGAAATAAAGACTGCTTATTGGATTACATTGTCAGTCTCGATTTCAAGCTGTTTCTGTGCAGTGAAGCAAAAATTCGGGAAGTGTCTATTGTGATAAATGTCTGATAATGCAGTTGTGATTTATTGTTATACATTATTGATTATGAATAAAAAACACTCGCCAATGACATATGCAATGCTGTTTACATTTATTGAAAATGTTGCAATCACTGTTGCAATCTATCTGATAGCTTCCACAAATATTTTGAAAAATTTCAATTTTCCTTCAAAATTGTCAGTATGGAATTTTCCTAGCAATTTTAAGGTTTAATTGGTCTAAGGGATTTTAATATAGTGTGAAATTGAAAAACTGTGAATCTTGGATGAAAAATCAAGTAACTTGGGATTAAACGTTTGTAGTATTGGAATTTATTACATTCTCCTCATTACGCACCAGTCAGTATTGTTTTAGAATACAGAGAGTGGAATGATGTTGTGTATATTTCAATGTACTCTATGTTCATTATATTTTTCCGATTAACAGGTATGTTGACTGGCTGGTGACAACAGTTAATGAGGACCTGCCAGATGAATACTGGAGGGTACCAGACCCTCACCCATCTGCTGTAAGAGCCACAGCAGTCGAGAACCGTGATAATGACTATCACAGGTTAGTTAATACTGTAGAAAGGCACACAAGATGCAGCCCAGCCTATTGTTTGAGGAAGAAAAGATTGGATCTTCCTGCAGAATGTAGATTTAGTTTCCCAAAATCATTACATGATGCAACAGCACTAACTTACGAGGTTGTAGGTAAGAAGAATAAGTCCATAGAGTCTGAATTGCATACCAAACGAAATGACGAACGACTTAATTCGCATAACAGGATCATGCTTGAAAATTGGCGGGCCAATGTGGATTTGCAGGTAATTGTAGATGAGAAGGCATGTGCAAGATACATGGCCAAGTATGCTGCGAAAGGAGAACTGCGATCAAAATCTGCCTCTGAAATACTAAGTGTCTGTATCCTCATTACAGAATGATGACCAAGTATCTTCAGCCATCAAGAAAGCTATGATCCAAGTAGCTGGAGATAGAGATATGGCAGCCCAAGAAACAGCACATATGTCACTTAGTCTGCCATTGGTAGGCTGCACATATAGTTTTGTCACTATTTCTTTAGAAAACAGCAGGAGGTTATTATTGATGCAGAAAATGAAGGAGACGAGGTACTTCAGAAATCTGTTGTAGAAGATTATGGAGAGCGCACAGGAGTGAGGAGTAGGTATACTGGGTTGTCTCAATTGAATTTGATGCAATATGCGTCGCAGTACACCAAAGTCAGAGGTGAGTTAACTAAACGGTAAATGCATACATTGTCAGAACATTTCCAAAAGTTACAGCTAATCCCGGTGGTCCTAATTTTGGAAAATACTGTAAGTATCAGCTTATAAAGTTTAAGCCATGGGAAGGTAAAGCATCAAATGCTTGGGATAATCAGGATGAGAGTAATGACATGTTTATTAACACTTATCATTTGTTTCTTCGGACTGAATTTGCTGAAGAGAATGTATTTAGGTATTCTGTTGAATCAGAAATGGTTCATGCTGCACATTCTGGTCAAGGCTATGAAAATGATCAGAATGATAATGACGAGGAGGAAGTTGATGATTGTGATGACGCATTATGATGACGCAGGTAATAGGATATCGAGCAGGGAAGCAGTTGACTGGTTTGAGGCAGTAAGATCTATACCTACACATTTGCTAAAGGAATCTCCAGGATGGATATATCAACAGAGAAAGGATGCTGAGGAACTTGGTCACCATGGATACTGACAAGATGGTCAACAACATGTTGTTGATCTGGAGACTTTGAATGAAAAACAACGACTGGCTTTTGACATTATCACATCTCAGACTGGCGATAATCCTGTTCATATGATTGTCTGTGGGACAGCCAGAACAGGTAAGACGTACTTAATTAGTGCTGTGAAACAAGTATTAGGTGATCAGTGTATTGTTACAACAACCACTGGGATTGCAGCCTTTAGTATTAATGGTCAAACGCTACATTTTGCTGCTCAACTTCCTATTCGTGAATATAGGGAATTGCAGGGCGATTCTTTGCAGCGACTACAACTGAGACTAGAAGGTAAGAGGTATCTGGTCATTGACGAAATGTCAATGATTGGGCACAAAATGCTATCATGGCTGCTATCATTTTTAAAATCCAGACTTTTTTTTTTAAATCCCGACTTTTTTTTAAATCCTGACTTTTTTATTTACTTTGGGGGCTTCAAGATTAAAGATGGCGGATTCTGGAGAAGCTACCGAGGTATGTAATCTGACAAGCTGTCCTTTCATGGCTTTGCCTTTTTCATGGCTTTGACTTTTTCATGGCTTTGACTTTGTTCAAACTATGTATATTTGTATTTGTTATTCATTTGTGGAAATTAATGTGCTTAGGTTCGAAAGTTCTTGTTGACGATTGGTGCCAGTCAAGAAGTGGCAATGAAGTTTGAAGAGGAGCAGGTAAATTATATGTCAATATTACAAATATTGCAGGCAAAACATGCAAATTGCGTTTGTACAATAGATTTATGCACTGCATTGTTATTCCGCAAAGCGTATCACGCGAACAAAAACTCTCTTGAGAGCTGTTAGAACTTTTATAGCCTTGAAGCCTTCCAGATAAATATGTATAATCATTGCAAGAGGTTTGATTGATATTGATATTGTATTAAACGTTAAATCGTTGTTTTAAAATTTCGTATTGTAAATTTAGTGTATTGACTGGAATTGAATAATCTATTGCAAGGAAAGTGTGCCTCAAAAGCTAAATAATGATGTAGTTCTTCGTTTCTTGTTTAATATAAAAAATGATCCCCTGGGGCTGATTTATAGCTGGTACAAACAGACATATTATAATAATGTGCAGGGTGTCTCAAAAAACCTGCTACCCTTAGAAATTAGAGGCTTTAGAAAAAGCCTGGATTTTGTACACTTGGGAATTTAAAATTGCTTATTTGCTCCTAATTGCATGCAAATATAGTCTTTCCAACTCTTAATATAAACGCCTAAACTACTTCCAGTCTCTCCAATGTAGAGCAAGCCACATTTGCTGCAAGAGATGCAAATGGAGCCGAAATACAGGTGGCGAGGTTTAAATGCTTACAAGTGTAGCACTTAGCACGACCACAGGAAACAGTGCCAGTTGGTGACACAGAGTCCTGTCGCAGTGAACTGTGCACTAGGGTTTCCCGGATGTTTTTACTGTGTCGAAAAGAGACTAGTGGAAGACGTTGCAGGGTCATTTTTAAGTAGATTAAAATTCCGGCAAATGATGTCCCTTACTTTAAAATTGAAGGGATGAAAGGTTAAAACTAAAGGTACTTTTTGATTAGAAATTACAACCGAAGGTTCTCTTAAGGTATCTGAATGGGGTTTAAGGGAGGCCTTGTTAAGGGCAGTATCTAAAAGGTGGGAAGGATAACCACGATTCGCAAAAAAGCTTCTCATTTCTGAACATTTGGCATCGAAGTCGTTGTCTTCACTGCAGAGGCGACGAAGACGTAAGATTGAGAGTAAGGGATAGCAGTTTTAGTGTGCTTAGGATGACAGGATGAGAAGAGAAGATAGCTGTGGGAGTCAGTAGGCTTGTAAAAGACAGATGTTCTCAGCCTATTACCATTGATAGAAATGAGAATGTCTAGGAATGATACACTGGTCTCACTGATCTCCCATGTGAACTGAAGTGCTGGATGGAAATCATTAACAAAGTTAATGAAGCAATTCAGATCGGCACACGAGCATGATGCAGTGCCTGAGGGACCAGTGTATTGTTCGAAGATTTGTTTTTCCACATAACCAACAAACAAATTGGCATAGTTGGGTCCCAACTTTTCTTATTTTAGATGTTCATGCTGATGATGATACTGGTATATTATTACTTGAATGATAAATCATGTTGTGTATGATTCAATGAGACTCAAGTTACATGGGAGAAGATTTCAAAAGTAAGTGTTGAGAAAAATGCATTCAATACAACAAATGCTTGTGATATATTAGCTAATTAATGCTGTAGGTTTTCATTAACTAAAACTGGATTATTCAGACAATTTTATTAACTGATCAACCAAAGGAAAACAAAGATAATTGTGGTACAGTTCGTAATTTAAACTGTGGCATCGCTATTAAACTTTGCATTCCTTCTTCTTAAAGAATCTTAAAACATTTATATTCTGTTTCTATCAAATCCTGTAACTAAATATATTATATAATTATGTTTTTTTTTTCATAGGCTGAAGAGAACACTCAAATCGGCACTGGTATGTAAACGATATAATAATAATATAATTAAAAGTTATATATTTTCTAATAAGCTTCCCCTCTCAAATAAGCCCACTCACTTTAACACCCCTTCCCACCCATTAAGTCAATCTCGAGCGTAGGTTTTAGTTCAATTTCCCCTTGACTTATGTAATCATATTTTTTTCTATTTCAAGACAAAACAGTAATCAAAGGACAAAACAGTAATCAAAGGACAAAACAGTAATCAAAGAACAAAACAGTATTCAAAGGCCAACAGGTATTGCTTGTCATAATTAATATACACATTATAGGAACTTTTAATATAATATATAGATATATTAATTATATCTATGCCTACACTGGGAATGGAACTCCTTTATATACAGGACTGATTTGTACTTTATCCCCCCCCCCCATTCCCCACCCATGAAGTCAATGTCTGTAAGCATAGTTTTAGTTGAATTACCATTTAATTTATTTATTGTAATCATTTTTTTCTATTTCAGGACAAGATACTAATCAATCAAAGGCCAACCGGTATTGCTTGTCATAATTAATATACACATTATAGGAACTTCTAATATATAGAATGATATATTAATTATATCTACGCTGTACACTGAGGATGAAACTCCTTTAATTATATAAATGTTGTATACTGTAGTTCACACAGGACTGATTGGGTGGGATGAAGTCAATATAATAATTAATATACACATATATATATATATATATATATATAGTCAAATCTGCAGACATGCATGTTTCGCCATTCAACGGCTCGTCAGTGCAGCTTGTAACGCAGTCTAGATGCGAGTGACTTCGTATTTATACACCATACTTTTGCCCTCACCAAGCGCATGTGGTACAATACTCAGACACATGCGCATCCAGACATGCTTGAAGTGTCTTGGGGCCAGAGTGCTCAAACGACCACAAGGGAAGTGAACTTTTGCATTATAGCTTATAGCCACCAATTAACCTCAGAGTGCTCAACAACACAAGCGAAGGAGCATATATAGTCAAATCTGCAGACATGCATGTTTCGCCGTTCAACGGCTCGTCAGTGCAGCTTATGCAAGTGACTTCGTATTTATACACCATACTTTTGCCCTCACCAAGCGCATGTGGTACAATACTCAGACACATGCGCATCCAGACATGCGTGAAGTGTCTTGGGGCCAGAGTTATATATATATATATATCACTTCCCTTGTGGTCGTTTGAGCACTCTGGCCCCAAGACACTTCACGCATGTCTGGATGCGCATGTGTCTGAGTATTGTACCACATGCGCTGGTGAGGGCAAGATATGGTGTATAATCTGAAGTCACTCGCATCTGAACTTCATGCTAAGCTGTCTTGACTATAGCTGACTATATATATATATATATATATATATATATAGTTTTTCGCTTACCTCAAAACTTGTCTGCAACAGGCTGTTTCATCTGTAAAAGAATCATCAGGCAGTTTACAAGTATCGAAAAGAAATGACCGCTTATATGCTTCCTGCCGGGGCGTGGGAGTGTGTGTGGGAGACAATGTGTGCATGCATGGCTTTGTTTGCGTTGTTTACGCGAAATTTGTTACGATGACGACATCGTGAAATTATTTCAGCTCTTTTGTTGAGTAAACAATCCTTGTTTTTCTCTTTCAAAATACAAAATTTTTCTTCTAAAGATGGTGATAAGGACAGACACAGTTTTATTTCGTTTGACATTGTGGATTTCTACCCATCTATTTCTGAAAAACTATTGGACCAAGCTTTATCTTGGGCTTCAAATTTGGCTACTATACCTGAAAACGATATTTCAATAATAAAACACGCTAGAAAATCTCTCCTTTTCAATACCGGAATTTCATGGATAAAAAAAGATAGCCATAGTTTGTTTGACGTTAGCATGGGCAGTTTCGACGGCGCGGAAATTTGTGAGTTAGTAGGCCTTTTCATTTAAAACCACCTGAGTAAAAAATTTGGCAAAGAAAGCATCGGCCTATATAGAGATGACGGTTTGGCTATTATAAAAAGTAAATCAGCACGTTTAGCAGAAAAAACAAGAAAAGATCTCCACAAAATTTTCGAGCAGTTTGACCTAAAAATTACCGCCGAATCAAATTTACGCATTGTAAACTTTTTAGATGTAACTTTCGACCTTAACAATGGAAAACATAGGCCCTATAGGAAGCCCAATGACGATCCACTATACATAAATATGCACTCTAATCACCCACCGAGCATCACAAGGCAACTACCTGCATCAATTAACAAGCGCATCGCACTTCTTTCATCAGATGAGCAAACTTTTCAGGAATCTGCACCCATATATCAGAACACACTTAGGCATAGCAACATTTAGCAAGAGTGTTAGCACAAACATGGGACGTAATTTCCTTAGTCTAATTGACAAGCATTTTCCACCGCACCACAACTACATAAAATTTTTAACAGAAATACAGTTAAAGTAAGCTATAGCTGCATGAACAATATTAAGTCAGTAATCACTAAACACAATGCACGCATATCTAGAAATAACAAGCCACAGGAGAGGGACACTACCAATTGCAGTTGTAGAAAAAACACCATTTGCCCGCTTCAAAAACAAATTCGTATTCTTGCTGGCTTAATTCAGTTCCTTCAGCAACAACACTTTAGATGGAGGACATTGCAGATTTGATACCAACGGGTTTTTTTGCAGGCAGTTCAAATTTGCTCAGAAATAAATATTTCTGCTTACACAGAGGTTACAATTTAGCAATGTGTATAAAATGCTAACATGGATGTAAATTCTTCCAGAACTATTTCACTGTTTCTGTATCCATCGCACAATGGTTACTCCCCCCTTTTTTCTTTCTTGTTCACTGTCCAAACTTGAGCGTTTTTGTTGAGGGGCAAACCCTCAAACAATCTGTTAATTTCCTCATCTGTCATTTTTTGTGTTTTCTCGCTGGAAGTGTGTGTTTTGGAGGCAGATGGAATGCCACTTGATGATTTAGATGGGGATATGTGCTATGTATGGAAGTAGAGGATCGAGCTTGATGTTGAAGATGTTCTGAACAGTCGAGGATGGATTATGGCTGGTGCATTAGAAAATAGCCGCAGTACTTCAGATTCCAATAGCGCTACTTGGTCGTTTAGCCGACTCTGTTCAGGGACCTCAAGAACAAACAAATACACCCACAGTATATGTTTGCATATTTGCTGGGTGTTGTTCCACTTGACGATATAAAAGGGGCATTCGCACTGCAGCATCGTTGCTATTGAAATGAGATAGGTGTTTTTAGAATTGACAGAATATACCATGAATCCTGTTGCTAGTAAATTTGCCAAAGATAATTGAAAAGGATCGTCCTTTGCCTTTTTCAAGCTTTGTTGAAAAGCCTTGCTTTTGTTTTGGCACCATTTTCCTCCCCTTTGTTGGGTATTGGTCCGTTTCTGCTTCTTGGAAGATGTTGGACCTTCGTTGGAATTCAAACTTCTTCGCTTGTCAGGTCAATGCGAACTGTTTGTTCACTCAAAACAATCGGACGCGTTCTGACGACAGTCTTGTCCTTTCTAACTGTTCTCTCTTCCCTTGGCAAGCTCTTCTGTGTATTATAGATAGATAGATAGAAGTCTTTATTGTCACTATAAATACTATACTCAAAACACACGTCTGAGGATTAAAAACATTTCAAAACAGGTATTCCCTGGCATGTCACATTTCCACACAATACTTTTGTTCTCTGGATTGAATATCTGGTCCATCTCCTCCCTTAAACGTTCCTTCTTTAAAACATTCTAATTCTGTTTCTAACATTGCTTCTACAGTGTCATAGTAGGCAGCATCGGTGTCACAGCTGTAAATAGCGCATTGGATAATTCTGTAAACAAGTCACACTCTTCTGTCGCCAACTTACAACAGTGGTCATTTCTGTTTTGTTGATAATGGGATTGACAACTCACTATTCTCCTCCATAAACTTCTTTGAGACCTTTCCAATTTGACCCTTCATCTACCATCCATCCGCATGGGTTAAATTTGTAAGAAGTGCGACCAGACACTCTTTGCAGAAGTTTGTTAAACAATTCCCACATTATTTTAACAGACCTGGTGTCTTCTTCCTTGCATTCCATGGTTGCTAACTTCATTATCTTTCTCAGGATTGGGTGGAATGTTGCGATGCTAAATGTTTTGAATCCTCAACATCTTTTATGAGCTGCATCAAAGAAAACCCATTCATTGACATGTAGTGGCTTGGCTGCTGGACCTGTCCATATCCAAAGCAATCTTAGCCAAACAGGTACTAGATTTAAACACATACAAATGATTTTCATTCATTCCTTCGCCATTTAACTAAAAAATAAGACATGGACCTTGTGAATCTAACTGTCTTTTGAGGTGGACTACTGCTTCAAAACTGTGTCCACATGGGTGGGTCATTTTGGATTGCTTTTGCTTTTCGTTTCTAAGCTTTTTCTTGTCAAGGAGAGAGCTGGCTAGCACTTTTACAGCATTCAAGTCCCATGACTGTCTTAAGGAGTTGACCAATATATTGCGCTGTAGTTTGGAAGGTTTAGTTTTTGTGTATTTACTGAGAGCTTCGCTGATTCCTTCAGGCAAGGTTGTTGGAATTCTTGCTGTACATGCGTGTAATCCTGCATGCCTACCATAAGGGATCCACTTTCTTTGATCGTCTTGGTAACTTCGTCTGTTGTTATATCTTTCAATATGGATCATTTTAATGCTGTATCATTAATTAGACGTGCTACGAGATCCCGTTTTTCTATGATGTTAGTAATACATATTTTGCACTGCGCTGCCAAGAGCTTCAGTTCTTTTGTCATCTTAGATTGCAGGAACAAAGTTACCTGTTCTTTGTCAACATCAGGCAGAGCATTTTTGTCTTTGCAAATATCTGAGACATTGCTGGAAATCTCTTGAGGCCAATCCAGATAGGTCAATGAAATCCTTCTATGGATAGGTCAATGAAAACCTTCTGCATTCCTTGCATGACAATAGCCGGTATTCATTGCATGTTAGAGCAGCATCATAATGTTGTCTAGTTGGTAAATAGATAACCATTATTTGTGCAGGTTGGTCAACATCTACATCGGTATAGATCCAATCGTACAATGGGCGAATGCGGATAGTACCATTTTTGTCCGCCTGGAGTATCATACAACTCACACCGGTAATGTTAGTAAGTGCATAGGGCAATAGGTCTATTGAATTACCAGCATAGTCATTAAATTTCAAAAACCTTTCCAAGTCTTCTTCATAGTTATCAATGAGTTGATACTCTACCGCATCAAACTTGATCGCCTCTGTCTTTCACCACAGTAACTTCTCTGCAAATGTGCTTTCATCACAATTGCCCAACTACTTATTAAACACAATCCATCACTATCAAGACCATTCAAATCCAAGAACTCTTCTAAAGCTGTATTTTCTCTGTTGGGTTGATTAAATGTGAAGAGGCTTGATTCTTTGGCACAAGCGAAACATTCAATTAATTTTACCACATGAAAACTAAACAAGTGTCGAGAGTGTCAGAAAACAAAGCAAATTCAAAATTGCCGCTGCGGTCCTGAGAATAGTTTGAAAAATCGCATCAAGCTAAAACATTTTCCATGTTTCCATTGAGTTATAGATTCCCCGCAAAAAATGTAATAGACAGCCCCTACAATGTGAATTCCTATGCTGAGAACCTACATAACACGTCACATGAACATATGTGCATACAAATTTCAGTACGTTGCACATGGTTCATATTAATTATTAGGTACATGTTCTTTTAGAAAATCAAGAGAGCTTTACAAGCATAGCAATGAATATTTCAATTTCTATGGGCGATTAAAGATTTAAAAATTGATACGGAATTGCTGTTAATTAGAAACATGACGTATATCTTCCCAACAGAATGGTGTCAAATATAAGCCATGACATTGTATTACTTTATGTGCGAGGTGGTGAGCGCGATATATTTTGTGATATAGTCACTCTCGAACCAGTAAAAGGCTTTATATAATACTCAACAACAACAACACAACAGAAACTTGTTAAAAGCTAGGGTTTTTTAAAATCTAGTAATTTTTGAAAGCTAGGGTTTTATCTCACAATCACTAAGGCGTAGTGCATAATTTTTTAACAGTTAAAGATCTTGCCAAGCTGTGATGACCACAGGCAGCCCAAGCTCACATTGTTGCTATATTAATATTTTTTTTTATTAATAATTTTTTATTATTGCTGTTTGTATGTTATGGTATATTATGTGTATGTGTTATGTCTGTTATGCTATTTGCCAGAAATGGTATGATGGAATTAAATATATATTTATTATTGATGGTTAGGGTACTTCATATTAGCAAATTATAGTAGACTTAATAGTCAAATATATATTGTCAAAAAAGTGCTAAAATATTGTGTCAAATGAAGAAATAAAGGAAATCGAGATTTTTTGTCGGTGAAAATCCATAATTTGTTCGATTTTCTGACAATCTCAGGAAGCGTGGCTGTCCATACCCGGGGATATTAAGTTAAGAGCTCGAGAGTTAGAATTACACACTCTATTGTTATTGGTTGATTTGAACGTGTTCACATGACAATGTAGTTGTTGTCGTGACAAAAATCTCTTGTGTTTGCTGAAGACGATGAATGTGATGTGAAATGTAATGGGCTTTATGGATCTGTTTTTTTTGGGGGGGATTCGATGCATTATTATGCGACGCGAGAAGGATTTGTGAAGCCGATGCGAGTTCGTTGGAGCTGTATTTACCTGCCTTCTCCTTAATATTACATATAATACCATCCCCTCAAAGTGGATTTAAAATCACACGAAGCCAACACCGAAAAGTCGATTGCAACTTGTAGTAAAAGTAAGTAACTTTATTTCTTCATTTGACACAATATTTTATCAATTTTTTGACAATATATATTTGACTATTAAGTCTACTATAATTTGCTAATATGAAGTACCCTAACCATCAATAATAAATATATATTTAATTCCATCATACCATTTCTGGCAAATAGCATAACAGACATAACACATACACATAATATACCATAACATACAAACAGCAATAATAAAAACTTATTAAAAAAAAATATTAATATAGCAACAATGTGAGCTTGGGCTGCCTGTGTGATGACAGGATTATGTTTGTAGGTGCAAAATTGGCAAGTCTAGGTAATTGTCGAGTGTCAAGTGTAGAAAGTCGAGGTCAAGGGTAAAAAGTCGAGTGTCCTGAAAACCCCTGTTTTTTCGCATTTTTAAATGTATTTTACATTCGATAAGTTTTTACGATATTTTATTTGTCAAATAATTGTAAATAGTGACATGTGGAATCTAAATACTAACGCGGTTAACACGCTTATATTTCGTGCACGCAGCTCACTCAATGAAGCTTATTATTTTGCCTTAGAGTTAGCGAAGTGTTACATACAAATCCCGAATCAGTATTTGAGCTCGCATTTGCTTGCCTACGGTTATTTCTTTCAGCTATCACACAACAAAGTTTAATACAATGGGAAATTAAAATATGAGATATAAGCCTATATATTTCACAGCATTGAGCAGCAACTTGACCAATTTGAGACAACACAAAATATTATTAACTCTGCAAATACTGTGTGATAACATACTGTGAGTAATGAATGCTTTGAAATCTTTCTGCTTCAAATATTCCATAGTTTCAATTTACTCTTGGCTCTTTCTATGTGTTTTTTTTTAAATCTAAGGCAAAATAATAAGCTTATATATAGAGAGCTGCGTGTGCGAAATACAACCGTGTTAGTATTTCGATTCCACATGTCCTATTTACAATCATTTGACAAATAAAATATCGTCAACTTCTCAAATGTAAAATATATTTCAAAATGCGAAAAACAGGGTTTTTCAGGACACTCGACTTTTTACCCTCGACTTTCAACACTTGACAATTACCTTGACTTGCCCTAGCCAAGTTTCTCACACACACACTTCGAGTTGTTAATATGTCAGTAATCATTAAACAGATTTCAAGTTTATTGTGAAAGCAGCAAGGTACAAATCCTGTGGCCCACAGAAAATTTAAATGTACCATTCTATTTTATACGAAATTGTGAATATGTAATTTCGTAATTAGTTTCCTAACAAATGTAATTAATTACATTTTTAGAAAGGAATTATTAATTTTAAGATATATATATAATATATAATTTTAGTAATTTCAGTTATTTTTCGAATGCACCAATCACAACAGAACCCAGGTCAACCGCCGTATTTGCTATACTATACCCACACTGGCACCGTACGTTTGAGATACCTTGGTCATCGCTCCATTTAACTCTTGTTACAACCAGTGGAATGTTTTTCTTGTCTTGTCCTTCCAATGTTGATAATAATTGAACAGTTTCAGGATTCAGTAAATTTTTCAAACTCCAAATTCCAAAACAGAGCCATTCGGTGGGAAATCTTTGTGGTATGTTTGTTTGTCAATGAATACGCTTTCTTTAATTCCAACATCAAGATTACTATTGTATTCTTTAACATCTCTTAAAGCATTTTTTACACAATTTTTTGTAACATGCAGCATTACTGTAGTTAAGCTGTTTAGTGTTTAATTGAGAGATAATGGAATGGCCACCTAATTCGTGAAGTTTGGCAAACAACTCACATATGGCAGGATTCTAAACACAAAAAAAGAAGCATAGTTCATGTAAGATGACAAGAATTAAAAAGTAAATAAGACTGAACTTATTCTATGTTATTGCCGACAGTACTACTCTGAGGGGTTGTTAAGAAAAATAAATCAGTTTACTTCTTACATCGTTCGCTTTGAGTAAAATATCCCCTACTCTTTGATGAAATCTGATTTTATAGCAGTTTTGCCTTTGGTCTTCACCTTGTCTGGGTGATGTTTTGCTAACCACAATCTAAAATAATCGAAACAAAATATTTCGAATTTTTAATTACACTTTACATTACCGTAGTGGTTATTAACACTGAAATCTGAATGCGTAACTAAAAAAACACTTTATACTTCATGATCCTGGCCAGCATGGCCTATTCGAAAAATAGCTTACACTGTACTTCACAAGTAAATAGTAACAAGTAAAAAGTTACAAAAATAAACTTTTTCCTGCAACAGATTCTTAGTTAAAGCAAAATGTAAAGATGAAAAGATTAATTAGCTTCAATTAACAGAATGAGAAATAAATAATCGTGCTCTGACTCTTGATGGCTTTGAATAAATTCATCCCTATTAAAACCATTAAAGATATAAATTCTCCCCCTTGGATCAACAACAAAGTTAGTCCGCTTACCTGTGAGACATATGCGGCACTGAACAAATTCTGCCAGAATAGATCCGTCATCGGTAAGCAAAAGTTGCGCTCTCTAAATCAAGACATCAAGAGTTTGATCAGAAAAAAACATTGTGCATATCTAGAAAGAGTTGAAAGTTCGTTCAACAAAAACCTGAAGATTTTCTGGAGCTATCATAAAGCTATTCTACACCACAAAGAATGACACAACATGGTAGTTACTTACAATGATGTTACAGCCAAAACTCCAGCAGAGAAAGCTGAAATTTTTAATTCATATTTTTCATCTGTTTTGGTACCCTCAAAATCTACTGCTGACACTGACAATAACTTAGACTCTCTTGATTCCAATACCCAAATATCTGATAACCTTAACAATGGAAGAAGTTGCTGCATATCTATATAATCTGGGCATCTGTAAGGCAAGTGGCCTAGGTGGTGTACCAGCATGCATTTTAAAGGAATGTAGCTGACAAATCGCGCCTAAAGTTGTATAGAAACATTAACTCGGTGAATGTCTGCAAGAATCCTTTTCCAACCTCGCATGGAACCACGATAATAACATCAAGTTCAACGCATCGAAATGCAAGGTTTTGAGTGTGACTCGAAAGAAAAATCTATCATCTGTGCCAATCCTCGTTGTTTCATGTTTAGAAAGAAAAAGATCTCTGTGCCATCTTGACAGACAATCTCTTCATATTCAAATGATAACAGCTAAAGCTAACAAGATGCTTGGTCTCCTCAAGAGAACTTTCCCTTATTGACGGAAACCAAAATCCGGTGTTCATTATATCTATCACTTGTAAAGTCGCAGTTATGCTATGGTACCGAAATTTGGTCTCCATCCAAAATCTCAATCCAATGTCTCCCTCGAGGTCAAGATTGAAAGAATACAACAACGCAAGAACAATATTACAAGGAGACACTTCTGACTTTGGACATGCTGTTGTGTTATGACAAAGAAATTCAAGACTTGGTCTTCTTTTATAAGGCACTATACAGTTATGTAGACTTAGACATAAGCATTTACGTTAGTTTTATCAATCATGATTGTTCACAACTAACCTTAAATCCTAGTCTATTACTTCAATTGCCGTTATGTAGAACAACTACATTCAAATAGTTCACTTATGGAACTCAGTGTCTAGAACTGCTTCATCTAATAGCTTCTTGACATTAGCTAGTTTTAAGAACTTTCTTCGTCTGACTTATTCGTCCTTACGAAATTTAGTCTTTAACGTAGACAGACATGCCATGTACCTGGTCTCTTGTTTGCGACTGCCATGTCACAGAAATTAATGAATGCAAAGTTCCTTGTTTTGAAGAAAAGTTTGTTTTGTGTATGCCAAAGTCGCATGTTTTCAAAACCAAGTTACTTAGTGTTGTGCAAAGTACATGTAATTGTATAGTTTATAAAGAGGTGCCTCGCATGGACCCAATCGCACCTTCCCTTTTGGGCAATACCTATTTATTGTTATTGTTTATATTCCCAATAAAGTTATAAAGACATTGTGCCGAAGTCAAAGCTAGAACGTACACTAACACAAACTTCTGTATTTTAAATACATGTTTAAAAAAACACACGCATACATGGTGTTATATCATGCTTTGTGAATCTGTCAGTGTCAAAGGAATCTTTAAGGCAGCAGTTATTATCTTGTTTGAAATTGATTTTGGGAGGATTTATGCTGCCTGCAATTTAGATTGGGCATCCCTTTTCGAATATCTGTACATAGTATAGACGTATTTTATACTTACTTGTACGTTTTTGATAGAGTATGATTTCTTGCAGCAAAGTGGTCTGGTTCATCCTTGTTCATTGTCTGTATTGGGTCAAGTAAATGAATAATGGTTTGAACATGTTCCAAATGCTGGCGAAAACTTTTTTCTGCCACAGAAATGTGTGTCAAAAATAAGAAAAATGTACAAAACGTAATAGTGTTCTCACTAGCTCGTGACAAACTGTTTTTTCCTGAGTATGCACTACAGTGACAGTGTTAATAAGAACGATTAATTCCTGTTGTTGTTCACTTTATATTACCATGGCCACACCTTTTGTCATCAACAATGCGTGTAACATTGCGTGCACTATTATATATGGCTCCAAGTTAATTATCTTAGTTATTTGATGTTGGTGTAAATACAACTTACCAAGTTCCATTACCAAATAGTTTAGGAGCAGTTTTGATGTCGAATCAGATAGCGCAACAAAAGAGACCAACTTGATGAATGTACGTGCCTTGGGGGTGATTGCATGGGCAGATTTGGCAATGAGTTTGAATTGTGAAGACGCAAAGTATAGAAAAGTTTGAAATTAATATTAAGCATAAATTTGCAGAAATTAGCTACCAGTACATATATGTTATTTACCGGTTGCGAGGTCCGGATGAGATAAACTGTGCCCAAGGTCTTGAAAACGACGTTTTCAAGATCGAGGGCACAGTTTTTCTCAACCGGACTGACGCTGCCGGTAAATAACCTGTTTATTTTTTATCATAGGTAAAATTTAAGAATTTATTAAAATTGAAAATTCCAGTGTAGCGAAATAATTTGAGATCAGTGCAATTGTGAATTCAAAGCGAGGCTGGACAAAACTTGAACGTTAAAAGAAAACACCAAGACGACTGGCAAGAAACTCACAAAAAAACATAGTTTCTGTAAAAATGTACACGATATTTTTAAATATGGCAGTAGAAAAGCATAGGAATGAAAGGTTTTGGCCATAAAAAACTGACAAAGTGAATCATGCAGTGAATGCATGTGTTTTGACTTCGATCAACGCTTTCTACTAAAACTGGACGATGAACAAGGTATGCTGTAATTTTTTTCTGGTCATTTCACAGTAAAACAAAATATAGCCTCAACTTTGTTTGCCAAGGGCCATGGCTTTAATTTTTTTTGTTTACAATATGTATACGAAAGGTACTTTAACAAATGGGCAGAAAAATCATGTTTTCACCACAGTTGGTCCATATTTTGAAGTTTTATGTATGGAGAAAACTTTTTTCTTCTTTGATATCTGTTTAAACTGTATTTTTTTAACTTTAATGTGGCCAAATACTGAAATACATGAGCAATAAAACAAATATATTAGTTTTAATACACGAGCATTTAAAACAAATATATTAGTTTTCTCGACACATTGTGCCTAGTATGAAGCCTTTGGAGTTGATGCAATTCATTTTTGTACTCTAACTATCATTAGGCTAGCTTTTTGAACTTTTTGGGTAGATCTTTTAATCTAAAAATTGTTTCACTCCTGTGTTTTGTCGTGTAATCCAGAGCGGGACGGATTAGTTTCAGAGCGGGCCGGATGCAAAAATCCGGACCGCTCTGAAACACTCGCTAGACGATCAGATTGCTTTATTTTCATAGATAAAAAATAAATCTTAATATTGTTAATATCATACATGTAGTTTCTTACATTTTTACGAATTTAGCGATCTGCAATTAACATGTGTAATACATGCCCCTTTTAGTGCACTTCAAGACTGAGTCAATTAACATATTATTTAATATATACGTAACATTTATGTCCATCTATGTTTTTGGTGCCAAACACACTGGCTGGCCTGGGAAAATTTCCTGGGACTTGGCTTTGCAATCTGATGACATTTTGACTTTCATGTAAAATATTTTCTTCGATAAACCATTACATGTAATTGAATTAAACTACTAATCGTTCAGACTACACTAGAGAGAAATTTAAATCATTCACTTGTACATGCAATTAGTGGACGAGTGTCAGTGGACGTTTTGGATGAGGATGATTTAATAGGTGTTAAATTTTTAAATATCAAGCTAATTCCCTCACTTCCTAGTTAGGGAAATTAAGAATAACTTCAAATATATATCTTAATTTTCCATGTGTGTAAGACCACGTGTTATT
Organism: Trachythela sp. YZ-2020; assembly: GCA_016169945.1. Taxonomy (NCBI): domain Eukaryota; kingdom Metazoa; phylum Cnidaria; class Anthozoa; order Malacalcyonacea; family Clavulariidae; genus Trachythela; species Trachythela sp. YZ-2020. The sequence goes on along the minus strand of JADLSH010000168.1, from coordinate 219,927 downwards.
ACACATCTGTGGTTCAGAAGAGATTAGGGCTCTCAAATTACTACAATACTGTAGGTTGTTTGACAAAATGCTAATTCATTTTCAAATTAAATGGTTTACTATTTTAACAAAATGGAACCCCATGGGAGTATTACTCTGCCTTGTCGTTCTAATTCTTCTCTCCTAAATAAAATACAAGCACACATTTTTTTTCAATATGGCTTTGTGATAGGGAATAAGGTCCACATGCAGAGAACAGCTGACTTACGAATTTCCACGACTTGTCAAAGCATTGATAACAATAATTGGATTTTAGTTTTACTGTATCACACTGTAAATGTCGGAATGATTCTTATCAATTTTACAAAACCAAGCAAACAAAACGTTTAATGGATGCGGACTTTTATTCTTCAGTGTTAGGTTGTACAAATTAATTTTGGTGCATTTTGGAGCTCAGGTTTTAAACGTCAGTTTTGTAAATCATAATCGAGTAAATATCATAACTACATATTATACAACTAAGTTATGTATTGTGACAGATAGAGTGATGAGAACATTACATTTTAAAATATAAAATACGATCACTACCATATTACAATAGTGCAATCAATGTATAAATTATCACTTAAACTCAGGTAAAATTCCTTGCCATGATCCACTCTCACTTGATCAAACAAACCTTTGTTGAGAACTATTTTCCTTCAAAGTAATTAATAATTTATATATTGAAACTTGTAAGTTATGAATATTCGTTATCTGCTGAAGACGCATACTCCCCACTGATCTAATAATACACTTCCTTACCTATAAAAAGTGAAGCCGGATGTTACTCGGGAAACAGGAAGTAAAATTTCAAAAACTAGTACTGATGGTAAACAATTTTGGGGATCAACATGTGCTTAACAAATGAGTAATTATCATTTGATATTCATATTTTAATACCAAAATTGTTTAATTCTCAATTGTTATTCACATTTTGATCCCCAAAATTGTTTACCATATTTGTTTTCGAAATTTTACTTCCTGCTTCTGGGGACCAAACGGCAAAGTAGCAACCAGTTAACCTTTGTTTTGTCTTTGTTTTGTAAGCCAGGCAAGTGATCGAATCATTCAATGTAAATAATATACCATTATACGGCATTGTCAGCACAAACCTGAATATATCATTATATATGACAACATTGTTTTTAACTGACATACAAGAGAAAGCGGGATATACTTTGAATAACCATCAATTGCACAAACGTGGGTCACACATCGCCAGCTTTTCATTTTGATCTAAATGGATTTTATGCCCATAATAATCAGCAGTATAAGGATGAGGATTTGTTTGCCTTTCAGTTCGAGCCCGACGTTGTTGTTGGTAAATAGGTGACACTCTATCTAGCGATTTTCGTACTCGTTGTTCTGAAGCAATATTTGATCCAATTTTCCTATCTAGATAGCTTTTCATAATTTTCCTGCCATACACTGGGCCCACCTTTTAATACACAAGTATTTAAATTCAGTATCAGTATTAACTATCTTAAAATTTATGAACTTGACATTTTGTAAATTATGTCAACCTGCATGGTAACAAATAAACCCTGTTTTATGCATGATTTTAGTTTTACAGTTTTAGTTTCAAGCAGGCTCTGGACTCTGGTAGCCTTTGCATATCAGCATGTCTGGAAAATATAACTGAAACTAAGTGAAAGGTTCTATTATTTCAAAAAATGAATTGTAACTACTGTTGCTGCTTGTGGTATTAAACAATTGACAAAGTGTTAATTTTCCTAAAGTCTGTCTCTCGTCAATTCGCAGAGCCAGAGGCTTTTTGTTTTTTTCCAGGGCTATTAGACCTATTTGGTACTTTACATATCAAAAGCTATACGCACATAGTGGTGATGCGTAGGGCACTACAGGGACATGGGAATGTGGGAAAAAATTCTATATTTCCTGCGATGAAGATATCAATTTTAATACACGCCATTAATAATCTATCCGCATGCATAAGATCCAGGCAGACTACAGGCCGATTTCGGCTCTGACAATCGAGATATTTGCAGTATATGATAAGTTTATTGTCGCGATGCGGTTGAAGAACGAAGCAAGTGACTAAATTAGCCTCCTCCGCAGGCAACACTTGTTTTCCCAGGTTTTCCTCTAATTTCCTTGAGTAGGCAGGGACGAGGGGGGATAGCAGAGGGGATAGATGGCTCCTTTTATATTCAACACAAATACCGTGTTTACGGCATTTGCCTCGCAAATTGCCTGCTAAATCCATTCACAGTGTCGTGCTAGTTCCCGATGCTAGTTGAGCAAGGGAAAAGACAATAAAAAAATTGTTTTTGTGCTGTCGCATCTGGGCCGCCGTACTTATCTTTGTTAACAACAGATGAAAACATTCTTTGGTTAAACCACCACCATCAATCCCTATTTCATTGTTGAACTCAATATCTGGGGCATAATTGAGGTTAAATCCATGTCTTTTGTAAATTCGAATGACATCTCAGAGAAAATTTGAAGACTGCCTGTCAATGTGTATGCTTTGTGTTGCAGTTTCTGCCATTTGTTGTTGGTAGGAGCTAAGAGCTAAAAGTTCATTCTTAGGCAAAAGATTATTTTTAACAATAATCGAATCATTGACAACAACCATGTACAGCATGGTACTGTAGTTATCTAAACTTTCCTTCTGGAATTAGAAGAGTGCGAAGAGATGAGCATTCTGGCACAATTTAAGATAGGCCTATTGAAATAATTTAAGATAGGTTACTATTGCAAAGCGTGAAACACTTATGTCACATTTTGGGTGTGTAACGATTTAATTTATTCAACATGATTAATTGATATGAGTGGATTGTTGACTGCAATTAATAGACAATTTGAATTATAGACTAAATTTTGTTCTGGGCAAGGAGAAGGGAATCAATCACAACAGCTACAAAGAACATAATAAGATTAGTAAAATTTGGTTGCGAAATGTTGTAAAATGCGGAAAATATATTGTCTTGCAAATTTTGTATACTTTGTATTACGTGCGGAAATTCCTACCACATTTCGGCCCAATATATACAGTTTTTTTTGCCTGGATAGAAAATTAGTCGATAATGCAAATTGTCTATTGATTACAACAATATCCCAATGGGAGCAGCTCTAGATAAAAGTACTGCACATATACACTAAGTAATATATCATACACGAGAAGGAGTTTATTATAGTGATTTGAAACACCTAAAAGTGTGTTGAAAAACAAGGTGCTAGCCAAGTTTTTTAACATACTTTGAGGTGTTTTTAAATCACAATAATAAACGACTTCGAGTGTATGATATAGCTTCTCAAACAAACCAGTATTTAAAGAGAAACTCAACGTGAAAGTTGAGTTAATTTATGGTGTTTTGCTCATGAATTATTAATGAGTTTGAGAAGTAAATATACCCACTAACTTCCAGATGAAGGGCCTTCGCTCAAAACGTTGAAGTTCTTATTGTAGTTTTCAGGTAGTTTTACACAACAGTCAACCGCCAAATATTTGCTACACTCTACCCACACCAGCACCACACGTTCGAGATAAGTAAATAAAAAGTACATAAGTTCAGGAACAGTACTCTATAAAACCAATATATAAACATATACATGTATAAAATAAGTGAAAGCTGGATATGGCATTATGCCAACATGATGTATTGCGATTGTTTACCAGGTGACAGTCTTTTGTAGACAATTTATGGATTATGTCAACAAATGATCCTGATGAAAATATACTGTACTACAACAGGATCCTTCACTTTATCCTGCGATTCTATTTTCTGAATAAATAGGCATTCTCTAGGGTTTGTTGCACATTTTATGATGCACTGTCACTATCTCATAGGCTGTCTGCATGCTTACCAGATAATTCATTGTTATCCAGTGTTGAATCTAGGACTTCATTTATTGCATCATGGATATTCTCATGTTTCAATGCAGCCATGGTCAACTCTACTGGATCTCTTCCAACAAATATTTGATTTAACATTTCCAATCTTTCATTGAAGAAGGAGGAAGGGTTAGCATCTTGAGAGTCGCTATTACTTTGATGACATGAGGAGGTACTGGGCCCTTCATCAGAATTGGTGGCTGCTGGTGAAGGAAGTATGGCTGCTGGGTACGTTGACAAACTGGAAAATTCACCTTCGCTATTTTGAACATCATTGCTATTTTTTAGGTTTGTTCCATACTGATTTCAGGCAATGAATCATCACAGTTTTCCTATTACAAAGCAAATTAAACATTATATACACAGTACATGTACTGTGGTGCAATGGTGGTATTAAAAGGTTACATAGAGGATCTTAATAATATGTCACTATACTGTAAGTACTGTATATTTGATTTCCAGTATCATGAAAACCTGCAGACGTGGAAATCAGTCATAAAGCGAGACATCTTTCTAGCACTAAGAAATGTTATTTTTAGCATAGACCAGTTAAAATTGCAATACACAGTATTTCATTTGACCTGATGTAGAGCGCAGTTTTCAACTTTGACAATCATCTTGTCATAGACAAGTTAGCATTTTACCTATAAGCTATACCCTCTGAAAACTATAAATAATTATTTAGTATTTGTTCTATAATGTGCTGCAATGTGCTCTCCACTTGGTATAAGGTGGACTTCATGTATTGCATGCAGGTCACTAATGTAATTGGCTCATACTGTGTTAGTGTTCCTGAACCATTTTCCTGTTTGTCTTTTCATAGTATGTTTTAACGTAATTAATATTTTGATTAACTTCAGCCGTTGACACAAATATATCCAGTAGAGTTAGTAAATCCAAATAAGGCCAAATTTGGCTGAAATTTTCTGCTTTTAGACAAATAATCTAATGCACTAATAATAACACTACCTGTTCTGTGTCAATTGATATCTCCTTCAATGCTCTCAAGTAGACAGATCCTGTACCAGTGATATGTTTCAGCATTTTACCATCCAATTCCTGTCCATTAGGGAGATTGATTGGCACAATGCATGTGCCAGCAGCTTTTACAAATTCAAATCTATAAAATATAAATCAACATCTTGATGCAGGAAAGAACATACAATTCCAGCACCAGCTTGGCAGAAATATACTAATCAATGACATGGCTGGTATGTGGGTAACCTATGGAAATTGGTTAGGAACACATACAGTATCATTTCAACTCCCCAGGGTGCAAACAAGGAGAGACCATTTTGTACTAAAATCTAAGCTTATCACATATTTTATAATAACTCGAACATGTGGTGCCAGTGTATGTAAGTAAGCAGGGGTGCTTATTATCCTTACTTGCAGCTGAGAGCTAAGCTGAATTGCGAAGGACACAGCTCAACGTGACCAAGTCAAAGGCTTTCTAGGGCGCATATGGCAGCCACCTTTTGCTCGCCATCACGGAGCACAGCTACGATGGAAGGGCCAGTGTATGTAGAGTCAAAAGAAGATTTGGTGGTTGAGATGAAAAATACAATAAGAACATCAGCATTTCGAGTGAAGATACTTTGCGTGGAAGTCAGTAGCATGGGAAAAACATGTGCTTTCATTCAAAAGCGATCATGTGATAAAAACTTTGCTTCTCCATACATGCTAATATATCTTGTGATTTCCATATTTTGTTTATTAAATTTTGATTAAATTCATCCATATTTTTTATCACATGACTGCTTTTGCATTCACTATAAAAGCACATGATTTCCCCAACCCACACTACTAATTTCCAGACAAAGGGCCTTCAATCGAAAAGTTACCATATAAAAGGCTGCAGAAGCATCTCAAAAGTATGGGGGCACTGCTAAAAAAGGAGCACCTAATCAGTGGCACACCCATGCAGAGTCGTTTATTTGGGAGGCGGGTCAAAATTATCTTGGTGGTAGAGGGCACTTTAATTTCAGAAAAGGGGCACGTTTTCCATTTTGAAAAAAAGTAGGGGGGCACATGCCCCCGTGCCTGTTCCGCAACCCCTGCCAGCTTCCATATATACTACCAATAGTTTATACCATATCTATGACATCTGGCAACTTGCACATTGAAAAAGTCCAGGAAAATAGAGTTTTTGAAAAACGTTATATTACATGTTACTTATTTTATTATTTTGAACCCATTTTGGGGTTGGCCTTAAATACAAAGTCAAAGAGGAGTGGAATTGAGTATGAAATTTTAATATATCTGTAGCTGGCAGAGTCTACTGTCGGCAGAGTCTACTGTCTATAGAAAATTGGACATACCCAATTGATTAATTCTCATCCAGCACCACTGCCAAGAATAATTGATAAAATTGTGTTTTGAGTTCTTCCAAATTCCACCTTTTGTTGATCAGAAATGCGTCTACAACGAAATTTTGCGTCTGTAGAAATACATTCTTTTCCCTCCTTGGCACAGTTGACCACGTGGGGCTTGGCAAAAGGAATACGTCCTTGATGTATTTTGCATTTGCTTCGCATTTGATTGCGTTCGGTTACGCTCGAAGTCGATGATGTAGACATATTAGATGGCATATTTTCATGTGAAATCCCACGTCCACGAGGAATACGAAAACTATTGTTTATTTCTTCATTAACGGTATCGAATCTGCTGCCTGTGCTGTTTCCACAGGTGAATTTTGTTCCTGCGACATTAAATCTAACACAATCGTGCGTACTAAGCGCTGAAGATCACCCGGAGCATATCTTTGTTTCGGCCATTTTGACAAAACTAGATCCCTCTATATTCCCACCAAAAATAAATTATGATGATTATGTAAATTCATGCGTGGCAGTTTTTTCGAGTCGAAATATGCTAATATATTTCGACTTCGATTTAAATAAATTGGACTTCGAAATTTCAGTTATGAACTTAATGTCTCATGAAATTCGACTTTGTTTCAACGTTTGGACTAAATATTTTAACAATGATGTTTTTGTCCGCTGTGGGCAAGCATAAATATGTAAGGCCCTAATTCCCAACTGAATCTTTAGCCATGATATTACTTACAATAAATTTCCAACTAGTTTGTGTGGTCTTTCACATTTTAAAGTGCCCTGAATGTGGTAGCAACATTAACTCTCATGTTGACATGGCTTTTCCAATTATATTGTTTTGGAATGTCAATGTTTGGAGTGTGAATGGAAGTTATTGCTTTAATACATCAAACAAACAAGGACATTCCTCTGAAATTAATGTCAGAGCAGTCATGGCTTTCAGAGAAATTGGTAGAGGCCACAATGCTATGACAACCTTTCCCAACATTTTGAATATGCCTTCACCACCCACTCACCACAACCTTACCAAAATACAAACTGAAAAGCTTTTGCTGGTTGTTAAACAATTAGCAAATGACATCACCAACACAAATGCAGTGGAGGTTAAAAACGTGAGAGTGTGGAATATCGCTAGATGGCACTTGGTAGAATTAAGAGAGGCCATGCATTGCACAATGGTGTGGTAACTTCTATATTGTTAGATACGAAGAAATGCCTTGATGTTGAAGTTATATCTGAAAGATGTCAAAGTAAAAAATGGCAAAAGAAGGAGAATGGTCCAGGATATCAAGAGTGAAAGGCAAACTATCAATGCAACATTAATCACACAGGAAGTGCAAACAGCATGGACCCAAATACAAGGACATGCTAGGGGATGGGGATTCTTCCACACATAACAGTATTGTTGATAGCAAGCCTTATGGATATGAATGTGTACCAAAGAAATTACAGTGCATTGGACATGTGCAAAAGCGAGTCGGGAGCAGGCTATGGAAGTTGAAAACTGCTAATAAAGGTTTGAAGTTAAGTGATGGGAAAGGCCTGGCAATATAAAGCCATCTCTGTATCATGTTGCATTAACTCATGAGAATCTGCAACATCATCTCTGCCCTGCTGGAGAAAACAGTTGGTGTCATTTTAAAAGACACCCAGTGTCCTACAAGCACAAGAATGGTATCCCAGAGTGCATTGTTAAATTAATCGAACAATTTTTGCTGACCTAATCTTATTCTGACTTATTCTTTAGTGCACATAATAGATACGGAAAGTCGTTAATTTTTCAGGCAATCCTGATTATTGCTGATGTGTTGAAAAATCAAATGATCAGCACAAGTACAGTGCTTGTTATTTCGCATTTGCTGTCGCTCATGAAAGACCAAATCGGCCATGTCAACAAGAGTGTTGCAGAATATCGAAGACGGTTACTGAGGCTGACTATTTAAAATAAATTAAGCCATAATCAGTCATGTGGTGTTTTGTCTTTTGCTGTTTATTTCACTCTTGAATTGCAAACTTACAAGACCAAGGAACCTTGTTCCCTCATGGTCATCCCGTTCCTATCACGTGTTACACATGTGATTACTACTAGGTGTGAACACTACAAGTCAATTAATCAAGTCATCGATCAGCAGTTCACAATTAAGCAGCAGAAAAAACCATTTCTACTTAATCAACTCAACTCTACATTACACCAGGGCATAGTAAAACACATAGTGGTTACACTATAATCATTGTCAGTTGCTTCTTTAATTTCTTTCGAATATTGATGCTGTATGTGTTGCAATGCTACATGCTTTAATTCACTCAAACAAGGTAGGGAATTAGTGACAATTCTACCAACCAAATCACAATAGTTTTGGTGCTACTTTTTGTGATCGAACTGGCTAGGGCAAAATGTACCATTTTCTAATAATTCTAATCCTTATCTGAAAGGTGTAAGCCAGAAACTCTGTTCTCTGTTGACATCCATGAACAGTAATGGGCATCCAGGTTTTGATGATCCTCTGTCATGTCATGAGTTGGAATATGAATGTCAACATTGTCTATAGTTAATTTTCTGCCATGATCAGGATTTACAACTGCGTATTTTCTGACATCTTCAGATGACATGGGATCACGTTTCATCTTTGATTCCTAACTGTTCTCTTCCTTCTGTTTATCTTCACTCACTAGTTATACTGTTTCCTTAGCCTTACGAAATAACGAGATTGGTTCAACTTGAGCTTCAATACAACCACCACCAGCCACAACCTCCCCAAGCTTCTGAAACGACTCAAGAATTTTCTTTCCAGCTCCATTTTCAACCTGGTCATCCTTCTCTCTTCAACATCCTAAAGCATGAGTGCATAATAAAGAGTTGGGCCTTATTTTGGAGGGGGAATCTAATTGTGAACTGTTAGCATGACATTCAACATGACAACTGTTTACATGTAAATTCTTGCATTTACCTTGTGTGCACAGGAGTTTTGTTTAATTGTTTTATCTTTTTTATCACCCTGTTTAACTGATTGGATTACATATTCCTTATTGCTATGTCATGATCTTTTCCATACTCAGTTAATTTATTGTAAAAGTATGTATGAGATGGCATGATTCGTGAACACTGCATGCGACTCATTATTCCCCAAAATATAAATGAAAAAGGGAAACCCTCTAACAACTGGAGACATTAAATCACACAATTCATAAATTATTTAACCTGCTATGAAGAAGAATATGTTAAAGAGGTTTTTTAGGTAAATTTTGATCGGGTCGGGTTTAAAAAGTTGTATATAATTCTCACTGGCAATTTCAATCAACCAACATCCTTCAACATTTTGCTGGGTCAAATACCAGGAGCATTTCCAGCTGATAGGTTAACAAGAGACACTGGCAGATATTTTAATAGTTTTGTTAACCCATTAACTGGCAGTACTCTTCCAATGACATGTAAATTAACTGGCGGTACCCAGTTACTGAATGATTATGATTCAAATTTTAAATGTGCGGTTCCATGTATGCAGCAATAAATAATGTGGTTTATAGGATCACACTATAAGTAACAATTTTGAAGTCCTTGTTATATTTTTCAAGCATTCACGAAAATTGACAATGTCAAGATTTCTTATTAATTAATTCTAGCATATTTCCCTGGTCGGTCGCTCGCACACGACTTTCGCACGATAGGTGATGTGGCCAGTCTTAAATTATATATGCGAAATAATTAACATAAATTAGCACACATTATCTAAAATGTAGCAATTATTCTAACAATAAAACCTCGATTGCGCGAAGGGAAGTAAGAATTTCGTAAACAATGTTATACAAAAGTTGTAGCTCATGAACAAAGGTATATTCTCTGAAAGTTTCATTGCTTTTGAAGAACTGGAACTACTTCTTGTTGCTTACTGAAATTTGCACTCAAAACAATCAAAAATCTAGTTTTTCTAGTCTTACTCTATAATATAGGGTGTCATGACATGGGTGTTTCCAAAAAAGTCTTAAATACATTGTTTTTTTATATAAAAATATATTATATTTCCTTATCCTGAATGATATCCACCTGTTAAGTATGATTTTTCCTTTTTGGACAATGTACAATTCAAGCATTCAACTGCCATTTGGTCAAAATACCAATTCCACCATATGAAAAATCACTATCATCTTCCACAATTCCTTCATTCATTATTATTCAAAAAACATACAAAACACAATACAATTGTTTTTCAAGTTCATGGACATTGGGTAAGAGTAAAAACAAATGTATGCCATTGAAGTACGATAACATAATGTTAAAATATGTCACAGATTTTCTCCGAGTCAAGCAAACTGCCTCTGGGCAAAACACCAATTCCGCCATATGAAAAATCACTACCATCTTCCACAATTCCTTCATTCATTATTATTTAAAAAACATACAAAACACAATACAATGGCTGGATATGCAAAAACTTCCCACACTGCGGAGCAGCACAGTAAGTTATAACCTTCTTCTGACCTCTACCTTCCTTATAACACACAACACAATTATGCCTAGTGCCATCATCTGATGCTACCGGCATATGAACAGTCTCAAACTGACTTTCACCAGGAGCGCTTTTCTCATATGCTGGTGGGTCATCACATGCTGGCAAACTACAAATCTGCCTAACTCCTCCCTAAAGTCTACTACAGAATATTGGTCCGAGCGCTGCTAATCTTCGATATCCGCATTCTTGGCTCGATAACTCTGAAAAAGAAGAAAACTGTTAACTACTGCAATATCTACTAGGTGAAAGAACAAAGTCTTCCACCACCTATAACATTTCTTACTTACATTATGAGATGAGAGGAGTTGATCAGACCTATCCACACCATTCATGAACTGGTTATACTGGTGGATAGCAAGGGACTGAGGAACAATAACTCTCTCAAACTTTCCATCCTTCTTCACTCTCCTCTTACAACTTACCTGAGCATTTGCAGAATGAAGCGTTGAAAGGACTGAAATAGGTTTATTGTCAATCCATTGCAATGCTAAAAACTGCGAATGCCTTACCCCTCGCATATCACCTCGCTTAGCCGTCTTTTCCCATGCTTTCACTTCTTGGGGAATTATTTTCTATTAATTTATACGGTACCAACAGAGGGGTTTTTTCTCATGTTGAGATCATGCACTAGCTGAGGGGAAGTATAACTAGTGATCCAAGGATAGTGCAAAGTTTTAAAAGACAAATGCTATGTTACATAGTTTATAGTGCGTACGTAATTGTTGTGCATCCATGTTGTGTTGTGTTGATATTTGCATATTACGTATTTACACGAGCAATTTTTATTTGGCAATTATTTTTACCTTTACTATTTTTATTTGCCCTTGAAAATTGATGAAATGTGACAAGCTTTTGAAAAGCTAGCATGCCAGTTTTTCAACAAGTACACTTGTCAATGAAAAGCTTGTAATATTTCATCATTCGTAATTCTAAATTTGCGATGAGTGATTTATATTTTTGCCAATATATTATAGTAAGCAGATAAAATTGTCTTCGGTTTACGGTTGCAATATTTGATTAGTTTTATTCAACTAATTACAAATATGTCAACTCAACTTTTATTATTTATTATTTCATTGTGTATATAAAATTTCGAGAGTACGGTTGTACACAGACTACTAAAATAAAGGCTAAGCAAAACTAGAATGTATAGGGAATGCATCATACACGAGTTATATATACAGACGCATCCTCACCAAAATGCCATTCGCATTTGTAAACAACTGCCCCGTCAACAGAGATGTGTGCTATTAACATTGCATAACAAATTTCAAAATTATGCAGTTCATACTACACTCTACTACTCTAGTGACTCTACAAATTACACTCTACAAGTCTACGGACAGAGTATAGCAACTTCTACTATCTATAAAATTTGCGGCCATAAACAATACAGTAGCCGTATTAATGTGTATAAATTGTACGCAAGTCGACTTACCTTAGATCACTGGTAAAATCCAATGCTGTATACTATAACTAACATATTTGATATTTACGGTAAGGCCAAAGGAATCTCATCGGGTCTTGTATTTGAATTTTTTTATATATAACCAGCATCAACTACCAAGTCCAAAATATGTGACCTGTTTGAGGCGAAACTTACGCTTCGGAATTTATAAAAATATTGCAATAATGAATATTCGACCCATTCAGTATTGTCTATTGAATATATAAATGACAAAACGCACTACTAATCCAAAAGGCCAAAATTTGATCGTATTTCCATCACATTGCCACCATTGTGCGGTGAATATTTCGAAATTTCGTATTTTCGTTCCGTGATACTTGAACGCACATGTTCATAGCTACCGGGGAAGTTAGCACCCAATATTATATATAAAACGATTGTTATGATGTAGACGTTTAATACCACAACCCAAATGTTGTTCGTAAATCTAATAATGAAAATCAAAGAACGTATGCTGGAAACAACGACGAAATTGCTAACACTTTTAATGAATATTTTGCGTCCATTTTTACTCGTGACGACAATAGCGACCTCAATACAGATGAATACTCGGAACCGGATATTATTCTCGAAGACATAACACTGACTAACGACGAAGTGATAACGGTCTTAGCTAATTTGAACAACAACAAAGCCTGTGGTCCGGACGGAATCCCAGCACGATTATTGACGGAAACTTCATCCCAAATCGCTCCTTCGCTCTGCGCCCTCTTCAACAAATCCCTACGTTGCGGTGTACTTCCTGATGGTTGGAAATTGGCTAATGTCGTGCCTGTATATAAACGCGGCGTCAAATCGTACGTAGAGAACTACCGTCCAATCTCGTTGCTCCCCCTCATTTCCAAAGTCCTAGAACGTTGCGTGTTCCATAACATTGAACATCACGTTTTCCAACAAATCAACCCTTGTCAACATGGGTTTGTCCCACGAAAGTCTTGTGTAACACAACTGATTGAAGTGTTTGAACATATAGGTCGGGAATTAGATAGCGGTAAACAGATTGACGTGATTTACTTGGACATGTCTAAGGCATTCGATAAAGTTAGTCACGCTCAGCTACTGCATCGATTACGCGAGTTCGGTTTTCGAGGTAACCTCCTGACCTGGTTTTCATCATACCTCAGCAATCGCTACCAACAAACAACAGTCGGTGGAGCAACATCAAGACCGATACCAGTGACATCCGGGGTACCGCAGGGCTCTATTCTCGGTCCATTGCTGTTTCTTTTATATGAAAACCACCTCTCTGAAACCGTGGTCACCTCAAACATTGCAACCTTTGCGGACGATACGAAAATTTTCAAAACCATAAACTCCGTTGCTGACGCGTCATCGCTACAACAAGATCTGACGAACTTTGAAGAAAGCTCCAGCAAAGTGAACCTTGTACTGAACGCGGAGAAATGCAAAGTCTTAAGAATCACAAGGAAACTCAACAAGATCGATTTCCCCTACAAGCTGCATAATTCTGTCCTAGAAGGAACTGATCACGAAAGAGATTTGGGGGTGTGGACTGCATACAATCTGACATGGTCCAAACATGTTGAAGTGCAATGTGCTCAAGCAACAAAAATGTTAGGCTACATAAGAAGAACTACCCTAGACATTAAAACTATCTCGGTTCGTCGTACCCTATATTTGACCTTAGTACGTTCAAAACTATGCTACGCTTCCCAAGTCTGGGCTCCGCAATCTGTGGAATTGATCAAACGCTCGGAAAGAATTCAACGACGCGCGAGCAAATTTATTCTAGATCTGCCGTTTATGTGCGAAGTCAGCTATACGCGAAGACTCGAAATGTTGGATCTCCTCCCACTCTGCTATTGGCACGAGTTTCTAGATCTCGTCCTCTTCTTTAAATGTATCCATGGGATGATAAACATTAACAACAGCGTTCTACCACCAATACAGAACCGGGAAAGAATAACAAGATCAGCTGACCCAAATTGTTTGATGTTCACCACCGCGAAGTGCAGGACTGCAACATTCCAGAAATCGTTTATATCCCGGTGTACGAGAGTATGGAATATACTACCGAACGAACTGACATCGAAAAACGCTAGCTTTAGCAGTTTCAAGAACAGATTGTATGAATATTACAAATCAGCGTTAGACATTTATGATGTTGAAAATCCTAGAACATGGAAGTCTATATGTTTGTCTTGTAACATGTCTCGTAACTTGTTTCGTTCGACTTCGTGTTGTTATTAGTTCTTTAAATGTTTCTTCGTTTTGTCTTGTCTTGTCTTGTGAGTTGCGTTGTGGTCAAGGGCCGCTGTAATTGGCGTGAGCTGTAGCGTATACCCTGCCTTGTGATTGTATATTATCTTTGTTGTTATTGTAAACTGTAAGTTTGTGTGAAATTGGCAAAGCGTAATAAATAAATAAATAAATAAAAAAAAAATAAAAAATAATTAAACACTGCATGAATACAACCGAATTGAGCTATAAGATAACTTGAAAGTGCTTAAAAAAGTCTCAACCCCAAAGTTTAACAGATACGGTATTAATAGAGAATCTTCGCAAACACCCCCCGGAAAGTTTACACCATGATGTATCTATCTATCTATGTATGTATGTATCGCTCATGTGAATTTTCGCCCCTCATCACAATACTGCAAAGTTAAAAACTTTGCACTAAAAATTATCTAGATACCCCTGATCCATGTAAGATTCCATCAACTCCATAACAACATCATGCTTGTATTGTTTGTGCACATCATGGCTGAACGACAATCTTCGCGAAGGTATATTCAGAGCCTCTTTGTGGGAAAAAATATAGCAACTCTAATACTTATAAGCAACAACAAATATTATATGTATATTTGGCATATTTCAAAGTTTATTCTCTCACGAAAATCAAGCCTATTTGTTCTATAAAAAGCAGACACCAGACAACAATGGCAAATGCGCCACATGCAAATTTGACATGCCTATATTGGCACCCACAAAAACAAAACTTGCCTTGAACTCTCATCACTTCCATCAAGCTGCCGATCACGGTCTTCTTCTTCGCTCGAAGACATACCACTGCCATCACTATCGCTCCAATCGTCGAGAACTCTCAAAACATCAGTCACAGTAAAATTGCTTGTAGCCATTTCACAGATGTTCGTAAGAGAGTAAGAACCGTTTGCTTGTGCATGCCATATAAAGTACAAAAAATGCCATATAAGGTCACCGCTTTCTGCTAAACCAATGACATCATGGGGAATCGATTGCCAGTACTTTTAGTCCAGTAGGGTGAAATGATCCCAGTGGTTCTGCTATCCGAAGTTGTCAGAGCGTGCGCCGATGACACAACTTTTGAGAAAATTGCCATAAAATGGCAAGATTATTTCGTAATCAGACAAAATTTGAGCTATAGATAGATCTTTCAAAGCGCTTTCGAATGGTGGTATCACAGAGGTTGTAGCTTGTAAACAACGAAAGGTATAAGGTACGAAACGTAATATGAATTTTTAATTAGTTTACATGTTTTACTATGTAAACAAAACTAAATTTTGAGTGTGTAAACGATCATAAAAGCGCTCAAAGTCATCAGGCTCTAAGCTTTTTAAAAAGATATCATTCATTAGATTTTGATAATTGGTTCTTGAGTATGGTGTTTACGATGCTACGCAATTATGGGTTCTAAGTTAATGTTATGCACGCAATAGGGTTAGGGATTGGGTGGGGATTAGGGTCAAGATCAAAGAGAAACATTTGTAACTCGTAACATGGCCTTATAATTGGCCTTTTCCATAGATCATTTTGCTTCACCTCACCCTGTCAAAAAATTATATTTTCACATAAATATCTTTAAAATTGAAAGAAAGTTGAAAGGGGTATGACCACCTTTTTTGGGTGATTTTGGTCAAGTACCATCTGTAGGTGATAGGCCAATGTACATTACTGGTAATGGATCAGTAATAAGTGATCATGGTCACAGTATGTATTTGACATTTGATCTGTAATCATTTTAGAGCAGGTTATGCGTCAGGCTGGTGAAGACCCTGAGGCAATTGCATTTAGAGCATTATTGATGAGAATGCGAAATGGTCAAGTCACAGAGGAAGACTGGAAACTATTGTTGTACGAATGTACCAATGGATAAGTTTACCGATGCTATTTGCCTCATGGCCAGAAATCCATGATAGTATGGCCACCACGCATGCGCGTCTGGTCAAATTTTAGACTTAGCTATCAAATGCGCAACTATAACAATGCTCTACAAGTCTTAAATTAAAGAGTAAACTCTGTTCTCTTAAAAAAGTTGCACTACAAACACAAAAAAACGTGAGTAATGTTACATTGCGTTTACATATAATCAAGGTTGCTGATGATGATTATGATCTTTTTCAGAGAAAGTGATTTTCAAAGATATTTCAAATACAAAGATTATTTAACTATGAATAACAATTAATATGTAACTATAT
The DNA here is from genome assembly GCA_016169945.1 of Trachythela sp. YZ-2020. Lineage (NCBI taxonomy): Eukaryota > Metazoa > Cnidaria > Anthozoa > Malacalcyonacea > Clavulariidae > Trachythela > Trachythela sp. YZ-2020. The sequence goes on along the minus strand of JADLSH010000168.1, from coordinate 203,323 downwards.
TTACATTTAAAACAATCTAATCTAATTTTAACATATTACTTTTAAAAATAGCAACATTTGCTGATTGCTGGATGTCTCGGTTTAGTGAATTAAAGTCATTTACAGCCTTAAAACGCAGTTCTTTGTTGACCCCATTGCCTTTTAGCACTTGGGAGTCTAAGCTTATCCTTATTTCTAGTATTATACGTATGTTGGTCTTCATATGCCTTAAGATCATATCGTGATCTACCAGACCGTTTAGATATTTATACACGTAAACACATCTTCTTTGATACCGTCTCTTTTCTAGAGATACCCACTTAAGTGTGGTTAGGGCATCCGAAGCAGATGAGTATGGAGGTCTGTCTAGAATAAGTTTGGCAGCCTTATTTTGCAGAGTTTGTAGGCTAGACATTAGGGTTGAGTTATGTTTATCTCCCCAAACTAGATTAGCATAATCAAATAAAGGCATAACAATACTGTTATGATAAAGGAGGCATGATTTAAATGGTAATAGATGCTTAATGCATTTAAGGAGACCAAGCCTTTGATTAACCTTCTTTGCAATATGTTCAACATGATGTGTCCACATAAAATCAGATGAAATGAAAATTCCCAGATACTTGAAACTACAGACATTGTCCACTTCATGATCCAGAATCGATACTGTTAAGGGCACTTTACTTTCGAGTTTGCGATTGCTGCCTATAATTATACATTTAGTTTTCTCCAGATTCAGAGTAAGTTTATGATCGTTCAGCCACTTTGCTACTGTCAGAAGGTTTTTGTTTAGCTTCTCACTCAATTCCTGGGATGTTGATCCATGTGTCATCATACTGTGTCATCTGCATAAAGTGAAGCAGATCAGGATTCTAAAACGCTGGGCAGGTCATTTATGTAGATGACAAATAATAGGAGTCCTAAGATACTACCCTGAGGTACCCCATGAGCAACTGGCAGTTCGTTAGACAGCTCACTCTCACAGCATGTGCGTTGTCTCCTTTCAGTAATAAGATTGAAACTATTTTAGGGAGTTCCCAGACAAACCAATCGCCGACAGCTTGGATAACAAGATTTCATGGTCCACCGTGTCAAAGGCCTTTGTTAAGTCTAAAAACACGGCTCTGCATAACTTACCACTCTCCATGTTCAGAAGAACTTCGTTTGTCAAGGCAGATTCAGTAGAGATCCCCTTTCTGAATCCAAACTGTTTGGTTGTTAATAGATCATTAGTTTCCAAATACTGGTACAATTGTAAACGAACCACCTTCTCGAGAATCTTACTAAGAGTTGGTAAAATGGAGATCGGCCGATAGTGCGATGCATTAGTCCTGTCACCCGACTTGAACAGAGCCGTAATTTTTGAACATTTCCATAGATTTGGAAATCTACCAGTGCGAATTGACAAGTGCAACAGTTTGGTTACAGATGAAGTAACCATATGTGCGGAGATCTTGAGCAACAGCACGCTTATTTTGTCCAAGCCGATCGCCTTATTTATCTTCAAGGAGAGGAGCTGGTGAAGCACAAATTGCTCGATAATGTGCCAAGGGACATTGCAAAGATCATTAAATTCGTTGGCATTGAAATTCTTGTATGAACGATACTCGATTAGTCTCGGCTTAGACTTGTTTAAAATGCCAACTTTTATTATGCAAAAACACCAGATAATGATCGCTGAGTGGAACTGGAACAACACTGGACTTAACAATGCGGTGCTCATTGTTAACAATAATCACATCAATTAAGGACATTGAGGTGTCGGTAATACCTGTACAAGAAGACCAAGGGACAGGGTCAAAAAGATTTGGATGAAAGAATTAGAAAATTTCATGTGTTTGAGGGAGAAAATAAATCTGTTAAATAGTTCAACAATGAACTGACAGAGTGGAAATATGTAAAAAGGAAAAAATGTTTAAAGAAATGGACATGGCCATGAAAGAAAGAGAACAGGTTATTGGTAATTCGCAGGAGAAAAACAAAGAGCTTGAAGAATATGCTGAACACCTTGCCAAAGCTGTAGGAATAACAGCCTACCAAGGAAAGCCAGTGACAGAAGCATCAAGCAAAACAAGGACATTAAAAAGTTTTTTGTCAAAGGCTAAAATTGGATTATGGTTCTGTTCTTCATTTGGCCTTCAGTTGGACAGTCTTTGCACAAAGTGCACTGAAGAGTCTCGACCAGCAATGAATATGGTAACACAAGATACACAAATCTACCACAGGCAGAGAAAGTAAGATTGAGCAAATCCTCTTTTGATTGACACATTTTGTGTTGGAGATGCTTTTTATCATGAACTTACAATGACTATGCAAGGTTTACCACGGTCATATTTGGTTAAGCAATGCAGTAATTAATGAACTCAACAAGTTGTGTCACCTTGAAGGACTAAAGTGTAGATACCCAGGAGCCAAAGTCAGTTCAGTGGAAGATATACTCAGAGCATACGTTATGGGTTATCTCCAGCAGACTCCTGGATTTGACATGGATACTGATGAAATTAAAATTAGCGGTGATGTTGCAAAAATGGCCAATAAATCATGTCTGTGCCTGGTGTAAGGTGCATAAGAATGACAGGTGGAAGATGGATTCTCGTTACACTTACTTTAATAGCCCTCCTTTATCCAGGTCATTAAATGAAATCAAGGAAATGTGCAAAAAATCAAAAGACAATTATTGCTGTGATCAACCACATTTGTTCGATATTGATCTCGACCATATAGTTGTAGATGAACTACATTTGTTGCTTAGGGTGACAGACATTCTGGAAAATATTGTTTATGGGGGGAAGTGTGAGGAGTTCACCTGAGTAAATTAATTAAAACAATCAAATCTTGTGGAGTTTCAGAGAAGAGCAGTGTGGATGGAACGTCCAGTGGCCATTATGACTGGACAATCCTTCTTGGTTCAGATAAGAAACTCCTTTTGTCTGAACTTCCCTCAAAAATGTATAAAGTTTTACATCCAGTTACAGCTGAGACTGTTGTTGCAACATGGAAAAAAATTGAATCCATGTATAGGGATGTCAATGCGTGGGACTTTGACAATAATCCTACAGGGTATTGGATCAAAGCAAAAGATTGGGCAAACCTTTTCTTGTTATTGAATGGAAGAGAGAAGGGTATGAAAAAAAGAATGACCCTATATATCCACATTATGGTACAACACATTCCCAGATTTTTTAAATTGCATAGATCAGTGAAAATGTTACAAAAAACAATAATGTGGCTCGAAGTGTTGTACTGCGCAAGTCAAATAAATGGGGATTCGGCTGGAGATGTACTTCGGCATGAGCAGCAACAGTGGGAATTGTGCAAGCATGTAAGGAAGCCCTGAGATTATAAGAAGATGAATGCAGGTTACTGGGAAGGTGAAATTAAAGAAAATAGGGAGAAAAGAAAAAGGGTAAGTTTGGATGCCCAACTACCTGATACATCTGATTTGCCAAGTGCAGTACAACTATTGATACAATAGATTATTCTGCTATGACAATAAGTGATTTAAGGCAAGAATTAAGCAGTCGAAATGCAAAAAGATATAGCACAAGAAAGAAAGCACAACTAATTGAACAATTAAAACAACTGTGCAAAAAGGAAATCATGGAAAATTAAATGTAAAATGTCTGAAATATTACAATTATTCAAATTGCAACAACTCAAAGAGAATAAAATCCATACCATTAAGCTTTCTATGGTACAGTACCTGTTGCAAGTTAGTCGGGTATACGGAAATACATACAATTTTGGTACCCACAACTTGAGTGGAAGTACCCTTACTTGCGACCAGTACTGTACTTAATTGGAATATAGTAAAAGAGTTTAAAATGCCAAGAATGTAGAGAAATGTTTCGAGCTGATCCATTAATAATAATCTTTATTAAAAGTCTTTATTAGAATAACTCCGCATACAGATGTGCAAGTTTACATTCATACAAATGAAAAGTTTTACTACATTTTAAAAACTAAACGAACATCTATTAATAAAACAACGATTAAAGCATTCAATGTGTACTCTTGGCAGTACACAATTATGTTCTCTATCCCGCAGTGTTCTTTTGCGTTCTTCAGGCAATAAATTCCGGAGACAGTGCTTCTCATTTGTTGTGATTTTGTCCCATGAGGCTATATCCCTTTCATCAATAATTTCCATTATTGGACGATATTTACTTGTATGACCATATCTTACTGCACGACGACAAAATTTATCCTGCGAGTATCCCTGTACTTACACACCCTCAAAATATACAGTCTAGAACTAGCCTTACTAAACATTAGGTCAAAGTGAGTATCCCAATTTTTTGAATCTTCTTTGAAAGTAACACCTATAGGTTTAAATTCATTTTTTCTCTTGATCGTTGGGAGCTTTTCTGGCATAGCCTTGCTGGTGTTTCCTTGAATTACCATTTCCCATGTTTTTTTTTAAGGTTGAGTGTTATACGATTCTCTTCTGCCCATTGGTCTGTGTTTTCTATCTCTCCCGTTAACGAATCAGGAACATTTCTTTCTTGAAGAACACTTAGTGTGAGGTCATCTGCAAACGCATTTTCCAATGAGTTTCTATCCGAATTTACAGCTTTAATGTCATTAACCATAACTGAAAACAGTAAAGGACGTAATACTGTTCCTTGGGGTACACCTTTGTTAATACTAACAAAATTTGTAGTTCGTCCATCAATAACAACTCTTTGGTTCTGGTTACTTACAAAGCAGATGAGGAATTGTCATTATACTGTGATGCATTGCAGTGGGCTTTTTTTCTCAATTGTGAATTTCGCGTGTGGTCAACGAAATAATTTGCTGAAAATTACGAAAGATTTAAAGGTATTTATTAACAATATGTTCTTGGGTATTGAAAGTTACTATATAAATATTTTATTTGGATTATTTGATACTTTTAGGGCGAATAATTTGCATATGTTTGACCTATTTTTCGGGTCAGTGCACATGGCCGGAAATTAGCTTTAAAATATGATGTGGTCATTTATAGTTTTAAATAGAAAAAGTCGAAGAAAATCGTACCAGTACCTAGAAGAGAAGTTATTCTTTCAAATGAAACTAAGAAATCAAAAACAATCTCACAAACCGAGAAGAAAATGGCTTTTAAAAATGGGGTATTTGGTGCTTGATTTATTCAAACCAGATTCAAACTATGCGTAAATATGCAACATCCCGGTTTCCGCGCAAAATGGTGTGAAAACACAATGATATTCAATTCATCATGCAATGGCCTGCAATCATATTATTTTTCAGTTTGATATATAGGAACATGAAATCATACCCTTTATCAATTTTTCTTATCTATTTTCCATTATATTGATGAATAAGTAAGAGACAATAGCTCGTTTTAAGACTGATATTTACAGTTACTGTAAAGCTATGTTGTTTGTATTAATAATAGGATACGTGTGTATTTGCTATGAAATGGAATCTCATGATGTTGCTGATGAGAATACTGCTAAGCATGTATATGTTTCGAGTGGTAACACGCCAGGCAAGCCAGATAGGAAGACCAGAAGGCTTTCTCATAATGCAACATCCAGTCAAGCTTTGTTCCAAAGTCCTGGAACATCACCCAAGGTAATGCTTTATGTATGTTTTACCGTTAATCCGTGATGTTTATATTTATTGATAAATAACCCATCTGGTATTTGACCAAATATATGTAAGGTTTATTGTGTACTGAAGTATGATCATTGTTTTTTGTATAGTTCCTCAGTAGAAAGATTTACAAACCTAGTCATACCATGACAAAGTCCCCTGTGAAACATCATAAATGGACATTAATGAGGATAAGGCATTTATTGAGTTTATTTCAATTGCCAAAACCAATCCTAAGTATGGACAATGTACAACTTCTGTTCCTGAGTGGCCAGGATATAAGGAAAACAACCTTATGTGATGGTGCTAAATATATTCAATGCAGCACTGGTTCTAACATTCTCTTTACTAGTAAATACTTTTTGTTTACTATATCTTAGCCAAAATAAAAAGGTTTTCCCTGGTAAGGCCAAAGAAAAAAATACATGTGGTTCCGGTTTCCTGACTGACCCTATTTTTCTCTGCCGACCCTACAATTCTTTTATGTGACTGACCTTGCATCCCTATTTTCTTCGGGTGATTATGTTAATATTTATGTGTTGCATTACAGGACAAACTATTCAAACATCTAAATGAACACCTAAATGCACTTTTTACCCATCTTTTACTGTGAATCTGTAAACAGAGCAACAAAAAATTTCCTCGATTCGAAAAGACAAAATGTGTTTATCTAAAAGTGTGCAAAAATAACTTCAAGAAAAAAGTTTTTCCCGACCGACCTACACTATTTTTTCTAAGATATGAAAACGGAACCACAAGTATTTTAGGCCTAAGGCATGAAAGAATTCTAATAGACACTACCTGTGGTGGGCTTAAATTGTCAAGGCTTTTGTGGAAGTAGAATAATTAATATAGAACGTTTACACGAAGTCCGGTATTTGAGTATCATCAAGATGCTGTTAAAAATTATTGGGCAGGTGAGGGGGTGTGACCGATATATATTTCAGAACAGTACAATTAACTTGTTTCATTTTATCTTTCAGACAGTTGACTAAGGCCAAGGGCAGAGGAGGAACCGTCAGTATACCACAATGCATTGCGCATTTTCGACAGGGAGTGGCAAGAAATTGCTGAATTTTATTTCATATTTTCTCTTTGAAAATCACATCTTTTTAAAGGTGAGTGTCGACATTACTATAATATCTGTATCGAACTTCACGATTCTAATTTTGGTTGGTTTCTACGGTTTTGTTTAGTTATATTAATTTACATATGAATTGACCTTACTTTCAATAAAACGTCTAAAACCATCAGTTATGTTTGTATAAATAGTCTGTATCTACAATGTATCTGTTATAAGTCTGTATCTGTTATAAGTATATTGTACCAAAGAGTTTCTCAATAAGAAGCCCGTCCTTCCACCAAAGCCAGGTCAATCTCTCCTTCAAAGGAGCAAATTGTATGATAAAGAGAAGATATAGCTCCATGTAGACACATAATTGCTGATCATAACCATGAAAAACTGAGTCTGCATCTCATCCAGTTGATTGTCTTACTGAACGGTATGACATGTTTATCAGCAATCAAAGATGCAATTCTCTTATACACCACGTTTGCAGTGGTACCCATACCACCCGCGGTTGAAAAGACAAGGGGAGAGAACGACCCATGCTCTACTTCTCTGATTCGTTCGTCGTACGCTCTTCTTTTTTCAAGCTCATTTCTACGATAGCACTGGGAGAGAGATGTGTTGCGATAGCTCAGTGCCAAAGGGTTAAAAACCCTAACGTAAAAAAATGCATGTTGCTGATCACGTCTCCAGAAACTTTCAGCTGCAACATCAAGTCGAACACCATCCTCTTTATTTGCTGTTCTATATGAAAACACTTCATCGGTTATAGGCTGTAGGCATGGCTCCCCAGCTAGCACACAACGTTATCCCAACGTTGGCCAAAGGTTGTATTTTGGTTAAGTCATGACTTAACTTTAATACAACGTTCCCACCACGTTGTTTGTCCTAATCTAAATTAGAACACGTTGTATCAACGTTGGTTGAACGTTGGGTTTAACGTTCGGCGAAAGTGATATTTCCTTTCATAAGAACGTTATATTCTGACGTTGCAGCAACGTTAGTTCAACGTTGTGTTTGAACGTTCGATAAAGGTGATATTTTTCGTTGTAGCAACGTTACATTCCCACGTTGTGGCAACGTTGGTTGAAAGTTGAGACTAACGTTCGAAAACGGTGATATTTTCGTTGTAGCAATGTAATATTCCCACGTTGTGGCAACGTTGGTTGAAAGTTGAGATTAACGTTCGAAAACGGTGATATTTTCGTTGTAGCAATGTAATATTCCCACGTTGTGGCAACGTTGGTTCAAAGTTGAGATTGACGTTCGAAAACGGTGACTAATTTACGTTGCGCCAAGGTTTTAATTATTGTGACATATTCTGCACGACGTGATTTTACTGTGCGACGATCATACGTTCCGCTGATATAAGCGGAAATATCAGTCAAAAAAGTTTAGTTAGCGAAACCATGCCGGGTTTCAAAGTCGCATTAACGCTGTTTTGAACTGCAAGGTATAATAACGAAGTGAACGAACTCCTGTATATTTGCGCGCTGATGAATTGATTTTTTATGAATTCCTAAACGCAAACGTTTAAGAATTACACAAACATATTTTATGATTAACGTATTAAAGCTTGCACATTATATGTTTGATATTGCCAAATGGCCTAAATGCTTCTAGTATATGCTGAGATAACAGAAATTTTATTTCATACTTCGATCTATGTCCAATTGAGCATGCCAGTATATGTCAGTACCATATATGGTCAGTACTGGGTACGAGATGCCCAAAAATTCGCAGGCTGAGATCGCCTGACTTCCTGACTGTCATCATTGTGATCGCATATCACAACTCACATCTGTGTTTGAAAGCTTCATTTTGCGAAGGAAAATCTGTCTTGGTAGTTTTGTTTGACTCTTTTTTGTCTGGGAAAGAGCTGAATTGTAAACGTTGTCAACATAAGTAGATATTGTTTAATTTTGAGTAATACGAAACCTTAATTAATCTTGAATGTCCTATTGTTTCACCGGATGGTCCTATTGTTTCACCGGATGTATTAAATTCAATCGAATGTCCTCAACCGTGCGAAATTATATCTAACCTTGAATGTCCTATTGTTTCACCGGATGGTCCTAAAACCGAACATCAGTATTATAACAATCACACTTTTAATGATTCTCAAGTGACCGAGTTAATTAAATCTCCGTCCCGCTCTGCCACGCTATCAACAATCTTGGAGTGTGGATACTGTACTAATCTATTTGCGTTCACTTGCTGGAAACGACGAACTCTCATTGAAACTCCTAAGAAGTTGGCTATTTTGCTTGCTCTTACAGCCCCTAAACGTTCCTCAGAGCTTAAGCTTCTTGACTTACGCTTTATGCGCATCCTGCCCGAAGGTGTGGAGTTTAAATTACCACATTATTTATTTATGTGAAGCTTCTGCTCCATTTGGGACCACAACCCCCCAGTTGTCACCCCTTGGCACACCGCGCCCCAGCCCTCTCTTGAAGCATCTGTTTCGATTACTAGATCGGGAGAAGGGTGCAGAAGTGCACGACCGTTCCAAGCATTCAGGTGGGCTAGCCACCATTGTAGCTCTTCTTTGGCCGCGATCGACAAAGCTATAGTTGCATCGTAACCCTTGCGTTGAGCCAAGGCTTGGTGTTTCAGATGCTGGAGTTGGCGGTAATGCAGAGGGGCAGGGAAAATTGCCTGTATGGAGGCAGTCAACTTCCCGATCAGCTGGGATAGTTCCCTGACTGAAACTTCGTGATGTGATAGCAGGTAAGTGCAGTGGGCTTTTATTGCTTCCCCTTGCAATCGGGCAGGAGCAGAGTCATACCCTGAGTATTTACTAGGAACCCTAGAAACGCCAACTGCTGGGTTGGAATGAAATGTGACTTCTCGAAATTTATTACGAAACCTAGATTCTCTAGCAGGTACTGTGCCGTAGCCATATCTAGTTTCAGACCTTCCTTGGACTGATTCATAAACAAAAGGTCGTCCAGATAAATTATCAGCCGTATTCCGGCTCGGCGAAGAAGAGCAACGACCGGTTTCATTACCTTTGTGAATAGCCTTGGGGCAGGCGCCAAACCAAAGGGGAGGCATGCAAACTCTAGGAGTGTACCTTTCCAAATAAACCGAAGGTACTTTCTGTGATCTTTCCAAATCGGAATCACGAAATAGGCGTCCTTCAGGTCGATTTTCCCCAGCCAATCGCGTGGCTGAAGTAAATCGCGTAGAAGGTGAATGCCTTCCATTTTGAAATGATCGTACTGGACAAATGCGTTCAAATCCTTTAGATTGATCACTGGGCGGGATGTCCCGTCCCGTTTTGGCACCAAAAATATGTTGCTTAGAAACTGGCCGGAAATCGGCTTTACCACGTTCAATGCACCTTTTTCCAAGAGGGTGGCAATTTCGATGTCGATTTTTTCTGATTCCGAATGCGAAAACTGAGGGCGTACTCTGATTCTGTTTTGAATTGGAGGCGAGGTGAACTCGAATTTGTAACCCCGTACTGTGTCTAAGATGGCGGGATCGAGTGTAATTTGTTGCCAATTGGGCAGAAAACCGCTTAATCGGCCTGCCGAAACCCTTGGATTGGCTAGACGCTGAAAATCGATTTTTAAACGACTGGAAATTAAAGATTGAACAGGAAGAGCCGATTTCGGACCTGTTTGGTTTCGAATCGATTGTTTTAAATTTGGAACCGTACCTGTTAGTATTGCTTTCCTCGGTTCTGAAAAAAGTTTGGTTTTCCTCTGCGTTGAGAAACCCCCCGCGATATTGCCTCGTTTGATTCCAACGTTCGTTCCATGATGATCGGGGGTTGAAAACCGGGCCTTGGTTCCATGGCCGGGGGTTGTAGTAGCCCGGGCCTTTCCCGGGCTGCTGACGAAAAGGCTTCGAAAACGGTTTGTTGTTGCCGTTGCCATGGCGACCTAAACCCTAATTAAACCCTACTTAAGCAATATTATAGTAATGCTCTGCACTTATGTTATGACCCTGAGGATGCGAGGACATGGAAAACGGTTTGCGTTAAGTGTAATTCTGCCCGAAACCTCTTGCGCACGCCTTCTTGTTGTTTTTAATATTTTTGTTAAATGTGTTTGTCTTCAATGTTTGTTGTATGTCTGTCAGTTGTATAATTGTTGTTTTGTCCATGCGCTATTTGTGCTTATGTTTCTGTATAAGACCATGTGTATACGCTGGCGTTTCCAAGGGTCTTTGTGCTGTTTACCATAGCTTTTTACTGTTTAAATGGAGTTGGAAAAGTTTCGATCTTATGTCAGTACAAAGGACTCTGTAGCGTTTCCGTCTGCACATATCTATTTATCATAGTTACTTCTTTATTTATCATGTAATGGTCCCGCAGTAATTGGCTACGGCTGTTGCGGTTTCCAGTCGCTAATTTAAGGCAAAAGTGTTAATAATAATAATTGATATCAGCGCCTTTCCCCAGACCAAACTAAACTCATTGCCTGCATTAGATGCTATTTGTGCCGATGTTTCTTTTATGGCAGAGAATGAACGACAAAGGAGTTGTAACAATGCCGATCGTTATATACCTGTTATTGATGACCAACTTACCGCCTTATCGTTTAATAAAAACATAAACAAGGCTGGAAAAGATCAAATAAATTGTAATAATCAGAATCAATCCCGGAAATGCAGTTTATTGCCAAGTTTTGCCAATTTGCCTCTAATAGAATTCCCATCCAGACAAATAAAAAATGGTATGACTAGCAAGACCGCTGTCTATGCATCACTTTTAAGTGACCACAACGAAAATAAGTTCCACCACACAACCAGCGTTGCGTTTCCTCGCAAAAAATCTTGGCTAGTTCGTCCAAAAAACAAATATTTCCGCCATAGAGTTGTGCAAGGCAAACCATCTTTGAAAGGCACCCACTGTCCCCTGAAAAAGCAAACAACAGGGATGAACCAGGAATTTTTTCGGGGAACTCATACTGCAGGCCATTGCAAGACAGACTGGCTAGACCACTTAGACCTGGTGTTCCGGATAACGAGCAAAACAATTTAATCCAGGTCAGAATTACGGACAGAAGTAGGCAAAAACCACATCCCATTCGTTCAAACGATCTTTCAAATTGTATTAGTATCCAAACCCAACCACTACAAACTGTGACGAAGTCCTTAAAAAGACTTAGACTCTCACACTTTAACGCTAGATCTCTGAAAAATAGAACCACATTTACTCAGGTTAAAAATTTTGTACTTCAAAATGACATTGGAATTTTTACTGTCTCCGAAACTTGGTTTAATTTGTCGGTCACAAACAAAGAAATAAACATACCTGGGTATAAAGTGTTCAGACTTGACCGTCGATACAAAAAAGGTGGTGGTGTGTGTGCCTATTTGAGCACAAACTTAAAAGCTGAGGTTCTTACCTCAATTTCAAATATATCAGACTGCGGTTTTCATCAGCTCTGGTTGAAGATACAGCACGCAAAATTAAAATCAATTATTGTTTGTGTCGCTTACCGTCCACCAGATACTCAGTTAAATTGTTTCCTAAATGTCCTAGTGCCGTCATTAACTGATGCCCTGTCTTATGGAAAGGAAATCTTCATTGCAGGCGACTTGAACTGCGATTTATTATCTAACAATTCTCAGTCTACTGCTTTCGAGGAATTTTGTACATCCTTCAATTTGACGCAAGTTGTTTCAAAAATTTGCTGGGACAGCTTAGATGATATAAATGGTGTAGACGATAAAGTCAAACTTTTTAATTCCCTTTTTGGCCAAGTTGTTGAAAGCCATGCCGCTATAAAGGAAATGAATTTTAAACACAAGGGTAACCCCTGCAACACACCAGTACTTCGGGAAGAAATGAAACTACGTGATCGGTTATTAACTCGAGCTAGAGCTACAAATCTGAATTCTGATTGGATAGCTGTTAAAGCTAAAAGGAGAGAGGTGAAAAAGATGCTGAAAACTGCAGAAATAAATTTCGTCAAGAGAAAAGTTGAAAAATGTAATGGTAAATCTAACCAATTATGGAAACTTATCCGTGGCATTACTCCCACATCTCGAGGGCTGACACCCACATTACAATACACTAAAGATCTTGTGATTGTTGCCAATGATTTTAATAAATATTTCACATCGGTGGGTCAAAAAACGGTAGAAACCGTAAAACAGTTATCTTCGGACTATAATGCCGTTATGATGCCAATTGTTTCTCCTCCAAATAATTCGACTCAAGAACAATTTTATTTTGCACCTGTTACTGTTGCTGATTTAGAAGAGTGTATTCTCAAGATGCCTGGAAACAAATCTCCTGGCGCCGATAAGATCCCAGTTAAAATTCGAACAGGTGTGTTTGCTGAATCGAGTGGTGGTATTTTCGTCCGTTTTGGGTGAGGGGTGCCAAAGATACAAGTGCTCAAAGTCATCAACCTTTGGCAGCTGATATTCGATGCTGCCGTTCAGAAAGAGTTAAAGAAACAGCCGAAAATTACAGACCCATTTCTTTGCTTCCCATCCTTGGAAAAGTTCTGGAACGTTGCATGTGCCTCAGACTCTACAATCATGTCAGATATCTCATCACAAAATCACAACATGGCTTTCTCAGACAACGTTCATGTGTTACCCAACTCCTATCTGTTCTACATACTATCGGACAATCTCTCGACAAGAACACCCAAACTGACATCGTATATCTTGATTTTGCAAAAGTATTTGACTCTGTTGACCACAAAATTCTCCTCCACAAGTTAAAATCATACGGTGTGACAGGCCAGTTTTAGGAATGGTTTGCTGATTATCGGAGTGGTCGATGTCAACGAGTGGTTGTTGACGGAGCTGCATCGCACTGGGCACCTGTAACATCTGGTGTGCCTCAAGGAAGTATCCTTGGACCTGTTCTGTTTGCCATCTTTATTAATTACCTTCCTGATGTACTTCCAGACGAGACGTTAGCAGCCTTGTATGCAGACAACACTAAAGTCTATAAATCTGTCGAATCGGTAGGCGATTGTGAAAAATTACAACAATCACTGACCAATCTTCATTGCTGGAGCTGTGTCAATAACCTTGATTTCAATTCATCAAAGTGTAAGGTGTTGACCGTCACAAGAAAAAAATCTCTGTTGGTGTACGCCTACCATATGAACTCAAAGCAACTAATGCCTGTGGAAAAACATTCGATATGGACATTACCTTGTACAAACCTGGACATTGGTGCGTGATTGTCCATGTCACAAAACTTAATCTTTATTTGATATTAGTATTGTTGTATAGTTTTATGTTATAATAACAGTCGGCACCTTGCATGGGACTTCTAGGGTTTTATAGACATGTTGATTGTGTTTTATTGTTCTCAATAAAATTGTTAAAAAAAAAGAAGAAAAAAAAGCTTGCAGGCCATTAACTCTACCCCGGGATTCTATGCACGGCGGCTGAAAATTGACACTAAATTGTTTCAAAGAAGATGTGAACGACAAAGAAGTCAATATGGTTAAAATCAACATTTTCCTGTGACAAAAGTTCGAAATTTCACTGTAATTACGATTTTTGTTCACTTCTGTGTTTATGTTTTCACTACGACAGCCAGCCGAACAATGAGCGAGCCACTCCGGCGAATTGATAATATGTATCAAGATGAAAAAACTGCAACGCAGCATGGTATATTGACGAAACATCCTCTGCTCAGAAAGCTTATCACCCAGTTTATAATATATGGGTTAATATCAATAGATTTCAATTTGTCACATAGAGTCTTATGGGAAACGGAGTGGAAGGCATTACTGAAGTTAAAAGAGTATACTTTAACGCAATGAGCCTTTCTGTCTAATCACTGCATCCAATGGTGCTGACACTTCAGTAGTCCCATAGTTGTATTGCATCCTTCTCTGTATGCAAATTGATTCGATGTGATATTCAGGGGCAGAGTAATTAGGATCAGTGTTAACTGCTTGAAAATAAGTATTGATTTCCTCTGGAGTAAAAATATTACTTACCAAAACCTTTTCAGCCTTTCTTCCAGTTATCCTGTTTACAGTATTAACTTATTTAATTTTGTTTGTAATACAGTATTTTCTTGTTGGTCCAGCTTATGACTGTATTTATTCCTAATTTTACATAGGTGTTTAACTAGTGGTGACATATATGGTGGATCTCTTGATGACATTTTTAATATTTATTAATGGAAAGCATTCATTGAACATGTCCTCTAAAGTACTGTTAAACAACAAGACTTGTTCACTTGCTGTACTTAAGCTGTCTATTATTTCAATCATAAGATTCTAGCTTCCTCTCCATATTAATCTTGCAATGTTCACAAACATCCCTGAAAAATACATAATTTCTAATGGGTTTAGCTGGTTTTTGGGGTTCTACAATTACAGCCAGGTGGTTTGATCTTACTAGGGTTTGTATAACAGTTGGTGTCTTCCATAGGAATGGGCATTTGGTTATAAACATATTTATAACTCTCTCTCTCCCCCTCTAGTTGGAGTTTTAACCAACTGTTGCAGAGTATGTTGGGTCATAAAATCTCTTATGTTTAACCGATTAATGTCACCTGCAATAATAATTTTAGCATTCGGGTCAGATGATAAATTTGTCACAGTTTTCAGCTATAAAATTTAAGAGCTTGTCATAAACAGGGTCTGGGGTTTGTAGGTTGCTGCCATAAGTTAGTAAACGTGATAAAATGTAAAATCTTGTTTTATATATATATATATATAAATGTGATAAAATGTAAAATCTTGTGTTATATATATATACACCTGTTTACAAAAAGGTTGTCGCATGGAGATATATAGATAGATACATTGCTTGCTTAATTAGCATATAGTCCGTATTCCCTGCCACCAAAAGTTGCTTAATTGAACGATCAATTGAATTCACCAAACGTAACTACTTTTCAATATAAAAAATATGTAGATTTTTACTCACCAAAAACATTTCTGCTTGTTTACACTTCCAACGCGTCCCAGTTTTTTAGCTACATACGTTTGAAATTCGACATCGATGAGTCTTTAAAAATTTCGAAAGACGCCATTTTTTCTCTGGGAACTTCATGTAAGATACACGAAATGGCTTGTTGTGGTTTCGTCATGGCCGACTAAACATGGCAAACAAATGTTTAATTCATTGTGCCAATAATGTCGGTGCTGCAGAGCTACTCACAAACTTCTCCAAGGTATCGTTTAAAATATTTTTAGAGTGTCAAAGGCAATGGTTAGGACTTGACGGCCAGCAGAAAGAGGCAGCTGTACGAACAACGGAGATTATTGACATTGAAGCCGACGGAGTGGAAGATTGCGCTAAGTATGTATATCATCGCAAGTGCTACTCCTTATTTACGAATAAAGCGTTATTGAATCGTGCTGAGATAAGATGTAAGAAGGCTGAAAATACGCAGACACTCATGGATCAAGGCGATAGCAGTGCCAATGCCGATTGTGTTGAGAATGAGCCTATTCCAAAAAAGGTTTTACGATCAACTTTTAATGCTTCAACTGGTAGTACGTCAACTGCTGTGTCCAAGAGCGAGCACCGTTGCCTCCTATCTGCATAATTTGCAACAAGGAAAAAGTATATAACCTTTATCGGGTAAGTTCACAATTGATTGTTTTTATTTCACATATCTTTTGTGTTGAAATGCATCAGTCAATTTTGGGCATAATAATTTGCCCTTGAATACCCCCAGGCATTTACATGTCTATAAGATGCCTTGGGGGTTGGCAGAATATTCATACCAATCCGACTATCCTTTATATTTTGGCCTTGCTACAGATGCCGGGCTTATCGCCCTGGGAAAATATATAGTAAGAACCGTTACATGTTCAAGTTTTAAATATTGTGTTTGAAACTCATTTCTGCAGAAACGCTTGACAGGGGTCAATTAAGAAAAGCGGCAACATTGAAAGGTGATGAAAGCATTTTGTTGCAAATTCAAGGGAAGGATTGCGTGGCCTTGGAAGTAAAATATCACAAACGATGCTATCTAAAGTATATATCTGTTCTGAGATCTCGGAAAGATGAATTAGATGAGCAGTCTTCTAAAGCAAAATATCAACAATCATTTTACATATTTTGTGAACAGTTTGTAAAAACTAAAGTAATTCAAGATGAAGAGATTTTCTACATGAAGAAAATTAAAGAAGAATTGCGGAAGTGGAAAATGAAGATTCATCAAGTTATAATACAAGCCGTTTGAAACAAAGAATGCAAAAACATTTTCCACAAGTGAGATTGTATATTCCAGTGAGATGATAATAATAATAATAATAATAATAACTTTATTTAAACACGGTGGGCTCATCAGAACATTAAAATTTAAACTATTATCACACGTACTACACTATATTACAAGGTTACACTATTATTACTATATTTACAAGATACAAACAATTAAAAACAAATCTGCTTTTCATGAGTGCCGTATGAATCCAAATTAATTAGGAATAAACAATTGAGAGCAATTCTTGCAGCCAGCCCGAAAAGTTCTAAGGGAACTGGCCTGCCGCAGTTCAACAGGTAAGGTATTCCAGAGTACTGCTCCCGAATAACTAAAACTGTTTTTCATAAAATTTGTGTGCGGAAGAGGAATAGCTAGTTTACCTTCGGAGTCTCTTAACGAGTAATTTGTAACAATATTTCGCTCGACAAATTTTTCTCGTAGATAATGGGGAGCAAGACCATTGAGCGATTTATAGACCATGGAGGCCCTATGGATTTGACGCTGGGAATCAAGTTTTTTCCACCCTAGTCTATCGATAAGTAAATCAGCATTTACATCGAAGTTTGAGTAAGTTATTATGCGAGCAGCACGATTTTGGAGTTTCTGAAGTTTGGTGGACAAAGTTTTGCTGCAATTTCCCCAAACTACACTGCAATAATCGAAGTGTGGCTGCACTAAAGAGTTAAAAATAGATAGCAGAGTATGGTAAGGAACAAAGGGTCTAGTTCGCTTCAATGCTCCGATACCACTTGCAATTTTCTTACACAATCTCTCTATATGAATATTCCACGAGAGGTTATGATCGATAAAGACACCTAGAGATTTTGTGTAATTTACCTGCTTTATAGGTTCCTCGCCAATCATTAGCGACGGAGAACCCTGAAGCGTCCTCAACCTTTGCCTGGACCCAATCAGCATGAATTCAGTTTTAGATGTATTTAGAGTTAGTTTGTTAGCAGTAAGCCACTGATTAACTCTAGCGAGGTCCTCATTCAGTTTGAGGTCAATATTTTCAATGCTGTTGTTGGCAAAGGACAAGTGCGTATCATCAGCGAACATT
Organism: Trachythela sp. YZ-2020; assembly: GCA_016169945.1. Classification (NCBI taxonomy): domain Eukaryota; kingdom Metazoa; phylum Cnidaria; class Anthozoa; order Malacalcyonacea; family Clavulariidae; genus Trachythela; species Trachythela sp. YZ-2020. The sequence goes on along the minus strand of JADLSH010000168.1, from coordinate 185,449 downwards.
CGTGGTTGTGAATGTTCGAGACAGTTAGGCAGATCGTTTATATAAATGATAAAAGAAGCGGACCCAATATTGTCCCCTGAGGAATTCCACAGGTTAAAGGCCGATTATGCGAGAGAGAACCATTTACGAAACAGCATTGTTCGCGAGAGTGTAAGTATGATTGAAACCAATCGTATGCTATGCCAGACACACCATATTTTTTTAGTTTAGAGAGTAGAATATTGTGATCGACAGTGTCAAATGCTTTTTTGAGATCTAAGAACACAACTGCGTTTACATCACCTTGGTCAATGTTGTAAGCCCAGTTATCCGTGGCTTCGAGCAATGCAGTAACAGTAGAATGCAGGGTTCTAAAGCCAGATTGATGACTAGATATCAGGTTATTATCAGTAAGATACTCGTATAGCTGATCGTAAACGATTCTCTCGAATACTTTCGCGACTACTGGTATTATAGAAATCGGACGATAGTTATTTAGGTCTGAGCGCTCACCACGTTTAAATAATGGAATTACTTTGGATAATTTCCATTCATCGGGGAAAACACCTGAGACAATAGACTGATTGAAAATTGAACATAGATGATTAGCTATCAAATCGGAACATTCACGGAGAAGTCTTGCCGATATTTTATCCAAGCCAGTCGCTTTGGATTTGCATAACTTTGATAACAGTGTACGGACATTTGATGAACTAGTTATATTTAGCTCAAAATGACCGTCACTGTCACTTAAATAATCTAAATGGGATGGACAATCTTCATTATCAGGTATCTCGTTTGCAAGTCTTGGCCCAACACTAGAGAAATTATCGTTAAATGTATCTGATAAGTCATTTGAATTATAGATAGATGTACCATTGTGTACAATTCTTTGATTTCTTAGACAAAAGTTCATTTATAATTCGCCAAGTGTTTTGTGAGTTTTCCTTTATTCGTATTCAGTGCATCTTTGTAATAGGATTCCTTAGCTTTCCTAACTTCATTATTTACCATGTTTCGTGTATTCTTAAAATTTTGCCAATCGTTGTTTTTTTTTGATCGAGTCGCTTTTAGCTTAAGTACATCCCGCTCATGCAATCGCTTTTTTAGCCGTGGAGTTATCCATGGCGACTTGCGTGAGCGAACACGCTTAGTTCGTAAAGGGGCATGCTTATTGACACATTCAAGAAATAAACCTTTCCAAGCCTCCCACATATCGTTGGGATTATCATACTGATAAATGTTGTTCCAACGTTGTTTGGAGATATCATTGCGAAAACTTAGAGAGTTAAAATTTTTGAATTTTCTGTAATTGACAGTGGTGTGGCCCCTTGACGGTTGATCTATAGATAGTTTACGAAAGGCATACACAAGGTAATGATCGCTTATGCTGACATGTGAGACTCCTGAGCAAACAACCCTTTCGGGACTATTAGTAAAAATAAGATCAATCAATGTAGAAGTTAATTCGGTACAGCGCGTCGGGTCGGTAATTAGTTGTTGCATGCCATAAACATCAGCAACAGAAATGAGCAAATTGGCATTATTATCTAACGGTGAAGATGCCAAATTACAATTCATATCACCCATTAGATAGTATTCTAAATTATCTGCATCGAGCTTACCAATAAGTAACTCGAAATGAGTGAAAATTTCAACTGCGGAATTGGGAGGTCTATACCAAGTTGCAACGAGAAAAGGCTTGGAATTAGGCTTGCGAATTTCAATGCATAGATTTTCAAGTTGATCGATATTAAAGTCAGAACGTATACAGTAATTGACACTTGTGCGAACATAAAAGCAAACACCACCGCCAAATCTACCATTTGTCATTCTGTCTCTGCGAATAATCTCATAGCCTGGAATATTAACATCGCTATCCGCTACCGAGTTATCAAGCCTTGTCTCGTTAATTGATAAAACATCAACCGGCCTGTCTGCAAGCAAAACTCTCAATTCGTCAATATGTTTTGGTAGACTAGTAATATTCAAACTTGCTAATTTAAAACCACGTTTGGTTGGGAGAAACGATAAAGATTCCTTTGCATTGAAGTGACCCAAAGGCATTGTGCTGTTATTAGTATATTCATTAGTGGATTCATATGGCAGGGCAGATACCTATTCGTTGTTTATATGAAATTTAAAATTGTTAGCAAGAATATCACTGCCGGCTTTGGATAGATGAATACCACCCCGATTTAAATGAGTCTGTTTGATATTCTCATGTTCAATAACATTCCAATGGTGTTGACTACAAATCAACTTGAGTGAATTATTAACAAGAGTAGCGTTTTTACTTATCTGTGACTCCTTTCTTGGCAGAATTGCTGAGATAGAAACAGAGGTATTTGGAGAATTCTCTTCAATGTTTATTGCCAACGACTGAATAGATTTGGCTAGTTCTGCAGGACCAATAGATCTTAAGTCATTAGTACCTACATGTAGAATCAGATTCTCTGGCTCCTTTCTCAATACTGGCTTCAGGTAGTCTGCCATGTCCTCTGTTGTGGCTCCAGAAAAGGATTTGACGATAACTTTTTCGATAGGATTTGAGAGTTCCCATCCACGCACATTTTTAACCATGGAATCACCGACTATAACTGTAACAGGCTTTTTGGTAAAACTGTTTTCGTCCTGACTATTTCCACGTTGTTGATTACGTCGTTGTTGATTCGGCTGATGTGGCTGAGTGCTGTTAAGCCCAGAATTTCTTCCGCTTTGCGGTCTCTGACAATCGCTGTTGGAGTTGTCGGGTTTGTCTTGAGGTCTTGACTGATACTTGTCCACGCAAGTGACTGATACTTGTCCAAGATGAGACAAGGTCTTGATTGATACTTGTCCAAGATGAGACCAAGCAAGATTTTTGAGGATGTTGCATGTGGTGATTCTTTGCAGACATCATCATCAGAAACTGATGAATCCAAAAGTACTTTTGGAACAAAAAAAGCCGGCATGTCATATGCCACTTTGAGAGAACTATATGATGTTGCACTGAACTTAAGAACTGAATTGAGAGATATGAAGAATGCAAGGTAATATAATTATACTAGATATTAATTCTGACGAGATGCTTGATTTTATGGAGAAAAAATATTCCGGCAATTAGATTTTTTGAGCATGCATGCAACTGAAAGAATATTTTATTTAACCATAATAAATGTATCTATTTAAATGTATCTAGCCCTAAACCTATGGGTTGATAAATAACATGAAAAAAGTATCATCTAATAGTAATCTAATCTACCCTTCACATGAATGAAAAGGAATTTTGTTGTTAAGGTGGTATGAAACCTGGCCTCCTGTTGCTTCTGACATTACCAGTGACAGTGTGCAAACAGTGGTGTCGCCAATCATTTTTAACTTCATGGCATGGGTCCTTGGGTTCTCTGATGAGCCTTTACTTAATGACTATCTTGAAGTGAATGAAAAGGAAGCTGTAAAGGTTTTCTCTATCTGCCAAGATTTGGTCAATGTTTCTAGTTGCGGGAAAATTCAGACACCCAAGTCTTTATCACTTGCAGTGGCGATCAGACAAATATCGGGTTGTACTAGTCTGATTCATATTTTACATGGCTTAGGGCATTGTGTTTCTGTATCATCAACAATGGCATATGACTCAGCCCTTGCACAATTGACAATAAACACATCAAACATTGTCCCCAAGGATTTCGTTGTGAACCTGGTGTATGATAACATTGACTTTAAAGAAGAATCTGTTAAACAAACACACGTCACAACAAATGGTATCATCATTCAAAAAGTGATTAATCATGATATGCATCCTGTGCTCGAAGATCCCACAGAACACATACCAATAAAGAAGAAGCAACAAACTGTAGCTGTACCTGTTAGTGATATAACACCATATGCTGTTGGTGTGAAGGTGTGAAAATTTGATAGCGATGCATTGGATCTGACATCGATGGACATTCAGGTAAAAAACAATGAGTGTGTATCAGCTCATAAACTAGATCTGATATATGCTTTATTGAAGATTTTTGCTGCCAATGTGGAAGATCTGTGGCCTGGTTGGACTGGATTTAACACATTAATTAGGCAAAGCAATATACCTACTGTATCATGAGTTGACTACCTTCCAATAGTGGATGCCTCGCCTACAGAATATTCCACGCTTAATGAAGTCCTGAAGTCGGTTATTAAGATCATGGATAAATTGCAATTACAACAAACTGTTCTTGTATTTGATGAAGCTGTATATGCAAAAATCTAGCACATCCGATGGAAGGAACAGATCTTTTATGATCGATTTGTTGTTCTCCTCGGAGAGTTCCATACCTGTATGTCTTTTCTTTCTGCCATATCAAAGCTATTTGAAGATGGAGGATTAAAGGTACAACATGCAGTACATTTGTGTTATGAAAGTGTTTTATATTGTGTAGTGATTTTAGGGCCAATTTCACCACCTCTAACCATCTCACCTTTTAATCATCTTTATATGAGAAAATATTTATGTACAGTATATGCGCTTTCATAATTCATCATTATTGCCTTTTATGTAGATACAATTTAATTGGATTTAGTCGCAATGTTTATTGAGGAAAACTTAAGGAATCTCGTGATTTGAAAAGTTCAAAATCTACCATACCATATGGTATGAACATAACTTATTCTATTTTTTATGTTTCTTAGGATATTTTTATAGAATCGGGTATAATTAGTGCTGGCTCCATCAAAGGTGTTTTATCTGGAAAACACTATAATAGATCAATGTTGTGTCATAAGTTGGTTTATGAAGCAATGCAGCGTCTTAGATTTGAAGCATTTATGGAGTCCTTGGATGACGATGAAAAGGAAGGCATTAAATTGGCCGTTTTTAACATTATGGACTCCTTTCCCGATGAGGAATTCCTTGACTATTTGGAAAGACCAGAGATTGGAGCAATCAGTGAAAGTTACGAAATGTTCATTCAAGAGTCATCAGAGAAGTCCAAAACATTTGCATTCTGGAGCATGTACATTAGAATGACAGGTACGCTTGTATATTGAAGATAAAATGGGCATAAAAATACCCAAGGACGTCAAATGGTGTTAACCCAACACGTTGACAGAAATTGAGAAAACCCCCCTTTGTAGGAAACATTAGCCTACGTCATAGACTCAAGCTCGTTCCTTGTAGACGTATGACGTTCCTATGACGTAGGCTAAGGAAACATGCAATCCTGTAATAAAGTAAAAATCGCTCTAATTCTAACCAGGATTGTCCATATAAACAAAGGACCTTCACTCAAATCATCGAGGACGATTTTACTCTGTTATTTGCAGTTGCGTTTTTCCTAGCATATATTTATTTTAACAGGTGTCTTGCTCAAGTTCATCAGAGTAACAAGAGAAATTAACTGGAACCTTCATCTTGCTACGTTTAGAGGCATGCTTCCTTGGTTTTTCATCTGTGATTGAGTCAACTATGTTAGATATGGAACTGCCTATTGGCTGGAGATGACCGCGCTAGATCGCACACACCATGGTTAGTATTAATCCGCAAAAAGGTTCTCCCTGGTATAATGCCTCGCTGACGTATTCAGTTTTACTGCCGTTACATATCGCTATGTATCAATTGGAAATGGATTTATTAAAGGAATTAATTTTTTTGTGTTTTTAACAGATATTGTTTCTGAATTATCGACTAGCTTCGCAGTTCAACGTCAAAGCGATCATGGATTTTCTGCCGTTTCGTGTGATCAGAATATTTATTGTCTGTTCGTGTGATCGAACAGACAATAAACCGTGACTCAAAAACCAAGGGTGGTCTCATCGGATTTTCGTTAAATCGTGCTGCAATTCATAGATGGTTACTAGCCCAGTCAGAGAGAGCTGCAATTACTCATAAATGCAAGGATATGGCCAGTGCAGACGCTAAACCATATTATGGCAGTGTATATTACCCACGTAATGTCTGTTCCTTATTTGGATCAAACGTTCATTCATAGTTAATAAGAAATTCAATTGTTTCTATTTTATTTTGTTACAGAAGCCGAAAAGATCTCGACAGGACTAAATGCATGCGTTATGAGAAGTCTGTGAATGATGTAATGTCTACAGTGTCAAACATGATTGACCCATTCACAGACTAACAGGCAGGATTGGTTAGTTTGGCCAGTGGAATTGTTCTTGATGACGGCATTGCGGACATGCTGTTGGAATCAGAGAGTCGTGGGGAGGAACAATTTGTGGAATTCGAGCGTGAGAATTTGTTAAGCAAAAGTCCAGACGTATTTGTTAAGCTATCGCGTAATAAGGTAACCACGTTTTCCTCGAGTAAACGATTGACCGTAAAGGACAGCAAAGGAAAGGAAATAAATTTGAAGATGAACAGATACTTATTTGCCCGGTTGTTGCTTATTGCGAAGAACCGTAAAGTTGATCTGGAGTTAGTCCTTTTGTATAGTCTTGGTCCATACCCACTCTGCTTGGCAACAACATCGGGAAGTCTTGTGAACACAGCGAAATCGAGTGTGTTTTCACAACGTACTGTATTGGTAACCTTTCAGAATTTAATCTCATAATTAAGTACCCCTGTATACCTAAAATAGAATGTTGCTGAATAATGTAGTTAGAGGAAGGATAATTGCTCGACAAAACGATTATATTTTCATTTTCACCTCTTACCAACAATTATAAAGTGTATAATTTATACATTCGTTCAAATCAAGCTTCGTTTATTATCAAGGTGAACAATGCAACACTGAATTTAACAGAGAAGAGTTCCAGAACAACGCCGTTGTCATTGATGCGGTGGCTGTTATCTAAGCACTGAAGGGCAAATGGAAAACGTTTGGCGAATTATGTGACGCAATTTTCTACAGTATCCTAAAATTGGCGCGTGAGTGGAAAGCAACAAGAATTGATTTCGTCGCAGATCGGTACCCGCCATCAGCATCAAGAATCCCAAAAGAGCCAGAAGAGCCGGAAATGCTGGAGTCCAGAAAGTTCATGTGTTCAGCAAGGAACAAAATGTCCCCAAGCAGTGGAAGAAGTGGGACAAACAATCTTAGGAATGATAAAGCAGATAAAGCCCAAAGCAGATAAAGAACAAGCTGGACAAGGTCATTAGTGGCATCAAAACAGAACAGCCAAGTGTGGATATAGCAATATCCTCTGTCATCAGAAGGAGTGACAACCCAGCCTTAAATGCAATGATCTCGGAGGTAAATGATTTACTTAAGACCTATTGTGAACAAAATAGTAATGACAATATCCGAGAACAATTTTTGAATGCAGGTGGGTTACACCTAAATCCGAGAGTTATCCAAACTTTCACTAGTAATTTTAGAAATTACATCACTTATTGATGTAATGTTGTTAATGCTGATCATTTAGCCAATCATAATTCAACATCATGTCCAGTTTTACATGATGAACCTCATGCCTTCCCAGAGTTAGGGGATTTAAAATTGGATCACTAAACATCAATAGTCTTTCGAAAACACATTGATGAATTACAGAGATATATAAAATATGGTATTTTTGATGTTCTGGGAATTAATGAGACTAAATTAGACGAATTTGATCCTGACTCTTTAATTAACCTCCCAGGTTATACCTGCATCCGAAGATTTGTTAAAGAAAAAAGCTACCAAATCAAATTCGCCTGCTGACTGGCTGCAATTCAAAGCAAAAAGAAATGCAGTTAATCAGTTGGTGAAGAAAACAAAAAATGTTACTATAAAAATGAATTGAAAAACAATTTAGGAAACTCAAAGGGTACTTGGAAAGTGCTAAATAACCTGATAGGTAAAAAATAAAAAGTACTGAGATAAATAAAATAAACATTTCACCTTCTGAGTCTATAACAAAAGCCAAAGACATACCCCTTAGATTCCTATTAGATTTTGGCCCAATTTCCTAGAGGAATTCCTATAGGATCCAATAGGAATTTTCCTATAGGATCGATCCTATAGGAAATTGGGGAAAATACAGGGTGAGTCAGAAAAAAACGGACACTTTGCACATATTCAAATTAGCCGCAAACGTATAGCTGGAATTTGTCAATTCCCATGTGACAACAGGACGTGGTTTATTAATGCAAAAGTGTTTATTAACTATAATTTGCAGCGCAGCGTGTGTACTATTATAAAAACGATGTGATCAACTGTTCATTCTTATTTACAGAGACATGTGATAAGTATACTGAACAAAATAAATGGTTCATTACATGCTATGCGCCATGTCCTTCAACATACCCACCGTTTCGTTCGGCACAAATAATTGTTCGCCTGTGCTTGTCACGAAACACTCTTTGAATCATGTCAGGATGCTGCCGTAAAATGTCGAATTCGTCTATTATCCTCTGCCGCAGCTGCTGGATATTCTCGGGTGGTCTTGAGAACACTTTATCCTTGATATAAAAAAATATAAAAAAATCGCAGGGTGTGAGGTCTGGCAAGGGAGCTGGCCACTCCACATTGTGACCTAAACCCACGACACGATTCTTGCTGAACGTTTCGTTTAGGCGATCTGTGACCTCCAAAAGGCGATGTGCAGGAGCTCCGTCTTGCGCCCACCAAGGGCTCCCGAAACCTTCCCTCCCAGTACATGTTGTTGAAATGATTTGCCAGTTGTGGGATGGCAAAATCATTCAGCATACGAAGATACGTGCGGCCGTCCACATTTCCATAAAAAATAGGGTCCCAATATTACACCATTACCATGTGTCGGTTGGTCGAAGTTAAATGCTGGAGGATGTCCTCTTGGTGCGTACTCGCGTACATTGTGCGTGTTGACTTCTCCGTTCATTTGAAATGCAGCTTCGTCTCCAATGATGAATCGGTTCAAAACGTTTGTGTTGGGAGCGTTGGTTAAACCACTGCGAAAGCGCAGGCGTTGGCCAGTCGTTTTCCAATAGCTTGTGGCGGACAGAAATGCGGTAAGGGTGCCAACGCAACTCCAGTCTTGTTATTATATTAAATGTTGCTGGCGAGACTGCAATTGGATTCCGACGAGAACTCACATGTGGATTTTGCTCTAGCAACTCTCGTATTGCTGCTGTTTTCTTCACTTCTCGCTCTTCGTCTCCTGCCTGAAATGCCCTTGTTTCGGTTAAGGCTTGTTCCCATGTTTTCGTATTTCCTCACGTTATTCAAAATTGTGTTCCGTGAGGGAGGATCACGTTCGGGAAACCTTAATATGAATGCGTCTTGCACTTCTCTTACATTTTGTGTGCGGGTGAAATGTGTTACTACAAATACTCATTGTTCTGTGGTCAGTTGAACCCTTTTTGCGTGTTGTGAACATGTAAATTGTGAAACGAGTGATTAATAAAAGGTTCTATGCAAATTTCTTGCACAATCAAAATGCATTTTAACTCCCAAAGGGAGATATTTAGGCAAATTTTGACTTTGAAAGGTGTCCGTTTTTTCTGACTCTCCCCGTATAATAGGAATGCTATTAGTTTTCCTACAGGAATTCCTATAGGATCCTATAGAAATTCCTGTATAATCGTTTTAACTTTTAATCAAGGTGAAGGAAAATGAGAAAACAAATAGAGAACAATTTTTATTACAGATAAAAATGTGGTAAATGTAACAATTTTTTTACAACTAATATACTAATCCTGATTTCAAAACTAAGTTTGTCTGATGTGAAAGGGCTGATCAAATTTGGTAGAGAAACATATTTTACAAATTTTGATAGCTTTTTTAATTTTGGAGATATCTCAACGTGTTCAGTATGCAAATTATGACATCAGAATTTAGGGATTTATTTCTCTTTGATCTTGACCCCAATCCCGACCCTAACCCTATTTCGTATGTGTCATGGAATTGTAACCAGAATTTAAGTTAAATCTCCATGTTTGTTCCCCAGAGGAGGTTGGACAGAAGGCCGCAAAGCATCATGGGTAATGAGCGTATGTTTCTACGTGTGGCCTCATTTATGCGTTGACTGCATCAGGTGAAGTCAACATCTCTGGCCAAAGTAAATTCTGTGAAAATGGATGCTATTGATCCAGAGACGCAATGCCATCATCATGGATGTGTTTAGTGTTTGTGTATCGATATATACCAAGGGGGTCAATATAAATGTTGTTGAAAATTTTATAATTTATTTGTGGACACTTTGTTAAGTGTTGCATATATTGCATTTTATATACTGATTTCATAAGCTGACCCATTGGCACTGCCTGGATCGTCTGTATTCGTATTAAATGTACATAGTGCAACTAGTGAGGAGTGTAGTAGAGATTAGAATTAACTTCTGTACATGTTTTAATATTTAACAATTATGTTAAGCGACCGATTATATTACAGTTCAAGGTCTTTTGTTCTTACTCGAAAGGACTTCAACAGGTATGACTAAACAGAGAGTTATCAGCGGAGAGTTATGATTTCGGAGAGTTAAGTCCAAGCAATGCCCAATCCACGCCCCCTCCCCCCAACGACCACGCCCAATTTCTTAACTCTCCTTTTAAATAACATGAGAGAGTTAAATTTGATTTAACTCTATATTGCTTAATTTTAATATCTGATGGTAGAGTTACCATTTTTTTAACTCTCTCTTGTTACGATTCGAAATGGTCACACGAGTTAAGTTAGCTTTTTGTAAGAAGTTAACGAGGCTCATATTTTGAAGAACCTCTAGCTGTATTTTGGCCAGGCAGCCTTTGGAATGTCTGCTGTGGTTATTACTCATATGGTGTAAGTACCACATTTAAACAAGTACTTACAAGCAACACAGCTAACAGTGGTGACATCTTTATGCAACTAAGGTATGATGTGATGGTTTGAATTCGATGGTCATTTTATAACATGCTTATTTGTCATTGCATTTGTATCACACTCGCTCGTTTGTTTTTACGGACAGCATGTTAACTGAGAGACATTACATAGCGAAACCATTAAAAAAATTCCTACAGAAGTACATGGTTTTTTTTGTCAGGGCCTAACCCTGCAAGCTCAAGAGAAACTGGCCCACCTTCGAACAAATGTCAATCGAGATCCCCACCGTCAAACTGAGTCTAAAAAGGTAACAATGATTTTAAGGATGTATTACATATATCATACATTTTAGAGGAACTTCATTAGTTCTGACTTCCCAACTACTTTAGCTAATTGGTTATTTTGGGAAGTCAGTACCCTTATATTAGTAATTTAAAATATTTATAATATTTGTATGTGTTTAATGGATAACAAGATGCTCTATTGAGCTTTAGTCGCTGGGGCTATTCTGATAAGTGTTGATGTGAAAAAGATTGATCGTGATTTAGATTAATTTAACCCTGCCTTTTGCTTGTTTATATCTTCACATGGGATTCAAAGAGAATCGGTACAAAGTCCACAACAAAATTTCTTCAAGGAAATTAATGACAAGAAATATTAACATATCAAATTCCATCAAATTAGATGTTATTTTCTTAACTAATGTCCAAAAAGTTCTGAATATGTCTCCTAAACATTAAAAACAACAAATAATTTTTGGTGAGACATGAGGAAATTTTACTTTGGCAAGACATTAAGGAAATTTTAATAAAAGGAATTTGTTCCATAATTTAAGGAATCTAAGGAATTCATCGAAAATGGAAGTGTAAAGCCTAAACTTCTGCCACTCTGTTTACTCTTGCATGACATTTGTTTGTTCAGCGTTATTTATCTAATTATTGTTGATCATAACAGTCTTTTCGCGAATAAATAATACGGCATATGTTTAATTTTGTGGCAACTTTGGCAGCGTTTATTTAGTTTAAACATGGTTTTTGTCTAATTATTGTAGATCAACAAACAATTGTTTCTCTTCGCGAATAATTGTCGCGTTGCATGTTCACAATTTTTTTTGTATAAAATTGCTCATAGTTTGACAGCATTTATTTTTTGTTCAGTTTGGTTTTTGTCTAATTATTGTAGATCAACAAACAATTGTTTCTCTTCGCGAATAATTGTCGCGTTGCATGTTTAATTTTGTGGCAAAATTGCCCATAGTTTTTAGAGATCAATGAAATTGGCGTAAAAAGCATCCTCCATCTTGAATTTTGATCCAATATTGCTAGCTTACATGAATTATTCCGATTTGTAACCTACCACGACCGAAAACTATAATGCTCTCCCAGCGACTAATAAATTATTATTGTAGTTCATATTCTGTGACATATATATATAGAACGGGATAAGATTGTGGATAACCAACTACCACTTGACGTGGCCGCTGTTAATCAACGGCAACAGTGTACTGGCCAGAGTTGCTCAATGTGGCTTTAGGGTATATTCTTGCTTAAAGGCCAGCGTTAGTTTTTTGCTTGCATTTGAATACAATATCTTAATCTTTAGAACCTAGTCATTGAACGAATTTGGGTAGAAGTCGATACAAGGGTGAATTATCCAATTAAAAACGCTCTTCTGAGAATGGAAGAAAATAGCTTAATTGATATGGAGTTTGCAGACGTGAAGAATTGCATCTCTGCAGTTACACTGAAAGTTGCCCAAGTAGGTATGCACAAAGTTGTGCAATCATGGAATAATCACACCATTCCAGGTAACTATTGAATTTAGACATTCAGTCGAACCTCCCATCTTAAGTGGACATGATTGGGATCGAGTCATGATGACCGTCTACAATAGGTGTCTGCCTATATGGGAGGTTTATTATTATTAATATTTTATTTATATTTCATGAATAAGGTAATAGCTAGCTCAATGAAAACTCTCCATTAAAGTCGCATTTATACGTTTGCATATATCTCGCTAAAAATCAACAGCTTATATCCCGCGAAAAAATCAAAGTTATCACACAATTTACTGTAATTACATTTTTCGTAAAAGAAACTGATATAAACAGTATGAGATTTTTCATAGTTGAGGGTAATAATGGTAATGCAGGGCATCTTCCCGTCATACTTAGCGCGTTTGCTTAGCCCGATTACGTAAGGTTCTGCGGAGGAGAGTGCAAAGTTATGAATACTAAGTATCCATAAAAGCTGATCTTTAAATTTTTATCAAAGTTAAGAAATGCTAATTAAGTGTTGTCTCCTTTTTATTTGCGCCCAATCTTTAATCATGCATAAAGATCGGTCACTCATATTTTAACAAAAGTACTTGCTTAATCATTTGTATCATGTAAAAGATCGGTCGCTCATATTTTAACAAAAGTACTTAACATGCGCTTTATTTCATTTTTAATAATTTATAATCATTTTAGCCTACTTAACAACCGATAATATGTCACATACCATGGCTTTATACTCTGCCACATTTGTCATAATATCATGCTTCGTGTTCGTTTCCATTGGACGTATGTTAAGCTGTTTAGTACACGAGTAGCAGTGTTTTATCAGGCATGAAACACTGCTACTCATGTTTCAAATAGTACTTAATTAATAATTGATCATTGTATAGTACCATATCGAATTGTATATTGAATATTTCTAACCAAAGTAACCATGTTTCACTTTCCTCCATCATATTACTATTTGCACTAAAACGTTTTAGTCTTACCTACCTATACATATACTTGGGAATTCAATTTTCAGGGCTTGGGAAGCCTGTTGATCTACGAAACAACAACAATAGAGTATCCCGAACGGTCCCGACAAGTGAAGGAGTTTGAATAATGGTTGCGTGTTACAGGTTTTAAGTTGCGGGTTGCCGGTAAAAGGTCGCGGGGTAAAAGGTCTAGGGGTAAAAGGTCTCCGGGTAAAAGGTCTCGGGTAAAAAGTCGCGGGTCGTAATAAAACTTCAAAATGTATTTTCTTGGGTCGCGGGTGGAAAAATAATTTTATTACTGATTTATTAGTATTATTTCGAAGCGAGTATTATTACAACGCTTCGTTAATACTAACATCTAGTTTTGTAATGCAAATTATACAAAATATTCCATACAATTTATTTCCGCGAAGATGGTTTAAAATACTTACCAGTCTTCCAGGGATTTGACTTCCAAATACTCGTAGGTGAGTAGATAGCCTGCAGGTATAGCCCCTCTTACGTCAGCACTTTTCCGGAGCTCTTACCCATGTGAATTAGTTTCCAGGCCAGCTGTGTGAACAGGTGCGCGCGCATGTTGACAGAAAGCATGTAAAAACTTGTTTCAAACGGGTTTTGGCTATTGTGTTTCAGGAAAAACGTCATATCGTTCGATTGTTTTTGGCGCCCAGATTTTGAAATGTATTTAGTTGTACCGCTTCCCTGTACAGTTATTATTACCCCGATGGCTTACTTATTTACCTCAAAATCTACATCATATATATTTGGTAAAGAGGTTGTTTTAGACTCAATGCTTGTTACATGGTTTGAACTTCCCTGTAAACTTGTAAAAGTAAAACACACACACACACACAAAATTTTTAAAATTGTATTTAACTGAATTTTTACAAACTTAGCTAACAATCATGAGTTGTTTTCTTCTTCTGCCGGGAGCTAAAGAGAAAGAATATAATAACAGTCACATACTATCATGTATGACTGTTTAAATGTATAGTAATACACGATATGGATGATACATACTTCAATTAGGAAGGTACATGTGGCGCCCACCACGCTTAATAGATCGTGTAGAAACACGTCTATTTCAGGGTCCTTTGATCTTCGCAATGACACGATGAAAATAGAAGAGAAGAGATAATGGTGAAGTGTGGTCGAAAGTAATTTACGACGCAATGACACGATGAAAATAAAAGAGAAGAGATAATAGTGAAGTGTGGTTGAAAGTCATTTACGATTAGAGTTTTACACAGTGATAATAATAATGCGAACATACCTGCAGATTGGACAAGCGAACTCTTGCCCATTGACTAAATGAAACTCAACGTTTCTAAGATGTACCTTGTGCCTACATCTGGGCTTCAGTATTATGGTTTCACATCTTTCACAAGTTTCTACATGTAGAATTAAGTATTATCGTTATTTTTGTGAGTTTAGTAAACACATCAAACGTTTCCATTATTTAAAACTACTCACCAGTTAAAGAATCCATGCTTCAATGTATCACTCTATGGTGGCGAACTGACTTATGTTAAGCTGCGACTTGAATTTTATTAGGTGATTTATCTTCGCCTGTGGTAACAAACTTGACATACGCCTGTTGCAGGGGGTGAGCTTATATTTGCTTTTATACTTTTGATACTATTGTGAACACAGAGCGTTGTGGTATATTTCATATCAGTGTAGATGATTTATCTTCACCTGTGGTAACAAACTTGACATACGCCTGTTGCAGGGGGTGAGCTTATATTTGCTTTTATACTTTTGATACTATTGTGAACACAGAGCGTTGTGGGATATTTCCTATCATTGTAGATGATTTATCTTCGCCTGTGGTAAAAGACTTAACAAGCACCTGCTGCAAGGGGTAAGCTTATATTTGCTTTTATACTTTTGATACTATTGTGAACACAGAGCGTTGTGGGATATTTCCTATCATTGTAGATGATTTATCTTCGCCTGTGGTAAAAAACTTAACAAACACCTGCTGCAAGGGGTAAGCTTATATTTGCTTTTATACTTTTGATACTATTGTGAACACAGAGCGTTGTGGGATATTTCCTATCAGTGTAAGTGATTTATCTTCGCCTGTGGTAAAAAACTTGACAAAAGCCTGCTGCAGGGGGGTAAGCTTATATTTGCTTTTATACTTTTGATACTATTGTGAACACAGAGCGTTGTGCGATATTTCCTATCAGTGTAGATGATTTATCTTCGCCTGTGGTAACAAACTTGGCAAAAGCCTTTTGCGGGGGTAAAAACTTATATTAGCTTTTATACTTTTTGAGACTAATGTGAGTACAATATGTTGGGGGATATTTCCTGTCAGTGTAGGTGATTTATATTGACTAGATTTTCCTCCACGTTCTTAAGGTGTACCTTGTGCCTACACCTAGGCTTTAGCACGATGGTTTCACATCTTTCACAAGTTTCTACATGTAGAATAAGTGTTATTGTTATTTTACAATATGCATTGATCGCATTTTGCTGAATATCAATACCTCTCGTATGTAATTCTTCGATAATCGCACATTTATCAAGCCAATAGTCGCTTTTCACGACTCAAGTTTTAGAATAGCTTACTTATCTGCGAGAGACAAAGAATTTGAATAATTTTTGACAGCTATTTGGGATATATATTAATGACTTCCGACTTAACAGCATGAGTCTTTATCTCGCCTGTGTTAACAAACTCGACAAACGTTTTTTCTTTTGTTCCTGATGACATTCGCTTTTATACTTTTAAGGTTAATATGAGCTATTGGGGAAAATTTCACATCAGTGTAGATAATTTATCTTCGTCTGTGGTAACAAACTCAATAAACGTTTCTTCTTTTGTTCCTACTGCAGGGGTAACTTATATTTGCTTTTATACTTTCGAAACTATTATGAGCGCAAACGTTGTGGGAGATTTCTTATCAGTGTATGTAGTTTGTCCTTGCAAGGGTTCGCAAAACAAACAAACAAACGTTTCTCCCTTTTGTTTCTGTTAATGTAAGGTTGCTAGTGTTGATTATTTGTCAAGGTCATTTTATTCGACAATACGTATGATAATTATGTAAGCTAGCATATAAAAAGAATGGATATTTTATGGTTATCATGCATTTTGTCTTGTGTTTTGTATATCGATAAGAACAAACAAAGTCAGAATGGTTTCAGTAGAGAAATATCCATGCTTTTGTGGCGCAGGTCTTGAGATGTTTGTCTCAAAAGAGCGTACGTTTCTGAAATGTAAAGACCAGACCTGTAGTTTATTTACACCTCAGGAGCGGTACACACAACTTATGGAAGCTTACGAGATAAAAGTGTTATCTCAATATAAACCGAACAAGTTCCCTTTATGTTTGTGTGAAGAAGTCGCCGCTTTGTGGGTCTCCCAGTCATCGGCGAATCCGGAAAGGCCCTATTTTCGATGTCAATGGACGGCGGATGATGAGAAATGTGAATTTTTCCAATGGGCGGATCAAATAAAAACAAGTAAAGGTCGAAAGCGTAAACCGAAAGGTAAAACCAACCCGAAAAAGGTTAGTCGGTCAGCGAGAAAACCGAAGAGAAAGAGGACTATTTCTTCAGATGACGAACCGTGAACAATTTTGGACTTTTCTTAAACTAAACTTAAAGTGACTATTTTTAAACTAAACTTAAAGCAACTTGAAAACGGGATTTCTTTATTTTTGTATTACTAGTTGTGCATGTCCCCCGTTTGAACTAATATATAGTTTTAGACAGGGATTTTTTCTTTAATTGCTATTATATTGTAAGTTAGTCGAACGCTTGGTTGCATGTAAGCATAAATTATTTTTGATAGGTCAATAACACAGACTACAAAAAACTCTTTGTAACTTATTTCTTAAGTTATAACATTTAAGACTAAAATTTCTTAATTGATTATGATTGTTATTTATTAGTCATTTAAAAAAAAATTCACGCTGTTTAATTTTCTGTTCACAGGCTAATATATCTTTTGTTGTTTGTCTGTTTAATGATTCGGTCCTCAGAGCTAATAGAACATAGAGCATTGTAAAAGGGAACAAAACGGGGGGTTGTTTACGCTATAGTGATTTATCAGGTTTGATCTGTAGAGACTATAAAAAACGCTTGACTTGCGTGAGTCATCATTTTGCCACAAGTCAAGCTATCAAACAGTTTGTGTTTGCTTCAGGTTTTGTAAAATTGTATTGAGATATAACAGTATTGAAATGTGTTTAAGTGTTGAATAAATGGAGTCATCAAACAAGGTCAAAGCTCGCCGTCAACGTCTTCTAGATAAAGCGACCAGAAGCAAGAAGAAGTCAGCTCGACTTCTCAAAAGGGTTCAAAGAGAAGTCGAGAAGCGGAGTCCCGACATGAAGAAGATACTAAATTGGCATGAGAGATCTGCCAAGTACGTGGAGAAGGGACTCCGCTATTTGGACCAGCGCGACGCTTTGACTGAGGGAATTGATGAGACAGAGATTTCTTTCAAAATGGAAAAGGTATGTCGATCATCAGTTAAATTTAGAGCCCCTAATGCTTATCACTGATTTTTGTGAGCTTAACTGTCTATAAGGTAGTAGACGTTAAGGAGTGAAGAAGCGAGCTTTAGGGGTGTTGATAAACGTTATTAAACTAGTTTCTATTTGGCCTAGGTTTCCGAACGCTTCGTCAAAAAGTATGGTGCGACTTCATGGTAGACCTACCTAAGAACACGTCAACACCAATCCTGATTAAAGATATAACGGCCAAACTGTCAGGCTTATTTACAGACGCTATTGAACAGGTAAATGCTGTTCTGTTTTCATATTGTAACTGATTTTTCAGTTTTGCTGAGACTATAAAAAGGTTGTGTCAAGTCAAGATTGAGTACAGATGGGAGACAAAGACAAAAAAAGAATATCGTTATCATCTTATTATCTACCTGTCATCTGCCATTGTGATCAATTCTCAGGGAGAACGCATTTGACCATTCTAATGCTTTACATTCTTATACTTAGATCTTGTTTATTAAAACTGTAATCATTTTAACAGGTAAAGCAGCAATGTGATTTGAAGACACCAATGGAGGACCGCATTCGGTTAATGCTAAAAAGTAGCTCTTTGACAAGTCCAATCTCAACTCGTCTCGTTCCCGTTATACAGATGAATGCGAACAAAATCCTTGCCGAGGTCACCAAGGTGTTACAGTCAAACGAAAACATTCCTTTGGACCAGTCATTCACCATCGACATTGTTGCTGTGCGTCAGCCGACAGGGTCCGGTAATAATAATAAAAAAAACTTTAAATCACTTAAGGTTTTAGATTATAGTAAAGATAGTTTAGTAAAAAGATCAATTATTACAATTAAGAATAAGGATAATCTCTGCTGTGGAAGGGCTTTAACTGTAGCTCAGGCTATGGCTGATAAGCATCCAAGATTAAGGCACATTAAGGAAGGTAGACCGATTCAGAAGAAGATAGCGTTAAATCTATACAAGAAGGCCAATGTTTCACCTGGACCTTGCAGTCTTCGGGAGATATCTAAGTTCCAAGGGGTTTTAGCTGAGTACCAAGTTATTGTGATTGATTTTAAAGCTAGGAACTCTGTTATCTATGAGGGGCCTAGGCATACGAATTTTTTTTTTATATAAGCATGGTGATCATTTCAATGTGATTAATCCGGAAAAACTCCCAGCATTCCACGGCAAGAAATTTTACTGTCAGAAATGTAATTCCTACTTTCAAGATTATTTTTCACATCCTTACTTTGATTCATGTCGCACTTGCTTGCGTAAAGACTGTTCAGACGTTTCTACTGAAAAACATACTTGTCCGGACTGTTTTAAGATTTGTCGTTCTGAGGCATGTTTTAA
Source organism: Trachythela sp. YZ-2020 (assembly GCA_016169945.1). Lineage (NCBI taxonomy): Eukaryota > Metazoa > Cnidaria > Anthozoa > Malacalcyonacea > Clavulariidae > Trachythela > Trachythela sp. YZ-2020. The sequence goes on along the minus strand of JADLSH010000168.1, from coordinate 166,217 downwards.
GCATCATAAGAAAACGCCTAAGTGTAAGGGGCTTGACCTGCCATCAAAGTGTGACAAGTCGTTTAGGTGTCAAACATGTTTCGCGATTGTTGTCAAGGAACGACAGGATGAACATCGTTGTGGTGAATATATGTGTCATGTATGTAAGCAGTTTGTGTTGTCTGGTCATCTTTGTTACATGCAGCCTGAAGAGCCTAAAACACCAAACAATAACCTTATTTTTTATGATTTTGAGACCGACTTTTCTAACGGGGAGCACGTTGTCAACTTCGCTGTCGCTCAGTATGCTGACAGTACTGAGTTTGTGTTTAAGGGGTATGATGCGCTGAACGAATTTTGCTTGTTTTTGTTCTCAGGGGATTATAAGGGCTTTACTGCAATTGCACATAATGCAAAGGCATTTGACGGTGTTTTTATTCAGAGGTGGTTGATTGAAAACAGGCCTACCATTGACATGCATGTCATACATTCCGGTCAAAAGATAATGCAGTTAACTGTGAAGGATTACAATATTCGTCTGATTGACTCGTTGAATTTTTTGCAGATGCCTCTCTAAATTTCCCAAAACGTTTGGATTAGATGAGACAAAATTTTCCAAAGGTGACTTTCCATTTTTGTTTAACACAGTAGAAAACCAAAACTATGTTGGCCCCTTACCTGATATTAAATTCTAAGTCCAGACACGAAATTTGAAAAAGATCATACCAAATTCACTGCTTGGCACAAAGGTCTTACTAAAACTGGCTATGTTTTTGATTTTGAAAAGGAAATGTATACATATTGTTCTCAAGATGTAACTATTTTACGTTTATGTTGCTCACAATTTCGCGATTCTTTCTTGACTGAGACTAAAGTTGATCCATTTTGTTATTGTACAATCGCTGCGGCTGTCATGGCAGTTTACCGATCAAAGTACCTTAAGAAAGACACAATTGGAATTTTACCAAAAAATTTGTATAGGAGTTCAAATAAACCATATTCTAAAAGTTCAATTGAATGGCTTGAATTTGTCGCGGCTCAAACCAATTGTTCTATTCGACATGCAGTTAATGGGGGGGAGAAGGTTATTGTGGACGATGTGCAAGGGAAGGTTTATCATGTAGACGGCTTCTGTGAGGTCACAAACACTGTGTTTGAGTTTTATGGCTGTGTTTATCATGGTTGTCCTTTATGTTTTGACTGTAAGAACGATCACCCTTTTCACAATGAACGGAAGATGGCTGAGGTTTATGAGGATACGGTTTGGAGGGAACAAAGGCTTAGACACTTGGGATACGAGGTTAAGACGATTTGGGAACACGATTACCGACAACTTAGGGAGACTGACAAAATGAAACAATTCCTGGACATAACTGACATCATAACCGATCTTGAACCACGTGATGCTTTTTTTGGCGGCAGGGTCAATGGGTTTAAGTTGTTTCGGGATGCCCAAGCCGGTGAGACAATTGAATATGTAGACTTCACTAGCTTATATCCGTTTGTAAACAAATTTAAACAATACCCGATAGGTCATCCTCACATTATTCGTCAAAACTTTGAACCTATTTCAAATTATTTTGGTCTTGTAAAGTGTAAAGTTTTGGCACCGGCTAATTTGTATCATCCGGTTCTTCCAATTCGTGCTAAAGGTAAGTTGTTTTTTCCTCTATGCAAGCAATGTGTCATGGATAACTCTTCCGAGTGCCGGCACTCAGAGGAGGAACGGTCGTTTTGGGGTACCTTTACCACAGTTGAAGTGGAGAAAGCGATCGAAAAGGGGGTATAGGATACTTCAAATTCATGAAATTTGGCACTTTGAAAACACTTCTAGTGATTTATTTTGCGAATACGTCAATTATTTTCTTAGGATAAAACAGGAAAGCTTGGGGTTTCCGGAATGGGTTAAGACCCCAGAGGACCAGGTGAAATATGTGACAGATTATTATGAACATGAAGGAATACAATTGAGGATAGATAAGATTATGTATAACCCAGGGTTGAGGGCCTTTGCCAAGCTATGTCTCAATAGTTTATGGGGAAAGTTCTGTCAAAAGGATGATAGGTTAAATACAGAGTTTGTTAGTGATCCACTACATTTTTATAAGCGTCTTAATGGCGCGGATGTAGAAATGCATGATCTCTGCATTTTAAATGATGATTTAGTGGAGTTGGTATTTAAGAAAAAGCATGAATACGAAAAGGAAAATAAGTTGACCAATATATTTATAGGTATCTTTACGACTGCATGGGCAAGATTAGAACTTTATAATGTAATGGATTTATTGGGACAGAGCGTTTTGTATGTGGATACTGATAGTTGTATATATGTAAATAAATCAGGAGGCCCTAAACCATTACTGGGGGATTACTTGGGAAATTTAACGAATGAAATTACTCAAGACCATGGGAAAGGAAGTTACATTACTCAATTTGTATGCGGGGGGCCAAAAAATTATTCTTACGTCGTTAATAATGGGAAGAAACATTGTAAAATACGAGGTTTTACTTTAAATTTTAAGAACAGTCAAATTCTTAACTTTGATTCGATGAGAGACGTAGTTGGAAAATATGCAAATAAACCGTCTAGTGCAGTCTGTGTAGATAGAAAGAAAAGAGTGGGAAAAAAGAAAGAGAATGTTAATAGTATAGATATAATAAATAATTGTAAAATAACTCGAGAAAAGTGGACCCGTCGTCTTGTCAACGTACGTGAAGTAAAGACCTATCAGATTGTGTATGACAAGAGAATTATCCTCGGCAAAGGTGAAGACACAATCCCCTTTGGATATCACTGGACGCCGTCAACGACATCTGCGGCTTTACCTGTCCATTTGGATATGAAACCCGTTCCAGATCATATTCTGTTCACTCTCACGCGACCTTCGTTGTCGCAACCATCAACGTCTCACCTCTCAACGCCAATGGATGTGAGTAAAAGTAATCCTGTTAATGGTGGTGAACTAATGAGCACGGATGATGAAGAAACAGAGGATATTGACTTAATGGATACGGATGATGCCAGTGACATGGACTATGAATCTGAACATGATTACGATAGAACTTTTTTAAATGATGTGGACATGTCAGATGAATCAAATGAACTTTCTTTTTACAGACGATTAAATAATAACTTTTAAGTGTTCAAGTTACAATTATTTTTAAAATAACAACAACAAAAAAAGTTATCTGTTTATGCGTATGTTTGCTATAAAAGGGTATAGGGTATTTGGGATAGTGATCAGTTAGAATGAGATTTTGATCTAAGATGGATGTGAGATTTAGACTGCCTTCAAATTTCTACGTTTGTGGACAAAGTCAATGTGGAAAGTCTCACTTGGTTAGATCTATGCTTCATTGTCTTAATGAGCTTTTTGACCCGGCGCCAACAAAGATTGTTTATTGTTATGGCGAGTATCAGTCCGTTTTTGACGATATGACGCAAACAGTTCCGAACATTTCGTTTGTTGAGGGGTTTCCTGAAGACCTGTATGATATGTTATGTGTCAACTCCTTGGTGATTGTAGATGATTTAATGTCGGAATGTTCCCAAAATCAACGTATGTCGGACCTATTTACAAAGGGTTCCCACCATAGAGGTGTTTCTGTCATGTATTTAACACAGAATATCTTCCCACCCGGTAGACAATCTCGAACAATAAGCTTAAACTCTCATTACATGATTGTTTTTAAAAACCCTCGAGATTCATTAGGCATTTCTACTTTGGCCCGTCAAATGTACCCAAAACATAGCAACTACCTCCTGGAATCGTTTCATGACGCTACAAGTAAGCCCTTTGGCTACTTGCTAATGGATCTTCATCAACTCACACCGGAAAACATGAAACTGCGAACAAACATTTTACCGAGCGAACGACAGGTCGTGTATGTCAAGCGCACATAAAATGACATTCGGACATGAGTTTAAATCATTTCGACCAACCATGTCAAAGCGAATGAAAGAAAACCTTGCTTATCTACAGGTTCTTGCAAAGTGCAAACCTAAAATTCGAAATGCTATTGTAGAACATGGACCACCAGGTGTTGTCATGAGCATATGTGAATGCTCTTATAACTTGTTAAAAGGTGCTATTCCACTAACACCAACTCAGAAGCGACGGTTGTCACGATACAAGAAACATCTCCGCATTTTGGCGAACAAGAAAGTCTCACGCATAAAGAAAAAGCGTTTCCTGAATCAAAAAGGTGGAAATTTGTTAACCGCTCTATTGCCACCTGTGCTTAGTGTATTGGGAAGTCTGCTCATAAAATGAAACACACGAGACGTATGATACTTGTCCCAGAAGATGCATTTGCTAGATACGAGCAAAAACAGAAACTTGAGACCTCACCGATCGTAACAAACATGATTAATAAGGATACGGAAATGACAAATATTCTGAAACGTACAGATATGGATGATGCTGAAAAGCAAAAGGTATACTATGCGAACTTGGAACGTTATTTAGACTTGAGACATCAAAAGGACAATCAAATACCCACGGTTCAGATAGCGTCTAACGTTGAAGGTGAGGAGAAGCCGAGAGAGAAAATACAAATTCCTGATGCAAGAATTGTTGAACATATACCCAGAACAATGCGTTTAAGAGCTACAGCACTTTTCAACCGTTTAAAAACAAGACCTGATGTTATTTCCTGGGACGAAGTCAACCTGGACGGTGTAAAAATTCCACGTTCAAATATATCTGATTTGATCAGCGATGCCATGAGAGAAAGAAAAAATTTTAATCCTAAGGGTTCGAAGGAATTTTTTCGTGTTTTATCGAAGATGAATATACCTAAAGATCTTGTACGGAATGAGGGGAAATGGAGACAAGCTCAAGTGGAAAGTTCGTCTGGGGAAGAAGATGTTCTTTACAGTAGCCCACAGCGTGCAAGCCCGTATTTCCAGACCCATCTAGAGAAGCGTAAAGAAAAACCAAAACAAACTAAAAAACATTGGCTTAAAGTGCTTATGAACGCAAAATGGGTTTTTATTGATTCGGATAAGGCGTGAAAAGTTAGTTAGTAAGTTCTAGATTAGTTTTTGGCTTAGACTTTTAGTTTCGGAGATATAAAGGCTCAAACAGGCAAATTTTGCCATTTTCTGAAAAAAAGTAGCGCGACCAAAATATCACCAAGGGGCCTGGATCCCAGGAACCCAACTTTGATAAACAACTAAGAAATATATGGCGAAGATATCGATATCTTGTGTTTTTTTTCATATTTTGTCTAAACGATGTTTCGTTTGTGCGTGATCTTACACAGAAAGTACCAACAGTAATATATCTAGCTATCTGACACCTTTTTTGGATGATAAATCACCTATTGCGGCTTTAAACCGATAGAAAAGAGGGCACCGAAACTCATCGATCTGAGACATTTGGTGGCAAATACAGGCCATAGTTATCGACCTATAAACAAAGACAAATGTACCCAGTTGTCCCAACATAGGACAGGAATCAACATACAGGTAAGCTGTGATTTTAACAAATGCAATGATGTCTATTCGCGCGTATGAACTTTGGATATTTAACGTTGAATCATGTCACCTAAATGTGCATATTATTTGCTTAGTATACAATGTCATTGAAGCCAGTATGGATGAAAGGTTCTGCGCCGGACATATCCGGTGTACAACGGTGTTTGTTGACGCACAAATCGATCGAAGTGCTTCTACCTCTGAGAGATTACATACTGCTGTTATAGAATAATATATCATATATGTTTCAATGTGGAAATTATCACAACTTTAATGCCTTTATGGTATTTAACTAACATAAATTAATAGGCCATTCTACTTTTAGACTTCAACCTACTTTATATGTGGACTTTCAGTGTCTTGTATTATCCTACACATGTGGTCAATGTCAAATGTTTTATATGACAGTGAGATACTGATGATATATGTTTAATTGATACATGTATTTGGTACAAAGTTGATCACCAAGTGCTGCACTGTCCCACTAGTGGAACCACCTTAACCTGAGTATCAGGCATTTCTACGGTTAGGCCTTGGTCCCTAAGCCACCTATGTTGAAGAACCTTAGGGAGGCTAACAGAAAATTCCCTAAATAGAGAGATACACTTCAACATTGTATAGCCCATTAAACTATTTGTTTGTGATTTCATCTAGATTATCAGTGAAGTAAACTGGAACCATCAGTGAAAGATGAATTAACATTTTTAATTAAATATTTATTAAACATCTTTATCAATATATGTTGCAGTGTGACTCTATTGTCTCTTGGGGGCAAGTTCACTTTTAATAGCTCAGCCCCTTGATCGATTGGATCGGCTTAACCCATTAATTGGCAAATTTTACTCATGAGTGGTAGAGTACTGCCAATTAATGGGTTAACTGCGCTTGATTGGATCGGCTAAACTTTAGCTGCTTTTTGGGTAATGGGTTACCTAGAAAAGAGCCAGACTCCCACTATGGAAGAACTTTACCCATCTGGAAGGAGAGATTCCACTTCTAAAATGTGCAAGGACATCTGGTACGGGAGGGGGTCAACATCCACTTTCCTCCATGGGGAGGAAGTCAGTTTACCTGCACAGAGAAGCACCTTTCCGAGTTACTTAAATCAGCTATGTGGGCATGCCAAGAAAGTTGGATGTGTGTACACTAGGAGTAAAGCAAACATCACTCTCACACCAGACATCTAATGTGAAAGTTGAAGCATGCTTGCTCTGCCCACACAAGCAAAGCTACTGTAATAGAAAGTATGAAGTTTTACAGATCACATACTGGCCTTATGGCTTATTTATTAAATGAGATATATTTCCCCACTAAAACATTCTCAAAAGATGAATATTATTCTAAGCCTATTTATGTGGCAATTAATGTTTAGTGTTGTCACAATAATTCCATATATCTATATATCCAGTTTATGATATCTGTGTATTGATCATCTTTCATTTACATGGACAAAGATGACAATCTGTCAACCAATCTTCCTATGAAAGGTTCTGTGAGAATATACATGGGGGCCAATTTCATTAGATTGTGGGTTGGCCAGTTGCAGTTATTATTCTTGAAAATGTCCAAATTTTGGGCAAATTTGAATGTAAAATTTGTAGGGAAACAAGCTTCCTTGCTAAAGTGAGAACCAACTTTAAAGCAGGTGTAGAAATGAAATGCAACCGATTCCCATGTCCATGAAGACATGACCATTCCATTCCAACAAACTTTTAACCCTTGCATTCGTTCATTTATTTCTTCTTTCGAAAGAATTTTATAAGCAAGAGGCATCTATGTCCCAGAATTTATAGACATAAGTTACTGTCATCAAGTGTCATGGTCGTCTCCACTATCGACTTTGAAATCGCATTTAAATCCATTCCTTCGTCTATATTCCACGATTGACGATGCAAACCACTAGAAGGGTTACTTTACACACTCAAAAATGTGTTTGAGTTCAAAAATGTGTTTTTTTTCCTCAAGAAATAGCCAACTTTTCAAGACGATTGATCCAAATGTAATTGTTTTTATAGTAAAATTAAATACACACGTTCCTGGGACCCAGTCCCCCGGAAGACGCTACTTTTTTTCCAAAATAGCGACTTTGAGCCTTTATATCTCCGAAACTAAAAGTCTAAGCCAAAAACTAATCTAGAACTTATTAACTAACTTTTTATATTCTATCCGAATCAATAAAAACCCATTTTGCGTTCATAAGCACTTTAATTATTAATCTAAATGAACATCATGTAACTAAACGAGTTATTCAATAAAGTGTTTTTAACTATTTTTCCACTCGTCATGTTTTAAATGGGAAGGGGCAGCACACAACAAAACACATACACGATATTGATTTCACAAATTTTTTTTTATTGAAACATCTTTTTACTAAACTGGTTAAGGCTCACATTTGACTCCTTTAACATCACTCTAAAATGTCTCTTAACAAACTGAGACACTTTTACATCATTTAACATAGTATCGTTATTAAATAACTGCACTATCTTATTCATGCTTTGTCCTCGTGTTCTATGGCTAAGGTAAAATATGCAATATTGGCCACATACATCTGACCAAGCGCTTTGCAGTTTGCGATTGTTAAATTCATAAGAATGTTTATCTAAAAAGTCTGCAAACGAATTCCTGTAGTAATCAGGTGGTTGTCCATAACTGTCGAAAAATTCTCCTTTCTGTTCTGTTGGAAAGTAAAAGGCCACCCAATGTGTTCCAGGTTCACTGCTTGGATCTGTGTTTGCGACAAATCCGCATGGATATTTCTCGATCGTTTGAGGTAACCTATCACATGGAAATACACCGCAAAACTTCTTGATTGTCACAGGATCCTGTTGTAGTGCGTGAGTTATCTGTAAGGTATTCATTTAGCCAGAGTAGTCGTAAATGACGTTTCTTTCTGCATCAATTTGAATCAGGTTTTCGAATTCTCCGTAACAGATGAGACTCACAGCTACTGCAGGTGCCACAGAGAACTTGATGTCAACTGCCAGATTCCCTCTCTGAACAGCATTAAAATGAGGCGATGCTCCACACATATCAGGGGTCAAATCAAAAGCATAAACGGCATAACCGTTTGGAAATTCGTCTCGGGATATATCGTTTCCACTGTTGTAATACATTTTTCCCGTACCGGAGAACATCGTGCTAAATGCCTCAACAAATCTAGGATTTGCACCAAAGGAAAGCTGTATGGGTTTAAATGGCATGTCTTCCCCATTCACGATTGTTCCAATAGACGACACGTTAAAATTTTGAAAGTTGTACGGATTATTTTTGTATGCACCGTTGAGTGCAGCGCTTTCAACCAATCCAAGGACAAACGATTTTGGTACTAACCCATTAAAGATGTTATCTTTTCTCAGGGAGGGATTTCCAGCTGGGATGATGAAACTCTTACACTCCACGCGACGTATGGGATAGATAGCCGGTCCTTTTTTCAATGCGATTTCATGAGCGACAGAAATGCTTGGGCTGACTTTCACTTTACGTATCTTGAGATAGGCGTCGGTCAGTTTTACACGATAATCAACATCATCCTCAGAGGACATCAGAGAAAACGCGTTGCTACTTCGATTTAAAATAACTTTTAGGTCAACATAACCTAACAGGAGACGTTCTGAAAAGAACACATCGCTGAATATGGGTCCAGCCATCTCTATTACTCCACTTTCTTTGCTGAACGCATATCTTGTTTTAAGACCGAGGTTGGCATTACCAGCTGCTACTGTCGGATCCGCTACTTCCATTTTGCCGGCAGTATCTTTGTAAAACAGAGCTGCAGTGAGTTGAGAGTCCTTTGCAGACGGACCATAATTGAGGAGGGTTTCAAGGTATGCTCGGTAACTGTAAGTACCCGTAGCTTGTGTCACTTGCTTTTCTTTCAGAAACACATCGACTTGTTTGAACAGAGTATGTAGGAAATTGTTCGCTACTCCGACTTTCTCGTCTACATCAAGATCTGTACCATTGGCTTTAGTTACTTTCGCTCTCACCACCAGAATCGTTTTTGATAAATCGACATAATCTTCAGTACCTGAGGACATGAATGTAATTGGACCACCGTCTGATACACTGGATACAGGTTGATGATTAATCCAATGTCCTTTTTCCAAACTAACTTGTGTTGGAGGTATTGAGAAGAAATCAAGTTCACTTTTTGTGCACTCTTCCGATTTGACATGTATGAAATTCATATCTATCCGAATATGTCAAAAGTTGTTCTCCGTTTCTTGGCCTGATTGCTTCTGGTAATGGACGTTGATGCCTTTCTCTTTTTAACTGTTTTCCGCTTCTTGGTCTGTCTGCTTCTGACAGCAGACGTCGACGCATTTCTCTTTTTATTTGTTTGCCTTGTACGTTTTCTTGCACGTTTTCCGCTTCCTGTTTGAGCGTAAGTTTGAAGTCGATTAACTGCTTTTTCCTTTGCGACGTTTACAGCTTCTCTCCCTCTGCTTTTTACTGCTTCTTTTAGATTTCTTCCAGAAGCAACGTCTCCTAGCACATTAGCTCCAGAATTCAAAGCAATTTTGCCGATAGCTTTTGCTCCGCTTTTAACCATGGGCATGACTGTTCTTGCAATACTACGAAACAGGCCACCAAGTCCATAGCCCATCTGACCATGTCCCATTTGCCAAGCGCCGCCTCTGAAAACAGGCATCCCACGTCCTTGTTGTTGATCAAGGTAATAACGAACGTATGGATTATTCATCTTTAGGTAAAATAAGTATGCTGTCTGAAGTGCAGTGTTGTCACCACCTTCCCGTGTTCAAATGGCCACAGGATCGCCTGTGTCGTTCCTTAAAATAATTTCCATGTTTTCGAATGATTTGGTTTGTACAGGTACGTATTGTATGTTTGGGAAAGTTTTAGTAATGACGTCACCAGACTTTCCCTCAATGGGAATGCTTCTAAGTAATTGGGCGCTCGTATCTCCAACTATCTGTGGTTGAACAATATCACAATAAACGTAGATGGTCGTCATCCTAAACAAGTCTGCCACGTAAGGACTTTCGGTCGTCTTTTTAAGTATTTTTACGTCTCCTCCAAACCCCAAGATAATCGACATTTTTTCATATAAGGCTAGTTCGTATGGAGTTTTCAATTGAACTGTCACTTTGCCGGTGCGAGCATTAAACGTTTTTTGTCAGGGCTTTATTGATGACTTTGATAAGATCTTGCATTGTTTCATAGTAACCGTAATCAATTTCTGTCGTCATAAAATATCCGCCTCTGTCCTTGTGATAAATATGACTGCTGGCTCCCCTTGCTAAAGTATACCACGAGTTAGGGTAAGAGATGGAATACAAACCAACTTCCCAATCGCCATTCAAATCAATGTTTTGTGGTAATTTCACACGATAACTAGTCGTTTTGTTATCGGGAAAGACATCCAGGGATGCATTACTAGGAAGCGTAAGATAAAAATGCGTACCACTCATTGTCACTACTAAAGCATAAATAAAAGACACACAACACTTTCAAGGGTTTAAATCTTATTTATTTCAGAAGCAGGTACCCACGAACTAAACTTGTTCGGGTACCCTAGCCATTTTACAAGATATTGTGCGTTTTTCCCCTTTCCACGTCTCTTAAGAATTTTCTCAACTTCGTATACATCATCATACTTAATAACTTTTTGAAGTTCCTTGTCATAAAAGGTTCCTTTCAATTCTTCACCGTCATAGTCTTTGAGTTTATACACTGGTGGATCGCGAGGTATTTGTTTGCTTATACTAAATATTTCTTTTGAGAAATTTGGCAAGTAACCTTTCTCAAATTTCCGTTTAATTTTGCTAACTCTCACTTGGTCACCTATCTTAAACCTATATTTTATAGTTTTTACACTATCATTGTTATTACCATATAAAGTATGCCATACGTTATTCTCGTTCCCTGCATTGACAAGAGCAGGTTTCATCTTGATACTACGATGTACACTATGATTATACGAATAAACTAAGTCGGGCAACATATCAATGTATCTCATCGTTTTGTTCGCTGTAAAATATCGCCACATCTTTGTCTTTGTCTTGATAGAGGCCAATAGAGGCCTTCGTCTCATTGAACGTGTTGAATAACTGAATGTCTTCGCTGTTCAGCAGACTCTGAAAGTTCTTATTAAAAAACTCTGTTCCTTGATCAGTCATGATCTTTTCAGGCTTTCTACCAGATGTTAAAATGACTTTAAATGCTCCGACTAAAGCAGGACCGGTTTTTGATTTGATCGGAACTATCCAGGCGTACTTTGAGAATACGTCGATACATACAAGCAAATATCGAAAGTCATCATTGAACTGTTTTAACGATTGCATGTCTGCCAAATCCATTTGCCACTGTTCGTCAATACCTCCTACGATAACACGGTTTCGACGAGCAGGTTTATGTAATGTATAAGTGTCCTGTTTCATTAACCACTCGTTTACTTTTTTTTTTGTTAAATTAAACTTTCCCTCGTCTTTAGCATCACGATACAAACTTTGCGCACCTCCAAAACTGCCTGAACGTTTTGGATCATAATAAACACTTTTCAAGTACTCGTCTATGTCGTTACCTGTTGCTTGGGCCATACTCTCGTTCATGAAATAATCAATAAATGTATCTCAAATATAAAAACAGTACTAATCCTCTATTGTTGCAGGCTCAATGACCACGGCAGTCACCTCCCTTTCTTCGGATTTCATTACGACCAAAGCTAATCCCAAATCTGAACATTTTTTGTCTATTATGATCCTTGTTTCTTTTAATTTTATCTATTTTACTATGAGAAGTACCCATAATAAAAGTGATATTAACACGGCAAGCTAAAGTATGGAATGAAGAAAAGGACAACAGTGCAATGCGTTTTAAAATGATTTATTTCTTTGATACGTTACATAATTGAATTATACTTTAATTTACAAACACAACTAATGTAGTCCATGAAATTGTTAGTAGACATTGTTCTTTCAAGCTCAGAATATAACTGAAACCATACGAAACATGTCATATCAAAAAGTGACTCAAAATAATGTCTATATGTCTCTGATGGTTCGGAAAACTTTAAAACCTTGCACGCCTCTACAATCGCCTGCCACATAACTTCATGATTCAGTAGTGAAAGTGCCTTGTCTGCGTATGTCATCCAACGCTCTTCATCATCCAAAACCTCAAATCGTTCTCTGTACTTAGACCACAGACTACCATCAGTTTGATCTTGCTTCTTGCATGTTTCTTTCTCAAGTTTCTCGATCTGACGATAAACCATCTCCGTGAACACAAAATCGATAAGTTTTTCAGGAGTAAACATTTCAAAATCAACTTCGTCGACATAGATAAACCAACTGTTCACAAAGACACTCACTAAATAGATTAAAGTGCTTATGGCGTTCTCACAAGTTTTAAGTTACATAAACCAAACAACCCTGTTTATGCAAATGTATGGGCGTGATCAATTAACTAAAGTTGTAAATGTATTAATTAGGAAAAATATAACACTACAACAGTTTTAAAGTCTCTTGTTTAAGCAACCGCCTCTCCTTTGTACAAAATATTGTTCTCCAGTCAATACATGTATACTTCAACAACTCTAACCCGTTAACTCTTGGTTGAATATCGTTCAAACTGTTCATGAATCTCTCCATGACCGTTGCCTCTGATACCTTTAATGAAGCATCGTCAAAGTACAACAACAATCTCTCATCACTCTCCATCATAAGACAAGGATGCTGTCTCTGGGACGGATCATCAATAATACACCCATTACAATTCTCAATGACTAGAACAGAAATAATGGCTGATATCTCTTCAGCATAACACTTTAACAGATTTTCTTGAATAACACTCTGACGACGGTTAAGAAATATTTCTTCGTTATCAATGTCTGTTGGTATAGAAAGTAGAGGTAAACTTTTTTGAGCAGCCATTCTAAAACACAACTTGCTCGTTCACCAGTTAAAGGTACACTAAATATCGTTTAAAAAATATAATAGTTCAATACAGTTTCATAATCACCATAACATCTTTGACCCATTTCCGGTGAATAAATTACATGCTTTTGTCCTTAAGCGACAAATACTCTGCGTAAGCTTGCTTGCGATCATTATGATGAGTTCTAAAAGTTTCACCGGTCTCCTTGAGCGTATACCCATACGATGGTGGCACGCTAAAATACACGATGGACAACAAGTCGAAAGGGTCTAACTCTTGTTCTTTATCTTGCCACTCAAAATAACCACACGAATCATCTCTTCCTTTCGAACAGACGTAAAACAAGCGTCCTTGATTAGCACCGTCTTTCTTTACTTTTCGCGTTGCACACGACAAGCCATGAAAACAAGTTGGTCTCATCTCATCACCCCATTGAAAAAACGAACAAGGATTCTTTTTCTCCGGGCACACAAAAAAAGGTCGACCATAACTCTGCTTCATTAAATCCTTCACAACACGCATCTTGGCCAATTTCTCATGACCATGACATTTTGGTTGAGGAAAGTTCGTTAACTTCCAAGCAGCGATCGCCTTTTGAAATGATTCGCTGTCTTCTTGTGGGCAAAAAAAATTACAACTTGGTCTTTGTCCACAGTAAAAAAATTCTCCGTTTGAAGTTTTTGTACAAGAAGCAAGTATACCATGTAAACACTCCATTTTCTCAAAGTATAAACCCAATTGTAAAGATGTCCACCAAAATTTGTTTCTTTTATAATCGTTTCTTAAAACCAGTTGTTAAACTGGTTCTTCTTCCTCTGTGACGTATTTTCCGGTCAACATGCGCGCGCACCTGTTCACACGGCTGGCCTGGAAACTAATTCACATGGGTAAGAGCTCCGGAAAAGTGCTGACGTAAGAGGGGCTATACCTGCAGGCTATCTACTTAGGTGACGATGTCTCGAAATTTACAGGCAGTTCGGACACATTTTGCGATGCATTTTCTTGATGCCAAAATGACTCATTTCGCAAATCGCTTTTTGAACTTAAACGAAATACCTTGTGCTTCAATTTAGTTTCGTTTCACAAATTGTTATTTACATCCGCGATTTGGTATTTGAGTATGGAGAGAATTTGAATATATGAGAGTGCAGACGCATAAATTGTTTTGCAGAATCATGAAACCTAGCACCAGAAAATGATGCTAAATTGCATATTTTTGCCACCAAACACAAAGCCACGTTAAGCGCGGTATAGTGCGGTATCTTATTAATAGTATTATTTAATATTAACGTAACCAATGTATATTTTTTGGATCATAGTTTGACTTTTATATACTTACTATATGTATTTATACTGTATATATTAAACGTCGATATTTTAAATCAAACAAGAGTAATACATGGTAGCATATTTTTCGCGGTCCCTTCGGCAAAATAGGGTGTCCAGGATAACGAGAGTCGACTGTGATCATCAGAGCTAAAACAATACGTGGCCCAAGCGGCAAAACACCTTTTCTAACAGTATAAATGTCATATCACTACCGATGAAATAATGCGCATCCGTTCATAAGACACCATGATTATTTTCTCATCCCATTCTCGATACCGAGTCACCAAGTCAACATTACTCAACTCTTTTAAACCGACCTTTAGCTTGTGCGAGATATATTTCTGTTTTTAAATATGTCGAAACGTCTTTTATACTCTTGAAGTCGTTAGTGTTAGAGAAGAACAACTTAAATAGTCAGGTTGTTGGTTAGTTACAGTACTTAAAATGTTCCAGCATGTATCTATTATTTGCGATAATATGGTTGTTCTAAAATATTAAATTGGTGCATAACTAATTATAATAGTAGAAGTACAATTTATTTTAACCAAAGTCTTGTTTGAGTCTTTCAGAACTTTTTGACTGTTTACGCTTATAGTTCAGTATAACCACACATATTTTGATTGCAGGATTTTTGTCATGGTATAATTGTTGGTTTAATATATTGAGATTATACTTTCATTTACGTTGTAGGCTTGTGGCGCTTTTATATAGAACCATTATATCACGACAAAAGGACCTTGGACAATGTTTCAAATTGAAGCAATCAACATCAAGTTGTTTATATACATGTATAACCCATCTCGCGTACATTGTTTTCTTGCCCGCTAATTGCCTATCATCAATTCATCATACAAATAAGGTTGCCCTGATTTTTTAAAAATGAATTTTGAATAAATTTAAGAAAAAATGCACTGAATTCCTTTTTTTGGATCTGTCAGTGCCGCATTTTTTTGGATCTGTCATACCAATTTTAGCGTTGCCACTAAAGAATGAATGCTCGCTTCGAAATAATACTAATAAATAACTAGTAAAATGATTTTTTCCACCCGCGACTCAAGAAAATACATTTTGAAGTTTTTTTACGACCCGCGACTTTTACCCGCGACTTAAAACCCACGACACGCGACCATTATTCAAACTTGTGAAGAAGCTGTTGCAAGTTATGAGCAGATGGGAGGACATATAACCCAATTTCCTGTTTTCGGTGGAGACCCTTTGGCCGCAAGTTTACAACTGATACATGAAAGAGAACGACAATTTAATAGCAATAATATCAACTGGGAACTGATTTATGGAAATATTGTAAACAATGATGACACCGAATTCTGTGCTGCAATGATGACACCGAATTCTGTGCTGCAATCATGACATACTTGAACATAACAATAAAAACATAATATACAAACTATATGTATATATACCGTTCATGTTCATGAATAATGCAAAATATACTGATTCGCCGATAACAGTAAACGATTGAATGTTTGTCCTTCAAATATGCATCTTGCTAAGAAAGTCATCCAAGCTCCTGAAATTAATTGTTGCACAGTTGAATCCTTCTTCTCTACATTTAGGGCATGTGTTTTTCCCTGAATCGATCCATGTTTTTGCGCATCTTTGACAACCTATAACTGACTCACAACAGGTGGCTACAATAATGGGTGGATGTGAGCTATCCTTGCAAATAACACATCGTAGAAATTCAAGTATTTCAGTGAATAATGCACCTTCTACCGCTTTCTGTATGAATGCTTCGTGCTTCATTAACACTTCCTTGGAAAGTCTGGATTGTTGGAAAAAGTGCTAACTCAATGCCTTCTGCCACAGCCTCCTTTACTACATTTTTTCGTCATTTTCATCTAGAAAGTATATTATCATCAGTTATACAGTACATTTCCATGTAAAAACGTGAAACAAACATGCAGAAATTTAGCATGATTTTGTCCCTGCTGCATGTGTCTATTACACGTTTATGTTACTTGTCCCTTAAGTTTGTATTCAAGCGGTCTTATCGCTGCTACGCGTAGCAGCAGCATGTCCCAGACACAATACCCTTTGTGTCTGAGCATCTTAAGTATAAGTAATTTTGTCATGCATATAATAAACAAGAAATAATGCAATGTTGCTCGTACAATTAGTGATTAACAATTCTCAATTTGCCAAATTGAATTCCCCCCGACGGCTGTTCCTATTTTGTCAAAATTTTCAAACCGCTCTCGTACTGTTAAGGTCCATTTCCACTCAGACAATTTTTCTTTGTCTTCTAAGCTCTCATGCGAAATAAGGCGAAACTAATAACTTTAACTCTTAAAAAGATATTGTGGAGGGACCAACCCCTTTCATCCGATCCCTCATTGTAAACCATTATACCTTTTTTGGCAGCAGTTGTAGTTTCAAAATCTTCAGAATCAGTATCATCCCCATCCAACTGGACAACACTGACTTCCTTCTTAACTGGGGCTGGAATAGCAAATACCTTTCTGGAATTAGCTTTCCAAAATACAAGTCCTAAGCAAAGAATAAATATCAAATATATTTCAAAATTAGTCATTTAAACCATATTCCAGTGGACACAAATGACATAATTATGTAGCAGATAACTGTGCAGGCTGCTCCATAAATTATCTGTTCTGTAACATGCACTTAAACCACTGTTCTAGAACAATTTGCAATGGAGTGTCCAGTCATATTGTATGGAACTTATGCTCAGAAGAAAGCTGTTCTGACTGAAACATACGACAGTAAATGAAGCAGTCTATACATGTACCAGTCGGACTACCTCTTGTTGCATCATTATCTTCAATTGGTAAACCATTTCCTGACAAGGATCAAAGAGTTATTGGTTATTGAAAGAGTTGATGGTTATTACAACGCTGTCTGTAATTGAGTCATTGAGACAAGTTTCAGTTAGAAAGGATAAGTTTATCTCATTTTCCATCATGAAATCACGGACTTTAGGGGCCAAAGATCTCACATTAGTCACCATTAATTTTGGAATAAAATTACTAATCCTCTGTTTTAATGTAGTGGTATTAAGTTGATGGAATTCTGTAGTAAGGGGCTTACATGGCAGTGTACAGTTATTTGGAAGGTCAACAGATTCGTTTAATAATGATTGGGTGGTCTTGTTGGGATGTCCATCAGGGGAGGCATATAAGGGTAGTTTACATGGGGATAAAAAAAAGGGTGTCTCATAGTATTTAGGGGACTTTGGGGGGGGGTGTGGGGTTTGTCCGTAAAAAGGGGGTGGAAAAAATTGTTGTTGGTGTGGTTGAAGGGACTGTTGTGAAATAGCGTGGAAGAAATCACATTTCGAACCCTTCAGGCAATGACCCTTTTTACGTAAAAAGGGACATGGAACGTGAGATTTAGGTTTTTTTGTGTATCGGGGGAACCTATCTTGGTGTGGTGCGGGTATTTCGTTCCTACCAGTGATTTCTGAAGCTGAAACATCGGTTCCAGGGTTATTTGGATTTGCCGTGCCAACGTTGTTTTGATCAGATATCTCGATTATACTAATGTCGGGGGCGTTGGGATTAGTCGTTTCATTGATTTCTTTTGTTTGGGCGTGAGTTAGAATATGCATATTGGTGGCAGGTTTGCCTTTTCGATTTTTAACTAATTTCCCCCCATTTTCAACTGATTTTTCACCTTTTCACTGGCCCATAAACTCAACTATTTGTTCAACAGTTTGAGGCAAAGTTTGTATAATTTCTCTGTTGATTTCTTGACCCGATTTAAGTTCCTCAATGTCGAAAACAACATCATTAGCTTTATCATTAGCTTTGATAAGTCCCGCTCCTTCGGTTTCAAGCACAATAATCGGATCGTCGCTTAGTCTACTTTGGGAGTGGATTATATCGCTGTCTATCTGAGTCATTACGGATTTAGTTTTATTCAAGCAATTGTTGTGTGCGTCGACATTTGCATCCTTTTGTTTAGAGCAATACTCATAGGGCTGATGAGAATCTTGATATAAAATTTTTAGAGTAGTTGTAAGGCTAGCTTTTTCATTCTCGAGATCCTTTACTTTATAATTCAAATCAGACAAAGCATATTTAGCTATGTGAAGACTATCTTTCAAAGCATTGTTTTCTTCCTTAAGTTTCGTATTTTCTTGCTGTAATCTATTTACGCATTCAAGCCCGTTATTTGAACAGTAATTCTTTAAATTATTCATATTGTTAACCACTGTTAAAATTTTATCCATAAATTTAGACTCAAAATACTTGATTTCGGTCTCAATTTTATCAATTCTATCAGTCGTATTAGTAGGCATGGGTGCAGATTGATCAATTGCTTCGCTCATACCTGCAACTTCTTCACCCAGACTAGTACAGCCAATGTGTATGCCTTCAGCAGCGTCGGCTTGCTCACTCAGACTAGAACAACCATTTAGCTTGCCTTCATCAGCGTCAATTTGTTCAGAGGTTTCATCCTGACAAACAGCAGCTTTTCCTGATATAGACGTCAACACTTTAGTAAGGTCTATTCTGTCACTAGGATCTCACCGTTATCCATTTAGTAGACTTTCCATGCCATTTTAGACTTAAATTATCACTAGTGAATAGTTTGACTTCGCCACCAGGTGAAGTCCAACGACCTGCCAGCTTTAGATCGTCTAAAACAAATTTTTTCAACTCGCACCACGTACTAGCCCAATAAAATATCTCTCTGTTAGTCTTTAAATTCAAATATACTTCTTTGGCCATAGTTAGTAACTATTATGATATCAACTTTATATATGATATGAAATAAAAGCGGAGCTTAAAAAAGCACGTCTGTAGCCTACAATGTTCAGCTACAATGTAGCGCTAATAAACCCTGGATTAAAATTTAACCTATTGCTTTGGGTTGCGTACTACTGCATGTCTTTTTAACCCAAAGGCACAGCTGTAGAAAATGAAATTTCAATTATCCAATGAAGATTTGTGGAAAGATAATACAAAGTTTAAAGATAATGTCAGTTCTGCGCCATAAAATAAGAAAATATCATGGTTGGCCCATAACCTTCTTTAATGCATTTTTAATGTATTTTAAGGACCAGTCATTTACTAGAGGGGGGGCTGGTGCAAAATGGAGCAGGGTCACCAATTTTTATGCAAAGGAAAAGTGGGGGTCATGCAAATTTATGCAAGGAAAATAACTACCAACTTTGTATTTAGAGAATTTATGTAATACATATGTAACAATCGTTTAATTAATTTTGATTAAGACTTTTATAGTTTGCTCAAAATTAAAGTGCCCTCAAAATGCAGGAAATGCTGTTGCAAAGACCCTAAACTTTTCCGGGGGCGCATGCCCCCGAAAAATAATTAATCCTTGGCCATCATACCAGTCCCACTTCGAACAAACTGTATAGTATGAACCTTCAAATAAGAGACGAGGGGGGGAAAGTAAAAAAAAATATTCTGAAAACAGATTTTGTAGACCAATTCCGTTTTCCAAAAGAGTTTGGAAAACAGTTGGCCCTTTGATAAAATTACAGTATATGCTAACTTTGTTATTGTGATGTTTTTCAAAATTGAAAAACGACGACTGATTTTCGTTTTTTAGAGCTCGGAAAACGATTGACCCTTTGGTACACGCATTGAAAACAAAAATTTGAAAATAAAAGTTTGAAAAGAAAAGTTTGAAAAGAAAAGTTTGAAAAGAAAAGTTTAAAAATAAAAGTTTAAAAATAAAAGTTTAAAAATTAAAGTTTGAAAATAAACGTTTAAAAATAAATGTTTGAAAATAAAAGTTTAAAAATAAAAGTTTAAAAATAAAGTTTGAAACTAAAAGTTTGAAAATAAAAGTATACACAGTTTATAGTTGCACGAGGAGTTACAAAATGGCGCTAGAGGTAGATTCCTATGCATTTTAGATATTTTAGATACAATTAAAAGACTACTGGTTAAGTTAAAACCGAATGCTATCATTGTGAAATATCTTTACGAACGTCATGGCATTTCATTCAGGTATTATATTTTTAAACTTACTGTTACAATTAAATATGTCGCTGGCAAATATATTGAAGTTTGACAACACAAGATATATCACATGTGTAATATGTTTTTAGACCTATTTCATCTCCTACCAAATCAGTCCCTCCTGCGCTAGCTAGGATCAGAGTGCTCGAGTCATGTCCTGCCTTAATATGGTTTTGAACAAGATGCATTATTAGATACATCATATATACTAATAATACATGCATTCTTAATCAAATTTTAATCTCTTCAAAGCTACATATATTTAATAATTATTGTATATAGTGTCCGCACACTGCAAAGGATAATGAATGTGTATGGGCTAGAGCGATATGACAGAATGGTGTCTCCGGAGCAAGTCGCTGAAGCATTGCAGGTAATCATTGCCGGTTTGCTCTACGTTAATTGTATAAATAACAGAGAATAACATGCAGAGAAGCCAATATATATTATAGTGGAAAGGTCCGCTGAGTGCGAGATTAGTGCATTATAATGTAATATATTCAAACTTACTAGGTATATTTGTTTTTTAGAAAATGATGCTGCGCATTCGTCTGAAATATGGACTTCTTGTGACAAGGTAAATGCATAATAAATATCTGATTTATGGCCGGAATATGTGTAGCCCGATATACACTTGCTGTACAAGGAACTTATTATTATTTTCTAGGCAACAAGTGTACAATGTAATGCGGGCTACTCGGTATGTGTGACTTGGAAGACCGAGAAGATATTATTCCAAGGTATAAACTATAAACACAAACCAATGTCCAATGACCTTACTGTACTTGGTAAGAGTTACTGTTGCAAGGGAATATATTACCTGTAGTTCTGCCTTATACGTGTTTATATACGCTGATACCTCTTGGAGCCAAATTGGATCCCTGCACCACAAGCTTTAGAGCATGGTTTGGTGTAACAAACTTGGACATGATTACAGTATGTCCAAGATTGTAGCTACATAGCGAAAGACAAGCAGGCAGAGATCCAATCAAACCGGGGCATAGATAATGTATTATCAACAGTGATGTAACAAAGTTTATTTATTATATTTGTAGGGTCCCAACTGGGTGTGGCACGTAGACCAATACGATAAACTGCGACACTATGGATTTTGTATCCGCTGTGCTATTGACAGGTTTTCAAGAAGAGTTATGTGGCTTGAAGTATTCTCCACTAATAGAGACCCCTGGATTGTCGCACAATACTATTTTGAAACAATAAAGATGGCGAAAGGTAAAGGTCAAAAAGGAGTGTTAAAAGAATAAACAATAGTGGACCTGTTGATCAACATACAACATGCCAAAATGAGTACACTCGCATCTTTTTTCCAACATGTATGATACTGGGCTATGCAGAGTGGACCTGATTGGACGATTCAGTACAGTCTTTCGTAGCAGAATGTCAAGTATTTTTAAGACAAAACCATGATGATGAACTTTCTGGTATTTGGAGCATACATATGGAAAGTCTAAACTTAATCAGGTAAAGACAATTTAGAAAAAGAATGTGTTAGTGTTAGTGTTAGTCATTCCAGGAAATTGTTTTCGATTCGTCAAAAACCTTATGGACGAATTTACATATGTCACATATGATACTACTTCTATTCGCAGATAATTGAATGCTGGTGGAGTCAATTGAGGAGTCACTGGACCAGTTTTTGGATATATTTCTTTCAGGTAACCTAGAAGTTTGATTTAACAAGAAAATGTGCACATCCATGCATGGCTTGCAGCAATTTGTGATAGGCTAGTACGAGTTTGTGTATATATACAACTTAGAAAAACTTAGAAAAAGACAACTTAGAAAAAGACAAGATAATTAATAATTTGGATAAAGATGTCATTCTGGTTTACATACACAAACTTTATAGATTCGAAATTTTTGGCTAAAACCAACCATATTTTATTATTTATTAAATGCATTTGTATAGTTTAGCCGGTAATATAAAGCCATTCGCATGCACCATTTCCCAATTAACAATATGCATCTGATATATACGGCGGCCGCTTATGTTTATATATACCCCGGTTTCCCTTAATTAGATTTGATTTGTTGTAAATTGCAGGAACTTGAATCAACAGGTTGCTGGGAAAAGATAGTATTATACACAGGTAATTAATGTTTATAATTGGTGCATAATGTATTAAAATAATGAAGAGCGACGCTTAAAGAGGGTCTAGATGGGGGATGCCCAAAACAGTAAACAATTAGATTTTTTAGCAATGTAACAGTAACAGTAAAAAATTTCACATAACAGCAAAATTTTGCTAATTTCCCGAAAACGTAAAAAAAACACGTAATTTCTCGCCAGAATATAATGTACAGTAACTACATATGGATCACGCAATATTAAATGAAGTTTGTATTAGGTAAGCAAATGGAAAGTCATCTAAGACCATCTAAGGCATCTAAATATACATCTATACATATTAGGCCGTATTCTGTGGAACATAATCGTTCAGTTTCGTTGCCCGGGTACGGGCACTACTTTTTAAACCAAGATAAATAATTAGGATTAATCATACAAAGTCCAAATCCGCTTGTTTGCACTTCTAAAAACCTGCAGTTTTCGAGTATTTCTTCTTCGAAAATTCAAGAAATCAACATATTTTGCAATCGATCGCCGCCATTTTTTTCAGGGTACTTGGTGTAATATGCACTATAAATAGTGTATTTCATTGTTCTACATTGATTTTTACATGAAGTTTCTCAAACATCCGCTGACATAAAGTAAATATGGCATTTCAGAATTATTGTTTTTTAGTCCTTTTGATGGGGAAATTACGAAATTTTAGCGAGGTTTCGTTCCAAAAGTTGTTTGGATTGACAAAATATATGACAATACTAGTGAAAACATTTACAGTGGAAACTCTGTTTAATTGTTTATTACTGGCAGAGGTCTTGGCAGATTCAATATAGAACTTTTCTTTGTGATGAAAACTGTCTGGTATCAGAGCCTGTGTTGTGGTAAATCCTGTTCCGTACAGACAGATGCAAAATGGTGACATATATGTTCATCAACAGAACAACAACATGGAACATTCTTCCTGATGAACTCATACCTTAATAGCCTTATCCAGATTTAAATTGCTACTTTATGTATATTACACTACTTCCATAGATATAAACTATGAACCTGAAATTCCCTGGACTTGGAATCGATCTGTTTAAAATGTGTTACTGTTAGTGCCCACATGCAGAGGATATCTTACACTTGCACTCAAGCAAAGATTGTGGAGCACAGGGGGGGGGGCATGTCATCCAGACAATCTCCAGCTCTTGATTGGAGAGTGTCCAGCCAGCACCAACACTGAGACCATGATGCTGTTTGAAATTTTGCTCTGTTAATATGTTGGAAAAGGGTGTCGCAGGTTGGGGCGAGACATCATGTGAACATTTTCTGGATTTAAAAGGAGCATATCTACAGTCTATCTATCATATCCTAGCCTGTGTTCCAGTCCACTACACCATTGTGTGTGTAAAGTGTTTCATTTAAAAATGTTTCATTTCTATTTAAGAAATTATTACATATATGATTAATATTAATTACGTTATACATAATCGAGAAATGGCTAACTTAAACGTCACTTTAATTTGATAATATTGGCCCATATTATAAGTCAAGTGAGGTACTGTATACACATGCATGCACCCTTTCGGTACGCAAAATAAATAACATAACACAATATGAACATTTGCAACGAGTATTTACAACATGGATTATATACCTTGTATGACAAGTGAGTAACCATGTTGAAACATGTAAGCATTAAAATCGATAAAATTATGAACGCTATTACAAAAAGCTATAGTTGACAGACAGATCTAAGCTGCTTTCATCTTTTTAGTTTGGATTCATTTGAAACATTATTTAAAATCCCCGCCTTAGATGCAGTCTTATTTGTTGTTTCTTTGTTTGTTTCTTGTTGCCACAAAATACACTGCCAACTCAACTGTCCCATCGCCATCTCACTGAAAAAATGTTCACAGCCATTTTTTTATAATATTTTAAGGGGATGTCTTTACTACGTATTCATGCCATATTTAAAAAAAGAACTTTCAGAATTTATGCAAGAATACAATGCGTTTAATATCCGCAAGCAAAAGGATCAGCTGTGTCCACCAGGAATTCCAGAAGACAATCTCCATTTTCCTGAACAACTAGGTATATATGGCATATAGGTTTAGTCATTTTCAAATTAAACACAATCATTGTTTATGACGAAGTAGAAACAGTAGTTGTGTATAGCATGGTACGATTGTGTTATACTTATAAACCTCACGATGTGTACAAATGTGGTCAATATAATCACAGAACATTGTTTAGAAGGAACATACTTCCTGCATGCAGACGGATTCTAATTGATTACATGTTTTTATAGGGTTCTCACAACAAGGTTTTCCGTTTACAAATGAAGATACTTCCTCTGGTAGAGAGGCACTATCTGCAGCGTACTATCCCTGACTATTTATCAGCTGAATTTCGCCGGATTATGGACGGTGAATTACGGAGATGTGCGGTTTCACTCCACTCATTAAGTGTTACAGAAAGCAAAGACATCTACATTCACCTGATAAATTTCTGCAGGCAATCAGGTAATGTCTGCAGACAATCAAAATCTGTTGTTTATCGATTCGGACATTCCCAAAGCATGCATGCGCGTCATTGCTTGTTGTCTTTTTTAAACAGATGCAGTAAACATTGTTTTTATCTGTTTTCTTGCATACTGAATATGCCTGCGATTGGAGTATAAGTTGTGAGAAAACATGCATGATTCTGTTTTGTTTGCCATATTCCGTACACGGAATGTTCGTTACAGTATGGGTATTGTAACTATAGAGACAGTGAGATTGTTATAACAAAAGGTGTACAATAACGAATCTATTTTTTAGGTTACACCTTCAACAATTGATGGCATCATCGTTTGCAAAAGCAATGGAAAAGCCTAAAACTTTTCTCTATCTACCAGTTTATTCAGGCTTGTGGCGAGTTCGCCCATGCATAATCGTTGCTTTGGTTCCAGGAAGCAGCAATCGACAAGTTCTTTTACAACTGGGTATTCCTTGAGATCAGCAGTGGATGGATACTCGTTTGAAACAATTTTTGTCACAAGTTGCCCAGGATTTGTGATATCGTTCCATACACGCCTATACGTATACAGCTCTAGGATTATGCAACCCATTGCACACACATCCATGTAAGGTTCTGGTCTCTTACCCAAAAGAGATTATTTGTGTTGGTACATCATCGTGCCTGCATTTGCGGTATTCCTTGTTATTGCCGTTGCGGCAAAACGAGCTTACACCAAAATCGCAAATGACAGTATATGTTATTTTTTCGACCTCAAAGTAGAATGTACAGGGTTATAAAACTGTTTCGTAAGATAGGTTTTCTGGGCATGGCCAGAAATCAAAAACATAATCTATACTACTTCGTTATTAGTTTCTGAAAGGGTAATATAGAAACATACTAGGAATAACTACAAAAATACATGCATGATGGGTGGACTAAAATGCAGGATGGGTGGGCAGGGCAGTAACATAAACAAGGCTAATATTGTACTAACTACTTCCATAAACAGTGTTTTGCAACCAGCGAGTGCGGTAACTTACAAACAACCTACAGTATTTTCAGGATTTTTCGACTTACAACATCGCGTTATAAAATTTATTGTTCACAGTTTATTGTTCACAATTTATTGTTCACAATTTATTGTCCATATTTCAACGCGAAATCTGACAGGAAGTAGAATAAATTATCTTTGTGATTTCTCGACATGAAAACTGCATCGTGAAAATAAACGTCTTTTAAAACCTTCCCTTTTTACTAACCATAATATTTGCCGGTTTCATATCTTGGTGAACTATATTCTCTTCATGAAGATAGTGACAGCCGCACACCACTGGATGCATGATATATGCTTTAACATCACTAAAATCTATAAAATTGATACTTATGTACAATAGATCGATGTATGTAGGGGATTTTAGTGGATCTCAAATAGTCTGGCAGATGTTTATTAATTTTCAAACCATGTTTTCGTATTTGTTGTATTCACATTTCGCTTTTTGTTTATTTATAATCTAAGACACATTGTAAAATGTAATATTTATCATACTATTATTACCTGAAAGGGAGGAGGTGTGGCAAATACAAGTTTCTCCAAATCGGAGCCTTTAATGTAAGGGGACAACAACAAAAAATCTCCGTCCTTTCTGCAGTATCCCATCAGAAGTAACAAATGTGGATGTTGTATTTTCCTAGTGAAGCAATAAACCACGTGTTCATGTGAAAGATAGCTACAATCAAGGCCAAAATCCACTCAAGTAATTTAAAAAAAACCCCGACAAATCCTCTATCATTAGACGCATGCACACCCCCCACTTCCCCTCTCAAATGTTGGTTCTCATCATGATGTACACATATTATTTGAGAAGAAATAACATTCAATATTGGTTAGAACATATGGGGTATTATTGATCATTGATGTGAACAATGAGAAAACAAAATCTATGGTTGTAAGTCTCAAAAGCAAAGGTCACTTGAGTCAGACTTTATGTATTTTAGCCATTTGTTATTTATTCGTAATTTATACACTAGATCAGACTAACAGCATGTAGATCCAAGGACGCTGGAACTGGAGGCAGGAGAGTCAGCTTCCCCTCTCGAACTTTTGCTGGAAAGACTGCATGTAGGTAATGCAGTGTGAATTTAGCTTTATGTCACTCCATAGTTTTTTTGCAAAGGCCTCGGAACAGAAAAATTTGCTCAGTAGAAGGGACAAAATGAAGAATAACTAACTTTTGTCATTATGTCAGGTAGAGCGATAAGTATATAAAAAGAAATATACGAGCCTCCATATACAACTCAAATTTCGCTTTCAACAACAGTAATTTTGGCACAATTCTTTGCGAATTCGCTTCATGAAATGCTAGAAATACAGTCATCGATCTTTAAAAATATCACAAATTCTGGGGCAAGAATAAACAACAATAAACAGTTGCCAAGCATAATATTAATAACGTAGCGTGCAACGGAAGGGAAAACTATATAACTAGCTCCTTTCCCCCTATATAGAAACATTTGTTATAAGCTGCAATCCAAGTGATGATGTGATAATACTAATAGTGTTATAATACACCATATATATAAATCAAAACGGTAAACAATCATCGTCATTAGACATTATCATCACGATCATCACCAATATTATAATACAACCTCAGGAATTATACTACTGTCGTTATTTGCCATTAATACAGGGTTTTTTCCTCATTGTTTGTATCCGACTGTAGATGGGGAAACTGGTCTTTAACAATGTCAGTTTCAGTTTCTTCAACAATGTTGATCATTTGCGATTTGGCAACTTGGTTGTTAACAGTTATGTCACACTGGTATCTTCCAGGCTGATTTACGTAAACCAGGTTTGCTTTCCTTCCCTTCTTTAGTAGTTTTCCATTTAAGAACCATGAATACTCGGCCTCCATTGTACAATGGTAATATGAAATGCAGCCAAGAACAAGACAGTTGTCCCCATCGAGACCAACAGTTTCGCACGGTCCATATGCAATTAGAACATTTTCTGCAGAGAATTGAATGAAAGATGTTTACCTCACCTTCAATATTTGTTTTTGCTCAAAAGTTTTGAAAATCATATATTCCGGTCTGGTTTCGGTATTAATTCTTTAAATACATTTTAATAAAAATCTATTAAATCTATATCATAGTTTATAATCTATAATTATAATTAATATAAACTAGTTCAAACATTAGTTTTTGAAAGAATTGATACCCAAATGGCCAAAGTCGAAGTACAGCCTATAGGCAACATAAACTTACGGCCTTTACAGCCTAATTACAGGAACATCTAAACCAATAACAAGCGGTCAGCAAGTAACTAGTGTTGTGCATAAAAAAGAAACTATAATAAATTGAAATATACGAAACCCCCGATCAGTTTTAGGTGAAGTTGCCGAGTTGCGGCTGAAAAACTGTTAAAAATATCGCCATTATTCATAAAGAAGAGTCCATGAATAGAAGTTTTGCTTAGAAGCATGCAAAACTGACTGAATGTTGAAGGTGACGTGGATGAAAATTTCGAACGAAAATACATTGCAAGGGATATTATAAAGCATACCAAAGCCATATCATATTTCACCCACCTTTCATTTCAGGTGTTGCAGTACACACTTTAATATCAAACGTGTTTTCAGTTGAATCCATGTCTCGCTCAAGCAATCGCTTTTCTTCATCACCTTTCTCTATTAAAGGCGGAAGATGTGCACTATTAGTATTATTAGCCACTTTTGAGCAATGGGATTTTAGATCAGTGGTTCAGAGTTGTTAAAAACCATATGTGCGATGTATGTACAAATATTTGT
This sequence comes from Trachythela sp. YZ-2020, assembly GCA_016169945.1. Taxonomy (NCBI): domain Eukaryota; kingdom Metazoa; phylum Cnidaria; class Anthozoa; order Malacalcyonacea; family Clavulariidae; genus Trachythela; species Trachythela sp. YZ-2020. The sequence goes on along the minus strand of JADLSH010000168.1, from coordinate 137,171 downwards.
GGTTTACCACACTTTATACATATATTTAACTATATATATATATATGTCTGCAGATTTGACTATATATATGATCCTTCACTTGTGTTGTTGAACACTCTGCGAGGTTAATTGGTGGCTATAATGCGGCAATCAATTTATACTGTTAATATCCCCCGACATAGCCCGGGGCATTTGAACTTTTCGAAACTTTGGGATCTAATTTCCCACACCCAGGACAAAAATGCTGTTCAAATTGCCCACATACAAAGTAAAATTGATGGTCAAATGCCCCCACCCCCAGGTCATTCTGACCATAATTCTGTCAGTTCGAGTTTGGAATTGTGTGAAAACATATGCACTGAATTCTGAAGCAACTCCAAATTTTAATTAATGAAACATTGTGTTAAAAATCTTATGCTCAAAACTGTCAATCACCTTCTGGTGTTTTTCACGGACTGCGGAGCAGGGGGGGGGGGGCCTGGGGCCTTGGCCCCCAATAATAATTTAAGATTCCAAAATATTCCTATTGGGGTTCCTCCAGCCCGCACCCCCATCCCCCTAGGAAGCTCCGCCTTCGGCCCCCTCAATCCAAAAATTGCTCCGCGGTCCCTGGTTTTGTTGCTTAAAAGCATCTAAAGTGTACTCCATTTTGATTTGTGAAGCTTTGTAACAGTCTCAGACCTCGCGCAATCTAGTGTGCCAAATCACATCTACTCTGTGGCCAAATGCAGTGAACTCTAGTCAAATGCCCCACGCGTCTTGTGAGTCAGCGTCAAATGCCCTATCCCAACAGCAGTACAAAAGGTCAAACTTCCCACTCCGGGGATAGAGCAAGGTGTCAAATGCCCAGGCTATGCCCGGGGGGGGGGGGGTGTTAACAGTATAAAGCGAAACAGCATGTCTGCAGATTTTACTATATATATATACGTGTAGGTTTAGGTCTACGAAACGCAAAGAGTGCTCGACAACATATAGTTAGAGCAAATTATAGATTTTCGCTTATCTCAAAACTTGTCTGCAACAGGCTGTTTCATCTGTAAAAGAATCATCAGGCAGTTTACAAGTATCGAAAGAAATGACCGCTTATATACTTCCTGCCGGAGCGTGGGGGTGTATGTGGGAGGCAATGTGTGCATGCATGGCTTTGTTTGCGTTGCTTACGCGAAATTTATTTAGATGACGACACCGTGAAATTATTTCAGCTCTTTTGTTGAGTAAACAATTCTTGTTTTTTTCTTTCAAAATACAAAATTGCATCGTTTTGATCCTCCCGTGTACGAAATAGAATGTTTTAAAATTTTCCAATTAATACTGAAATCCTTATTGCTTTCTTTCAATGTCCAAATATATTTCGAAAGTTCCGTGTCATTTGCATGCTTTTTATGCTGAAAAGACTTAGTGTGGTTGGCTCTTTGAATGTGGTTGCAGTCATGCCAATGTAATTTTTGATCGTGTTTGTGTTGCTTACTGTGACTGTTGCTTTGTATACTATGTCCCTAGTCAAGCAGGCAAATGGTGTTTTCTCTACAACTGCAATTGGTAGTGTTCCTATCCTGTGTCTTGTTATTCCTAGATATGCGTGCATTGTGTTTAGTGATTACTGACTTGACATTGTTCATGCAGCTGTAACTTACTTTAACTGTATTTCTGTTAAAAATTTTATGGAGCTTGTGTTGCGGTGGAAAATGTTTGTCAATTAGACTAAGGAAATTACGTCCTATGTTTGTGCTAACACTCTTGCTAAATGGTGGGTTGAACCAAATGATTTTGCGTTGCCTATTCCTGCGTTGTTGTTGTGGTGTGTGCTGAGTGTAGCTAAGTTCATGATTAAAGTTGCTATGTATAGAAAACAGCGGATTTGTATCATTTATCGCTTCGAATTAATTGCAATACAGCTCGAATTTCCCAAAAACAACCTTTTATTTACATTATTTTGTTTAAACATATGACCGGTTCTAATTAGCTATTGAAGTTCACTTTTCTGTAAACAATGTTAATGTCACATGCGTGTCACAATTATAACACTCCCAAAAGTTGATTCACTCTAGTGATAAACTTTAATAACAACCAAACAAACAAAATTCAGTTTGTGTCCATTTCTCTTTGAACTATCTCTCCAATAACTGCAGCATTACGTCTCTTGGTCTCTGTTTCTTTTCTGTAACAACTGATGTAGACGAGTCGGTTGCTGGATTTTGTATATCCTCTTCTTCGTCTTCGTTAGCATTCACCTCAATTGGGATTAGATGTTGAACGACTCTTCAAAGATACAATGGTCATCTATCACTGCTAGAAACTTTAACTACAGCTGCACAAACCTTTCCATCTACTCCAGGAAGTAGTTTCCACATACATCTTGCAGTGGAATCCTTCTTCAATAGCACAATATCTCCAATAGATATACTACGATTACTGTTCTTCTGTTTCACTGTGGATTGTTCTCTTAATCCTGTAAGATATTCCTTTTTCCACTGTACTGTCAATTGCGATAATAGATTTCGTAAGGTAATGTTTCACATCGTCGGATCTAACGATCTTTAGTACTTCCTTGCATGAAGATTTAAACATTTTTGCATTGTCAGAGGTCAAGGTTGCGGGTAGTCCTCTTCGATTGGAAAATCTTCTGAAAGCTAGTAAGAAATCTGGAACGTTTAAACTTCGACACACAGTTCAAGGTGAATGGCTCTTGTGGATGAGCATGTGAATAAGCAGACGTATGATTTTCTGTTCGACTGTATTTCCGATTCCTGTGACTCGAAATAAACTGGACCAGCAAAGTCAAGGCCCATGTGTGTAAAGGGAGGGTCGTCGGATACTCTGGTCGCTGGAAGGTCTGTTTGTTCCTGCAGTCCGTAAGAGAGTCCCTCGTGTTTGAGACACACAATGCAATGTCGAATAACTTTCTTAACACATTCTTGTCCGTGAATCACCCAAAACCTTTCTCTTAATGCTTAAGTGTGTCTCAAATTCCATTATGAACTACAGTGTGCTTATGTGTATGTTCGATGAGCAGAGTAACAAAGTGGTGTCTCGAAGGGAGTAAAATAGGGTTTTTACAGTTCGATGACAACATACTATGAGCAATTCTCCCGCGACAACGAACGATTCCTTGTTCATCTAAGTACAGACCAAATTGTGTTACATATTTAGGAGCCTTCGGATTTTGGTCTTTCGTTTTCTTGAGTGTAAGATATTGGATTTCAAGTTCGAACGAATAAGCTTGTATACAGCTTTGATCCGCATTGTTTCTGCGTCGTTTATCTCTGAGGCAGTCAATTCTTTCTGAACTGGGTCTCGATTCTCTTTCGCTGTTGCTCGATTCTTCAGCTTGCCGATAAATCTTAATACAAACGCTGTGACACGAAGTAATTTGGTTAATGTGCTACGAGTACTGTTGATAATTGTCTCGAGAGTTGTAGGAGGGGTGTCACACGAGTTGTTGACGATCTAATGAATAATTTCTGGTTCGTTCTTCTTTGCTTCTTGTAAAACGTGGTCGTTCTCTTCTGGTGCAAATCATGATTTTGGCCATTCAGCAAGTGCGCGCAGAAGAAAGGATGTCCCATTCCACCACATGGAGTTAGTAGAAAGTTTCTTTGCATTCTGGCCGTCAGAGGGTATATCGACAGGATTTAGTTCTCCTGGGCAATGTCTCCACGAATCTTTCGAGGTCAAACTTCGGATTTCTTCCACCCGATGTTGTGGATACTGTTTCCATATTTTTTTCGTTCTGTATCCAACAGAGAGCAGTTGTAGAATCGGTCCAATTGATAGTGTCTAACGGCCTGAAGGCAGAAGTAAACTTATTCATGAGTCTTGCTAAAAGAACGGCCCAAGGAATTCCAAACGTGGAATTGTTTGTTTCTTGATCGGTGCTACTCTGGACTTCAAGGCCACTAAATGCACTAGAACGCGACCATCATTATAGACTGAATGCAAGTATAGAACAGCAGCATACGCACAATCTGAGGCATCGCTGAAGCCATGAATCTGTATTTCTATCGAGTTGGATTGAACATAACAACGAGGAATACGTACTTCTGTAATAAATTTCAATTCATCCAAAATTGCATTCCACCTTTGTAGTAGACTTTCTTCGAGTTCATCGTTCCAATTAGTTTTATTCAAACAGAGTTGTTGAAATAGTATCTTCAATTTTACGGTAAAAGGCGTCAAAAATCCAATTGGATCAAAGATCTTTGCAGTAAGACTCAGAACTGAACGTTTCGTTGGGTTAAGGGATCTACCGTAACTCGCTAATTCGCTTAGATCAAAGAAAAACTCGTCAGAACGCGTGTCCCAGTTCATTCCTAGAACTTTAACGATTGTCTCACTCTTTTGTTCTAAATTTCCAATAGTCGTTTGTGACTTTGCATATGATTCGTCGTCTTCAGTAGTACGAACATTTGGTGTTGTTTCAGAATGTTCTTTCGAAGTTTCATCTCCCTCTATCATTTTTAACAGATTACCTGAGTTTGAATGCCATTTGCAGAGGTTAAATCCACCCATCGCCATAATTTGCCTTGATTTCTTGTACACATTGAAGGTTTTCTCGTCGCTCTCCTCCCCGGTAATCAGATCATCTACATATAAGGACTCTTTCAATAGTTCGGCTATTTCAGGCTCGCTTTGTTGAAACAACCGCAAATGGTGTTCAATTGTAGCCCCCAGAATTGATGGTGATGGTCTTAAGCCAAATACTAGACGATTGAAACGATATATAACTGGTTCTGGGTTTGAGACGAACGGATCTATCTTCATACCACAGGAACCGGAGCATGTCCCTATTATCAGGATTGATACCCACTATTAGGAATGCCTTTTCACCTGTGAGACCAATAGCATTTGATCGAAACTTCGTTAGTTGGTCAAACACGTGGGGGATGTCATTCTCGCCGACTTCTAGGCAATCATTTAACGACTGATGTTCTTTCGAATGTTTCGCAGAACCGTCGTACACGACTCGTACCTTCGTGGTCTCCCGATCTTTACGAATTACAGCATGGTGGGGTGAATAATGATGTCCCTTCGAGTTTTCTTCCATTGATGCAGTTGAATCTTGTACTCTTTCAACAATTCCCTTTCGTTCTTGATCTTTGATAATTTCATGGTAGTCGCTACCTCCTCCACAGGCGCTTTATTAATTGGAGCGGGCTTGGAAAATTAGGGAAGGCATGCACGGGCGGCATAAAAAATGCGGGTAAGGCGAAGGGAAGCGCCTGCTGACTAATGTTCTCAAGATGGCAGAAGCTATTCCCACTTATTTGACTATAATCGTCCGGAGAAAGAGTTTGTTAATGATTCTTATGAACGTAGGCTCTTACAAAAGGCTAAGGAAGGTGGGAAAGTACTTTGCCCTAACTGTCACGCTTCTGATGGCAAAATAAATGCGCATATATACTTTTAGATTTGTTATACATATTTGTTATTATTTTGCATATAATTTTCTTTTCAAGTTATACATATTCGTAGTCAAATACATACTCATACTACATACTGAATGACACATTAATGATGTCGACATCGCTATCACTGAAGTCAATTGAACCCTTCGCATTTTGAGTGCATTTTTCGGTGTTGTCGCCCATCGAGACTGAGGACAAAAACACTTTGATTAAACGTTTCATATTTCGATTAATATGGATCATATTTCAGCAATAACTTTTAAAATATACCCATCTAAGATTTTTTTGGATTCCCGATTGTCGACATTTATGTCTGATTTTCGACCATTACGACTACTCTTTCCCCTGAAGCAAAATATCACCCGCCCGCGGGAAAAAGGGTCTGAGGAGGAGGTAGTGGTAGTCGTGAAGCAGATCAGGTTCGTTCGTTAGCTTGTGCTGTAATAATAATAATAATAATAAACTTTATTTCAGTGTCAAAGTTATTTAACTATTACAAGCTAATTGGTGACACTATTTAGAAACTATAATTTAAAATATATAATACAAGATACTATTTAAGGCTATAATACTAATACTATATTTATATAAGTTGTAGAATGTTATTCATTGCAGAGATCACAACATCTGCAGTTGTTATCTAAAAGTCTCTCGATATCAGTCTTAGAAATAGTGTTCTTAAATATATCTAGGCTAGCCAACATCCGTACCTGGTCACTCAACTGTGACCATAACACTGATCCAAAATATCTTGTTTACCATACCGAATGTTTACCATACCTAATAGTTTTAAATCTGGGTATGTTGAAATCACTATTTCTTTGTGAATAATTTGTTTGTTTACAACTAAATAATTCGGCAACACTACTTGGTACAAGTCCGTTTTTAACTTTATACATATATATCGCTACATCCTGTTGTATGATGGTAGTCCTGCTCTGTTGAGAAGTGTTTCATACGAGTCTGTCTTTGTTCTGCATACTGCTCTAAGCGCACGTTCTTGGACACGCTCAACCTTTCTCCTATCAGACGCTTTACAGAAATGCCAGGCTACGTGGCAGTACGTAAAAAACGGAAGAATGGATGTCTTGTAGATAGTTAATTTAGCCGAGCACGGTATCAAATTGCGTAGTCGCATCATTACCCCCACTTTCTTGGCAGCCTTTTTACACATTTCACTGATATGACTGCTAAAATTTATATTCTCGTCAAAATCTACTCCAAGTAGTTTGATATGGTCATTACTTTTAATGACCTGGCCATCTATATTTATTTCAAAATTCTGGTCATTTGTGTTTAGGTTTCTTGGGTTTATGATCATAGTCTGAAACTTTTCAGGGTTCGCTAAAAGATAATTTTCTCGGTACCACGATACAGTTTGTTTCCCTTCTTTCTCTAGACTGTCTTTTACCATAGTCAAGTCTGTTCCGGCTTTATAGATCTGGTGGTCATTAGCATACATTGTCAAATTAGTGTTATTTACAAACTGTGCCATGTCATTCTGAAAGAGGTTCCACAGCAGCGGCCCAAAAGCAGACCCCTGAGGGCATCCTCTACTCATTTTCTTCCACTGACTTCTGGTTTCACCAAGTTTGACTCTGTTCATACGGTTTTGAAAGAATTACCTCATGAGACTCAATGAGGCTGGGGCGAAACCATATGCTTCAAGCTTTTTAAGAGTTAGCGAATGACTGAGTGAATCAAAAGCTTTGCTCATGTCGGTGGTAATTATACCTACTAGTTTTTCTTGCTCTACTGCCTCCTTCCAATCCTCTGTTAAACGTAGCAGTGTCGTCTCGCAGCTATGTCTCTTTCTATATGCTGTCATCCGGCTATATTGTGATGTTATAGGTCTGTAGTTCTTGTCTTCCTGCTTGTTGCCTTTTTTAGTGCAAAGTTTTTAACTTTGCAGTATTGTGATGAGGGGAGAAAATTCACACGAGATATCATACATACATACATAGATACATACATCATAGTGTAAACTTTCCGGGGGGTGCATACAATTTGTTTCTTTTTAAACTAAATCACTAAAATTAACATTTAGTGATTTAGTGCTTCAAGACAGGGCTTCACATTTTTCTTTAAATATTCTTTTGATCTTATGGGGAGTTTACACAAACTATGCTGATTTAGAGTCTTTATATTGAACTTGAAACATTTGCCGGAGATGTTGAATTGACATTAAATTGGCGATCTTTACCCCGGAACACCCGATTTTTTGTGCAATCTCAAATGCACGTGCGCTATCAAGTGCGTGGCAGCGAGGTGATTGCGAGATTCGTACACGTGCCGTGTAGTGAGTCTAGCGACTAGAACATTATTTATATTATTTGATATTTGCTTTCGAGAATATGATTATGACAAAATATTGTATCTCAAATGCGAGTTTGCAGATTATATAAATGATAAGGAAGGTAAATGTGGTAGCAGTTTAAAGGCTATATTATTTCAAATACAACTATAGCCTTATGAACTATAGGGGCAATGCCAATGTGGCAATGTCAATAAACTTGTGCAAGTCGATGGCTGGATATATATAGTATACTGCGTGTATTCGATCTGTAATCTGTATTATGAACTATCAAAACAGTGTAGACTATAGTATCCGATTTATATTATAACCTCCATGGTATAAAACGGAATCATATAAACGTGCTGCAAAGCCTGCAGTCCCAATAGTCGTGTTAATTTAAACTTTACAGTATACCTTGAATTGATGGGATATAATTGTATTGGGATGTATATTTTAAATAAATGTAAATTCTGATTTTCTGTGATATAAATAATTACGTTTGAAGTGTGAACGTAAACAACAGCACTGTTTATATATGCATTGTCATTGACATTGTTAGGAAAACGAAAGTTACAACAGTATTTCCGCTTTGAAACAAATCCCCTTAAAAATTGTGTTGGTGTTCTAGTTGAAGGCAGTGGCCGACTATACACCCTTAGTTTTTATACTATTTCACCAAACAATTCAGATTTCCGACTTGGACTTACTTAACTTGGGCTAATATATAATAGCCGCCCATGTGCAAAATTTGAAGTGACAGTCCGGAATTATAGAGTACAAACATATACAGTAGTCATATTACTGTACGTAAACAAAATTTTCAACACAACATTTAATAATAATATGAACCCTGTAATATTTACAAAACTAACTATATCATACATGTAACTACTCTTTACTCTTTGTCCTTCTATAACTTAATACTGAGTATAAGTCATAAACGATTAACGAATGTTTTTCTTTCAACACAACGACAACGTAATATTTACTGCAACTATTCATCCACAACATTCATTGCCTTGATAACTTTGTCCTCTCTCAAGATTACAAATAAAATCTTTTTTACTAAAAGCAAAGTTTCAATGATCATTTTCTTGGAAAGCTTGGTAGGGTCCATCTCTTGTTACAAGTAATTATAAATGGGGCATAATTTGCCTGCGTATGTTTACGCTTGGCGTTAAAAACACGATTTTCAAAAGCGAAGTTAAAAATAGGCCTTCGAAAAACAAATGTCATGAGAACTTGACAATCTTGACATATAAAACTGCTACTAGCTATAATTCCATGCATGACTCATCTATTTACGTCAGCAATAAATACGCATACACTTTCAACGGCGAGTTGTGAAATATTCTTTATCTGTAGGATCAAGGAGAGATTTTCCTGAAACATTACTTGCATTACTTGTAAATTATGGTGTTACAGGATCCAAAATTCAACAAAAATATGTCTTCGCCGCAGACTCGCAGAGTACTTCAGTGCTTCCAGTGAATTTCCCCCCATTTTCCTCAAAACTTATGGCTCTTTGAAACTTTGCACAATCCTTGGATCCCTAGTTAAATACTGGTGTCCACTCTCCCATTTTCCACTGACTCGGCCATTTACACAATTGTATACACTCATTATAAAGACTTGTAAGTGATGGTGAATTCCCCTTTTTAAACATATCTCAGGAGAAACTTTAACTTTATCATTAAGAAATGGCTTGAAAGTATTATAAAATTCAGATGGCTTACTGTGCAGATCCTCAGACTTCTCGTACCAATATGCTTCAACTGCCTTTCTCCTTTCTTTATTTGCTATGTTTTGCGAACTTTACAGCATACTTTCTCTTATTTCGTATCGCTTTCTTCCACTCCATAGTCATATATGGCGAATCTTTCTCTCAAACTTTTTTATGCTTTACTGGGGCATATTCATTTACAATACTTTCGAAAAGGCCATTCCAATACCCATATTTATCGTCGATGTCGTGGGAAATGTCAGCTACATGCCAGGGAGCATGCAGGAGATCTTGATTCAATTTTTCAAAATTAGTGTTGTTAAAGCTCCTGAAAGTTATAATTTTTTATCTATACTTGCATACATTTTCTTTCATTATTACTGTGCAGCACAAACACTAAATGTACCAAGAAACATAAGCTCACAAAAACATGTCTTAACGCCATGACAGTCACTCACTATAAACACTGTAATGATTTCAGCCAAGTTTCACACAATCCGTAGTTATTCGAAGATGGCAAATAGTCTTCCTTCCAAGGTAGACCGACCTCGTAATGATCTTCTTTGAACACAGGGTTTACAATTTCTCTTATGATTGGTTCGGGCTTTGCTTCAACACACTGCTCATCTCTGATCCCAATGCTGTCCATCTCCCAAAAATTTCCTTAACACTGTTACAATCTCGTCACAGCTTTGATCAGATGTGAAGCTACTTTGTCTTTGTTGGCTGACAAATTACTTATTGGACCAGAAAGAACCCAACCGGTTTTCAATTTTAATTTTCGAACACAAGTTCTCTGTCACATATGATCGTTGACTTTTCCGGTATCTAGAAGAATTCGAACTGGCAAGGAAATGTCCCCATTTTCTTTATGTGCTATTCCCGTGTGGTTTGCAAAAACGCTATTTCGCTTTCTTTGGTTCGTATGACTCGTAGACGTTACGGTTGCAACATTCGTTGTGTTATCCTTTTCATCATGTTTCGGTTTGTCTTCGTTGTTTTCGCCTTTTGTCTCTTTCGCGTGTGCTATTTCACATATCGATTGATGATGACGCTTATTGCAATGTCTACAGTTCTTTTGACTTGTGCAATCCTTTGAATGATGACCCTTTCGAATGCAGGTATAGCAACGACCGGTTTTTGCCAGAATTTGCATTCGACTTTCGTGAGATTTTACAACGGTACAAGATGCAGAGTAATGTAGATCATTACAAAAGGCACAACGAACCTTGAATTCCCCTTGACCTTGGCCTTGAGATCTAGTCAACAGTGCACTAGCTCTGGGGGGTGAATGGGATTTACCATTGTGATATTTTCGATTGTCAGTTTCACTCGATTCTCTCGCCTCGATTTAATTTTTTACAGCTTCGAGTAATTATCTATTTTCCACAACTCACTAGTGTTCTTTCGAGCAATTTGTAATCTTACGTCGCTTGGAATTTTCAACACAATAGGAATCAAAAGACTCCCATATTGTTCAGAAGATACACCGAGTGAAGCCAATCCTCTGACGTTTACGCTAATTTTATCGTATACATATCGTACAGATGAAAGTCGACCATCTGTACTAGCTTGAATCTTAAGAATTTCGTCGATATGCGCAGAGATAATTATTTGTGGCCGTGTAGTTCAAACCTGAAAGGGTTAATCCTTGGATAGCTCTTGCAGCTACTCCCTCTAAATGTGCATTTAAGTAATTGAATTTGTCGATTTCGGGAATACCTTCGTTCGAATGGATTGCACTGTTAAACGAGTCCCAAAAAGTTGTCCATTTCGTTACATCGCCTCTGAATTTCGGTAGTGTCAACTTTGGTAAACGCGGTTTTACGACGTGATCTTGAGCTGAATTCGATTGAACATAAACTTTAGGTTGTTCATTGCTGTCGACAGTTTTCTTTCGGCACGCTATTATTCTCACTACAATTGATTCTGAATCCTCGATTTCTTTGGTTATTTCGGATAATTCACATAAGGAAGTAATTTCGTGCAGACTCCTCGATGAGCCGCTCTTATCGCTTTAAGTTGTTCGATTTTCGACATATTCTAAATCTCTTCGTCGTAAGCTCGCCCCACGACGGGCGCCATATAGAAAACAGCGGATTTGTATAGTTTATCGCTTCAAATTAACAACCTTTTATTTACATTATTTTGTTTAAACATATGACTCACAAAAACCGGAAAAACTGGTTCTAATTAGCTATTGAAGTTCACTTTTCTGTAAACAATGTTAATGTCACGTGCGTGTCACGATTATAACACTATGCCTAAGTGCATTCTGATATACGGGTGCAGATTCCTGAAAAGTTTGCTCATCTGATGAAAGAAGTTCGATACGCTTGTTAATTGATGCAGGTAGTTGCCTTGTGATGCTCGGTGGGTGATTAGAGTGCATATTTATGTACAGTGGATCGTCATTGGGCTTCCTATAGGGCCTATGTTTTCCATTATTAAGGTCGAAAGTTATATCTAAAAAGTTTACTATACGTATTTACCATTCGGCGGTAATTTTTAGGTCAAACTGCTCGAAACTTTTGTGGAGGTCTTTCCTTGTTTTGTCTGCTAAACGTGCTGATTTACTTTTTATAATAGCCAAACTGTCATCTCTATATAGGCCGATGCTTTCTTTGCCTCAGGTGGTTTAAAACGAAAAGGCCTACTAACTCACAAATTTCTGGGCCATCGAAACTGCCCATGGTAACGTCAAACAAACTCTCGCTATCTTTTTTATCCATGAAATTCCGGTATTGAAAAGGAGAGATTTTCTAGCGTGTTTTATTATTGAAATATCGTTTTCAGGTATAGTAGCCAAATTTGAAGCCCAAGATAAAGCTTGGTCCAATAGTTTTTCAGAAATGGATGGGTAGAAATTTACAATGTCAAACGAAATAAAACTGTGTCTGTCCTTATCTTTTATATTGCCAAACCACTGAATAACTTGTTTTGTATTCCTCCGTTGATTCAATTTTGTTTTGTCTCAAATTAGAATTAATTTTGTCCAAAATAACTTTGCTTATTTTTCCGGATTCGCTTTTAGCGGGATTAATGAAACGGCATTTTGCGTTTTTTTCATTTTCGCCGATTCCTAAATTGTTCGAAATGTTTTTTAGTTCTGAATCAATTTTATCTATAGTAGACCGTGGGCCGACGGCTAAAAAGTCACTCAGAAAGTAAATCATCATGCGCACATAGAGGAACTAACTGATTTTTTTAAGACACGTACCTGAAGTATTGCTGATTAATTTACTGATGTATGTCAAATCGGAAATTTGCTCATTAAGGCAAAAATCGGCTCTTTGTTCAGCTCAGTTCATGAACAATGGTGGCCATATTGGAAGTTGAAAAATAGCTGAATAGGCATTATTTTTTGTTACTTTATGTTAGAACTACTAAAGAGTTTATATTATATAACACCATGTAATGCTCCCAAAGACACAAATTCATCATTTTAGACCGGTCACAAACACCGGATTTTGCAGATTCAGAATGCCCGAATACTTGAAATTGCGATTATACATGTACGAAAAAATAAAACGAAAACTATGAAGAGGGTAAACTTAGTAGCCAAACATTACTCCTGAACAGCAAGTGTTGTTGTCGTGAGTCGTGACAAGCGAATGCCGTGTTAACGGGCAATTAATTTACTAATTATTCTTATCTTTGTGAGTAATCTAATTTAAGTTTGTAATCTAATTTATCACGAGCGAAATCTAGCCTAATCAATCAATAGGATCTGTTCCGAAGGAATACACTGTTAATTTTAGGGTGTCCATTTAGCACCAAAAAGTGGTGCTAAAAAATTAGGTAAAAAATGACACCTTTTTTGGGTGCTATTTTAACACCGCCTTTGATGGTGTTGATTTAACACTAGTTACGGTGCTAAAACAACACATTTCCTAGTGTGATATTAGCACTGGTTTTTAGAGTTAATTTAACACTTGTTGTGTAGTGCTAAAATAACACTTTGTTTTGGTGTTAAAGTAACACGCCTTTTCAGTGCTAAAGTCAGACCAGTTTTTAAGTTTAACTGTTAACCCTGGTGAAAATAAAACTTAATTTTGTTATTAGTTTACGCTGCACTAAAGTGATTTAGTGCACCCAAATGGCCTCATAATATTACAAACAAGAAAATAGTTTCATGATTATTATTAAATTAAGTTAAACATTTTTGGGTTCATTTTCCTTAGCTGTTCATGATTACGTTTAACAATTGTTAATATTCTTCCACTTGAAATATCCTTTCACAAAACTTTTAACTAACCATTATGCATGCATTAAATGAAGTTTAATGTAAATGTTGTATATATACTATTTCCATTGGAGTCCCAGCTCATTGACAAATTTCTGGACAGAAATTCTTTCCTTAGCATCAGCGCGCTTGTCCATCAAAACAGCTTCCAGGAAGGCGTAGATATTCGAAACTCCTGGAGTGTACTCCATATTCAGCACATAAAAAGTGGCGATAAGCATGGTCACCACCATAGCCACTGGAATGTTTTTGCCTGAGAAGTTTAAACAGAGTTGTCCATCAGCAGCGATGTAAAAATGATCCAAGATTACCAGGTCTCCAGAAGCTATAATCCATGGATAGGTGGATTTCTCTACTTCTTCGTCAATGGAATCATCATCCTGAAAATATTCATTTTGATTTTAGCTTACAAGTTCAATATCGACTAACCTTAGGCCCTTAACCTCACCCCTTAACACTGAGCCTAAGTCACATTGTTGCATCTTTAAATAATTATGTCATAAATATTTTTTACCAGGAAGCTTTGCTCTCATTAATAAAGACATAAGGCAATCGGATCTAGAATCAGGCCTCCAGGCCAAAAAAGTGTTTACTGTATGACGTAATTATCGAAAGGGTCAAGTAATGATTTAACAAGAGGCATAGAAATATATAGTATATAGTTAACTCATCTATGCCCAACACTTCCCCTCTGCATGAAGTGTGTCAAATTTTCTATTAAAATATACTTACTGTGCAAATCATTAAAAAGATATTTTTGGAAATGGCCTTCTCTTTCAAACAGGATTGGAGAACCAATGCCGTAATGGTGCTCTCAATTTCTGGAAAAAAATAAAGGATAACTATAATTAGTAAAACATAATTCGAGAAACAAAAGTCGAGAGTCACTTTTTATAGCATTAAAATAAAAATACATAAACTTGATCACTAGACAATAAGTCAGTCCAATCAAGTTAGAGCAAAGCCAATCAGCCTGAGATAGTGTAACTGAAACAACAATGTCAAGCAAGGGAGCACGCCAGAGTGGTTTGAGTCACTAACCTTTTATTCAATTCACAGCGATATCGGTATGTTAAATTTCTTTTGTTCGACTGACATTTGAAAATAAAGTGGTATACACCGTGTATCGCAGGCGCTTGTGACTTGTGACGATGACGTAAGAATTCATTTTAAATCTTAATTAATTCTTATGTCATCATCATGAGTACAAAATATTGTATTTGCTATAACCTGTACCAAGGTGGGGTTCTTTTGGGTGAAATGCCGCTTAGAGTGTTAAACCCATTTTAATATTATTATTATACGACTAGACAGTACAGATGAAAGATTCTCACCATAGGATTTGTATATATATGACGCAGAAGTTTCCAATCGTTTCTGCAGAAACTAAGGGCATTTCAGCCCCAGGGCTGAATTTGGCCCTGGGGTTGAAAAATCTCGATGTAATCAGCCCCTTACAGTAGTAGACAGCTATCTTTGTTCTAGCAGGATACCAGACATGGCAAAATTGCTTGCTTGCCATGTATAAAACCCAACGTGAAAAAATAATGTTATTTACATTTAGAAGCTGAGCCAGTCTGGCTTTCCGAGTTGCCCCTATTCACCGGGTCAACTCATCTGAGTCACCTCATGCAATCAGCCCCTCAATACAATCCCATGGCCAAGCCAACTCAGTACATCAGTACATCACTACATGTATACCCAGGCTTATTGAGGCCAAGTCTGTTGGAGTGTTGGCTCTCTCTCTGGAGGCCTATACTCTGCTAAATTATATAATAACATTTCATAATACTTTACCATGAAAACATTTTCAAAATATTTATATTTTTCTGACAGAGACACATGGGTGTGGGGCCTGGCATCCATATTTTAAAAGTCTTTTTACTCAATCCTATTATAAATTGAAATCTCAAATTATTATTTAATTTTAATTAGGCCTACCTGCTTTTTGAGGTTATTTTTGGAGAAATCTAAATCCATGTCGTTATGTCATGAACTACCAGCATGCTTTGTGGCCTTTGCTAGGATGCAAATATGGAATAATTTTTTTGACCCTAAATTTATAGTTTTTATACGATCTACGACATTGTTTTGATCTCGCACTTTATTGAGTTAAAATAAAATGAGTTCGTGAATCATGTTGTGTTATTGTATAAAATATGGCCTTCGACTAGCAAATATTCAATGTTTTTTCTGACTGATGAATGCAAATATTATGATTCAAGCGCTGACACGGGGACGATCACGATATCCTAAATATATTTCAACAATATAAATGGCATAAATACAATACCTCTTCATCCTCAAGAATAGAGATGGTAATCTCCTTCAAACCCGCATTTATTAGAGTTTCGCGTAAAGAAGAATCTATCTGCTGAAACGAAAGGAAATCACAATTAAATATTAGATGACGTTTGATATAAAAATACTTAATTGAGAATATCATACGTAAATCGCGTTTTATCAACTTGTGTGGAACATACCAATTTAACAACAAAGTCGATTCCTTTTTGCTCTTCGTAAGAATGCCAATGTGCAGTTTAACATACGAACTAACAGCCGCGACAACACCAGAAAGTATAAAAAAACAAACAATTTTTTTCATCATATTCATCGTCCTCTTCATCTGAGCCACTGTCGTCAATTTCATCTTCAGGTAACTCCTGTTCTTGATGCATCCACATACAGCATTACTTCGTCTTCCTGTATTTTAAAATAACAGTTATTTAAATTGACAATCTTGGAGGGTCAGTTATCGACGCTTCAAACAAAGGCACTTCATCAGGATAGTTAGTACAGTAACTAACTCTTCTGACGAATGGTATCTTTTAGGCCAGCGTGTTCAAACCCTCAAAGCAATATAGTACATATTTCATATCTTTTCAATTGCACCATACCTGTTGCTGATCCACATCCACCACTTTTGCATGCACAATTTTTAAGTTTAGATATAGGTAATGAGAACCATAATGGTGGTGTATCAAACACGAGTGTAACTACAGTTCCTGAGTAAACTTGAAAATTTTAAAATCTGTACTTTCTAACATTGCTCTGGCTCACTTTTCTTTTAAAGAATATAGATAAGAGTTTTAAGATTTTATTGGGTAATATTATACCTCGAATTCAAAGTGTCCAATCAGAAAGCTATGTCTGTGACGTGTGATCAAGCAACTTATCATCGTATCACATTTACCAAGCCTGTGTTCCCTGAGGAATATCATTCATATTAACCACGCGTGGCAATCAGGCAAGAAAAGATGGCGCCAAAATATATGAAGAGTGATATTAAAATATTGAGAAAAAAACTTAAAAGAAAGCTCGAAAGATGTTACCATGAATTTTCCAAAAAATATGCATTTTGGTATAATATATCATTTCAGCTCAGGCGATTCGGCAAAATATTACCCTCAGTGATGTCCCAAGGGAAATATCATCACTTCAGGTACTATTTCACCGAACAACCCCGTTGCTCCAGGTCTATAAATTATAATTGTTCACATCAGAGGTACTAGTGCACAGAACGGACTTGACTTCCACTTTAATATTCGTATAAACTGTCTGAGATAGCTGAGTGACATATCTATAGTACTAGTATTGGTTAATTCATTTACCAGAGGGGACTTTTCAAGGATGGCAATATTTCCAGGAAACTTCCCCATGCAAGATTGAGCAAACTATTAAATACTAAACACTAGCTTGATTCCTTAACGATTATAGAATATCCGTCCATTTTGTAGCCATACACCAGTTAATTAATAGTCACTTGTAAAGAAGAAGAATTTGAATCCTCATTTATAAATGCATGCATGTATATTCCCTGGAATACTGGATTGAAGGATATATTTGTTTATGTTTATACTATACAGGCCTAATTTGAGCAAACTTATTAATACTTATACAAGTAATTAACTGTAAGGTGTAAGGTATCAAAATTGTCAGGCATTACTATTAGGAACACTTACTAATAGAACAATGACTTACCTGTTTCGCTGGCTATTTCTTGTTCGTCTCGAATATTCTGCCTTTTTCTTCTCTCAAAATATTGCAGAATCTGTTGTAACACTCATGATGAAACTGACATGAAGCTGGTATGGGCAAATAACTGCCTGATGAACTTGCGGGTTTCGGCGATATCAACGCTTGATGTTGCACTGTCTGGCAAGTAATCGAACCTTAAACATAGTTTCAACGCAGCTTCCAACTCTATTTCACCCTCTTTAAACGGTAGTTTTCTCCTTAGTCTTCGAAAGGTTTCATTTCCGGAATAGGAGGAGGTGTTTTGTTGGACGCAAGGCCGAAATGGTTGTTTTGGTTTTCATATTTTTTGTTTTTAAGAAAGAAATCAGCTTTCCATCTCGTACGTTTTATTACACTTTCCACTTTTTCAATCAATATTTTCAAATAAGCGTCCTGTGATGGTATAGGGATATTGTTTAGTGAATAGTCAAATTGAAATTGCCGCATTTTGAAGTTAAATAGAAATGAATAACGTAAACAAGAGTGCACAACCGATATACAGGTGCAAATATATGTGTAGGTTTAGGTCTACGAAACGCAAAGAGTGCTCAACAACATATATAGTTAGAGCAAATTATAGATTTGTAGAGAAAACACCATTTGCCCGCTTCAAAAACAATGCATGACTAGGGACATAGTATACAAAGCAAATATCGGTTGTGCACTCTTGTTTATATTATTCATTTATATTTAACTTCAAAATGCAGCAATTTCGATTTGACTATTCACTAAAGAATATCCCTATACCATCACAGGACGCTTATTTGAAAAATTTGATTGAAAAAGTGGAAAGTGTAATAAAATGGAAAGCTAATTTATTTCTTAAAAACAAAAAATGTGAAAACCAAAACAACCATTTCGGCCTTGCGTCCAACATTTGTAAATTTATGCGTGGCAGTTTTTTCAAGGCAAAATACGTTAATTTATTTCGACTGCGATTCGATTAAATTCGACTTCGATTTAAATGCATTCGACTTCGAATTTCGAAATGGACATCGAAATTTCAGTTATGAACTTAATGTCTCATGAAATTCGACTTCTTTTCAACATTTGGACTAATATTTTAACAATGATGTTTTTGTCCGCACTATGGGCAAGCATACATATTTCCGATCAGGTATCTGCAGCCCGGCAACAGAATGCACGTATGAATCGGCTTGTTCAGCATATTGGTCGGCTTCGATGTAGTAATGCGTTGGAGGAGCATCAGCTATGTTTCCTTCGAGATGACCTTGGTCTTCCATTGTCACATAATTTGTTCCAACGAATTGACCTGCGTAGACTTTCTCAATATACACACACACATTTAGTTTTTTACACATTTTATTTTATACAAAAAGACACATTACAATTTACAATACTGGTCAGTCTCGGTCAATCAGTTCAGTACAAGCTCAATTTATTCAGTTCTCTATTCGATTTCAAACCCAATCTCTATCTGCGTATCGCCAACTCTAACTTTGCGTTCGTATCCGTATGTTACATTCATACACTCACACTGACCCGAAGACTGTTTGTACCAAAAATATATAGTTACGGTCAGGAAACGACACTGACACATTTATCTTACACATTTGCGATAACATACAACTACAATAACGTGATTTACAATTCTTGGCTACAGCACTTTTGGCTGCAGCACAACTTTACTAAAACTATTAACAATTTCCGACATCATATTAATCGCCTATGGCATGTGGGCAACTTATACTATATTTTTGGACATGATACAGACATAAATGACATAATACACAAACACACTACAATAAGCAAAAGTTTATAAAACAGCCCAATATAAGATCGCAACAAATACAACACTCTCCCCCCCTTGACTCGCCTACGAGTCAAGCATGGTCTTTGTTTTCCACCTTGCATCTAATGCCGCACTCTTCTTCACTCGTTTTTCTACTCCTTCGGCCTTTCTTCAACAACATCAATTTCCACTTCACAAATCTCCTTAACCTCATCCACATCCTTTACCTCAACTGGGTACAAATGCTGAACAGCCCTACTTAACAACTACCACCTTCCATTTGTCATCGCACACACTCTAGCACCACAAACAACCTAATCTTTACCATTAATCAATTCCTGCACAACACCTGTCTTCCACTCTCCCCTTTTCTTACCCTGCTCAAACACAATCACAACGTCTCCATGCTTCACCAACGCAGCTCCTTTCTCACAAACGCCAACCTTATGGAACTCTCTCAAGTTTGTGAGATATTCTCGTTTCCACCTGTTCCAGAAATGCTGTAAAAGCTTACTTAGATACTTAACCCTTTAAGTGGCAAATATTTAATTTCAAATAAAAAAAATATTTTCTTGCAAAACTAACCTACATATGAACCTAGAAATCCAATTCAAAAGAATTTCCTTGAAATTTTAGGGGGGTAAATAATTTGTAGCAGATGCTACATTGCTGCGAAAGGGTAAAAAAGATACAAAAACTAGACAATATATTTTCTTGAAAACCAGCAGATTTTTTGTTGGTTTTATCACACCACAATCAAAATTTATCTTTCCCCAGATGGTATATGCATTTTCCTTTAATTAAATAGTAATCAGTATTATAGTATATATAAAAAGTATAATAAAAAGTTATATATATATTTGCAACATTAGATATAAATATAGAAAAAAGTTCAAAAGTTCAGTAAAAATTATTTAGAATTATGGTAGTCCAGAAAACAGTTTTTCCCCTCTCTCAAGCAGAGACAAATTTTACATTTGCTGCAAAAGATTTTAGAGAACCCATCCTTGCAATAGCGACATCGACTGCGACTTCCTTTGGTGGGGTTTGGCCAATGTCCAAGTTGGTCATACCGTGCATCGTTTGATGGTAATAGTGTGGTGGGTTTGCGACCAACCTTTGCCACTGGTGATGGACCTGCTGCTCCTGAAGATCTTCTCTTGCTTGGTCTGCCTGGATTGCCACCGGTTGTTGCCATAGGAACAACTTTGTTGGCACTTATCAATCCGTCAGAAATTTCCAAAACAAAGTCCAGCAAGGACAATCGTTTCTTCTTAGAAATTTGCAACTGATCACAATGCCTGCGGTAGAAGAGCCAGGCATTGACCTTCGCCATGTCGACCAGATGCCAAAAGATCTTGATGTACCATCTTCTGGTTTTGATAGAAATTCGGTACAACGAGATAAGCATGTCAGCCAAATCAACTCCTCCCATCCCTTTGTTGTACCGCAAGATCAGTTGTGGACACTGGATATTCTTTCTCTTCCTATCTTCTCGGCACCACCTTTCAACAGCGCACAATGGCTCCACACCAACATAATTGGAGGTGATGTGAACAATATTGTTGTCCAACCATTTGACAACAATGATTCCAGACGCTGCATCCGACTTGAAATCCATGGCACCACGCCCCGCTTTATTAAATTCTTTATTGGGTTGTAAGGGACATTTTTGCAGGTGGTTGGCGCGAACTGTACCACATGCTAATATACCCATATTCTTTAGGTAAATTAGCAAATCCAATGTGGTGAACCAGTTGTCGAAAAATAACTGATGACCGCTGTGAGATGGCAAATGCAGACAAAGACGTGCAACTACTTGAGCAGATTTCTGCAACTGCTTGAAGTCGGAATTCTCCACAGCTTCATCCTTACCAGCATAAATATAAAAGTCATACATGAAGCCAGAAGCACTAGCTCGCACCAAATTCTTGAACCCCCACTTCACTGGCTTTTTGGGGTTGTACTGGCGAATCCCGCTGTACTTCGTTTTCGCAGGTATAATTTGTTCGTCCACAGAATGTCTCTCCTCTGGGTTAATCTTTATACGCTGTTCCCGGAAAATGTCAATAACAGGCTGGATCTTTGCCAGCTTTGAGGCGTTTTCTTTCATCACACTGTTGTCGACGAAATGGAGATTTGAACGAAGCTTTTCATACCTTTTCAATGGCATTTGGTCAGCAACAGCTGGGTATCTCATCTTCTGTGACCAGTACAACTTATAAGATGGAAGTTGTATAATACCCATCTTCAAATGCATTCCGATAAGTTGTTCGGTCTCCTGCTTGTTGGTGTTGATTGATGTGCCTGTTTTCTGGGTGCTGTATAAGTTGGTTTGTTCTACAACCAAGTCAATTATTTTGTCAGTCCAAAACTGTCTGAAATATTCAAGCGGTGACTTGGTCTCTTCAATGTCGTCTTCCTCCTGATTGAAACTGTCATCAGATGTTATAATGTCTTTCTTTCTCCATCGAAATGTTTCCTTTTCTTTTGGTTGGGTTTGTGCCACTGTTGGATCTCCACTGTCACCATTTTCCTCACTGTCGTCATCATCACCATCATAATTCTCTCCACCATCATCATTCTCTCCACCATCATCATTCTCTCCACCATCATCATCATTATCAGATACAACATAATCAGTATCATCAACATCTTCATCAGAGCTTAGGTTCTCTACTTCAGACTCATTTCCATTGAAGATGCTCTCAAAAACATCGTCAAAACAGATTATTTTTGAATTTTCTCTTGCCATTTTCTAAAAATACATACATACATTACATTATTCAGCTCACTCCCTACTATATTATAGCTATATATTTGTAACAACAATTATGATAGTGCTTCCATGTCAACTTTTCCTGTGGTAGGAAACCGGAGTGCCGGGACGAAGCCTACAACTTTTGGCAGAGCGATTACTTGCTCTTTTCACATGAGAAAAGTAAAAGCGCCTGCAGACGTGAAAGCTTATGGATTTGACCACTCCGCCACTGAACATGATGAAAAAGGATATCATCAAGCTTACAATAGTGTTACTAATAACAACATTTATAATATACATATATATATTTATCAGTTATAGACCTGGAGCGAGGGGTATTCCACAAAAAATTACCCTGAGGGATGAAATATTCCGAGGGCAAAGCCAGAGGGTAATTTTTTGGGAATACCCCAAGTGAAAGGTCGATAAATGATATATTATACCGAACCTTGTATGGTGATGCTAGAAAACAGGCGATGAAATTAGACGACGGCCTGGGGACGAGCGGGGTTGAATTCCGCGCTCGAGCTTGGTATTCGACTCGAATACCATGTCCCGGGGAAACGACTCAGGGTACAAGTTTCCCGGGACATGGTATTCGCTGAAAAATACCACAAAACCGGAGGGATATTTCATCCCAAAGGGTAATTTTTTGGGAATACCCCAAGTGAAAGGTCTATAAATGATATATTATACTGAACCTTGTATGGTTTTACTTGTACTAGATGCTTAGCTAGAACAGGCGATGAAATTAGACGACGGCCTGGGGATGAGCCGGGTATTCAAAAGTCGAATTCCCCGCTCAAGCGTGGTATTCGACTCAAATACCATGCCCTGGGGTAACAACTCAGGGTACAAGTTGCCCGGGGCATGGTATTCGCTGAAAAATGCCATGGTCATGTGGTACAAGCATAGTTCTCTGATTGGACAAATATATTGTGAGGTATAATATATATATTGTAGTAACACACAGCATATAATACATATATAAACAATGTAAAATATAATGTTCAACCTAAAACCAGACAAGACAAAAATAAATATTTACTTCTTTTCAACTACATTCAAAGTAAATTGCAGAAAAATACAACACATATTGTATACTTTATCAAAAATATAAAGTTCATGTAATTCGAGCTTCAGTGACCACTTCGTGGCAATGTAGCAGATGTGCTACAAATATCTTTGTGAAATTATTCAACAAACACAAAGGCATTTATACAAACACATAAATACGTTATGAAAAGACTGCCTTATGGCAAAATAAACTACACTAAAACTTATACCCTAGAGCGTCTTACAAAGATAGAACATTGTGACAAATTTAGAGCTATAAACTTACCGAAATCACTGTGATTTGGACATCATTTTCTCAGTCTAAAACCCACTTCAGTAAAAAATTTCGCCATTACCACAATGTTAACAACGTGGGCTGTATTGCATTGTGGGTAAAAGAGCATTGTGGCTCGCTTTTCTATTTGTAGCAGATCTGCTACACTGCCACATAAAGGGTTAAGTAATTCTATTTGAACACTCATCTGTCGCTATTTGCCCGTCTGGCAATGAAGTAATTCGCCTACCCTGAATTAAATGTGCAGGTGTTAATACCTCAGAACTTACCTCATCGTACTCATATGTTAAGGGTCTCGAATTTAAAGTTGCTTCTACTTCAACTAAGACTGTCCTTAACTCATCGAACGTAAGTCTGGCGTGCCCTAATACTTTCCTTAAACAAACCTTAGCTAAACTTATCATCCTTTCAAAAAACCCTCCCCACCATGGGGCCCTTTCTAAATTAAACCACCAATATATACCCTTACTGGTCAAACAATTATTTACTTCGTCGCTATCAAACAATTCCGGCAATGCTGCTTCCTGCAGTTTCACGCATGCCATACTATTCCATCTTTTACACAGCCCACATGCTCCTATCACTCTTTTTACCTCTTGTCTACCTTTGGGAACCCAATATTTTGACCAACAACGCCACATTACGCAACAAAATAGTTGACCTACAAGCGAGATCAATGCGCGACAATCTACTGTTTTTTAACATACCGGAACACGACAAAGAGGACACTACTAAAATAATTCACGAGCTACTGGAAACGAAAATGGAAATACACGACAACTAATCAAGTCAAGATTGATCGGTCCCATAGAATTGGGAGAAAAATAGGAGGAAATCGCAAACCGCGACCGATTGTGGTCAAATTTAACTATCACCAGGACAGAGAAAATGTGCGGCTTAACGCGAGGAAACTTAAAGGAACAAATATCGGAGTAGCTGAACAGTTCCCAGAAGAGATCGAAAGCGTGAGAAAGACATTATACCCCGAACTGAAAAAAGCAGAAGGTAAAAGAGCCAAAATAGTACGAGATAAATTAATAATGGAAGGGCAAGTCTTTAAGTTTAATAATAGGCCTTGAAAATTTGAAACCTGATAGTCTATATAACGTAGTCTATATTTCACCAACTAAACATAGTTTATTTCACATCTCAAATATTGCACTATAAACCTTTTCAATGGCAATGACCACTCTTAACAATGAGCACAAGAAGAAATGTTCTACTTGCTTCAAAACTCTTCAAAAAACACAAAAATCTATTGAATGTCTCACATGTAGCAAATGGTTTCACGCTGTGCCGGCATGCACAAAATCTTTCAACCCCAACAAAGATAACACTACAATTGATTTGTGCCAACATTGCTTAGCTAATTCTTTACCTTTTCAAACACTCGATGATTTAGACTATGAATTTACTGTCGCAAACGGTAACAATATCAGTGAAGACGAAATGGATAGACTAAGGCATTTGAAATTCAACCCTTTCGACATGAGTAATAATATAGCGCTATCTGAAAACAACGCAAATCTCGATAAATCATCAAAAATAAACTGTGAATATTACCTACCAAATGATTTTAAGGAACAAATAAATAAAGAAAACCTAAATAATAATTTTTCGATAATGCACTTAAATATTAGAAGCATAATTAATAAATTTGACTCCTTCAAACAATTAATACATTCATTAAATAAACCGTTCCATTTAATAGGTTTAACAGAAACTTTGCTAAATGAAACTAATGAAGACCTTTTCAAATTAGAAAATTATGATTTTGTAAATGTGAACAGATCAACAAAAACTGGAGGAGGAGTAGGTATTTACATCGCAAATGAATTAAAATATAAAATACGCACTGATTTAAACACAAGCGTTGAAAATATAATTGAAACAGTCTTTATTGAAATTATAACAGCTGTTGGTAAAAATATTATAGTAGGTGTAATTTATAGGCCACCAAATAATAAAATTGACTCATTTGAAACTGAAATGAACCAAATACTAGGACAAATAGACAAAGAAAATAAATTATGCTATCTCATGGGAGATTTCAATATTGATCTATTAAAATCAGAATCTTGTGATTATGCTACCAGATTTTTTGAACAACTGTTCACGTCATCATATATCCCACTTGTGCTAAGACCAACAAGGATCACACAGCATATGGCTACTCTAATTGACAATATTTTTACTAATGACATAGAAACAATAGAATCAAGCACAAATGGGTTAATTTTTTGCGATATCTCTGATCATTTACCAATATTTCATATACGAAATTCAACTACACACCATGAAAAAACTTTAAAAACTGAATTTACCTGTAAAAGGATTATCAATGACGCAAATGTCCAATCATTTACTAACACAATTAAAAATATATCATGGGAAAATGTACTTTCAAAAAACAACACGACAGAATCCTACAATGAATTTTTTAACTTATTTTCAACAGCCTATGAAAAAGACTTTCCATTAACAAAGAAAGTAGTAAAAAGAAATATTGACAAAAATCAAGTCCATGGATGACAAGAAGTATCGCAAAATCAGTTACAAAAAAGAACAAGTTATATAAAAAATACCTACATTACCCTATCTTAAAAAACGAAAAAACATACAAACAGTATAAAAATAAATTAAATCATGTAATAAAATTAGCAAAAAAGAAATATTATGAAGAAAAGTTAATAAAATATAAACATGATATAAAGGTATTATGGAATACATTAAATGAAATTATGAATCAAAATAAGACAAGTAGGATGTTACCAAAAGAATTTAATGGAAACATCCCTGGAGAAAAAATAATTGATCCAAACACAATAGCAAATAGATTTAATGACTATTTTGTAAATATTGGCCCAGGACTAGCAAAAAAACTACCGAATAGCAAAACAACCTTTGATAAGTACCTTTCTAACAGCTGTAAAAATAGCTTCTTTATTAGACCAATTACAAAATATGAATTAGAAAATGAGATAAACAATTTGATTTCCAAAAAATGCCCTGGGTATGATGGTATAAGTTCACAAGTTATTAAGACAATTGCTACAGAAATTTCTGAACCACTTTCACACATATTCAACTTGACCTTCCTGACTGGGATTATTCCTGATGATCTAAAAATAGCTCTAGTTACCCCCATTTTTAAAGCAAACGAAGAAAATGAATTTAAGAATTATCGACCCATATCTGTTCTCACTTGTTTTTCTAAATTGTTAGAAAAGCTTATGTATCAGAGATTAATTAACCACATAGAAAAAAATAACATATTAACACAGAATCAGTATGGCTTTAGGAAAAATAGATCCACTGAGCTTGCAATCATTAAACTTGTTGACAGTATTTCTAAAGCAATTGATAAGGGAGAATACACAATAGGTATTTTCCTCGACTTGTCAAAAGCGTTTGACACAATTAATCACAAGATTCTGATCCAAGAACTTGAACACTATGGTATACGGGGAATAGCTCAATTATGGTTTCAAGATTATTTAAAGAACAGAAAACAAATGGTTAAATACAACCAAGTTAAGTCAAAAGAAATGGTAATTAGAAGTATGTCCGGCGTCCAGGAAGTCAATTCTTGGACCAATTCTATTTCTACTCTATAAATGATATTGAAAATTGCAGTAAATTAGCTTCTTTTATATTATTTGCAGATGACACTAATATATTTTACAGTAACAAGTGTCTAGAGACACTCAATAACACTATACAAACAGAAATTGATAAAGTCGCTGAATGGTTAAATGTAAATAAATTAACTCTAAACACTACTAAAACAAAAGTAATTTTATTCAGATCTTCAAATAAAAAACCGAAACAAACCATAAAAATTAGTATAAATGGCAAAGATATTGAACAAGTTAAAAGTACAACCTTCCTTGGCATTATCATAGACGAATGTTTGACCTGGAAAGAACATATAACTAAGGTAACTAAGAAAATAATTAGAGCTGCTGGTATAATAGCTAAAGTACGACATTTCTTAAACCGAAATGCCTTAAAACTAATATATTATGCGTTAGTCTATCCATACTTGATATATGGCAACCTATCATGGGGTAATACTTACAAAAGTCGAATTCAAAAAATAACGAATACACAAAAAAAAATTGTATGCCTAATGACATTCAAATCTTATTCAGAACATAGTGAGCCAATTTTCAAAGAATTAAATATCCTAGACATCTTCAAAATAAATGACTATTTAACTGCCTTATTTATGTTTCGATACCACCACCTTGGTAATTTACCAGATTTTTTAAAAAATTACTTTCTAAAAAACAACCAAATTCATGAATATAACACGAGAAATGCATCAAAACTTCACAAATGTTACAATAGGACAAATTATGTAGAACACACTCTCTCAAATAAAGGAGTTGATGTATGGAATTCGTTAGAAACAAAACTTAATGGGATAAACTCCTACAACATCTTCAAAAAGCAAATTAAGCAACATTTTTTGATACACACAACTACCAGTTAATATATAAGACAAACCATAAAACACATTATATGTATATGATATATAAAAATTTAAATACATCTACAATACTATAGTATTCACTTGTATAATGAGAACACTTCCACCTTCTTTTTCTTTCTTGTATATATATGTATTCTTGTAAATATTATTCTGGTTTTTCCATATTTATCAATTGACTGTAAATAATTGATTATGTAATCTCTAACACAATATATTGAACATAACTAGGGGCCTAAATAAAAAGTCTGCTAAGATTTCTAGTAGGTCTCTAGCCCAAGATTTTTAGAAATTATTGTAATATTTTAATAAATTTATTGTAAATGGGAAAAAAAACAATAAAAAAAAACAAAAAAAAAACTATGGCTATCTTTTTTTATCCATGAAATTCCGGTATTGAAAAGGAGAGATTTTCTAGCATGTTTTATTACTGAAATATCGTTTTCAGGTATAGTAGCCAAATTTGAAGCCCAAGATAAAGCTTGGTCCAATAGTTTTTCAGAAATAGATGGGTAGAAATCGACAATGTCAAACGAAATAAAACTGTGTCTGTCCCTATCTTTTATATTGCCAAACCACTGAATAACTTGTTTTGTATTCCTCCATTGAGTTTTTCTCTCAAATTGGAATTAATTTTGTCCAAAATAACTTTGCTTATTTTTCCGGATTTGCTTTTAGCGGGATTAATTAATCGGCATTTTGGATTGTTTTCGAAATTTTCTTTGTGATCTTTTAAAGATATAAATGCTTCGCGTTTTTTCATTTTTTCAATTCTGTCGCCGATTCCTAAATTGTTCGAAATGTTTTTTAGTTCTGAATCAATTTCATCTATAGTGTCCTCGGGTCCATGCTTATATGTTTTTGTGATGTTGTCATGTAAGAGCTTGTTGTATGTGTCGAGCGAGGTTTCATAAATATTCCTAGTTTTGTCTGCAAAAATAAAAATGTTGGGAGACGAATTGATTTTCTTTAGATCGTTAGTCAAAGATTTCTGAAATTGGTTCCTATATGGCCGAAATTGTAAATTTTCTATTAATTTTATAAGGTCGTTTTCGAAAGGTTTCATTTCCGGAATAGAAGGAGGTGTTTTGTTGGATGCAAGGCCGAAATGGTTGTTTTGGTTTTCACATTTTTTGTTTTTATTAAGAAAGAAATTAGCTTTCCATCTCATACGTTTTATTACCCTTTCCACTTTTTCAATCAAATTTTTCAAATAAGCGTCCTGTGATGAATAGTCAAATCGAAATTGCTGCATTTTGAAGTTAAATAGAAATGAATAACGTAAACAAGAGTGCACAACCGATATACGGGTGCGAATATATGTGTAGGTTTAGGTCTATGAAACGCAAAGAGTGCTCAACAACATATATAGTTAGAGCAAATTATAGATTTTCGCTTACCTCAAAACTTGTCTGCAACAGGCTGTGTGGGGGTGTGTTTCCCACACACACCCCGGCAGGAAGCATATAAGCGGTCATTTCTTTCGATACTTGTAAACTGCCTGATGATTCTTTTACAGATGAAACAGCCTGTTGCAGACAAGTTTTGAGGTAAGCGAAAATCTAGAGCGTAGACCTAAACCTACACGTATATATATATGACGGTATTTAGTGTTTGTTTCACGAAATTAATAATATCCAGATTATACACATGATTAACTTATTGCAATATTATTAGCCCTCCACTCACCAGCTATCTTAGAATTACTAAGACTCCAGCCCTTGTGACACTGGACGGCGGTTTAAAAGGCGGAAGGCTCAAAACAATTCATTTTTAAATGAATGTTTCGGTTTCGATACGGATGTACGTATTATCAAAATCAATATCGCGTGATGTTAAGTTCAGGGTCATGGTCATGATAATCCGATAATTATTAATTTTAAGTGTATGTTTCACTCAACTGCAATCTACTAGAAAAGCTTCTAGTTATCCCTAAAATAAAGCATAAATGTAAATAATAATATACCATCAGTGCACTGATCCGATTCTCAAAGGTCGGGATGTCAAGTTACAGGCTTACACCCTTTTCCTGCAGTTAGTTTTGTACACACATATAAATAAATATGCATATACCGTATACATATTATACATATACCGTATACATATACCGTATACACATATACCGTCATATATTTGCATGCTTCGGCTTGTGCACTCTGTATATGTGTGTACAAAACTAACTGCGGGAAAAGGGTGTAAGCCTGTTAGATCGTAACTAGACATCCCGACCTTTGAGAATCGGATGAGTGCACTGATGGTATATTATTATTTACATTCATGCTTTATTTTAGGGATAACTAGAAGCTTTTCTAGTAGATCGCAGTTGAGTGAAACATACACTTAAAAATACCATATTATATTATATATAGTTTGTCTGGTTTATGTAGTTCGGACTGAACAATGAATCAGTTCACTTTTTTTGTAGTTTTGATATAAGAAAGCGAGGCCACATAAAATCAATCCATATTGTTTCAATTTTCTCTTTCTTGTCATTGGCGTTGATTTCATGCGGTTTAAATGATGGCGGAATCGTGGCTTCAGAAGGTTTCTTATCTTTTCCTCTGGAGTTCATATTTAAATTGGCCATCCTTATTTGGTAGTTTTTCTGTAAGTACTTGGTCGACTCATGCTGACAGTTGACAATGTATAGCTGGGATGCAGGTTTAGTCCATAATTCAGTACTTGGCTTCAAGCATTTTATAAATTGTAACTTAGTCTGCTCGCATACTGTGATCCCGGTAAATTTGAAATTACAATGTCATTCAGACTTGAAGGCACAATACAGCTTTCTCTTTCGATTCGTACATGATTTTATCTGCAATAAAAATACAAATTTAGTACTTAGATTATACTGTACTTCAGTATAGTTTATCATTTTTACAACTCTCTGGTGAGAGGAGAGCTTCGTCA
The DNA here is from genome assembly GCA_016169945.1 of Trachythela sp. YZ-2020. Classification (NCBI taxonomy): domain Eukaryota; kingdom Metazoa; phylum Cnidaria; class Anthozoa; order Malacalcyonacea; family Clavulariidae; genus Trachythela; species Trachythela sp. YZ-2020. The sequence continues at coordinate 106,235 of JADLSH010000168.1, read as the reverse complement.
AGTTTTCTCAACCCAATTGACAAACGTGTAAGTGCAGATCAACGGTTCTACATTCTTATCAGTCAAGGACAAGGAAGGTATAATCTGTCCCATCTATACTGAGTAAACTATACTCAAAAGTCTCTGAACAGCGGCAGCACATTCTACTTAAATATTTTATAAACACCCTCATGATGCGTCATTTGACCGGTAGGATTTAAACACATGCACATAATCAAGTGGAACTTAAATATTAAATCCATTTAGTATATATTGTATTTATATATACAATACCTTATTAGTTTCTTTTTCATCGAGGTTCCTTTTGGAATGTGGGGTCGAACAATTTCTTTTGAATACGATGGTCATATTTCACTGAAAGTTAAAACTTGGGATATAGGGCCAAGGAAATATTGCAATATTCAAAAGAGATAAGCAACTCACCTTTTTAAAGCCTTGACGTCACTGCGGGGAAATCCTTCTTCTGTCCCTATAAGTGGGGACGTTCACCCCACCAAAATAGGAGGGGATGCAAGATCTTCCAGTCAGTCTTACATTGTTTTGATATATCCTGAAATGTTCTGATAACTTCTGAAAATATTCTGTTATGCTCTTACATGTTCTGATATGTTCTGAAATGGTCTTATACATTCTACACTTTTTATCTTTGTACTGAAGAGATTCCCTTTCTAGCCTGTGGTTATCGCATGATCATCCGTAATTCGTAAATATCTAGTGCATTCTCTCGATATAGCAACTGAATGCTGGTTTACACGACCAAAGTTTTCTGAGATCACAGTATATAGGATTTTTGCATAGGGAAATTCTACGTTTTGAAGGGTTTGTAAGAAATTTTCAAGCAAACTAAACAGTGTTAAACACTGTTTTAGTTCCCTCAAACATGTCTAGCAACTCCTGTAAAACGTAGAATTTACCTATGCAAGTTTCTTACTGTGATCACAGAAAATGTGATAGTGAAAACCAACCTTAACTCTGATCTATATTTTCATATAACTTTATATAACTAGAATTTCAAATCAGTAATACAAATATAGGCTTATGGTCACTAAAGTAAGATTCCAAAACACCACTATTTTTTACTCTTTCAGGGATATTAGTGTAGATGTGATATATTTGTGTTTTATAGTCCGTTGTTACTTGCTTAATAAGTTGAACATATTGCTTTTCTTCAATTAAATATTTACAAAGTGTATTTTTGTCAGATGCATTTTCGAATAGGTTAACATTAAAATCGCCAAGAATGATAACAGGGGTATTAGGATCATTTGTAAAAGTAGAATGCAGATATTTCAAAGCATCTAACAACATCGAAATCTTTACCTTTGATTTAGAGTGATAAATTCCTACAATGTGCATTCACTTGGAGTAATGTTATTTTTACATGATTATAATTGCATCTTAGAGGTTCTGAGATTAGCTGTATATTATCCTTTACGTACATAGCAGTTCCGTAAGGTGTTCTTGTACCATGTGGCATAAAATCATTTCTGAAAAGTTGAAAGCCTCGAATCTGATACAATTGATTATTATCATTACTACACAGAGCAGTCTCTACAAACACATTGACATCTGCTGCCTTTACACTGTAATCACTCGCAACGTCACCAACGTGAAGATGTAATGATCTCACATTCTGAAATAATATTTTAAATGTTTCGCTTGTATATTTGTAAAGAAATGGAATATGACTGGTAAGTGAAGCATTTTCTCTTAGTCTTGTCATTTCTTCTTGTACTTTCTTACTCACCGCTATTTTACTTTCATTCAGATTAAGAATATGTAATCCTGAAATGCTTCTAAGCCTGCTAAGTGCAACATAATGCATGTGTTCTTGTTTAGAAGATGGAAGGTCCACAACGGCCTAATTTAATGTATCTCCTTGACAACGGTGAATAGTTGGCTGCAGATGGTTGATCTGCAATGGCATGGGAAGACTAGGCTTAGACGAGGTAATTTCCCCAACTCGTAAAAATCCAAAAAATACCAAGACGCACATAGCTCAAAATAGGCTATTGGTAAAACTACCCGAGCGACATCAATAGGTTTGTGAAGAATGTGTAGGGTTATGGGAAGCCGAACATCAAGGCGATGTCCCAATTTCCCATAACCCTTCAGCATTTGTATAATATAAAAACATTTTGTAGAGTCTGGAACACCATATAACATGTGAGAATAACCTAATGCAGACACATAGGTATTTACTGTTGATGGCGCATAATTTTGGTTGAACAAATGTGCAATAAATAAAGCCAGTGTACCTGAACATAAGGGAAAGTTAAATCGTGCAGATTGAAAGACAGAGTGGTGAAAAAGCTCGAATAATTTCCATGGTCTGTGATAGGTGGGTTTTGAAGAAGGTTGTAAACTGGAAGTGATGAGAGTCTTCACTACATTTGCCAGTTTTGAGGCAACAAATGTGGTGGGATCACGGTTGGTTGGGGGTCCGTCTGCAGTGGAACAAGTTGACGAAAAATGTGGACCTGTAACCGAGACAAAGAGTCAGCTAACTTATTTTTGATGCTTGGAATGTGTTTGGCCTTGAATAAGATGTTGTGTTTTAAACAGATAAAGACCATCTTTGGGACAAAAAACATTAGGGTCTTATCCCGGCAGGTTTGTTTGTTAATAACTGAAACAAGAGCTTCGTTATCAGTGAAAAATAAAATGGACTGGTTTTGCATATGTTGACCCCAAAGGTAGAGACTCAGCACGATGGGATAGAATTCCAATACCGCAATATTGCAGGTTAACCAATTGTTAGACCACGCCCCATAGCACCAGGGATTGTCAAAAATAGCCCCCAAACCTAAGCTACCAGCTGCATCCATATAAAGATTTAACTGGGGTGAAGTATTCCAATTATCATCTAAGAAAAAACTTTTCCCATTAAATTCCACCAAAATGTTTTGCCAAACATCAAGATCTGCTTTAACTTCTTTATTCAGGCGAATAAAATGGTGGGGAGCAATGCACCCTATTGCAAGGGACTGTTCATTAATTATGCCTCGGGGTGGGCTGGAGGAAAAGTAGCGGGGTTCCGAGAAAAAATCTCACAAAGAAGGGGTGGGGGGCTTCTAAATTTTTCCTAATCTTAGTGGGGGGGGGGGCTTGAAAACCAAATAGAAAAGGTATTGTAAGTTGGTTAAAAAGTGTTAATACTCGAGTTAATTTTTTGTTTTGTTTGTTTATGTAATATGGACATAAAGCATAGAATGACAATGCAGTGAAAACTTTTTGAGTTAATGTTTGCAAAGCCAATTGCTCAAATGCAGTATATTAACCCATTATAAATACGCCACAAACCAAGTCGAAGGATGATGATGATATACAGATATTGTGAAATAGTCTATAGTTAGGAAAGGCAGAGGGTATATTAAAGTTAATTTTAACTAAAATGCAACAAAGATCAGAACATTTTAATGGAAAATATAAAGTTGTCATCGACTGTAATATCACTACATCGCTGTTACAGTTAGTTATTAATATCATCATTGTTATCTATATGTTCCCCTCCACTATCATTGTCATCACTGTCACTACCATTGACATTATTATTGTCACAGACTATCAAATGAAGGTCATCACTGCCATCACTGCTATTACTATTTATATCATCTCCATCTGCATCCTGAGCATTTTCATTGGACTTGGTTGTTGTCTTTCTTGCAAACATATCCAAAATACTCCTTTGACCATGTGGAGTAGTTTTGACTTTTTTCTTGGACACAGGGCTTTTTTCTTCACCTATCTCACTTCCAAAACTGAGATAATGCTCTCAATTAACTCTTTTGCATCTTCATGAAAACTGTTTTTTCCAATAAATACTTTAGAGGCTTTAAATGTTTCCTGGAGACAAGAAATTTTGTATTTAGAGATGACAAATCTTCCATTGTTATCAAAGGCATTTCTGAGGTTCTTTTGTATATAAAATAGATGCAAGTTCTTGGGCATTCTTTTCCAATTTCTGTTGCTTTCTTTTCTTACACTTTCGCTTGGTTTCTTTTTCTCTCCTTTTTCTTCTTCTGTCTTCAGAATTATCTGCAGCTGCAGGGTAGTATCTCATCTTTAACAGCTTGTGGCAGTTAATAATATTGTTCAACACACTTTCGGTTTTCTTTCTTATGTCATCCAAGACAGTAATCTGACTTTGGTAAAATGACAATTCATGCTTTTGTGAGCAGGAATCTGATAAGACTGATTAAACATTTTAGATGACCTCTTAATTCCGTGATACTCTTTTCTATTTTATTGACAAAATTCCACAAATAATCTTTGGTGTTTTCTGCAGATTTGACATCCTGGACATTGGGCTTACTTGGATACTCCTGGTACTTCCTTACATTGATAGCATAACCATGTTTGCTTTCTTTATCAATGACTAAAGCATGGCAAATTTTTGGTGCTTTCTCGACTTCTTCACACACTGTCCATCTTCACTGACGTGTTGAGATATGACATAACTTTTGAACTCAGAATGAGGTAGAAATTCATATACAGAGTTATTTGAACTTGTAATTGTGAGGATTTGGAATCAACATAATGCAAATGGGCAAAATGCTGTTTTGTACAAGGAAGCCACCTAAGATGGATGATAATTCCAACGAAAGCACACATTATCAACAAGCGCATAAGAAAAATGTGATAAAAATATTTTTCAGTGAAAGTGCTAGTGAAGAAAGAAGTGCTAGTGACGACAAGGCCTACGTTAGGCCTGGAACCGGTGCAGGTTTTGAGAAGACTAGAAATCAAAGAATTTTGACAGCAAGTGTAGAAGAAAACATGCGCAAGTTACCAAAATATGACTGGCCAGGAAAGAAAGTTTATGTTATGCCATCAACTCACAGATTATTATCAAAAACATTGGTAGAAGTTGATGGCAAAGAGACGTTTCTAAACTGCGATGATACTCATGTTGTTTTCACCCGCCCCAAGGCTTTCGTAGAATCAAGTGGAACAACATGGGCTAATGAAACCCATAATGAGATCCATTATGCCGAACAAGTTCGAAGTTATTTCAGAAGTTACACCGAATAAAGACTATACAAAGAATTTCCGTGGAATATGTGCAGGTCTCAAGGACAATGTTAAATTGTTTACAATGATGACGGTGGACGAAGATCTAGAAAGAGTTTTGAAAGCATCACCAGACGTAAAGTATGTGTCGTACGAAACTGAAAGATGAATTCATCTGAGCAATAGTTTAAAACGGATTGGCAATTCTGACGAACTTAACAGTCTTTCTGAAACTGAAAAAACACTTTACGCCGCAAATATTTTACCGATCATCGAAGAGATTTCTACATGCATGGGGAAAACGCTACTCCTTCTGGAAAGTAACAGAATCCAATAAATTTTACCATCGTACACCACTCTTCTTAGTGCATGTCAAAAATTGCTTGACACTATGGTTATTATGGCACTGCTAGTTGTTAAACCACGCTGGTTTGAAAATTCAGACGCTGGACCAGGGGTCGGCGTGTCTAACTTCGAAGTTAAATTCAGAGATGCGGAGTTGTCAATCTTATGACAGGGACTTCTCCTGCCGTGTACATTCAGCAAGAGGGAATTCAGGGGACAATGAGGCACAGAGAATGAACAGTGCTGTTGGGGATAGTATTGTTGATGGTGCAACATTGCAATGGGACAAATATCCAAGATTTCACAATTTAAGCGATGACGAAATTGCCCAGTAAACTCCCAGTTAACAGTTCAGGAGTATGATACCCATGAACAAGAAAGAATGGAGATGAATTCATGGTGGGTTGCAAAAGAACTTGCATTCCGCATTGATGGGGCACCTGTATTCAATGAATACATTCATTTTTTGTAACTGATAATCCAAAAGATGCTTTTTCCTTCAATTGAGAGTACATTAAGCAATTCAATAAAACATCTGGTGACACTCACATTGAAACTCCAGAATACTATTACTGTGCTAAAATTATGAAGTTTATCGCAGATCATTATAGAGTCGGAGAGCTCTACATGGAATTTATTAAAGATGGATGTAAAGCTAAGGATGGAGGTGATCATTGTCCTTGGTGCAAAGAAACAGGATGGCAAGGCCCGGTAATGTCCAGAATTCCTGAACCGTATCCCGATAAGGAGAATCAAGGACATTACGTAGATGTTTTTTAATCATCCGCTGATCAGCCAAGTCCAATCGATCAATTTGCCCCTCGAGCAAATTTAAAAAAACCCTTTGGAGAAAATAAAATATCAAGTTGTAATAGCAAGGGAATAGATGATTTTTCTATGAAATACATTGTTGACAAAGAACTCGTCAAAGCACATGTTCAACATTTAGAAGAACTGAAAGTGTGCATCCTTATTCGAGCCAGAGAAAATCAAAGAAAAAAACTGATTAAACAAGCAAAGTCGTTCTGTGACTACGATTTGGGTGAATTAGTTAATACAGGAAGGCTTTCTTCCCTCACTAACGCAGAATTGAAACACTATCTTAGGCACTACAAACTTTCTTATCAAGGAAAAACCCCGACTGGGTTGAAAAAATTCAAAGTCATTTTGCTAATTGGCTCCCAGTTGTACCTCGAACACAGATAACATGGATGCTGCAAGTGATGATGGTCACACTTGCACTGAAGACGAACATTGCAGTTCTGACGATGACATTGTGGCAGTTGGAATCGACACAGATGATGAATATCTTGTTTTTATACCAGAAAGAGTTACAACACGATCTGGTAAATTAGCTACAAGAGTATCGACTGTCTATCTTCATTAAATAACTATTAAACTAATAAAATTGTTGTGGTGTATTTATTATATTGTTATATATATTTTTTTGGGGGGGGGGTTGTTATTTTTTCCGAAGGTCATAGGGGTGGGCCTCGAAAATAATTCAAAGAGAGTAAGGGGGAGTTTCGAATTTTTTTTCGCGTATTTCCGTTTTTCCTCCAGCCCACCCCGAGGCATAATTAATGAACAGTCCCTAAGGTCAATGAGATGACGTAGAAACGCTCGACCTGGTGAAACTACAGCACATGCAAAATTGAGCAACCCACAAAGTGATTGCACCTCCTCTAAGACCTTTTTATGATGCAAAACTTCTGAAATTAAATTAGTAGCTTTCTCTAATTTATCCAAGGGGAGGCGAGCTTCCATTTCAATGGTGTCAAGCTCAATGCCTGCAAATGAAAGAGTGGTAGATGGGCCAACTGTTTTATCTGGTGCCATGGGGATGCCCAAATAATCACATACTTTAAGAAACAGTTCGAGCTGCTTCTTACAAAGCTGATGAAGGGATGCTACAATTAAGAAATCATCCAACAGATGAAGGATCCAATCTATGAGCAATTTTCTTCTGGCAATCCATTCAACAACTGTGCTAAAAGCCTCAAAAGTTTTGCAAGAGCTATAACAACCCATAGGCATACACCGGTCATAATAGTATACACCTTTCCATTTTATTCCAAGAAGGTCATAATCCTCTGGGCGTATGGGAATGAGACAAAAGGCATTGCGATTGTCTGTCTTGGCAAGGAAACAGCCACGACAGGCCTTCTTAATTAATTGTATAGCATGAGCAATAGTAGCATAACTAACAGTTGTGTTTTCTGATGAAATACCGTCATTAACAGACGTACCTTTTGGAAAAGAAAGTTGGTGAATTAAACGAAATTCACCAGGAGTCTTTTTTGGTTCAACCCCCAAAGGGGAAATCCGAAAATTGGAGAATGGTGGTGCAGAAAAAGGACCGGCCAGCCTATGGGCATCTAACTCTTTAGCTAACTTTTTGTCAACAACATCTGCATGATCGATACATGATGATAAATTACTAGCTTCAAAGGACTGTGTAAAGTGTAAAGGAAACCCAAACTTGAACCCAGACATTAAATAATTAAATTTGTCAAGTGGATAACCATCTAAGAAAACTGCAAGCCTATCATATCTTATTGGGGTTGGCAGGGGAGACACCGGGAGGTTGGGGACATTTTGGCATTTCGTTGGAATGGGCAAAAATTACTTTGGGGACGAAAATTACATTGGAATCCTCTGATTCCCTTCACATTTAAAACATGAATGTTTGTGATCACATCCATCACAGTCACCTCCTTTATGGTACTTAAAACAACTAGTGATCCAAGGATAGTGCAAAGTTTCACTTTCAAAGGGAAAAAATCTATGTCACATTATATCGACTAACTGGAGGACAAGCGTGGTCTGTACATGCATAATTGCTGTGCATGTATGTCGCGGCGGTTCATAACACTGTTGAAATGAAATTATATAGCTATTATATAAAGTCAGCAAACACTGCATGGTTGAATGGAAGTATGTCAAGTTGTCAACACTGTAGACAGCCAAATACATTTTGTTCAATCGTACATCACAATTTTTTTGAATTCTTTATTTTCCCTTTTAATATTTGTAATCAGTATTTGACATCTATAGACTATACCATCGTATAAAATGCATGCATGAACGGCGAGTCATATGCGTTCTTGTCTTTAATATAAGTTCATATGATTTTGTATTGTAAAGATTGTGACATATTTTGTCTCGTCGACATTTGTTTATATTTCCCAAGGTCAACCTCAAAATCGCAACTTATTTCCTTGTTAATATTTAGAAATACTAGATTCTCGTTTGTATTATAGGTTTTGATTTGGCATTGATAAGTATTGATTTGCTTGTAAGATTGCTCGTTAGGTTGCTTCGATCAAGAGATCACAATTTTGCACCCAACTGATGCTAGACTTACGATCAAAGTCTGTGTCGATAACGCGTGGGTTATCTCCTCGACTCCTCGTCTTTCGCTTTTAAATAAAGCTCCATCACCTCCCTGACGAGTGAAGGGATTGTCGTCAATCTCACAGAAAAAATGTCCATCTTCTCGACAAAAAAAGTGAATATATAAGACACAAATATTACACTTGATAAAATATTTGTAAAGTGAAACCAAGAATTGCTTAGCTGCACACTAATATAAACAATGGCTGATGCAACACTTTAACATAAACCTGGAATCTTACTACCGGAATCTGTGCAGAATGTATAGTTGTGAGAATTTTAGCGTCGAAGCTTGTTTCATTAATTATTTGCCTAACTCAGGGATTTCAATGTTATTGTATGTATAAGAATGTATAAGTAAAAATCAGGCTCAGCGACAGCGTGAACAAAACATTTTGTCTGGCCTCATATTGAATTACTGAATATATTTTTGCATCAAATAATTACTACTTATACGAGGTATTATTTTGGTATTATGTTGTTCAAGCTGGTTTGAGATTCCTTGTTCAGCCCAGTTTGTTTGTTTAACATTATAAATATTTACTACCGTCTACGTACTCTACGGAATACATGCAGGCAGTCCGCACGGCAGTTATTTATAGTCAATATTAGTCAATATTTATATCAAATCGGCAAATGAATACAAGAAAAAATATTGCAATAATGAATATTCGACCCATTCAGTATTGTCTATTGAATATATAAATGACAAAACGCACTACTAATCCCAAAGGCCAAAACGAAAACGTTTATTTATAAATTTGATCGTATTTCCATCACATTCCCATCACATTCCCACTCCCAGCTGCCACCATTGTGCGGTAAATATTTCGAAATTTCGTATTTTCGTTCCGTGTATTATTAGATCAGTGGACTTGAACGCACGTGTTCATAGCTACCGGGGGAGTTAGCGACCCAATATTATATATAAAACGATTGTTATAATGTAGACGTTTAATACCACAACCCAAATGTTGTTCGTAAAGCTAATTAAACACTGCATGAATACAACCGAATTGAGCTATATGATAACTTGAAAGTGCTTAAAAAAGTTTCAACCCCAAAGTTTAACAGATACGGTATTAATAGAGAATCTTCGTAAACACCCCCGGAAAGTTTACACTATGATGTATGTATCTATCTATGTATCTATCTATCTATCTATCTATCTATCTATCTATCTATCTATGTATGTATGATAGCTCGTGTGAATTTTCGCCCCTCATCACAATACTGCAAAGTTAAAAACTTTGCACTAAAAACTGCGAGGGACATGCCGAGACATACCATTGGAATTAGACGAGTGCCCCCGGTTATTAGAAAAGGATGGTGATTTCTTCTGTTGAACAGGCTGGGAATGAAGCCATAGTTCCCAATGAATTTCACCCCATTGTAACAACTGCTTATGGCTTTGCTTCAGAAAACGGAAATTCTCATCATAAAAACCCCAATTGTGTCCCCTAGATGCCAGGTCCCTAACAATATTATCGAAATCACTAGAGCGGTTAATTGTCGCACCAGAATCGAACGTCGAAGGCTCGTTTTTATGTACCACGTGATAGCAAATGTTTACGCCACGGGATGAAAATTTTTGAAGGCGGGCATGCAATGTCGTTCAGCTCGAAAGGTAGATTTTTTACTCGAGGCATGTGTCTTGAGGAATCTGTAAGGGGCGAAATTATTGATGACATATTATTAAATGGTGGGGATAGTGAGACAGGGTATTTTCCTGGACTGTGGTCTACAATTGGTGCCAAGCACAAAGTTCATGGGAAAACTGTGAAAGACATTTGGGGAAAATTTACGAGCAGTGGGTCTGTTAGCCCAAGGAAACGTATCTCGGGAAATCCCAGTAAATTAGCAGTGGGTGAGTTACAGCTTGTCGAAGCTATGAAGACCCAAAAGCCTTCAATTTCCTATAAACATATTAAAAACAACCTACTAGAACATGGCAATTTACCTCGATCTCAGCTGTTGGGCGCGCTGTTCGAAATTTGATGAGCGGGGGGAGTTTGGACATGGTGACGGATGTGCCGAAGTATTAAAAACAAATTTTACGATGCTAATGTAAACTATTCTCAAGACTACTTGAATTTTATCAGCCAAATCGATCCGTATAGGCTAAAGTTTTTTGACGAGATGGGCGTATCATTGTATGACAGCAACAAACGCTACGGCCATTCTCTCAAAAACACACCGTGTGTTGAAGTAGGTCGATTTACCAATTCTCCAAACATGACAGTGAATTTACTTGCCGGTCTAGACGGTGTTATGTATGTCAACACTGTGGACGGTTCGTCTGATACTGTTGAATTTTTGAACTTCTTCGGTGAAGCTAGCAGATGTTTTCAGGAAAATGGCAACCCTGTTTTAATGGCTGGAGATATAATTGTACTAGATAACTGTGCTATTCATCATAACGCAGGAGGATTTGCATTGGGAGAATCGCTCGATGATATGGGAATCGATGTGGTCTATTTGCCGACCTACTCACCTGAAATGAATCCTGTGGAACTAGTTTTTCAGAAATTAAAGATCATATTGAAGAGAGAAGAATTTGAGCCACTTGTAAACGCTAATATGCATGCAGCTATTTATTGTGCTATTGAAGAAATTTCGCCAAACGACATGCATGGATTTTTTAGACACACAGACTACATATTCGTTTGAAAATATTTATTTACTTTGTAGAAAGACAGCATTATTTTAAAGTTTAAATAATATACTCGTGTAATATAAAAGTTTATAAAGTTGAACAATATAACTTATAAGTCTCGTATATTAAGACCACGTTGACTTTAATAACAGGTTAATATTAAAACAGTACAACAAAAATTCAACTGTATCTGTGTGATATGAAAAATGATACTATAGGAGTATAGCGATCGCATGCATGCGAAATATAAAAACTTCGGCATAGGACATAGTCCATGCATACCAACAGCCGTGAACAGGCAACAATGTGAACTACTAAAAAAATCGTTTTTTATAGCAACCAAAGATAATTATTCATTATCAATCATTTCTAACTCTTCTAAAGCAGCTTCAGCGAGGGTGTACAAATTTAGACTGTAGTTCCTACGATTTTCTGTCACGCTTGCTATCGGCTGTGCAAGGGCTTCGACGGCTTCGCGTTCGATATTTTTATTAGCAATGTCACTCTGATCAGGCGGATTTTGTTGTGTCTCGTCTGAGTCAAAATCGCTTTCAATATTCGTTTCAAAGGCTTCTAGATCAAAGGAATTCGGCAATGTTTCTAAACTATTTTGCATCCCTAAAGCCAGATTGAAGTCGTCACAACTTGGGCCTGCGAACGCCGCCTTTTTCCGTTGTGGGGAGCGAAGTGTGTTGTCAATTTCATCAGTCACACGAACTAGTTGCACTGCTACTGCTTCGAGAAATGTCATGCGACTTGGGCCACGAAACTCCTTGCGATTCCCATAGCTTTTTATACGGATTGTGGACAGATGTTTTCCCAGCTTTTTTAATATTAATCTGACTGTCAAACGCTGCTATGGTATTTTTTGCTTCCTCGGCAGAAGGAATTTTATGTTTGAAATGCTTCTCGAGTATGTTGCTGTCTTTGTTTAGCAAACGCCAGTTCTCAATAGATTTTCCGTCTATTTCTCTGATGTATTTATCAGGATCACTATCAATTAAAGTATCCTTAATTCGAGCTACGTAGCGATTGCTAACACTTGCACACGAAGTCTCCCGATTTTTAAGCTCCTCTTTCATCTTCGACAATAGTTTACGCTCTTCGTTGAGTTTCTTGTCCAACTCTTTTACCGTTTGCTTGTCTTCGGAGTGTTTTTCAATGTTTTTGCAATACGTTGACGAGGAACAAGCATTTGGATAGGGGCAATTTAAGCGGTTATGTCCTTCTTTCAAGTGACACTTGCCACACGTGGGAAGGGTAGACTTGAAGTGTTGCTTCGGGGTTCTTTCCTGCATGAAATTATCACGCTCGTTTTTCTCCTGACCTTCGATCATATTCTTTTGTTTTAAAATATACGACTGAAGAGGACTAACAGTTGATCGAACTTTACAGCTTGGGTATGTAAGTTCTTTTCTGGTTGGTGTAACCCCAATCACTTTGCTAGTAGTTGTTGAAACGACCTTGTGAGCTGCAAACTCAGCTTCTCGCTCGACTGACCACGAATTACCACATTCCTAAGTATAAAATATCAGTGTGAATTACTGCATTGCAATAAGGGGAGGAAATGTCGAAGAGAACCGTTTTTCAAGTAGCGAGAAAAAGAATTTATCACTATATAAAAACTTGGCAAAAAACTTACCTTCGTTTTCAGCATACGAATTTGCTGCTCCAGCAATCTACGCTCCCCGAGCTTGAGTCCATTTGGTTGGAAAATAACTTCGACATCGCCTGGATCCATTGCTATAATTGCTCCTACAGTTTCAAAACCATTGCTTTCAAACACTTCAGCTAAGTGTTCTAAACTAATATGTTTTAGCCATTCTTTTGTTGGCGTTTTTCGAACGTCCATTTTGCACACTCCCGGCTTCAATAAAGAAACCCCCTGGATGCAAAATTTTCATCACGCGGCGTAAAAATTTCCTATCACGTGGTACATAAAAACGAGCCTTCGACGTTCGATTCCGATGCGACAATTAACCACTCTAGTGATTTCGATAATATCACCATACGTCATGAGGGCAGGAGCCTTAGAAGGATATTTGCTGGTGTAAACCCATACAAAGATATAAAAGGCCTGCAACCATGTCTCAAACGAATTAATTTTACGGGTTTTAACACTAGGCTCCAAGAATAAGGACGGAGCATCTCGATTGGAGGTTGAAACACTGATTTTGAAACGCTCTTCAGCAGCAGAACTGTACAATAAAGAGCTAAGCTCGATGTATTCATCATTCCAAATTTTTTATTTCAACTTGTCTGAAACACGGGCATCGAGAGGGAGACTGGAAGACCTGAATAATAAACCAGGGGTGCTCCCAGTTGAAGGCAAACTCTCACCTGCAATAACTGCATGAGCACCTTGGATGCCACTTTGGATGCCACTTTGGACCAAGGACATGATGGCTGGTTGGCCAATAACCCCGGGCAGTGGTGGACCTGGCTGCTGTAATGGCATAGCTGGAAGACTGGTCAGATGTATTGATGTATTGTTGATTGATGGTTGAACAACTGGTATGGCTGACTGCTCTACTGGCACTGGCTGGACAGGCACTGACTGGACGACTGGCACTGGCTGGACAACTGGTACTGGCTGCAGTAATGGAGCTAGGCGCTGCGTCACTTGCTCGGGCACAGTTGCCACGATCCTCTCGAGAATACCATCAGGGAGGCCATTTGGAATTGCAGGCATCTCCTGTTGGATGCCTGGCACTGGCTGGACGACTGACACTGGTTCAGGCTCCCGACGTGGTCTACAGTGTGGCGGCTCCCCTATCCGGAGTCGTTTCAGACGGGATGAACGTCTCATACTGGAATTAAAAATTAACAGAAAAGCAGCATTGTTGCCATAAGAAATATACCCCTGGTATGGCATACAAATATAAATGAAAATATGAGAAAGATGCTGCAGAAAACAAGAGGCAAAAATTTTACCATCTAGGGATACATAACTTCTCCCAAACAAGGTGGTATAAATATATGTGAACCAGTGATAACCTAACCACCTGGGATACATAACTTATCCCAAACAAGATGGTATAAATATATGTGAACCAGTGATAACCAAACCACCTGGGATACATAACTTCTCCCAAACAAGATGGTAGAAACATATGTGAACCAGTGATAACCTAACCACCTGGGATACATAACTTCTCCCAAACAAGATGGTATAAATATATGTGAACCAGTGATAACCAAACCACCTGGGATACATAACTTCTCCCAAACAAGATGGTACCACCTGGGATACATAACTTCTCCCAAACAAGATGGTACCACCTGGGATACATAACTTCTCCCAAACAAAGTGGTATAAACATACGTGAACCAGTGATAACCTAACCACCTGGGATATATAACTTCTCCCAAACAAGATTGCGTAATCAGACATGACGTGGCTGGCCAAGCATGGCTGACAAGTTGTCGCCGCAAAACAAGGCCTTTACTGCCGTAAAAACTAGTGATAACTTAACCACCTGGGATACATAACTTCTCCCAACCAGGTGGAACATTCAGTAATGTATAGTAAATTCATGCAGTGATTAAGGGATACATAGCTTCTCCCTTATTTGAATAACAAAATATGATATATTATCTATTGAAAATTATCAAAAATTAGAACAAAGTTAGTAGACATTGACTGATGAGTTAATTATAAAATAAGATTATTTAAGCATACGAAGGGCCTTCAAAATGGCTCCCCTATAGCTTCTATATAGTGAGTGCTGACCTTGGGAATTGACATGAACGCCATCAGGCAACAATAAATTAATAGAAGGGTTAGAAAAACCCCTGTGTGTCCAACAAAAAAACATTAGGTATAGACTCTAAGGCAGGCTTAGACAAACAATTGAAAATATGGGCTGACTCATTGAAACTGTCAGCATTCGGGAAGGAATCACGATGAGGTATGACATGACAAACCCCCACCACATGTGTGGAAAATTCGTCAAACAATAGCCACACTAGCTTAACCAAATTCTTATTCTGTTCCAACTGGACAGGGTCCCCAAAACATGTTCCAGGATCCGAATACCTGCAACCACCAATTCGATCTGACCTAATAAACTGGAAATTTTGATTCCAATGTATGATCTGCACCAAATTGCTTCCTCTCTCTCTCACATACACACCCACCTGTCTGCACTGTACATACATAATAATCCTGTACATAACATAATCTCCACCATGTCAATATAAATAGTTCATGTAAATAATCACAGATACAACTTATATTTCACGCATAACTTGCTGTACAAATTTTGTCGTTGAACGCCCACTGGGCAGCCACTATACGGATCCACCCTCCCCGAACCCCGATCGGAAACCCACCTGGTCCATCTTACAACACATCCCCCAATCGGCATCCTAAAACACCGTTCTTGCCATCCAAAATATACCCAAACCCGCCATTCACAACTCTCCCAAAGAACGAGAAGCCAGAACAAAGTCCCGACCATCATGTCACACATGCGTCATGCCATCTGTCACAAACCACATACATCATTATCCACATTCACCACACAGACCACAATTCACTCATTACACATACTACCTCTGACGTACTACATTGTCAACCCATGCTTCCACTTCGTACAACAATTTTCATCATCGTCCACATCTCGATGTCACGATCACAGGTCACACATACGTCACACCATCTGTCACAACTCACATGCATCATTAATCAGATTCACTGACTGGCCTCAAATTTTCCTTCCGTCTCAACCCCCCGCTGCTAAATTATTTCCGCTCGCTTCTACGCAAGGAGAAAATCAACTCAATCCTTCTCGTTCACCGTATTTATTATCAAATGTCTCACTTATAACACTTCACATAGTTTATATAAACCACCCCCATCACCAATACCACATAAAAAGCATTCTCACACAATTCCACGTTTTTTTGCGCACTAAATATCAACGCATATTTTGCGCGGCATGGTTTATTCATAAACCACCAAAATCAATATGTATATGCAAGCACGTTGTTCCAAGACCTGCTAGCGGGTTAGAAACGTGCTGTCCCGGTTATACTCGGAACTTGATGATAACATAACCAAATTTTTAACAGAAAACGATATGGGACTTGGTCTGGGTGGCAAAAACACACTGGCATTCACCCAGACCTTGGCATCATTCCACACATGATTGCACCCGGGTTTTGCCTACACAAACAACACACAAATTCATTTTATCACAGTTAATATCCATAATCTCATCATGTTACTGTTCTATATTTTCAATATGTTACTGTTCTATATTTTCATTATGTTATCTTCATATTATTCACACCACGAATCAAGGTTGAAATCAACACGAGTGCACAGATCCAATTTGGTTCGAAAGATCGTCGCGAAGATGACGAATAAAGGAATGTCCTAACACTAAAACTGTAGGGGGAGCACTAGTCATTATACCTATATTAGAAGACCAAATAAATCACACGAGGAGGGATGCGACGAAACAATGAACACTCACAAATTGATTGAATGTCTAGACCGCCAAAGTGCACACAATTAAAATTATATAATAAACAAGTATATCGATAAAAGTTAGTATATTAAGGAAATGAAAATGTTCCTTGTAAAACGTAGAAAGGATCACGTAGAAAGGATTAATAAAATTATTTCAAAAAGTGTTAAGTGGACTACTGTAGTCGGTGAACACGATGCTGAAAAGATCGATGAACACCTGTGAATCCAATTTATAGTAAACCCCCCGGCAAAATTATGCAGGGGCAAAAACGGAAGTGAATAATATCAACATCTCCCCTGTCATATAAACCAGTTGCTTGTCTATCCAACCAAAAGTAACCTGGCCAAGCATGGAGTATTCATCAAGAATGATGTATTCAATGTTCTTAAGACTTTCCTGTAACCTACACAAGCTTTGCCCTGTCAGGTCTTTATTGCCTCTTGCTCCTGTTGGTAACTTCAATAAAGAATGCACAACAACACCTTTTATATTATAAGCAGCTTTACCTGTGGTAGCAGTAATAGCACATTTACTTTGTAAAAGGTTTCGAACAGCATTAATAAGGTAACTCTTACCAGTACCAGCAACACCATTTATGATAAGGCATAATGGCTCTTTTTCAGATGATGCATCATCAAAATGGGATTTAACAATGTGATAAGCAAGTTTTTGCATTTCACTAAAACTGTTGATATCAACAACAACATATTGCTCATCAATAGTATAGTCCTCCTTGTTGGTTTTTATCCATGATGACATTTAATGGACATGCTGTTCTGAATAATTAGTTCTGTCAAGATGCCAGTCATGTGTTGAATCTCCTGTTTGTTCAGAGTTGCTAAAAGGAATGTTGAGGTCTGATAATATCATCCACTCTTCTCGAGTTACCTCCTGCTCTACAGAAGGTTCGTCTTGTGGTTCTTTGATTCTGAATGACAGCTTGTAATTTGTCAAACCAGTCTGGGACATTAGATTGCCCATATGGTGTTTCCAAGAATTCAAGCCAACAATTTATTAGAACCTCATCAGTTGGTTCTTGGTCATCCCATGCATTGTTTTGGGTTGTTTGCCAAGGTTTATATCTTAAAAGTTGATATTTACAATAAAGACCAAAATTTGGGCCTATAGGGTTAGAAGAATAAGTTGGGAATATTCTTGGTATAACATTCTCTGGCAATTTTGTTAGCTTATTATTAACAACTTTGTATGTTGTGCCTGATAGTTTACCCTGTTTTGATGTGGTGTCAACCCTAACAAAAGTTCCCTTTCTGAAGGATGTAGATATCGATGGGCAAATACCTAGTTATGTTAACTTTAAATATTATAGCAATGAAGATTTTTGTAATGATCAGGAAATCCAGAACATGTACAATGATAATTCGTTGTCTACTTTGCATTGCAATATTAGAAGTCTTGCTGCAAATCATGACAAATTATCAGCTATGTTGGATGAATTGGGATGCCCTTTTTCAGTTATTGCTTTGTCTGAAACAAAAATAAGACATGGGGAAGACCCTATAATTAATGTTGACATTCCTGGATACACTTTTATTTCTCAGCCTTCACTCTCCAATGCTGGAGGGGTAGGTTTATTTGTGGGGAACGATATTAAGTACTCAGTAAGACATGATTTAAGCACCTCTGAAAATGAATTTGAGACATTATGGGTTGATCTTGATAATCATGGCCAAAATATATTGTGTACTGTTGTATACAGACATCCAAAAGCAAATTTTGAAAAGTTTACAAAATATCTATTTTCTGCACTGGATAAAGTCCAGAATTCCAACAAGCTGTGTATTATGTTAGGAGATTTTAATATTAATTTGTTAAACTGTGACAGCCATCAACCAACTGAAGACTTCATTAATACCTTATATGCCTACTTTATGAACCCACAAATAATTCAACCGACACGAATAACTGATCATACAGCAACTTTAATAGACAATATATTTCTTAATTCTATAGAATACAACACTATAAGTGGTAATCTTTTAACCGACATAACTGATCATCTACCGAATTTCTTGATTATAAATAAGATTTACCAAACTAAAAATAAAAGTGAAATATATAGGAGAGAATATACAAGAACTAATCAAGATAGAATTATAAACGAGATGCAGACAGTTAATTGGGATGACTTGTTATTAAATTGCAATAATGTTAATGAAATATTTGATTCCATGTACGATAAGGTTAATCAAGTGATTGATACACATGCGCCATTGAAAAAGCTATCAAAAAAAAGAAGCCAAATTTACCACAAAGCATTGGATTACAGCAGCTTTAAAGATCTCGATCAGGACAAAAAACATTCTCTTTAAGAAATATTTAAAAAATAACTCTGCATACAATCATTTAAAGTATAAAGTATATAGAAACAAACTGAGTATACTATTGAAAACAAGTAAAAGGAACTATTATCAAAATTTTTTTAGAAGAAATTCTGCTAATTTAAAGAATATTTGGTCTGGGATAAAAGAAATTATCAACTTGAATAAAAAGGGTACACGAGGTATCCCTACGCATTTAAAAGAAGGCGATTTAGATATACGAGATCCAAAAGAAATAGCAAATAAATTTAATAAATATTTCTCATCTATTGGAATGAGATTGGGTAATTTGATTGATCCAGTTGACAATTCGCCTCTTGATTATATGGATGTTTGTTATCCAGATAGCATCTTTCTTTCCCCTGTGACTAGAGAAGAGATCGAAATTGAAATAAGCAAGTTAAATACTTGCAAATCTACTGGACCTTATAGCATCCCAACAAAATTAATGAAAATTTTGCATACCAGTCTAAGCAAACTGCTAGAAATATTATACAACTGCTCATTTACAACTGGAATTGTTCCTAATAAATTTAAACTGGCAAACATAATTCCAATACATAAGACAGGATCCTCAAGCTGCATGAATAATTATCGACCTATTGCCTTGTTATCAATATTTAACAAAATATTAGAAAAATTAATGTACAAAAGATTGATAAAATATATTGAAAATAGAAATATTTTATTTGAGAATCAATTTGGATTTAGATCCAATCATTCTACCATTCAAGCTGTACTTTTAATTACAGATAAAATTCAAAAAGCAATCGAGAATAAAAATTACTCCTGCGGAGTATTCTTAGACTTAAGTAAAGCATTTGATACTGTGAATCATGACATTTTATTAAAAAAGTTGGAATGCTATGGTGTTCGTGGTGTGGTTAACAAATGGTTTGATTTATATAATAGAAGGCAATATGTGTCAATAGGAAGTATAAAATCAGATGACGAATATATTACTTGTGGTGTACCTCAGGGAAGTGTTTTGGGACCTTTATTGTTTCTTTTGTATGTTAATGATTTTAAAAATTGTTCTGAATTACTTGATTTTCATTTATTCCCAGATGATTCTAATTTGTTCTATTCACATAATAACTTAATTATTCTTGAACAACAAGTGAATATTGAGCTAGACAAGGTTTATAAATGGTTATGTGCAAATAAATTATCTTTAAATATTGGTAAGACAAACTTTGTGATTTTTCATAGTTCTCAAAAAAAATTAAACTATATACCTAAATTATTTATAAAAAACATGTCTGTGAAACAAGAGGATTCTATAAAATATCTAGGTATTTACATTGATTCCCATTTAAATTGGAAAGCACAAATACAACATATTTCAAGAAAGATTAAAAGGAGTATTGGAATATTATCTAAACTACGGTACTATGTTACACCACAAATACTTCTACAATTATACTATACACTAATATATCCTTTTCTCACCTATGGAATAGTTGTATGGGGTAATACATATAATTCTACTTTGCAGCCTTTGACTTTATTACAAAAAAGAGCAATACGTATCATAACATTTTCGAAATTTGACGAACATACTGAGCCTTTATTTAAAAAAAACGAATTATTAAAACTTTCTGATTTGATATCTCTTCACAATTCTTTATTTATGTATGAATATTACAATAACAAGCTCCCTTCTCCATTTACAAGTTTCTTTATACCTGTTAAAACGAGACATAACTATAACACTCGACTTGCTTCCAAAATGTCATATTGTTTACCTTTAATTAGAACAAACTATGGAAAATTCTCTATAAGATTCCAAGTTCCAAAAATATGGAACGATTTAGATGAGAATTTAAAAATTTTACCAAGATTCCAGTTCAAGAAAATTTTTTTACCAAGATTCCAGTTCAAGAAAAAAATTATGAATAATATGATAAACCTCTATTAGCCTTAATTGATGTATGAGTTAGTACCATAATTCGTATTGAATTTGCATTTTTGCTTCATTTTTTATACTTTACGACCTTATAATGTCTCAAATACATTGGCGGTTATCTGACTCGATTAACAATAGTTACTTCAGATAACCGGTACCATACAGTTTAATTAAGAAATGGAATTTTATATATTTGTATTTATGATGGTGCTAATAAAGTCTTTGTTGTTGTTGTTGTTGTTGTTGTTGTTGTGGCAAACTGGACAAAGTTCATATTTGTTACAATACTTGAACTGTCATATTGACGACGATTAGCATACACATCAAGAAGTGAGTGATCTGTGCATGATTCACCTTCTTCAATACATGCGGTTTCACACACTCTACGTGAACCATTTAAACTTACAGGTATCACTTTAAGTGATGAGCTATGGAGTTTTAAAGACAACAAATGATGCATTGTTTCTTGAGCTGGATAATCTCTTTCACCAAGAGATTTCATAACAACTTTCTTAATAGCTTTACGAGGGTCAGTGTTACTCTCAGTATTCTTCACAATAGAATTGAAGGCTTGTTTTAATATTGGTGGCCTTGGTTCATCTTTAGCAGCATATTTAGTAAGATACTCAACACAAGCATAGTGATCAATAACAACTTGAATATCACAGTTTGCTCTCCACCCTTGGAGTTTAAGTTGTTGATGGTTATTTAACCTACAGTCATTTCGTTTAGTCACAACTTTAGCTCTATAATGTTCATTATGACTTGTGTGAACTTTTTCAAATTCTAATTTTGTCTTTGGACAATGATCAAAAGGGTAGTGGAATCTACATTTCAACTCTGTTTCATTTGATTTTTTCTAAGACGGTAGCTTGTACTACAACGAGTGTGTCGCTGAACCATATTTAATAGATCTACGTAATCAGATTGCTTTTCATGCTCATGAATATCATGATGAATTCTTTGACATGGATGAAGTGAAGGTCTTATCCACATTTCTTCATCTGGTGGATTTGGATTGATGGTCGACAATAACCAATCTACATATTGACATACTGTATCAGCAGCATTCTTACCAGCTTCAATATCCTGGTCTAGTTCACTTGTGTCAGGACAATCATTTTCATCTTTAAACTTTTGAGCTAAAAATCCCTTCAAAGCAGTCTGAGTAAGTTGACACAAGCCTGGATCATTATTCAATTTAACAGTACCATGACAATGGATACTACCTCTACCTTGGTATTCATATCTGAACCAATGCCATTTTGCACCAAGTGTACCATAAAGCCAGTGCTTTACAAAGCTTTCTAATCTTTGTTTGAAAAACCAATCCACAATATGGGGATGGTCAATAACATTCTGCCGTCTTACATCACTAGTTGAATTACCAATATCACAGTAAGGATCAGCTTTAAATAAAGCATGCAATTCAGGCCAATGCATATCGGCAGAGGAAAAAGTGAAAAATAATGTTGGTACCCCAACACTTGTTATAGCAGCTTTTAGCTCCTCTCTTACTCGATTCCAGTAAGCATTACTACCAGCAATATTGCTGACATATCTAGATACTTTAGACAGAAGTACATTTGCATTATTTGTGGCAGCCATTCCACGCAGTTCATTAATGCTTAGATGTGGTTCACCTGGATTTTGTTTCAGAAATATTCCAGTTTGTTGTAAAATTCGTTTCCTTTGAATCCTGTTAAAAGCCAAGTATGAAAATCTGGGGTGATTAGCAAAACGGTATATCCATTTACCATCAATTAAGTTAGCAAATTTCAGAAGATGCTTTATTCTTTCCTGAAGAAGGACATCTCTCAGAAGTCCTTGATTTGTAGGATCACCTTTTCCATCAGGAAATAATGCTGGAAAAGCCATTATGGCCAGATGTGATACCTGGTACTCGTTTAACGGCTCATTATCATTTGAGGGCCATGGCATTGGTTCACTTTCAGAAAGCTGATTTCTAACAGCTTCAATTTCCTGTTGTTGTTGTTCACCAACAGGTAAAAAACTACTCATTTCAGTAGAGTTATTATAAACAATATCCTCAGAGAGGTTATCAGTAGGTGGACTGTGTCAGGAGAACAATCATCATGTGAGACTATATCATCATCAGTCTCAACAGTCATAAGATCTTGTGGTACACCATTTGCAGGCAACAAGTTTAAAGCTTCTTCGTTAACTCTGAATAATGTGGATTATTATTTATAAGCCAAACTAAAGCATTATGCACTTTTTGTTTTCTTACTTTCACATCTCTAAAAGTGTTTTCTTTACCTTTAACTTTGACAATAATGACAGCCAAGTCTTTAGGGTACCTTGGCAAAGATGTTGCAAGTTCTGTGACATTTTGTGGCAAGTTAATACAATGCCCTGAAAAGCCTTGTGCCACACCAGGCTTAATGTAAATTCGCATGATAGGGAGAGCACGGGCAATTTCTTCAATCTGAGTTAAATTTTGTAATTCATTTGGAACAGATGAAGGTATCATTGAGCATGAAAACCTTTTAGGAGATTTACTATCTCTAACACATCGTGAACACACATATGGTACTGTTGGTTTAGATTTCAAGGGCCATGCCTCCTTACATACAGTACACTGACTGACAGTATATTGAACAGACTTATGAAACTTATTTATGTTAGCCTTACCCCAACATTGCTCTTCAATGCCCCCATTTTGGGTGATGTCAAAGGTATTTAAATACTCCTGTTGACTTATTTTATGTTGAGACACTCTTTTAGGTGCTCTTTGTTTTTTAGTTTGTTCTGATCACTTTTGTTTTTTATAAAGTCTATCTTTCTGAAGTCTAATTTGTCTCTCGCTGTCAGTTTCATCTGATTGCTTTTGCTTTTTATTAAGTTTTTCCTTCAACTCTAACTTGTCTCTCAATGTCGGTTTCATCCGACCGCTTTTGTTTTGTTAGACAGTCTATCTTTCTGAAGCCTAATTTGTCTCTCGCTGTCTCACTTGATTTTTGAAGTCTATTTTTTTCCTGAATGTCAGGAGCAGATATGCATTTATTTACTTGTATTGGTACAATTTCATATGAATTTGTATGTAGTTCGGATGATAAACAATACAAATATTGCTCCAATTCAAGAATGTCAGTAAATCTCATGATAACAGCAGTGCCATTGGGATCAGGCATCCCACTTATGTCTCTCGCATGAGAGTCAAATAAATAAATAAAATATGTTTGCTTTGTTATGGCCACCATATAACCCTCTAATAGCAAAATAGCATGATTATCATTTAGGAACGTATTCAACAATGCTGTATGAATATCATAGTAGTGAGACTCAATTTCTTGATCAGCTATAACAAGACCTTGAAGTTCTTTACCATAATATATTGCCCATATTTGGTTTTCATTCTGATCCTGATCAGGCTGTACACTAATATCAATCACGCTTGTAAAAAATGCACGTCAAAGCGCCAATGTGCGATATGTATGTCCAGCGGTTATGCAAGGAAAATTATCCAAAACCTCTCAGTTACATGAAGTATTTGGTTGCGTTCATTCAAAATGGCGGGACAGACAAATTTCACTCGGGATGATATAATTGACCAGGTTTTGAATGAAAGTCGTCCTAAAAAGGCTAAAATCAATACAATTGAGGAAGGAGATAAAGTGAAGAGCGCTTTAGTGGATTTGGCGAATGAATCGGAGCTGGACTCCGATTTATTTGTATCAGCTGGTCTGAATGTTTTGATGCCACTCTATGCTGTATGTAAGAGTCAACACAGCGCTGCTAATATTTTAGCCAAATCTCGTGCGAGTGCCCCCGCAGTGTTCCAGAATGAATCGAGGTTGTGGCTAACTGGAATATGTCGCCGTTTATGTGGAAGACGAAGGATCAGAAATCCTTTCTTTGGCGAGGTTTCTCGAGATATCCCCTTCGAGTTGTTTTCTGTAGTAGTCAGGTTGGTGAAAGCAACTCCCGAGTATTGCAAGCCTTTCTGCTTCTACAGTAACAAGAAGAAGGGGGAAGTTATCTCTTTCACGTCAATGCGATTGGTGGTTCAGTTATTGGCATTGCTATCGGGCTATGCAGAAGAAGAAGTAGTCAAATATTTTTTAGGAATCTTACAGCCGGTTGGAGAAAATAACATAATGTCTCTATTATTTGTTCTGATGTGAAGGATTTTGCCTTTGTCTACAAGTACAGACAAGGTAAACTTGTTATATCTTTTCATTTTGGAGAATGGAACGTTAGTGGCTTAAACACATATAAAACTCTATTTTTTATTTAGGCTGTAAGATTCCTCATATATATATATATCATGATATATATATATATATATATGACTACTTCTTGTACATAGTATAGCAAAAAGATTATCAAACTTTGTTTACAAATTTGTACCTGCCAGTAATTATAGACATGACATTGGTAATACAACTTTTCAAAGTAACATGTACATGCATTGTGGCAGACAAATTTCAACAAAATTTGTAAACAAAATTTACTTATCAGACATGTTTTCACTTGCTACTCTGGTTTTAAACCCTGGCCTGGCCTAAAAATGTTATCGATTTGTTAAATTTCCCAGCTACCAGATCAAACATATACCTTTCCATATTCACAAAATAAGATATATAGAAACATTTTGATGGATTCGTCGGCCATATAAAAATACCACATGGAGCTTGGAAAGCCACGCGAGGCAACCTGCTAATGCATGGTGGTTGTGTGCAGTTCATTAGTTCCCAGGTTCTACGGGAGTTAAATGCCCAGCATTCTTTCAGTGTTAAAAACCCCGGGTAACATGTTGGCAATGTTCATTAAAATGCTGTATTTCCCCCGCAAAGTCCCATTAAAAACCTGGCTATGCCCAGGGGTGGGGGTGGGTTCATTTAACTAGTGCATAAAACTAGACTAGCAAGGGAAAACACGTCTCAGATTAGCCCTGGATACCTTGCATAATTATGTGCCACGAATAGAACTTATGCACAATGATGTTTTCTTGCAGTGTGTTCTACAACTCTCAACTATGTACTATTATGTATAATGAAAAGAATTGTCATTATTTTCTCACTTTGATAACTGCAGATTGACCACCATTTGCAGTATGATAATGCTTAGTGAAACCCACCTATACATTAAAATGACTGCCATGGACAGTATGTTTTATGAACCCAATGAGCCAGAGTTGCTATGGATCAATAGCTGGTCAAATCACCCAGCTACTTCATTGTCCAGGAAAATGTTGTAAAATGGAGATCTTATGATATCAATTTTACAGAGTTTGTAAGCCAAGGCATACAATATACACAACAAAACATTTGGCTTTATTAGACTATTTTATTGATTAGTCTTCTTAGCAGGCATTGCCTAAATACCAAATACCCCAGTTAGATGCATGCATGCTTCTGATGAAATTTACATATTGTAATTTAAAAAGATCCTAGTATGTATTGAATATTTAACTCCTATGGACAGCTATTATTAGTAACTTTTTAGGGTAAATCAGGGGAATTATGTTGGTATTCCCTCAAATGCAAGATGTTCTTGTCCATATATAGCTTATCTACTATTATAATTACTTTAACTATAGAGTAAATATCAGTCCCTAGGCACTCACTCAAACGTTTGGCATAAACAAGTAATATCTTGCATCCAAGCTTTAAAAATATTCAAACAAAGTTTGAAAACACTTGATCTTACACATTTCTTTGTGTAACATGTGCAGTATACTTTTAAGAAGGTCAAAGTACCTTTTTCTATGTTACTGTAGTTTTGTTACCAATTATTGCAGTGTGTTGTAAAATTTAAAGTATTTAAGAATACAAAGTTCAAAATAGTTTTCCAATGCAGTGTGTTTAGTAAAGTAGAGCTGAATGACCCGCTTAACCTATTGGGTGGCAGCACTCTCCCTTTGACAAGTAAAATCATCTGGCATATCAGGGTTTATTGCCATTTAAAGGGTTAACAGGATGCATGGGCAGATAGTCTGATTAACCCATTGAGTGGCAACGCTCTCCCCTTCACAAGTAAAATCATCTGACGAAAATAATAAAATAGGGCACATCAGGGCGCATTGTCACTTAAAGGGTTAACCGGGCTAGCCGGGTCCATGTAATCTGCCCCTTAATGAGTAAAGTCTCTAGCAAGAATCGAACTCAAGACTCAGAGGTAAAATGCGCTTGCTTTGATGAATGCATCAGTTTTGTTGCAAAGCATTTCTTGTTTGATACTACCCAAATCTTATGACTATAAAATATGTGTGCAAATTGAAACGGGCTGCGAATATTCCATTCCATTAGGTTTGTACTGTTAGGTGTATGTGGAATTCCAGTAAAATATCAACCAATTAACTCACAAAGATGTTATCTGATCATATTCATTGTAATTGTGAAAGTTCTCAATGTTTTCCAGGTACTACAGTAGCTGGAACTAAACAGCACATTCTAAAAACTTTTCTGCAAGGAATTCCACAGAGAACAATGCGAACCTGAACAATGGCACTTTTACACTATGCAACTTGTCTTGCTACGCTATTTGTCTCACAACGGTTAATAGTAATAATTTCATGCAAACTTTAATCTTAAAACAAGGCCTTCTGTTCATAATTTGATAAACATTTATTATAATGTACGGACACAATTCAATGTCCATTTTTGGATATCAAAAACCAGTTGATGCTACAAACGTTCTAGGTGTGAAAATAGTACCAAATCCAATCATTCCAATTCCCCACACATACCAACACAAACCAAATCTTACCCCTTCATACAACAATCTAATTGCACACTCTCCACTTCACTCGTATTAGTAAGTAGGCATACAACATACTTTTAACATTCCTATGGATTTATCTAGAAAGAATAAACTGTTAGAATGTATTTCTCATATTTCAATTAATGGACACCACATACTGAGTAACATAGACAGCATTCTATTTCTCGGTATTTTGATAAGAGTATTTAGCCATGGATGAAGTTAGGTGATAATTTCTGGTGATTATCGCGAGGTTAATGGCGATGTTGCAAAATAGAATGCTATCTATTGTCTTCTAATTTCGAAATGAATCCTTTCCTAGTGTAGGTAGCAATGAAGAATATTCACGATTTTGTTGAAGGATGAAGAATGTGAAACTAACTTTGACATTTTCAATAAAGGCCCTTCCAGTAAATAATGTACATAATCTCTAGACGAAGAGACATTGCTCGAAATGTTTAAGTTTACTGTTTTTTTCAGGTATTGCCCACAGCAGTCTTTGGTTCAATTAGGTACACTACGTCCTTCAACTAAACGTGCAAGAATAATAACTCAGCGTGTTTCTGGTCTTAGATTTTAAAGACCTCACATTTCTCAATACTTTCCTTTATCCTTGTGCGTAGCTCATGACCACAAAATCTACAAAAAACATCAGATACCAATTTGTTAAAACCACAGTTACAAAATTCAGGGTCGTTATTGCAAACACGTTTCGGTAAATAGGATTGAGTTGTTGGTGTTTTGACTTTTACATTGAAACCCTGTTGTCGCATCCATACCAAAGAGATGTATTCGTGGCGAAAGACTTGTTCCCATCTATACAAATAACAAGTGTTGGCACAATATTTCGAAATAGCAATGTGCTTTGCCTCCCTCCCTTCCATTGAATTCAAACCAAGGCCCAGTCCATACTTTGTCTAGGAACAAGTCTGGGGGTGGGGCAGTTTGTAACCTTTATACGCACAGCCCGTTTTTTACTGGATACATGCCTATACGAAGTCGCCTTATACACAGATCTATACTTAGCTCTACCCATTACCCCATTACTATAATAGACTGCTATTGATCGCAACATATTATCATTTGAACTTTCAAACTTTCCCAGATCATCTTTGTACAGCTTCGGTAATACTTTGCTCTTCAACTTTGAACTCTTCACCTTCCTCACTGCCATCACAATATCATTTTCCTTGCTACGCGTCTCCAATGTCTCAACCATTCCGATTGTTGCCGGTGTAGTAAAATTTGAGCTGCCTCCATCGTTTCCTGTCTACGCTTCCTTCCCGATGAACTGCTAAACCCAGGTGCTCCGGTTGGTGCTGCCTGCCGCATAGCCATGGTCTTCCTGCTAACGGATAAAGCACTTCCCTTCTGTCCCTCTGCCTGACTAATCTCGCGAACTACTTCATCTTCAAGCTCCCCAACCTCTTCTACCTCACTAACTAGTCTGGCTACCTACAGGATACCATAATACTGTATGTCATATTTATTAACATTCACAATGATTACCATAGTGAGTATATAGTGCCACATTTATACATTGAATTTAAGTTTTATATCAATACTATGCACTTCCAATCACACTTAAACATTGGCAAAAGGAACAACTATATGTTTTTTCAAAACCTGTTGGCAATTTCCTATGTCAATATAAAATATGCTGGAAAATACAGCCTTAGTACTGTATGAATTTGAGGATATATATTGATAAAATATTTACTCCACTAACAGGTAGTTTATATTTACCTTTTGATCTAATCTTTTAAGCTTTGCAGCAACCACCCGAACCGGTTTGGTCTTCACTTCAACTGCCTTGCTAGCCAATCTTTTTTGCTTCATGTGTTCAGCGACATAGAAACGTTTGTATTGGTGCCCCTTCCGATACGGCATATTTTTCGCGTTTTAAAACAAAAACAATAGGAGTTTAAAACAATCATATATAAACACAAGTATTGAAAAACTTTACCAATCAGACCAACAATAAAAAAGTTAAAGCGAGCCGAAAATTACAAGCTTTTAACAGATTTCTCGAATGGATGCCATTCGCGCGAACAGCGCGAAAGAAGATCGCTTCCCAAGGGAACAAAATAGCGTAACCATGGCAACTCTGGTATCAAAATTATCCTCGTAAATCCCTCTTTCAACCCCAATAAGTTCCGTATTCCCCTAAAAAACCCTAATTGTTCAAGAAGCAAGAGAATTTGCGCAATTTTCGAAGTCAAATTAGTCACCAGTCTTTCGGAATTTTACGCACAGAATCGAAGAAAATTTGTCACACTTTTGATTGGCGCTTTGGCGTGTATTTTTGACAAGCGTGAATGGGTACTTTATCATTATGTTGTGTTACCACCACGGGTAGATCGCTTGTATTTTGTGCTACCACCACGGGGGTAGATACTGGTATTTTGTGCTACCACCACGGGTAGATCACTGCTATTTTGTGTTACCACCACGGGTAGATCGCTTGTATTTTGTGCTACCACCACGGGGTAGATACTGGTATTTTGTGCTACCACCACAGGTAGATCATTGGTATTTTGTGTTACCGCCACAGGTAGATCACTTGTAGTTTGTGCTACCACCACAGGTAGATCACTTGTAGTTTGTGCTACCACCACAGGTAGATCACTGGTATTTTGTGCTACCACCACGGGTAGATCACTGGTATTTTGTGCTACCACCACAGGTAGATCACTGGTATTTTGTGCTACTGCCACTGGTAGATCACTTGTATTTTGTGCTACCACAACAGGTAGATTCACTGGTATTTTGTGCTACCACCATGGGTAGATCACTAGTATTTTGTGCTACCACCACAGGTAGATCACTTGTATTTTGTGAAACAATTGCTTCTATCACTAACGGTAAATCATCACTATTTCTAGTTATTGTAGCTGCTTTATTTCCTTGTACAGTTTGACATATCTGATAAGAAAACATGTTTCTATCAAATGAAACATTAACAACGTTTGGTAAGTCCTCTGTAGACAAAAATTCCACACATGGGTCGAGAACTACAAACCCACTATTGAAGGCGTTTAAAAACGTTTGATCTCCTTGTAGTAAGACATTGTCATTTTTGACCATGTGCTCAAAGGAATATTTTGTGCCGTTAGGAGCGCCGACAAAGACATAAAAGAACATTGTTTGCCTCTAAAATTAATGCTAAAAAGGTCATCGCCTTGATGTATATTAGCAGATAGAAATAAAGCCATAACTTACCTGTAAACTCGTTCCTTCTTTCAGTTCTTTGTAAAATTCCAGCAAAAACTTCGTTCATCACAAAGTGAATCATGGAATCATGCATGCGGCTAACATAGTTTCTCGGCCTCACCCCTCATTTTAGAAACTTCCTTTGAGCTTAATAATTCCTCCGGAATTGCGGACAGACACCGGACACATTCGATCAAGATCTTGCCAATATATATGTCGCGTGAAAGACTGGGTCGCGTGAAAGACTGGGTCATTGCTGCCTAACGGCAGCAATGAGGTATTCAAGTGCGTTGAAATTATTGGCCATACGGTACTTAAAATTATTTGTGGACTTGTGGGCATCAGTATACGAATTTTAGGCTCAGGCAACTCATTGGTAACCAGAATAAGTCCCAAAAACGAAGTAACCAAAGAACTGATGCAGAAATTAAAGAGAAAGCAACATATATGATTTTATGAACTAACTTTGTAAGAAATGCAAAAGAAAAATATTCTCCTGACAACCCTATATTTAGGCAGATACAACATATATTCACACGCAATCATAAAAGTCAATTTGTTTTCTTTGATATAAAGTTGTTAGGAGATGTGGTAGGAAATGTGAGATTTTTAAAAATGTCCGAAAGTAGCGACCTTCCTGAACATTAAGCCCTGCTTCCTCCTAATCCAAGAGAATTAACAAATGTCGATAGCATATTCAGTCATCGCTAAAAACGTTTAGTCTTGAATGTTCACAGGCATCCCAAGCTCACATTGTTGCTATATTAATTTTTTATTATTGCTGTTTGTATTTTATGGTATATTATGTGTATGTGTTATGTTATGTGCCAGAAATGGTATGATGGAATTAAATATATATTTATTATTGATGGTTAGGGTACTTTATATTAGCATATTATAGTAGACTTGATAGTCGAATATATATTGTCAAAATATTGCTAAAATATTGTGTCAAATGAAGAAATAAAGTTACTTCTACTACAAGTTGCAATCGACTTTTCGGTGTTGACTTGGTGTGATTTTAAATCCACTTTGAGGGGATGGTATTATATGTAATATTAAGGAGAAGGCATGTAAATACAGCTCCAACGAACTCGCATCGGCTTCACAAATCCTTCTCACGTCGCATAATAATGCATAGAATCGCCAAGAAAACAACAGATCCATAAAGCCCATTACATTTCACATCACATTCATCGTCTTCAGCAAACACAAGAGATTTTTTGTCGGTGAAAATCCATAATTTGTTTGATTTTCTGACAATCTCAGGAAGCGTGGCTGTCGATACCCAGGGATATTCAGTTGAGAGCTCGCGAGTTCGAATTACACTCTCTATTGTTATTGGTTGATTCGAATGCGTTCACGCGACAACAACTACATTACATTGTTGTTGCGTGAACATGTTATGGACTTATAAACATCAATACTTCTCTTCTTCCAGCCATCCTTACCTCCAGACAAACTAGATGTTGTTATAATGTTGACGATCCTTGTTCGTACAAGACCATTTGTCCAAAGTGTAATTCCGTTCGTAGTCTTATTACTCCAATCACGTGCTGCATGTAGAAGTTGTATTGTTATTTTCATATGTTGTTTGTTATCAGTTGAATATTGTATTTTTCAGTTAAATTAACGGTATTGTATTTTTTAGTTAAATTAACGGGCCCGTAGTAATTGGCTAAGTGCTGTTACGGACTCCCTACCAAGTGTACAATATAGTTAACTACAAAGGCAAAGCTATTAAATTAAAATTACCCAACACTGTCCAAACAACTAAAATCTAAATGTTATTTCTTGGTTTTAGACTGGATAATGTGCGATTTACTAGGGAGTAGGGTACATTAGAGTCTTGTCATCTATTAATTGCTAGTTAAGACCAGTTTCTACAAAATGTGTTCTTTTATTTCCAATAAGTAATAAACTATTTATCTCCAAAAGTCAGGTAAATTGATAGTTGATTCTGTCTTGGAATAGAAAATAGGAATAAGGGATGAGAGTCTAGTGCATGTAGGTAGAGATGGAAAGCAAACAATTTGTGATTTTCGTATATCAAAAGGGAGATAATAAAATACATGTTGCATACATCTACACATACTGTACACAACATACTACGATTGTCCATAATGCTTGAATATACTTGTTAAATATATTTGTAATGCTTCATGTTGGTCTTATTTAATTGTTTTTAAAGGTGCACATACCGGGTGTCTAAAAAACCCGCTACCTTAGAAATTCACCATTGTTCTAATTTGAATGCCTGAGTGCTATCTTGAACTCATGGGTGCATGAACAATTTGAATGGAATTTTATGCTTGAGAAGTTATTGAAAAGTTTCTGGTTTTGTTCAGCATATGACTGATTGATTTAAATGCAACAAAAATACGTACGTCAAGCAAAACGTTGCTTATTTTTACAATTATTAAGCAACTCATCCTTCGACGTGGCCCCCATTTCTCTCAACACAAAGTATTGTTCGTCTATGCATATCACGCACGGCTCGGCTAACGAGGGCAGGCTGTTGTCGTAAAGCATCAAACTCTGATGATTCTTTGGTGTAACGCATCAATATTGTGTGGTGGAGTGGCAAAGATTTTGTCTTTGAGATATCCCCAAAGGAAATAGTCACACGGTGTTAAGTCCGGTGAGCTAGGAGGCCACTGAACATTGTGACCTAACCCTATGATGTCATTTCCGAAGACTTCGTTCAGCCGATCGCTAACTTGAATGAGACGATGTGCTGGAGCGCCGTCTTGTGCCCACCAAAGACCCCGAAACAATCCTTCCCAATATTGATTGTTGAAATGCACAGCGAGATGAGGGAAAACAAATTCGTTAAGCATTGCAAGATAGGAATGTCCATAAGATTTTGTTTGAAAATGTAAGGTCCAACAATTAAACCATTTCTGCAGAGTCCTGCCTAGACAGTCAGTTTGGCACGGGAGTTGTTCCTTTGAAAATTGAATGCGGGCGGATGTCCTTTAGGTGCATATTCACGAACATTATGTGAGTTCACTTCACCATTAAGGGCAAATCCTGCTTCATCTCCTATTAGCAGACTGTCCAAGAAATGTTCGCCTCAGCAGCGTTGAGAAGCGTAACCGGCGTGGGAAGTCGCCTGCTAACAACTGGTGTCGCACAAACATTAGATATGGGTGCCATTGCACGTCAAACCTTGTTATTCTGTTAAAGCTTGCATGTGAAATTTGAAGAGGATTTAGGCGAGCACTCACATGTGGTGTTTGCTGGAGCAGAGCTCTAACAGCGTCAATATTTTCCTCAGATCGTTATAATTGTTGATGTATTTGTTTATGGCATATTATCATTGTTGTTTTAAAAACTGTTGCTTTATATAAATACCAGACTTCATTCTTTTCAAAACGCGCATGGAAGAAAATGACGGACGGAAAAATGCACGCTGCGTTCTACCTAAAAGCAAAATGTGAGTCTGCAAGTATATGCCATTTCCGGTCAGCGGGTGTACACCTGGTTTTCCGTTCAATCCATGCTATGTTGTTATTCCTTTTCACAAACTGAAACGAAAAGTTAAAATGGTGCTATGTGCATTTCCTGCTTACCGTGCTGAAAAGGGCGTGTCTGAAATTTGCGCACGCCAAAAGGGCGTGTCTGACAAAAATGTGTGCACCAGAAGGGTGTGTCTGACAAAAATGCGCGCGGAAGATCTTCCGCACGCAGTGCATAAAATGAAGTCTGGTATAAATAGTCAGTCTCGTTTAATTATAAAAAGCTATAAATTAAAAGGAAAGCGGAACGATTTTTACAAGAGAATTGTATACTTTCAACCCCAAGATTTCATTCCAAAAAGGAATTTATAGGTAAATGCAGTATTGTTTTATGAACTTTATGAAACGTTTTATATTGAACGGACGGTTGAATTTTACATTAAAAGAAAATATTAGAATGCATAATAACATACCTACATGATATATTTCAGTATTCTATTGTTAAACCATTAATCCGCCCCAGCGAGAAGGAGAATGGACCCGGGTATTTTAAATACATTGCCGGCCCTTTTCGGGTAGTGTAAATTCCGCAAAAACGGTATGTGAAAAGAAGATTTCCATTTTGCAAACTCTTTTCAAAAATAGTTTTGCACTCATTTATAAATGAAAATTATTTAAAGGACAAATTAACAAGAGGAAAAACAGTCGAAAGACCGAAAAAGGAGCGTTTTAAACAGGCAAGTGTCTATTTTGCATGTTTGCTTTGCCGATTTTAACATACTGTAGCATGCAGTATCGTTTGTGAATTTGAAAATGTGTAGATCATTCTGTCATTTCTGTGTGGTCAATACAACATTGATTGATCTTTAAGAGTGTTTTAGTATTGATTCAAATATATTATAGAAAAAAAAGCACATTAAATCTCAAAAACTTCATTGCAAAAGCAAGTGTGAAGTATAAAAATACTCCTCGAAAAGCAGTTGACGTTTTTTGAAAATTTTGAAACGTTTTGTGAACGTCTAAGGTTGAATGTTACAGTAAATCAAAGCTAAAAGAGTACATAATAGCATTTACCCACTTTATATAGTTGGGCAATTGATAATTTTATAGTTAAAAACAAAATAATATTAATTTTGTACAAATTAAAATATAAAAAATATACAATGTTGCGTGTTACCATGGTTACATTCGTTGACTCAGTACTTCATGTTACAATAACTTTTGGGGAGTAAATTGTTTGGTTCATGATCAAATGGGCGAGGGGATTCTGCATGCATGTATTTCTAGTATTTTAACTACATTGCCAGTTTTGTAGTGTAATTTGTACGCTAAAAACTGTAAAAGAAATTTTCTTACTTTATCCTTGCAAAAATCCTTAAAATTCCTTTATATAATTCCTTAATATTTAAATTTTCTTCCAGTTTTCCTTTGTTTTCCTTCCAAACTATTACAGTAATATGATTAAAATTGTCATGGCACATTTGAGATGAACGGAAGCACTTAGTATTTACTTCAAGTACTCCATTTAAATGGTAATATCCTTTGGAGGAGGGGGGGGGGATTCAATATCGTATTCCCCGCCAAAATTTTGTCTGAAACCCAGATATAAACAGACTCGGTCAGTAGGCCACTAATTTACCGAATGTCATTTCCAGTAGTAAAAATTCTGGTGCAACTGCCATATTTTCCAGTTAAGCAATTAAAAAACCCTAGCTCTCGTAGCCTCTTTTTACCCCTTCATGATCGCATTCTGACTAAGTCTATTCTGGTTTTGAACAAATCATCCTTTGCATGCAGATTTTGCAACGAAAAGCTTAGAAATGTTTAGGAACTGTCGTTGTTTAGCTGTGGTTAGGGGTTACTGCATGCATGTATTTCTAGTAGAGTAATATATAGCTGTTACTATAATGGAAATATATTCTATTTCTGCCTATATTCCTAGGCTATCTTAGTGAATGAATGAATGAAATTTATTATCTTTCCCACAGAGGAGCTTTTCAAAGATAATTACAAGATTAGAAATACTAAAGTTAATTAAATCTATATACACTTATAAACTATACTATAAAAGTGTTAAATATCTAATTTGCTAAAAAGTCATTTAGTAGTTTGTTTCGAAGACTTCTCTTAAAATTTGAAACATTAGGACAAATTTTGAAGTTTGGCTCCAATGAGTTCCACAAGCTTACAGTTCGATAGTAAAATGTCCGTTGGCCGGTACCACTTTTAAACAATGGAATGTTCAACTTCTGGGAGTTTCTCGTTGTTCGCTGACTAATGTCTCCACGTTTAATAAATTGATTAGCTAAATAGTCTGGAGCACAGCCTGTCATGCATTTGAATGCTAAAGTGGCATTTCTCAAATACAACTCGCTAGCTACCGGTAGCCATTTTAGTTCCTTCAATGCTGGTGTGACATGATTGAATTTACTACTATTTAATACTATTCTACATGCAAAGTTTTGTATTAATTGCAATTTTTCTATATTGCACTTTGAAGTATTACTCCACACATTAGAACAATAATAAAGTCTACCAAAAACCAGACTATTTATTATGATGATGAGAGTACCTCTGTCAAACGCATGCTTCACACGATTTATTTGCCCCAGTATGGACATACAGGTTGAGGTGGTCTTGTTAATATGATGGTTGTAAGTTAAATTAACATCCAGAGTCACGCCAAGGTCTTTCGCCATTTCGATGGAATTTAGTTCCTTTCCCAGCAGTGTCAGGGAAAAGTCATGTAATTTTGATAGCATCTGTCTGCTCCCAAACACTAGTAGCTTGGTCTTTTCCGGATTCAGAAGTAGGCAATTGCTAAAACACCAATCCCGAACTTTAATTAGATCATCGTTAATATTCTCTATAGCAAGTGATTTACTCTGAAGTTTAAAGGAGTGCAGGAGACCTGTATCGTCTACGTAGCAATGTGGATCACACTTTTGAGGTACAGCTGGAAGGTCGTTGACATAAATATTAAACAGTAAAGGCCCAAGGATGCTTCCTTGCGGCACACCGTTTGCCAAAGCCAAAGCATCCGAGACTACACTGTTTATTCGTACAACCTGTTGTCTGTTGGAAAGGTAACTACTGAACCATTGTAAACACGACTGTGAAGCACCCATATCTTGTAACTTAGACATCAAAATGTTGTGTTTAACACAGTCAAAAGCTTTGCTCATATCCAATAAGACCAAAGACGTGACTTTCTTTTGATCTATAGCATTAAGTATGGCGTCTGTAATGCCAATTAACAAAGTTTCAGTCGAAAAACCACGTTTGTTTCCACTTTGCTTATTTGAAAGTCTTTCTCTCAACGTAAGATATTCTGTAAATTGATTGTACGCAACTCTTTCACAAATTTTTGATAAAACTGTTAATAAAGATATTGGCCTGTTATTATTCGCCACTTCCAAGTGATCCTTTTCCTTTGGAATAGGCGTGACTTCAGCAATTTTCCAAGCTGTAGGAAAGGCTGACGTGGCAAGTGAAGTGTTAATAATTGATGTTATGGTTGACAATATAGGCTGAATGCAATCCTTAATCACTGGAATGGGAATTTTGTCTATACCTGGTGATTTGTTGTTAGGCATTGAGGATATTATACTTTCTACTACCACTTGTTCAACCTCTTTAAATGAGAATTGTTCAGATAATGGGTATTGTCTTGGTGTAAATTGATCAAGGTTACACCCAAAACCAAATTCGTTAGCCAAAGAGTTTATTTTGTCAACCGTACTATTGCAGACAGAAACAAAACAAATGTTAAAATCTTCTGCTACGATTTTCTCATCTTGAGTGAAAGTTCTTTGTGAGGACGATTTTTTCGGTATACATAGTCGAATAATCTTCCAAATATTGTTTGAATTACTTGGATCTTTCTTAATGTGGTTTGATACAAATTCTCGTTCCGCAATTTTGATTTCACGTTTAACTTCCCCTCTAAAATTTCTATAGGCGGACCAAGCCAAGGGGTCATTAGTCTTCTTGGCCTTTTTGTGCCAATGATCTCTTGTTTTCATTAAGGCACATATGTTTTCATTAATGAAAGGATTTGGTTTGCCTTTGACCTTGATGGATTTTATCGGAGCATGTCGTTCAAGTATATCATTAAACATAATGTTAAAAACGCCTAGTTTATCATCAATTTCGGTGAAGTAACTATGTAGTTTTCGCTTACCTCTATGTGTCCAATACAGCCTGTTTCATGCAAGCTCAGTCGACACATGGAGTTAAGCAAAAACAATATTTTGCTTTATCAATATGATATTGAGCACTCTTTTGTTAACCAAAACACGCTCTTATATTTATTCCTATTTGCTACATTTAGTGAAAAAGGAGAAAAGAAAGGAAGAAACTAAAACAACAACAGCAACAGCAGCAACAAAAACAGAAACAACAACAACAAAATCAACAACAGCAGCAGCAACAACAGCAACAGTGGCAACAGCGGCAACAGCAACAACAACAGCAGCAACAACAACAACAACAGCGGCAACAACAACAACAGCAGCAACAGCAACAACAACAGCAACAACAACAGCAGCAACAGCAGCAGCAGCAGCAGCAGCAGTATATTTGTGCAAATATACAGTTGTCGAAGACCAAGTTTAGCTAATATATGTTGGGAAATAGAGATTATTAATGTGAGCTCATTGTAGTTCATTCCATATGTTCTTCATGGTCATTCTATATTCAGCTGCATCTTCAGACAAAAGACTTTAAGCCTGACTTTACTGCTACATATTTACAGTTTTAATGCTATATTATGCTAACAAAGTAGGACCGATGCATCGGGGCACATTGCTGCTGGTAATTTGCGTTCAAGTGTGCGGCGTGCGGTTTCAAAACGTACGTTTCACATTTCAAAACGTACGTTTGGCGTTTCAAAACATACGTTTGGCGTTTTAAAACGTACGTTTAGCGTTTAAAAACGTACGTTTTGCCACGCCCCATGTCATGTTTGGGCAATGAAACTGACATGTTTTGGGGCTTCGAACAGCATGTTTTGCTACGCACTGGAAACGTTTTAAAAGTAATTCGCACGTTTAAGAGCGAGGTTTAATATTACCATTTGCAAGCAATCGTGACACACTAACTTTAAAACGCTTTTGTTTAGGTTTGAAACGCACTGATATGTACTAAAAGTTGGGCGGGTCAAACTTTCTAATTATAATGTGCAAAACAATAGGTTTTGACCGTGACATTGACATGTTTGACAGTTAGAAACTTGCATGTTTTGCTACGCACTGGAAAGGTTTTTGCATATTAATAAAGTTGGGTGTCAGATACAAAGGAAATGGATCCTCATTCTGTGAGAAAAGTAAATTTATACGGTCGCAGTTACGTTCCTGGTAAACCTATTGGTGAAGATTTTAGATGCTTCATGATCGACAAAATCCTAAAAGAAGGAGGCGACCGCATTACTGGCTACATTCCGCGAACATACGTGCAATATTCCAAAGAATTTGGAGTATCTCAGAATACGGTAAAACATATTTGGAACAGATTTTGCGAAGAAATCCCACAAATACTACCCAAGCCCGAAGGTGGCAATAGATATTCAAAATTACAGGAAGATGACCTTGAACTAATCGAAGTATTGAAGCTGAATTCTCCGTCAATATCGCTTGCCGATAACGGCGTACATATAATAACAGATAATGGCGTACAGGAAGTTTCCATGTCAACTGTTTCACGAGCAATAAAAAGCAGGATGCCTTCTGGTCAACAGTACACGAGAAAGAAACTGACCAAACTGGCGAGGGAGCGATTTACTCCAATTTACTGAGATTTACACACTGGTTCGTAAACAAAACATTTGATTATTTTACTGGACCATTAAAGTGTTTTGTTTTATACAAACCAGCTTCTCGATTTCATTTCGAACTTCAGAAAAAGAAAAACGGCAAAATATTATCAATCAAACCATACGCTTTGATAGCAACAACAATAAATTACTATATTTATTATCAAACTGGCATACTATGTATAAATATCAACATCAAGTGCCAAACAACATAACTATGTAATATATAATATCAACCTCAAGTGTCAGACAACATTAATATTAATAAAACTATGTTTACCATTTTCGTTCAGCCTGGTTTGAAGTGTGCAAACAATATAAACAATTAACACAAATTCTAGCTAGCGATAAAAACAGAATTATTTTATACGATGTTTTGATGGTAAAATCGAAATTTAGTTAGCATTGAAACGTCGTAAAATAAATATTTTTTCACTAGTAGTTTTATTATTAGTATTTGTTTCAAAATTTATTT
Organism: Trachythela sp. YZ-2020; assembly: GCA_016169945.1. NCBI lineage: Eukaryota > Metazoa > Cnidaria > Anthozoa > Malacalcyonacea > Clavulariidae > Trachythela > Trachythela sp. YZ-2020. Next base: position 65,407 of record JADLSH010000168.1, on the reverse strand, counting down.
CAAAAGTCCCCTTGGTAAAGTTAATATCAACTTTATACTTAAGAACAATAAAAATATGAAATCACAACGCTATTACTGTATGAAATTGAGTGGTATAATTGTATTGTTAGCTAACTGTGTTGCGATGATAAATTTAACAATATAACAACTGCATCATCTTCAGATGCATCTTCATACTCGATTCAGGCTTACTGGAACTGCTTGTAGTTGTGCAAACAATATCTACCATTGCCCATATGAATCAACGCCCATGGCATATGGGCCTGATTTTCCCATATGATTCTCCTGATTCTCCCATATGATTCTCCTGATTCTCCCATATGCCATGGGAGAATCAGGAGTTGAGTAAGGTAAATTCATGTTAGCATTTACCAGAGTTTGCGGTTCAGTTTTATGCAAGCTTTCTCGAATGATCATGGCTAATTGCTTGGATTCTTCCCGTTCCGAACTAGGGGCAGTATGGCATTAAAGCTGCTACTGACGAATCTGGAACTCAGAAACTCTATTCCACGACTCTCGAGCGAAGATCGGGCTGGATTTTCATGCTTGTGTCTCTTACTGTTCTGTTTTGACCTGCTGTAAAACTGATCATTTCTCGAATCATCGACAGTCAGGGCTTTATCTAAAATACATTCGATATCTTGTTTGGCGGGTATTTTGCCTCCCAAATTTTTTTTGCAGTATTGCTGCACTATGTGAACATGCTTTTGTAGTAACGACCAATTTTGGTACCGTTTACCATGTATGCAGCTCTGTTTGCTTCCAACAATTCACTTTCGATTCTAACAAGTTATTTGTATTTCGCATTATCTACAGCATGTTTTCTATTACGAAGTTCTTCCGTTAATTGTTTAAGTTTGCTTTCGTGCTTCTTCAATTGCAATCGCATTTCCTTCAGTTTAAGTTCGCCTGGGTGATTTTTTTCCAGTCCGCATTTAAAGACCGTTGAGCATTTATCGAGAGTTCACAATTGCGGGAAGTATGACCCAATCGTAGGTGGCAATTTCTACATATATTTCCCTGAAGTGGATCTGACTTCACCCTTTCTAATTATTGATTCTTGCTCGTCGATCTTATCCTCGCTCTTCATAATGTATCTTTCAAGTGGAGTTTTCTCGTCACACAATTTATCTTTACCGTTATCTTGATCGTCACTTTCATTGTTTAGACCCATAATCATGCGATCTTCCTTGTCATCACTGTCGTCATTATCACAGCCCATAAAGTTGTTAACCAGACAAGATCTTGCCGTACTTGTTGTTGCACGGCGTTCTTACATTGATATCGAGGTTGATGTTGACTGTAGCTGTCGGCGACGAGAATCGGGTACTTCCTCAGCTTTCGCTTTTACACTTGGTGAAGAGCCCTCGAATATTCTTACTTTCAGGCGATGAATATTCGTCCCTGAAATACATTTTACCCCAGAAATCGCGATTCTGAAACATAGGGGATCATTGTTCATCACCACGAATTCTTTCTCGTCATTTTCGTATAACAATCCGAAAGTCAATTCCCTCGTTTTCGGAATTTCTCGCCTCATAGCTTCTGCTAAATCGTTGTATGTCCCAGGCGAAGTCATGAAAAAAACATGTTGTGTGTTTCTCCCACCTGAACTTGTACTTGAATTTGGTCCATTTGCAAGCAAGCGTGACACACTAACTTTAACTTTAAAACGCGTTTGCTTACGTTTGAAATGTTAAGCTAGTTGGGCAGGTCAAACATTCTAATTATAGCGCGCAAAACAACAATAGGTTTTGACCGTGACATTGACATGTTTGACAGTAGAAACTTGCATGTTTTACAAACTTGAGTGATCGTTTCAAAACAAATTTTGTACATTTTATGCGAGCGGCGATGTCTGCCCAAGTGAAAATTTTATACGGACATGAGTACGAGATATGCAACATTACTAGAATTACTGTTAACGAGTTAAATGGATTAAATTTGAAAAAGCTGGTATTAAGTATTATGCCTGCGAGTTGATGTCCTAACTCCTGTTGGAAAATCTCGTGCCAGTCGTATATAGGCTATCCAGCTTTTTCAAATTTAACCCATTTATAAAATTGCTGTACTCATGTCCGTATAAAATTTTCACTTGGGCAGACAGACATCACCGCTTGCATAAAAGGTACAAAATTTGTTTTAAAATGATCACTCAAGTTTGTAAAACATGCAAGTTTCTACTGTCAAACATGTCAATGTCACGGTCAAAACCTATTGTTTTTCGCGTTATAATTAGAATGTTTGACCCCCCCAACTTGACGTTTCAAACGTAAGCAAAAGCGTTTTAAAGTTAGTGTGTCACGGTTGCTGGCAAATGGTAATATTAAACCTTGCTCTTAAACATGCGAATTACTTTTAAAACTTTTCCAGTGCGCAGCAAAACATGCTGTTCGAAGCCCCAAAACATGTCAGTTTCATTGCCAAAACATGACATGGGGCGTGGCAAAACATACGTTTTGAAATGCTAAAGGTACGTTTTGAAACGGCAAATGTACGTTTTGAAACGCCAAACGTACGTTTTGAAACGTGAAACGTACGTTTTGAAACCGCACGCCGCACGCTTGAACGCAAATGGTAATAATACCCATTAACATCCAACATTTAAGTTCCCTTGACAAATTGTCTGCCATTTAATAGACAAAGTATGATATCAATATATAATTAATGGTTTGATGATAGTATTTATCAACTATACTTATGAGTTGATAATGTAGTACAGTATACATTATACTGTATACTGATTGTTTGACTGTATGGCATTGCTTCCATGAATGTTTCAGCCCCACAGTAATGCACTAGTCAATTGAACCCACCCCACCTCCCAGAGTTTTAACAAATAGTGACATCATGCTAGCTAGGGTTTCAACACTGACACAAAGGTCGGGATATAAAAATGCCTGGGAACTGAAATGCCATGTGAAACCACATCAAGTATTCATACACATTTTCATGCCCTGAACAGTTGTATGTCAGACATTCAGCCAAAAGCCCAAAACATAAATTATATTGTAGTATTTAAAATTTCTGCAGTTCAAGCCCTCTTTCCATTTTAAGACCTCTTTCCATTTCAAACGTACCGTCGCGTGTTCTTTTGGTTTAATGTCATTAATAGTTATGCTCTAGTGCTCAGGAAACAAAGAAATATGCTACGTTTTGTTCTTATAAAAGACATGCTTGAAATGGAAAACAACTTATTTATACACTAGCAAAATGTTAATTATGCATCTATATATTTTTTATTTATTTATCGGTTTTTCGCCCATTAATATTTACAAAAGTAGTAATTTATATAAAATAAGTAAAGTAAGGCCTAGAGATCTACTAGAAACCTAAACAGGCTTTTGAATTAAGACCCCTAGTTATTAAAGAATTACATAATGAAATTATTTACAGTCAAATATTGAAAAAATAATGAACAAAATAACTAAAACCTATATCCCAAAAAAGTACTTAAATAAGTACCTATATGTTTTGTCTCGTACGAAATGGTCGACCAGCGATTGGAAAGACTCGACATCTTTTGAACGATGGAAAATTAAGGAAAAAACGTGGAGGTGAGTTCGAGTTGAAGTGAACATGGTTTATCGAAGATATTGCTATCTACAGTACTTTTATGTTAATTTCGCAGCCGTGATTTAAGACTAAGGGACTACCGGGTAAACATTTGACATTTTCGTTATTCTTTGTAATTATTATGGCTTATATGTGTTTATTCGTTATCTCTTTTAGATTTCGAAACTATTGTATTGTTATTTATTAAACGAGATTTACATATTTCTGGAGTGGTGGTTTTACCTTGAACGGGTTAAGCGTACTTTTAACTCTTGATCAATAGGTTTGTTGTTTATAGATATTGTTATATTATGAATTAGTCTTTTCTTAGAGGATTTAAATAATATAAATTTAGTTTTTTCATTATTTATTGATAATTTATTTACAATTAACCAGTCAGATATTTTGTTTATTTCTATTTGCATGATATTATTTAGTGTTTTAAGGCAGGTGTGACTATGGTATATGTTTGTATCATCAGCAAATAATATCATTGAAACTATTTCACTACATTTTTCAATGTCATTTATATATAGTAGAAACAGCAGTGGACCTAAGATAGATCATTGAGTGGATTTGGTTGTACTTTACAATCTGCTTTCTATTCTCTAAGTAGTTTTCAAACAATTCAAGTACTATTCCTCGTATTCCATAGTACTCAAGTTTTTTAATCAGAATATCATGATTAATTGTGTCAAATGCTTTCGATAAGTCTAGAAAGATACCAATTGTGTATTTACTTTGGTCAATTGCTTTCTTATTTTATCGATAAGTTCAATAATGGCAAATTCTGTAGGTCTATTTTTTCTAAATCATATTGATGTTTAGATAAATTTAATTAATCTTTTGTACATGAGTTTTTCAAGAAGTTTTGAAAAACACGTAAGTACAGATATACGTCTATAGTTTTTGAAGACGCTCGCCTCATTGGCTTTATAGATTGGAGTTACTAATGCAATTTTCAATTCATTTGGGATTATTCCAGTCGAAAATGTTAAATTAAATATATGAGCAAGTGGCTTAGAAATTTCTTTTCCTATATGCTGGATAATTTTTGCATTTAAGCCATCATACCCAGGGCTTTTATTAAGTTTCAACAAATTTATTTCAGTTTCAACTTCATGGTCAGTAGTTGGGTTGATAAACATACTATTCTCATATTTATTAGAAAGATATTTATCAAATGTGAAATTTTTATTATTTACAATTCTATTTGCGAGCTGAGGTCCAACATTCACAAAGTATTTGTTAAATTCGTTTGCTATATTCTTTGGCTCTTCAATAACATTTCCAGTGCTAGGATCTATAAAGATCTACAGTCGATTATTATTATATTTAGGATCTACAGTCGAGCTGTAATGTTTGCCGATGACACCAAGATATTCTCCGCAATTAAACTACAGGACGATGTTACCGCTCTTCAAACTGACCTTGGAACCCTAGAACATTGGTCAACGGTATCTGGTCTGTCATTCAACCAATCCAAGTGCAAACACCAAACGCTCACGCGGAAAAGAGTACCAGTCGCTTCCTCGTACAAGTTGAACGACTCTATCATATCTAGTACCGACAGCGAAAGAGACCTTGGCGTGTGTGTGTCATCGGATTTAACGTGGAAAAAGCAAGTGAACGAGCAGACAGCGAAAGCCAACAAGATTCTTGGATATGTTAGAAGGAACACTTTGTTCGTCAAGAATACTACAGCTAGACGAGCGTTATACATGGCATTGGTTAGATCGCACTTTGGCTACGCAACACAGGTTTGGTCACCACAGTCAGTAGAACTGATAAGTAAACTCGAAAGAACACAAAGACGTGCTACTAAATACATTTTAAATCTACCGTTCAGTACAGCCGTTGACTATAAATCGAGGTTACGGTCTTTAAATATTCTTCCTGTAAGCTATTGGCACGAATACTTGGACCTTATCTTGTTCTTCAAAATCACACACGGTTTAGTAACACTAAATCCCAACGTTTCGCCAGCTATCCTCATCAATCGTAGAACAACCCGATCAACCTCATCAAACACACTGAAATATGTCATCCCCAAATGCAGAACTTCCACCTACCAAAAATCTTTCCTCGTAAGAGCGTGCCGAGTTTGGAATTATCTTGCAGATGAACTGAACCTCGCTATGGATACTAGCCTTATTGTATTTAAATCGGATTTGCTCAAGTACTATTTTACATCGCTGAACATTAATTATGATCCTGAAAACTCTCGAACATTTAAGAGTATATGTCTAAAATGTAATTGTGTTCGTAGTCTGTTACGTCCAATATCGTGTTGCTGTTGAACTGTAAATAAGATCATACCTGTAGTATATATATATATATATAGTCAAATCTGCAGACATGCATGTTTCGCCGTTCAACGGCTCGTCAGTGCAGCTTGTAACGCAGTCTAGATGCGAGTGACTTCGTATTTATACACCATACTCTTGCCCTCACCAAGCGCATGTGGTACAATTCTCAGACACATGCGCATCCAGACATGCGTGAAGTGTCTTGGGGCCAGAGTGCTCAAACGACCACAAGGGAAGTGAGCTTTTGCATTATAGCTTATTAGCCACCAATTAACCTCACAGAGTGCTCAACAACACAAGTGAAGGAGCATATATAGTCAAATCTGCAGACATGCATGTTTCGCCGTTCAACGGCTCGTCAGTGCAGCTTGTAACGCAGTCTAGATGCGAGTGACTTCGTATTTATACACCATACTCTTGCCCTCACCAAGCGCATGTGGTACAATTCTCAGACACATGCGCATCCAGACATGCGTGAAGTGTCTTGGGGCCAGAGTGCTCAAACGACCACAAGGGAAGTGAGCTTTTGCATTATAGCTTATTAGCCACCAATTAACCTCACAGAGTGCTCAACAACACAAGTGAAGGAGCATATATAGTCAAATCTGCAGACATGCATGTTTCGCCGTTCAACGGACATGCAGACATGCATGTTTTGCCGTTCAACATATATATATATGTATATATGTATATATATATATATATATGTGTGTGTAATGATAGTTAACTCTATAGTGAATGTAATTTTATGTCGGGCCCGCAGTAATTGGCTAAACGCTGTTGCGGTCACCCAGCCGTGGTCATGTACTGTATTTCATTATGTACGTGTTTTTGTCCTGTTATGTAACGTAACATTATGTTTCATCGGCAAAGTTTATAAATAAAAAATAAAATAAAATAAATAAGATCTTTAGATCTTAGGATCTATAAAGATTAGAGTTTTCCAAATCATTTTCGAGTTGTTTTTGTATTGAATAAGTTTTTCTTCATAAAAGCTTTTCTGCGTAATTTTAATTACATGGTTAAGCAGGCCTCATTAATATTATTTTGTGCCTGCGAGCAGAATTTAGAAGTTGGAAATGTGCCTGCAAAAATTTTGCATTTTCAAATTTTACTAAAAACAATAAATCATAAAATCACATTTACTTTTGCATTGCAAGAGAGCAGTATAGCCAGTACCTAACATCATTACAGCAGTAGCAAGTTTCACTCTGGCCGTCTCACTAGTCACTTTAGTTTAAGTCACTACTGTCTCTAAAAATGTTATAGAAAAACAATCAGGTCATAAATGATAATTTAGGCTTTGCTGAGCTCATTCGGTCGATGACTTTTGATGCAGTAAAGTCCTTTATGTTCTCTGATCTTCGAACAAAGTGCCAGTCTCCAGTCTTCTTTTTCCCAGAGTTCTTCCAGTAATCTGTCATACTTGCTTGAATGATGTGCCAGTTCAGGCCCATTGATAGATATAATCATTTCGAGTATTGCCCTTTCCTCCGATATTGGTCGGAACTTGTTATTTCGATTTTCATAGATAGAAACCATTGACTCTATCACCGATTCTACTGACATGCTGGCGGCAGAAACACAAATTACATGCATTACCATTTCAATATCTACATACAGTTTTCTATCACTCTCTAGGAAGACTTTAATCAACTCGATGCTGCATAGATCCTTTTCGCTGAGTTGTGCAACATGTCTTTCGAGTCTCCTGATAAACTCCCGAAACTGAATATGAATTTCGATTTCTTCTAAGTCACGGTGGAGGAATGGCCATTGACATTTAGAACCATAAGAGCTGATGCATTTGGCATGATCTAAAGAGATGAAATTTGTCATCAACGGACTTAAATTTATCATGTACACGGACTTTGAAGGATGTTACTTCGTGCGCAAATGTTGACGCCGTGACCAAAATCCCAGAAAGAAGAACAAATCCAGAGCATCACAGCAACTATCTTTTCAATGAGAGGTTTGAGAGTTGGGTCTATGCGCCCTTCTTTCTTCCTTGTTTCCTTCCATGTTTTGAAGCTGAACTTCCTCCAAGGGTGCGTATAAGGGCAGGGAAATCTTCAAATTTATCATGTGGCAGCATACCTCGACAGTTTCGGAAAAGAATTTGGGTGTTTTGAAGCTGATGGCAGCTTCTTCGCTCTCTTTCATTTCCTTGGCAACAGTAAAAAGGTGCTCGAACTCTTTTTCATAATTAACTACTTTGAATACGTCTCCGATGGTCTTCGTGGTAGAGACTAGCCATTGAAATTTTGCATCCTTCCTGATATGGGTATCCTGTAATCCAGCTTTGTGAAGCGGGTCCCAATCATGGTGTTTCCTCTTCCTCTCGTCTCCTTCAAACCCAAAATAGCAATCCAGTTTCTCTGGAACATTGAGGTGGAAGTATGCACCATCAAATGAGCCTCCGATGTATTGCGATCTGTTGATATCGCAGATTTTGACGCAATCCGTGATGCTGTTGGTGACACCATCACCAGTATGCTGTTTAACAACAGGATGGCCAAGAAAAAATGTGTGCAACAACATTGGCGAGTTGGGGACGACTGTTGTGAATGTGACGACTGTTGTGAAAGTCCTTTTTCTCCCAACTGGATTATCCACTCGATTGAAAAGCGATGAAATTGAAGACTGGCATGCAGGACGCAAGAGGTTCGGGTTTTCTGCTGGGTGTTGACGTTGGAGATGAACTCGATAGTTTTGAAACAGAACTTCTGTTAGACACACTCTACACTTTACTTTATTTCGCTTGCTAGAACTCGCTCGATAATTACTAGATGACATCACTTCATTCTTTTTCGCCTGTGTTTTGTTGTTTACGTTTCGAGTGTTCGGGTTTCGCGAGGAAAACATGATGTTAAAAGGAAGCTTAAAAGGAAGCGGCAAAAGGAAGCGGCAAACGCGAAACCTAGTTAAATGGCTTCCTTTTTAACGAAGTTAAATGGCTTCCTTTTTAACAGCATGTTTTTTCTCGCTAAACCCGAACATTCGAAACGTAAACAACAAAACATAGCCAAAAATGCAATTGCTATGCTTGTACAAACTTTGTTAGTAGTGCCTGCGAAGATCATACTTTGTAAACACAGTTTTAAATCCTTTGCTGCAAATCAACAAAAAATCTGCCTGCACCAATTGAAAGTGTGCCTGCGAGCGGCGCTCGTGCATTTTAATGAAGCTTGTTAGTCTAGGACCTGTATAGGAGTTTGTATGCGTTTCATTTAGCACAGGCAATCTCAACTGTTTTAGGGTAAAATGACCATGGCGGTCAACATGGCATATGTGCCAAAACCTGAATCCGGGACGAAAGTCCTGAAAATGACCCCGCCCTGAAACGGCAGTGCCAACATAGCTCTAACTTCCGAAAAGCAGAAGCGACAGCCTTTCTGAAGTGCTTATAGTGTTTAGAAGGTTGCTTTTAGGGGTAGTTATTGGAAGGAAAAATTTGTCTAAGTATAATATTTTACAAGAAAATGACCATGCACCACCCCAGGTCAACTGCTAATTATCCATGAAATAACTAATATACCTGGCAGATTAAATTTTCTTATTTCCTAACAATTTTTATCATGGGATGAAAAACTATGCTTAATTTAATATAATTATTGTAGATTTCATAAGGATTGACATTGTTTTGTTTAAATATAATACATTTTATTTCATGTACCCCCCACCAAAACACAATTTCAGCCATATTTTGCCGTCTTGTTTGCTTTTTATCGCCGAGTCTCGCAAGTATCATCCAATTGTTGTACTTTTACATAATGATAGATGGCTAAAGAAGATTTCAACTAAGTTTCGTCAAGTTTCGGAAGCAGTGTATTTTATCTTCGATATTGTGTCCTTCGATATTTCGTCAAATAGCTGCCATTGCAATGCCTCGCCGCTTCTCTTCCCGATAAATGCCACTTCTTCATCTTCATATGTATTTAGATTACAGTATCCAAAAGTACTTCATTGTAGAATAGTCCCAATCGAAAAACTAGAGTAGTATAGTCCCACTTGAAAGGAAAAAACCTCCCATAACAAATTTAGGATCAGAATCAAAGACACAAGTTTAAAAATAATTTGAAAGTCACACGCAATCTTCGCGAAAACTCCTTGTGGGCTACTTGACAGGGGGGCAAATATTTTCACGAAACTCTGGTTCGCCACCACAGAACCCAGTAAATATATTATATTTATTGTATTTTTATGATTTACGAAAATTTGCGTATTTTCTATTGTTTTTATCATAAATCATAAAAATACAATAAATATAATATATTAACTGGGTTCTGTGGTGGCGAACCAACTTTTCTTGAAAATGTTTGCCCCCCTGTCAAGTAGCCCACGAGGAGTTTTCGCGAAGATTGCGCGTGACTTTCAAATTATTTTTAAACTTGTGTCTTTGATTCTGATCCTAAATTTGTTATGGGAGGTTTTTTCCTTTCAAGTGGGACTATACTACTCTAGTTTTTCGATTGGGACTATTCTACAATGAAGTACTCTCGGATACTGTAATCTAAATACATATGAAGACGAAGAAGCATTTATCGGGAAGAGAAGCGGCAAGGCATTGCAATGGCCGCTATTTGACGAAATATCGAAGGACACAATATCGAAGATAAAATACACTGCACTGCTTCAAAACTTGACGAAACTTGGTTGAAATCTTCTTTAGCCATCTATCATTATGTAAAAGTACAACAATTGGATGATACTTGCGAGACTCGGCGATAAAAAGCAAACAAGACGGCAAAATATGGCTGAAATCGTGTTTTGGTGGGCGGTAAGTGAAATAAAATGTATTATATTTAAACAAAACAATGTCAATCCTTATGAAATCTACAATAATTATATTAAATTAAGCATAGTTTTTCACCCCAGGATAAAAATTGTTAGAAATAAGAAAATTTGTCTCTGCCAGGTATATTAGTTACTTCATGGATAATTAGCAGTTGACCTGGGGTGGTGCATGGTCAATTTCTTGTAAAGTATTAGACTTAGACAAATTTTTCCTTCCAATAACTACCCTAAAGCAACCTTCTAAACACTATAAGCACTTCCAGAAAGGCTGTCGCTTCTGCTTTTCGGAAGTTAGAGCTATGTCGGCACTGCCGTTTCAGGGCGGGTCATTTTCAGGACTTTCATGATTCAGGTTTTGGCACATATGCCATGTTGACCGCCATAGTCATTTTACCCTAAAACAGTTGAGATTGCCTGTGCTAAATGAAACGCATACAAACTCCTATACAGGTCCTAGACTATGTGGTTAAGCTTGTTTTTGTATTTTTTATAGTTATTTTCATTCTTATTAGGTTTTGTTAAGTATTTCTTATAGAGTCTGTTCTTTTTCTTCACTGAAGTTAAAATACCTTTTGTCATCCAGGGACTTTTATTTTTGTCAATATCTCTTTTTACTCTTTTATTTGTCAATGGAAAACTTGAGTTATAAACTGACAAGAGAGATGTCGAGAAGTCAGTAAATGCGTCCTGTGGATTGTTTTTATTGGAAAGCATATTTGTCCAAGATATATCTTTTATAGAATTGACAAACGATTCAATATTAGTTTGGTTAATTTCTCTTCTTGAATAGCTTGTGTTCAACATGGTTCTATCTTCTCTATTGAAATTCGTATTACACATATGTGCTATAGGAAGATGATCTGAAATATCACTAAAAATTATTGCATTTATACTTGAATAAGTTTGATCAACGTTGTTGGTAAGGATGTTATCAATTAGTGTTGCGGTGTGCGCAGTGATCCTTGTTGGTTTCGTAATTAGTGGATAAAAGGAAGATGTAAAGAGATGTTCTGTGAAAGAATTTGCATAATCACAAGTCTCTGATTTAAGTAGGTCGATATTAAAATCACCCATTAAATAACAAATTTTGTTTTCCTTGTCAATTGTGTCCAATAGATTTTGAATTTGATCCATAAATAGTTCAATGTTACTATTTGGCGGCCTGTAGATTACTCCTGCTATTATGTTTTTACCATTAGGCATTTCAATTTCTACGAATACTGTTTCGGCAATTACATCTTCTATATTAATATTTAAATTATTACGGGTTTTATATTGTAATTCATTTGAGATATATACACCAACTCCGCTGCCTCGTTTATTTGTTCTATTTATACTTATAAATTTATATCTGTCTAGTTCGAAATCGTTTTTGTTAAATTCGTTTAACCATGTCTCTGTTATACCAATTATTTTCATTTTGTCTCCAAGGGTGTTAAGTAAGTTTTTAAAAGTGTCAAATTTGTTTGCAATGCTTCTCAAATTAAGATGTAACATTGATAGATATTTGCTCATTTTTGAGTCCGAATTTTGATTTTTAAATTCATTTGGTAGGACGTATTTGCATGTTAGCATATTTAAATCAAAATATGTGTCTAAACTGCTATTGTTTTCACTTAAAGCTACATTGTCATTATATTGGAAAGGATTGAATTTTAATTGATTTAGTCTATCCATATCATCTTGGCTTAAATTGCTAATCGGATTAACGCTCTCAGTGTATTCATCTTGTGTTAGTGACCGGAACGGTAAAGCTTTATGTAGACATTGTTGACAGATTTCATTATCTCGAATTTTTCATTTGTGCGTTCTGAGCATGCGCCAATATGAGCAAATGCACAAATTTTTCATTTGTGCGTTCTGAGCATGCGCCAATATGAGCATATGTACGAATTTTTCATTTGTGCGTTCTGAGCATGCGCCAATATGAGCATATGCAAATATAGGGGAGGTCCATGTCGAATTTTTCATTTGTGCGTTCTGAGCATGCGCCAATATGAGCATATGCACGAATTTTTCATTTGTGCGTTCTGAGCATGCGCCAATATGAGCATATGCACGAATTTTTCATTTGTGCGTTCTGAGCATGCGCCAATATGAGCATATGCACGAATTTTTCATTTGTGCGTTCTGAGCATGCGCCAATATGAGCATATGCACGAATTTTTCATTTGTGCGTTCTGAGCATGCGCCAATATGAGCATATGCAATGTCGAATTTTTCATTTGTGCGTTCTGAGCATGCGCCAATATGAGCATATGCACGAATTTTTCATTTGTGCGTTCTGAGCATGCGCCAATATGAGCATATGCACGAATTTTTCATTTGTGCGTTCTGAGCATGCGCCAATATGAGCATATGCACGAATTTTTCATTTGTGCGTTCTGAGCATGCGCCAATATGAGCATATGCACGAATTTTTCATTTGTGCGTTCTGAGCATGCGCCAATATGAGCATATGCACGAATTTTTCATTTGTGCGTTCTGAGCATGCGCCAATATGAGCATATGCACGAATTTTTCATTTGTGCGTTCTGAGCATGCGCCAATATGAGCATATGCACGAATTTTTCATTTGTGCGTTCTGAGCATGCGCCAATATGAGCATATGCACGAAATTTTCATTTGTGCGTTCTGAGCATGCGCCAATATGAGCATATGCACGAATTTTTCATTTGTGCGTTCTGAGCATGCGCCAATATGAGCATATGCACGAATTTTTCATTTGTGCGTTCTGAGCATGCGCCAATATGAGCATATGCACGAATTTTTCATTTGTGCGTTCTGAGCATGCGCCAATATGAGCATATGCACGAATTTTTCATTTGTGCGTTCTGAGCATGCGCCAATATGAGCATATGCACGAATTTTTCATTTGTGCGTTCTGAGCATGCGCCAATATGAGCATATGCACGAATTTTTCATTTGTGCGTTCTGAGCATGCGCCAATATGAGCATATGCACGAATTTTTCATTTGTGCGTTCTGAGCATGCGCCAATATGAGCATATGCACGAATTTTTCATTTGTGCGTTCTGAGCATGCGCCAATATGAGCATATGCACGAATTTTTCATTTGTGCGTTCTGAGCATGCGCCAATATGAGCATATGCACGAATTTTTCATTTGTGCGTTCTGAGCATGCGCCAATATGAGCATATGCACGAATTTTTCATTTGTGCGTTCTGAGCATGCGCCAATATGAGCATATGCACGAATTTTTCATTTGTGCGTTCTGAGCATGCGCCAATATGAGCATATGCACGAAATTTTCATTTGTGCGTTCTGAGCATGCGCCAATATGAGCATATGCACGAATTTTCATTTGTGCGTTCTGAGCATGCGCCAATATGAGCATATGCACGAATTTTTCATTTGTGCGTTCTGAGCATGCGCCAATATGAGCATATGCACGAATTTTTCATTTGTGCGTTCTGAGCATGCGCCAATATGAGCATATGCACGAATTTTTCATTTGTGCGTTCTGAGCATGCGCCAATATGAGCATATGCACGAATTTTTCATTTGTGCGTTCTGAGCATGCGCCAATATGAGCATATGCACGAATTTTTCATTTGTGCGTTCTGAGCATGCGCCAATATGAGCATATGCACGAATTTTCATTTGTGCGTTCTGAGCATGCGCCAATATGAGCATATGCACGAATTTTTCATTTGTGCGTTCTGAGCATGCGCCAATATGAGCATATGCACGAATTTTTCATTTGTGCGTTCTGAGCATGCGCCAATATGAGCATATGCACGAATTTTTCATTTGTGCGTTCTGAGCATGCGCCAATATGAGCATATGCACGAATTTTCATTTGTGTTCGTTCTGAGCATGCGCCAATATGAGCATATGCACGAATTTTTCATTTGTGCGTTCTGAGCATGCGCCAATATGAGCATATGCAAATATAGGGGAGCTCCATGTCGAATTTTTCATTTGTGCGTTCTGAGCATGCGCCAATATGAACATATGCACGAATTTTTCATTTGTGCGTTCTGAGCATGCGCCAATATGAGCATATGCACGAATTTTTCATTTGTGCGTTCTGAGCATGCGCCAATATGAGCATATGCACGAATTTTTCATTTGTGCGTTCTGAGCATGCGCCAATATGAGCATATGCACGAATTTTTCATTTGTGCGTTCTGAGCATGCGCCAATATGAGCATATGCACGAATTTTTCATTTGTGCGTTCTGAGCATGCGCCAATATGAGCATATGCACGAATTTTTCATTTGTGCGTTCTGAGCATGCGCCAATATGAGCATATGCACGAATTTTTCATTTGTGCGTTCTGAGCATGCGCCAATATGAGCATATGCACGAATTTTTCATTTGTGCGTTCTGAGCATGCGCCAATATGAGCATATGCACGAATTTTTCATTTGTGCGTTCTGAGCATGCGCCAATATGAGCATATGCACGAATTTTTCATTTGTGCGTTCTGAGCATGCGCCAATATGAGCATATGCACGAATTTTTCATTTGTGCGTTCTGAGCATGCGCCAATATGAGCATATGCACGAATTTTTCATTTGTGCGTTCTGAGCATGCGCCAATATGAGCATATGCACGAATTTTTCATTTGTGCGTTCTGAGCATGCGCCAATATGAGCATATGCACGAATTTTTCATTTGTGCGTTCTGAGCATGCGCCAATATGAGCATATGCACGAATTTTTCATTTGTGCGTTCTGAGCATGCGCCAATATGAGCATATGCACGAATTTTTCATTTGTGCGTTCTGAGCATGCGCCAATATGAGCATATGCAAATACGAATTTTTCATTTGTGCGTTCTGAGCATGCGCCAATATGAGCATATGCACGAATTTTTCATTTGTGCGTTCTGAGCATGCGCCAATATGAGCATATGCACGAATTTTTCATTTGTGCGTTCTGAGCATGCGCCAATATGAGCATATGCACGAATTTTTCATTTGTGCGTTCTGAGCATGCGCCAATATGAGCATATGCACGAATTTTTCATTTGTGCGTTCTGAGCATGCGCCAATATGAGCATATGCACGAATTTTTCATTTGTGCGTTCTGAGCATGCGCCAATATGAGCATATGCACGAATTTTTCATTTGTGCGTTCTGAGCATGCGCCAATATGAGCATATGCACGAATTTTTCATTTGTGCGTTCTGAGCATGCGCCAATATGAGCATATGCACGAATTTTTCATTTGTGCGTTCTGAGCATGCGCCAATATGAGCATATGCACGAATTTTTCATTTGTGCGTTCTGAGCATGCGCCAATATGAGCATATGCACGAATTTTTCATTTGTGCGTTCTGAGCATGCGCCAATATGAGCATATGCACGAATTTTTCATTTGTGCGTTCTGAGCATGCGCCAATATGAGCATATGCACGAATTTTTCATTTGTGCGTTCTGAGCATGCGCCAATATGAGCATATGCACGAATTTTTCATTTGTGCGTTCTGAGCATGCGCCAATATGAGCATATGCACGAATTTTTCATTTGTGCGTTCTGAGCATGCGCCAATATGAGCATATGCACGAATTTTTCATTTGTGCGTTCTGAGCATGCGCCAATATGAGCATATGCACGAATTTTTCATTTGTGCGTTCTGAGCATGCGCCAATATGAGCATATGCACGAATTTTTCATTTGTGCGTTCTGAGCATGCGCCAATATGAGCATATGCACGAATTTTTCATTTGTGCGTTCTGAGCATGCGCCAATATGAGCATATGCACGAATTTTTCATTTGTGCGTTCTGAGCATGCGCCAATATGAGCATATGCACGAATTTTTCATTTGTGCGTTCTGAGCATGCGCCAATATGAGCATATGCACGAATTTTTCATTTGTGCGTTCTGAGCATGCGCCAATATGAGCATATGCACGAATTTTTCATTTGTGCGTTCTGAGCATGCGCCAATATGAGCATATGCACGAATTTTTCATTTGTGCGTTCTGAGCATGCGCCAATATGAGCATATGCACGAATTTTTCATTTGTGCGTTCTGAGCATGCGCCAATATGAGCATATGCACGAATTTTTCATTTGTGCGTTCTGAGCATGCGCCAATATGAGCATATGCACGAATTTTTCATTTGTGCGTTCTGAGCATGCGCCAATATGAGCATATGCACGAATTTTTCATTTGTGCGTTCTGAGCATGCGCCAATATGAGCATATGCACGAATTTTTCATTTGTGCGTTCTGAGCATGCGCCAATATGAGCATATGCACGAATTTTTCATTTGTGCGTTCTGAGCATGCGCCAATATGAGCATATGCACGAATTTTTCATTTGTGCGTTCTGAGCATGCGCCAATATGAGCATATGCACGAATTTTTCATTTGTGCGTTCTGAGCATGCGCCAATATGAGCATATGCACGAATTTTTCATTTGTGCGTTCTGAGCATGCGCCAATATGAGCATATGCACGAATTTTTCATTTGTGCGTTCTGAGCATGCGCCAATATGAGCATATGCACGAATTTTTCATTTGTGCGTTCTGAGCATGCGCCAATATGAGCATATGCACGAATTTTTCATTTGTGCGTTCTGAGCATGCGCCAATATGAGCATATGCACGAATTTTTCATTTGTGCGTTCTGAGCATGCGCCAATATGAGCATATGCACGAATTTTTCATTTGTGCGTTCTGAGCATGCGCCAATATGAGCATATGCACGAATTTTTCATTTGTGCGTTCTGAGCATGCGCCAATATGAGCATATGCACGAATTTTTCATTTGTGCGTTCTGAGCATGCGCCAATATGAGCATATGCACGAATTTTTCATTTGTGCGTTCTGAGCATGCGCCAATATGAGCATATGCACGAATTTTTCATTTGTGCGTTCTGAGCATGCGCCAATATGAGCATATGCACGAATTTTTCATTTGTGCGTTCTGAGCATGCGCCAATATGAGCATATGCACGAATTTTTCATTTGTGCGTTCTGAGCATGCGCCAATATGAGCATATGCACGAATTTTTCATTTGTGCGTTCTGAGCATGCGCCAATATGAGCATATGCAAATATAGGGAGCTCCATGTCGAATTTTTCATTTGTGCGTTCTGAGCATGCGCCAATATGAGCATATGCACGAATTTTTCATTTGTGCGTTCTGAGCATGCGCCAATATGAGCATATGCACGAATTTTTCATTTGTGCGTTCTGAGCATGCGCCAATATGAGCATATGCACGAATTTTTCATTTGTGCGTTCTGAGCATGCGCCAATATGAGCATATGCACGAATTTTTCATTTGTGCGTTCTGAGCATGCGCCAATATGAGCATATGCACGAATTTTTCATTTGTGCGTTCTGAGCATGCGCCAATATGAGCATATGCACGAATTTTTCATTTGTGCGTTCTGAGCATGCGCCAATATGAGCATATGCACGAATTTTTCATTTGTGCGTTCTGAGCATGCGCCAATATGAGCATATGCACGAATTTTTCATTTGTGCGTTCTGAGCATGCGCCAATATGAGCATATGCACGAATTTTTCATTTGTGCGTTCTGAGCATGCGCCAATATGAGCATATGCACGAATTTTTCATTTGTGCGTTCTGAGCATGCGCCAATATGAGCATATGCACGAATTTTTCATTTGTGCGTTCTGAGCATGCGCCAATATGAGCATATGCACGAATTTTTCATTTGTGCGTTCTGAGCATGCGCCAATATGAGCATATGCACGAATTTTTCATTTGTGCGTTCTGAGCATGCGCCAATATGAGCATATGCACGAATTTTCATTTGTGCGTTCTGAGCATGCGCCAATATGAGCATATGCACGAATTTTTCATTTGTGCGTTCTGAGCATGCGCCAATATGAGCATATGCACGAATTTTTCATTTGTGCGTTCTGAGCATGCGCCAATATGAGCATATGCACGAATTTTTCATTTGTGCGTTCTGAGCATGCGCCAATATGAGCATATGCACGAATTTTTCATTTGTGCGTTCTGAGCATGCGCCAATATGAGCATATGCACGAATTTTCATTTGTGCGTTCTGAGCATGCGCCAATATGAGCATATGCACGAATTTTTCATTTGTGCGTTCTGAGCATGCGCCAATATGAGCATATGCACGAATTTTTCATTTGTGCGTTCTGAGCATGCGCCAATATGAGCATATGCACGAATTTTTCATTTGTGCGTTCTGAGCATGCGCCAATATGAGCATATGCACGAATTTTTCATTTGTGCGTTCTGAGCATGCGCCAATATGAGCATATGCACGAATTTTTCATTTGTGCGTTCTGAGCATGCGCCAATATGAGCATATGCACGAATTTTTCATTTGTGCGTTCTGAGCATGCGCCAATATGAGCATATGCACGAATTTTTCATTTGTGCGTTCTGAGCATGCGCCAATATGAGCATATGCACGAATTTTTCATTTGTGCGTTCTGAGCATGCGCCAATATGAGCATATGCACGAATTTTTCATTTGTGCGTTCTGAGCATGCGCCAATATGAGCATATGCACGAATTTTTCATTTGTGCGTTCTGAGCATGCGCCAATATGAGCATATGCAAATATAGGTGAGCTCCATGTCAAATTTTTCATTTGTGCGTTCTGAGCATGCGCCAATATGAGCATATGCAAATTTTTCATTTGTGCGTTCTGAGCATGCGCCAATATGAGCATATGCACGAATTTTTCATTTGTGCGTTCTGAGCATGCGCCAATATGAGCATATGCACGAATTTTTCATTTGTGCGTTCTGAGCATGCGCCAATATGAGCATATGCACGAATTTTTCATTTGTGCGTTCTGAGCATGCGCCAATATGAGCATATGCACGAATTTTTCATTTGTGCGTTCTGAGCATGCGCCAATATGAGCATATGCACGAATTTTTCATTTGTGCGTTCTGAGCATGCGCCAATATGAGCATATGCACGAATTTTTCATTTGTGCGTTCTGAGCATGCGCCAATATGAGCATATGCACGAATTTTTCATTTGTGCGTTCTGAGCATGCGCCAATATGAGCATATGCACGAATTTTTCATTTGTGCGTTCTGAGCATGCGCCAATATGAGCATATGCACGAATTTTTCATTTGTGCGTTCTGAGCATGCGCCAATATGAGCATATGCACGAATTTTTCATTTGTGCGTTCTGAGCATGCGCCAATATGAGCATATGCACGAATTTTTCATTTGTGCGTTCTGAGCATGCGCCAATATGAGCATATGCACGAATTTTTCATTTGTGCGTTCTGAGCATGCGCCAATATGAGCATATGCACGAATTTTTCATTTGTGCGTTCTGAGCATGCGCCAATATGAGCATATGCACGAATTTTTCATTTGTGCGTTCTGAGCATGCGCCAATATGAGCATATGCACGAATTTTTCATTTGTGCGTTCTGAGCATGCGCCAATATGAGCATATGCACGAATTTTTCATTTGTGCGTTCTGAGCATGCGCCAATATGAGCATATGCACGAATTTTTCATTTGTGCGTTCTGAGCATGCGCCAATATGAGCATATGCACGAATTTTTCATTTGTGCGTTCTGAGCATGCGCCAATATGAGCATATGCACGAATTTTTCATTTGTGCGTTCTGAGCATGCGCCAATATGAGCATATGCACGAATTTTTCATTTGTGCGTTCTGAGCATGCGCCAATATGAGCATATGCACGAATTTTTCATTTGTGCGTTCTGAGCATGCGCCAATATGAGCATATGCACGAATTTTTCATTTGTGCGTTCTGAGCATGCGCCAATATGAGCATATGCACGAATTTTTCATTTGTGCGTTCTGAGCATGCGCCAATATGAGCATATGCACGAATTTTTCATTTGTGCGTTCTGAGCATGCGCCAATATGAGCATATGCACGAATTTTTCATTTGTGCGTTCTGAGCATGCGCCAATATGAGCATATGCACGAATTTTTCATTTGTGCGTTCTGAGCATGCGCCAATATGAGCATATGCACGAAATTTTCATTTGTGCGTTCTGAGCATGCGCCAATATGAGCATATGCACGAATTTTTCATTTGTGCGTTCTGAGCATGCGCCAATATGAGCATATGCACGAATTTTTCATTTGTGCGTTCTGAGCATGCGCCAATATGAGCATATGCACGAATTTTTCATTTGTGCGTTCTGAGCATGCGCCAATATGAGCATATGCACGAATTTTTCATTTGTGCGTTCTGAGCATGCGCCAATATGAGCATATGCACGAATTTTTCATTTGTGCGTTCTGAGCATGCGCCAATATGAGCATATGCACGAATTTTTCATTTGTGCGTTCTGAGCATGCGCCAATATGAGCATATGCACGAATTTTTCATTTGTGCGTTCTGAGCATGCGCCAATATGAGCATATGCACGAATTTTTCATTTGTGCGTTCTGAGCATGCGCCAATATGAGCATATGCACGAATTTTTCATTTGTGCGTTCTGAGCATGCGCCAATATGAGCATATGCACGAATTTTTCATTTGTGCGTTCTGAGCATGCGCCAATATGAGCATATGCACGAATTTTTCATTTGTGCGTTCTGAGCATGCGCCAATATGAGCATATGCACGAATTTTTCATTTGTGCGTTCTGAGCATGCGCCAATATGAGCATATGCACGAATTTTTCATTTGTGCGTTCTGAGCATGCGCCAATATGAGCATATGCACGAATTTTTCATTTGTGCGTTCTGAGCATGCGCCAATATGAGCATATGCACGAATTTTTCATTTGTGCGTTCTGAGCATGCGCCAATATGAGCATATGCACGAATTTTTCATTTGTGCGTTCTGAGCATGCGCCAATATGAGCATATGCACGAATTTTTCATTTGTGCGTTCTGAGCATGCGCCAATATGAGCATATGCACGAATTTTTCATTTGTGCGTTCTGAGCATGCGCCAATATGAGCATATGCACGAATTTTTCATTTGTGCGTTCTGAGCATGCGCCAATATGAGCATATGCACGAATTTTTCATTTGTGCGTTCTGAGCATGCGCCAATATGAGCATATGCACGAATTTTTCATTTGTGCGTTCTGAGCATGCGCCAATATGAGCATATGCACGAATTTTTCATTTGTGCGTTCTGAGCATGCGCCAATATGAGCATATGCACGAATTTTTCATTTGTGCGTTCTGAGCATGCGCCAATATGAGCATATGCACGAATTTTTCATTTGTGCGTTCTGAGCATGCGCCAATATGAGCATATGCACGAATTTTTCATTTGTGCGTTCTGAGCATGCGCCAATATGAGCATATGCACGAATTTTTCATTTGTGCGTTCTGAGCATGCGCCAATATGAGCATATGCACGAATTTTTCATTTGTGCGTTCTGAGCATGCGCCAATATGAGCATATGCACGAATTTTTCATTTGTGCGTTCTGAGCATGCGCCAATATGAGCATATGCACGAATTTTTCATTTGTGCGTTCTGAGCATGCGCCAATATGAGCATATGCACGAATTTTTCATTTGTGCGTTCTGAGCATGCGCCAATATGAGCATATGCGACGAATTTTCATTTGTGCGTTCTGAGCATGCGCCAATATGAGCATATGCACGAATTTTTCATTTGTGCGTTCTGAGCATGCGCCAATATGAGCATATGCACGAATTTTCATTTGTGCGTTCTGAGCATGCGCCAATATGAGCATATGCACGAATTTTTCATTTGTGCGTTCTGAGCATGCGCCAATATGAGCATATGCACGAATTTTTCATTTGTGCGTTCTGAGCATGCGCCAATATGAGCATATGCACGAATTTTTCATTTGTGCGTTCTGAGCATGCGCCAATATGAGCATATGCACGAATTTTCATTTGTGCGTTCTGAGCATGCGCCAATATGAGCATATGCACGAATTTTTCATTTGTGCGTTCTGAGCATGCGCCAATATGAGCATATGCACGAATTTTTCATTTGTGCGTTCTGAGCATGCGCCAATATGAGCATATGCACGAATTTTTCATTTGTGCGTTCTGAGCATGCGCCAATATGAGCATATGCACGAATTTTTCATTTGTGCGTTCTGAGCATGCGCCAATATGAGCATATGCACGAATTTTTCATTTGTGCGTTCTGAGCATGCGCCAATATGAGCATATGCACGAATTTTTCATTTGTGCGTTCTGAGCATGCGCCAATATGAGCATATGCACGAATTTTTCATTTGTGCGTTCTGAGCATGCGCCAATATGAGCATATGCACGAATTTTTCATTTGTGCGTTCTGAGCATGCGCCAATATGAGCATATGCACGAATTTTTCATTTGTGCGTTCTGAGCATGCGCCAATATGAGCATATGCACGAATTTTTCATTTGTGCGTTCTGAGCATGCGCCAATATGAGCATATGCACGAATTTTTCATTTGTGCGTTCTGAGCATGCGCCAATATGAGCATATGCACGAATTTTTCATTTGTGCGTTCTGAGCATGCGCCAATATGAGCATATGCACGAATTTTTCATTTGTGCGTTCTGAGCATGCGCCAATATGAGCATATGCACGAATTTTTCATTTGTGCGTTCTGAGCATGCGCCAATATGAGCATATGCACGAATTTTTCATTTGTGCGTTCTGAGCATGCGCCAATATGAGCATATGCACGAATTTTTCATTTGTGCGTTCTGAGCATGCGCCAATATGAGCATATGCACGAAATTTTCATTTGTGCGTTCTGAGCATGCGCCAATATGAGCATATGCACGAATTTTCATTTGTGCGTTCTGAGCATGCGCCAATATGAGCATATGCAAATATAGGGAGCTCCATGTCGAATTTTTCATTTGTGCGTTCTGAGCATGCGCCAATATGAGCATATGCACGAATTTTTCATTTGTGCGTTCTGAGCATGCGCCAATATGAGCATATGCACGAATTTTTCATTTGTGCGTTCTGAGCATGCGCCAATATGAGCATATGCACGAATTTTTCATTTGTGCGTTCTGAGCATGCGCCAATATGAGCATATGCACGAATTTTTCATTTGTGCGTTCTGAGCATGCGCCAATATGAGCATATGCACGAATTTTCATTTGTGCGTTCTGAGCATGCGCCAATATGAGCATATGCACGAATTTTTCATTTGTGCGTTCTGAGCATGCGCCAATATGAGCATATGCACGAATTTTTCATTTGTGCGTTCTGAGCATGCGCCAATATGAGCATATGCACGAATTTTTCATTTGTGCGTTCTGAGCATGCGCCAATATGAGCATATGCACGAATTTTTCATTTGTGCGTTCTGAGCATGCGCCAATATGAGCATATGCACGAATTTTTCATTTGTGCGTTCTGAGCATGCGCCAATATGAGCATATGCACGAATTTTTCATTTGTGCGTTCTGAGCATGCGCCAATATGAGCATATGCACGAATTTTTCATTTGTGCGTTCTGAGCATGCGCCAATATGAGCATATGCACGAATTTTTCATTTGTGCGTTCTGAGCATGCGCCAATATGAGCATATGCACGAATTTTTCATTTATGCGTTCTGAGCATGCGCCAATATGAGCATATGCAAATACGAATTTTTCATTTGTGCGTTCTGAGCATGCGCCAATATGAGCATATGCACGAATTTTTCATTTGTGCGTTCTGAGCATGCGCCAATATGAGCATATGCACGAATTTTTCATTTGTGCGTTCTGAGCATGCGCCAATATGAGCATATGCACGAATTTTTCATTTGTGCGTTCTGAGCATGCGCCAATATGAGCATATGCACGAATTTTTCATTTGTGCGTTCTGAGCATGCGCCAATATGAGCATATGCACGAATTTTTCATTTGTGCGTTCTGAGCATGCGCCAATATGAGCATATGCACGAATTTTTCATTTGTGCGTTCTGAGCATGCGCCAATATGAGCATATGCACGAATTTTTCATTTGTGCGTTCTGAGCATGCGCCAATATGAGCATATGCACGAATTTTTCATTTGTGCGTTCTGAGCATGCGCCAATATGAGCATATGCACGAATTTTTCATTTGTGCGTTCTGAGCATGCGCCAATATGAGCATATGCACGAATTTTTCATTTGTGCGTTCTGAGCATGCGCCAATATGAGCATATGCACGAATTTTTCATTTGTGCGTTCTGAGCATGCGCCAATATGAGCATATGCAAATATAGGGAGCTCCATGTCGAATTTTTCATTTGTGCGTTCTGAGCATGCGCCAATATGAGCATATGCACGAATTTTTCATTTGTGCGTTCTGAGCATGCGCCAATATGAGCATATGCACGAATTTTTCATTTGTGCGTTCTGAGCATGCGCCAATATGAGCATATGCACGAATTTTTCATTTGTGCGTTCTGAGCATGCGCCAATATGAGCATATGCACGAATTTTTCATTTGTGCGTTCTGAGCATGCGCCAATATGAGCATATGCACGAATTTTCATTTGTGCGTTCTGAGCATGCGCCAATATGAGCATATGCACGAATTTTTCATTTGTGCGTTCTGAGCATGCGCCAATATGAGCATATGCACGAATTTTTCATTTGTGCGTTCTGAGCATGCGCCAATATGAGCATATGCACGAATTTTTCATTTGTGCGTTCTGAGCATGCGCCAATATGAGCATATGCACGAATTTTTCATTTGTGCGTTCTGAGCATGCGCCAATATGAGCATATGCACGAATTTTTCATTTGTGCGTTCTGAGCATGCGCCAATATGAGCATATGCACGAATTTTTCATTTGTGCGTTCTGAGCATGCGCCAATATGAGCATATGCACGAATTTTTCATTTGTGCGTTCTGAGCATGCGCCAATATGAGCATATGCACGAATTTTTCATTTGTGCGTTCTGAGCATGCGCCAATATGAGCATATGCACGAATTTTTCATTTGTGCGTTCTGAGCATGCGCCAATATGAGCATATGCACGAATTTTTCATTTGTGCGTTCTGAGCATGCGCCAATATGAGCATATGCACGAATTTTCATTTGTGCGTTCTGAGCATGCGCCAATATGAGCATATGCACGAATTTTTCATTTGTGCGTTCTGAGCATGCGCCAATATGAGCATATGCACGAATTTTTCATTTGTGCGTTCTGAGCATGCGCCAATATGAGCATATGCACGAAATTTTCATTTGTGCGTTCTGAGCATGCGCCAATATGAGCATATGCACGAATTTTTCATTTGTGCGTTCTGAGCATGCGCCAATATGAGCATATGCACGAATTTTTCATTTGTGCGTTCTGAGCATGCGCCAATATGAGCATATGCACGAATTTTTCATTTGTGCGTTCTGAGCATGCGCCAATATGAGCATATGCACGAATTTTTCATTTGTGCGTTCTGAGCATGCGCCAATATGAGCATATGCACGAATTTTTCATTTGTGCGTTCTGAGCATGCGCCAATATGAGCATATGCACGAATTTTTCATTTGTGCGTTCTGAGCATGCGCCAATATGAGCATATGCACGAATTTTTCATTTGTGCGTTCTGAGCATGCGCCAATATGAGCATATGCACGAATTTTTCATTTGTGCGTTCTGAGCATGCGCCAATATGAGCATATGCACGAATTTTTCATTTGTGCGTTCTGAGCATGCGCCAATATGAGCATATGCACGAAATTTTCATTTGTGCGTTCTGAGCATGCGCCAATATGAGCATATGCACGAATTTTTCATTTGTGCGTTCTGAGCATGCGCCAATATGAGCATATGCACGAATTTTTCATTTGTGCGTTCTGAGCATGCGCCAATATGAGCATATGCAAATATAGGGAGCTCAATGTCGAATTTTTCATTTGTGCGTTCTGAGCATGCGCCAATATGAGCATATGCACGAATTTTTCATTTGTGCGTTCTGAGCATGCGCCAATATGAGCATATGCACGAATTTTTCATTTGTGCGTTCTGAGCATGCGCCAATATGAGCATATGCACGAATTTTTCATTTGTGCGTTCTGAGCATGCGCCAATATGAGCATATGCACGAATTTTTCATTTGTGCGTTCTGAGCATGCGCCAATATGAGCATATGCACGAATTTTTCATTTGTGCGTTCTGAGCATGCGCCAATATGAGCATATGCACGAATTTTCATTTGTGCGTTCTGAGCATGCGCCAATATGAGCATATGCACGAATTTTCATTTGTGCGTTCTGAGCATGCGCCAATATGAGCATATGCACGAATTTTTCATTTGTGCGTTCTGAGCATGCGCCAATATGAGCATATGCACGAATTTTTCATTTGTGCGTTCTGAGCATGCGCCAATATGAGCATATGCACGAATTTTTCATTTGTGCGTTCTGAGCATGCGCCAATATGAGCATATGCACGAATTTTTCATTTGTGCGTTCTGAGCATGCGCCAATATGAGCATATGCACGAATTTTTCATTTGTGCGTTCTGAGCATGCGCCAATATGAGCATATGCACGAATTTTTCATTTGTGCGTTCTGAGCATGCGCCAATATGAGCATATGCACGAATTTTTCATTTGTGCGTTCTGAGCATGCGCCAATATGAGCATATGCACGAATTTTTCATTTGTGCGTTCTGAGCATGCGCCAATATGAGCATATGCACGAATTTTTCATTTGTGCGTTCTGAGCATGCGCCAATATGAGCATATGCACGAATTTTTCATTTGTGCGTTCTGAGCATGCGCCAATATGAGCATATGCACGAATTTTTCATTTGTGCGTTCTGAGCATGCGCCAATATGAGCATATGCACGAATTTTTCATTTGTGCGTTCTGAGCATGCGCCAATATGAGCATATGCACGAATTTTTCATTTGTGCGTTCTGAGCATGCGCCAATATGAGCATATGCACGAATTTTTCATTTGTGCGTTCTGAGCATGCGCCAATATGAGCATATGCACGAATTTTTCATTTGTGCGTTCTGAGCATGCGCCAATATGAGCATATGCACGAATTTTTCATTTGTGCGTTCTGAGCATGCGCCAATATGAGCATATGCACGAATTTTTCATTTGTGCGTTCTGAGCATGCGCCAATATGAGCATATGCACGAATTTTTCATTTGTGCGTTCTGAGCATGCGCCAATATGAGCATATGCAAATATGGGTTCACCTTTTCGAATTTTCATTTGTGCGTTCTGAGCATGCGCCAATATGAGCATATGCACGAATTTTTCATTTGTGCGTTCTGAGCATGCGCCAATATGAGCATATGCACGAATTTTTCATTTGTGCGTTCTGAGCATGCGCCAATATGAGCATATGCACGAATTTTTCATTTGTGCGTTCTGAGCATGCGCCAATATGAGCATATGCACGAATTTTTCATTTGTGCGTTCTGAGCATGCGCCAATATGAGCATATGCACGAATTTTTCATTTGTGCGTTCTGAGCATGCGCCAATATGAGCATATGCACGAATTTTTCATTTGTGCGTTCTGAGCATGCGCCAATATGAGCATATGCACGAATTTTTCATTTGTGCGTTCTGAGCATGCGCCAATATGAGCATATGCACGAATTTTTCATTTGTGCGTTCTGAGCATGCGCCAATATGAGCATATGCACGAATTTTTCATTTGTGCGTTCTGAGCATGCGCCAATATGAGCATATGCACGAATTTTTCATTTGTGCGTTCTGAGCATGCGCCAATATGAGCATATGCACGAATTTTTCATTTGTGCGTTCTGAGCATGCGCCAATATGAGCATATGCACGAATTTTTCATTTGTGCGTTCTGAGCATGCGCCAATATGAGCATATGCACGAATTTTTCATTTGTGCGTTCTGAGCATGCGCCAATATGAGCATATGCACGAATTTTTCATTTGTGCGTTCTGAGCATGCGCCAATATGAGCATATGCACGAATTTTCATTTGTGCGTTCTGAGCATGCGCCAATATGAGCATATGCACGAATTTTTCATTTGTGCGTTCTGAGCATGCGCCAATATGAGCATATGCACGAATTTTTCATTTGTGCGTTCTGAGCATGCGCCAATATGAGCATATGCACGAATTTTTCATTTGTGCGTTCTGAGCATGCGCCAATATGAGCATATGCACGAATTTTCATTTGTGCGTTCTGAGCATGCGCCAATATGAGCATATGCACGAATTTTTCATTTGTGCGTTCTGAGCATGCGCCAATATGAGCATATGCATCAATTTTTCATTTGTGCGTTCTGAGCATGCGCCAATATGAGCATATGCACGAATTTTTCATTTGTGCGTTCTGAGCATGCGCCAATATGAGCATATGCACGAATTTTCATTTGTGCGTTCTGAGCATGCGCCAATATGAGCATATGCACGAATTTTCATTTGTGCGTTCTGAGCATGCGCCAATATGAGCATATGCACGAATTTTTCATTTGTGCGTTCTGAGCATGCGCCAATATGAGCATATGCACGAATTTTTCATTTGTGCGTTCTGAGCATGCGCCAATATGAGCATATGCACGAATTTTTCATTTGTGCGTTCTGAGCATGCGCCAATATGAGCATATGCAAATATAGGGATATCCATGAATTTTTCATTTGTGCGTTCTGAGCATGCGCCAATATGAGCATATGCACGAATTTTTCATTTGTGCGTTCTGAGCATGCGCCAATATGAGCATATGCACGAATTTTTCATTTGTGCGTTCTGAGCATGCGCCAATATGAGCATATGCAAATATAGGGAAGCTCCATGTCGAATTTTCATTTGTGCGTTCTGAGCATGCGCCAATATGAGCATATGCACGAATTTTTCATTTGTGCGTTCTGAGCATGCGCCAATATGAGCATATGCACGAATTTTTCATTTGTGCGTTCTGAGCATGCGCCAATATGAGCATATGCACGAATTTTTCATTTGTGCGTTCTGAGCATGCGCCAATATGAGCATATGCACGAATTTTTCATTTGTGCGTTCTGAGCATGCGCCAATATGAGCATATGCACGAATTTTTCATTTGTGCGTTCTGAGCATGCGCCAATATGAGCATATGCACGAATTTTTCATTTGTGCGTTCTGAGCATGCGCCAATATGAGCATATGCACGAATTTTTCATTTGTGCGTTCTGAGCATGCGCCAATATGAGCATATGCACGAATTTTTCATTTGTGCGTTCTGAGCATGCGCCAATATGAGCATATGCACGAATTTTTCATTTGTGCGTTCTGAGCATGCGCCAATATGAGCATATGCACGAATTTTTCATTTGTGCGTTCTGAGCATGCGCCAATATGAGCATATGCATGAATTTTTCATTTGTGCGTTCTGAGCATGCGCCAATATGAGCATATGCACGAATTTTTCATTTGTGCGTTCTGAGCATGCGCCAATATGAGCATATGCACGAATTTTTCATTTGTGCGTTCTGAGCATGCGCCAATATGAGCATATGCACGAATTTTTCATTTGTGCGTTCTGAGCATGCGCCAATATGAGCATATGCACGAATTTTCATTTGTGCGTTCTGAGCATGCGCCAATATGAGCATATGCACGAATTTTTCATTTGTGCGTTCTGAGCATGCGCCAATATGAGCATATGCAAATATAGGGAGCTCCATGTCGAATTTTTCATTTGTGCGTTCTGAGCATGCGCCAATATGAGCATATGCACGAATTTTTCATTTGTGCGTTCTGAGCATGCGCCAATATGAGCATATGCACGAATTTTTCATTTGTGCGTTCTGAGCATGCGCCAATATGAGCATATGCACGAATTTTTCATTTGTGCGTTCTGAGCATGCGCCAATATGAGCATATGCAAATATGTCGAATTTTTCATTTGTGCGTTCTGAGCATGCGCCAATATGAGCATATGCACGAATTTTTCATTTGTGCGTTCTGAGCATGCGCCAATATGAGCATATGCACGAATTTTTCATTTGTGCGTTCTGAGCATGCGCCAATATGAGCATATGCACGAATTTTCATTTGTGCGTTCTGAGCATGCGCCAATATGAGCATATGCACGAATTTTTCATTTGTGCGTTCTGAGCATGCGCCAATATGAGCATATGCACGAATTTTTCATTTGTGCGTTCTGAGCATGCGCCAATATGAGCATATGCAAATATAGGGAGCTCCATGTCGAATTTTCATTTGTGCGTTCTGAGCATGCGCCAATATGAGCATATGCACGAATTTTTCATTTGTGCGTTCTGAGCATGCGCCAATATGAGCATATGCACGAATTTTTCATTTGTGCGTTCTGAGCATGCGCCAATATGAGCATATGCAAATATAGGGAGCTCCATGTCGAATTTTTCATTTGTGCGTTCTGAGCATGCGCCAATATGAGCATATGCACGAATTTTCATTTGTGCGTTCTGAGCATGCGCCAATATGAGCATATGCACGAATTTTCATTTGTGCGTTCTGAGCATGCGCCAATATGAGCATATGCACGAATTTTTCATTTGTGCGTTCTGAGCATGCGCCAATATGAGCATATGCACGAATTTTTCATTTGTGCGTTCTGAGCATGCGCCAATATGAGCATATGCACGAATTTTTCATTTGTGCGTTCTGAGCATGCGCCAATATGAGCATATGCACGAATTTTTCATTTGTGCGTTCTGAGCATGCGCCAATATGAGCATATGCACGAATTTTTCATTTGTGCGTTCTGAGCATGCGCCAATATGAGCATATGCACGAATTTTTCATTTGTGCGTTCTGAGCATGCGCCAATATGAGCATATGCACGAATTTTTCATTTGTGCGTTCTGAGCATGCGCCAATATGAGCATATGCACGAATTTTTCATTTGTGCGTTCTGAGCATGCGCCAATATGAGCATATGCAAATATAGGGGAGCTCCATGTCGAATTTTTCATTTGTGCGTTCTGAGCATGCGCCAATATGAGCATATGCACGAATTTTTCATTTGTGCGTTCTGAGCATGCGCCAATATGAGCATATGCAATGTCGAATTTTTCATTTGTGCGTTCTGAGCATGCGCCAATATGAGCATATGCACGAATTTTTCATTTGTGCGTTCTGAGCATGCGCCAATATGAGCATATGCACCATGTCGAATTTTTCATTTGTGCGTTCTGAGCATGCGCCAATATGAGCATATGCACGAATTTATCATTTGTGCGTTCTGAGCATGCGCCAATATGAGCATATGCACGAATTTTTCATTTGTGCGTTCTGAGCATGCGCCAATATGAGCATATGCACGAATTTTTCATTTGTGCGTTCTGAGCATGCGCCAATATGAGCATATGCACGAATTTTTCATTTGTGCGTTCTGAGCATGCGCCAATATGAGCATATGCACGAATTTTTCATTTGTGCGTTCTGAGCATGCGCCAATATGAGCATATGCACGAATTTTTCATTTGTGCGTTCTGAGCATGCGCCAATATGAGCATATGCAAATATAGGGAGCTCCATGTCGAATTTTTCATTTGTGCGTTCTGAGCATGCGCCAATATGAGCATATGCACGAATTTTTCATTTGTGCGTTCTGAGCATGCGCCAATATGAGCATATGCACGAATTTTTCATTTGTGCGTTCTGAGCATGCGCCAATATGAGCATATGCAAATATAGGGGAGCTCCATATCGAATTTTCATTTGTGCGTTCTGAGCATGCGCCAATATGAGCATATGCACGAATTTTTCATTTGTGCGTTCTGAGCATGCGCCAATATGAGCATATGCACGAATTTTTCATTTGTGCGTTCTGAGCATGCGCCAATATGAGCATATGCACGAATTTTTCATTTGTGCGTTCTGAGCATGCGCCAATATGAGCATATGCACGAATTTTTCATTTGTGCGTTCTGAGCATGCGCCAATATGAGCATATGCATGAATTTTTCATTTGTGCGTTCTGAGCATGCGCCAATATGAGCATATGCACGAATTTTTCATTTGTGCGTTCTGAGCATGCGCCAATATGAGCATATGCACGAATTTTTCATTTGTGCGTTCTGAGCATGCGCCAATATGAGCATATGCACGAATTTTTCATTTGTGCGTTCTGAGCATGCGCCAATATGAGCATATGCACGAATTTTTCATTTGTGCGTTCTGAGCATGCGCCAATATGAGCATATGTGCGAATTTTTCATT
The DNA here is from genome assembly GCA_016169945.1 of Trachythela sp. YZ-2020. NCBI lineage: Eukaryota > Metazoa > Cnidaria > Anthozoa > Malacalcyonacea > Clavulariidae > Trachythela > Trachythela sp. YZ-2020. Next base: position 32,684 of record JADLSH010000168.1, on the reverse strand, counting down.
TGTGCGTTCTGAGCATGCGCCAATATGAGCATATGCAAATATAGGGGAGCTCCATGTCGAATTTTTCATTTGTGCGTTCTGAGCATGCGCCAATATGAGCATATGCACGAATTTTTCATTTGTGCGTTCTGAGCATGCGCCAATATGAGGATATGTGTAGCGTGCCGATACTCAATAGACTTCACGAACTCGGTTTTAAACTCTTTATTTCCCAGTTATATTACAGAGGCTATAGCCTTTCATGTGCGACCCTCTCGCTCTGAGGTGCGCGTTCACTCCCTCGTCATCGGCTCAAGTCATTGTCTAGATCATCCACTGTCCGGAAACCACATCGGTTTCACATTACATATTGTATACACGTTACACCATCTCCCTACATAAAATTCTTGCCCACAAGAATTGTACATTTACAGAATTATGAATTATATAAATTACTACAACAGAGTTTGTTCTGGGAGTCTTATTACGCAGCAAACCCATACCGATCAGGCGCATGGACATCTTGCCTGAGATTCCTAGGCCTAACCCGAGGGACATGTGGAGCATTTTCGCAATTAGGTTGAACGTTGTTTGCGGGAACATTGTAAACCACCTGATCGCCCCCAATTTCTCGCGCAGGGCAGACAATGTCTCCACAGTTTAATGGTGCATAACCACGCTTCAATCGATCATGATGTACCACCGTAATCTTACCTTCGATCGATTTGATTTTATAATCAACGCCTAACCGACAAACAACTTCAAACGGCCCGATCCACTTGGCCCCAAATTTCCATCCTTTTGGTCTACGCAAGTAAACTGTTTCACCTGACCCGAATGGGCGCCACTTTTGCATTCTCTCTTCATTACCTTTCATTTGTTTCTCCCTTGCTCTCTCTAAGTTTACCTTTGCTACCTCTCTCACCTCCTTAAATATCTTCCTAAGAGACTGTGTGTATTCGGATTGTGTGCTAGGGTCTTTCAGTGGGAGGCCTAGCTCTAATTCTAAGGGCAATCTCGGCGTACGACCAAAAACTATCTCATATGGAGATGTTTGCAATGACTCTTGTCGACTCGTGTTGTAGGCGAAAACTACTGCGTCTAGCCATAAATCCCAATCGTTATCGTGTTTTGTACAAAATGCCGCTAACATATCTTGCAGTGTCCTATTTTGCCGCTCTACTTGGCCGTCGCATTGAGGATGATACGCCGTTGTTCGCGTCTTGGTGATTCCCATTAAATCGCACACTTCGTGCATTAAATTACTTTCGAAGTTCGCCCCTTGATCAGAGTGTAAGACAACTGGGGGCCCAAATCGACTGAAAACTTTATCGACAAGTATTTTAGCTACTGTGGACGCTTTTTGATCTGCAGTGGGAAACGCTTCACACCATTTTGTAAAGTGGTCCATTAAAACCAATATGTGGCGATTGCCACGACTAGTTTCAGGCAAGGGGCCCATATAGTCTAAAGCCCAAAATGTAAATGGTGTGCTCACTTCTAAACTTTGCAATGGGGCAGTTCCACTATTTGCCGTCGGCGCTGGCGCTTTTCTTTTGATGCATACGTCGCAATGGCGGATATAATCTTCAACAGATTTTCGCATATGTGGCCCAAGAAACGTTTCCTAATACGGTCTAGTGTTCGTGTGACGCCTAGGTGTCCGGTAAATGGGCTATCATGGGTACCCTTAAGTATTTCGTTTTCTAGTGCTTTGGGTACAACTACAACCGGATCGGGATGCGTATTTCGTGTCTTAAGTGACCGATAAAGCAACCCATCTCGAACAAACAACTTTTTGTAATGATGCCAAAATGTTACTAAGTGACGGTCATGTCGCCATGTCGCAAGCTTCTGTTTTGGTGTGCCGCTAATTTTAAGTTGGATAATTTGAGAAATAATCGGGTCTTCTTGTTGCGCAGTCCGTAAGTTAATTGTTGGATTAACGCTTATTGCACAATTAGGTTTATCTTCGACAGAGTCCTGTAAATACGATGTCGCAGTGGTATCAGTTTGGCATTCTTGGACTGTGTTTTCATGCATGTGAGATTCGCTAGGAATAGGTGCTACAAGACGAGACAGAGCATCGGCATTATTGTGGAGTTTACCTGGCTTATGAATGACTGAAAATTGAAATTCTTGTAACTCCATTACCCACCTTTCTAACCGTCCTTTAAGACGTATACTATGTAGCCATTTTAAGGCACTATGGTCTGTTATAACCTTGAACGGGCGGCCTAATAAGTACGTCCGAAAAGTGCGGATACCAAATACAATCGCGAATGCTTCTTTTCTGTTGTGCAGTATTTTCGCTCCCGGGCGGACAAAATTTTAGACGCATATGCTATGGGTCGTTCTTCGCCATTGTCATCAATCTGTGACAATACCGCACCTAGTCCTATATCCGATGCGTCTGTTTGTAGGATAAATTCTCGGTCAAATTTGGGATGGACTAGTACCGGCGAATTGCACAGACATGTCTGAAGCGTTGTAAAAGCATTTTCACAATCTTGGTTCCATTCAAACTGTTTTGTACTGGTTGTTGAGGTCAATTTAGTCAGAGGTGCCGAAATGGCTGCGTAATTCTTAATAAAACGGCGATAATACCCCGATAAACCTAGGAAACTTCGGACTTCCTTGACTGTCTTTGGCACCGGAATTTGCTTGATTGCTTCGACCTTTGACGGAACCGGGCTTATACCGTCTTCGGATATCATATGTCCTAAATAGTGAACCTTCTTTGCCGCAAAAGTACATTTTGACACATTTAACCGCAGATTTTGCTGCTGGAAACGAGTTAAAACCGTTCTTAACCTATCACAGTGTTCGGTAACGCTGTTACTAAATATAATTATGTCGTCCAAATAGCAAAGACATATACTATAAGTAAGACCAGCTAAAACTAGTTCCATGGCTCGCTGGAACGTTGCGGGCGCAGTTGCGAGGCCAAAAGGCATTCGGTTGAACTCGTATAAGCCGCTATGCGTGATAAAAGCGGTTTTTTCACGATCGTCAGGATGAACTGGAATTTGCCAATAGCCGCTTTTTAGGTCCAAAGTGGAAAAATACTTCGCGTTTCCCACCGAGTCGAGTAAATCGTCTACCCTTGGCAAGGGATGTGCGTCATGACGAGTAATCTGATTAAGTTGCCGGTAATCAATGCAAAAGCGAATATCACCTGATTTTTTTCGCACTAAAACAATTTTTATTATTATTATTATTCATCTTATTTAAAAACGGTAGCCCTTCAGATTAAACTGCTTTTCAAGGGGCCGTTAGGATATTTACAAATATGAAAAATCTATTATACATACTGACTATATAAAAAAAGAAAGCCCATGCAGTGAACACTATATATAAAACTTAGAATGAATCACGTATATAACTAGAAATAGTATGTTATGTTAACCCTCCCAGACCCAAAAATTACTCCTTCGGATCAGAATCCGCCCCACAGGTGGTTGTCACACACTATTTCTCTCCAAATTGGTGAAATAGTTGTGGATTAAAGTTTTGAAGTTACTTATGGAGAGCTCTTTGTAGTTGTTGGCAACATCATTTGGAAGATTGTTCCATGATGCAGCACCTCGATATGAAAACGATTTCTTCAAGAAGTCTGTTTTAGGTTTTTCCAAGTAAAGTTTACAGTCATTACTTCTTAACGGTACATATCATTTTGGCAAATTTTAAAGATGTTAGTCATACATTCTGGCAGTTGGCCTTGTAAGGCCTTAAATGTCATTATCATTTCTCTTTTCTTAAGAGTGGTTTCAATTGGTTCCCAGTGTAAAATATTAAATATATCTTTCGATCTTACTTCGTAAGTTGACCCTGTGATAATTCTAGCCGCTCGTTTTGCATTTTTAAAAGCTTGTCAGTATGTGTACGACTGCCATCATTCCACACATTGGAGCAATAGGTAAAGTGAGGTAAGACTAGTGAGTTGTACATGTTAATTAACACGTTTTGGCTAACAAATCGTTTGGCTCGTCTTAATAAGGCAATGCTCTTGGATAGTTTTTGCATTGAAGATCATTGTGTTTATGCCATCTCAATTCATCGTCTAAAGTAATTCCCAGTACTTTTTTATTGGTTACCTGTTTGATGTTATGATTACCAATCAGTATACATGGGTCATGTGAGAATTGTTTCAATTTTCGTTTAGAGGCTATTAGCATAAATTCAGTTTTTTTAACGTTTAAAGTAAGCTTGTTTGCTATTAACCAGTTATTGACGTTGTGCAAATCATTGTTTAGTTTCACTTCTATGTCCGCAGGTGAATTACCAATGCTTGATATATTTGTGTCATCTGCAAACATAGATGCCTCTGTTTGTTCGAGACAGTTAGGAAGATCGTTTATGTACAATGAGAATAATAACGGTCCTAAGTTTGATCCCTGTGGGACTCCGCAACTTATCTTTTTCAGTTGGGAATTTGTACCTTGGACTGTACATAATTGGCTAGCCCATGGGCTGGTGCTAGGACTTATAATTCCTTGATCTAACATGTCCGAAATTTGTTTGTTTGACTCTTCGCGAAATGCGTATGGCATTCGTCTGGCTCGCTGCCTAATTGGAGAATTGTCACCGGTGTCAATTTTGTGCTGCGCTACGTTTGTTTTGCTAATTTCACCGCTAAAAAGTTCCTCAAACTCTTCTAACACTCGTTTCACTTGTTGTTTTTCAGAATTACTTAAACCCGGGTCTAGACTAGAATCAATTTTTGACGCCACGTGATCTGCTTTGACGGCATTACAGTTAACCGGATCGTTGTTGTTAGCAACGGTCTCTTTCTCGACTAGAGGACAAAATTCCGCCAATTTACAACCTTGTGGTAATTCAATTTCGTTGTCCGTAGTGTTAGCTATTCGAATTGGCACTATTTTACCTACAGGAGTAACAACTAAATGAGCTACATGCAAGCCTTTTAAATGTCTAACACTATCTGATTGACTACCTGATATCATACCAACCTGTGAAATGTTTTTCACCAGCACCTTACCGTCAATTATTATTTCCGATCGAGCCGGAATTGCAATGCCCTTAGGAAGAATAACTTTGTTAACACCTTTCAACTGAGATTGGACAAGAAGCATGCTTGTTTCAGTGGTTTTACTCGAGTCATCGGGGGAAGCAACAGGCGGATTTGCCTCTGTGATCACAACTCCGCTCGACTGTACCTTCATTGTTGGATGCTCCGCATGTAATGGGAATTTCCATAGGGCCCCACTAACTGAAAACTACTTCGACCTCCCCGAAAATCCCTTGAATACCTAATTTGTGCTGCGTAATAAAGTCCCATCCCAAAACACAATCGTAGGGTATATTACTACTTACAAGAAAACAACTATTATATTTACGTTGAGAATGAGGAAAAGTGACACTTGTCACAATGTTGCCTTGAATATCTAATTCCCCACCTGTAATTGAAGTGCAACGCTGTGATTGCGATTTATCTAATAGAATACAGTCAAAATCGAGAATATTATGAATGTTATCATTAATAAAAGACTTCATTGATCCAGTATCTAGAAGAGCATTGACCGGTACACCGTCAATGAAACATGTTACGAATGGGTGTGCAGGCAAGCTCTCATTACAAACATTAGTACTATTAGCATTAAGAGAGTCACAGTGCTTACTTGTTTCGGGGCTGTCTACCGGCCTGTAGTTCCTCGAGACGCCCCTTGGAAGTTTAAAGGTGCATAGTTTCCACAATCGCGAGCAAAATGTCCATATCTTTGACATTCATAGCACCGTACATTGGAATGGTTTTGACGTTGGCGTGGACTGCGGCAATCACGAGCAAGGTGACCTGGTTTTCCACATTGAAAACATGTAGCTTTCGATCGCTGTCGATTTATAGGTTGGTTAACTGCGGCGGCATAGAACTGTTCTGAAGTGGCCATCTGATCTTCGAGCGCCTTCTGTCGAGTGGCAAGTTCGTTCATGAGACCCACGAGTTGGTCCATGTCGGCGTTCGGTTTGGGTGTTGCGGAGCTGGCGTTGGTTGTAAAGGATGAGTCGTGTTCTTCAATCGCACGATAACGCTGAACAAAGCCTAGCATTTCGTTCACGTTTGGTGTGGGGTTATGAGCCAAAAGCTTCCCTCTCATTGGTTTGGGTAGACCACGCATAAATTGGCGCGACAAAAGTGCAGATGTGGCTTCGTCACCGAGCGTTGGGTCGGCTTTTTCCAGAAGTTGTTCCAGCTCCCACTTGAAAACTGATGGGTCTTCACCGCTCCGAAGCATTCGGGCCTCAAACTTGGCATAATAATTTTCCCTCTCGACTGGTGGGCACAGGCTTGTTTCAAGCGCTTCGTCGCGGCGTCGTATGTGGCTCTCTCCTCGGCAGGAATGGCGTAGAAATGACTAGACGCGCGGCCACGGAGAAACGCAGGTAATTTCTTGATCTTGTCGTCGTCTTTCCAACCATTGGCTACAGCACATGCATCAAACTCTCTTAGCCAGGCGACAACGTCGTCTCCGTCGAATTTTGTTGGCAGAATGCTCGTTGACATGATTTCGTTTTTTGTTTTACCGCTGCCACCAATTGTAGCGTGCCGATACTCAATAGACTTCACGAACTCGGTTTTAAACTCTTTATTTCCCAGTTATATTACAGAGGCTATAGCCTTTCATGTGCGACCCTCTCGCTCTGAGGTGCGCGTTCACTCCCTCGTCATCGGCTCAAGTCATTGTCTAGATCATCCACTGTCCGGAAACCACATCGGTTTCACATTACATATTGTATACACGTTACATTCTGAGCATGCGCCAATATGAGCATATGTACGAATTTTTCATTTGTGCATTCTGAGCATGCGCCAATATGAGCATATGCACGAATTTTTCATTTGTGCGTTCTGAGCATGCGCCAATATGAGCATATGCAAATATAGGGGAGCTCCATGTCGAATTTATCATTTGTGCGTTCTGAGCATGCGCCAATATGAGCATATGCACGAATTTTTCATTTGTTCGTTCTGAGCATGCGCCAATATGAGCATATGCACGAATTTTTCATTTGTGCGTTCTGAGCATGCGCCAATATGAGCATATGCAAATATAGGGGAGCTCCATGTCGAATTTATCATTTGTGCGTTCTGAGCATGCGCCAATATGAGCATATGCACGAATTTTTCATTTGTTCGTTCTGAGCATGCGCCAATATGAGCATATGCACGAATTTTTCATTTGTGCGTTCTGAGCATGCGCCAATATGAGCATATGCACGAATTTTTCATTTGTTTGTTCTGAGCATACGCCAATATGAGCATATGCACGAATTTTTCATTTGTGCGTTCTGAGCATGCGCCAATATGAGCATATGCACGAATTTTTCATTTGTTCGTTCTGAGCATGCGCCAATATGAGCATATGTGCGAATTTTTCATTTGTGCGTTCTGCGCATGCGCCAATATGAGCATATGCAAATATAGGGGAGCTCCATGTCGAATTTTTCATTTGTGCGTTCTGAGCATGCGCCAATATGAGCATATGCACGAATTTTTCATTTGTGCGTTCTGAGCATGCGCCAATATGAGCATATGCACGAATTTTTCATTTGTGCGTTCTGAGCATGCGCCAATATGAGCATATGCACGAATTTTTCATTTGTGCGTTCTGAGCATGCGCCAATATGAGTATATGCAAATATAGGGGAGCTCCATATCGCATTTTTCATTTGTGCGTTCTGAGCATGCGCCAATATGAGCATATGCACGAATATTTCATTTGTGCGTTCTGAGCATGCGCCAATATGAGCATATGCACGAATTTTTCATTTGTGCGTTCTGAGCATGCGCCAATATGAGCAAATGCACGAATTTTTCATTTGTGCGTTCTGAGCATGCGCCAATATGAGCATATGTACGAATTTTTCATTTGTGCGTTCTGAGCATGCGCCAATATGAGCATATGCACGAATTTTTCATTTGCGCCTTCTGAGCATGCGCCAATATGAGCATATGCACGAATTTTTCATTTGCGCGTTCTGAGCATGCGCCAATATGAGCATATGCATGAATTTTTCATTTGTGCGTTCTGAGCATGCGCCAATATGAGCATATGTACGAATTTTTCATTTGTGCGTTCTGAGCATGCGCCAAAATGAGCATATGCACGAATTTTTCATTTGTGTGTTCTGAGCATGCGCCAATATGAGCATATGTGCGAATTTTTCATTTGTGCGTTCTGAGGATGCGCCAATATGAGCATATACACGAATTTATCATTTGTTCGTTCTGAGCATGCGCCAATATGAGCATATGTGCGAATTTTTCATTTGTGCGTTCTGCGCATGCGCCAATATGAGCATATGCAAATATAGGGGAGCTCCATGTCGAATTTTTCATTTGTGCGTTCTGAGCATGCGCCAATATGAGCATATGCACGAATTTATCATTTGTGCGTTCTGAGCATGCGCCAATATGAGCATATGCACGAATTTTTCATTTGCTCGTTCTGAGCATGCGCCAATATGACCATATGTGCGAATTTTTCATTTGTGCGTTCTGCGCATGCGCCAATATGAGCATATGCACGAATATTTCATTTGTGCGTTCTGAGCATGCGCCAATATGAGCATATGTACGAATTTTTCATTTGTGCGTTCTGAGCATGCGCCAATATGAGCATATGCACGAATTTTCATTTGTGCGTTCTGAGCATGCGCCAATATGAGCATATGCACGAATTTTTCATTTGTGCGTTCTGAGCATGCGCCAATATGAGCATATGCACGAATTTTTCATTTGTGCGTTCTGAGCATGCGCCAATATGAGCATATGTACGAATTTTTCATTTGTGCGTTCTGAGCATGCGCCAATATGAGCATATGCACGAATTTTTCATTTGTGTGTTCTGAGCATGCGCCAATATGAGCATATGTGCGAATTTTTCATTTGTGCGTTCTGAGCATGCGCCAATATGAGCATATGCACGAATTTATCATTTGTTCGTTCTGAGCATGCGCCAATATGAGCATATGCAAATATAGCGCCAAAACGAGAATATGCACGAATTTTTCATTTGTTCGTTCTGAGCATGCGCCAATATGAGCATATGCAAATATAGGAGAGCTCCATGTCGAATTTTTCATTTGTGCGTTCTGAGCATGCGCCAATATGAGCATATGCGAATTTATCATTTGTGCGTTCTGAGCATGCGCCAATATGAGCATATGCACGAATTTTTCATTTGCTCGTTCTGAGCATGCGCCAATATGACCATATGTGCGAATTTTTCATTTGTGCGTTCTGAGCATGCGCCAATATGAGCATATGCACGAATTTTCATTTGTGCGTTCTGAGCATGCGCCAATATGAGCATATGTACGAATTTTTCATTTGTGCGTTCTGAGCATGCGCCAATATGAGCATATGCACGAATTTTTCATTTGCGCCTTCTGAGCATGCGCCAATATGAGCATATGCACGAATTTTTCATTTGCGCGTTCTGAGCATGCGCCAATATGAGCATATGCACGAATTTTTCATTTGTGCGTTCTGAGCATGCGCCAATATGAGCATATGTACGAATTTTTCATTTGTGCGTTCTGAGCATGCGCCAAAATGAGCATATGCACGAATTTTTCATTTGTGTGTTCTGAGCATGCGCCAATATGAGCATATGTGCGAATTTTTCATTTGTGCGTTCTGAGCATGCGCCAATATGAGCATATGCACGAATTTATCATTTGTTCGTTCTGAGCATGCGCCAATATGAGCATATGTGCGAATTTTTCATTTGTGCGTTCTGAGCATGCGCCAATATGAGCATATGCACGAATAGGGAGCTCCATGTCGAAATTTTCATTTGTGCGTTCTGAGCATGCGCCAATATGAGCATATGCACGAATTTTTCATTTGTGCGTTCTGAGCATGCGCCAATATGAGCATATGCAAATATAGGGAAGCTCCATGTCGAATTTTTCATTTGTGCGTTCTGAGCATGCGCCAATATGAGCATATGCACGAATTTTCATTTGTGCGTTCTGAGCATGCGCCAATATGAGCATATGCACGAATTTTTCATTTGTGCGTTCTGAGCATGCGCCAATATGAGCATATGCACGAATTTTTCATTTGTGCGTTCTGAGCATGCGCCAATATGAGCATATGCACGAATTTTTCATTTGTGCGTTCTGAGCATGCGCCAATATGAGCATATGCACGAATTTTTCATTTGCGCCTTCTGAGCATGCGCCAATATGGCATATGCACGAATTTTTCATTTGCGCGTTCTGAGCATGCGCCAATATGAGCATATCCATGAATTTTTCATTTGTGCGTTCTGAGCATGCGCCAATATGAGCATATGTACGAATTTTTCATTTGTGCGTTCTGAGCATGCGCCAATATGAGCATATGCATGAATTTTTCATTTGTGCGTTCTGAGCATGCGCCAATATGAGCATATGTACGAATTTTTCATTTGTGCGTTCTGAGCATGCGCCAATATGAGCATATGCACGAATTTTTCATTTGTGCGTTCTGAGCATGCGCCAATATGAGCATATGTGCGAATTTTTCATTTGTGCGTTCTGAGCATGCGCCAATATGAGCATATGCACGAATTTATCATTTGTGCGTTCTGAGCATGCGCCAATATGAGCATATGCACGAATTTTTCATTTGTGCGTTCTGTGCATGCGCCAATATGAGCATATGCAAATTTTTCATAGGAGCCCCACGTCGAATTTTCATTTGTGCGTTCTGAGCATGCGCCAATATGAGCATATGCACGAATTTATCATTTGTGCGTTCTGAGCATGCGCCAATATGAGCATATGCACGAATTTTTCATTTGCTCGTTCTGAGCATGCGCCAATATGACCATATGTGCGAATTTTTCATTTGTGCGTTCTGCGCATGCGCCAATATGAGCATATGCAAATATAGGGGAGCTCCATGTCGAATTTTTCATTTGTGCGTTCTGAGCATGCACCAATATGAGCATATGCTCGAATTTATCATTTGTGCGTTCTGAGCATGCGCCAATATGAGCATATGCACGAATTTATCATTTGTGCGTTCTGAGCATGCGCCAATATGAGCATATGCAAATATAGGGGAGCTCCATGTCGAATTTTTCATTTGTGCGTTCTGAGCATGCGCCAATATGAGCATATGCACGAATTTATCATTTGTGCGTTCTGAGCATGCGCCAATATGAGCATATGCACGAATTTTTCATTTGTGCGTTCTGAGCATGCGCCAATATGAGCATATGCACGAATTTTTCATTTGTGCGTTCTGAGCATGCGCCAATATGAGCATATGCACGAATTTTTCATTTGTGCGTTCTGAGCATGCGCCAATATGAGCATATGCACGAATTTTTCATTTGTGCGTTCTGAGCATGCGCCAATATGAGCATATGCACGAATTTTTCATTTGTGCGTTCTGAGCATGCGCCAATATGACCATATGTGCGAATTTTTCATTTGTGCGTTCTGAGCATGCGCCAATATGAGCATATGCAAATATAGGGGAGCTCCATGTCGAATTTTTCATTTGTGCGTTCTGAGCATGCGCCAATATGAGCATATGCACGAATTTATCATTTGTGCGTTCTGAGCATGCGCCAATATGAGCATATGTACGAATTTTCATTTGTGCGTTCTGAGCATGCGCCAATATGAGCATATGCACGAATTTTTCATTTGTGCGTTCTGAGCATGCGCCAATATGAGCATATGTGCGAATTTTTCATTTGTGCGTTCTGAGCATGCGCCAATATGAGCATATGCTCGAATTTATCATTTGTGCGTTCTGAGCATGCGCCAATATGAGCATATGCACGAATTTTTCATTTGTTCGTTCTGAGCATGCGCCAATATGAGCATATGTGCGAATTTTTCATTTGTGCGTTCTGAGCATGCGCCAATATGAGCATATGCACGAATAGTGGAGCTCCTTGTCGACTTTTCATTTGTGCGTTCTGAGCATGCGCCAATATGAGCATATGCACGAATTTTTCATTTGTGCGTTCTGAGCATGCGCCAATATGAGCATATGCACGAATTTTTCATTTGTGCGTTCTGAGCATGCGCCAATATGAGCATATGCACGAATTTTTCATTTGTGCGTTCTGAGCATGCGCCAATATGAGCATATGCACGAATTTTTCATTTGTGCGTTCTGAGCATGCGCCAATATGAGCATATGCACGAATTTTTCATTTGTGCGTTCTGAGCATGCGCCAATATGAGCATATGTGCGAATTTTTCATTTGTGCGTTCTGAGCATGCGCCAATATGAGCATATGCAAAAGCTCCATGTCGAATTTTTCATTTGTGCGTTCTGAGCATGCGCCAATATGAGCATATGTACGAATTTTTCATTTGTGCGTTCTGAGCATGCGCCAATATGAGCATATGCACGAATTTTTCATTTGTGCGTTCTGAGCATGCGCCAATATGAGCATATGCAAATACGAATTTTTCATTTGTGCGTTCTGAGCATGCGCCAATATGAGCATATGCACGAATTTTCATTTGTGCGTTCTGAGCATGCGCCAATATGAGCATATGCACGAATTTTTCATTTGTGCGTTCTGAGCATGCGCCAATATGAGCATATGCACGAATTTTTCATTTGTGCGTTCTGAGCATGCGCCAATATGAGCATATGCACGAATTTTTCATTTGTGCGTTCTGAGCATGCGCCAATATGAGCATATGCATGAATTTTTCATTTGTGCGTTCTGAGCATGCGCCAATATGAGCATATGCGAATTTTCATTTGTGCGTTCTGAGCATGCGCCAATATGAGCATATGCACGAATTTTTCATTTGTGCGTTCTGAGCATGCGCCAATATGAGCATATGTGCGAATTTTTCATTTGTGCGTTCTGAGCATGCGCCAATATGAGCATATGCACGAATTTTTCATTTGTGCGTTCTGAGCATGCGCCAATATGAGCATATGTGCGAATTTTTCATTTGTGCGTTCTGAGCATGCGCCAATATGAGCATATGCAAATATAGGGGAGCTCCATGTCGAATTTTTCATTTGTGCGTTCTGAGCATGCGCCAATATGAGCATATGCACGAATTTATCATTTGTGCGTTCTGAGCATGCGCCAATATGAGCATATGCACGAATTTTCATTTGTGCGTTCTGAGCATGCGCCAATATGAGCATATGCACGAATTTTCATTTGTGCGTTCTGAGCATGCGCCAATATGAGCATATGCACGAATTTTTCATTTGTGCGTTCTGAGCATGCGCCAATATGAGCATATGCACGAATTTTTCATTTGTGCGTTCTGAGCATGCGCCAATATGAGCATATGCACGAATTTTTCATTTGTGCGTTCTGAGCATGCGCCAATATGAGCATATGCACGAATTTTTCATTTGTGCGTTCTGAGCATGCGCCAATATGAGCATATGCACGAATTTTTCATTTGTGCGTTCTGAGCATGCGCCAATATGAGCATATGCACGAATTTTTCATTTGTGCGTTCTGAGCATGCGCCAATATGAGCATATGTGCGAATTTTCATTTGTGCGTTCTGAGCATGCGCCAATATGAGCATATGCAAATATAGGGAGCTCCATGTCGAATTTTTCATTTGTGCGTTCTGAGCATGCGCCAATATGAGCATATGCACGAATTTTTCATTTGTGCGTTCTGAGCATGCGCCAATATGAGCATATGCACGAATTTTTCATTTGTGCGTTCTGAGCATGCGCCAATATGAGCATATGCAAATATGGGAGCTCCATGTCGCATTTTTCATTTGTGCGTTCTGAGCATGCGCCAATATGAGCATATGCACGAATTTTTCATTTGTGCGTTCTGAGCATGCGCCAATATGAGCATATGCACGAATTTTCATTTGTGCGTTCTGAGCATGCGCCAATATGAGCATATGCACGAATTTTTCATTTGTGCGTTCTGAGCATGCGCCAATATGAGCATATGCACGAATTTTTCATTTGTGCGTTCTGAGCATGCGCCAATATGAGCATATGCATGAATTTTTCATTTGTGCGTTCTGAGCATGCGCCAATATGAGCATATGCACGAATTTTTCATTTGTGCGTTCTGAGCATGCGCCAATATGAGCATATGCACGAATTTTTCATTTGTGCGTTCTGAGCATGCGCCAATATGAGCATATGTGCGAATTTTTCATTTGTGCGTTCTGAGCATGCGCCAATATGAGCATATGCACGAATTTTCATTTGTGCGTTCTGAGCATGCGCCAATATGAGCATATGTGCGAATTTTTCATTTGTGCGTTCTGAGCATGCGCCAATATGAGCATATGCACGAATTTTCATTTGTGCGTTCTGAGCATGCGCCAATATGAGCATATGCACGAATTTTTCATTTGTGCGTTCTGAGCATGCGCCAATATGAGCATATGCACGAATTTTTCATTTGTGCGTTCTGAGCATGCGCCAATATGAGCATATGCACGAATTTTTCATTTGCGTTCTGAGCATGCGCCAATATGAGCATATGCACGAATTTTCATTTGTGCGTTCTGAGCATGCGCCAATATGAGCATATGCACGAATTTTTCATTTGTGCGTTCTGAGCATGCGCCAATATGAGCATATGCACGAATTTTTCATTTGTGCGTTCTGAGCATGCGCCAATATGAGCATATGCACGAATTTTCATTTGTGCGTTCTGAGCATGCGCCAATATGAGCATATGCACGAATTTATCATTTGTGCGTTCTGAGCATGCGCCAATATGAGCATATGTACGAATTTTTCATTTGTGCGTTCTGAGCATGCGCCAATATGAGCATATGCACGAATTTTTCATTTGTGCGTTCTGAGCATGCGCCAATATGAGCATATGCACGAATTTTTCATTTGTGCGTTCTGAGCATGCCAATATGAGCATATGCACGAATTTTTCATTTGTGCGTTCTGAGCATGCGCCAATATGAGCATATGCACGAATTTTTCATTTGTGCGTTCTGAGCATGCGCCAATATGAGCATATGCAAATAGGGAGCCATGTATGAATTTTTCATTTGTGCGTTCTGAGCATGCGCCAATATGAGCATATGCACGAATTTTCATTTGTGCGTTCTGAGCATGCGCCAATATGAGCATATGCACGAATTTTTCATTTGTGCGTTCTGAGCATGCGCCAATATGAGCATATGCACGAATTTTTCATTTGTGCGTTCTGAGCATGCGCCAATATGAGCATATGCGAATTTTTCATTTGTGCGTTCTGAGCATGCGCCAATATGAGCATATGCACGAATTTTTCATTTGTGCGTTCTGAGCATGCGCCAATATGAGCATATGCACGAATTTTTCATTTGTGCGTTCTGAGCATGCGCCAATATGAGCATATGCGAATTTTTCATTTGTGCGTTCTGAGCATGCGCCAATATGAGCATATGTACGAATTTTTCATTTGTGCGTTCTGAGCATGCGCCAATATGAGCATATGCACGAATTTTTCATTTGTGCGTTCTGAGCATGCGCCAATATGAGCATATGTGCGAATTTTTCATTTGTGCGTTCTGAGCATGCGCCAATATGAGCATATGCACGAATTTTCATTTGTGCGTTCTGAGCATGCGCCAATATGAGCATATGCACGAATTTTTCATTTGTGCGTTCTGAGCATGCGCCAATATGAGCATATGCAAATTTATTCATTTGTGCGTTCTGAGCATGCGCCAATATGAGCATATGCACGAAATTTCATTTGTGCGTTCTGAGCATGCGCCAATATGAGCATATGCACGAATTTTTCATTTGTGCGTTCTGAGCATGCGCCAATATGAGCATATGTGCGAATTTTTCATTTGTGCGTTCTGAGCATGCGCCAATATGAGCATATGCACGAATTTTTCATTTGTGCGTTCTGAGCATGCGCCAATATGAGCATATGCACGAATTTTTCATTTGTGCGTTCTGAGCATGCGCCAATATGAGCATATGCACGAATTTTTCATTTGTGCGTTCTGAGCATGCGCCAATATGAGCATATGCACGAATTTTTCATTTGTGCGTTCTGAGCATGCGCCAATATGAGCATATGCATGAATTTTTCATTTGTGCGTTCTGAGCATGCGCCAATATGAGCATATGCACGAATTTTTCATTTGTGCGTTCTGAGCATGCGCCAATATGAGCATATGCACGAATTTTTCATTTGTGCGTTCTGAGCATGCGCCAATATGAGCATATGCGAATTTTTCATTTGTGCGTTCTGAGCATGCGCCAATATGAGCATATGCACGAATTTATCATTTGTGCGTTCTGAGCATGCGCCAATATGAGCATATGCACGAATTTTTCATTTGTGCGTTCTGAGCATGCGCCAATATGAGCATATGCAATGTCGAATTTTTCATTTGTGCGTTCTGAGCATGCGCCAATATGAGCATATGCACGAATTTTTCATTTGTGCGTTCTGAGCATGCGCCAATATGAGCATATGCACGAATTTTTCATTTGTGCGTTCTGAGCATGCGCCAATATGAGCATATGCAAATTTTCATTTGTGCGTTCTGAGCATGCGCCAATATGAGCATATGCACGAATTTTTCATTTGTGCGTTCTGAGCATGCGCCAATATGAGCATATGCACGAATTTTTCATTTGTGCGTTCTGAGCATGCGCCAATATGAGCATATGCACGAATTTTTCATTTGTGCGTTCTGAGCATGCGCCAATATGAGCATATGCACGAATTTTTCATTTGTGCGTTCTGAGCATGCGCCAATATGAGCATATGCACGAATTTTTCATTTGTGCGTTCTGAGCATGCGCCAATATGAGCATATGTACGAATTTTTCATTTGTGCGTTCTGAGCATGCGCCAATATGAGCATATGCACGAATTTTTCATTTGTGCGTTCTGAGCATGCGCCAATATGAGCATATGTGCGAATTTTTCATTTGTGCGTTCTGAGCATGCGCCAATATGAGCATATGCACGAATTTTTCATTTGTGCGTTCTGAGCATGCGCCAATATGAGCATATGCACGAATTTTTCATTTGTGCGTTCTGAGCATGCGCCAATATGAGCATATGCAAATATAGGGAGCTCCATGTCGAATTTTTCATTTGTGCGTTCTGAGCATGCGCCAATATGAGCATATGCACGAATTTTTCATTTGTGCGTTCTGAGCATGCGCCAATATGAGCATATGCACGAATTTTTCATTTGTGCGTTCTGAGCATGCGCCAATATGAGCATATGCACGAATTTTTCATTTGTGCGTTCTGAGCATGCGCCAATATGAGCATATGCAAATATAGGGGAGCTCCATGTCGAATTTTTCATTTGTGCGTTCTGAGCATGCGCCAATATGAGCATATGCACGAATTTTCATTTGTGCGTTCTGAGCATGCGCCAATATGAGCATATGCACGAATTTTTCATTTGTGCGTTCTGAGCATGCGCCAATATGAGCATATGCACGAATTTTTCATTTGTGCGTTCTGAGCATGCGCCAATATGAGCATATGCACGAATTTTTCATTTGTGCGTTCTGAGCATGCGCCAATATGAGCATATGCACGAATTTTTCATTTGTGCGTTCTGAGCATGCGCCAATATGAGCATATGCACGAATTTTCATTTGTGCGTTCTGAGCATGCGCCAATATGAGCATATCACGAATTTTTCATTTGTGCGTTCTGAGCATGCGCCAATATGAGCATATGCACGAATTTTTCATTTGTGCGTTCTGAGCATGCGCCAATATGAGCATATGCACGAATTTTTCATTTGTGCGTTCTGAGCATGCGCCAATATGAGCATATGTACGAATTTTTCATTTGTGCGTTCTGAGCATGCGCCAATATGAGCATATGCACGAATTTTTCATTTGTGCGTTCTGAGCATGCGCCAATATGAGCATATGTGCGAATTTTTCATTTGTGCGTTCTGAGCATGCGCCAATATGAGCATATGCAAATTTCATAGTTTGTGCGTTCTGAGCATGCGCCAATATGAGCATATGCACGAATTTATCATTTGTGCGTTCTGAGCATGCGCCAATATGAGCATATGCACGAATTTTTCATTTGTGCGTTCTGAGCATGCGCCAATATGAGCATATGTGCGAATTTTTCATTTGTGCGTTCTGAGCATGCGCCAATATGAGCATATGCACGAATATTTCATTTGTGCGTTCTGAGCATGCGCCAATATGAGCATATGTACGAATTTTTCATTTGTGCGTTCTGAGCATGCGCCAATATGAGCATATGCACGAATTTTTCATTTGTGCGTTCTGAGCATGCGCCAATATGAGCATATGCACGAATTTTTCATTTGTGCGTTCTGAGCATGCGCCAATATGAGCATATGCATGAATTTTCATTTGTGCGTTCTGAGCATGCGCCAATATGAGCATATGCACGAATTTTTCATTTGTGCGTTCTGAGCATGCGCCAATATGAGCATATGCACGAATTTTTCATTTGTGCGTTCTGAGCATGCGCCAATATGAGCATATGTACGAATTTTTCATTTGTGCGTTCTGAGCATGCGCCAATATGAGCATATGCACGAATTTTTCATTTGTGCGTTCTGAGCATGCGCCAATATGAGCATATGTGCGAATTTTTCATTTGTGCGTTCTGAGCATGCGCCAATATGAGCATATGCAAATATTGGGGAGCTCCATGTCGAATTTTTCATTTGTGCGTTCTGAGCATGCGCCAATATGAGCATATGCACGAATTTTTCATTTGTGCGTTCTGAGCATGCGCCAATATGAGCATATGCACGAATTTTTCATTTGTGCGTTCTGAGCATGCGCCAATATGAGCATATGCACGAATTTTTCATTTGTGCGTTCTGAGCATGCGCCAATATGAGCATATGCACGAATTTTTCATTTGTGCGTTCTGAGCATGCGCCAATATGAGCATATGCACGAATTTTTCATTTGTGCGTTCTGAGCATGCGCCAATATGAGCATATGCACGAATTTTTCATTTGTGCGTTCTGAGCATGCGCCAATATGAGCATATGTACGAATTTTTCATTTGTGCGTTCTGAGCATGCGCCAATATGAGCATATGCACGAATTTTTCATTTGTGCGTTCTGAGCATGCGCCAATATGAGCATATGCACGAATTTTTCATTTGTGCGTTCTGAGCATGCGCCAATATGAGCATATGCATGAATTTTTCATTTGTGCGTTCTGAGCATGCGCCAATATGAGCATATGCACGAATTTTTCATTTGTGCGTTCTGAGCATGCGCCAATATGAGCATATGCACGAATTTTTCATTTGTGCGTTCTGAGCATGCGCCAATATGAGCATATGTGCGAATTTTCATTTGTGCGTTCTGAGCATGCGCCAATATGAGCATATGCACGAATTTTTCATTTGTGCGTTCTGAGCATGCGCCAATATGAGCATATGTGCGAATTTTTCATTTGTGCGTTCTGAGCATGCGCCAATATGAGCATATGCACGAATTTTTCATTTGTGCGTTCTGAGCATGCGCCAATATGAGCATATGCACGAATTTTTCATTTGTGCGTTCTGAGCATGCGCCAATATGAGCATATGCAAATATAGGGGAGCTCCATGTCGAATTTTTCATTTGTGCGTTCTGAGCATGCGCCAATATGAGCATATGCACGAATTTATCATTTGTGCGTTCTGAGCATGCGCCAATATGAGCATATGCACGAATTTTTCATTTGTGCGTTCTGAGCATGCGCCAATATGAGCATATGCAAATATAGGGGAGCTCCATGTCGAATTTTCATTTGTGCGTTCTGAGCATGCGCCAATATGAGCATATGCACGAATTTATCATTTGTGCGTTCTGAGCATGCGCCAATATGAGCATATGCACGAATTTTTCATTTGTGCGTTCTGAGCATGCGCCAATATGAGCATATGCACGAATTTTTCATTTGTGCGTTCTGAGCATGCGCCAATATGAGCATATGCACGAATTTTTCATTTGTGCGTTCTGAGCATGCGCCAATATGAGCATATGCACGAATTTTTCATTTGTGCGTTCTGAGCATGCGCCAAAATGAGCATATGCACGAATTTTTCATTTGTGTGTTCTGAGCATGCGCCAATATGAGCATATGTGCGAATTTTTCATTTGTGCGTTCTGAGCATGCGCCAATATGAGCATATGCAAATATAGGGGAGCTCCATGTCGAATTTTTCATTTGTGCGTTCTGAGCATGCGCCAATATGAGCATATGCACGAATTTATCATTTGTGCGTTCTGAGCATGCGCCAATATGAGCATATGTACGAATTTTTCATTTGTGCGTTCTGAGCATGCGCCAATATGAGCATATGCACGAATTTTCATTTGTGCGTTCTGAGCATGCGCCAATATGAGCATATGTGCACGAATTTTTCATTTGTGCGTTCTGAGCATGCGCCAATATGAGCATATGCACGAATTTTTCATTTGTGCGTTCTGAGCATGCGCCAATATGAGCATATGCACGAATTTTTCATTTGTGCGTTCTGAGCATGCGCCAATATGAGCATATGTGCGAATTTTTCATTTGTGCGTTCTGAGCATGCGCCAATATGAGCATATGCAAATATAGGGGAGCTCCATGTCGAATTTTTCATTTGTGCGTTCTGAGCATGCGCCAATATGAGCATATGCACGAATTTATCATTTGTGCGTTCTGAGCATGCGCCAATATGAGCATATGCACGAATTTTTCATTTGTGCGTTCTGAGCATGCGCCAATATGAGCATATGCACGAATTTTTCATTTGTGCGTTCTGAGCATGCGCCAATATGAGCATATGCACGAATTTATCATTTGTGCGTTCTGAGCATGCGCCAATATGAGCATATGCACGAATTTTCATTTGTGCGTTCTGAGCATGCGCCAATATGAGCATATGCACGAATTTTCATTTGTGCGTTCTGAGCATGCGCCAATATGAGCATATGCACGAATTTTCATTTGTGCGTTCTGAGCATGCGCCAATATGAGCATATGCAAATATAGGGAGCTCCATGTCGAATTTTTCATTTGTGCGTTCTGAGCATGCGCCAATATGAGCATATGCACGAATTTATCATTTGTGCGTTCTGAGCATGCGCCAATATGAGCATATGCACGAATTTTTCATTTGTGCGTTCTGAGCATGCGCCAATATGAGCATATGCACGAATTTTCATTTGTGCGTTCTGAGCATGCGCCAATATGAGCATATGTGCGAATTTTTCATTTGTGCGTTCTGAGCATGCGCCAATATGAGCATATGCACGAATTTTTCATTTGTGCGTTCTGAGCATGCGCCAATATGAGCATATGCACGAATTTTTCATTTGTGCGTTCTGAGCATGCGCCAATATGAGCATATGCACGAATTTTTCATTTGTGCGTTCTGAGCATGCGCCAATATGAGCATATGTGCGAATTTTTCATTTGTGCGTTCTGAGCATGCGCCAATATGAGCATATGCACGAATTTTTCATTTGTGCGTTCTGAGCATGCGCCAATATGAGCATATGCACGAATTTTTCATTTGTGCGTTCTGAGCATGCGCCAATATGAGCATATGTGCGAATTTTTCATTTGTGCGTTCTGAGCATGCGCCAATATGAGCATATGATCGAATTTTTCATTTGTGCGTTCTGAGCATGCGCCAATATGAGCATATGCACGAATTTTTCATTTGTGCGTTCTGAGCATGCGCCAATATGAGCATATGCACGAATTTTTCATTTGTGCGTTCTGAGCATGCGCCAATATGAGCATATGCAAATATAGGGAGCTCCATGTCGAATTTTTCATTTGTGCGTTCTGAGCATGCGCCAATATGAGCATATGCACGAATTTATCATTTGTGCGTTCTGAGCATGCGCCAATATGAGCATATGCACGAATTTTTCATTTGTGCGTTCTGAGCATGCGCCAATATGAGCATATGCACGAATTTTTCATTTGTGCGTTCTGAGCATGCGCCAATATGAGCATATGCACGAATTTTTCATTTGTGCGTTCTGAGCATGCGCCAATATGAGCATATGCACGAATTTTTCATTTGTGCGTTCTGAGCATGCGCCAATATGAGCATATGCACGAATTTTTCATTTGTGCGTTCTGAGCATGCGCCAATATGAGCATATGCACGAATTTTTCATTTGTGCGTTCTGAGCATGCGCCAATATGAGCATATGCACGAATTTTTCATTTGTGCGTTCTGAGCATGCGCCAATATGAGCATATGTGCGAATTTTTCATTTGTGCGTTCTGAGCATGCGCCAATATGAGCATATGCAAATATAGGGGAGCTCCATGTCGAATTTTTCATTTGTGCGTTCTGAGCATGCGCCAATATGAGCATATGCACGAATTTATCATTTGTGCGTTCTGAGCATGCGCCAATATGAGCATATGCACGAATTTATCATTTGTGCGTTCTGAGCATGCGCCAATATGAGCATATGCACGAATTTTTCATTTGTGCGTTCTGAGCATGCGCCAATATGAGCATATGCACGAATTTTTCATTTGTGCGTTCTGAGCATGCGCCAATATGAGCATATGCAAATATAGGGGAGCTCCATGTCGAATTTTTCATTTGTGCGTTCTGAGCATGCGCCAATATGAGCATATGCACGAATTTTCATTTGTGCGTTCTGAGCATGCGCCAATATGAGCATATGTACGAATTTTTCATTTGTGCGTTCTGAGCATGCGCCAATATGAGCATATGCACGAATTTTCATTTGTGCGTTCTGAGCATGCGCCAATATGAGCATATGCACGAATTTTTCATTTGTGCGTTCTGAGCATGCGCCAATATGAGCATATGCACGAATTTTTCATTTGTGCGTTCTGAGCATGCGCCAATATGAGCATATGCACGAATTTTTCATTTGTGCGTTCTGAGCATGCGCCAATATGAGCATATGCACGAATTTTTCATTTGTGCGTTCTGAGCATGCGCCAATATGAGCATATGTGCGAATTTTTCATTTGTGCGTTCTGAGCATGCGCCAATATGAGCATATGCACGAATTTTTCATTTGTGCGTTCTGAGCATGCGCCAATATGAGCATATGTACGAATTTTTCATTTGTGCGTTCTGAGCATGCGCCAATATGAGCATATGCACGAATTTTTCATTTGTGCGTTCTGAGCATGCGCCAATATGAGCATATGCACGAATTTTTCATTTGTGCGTTCTGAGCATGCGCCAATATGAGCATATGCACGAATTTTCATTTGTGCGTTCTGAGCATGCGCCAATATGAGCATATGCACGAATTTTTCATTTGTGCGTTCTGAGCATGCGCCAATATGAGCATATGCACGAATTTTTCATTTGTGCGTTCTGAGCATGCGCCAATATGAGCATATGCAAATATAGGGAGCTCCATGTCGAATTTTTCATTTGTGCGTTCTGAGCATGCGCCAATATGAGCATATGCGAATTTTTCATTTGTGCGTTCTGAGCATGCGCCAATATGAGCATATGCACGAATTTTTCATTTGTGCGTTCTGAGCATGCGCCAATATGAGCATATGCACGAATTTTCATTTGTGCGTTCTGAGCATGCGCCAATATGAGCATATGCACGAATTTTTCATTTGTGCGTTCTGAGCATGCGCCAATATGAGCATATGCACGAATTTTTCATTTGTGCGTTCTGAGCATGCGCCAATATGAGCATATGCACGAATTTTTCATTTGTGCGTTCTGAGCATGCGCCAATATGAGCATATGCACGAATTTTTCATTTGTGCGTTCTGAGCATGCGCCAATATGAGCATATGCACGAATTTTTCATTTGTGCGTTCTGAGCATGCGCCAATATGAGCATATGCAAATATAGGGAGCTCCATGTCGAATTTTTCATTTGTGCGTTCTGAGCATGCGCCAATATGAGCATATGCACGAATTTATCATTTGTGCGTTCTGAGCATGCGCCAATATGAGCATATGCACGAATTTTTCATTTGTGCGTTCTGAGCATGCGCCAATATGAGCATATGCACGAATTTTTCATTTGTGCGTTCTGAGCATGCGCCAATATGAGCATATGCACGAATTTTTCATTTGTGCGTTCTGAGCATGCGCCAATATGAGCATATGCACGAATTTTTCATTTGTGCGTTCTGAGCATGCGCCAATATGAGCATATGCACGAATTTTTCATTTGTGCGTTCTGAGCATGCGCCAATATGAGCATATGCACGAATTTTTCATTTGTGCGTTCTGAGCATGCGCCAATATGAGCATATGTACGAATTTTTCATTTGTGCGTTCTGAGCATGCGCCAATATGAGCATATGCAAATATAGGGGAGCTCCATGTCGAATTTTTCATTTGTGCGTTCTGAGCATGCGCCAATATGAGCATATGCACGAATTTTTCATTTGTGCGTTCTGAGCATGCGCCAATATGAGCATATGCACGAATTTTTCATTTGTGCGTTCTGAGCATGCGCCAATATGAGCATATGCACGAATTTTTCATTTGTGCGTTCTGAGCATGCGCCAATATGAGCATATGTACGAATTTTCATTTGTGCGTTCTGAGCATGCGCCAATATGAGCATATGCACGAATTTTTAATTTGTGTGTTCTGAGCATGCGCCAATATGAGCATATGTGCGAATTTTTCATTTGTGCGTTCTGAGCATGCGCCAATATGAGCATATGCACGAATTTTTCATTTGTGCGTTCTGAGCATGCGCCAATATGAGCATATGCACGAATTTTTCATTTGTGCGTTCTGAGCATGCGCCAATATGAGCATATGTGCGAATTTTTCATTTGTGCGTTCTGAGCATGCGCCAATATGAGCATATGCAAATATAGGGAGCTCCATGTCGAATTTTTCATTTGTGCGTTCTGAGCATGCGCCAATATGAGCATATGCACGAATTTATCATTTGTGCGTTCTGAGCATGCGCCAATATGAGCATATGCACGAATTTTTCATTTGTGCGTTCTGAGCATGCGCCAATATGAGCATATGCACGAATTTTTCATTTGTGTTCTGAGCATGCGCCAATATGAGCATATGCACGAATTTTTCATTTGTGCGTTCTGAGCATGCGCCAATATGAGCATATTCCATGTCGAATTTTTCATTTGTGCGTTCTGAGCATGCGCCAATATGAGCATATGCACGAATTTTTCATTTGTGCGTTCTGAGCATGCGCCAATATGAGCATATGCACGAATTTTTCATTTGTGCGTTCTGAGCATGCGCCAATATGAGCATATGCACGAATTTTTCATTTGTGCGTTCTGAGCATGCGCCAATATGAGCATATGCACGAATTTTTCATTTGTGCGTTCTGAGCATGCGCCAATATGAGCATATGCAAATATAGGGAGCTCCATGTCGAATTTTTCATTTGTGCGTTCTGAGCATGCGCCAATATGAGCATATGCACGAATTTATCATTTGTGCGTTCTGAGCATGCGCCAATATGAGCATATGCAAATATAGGGAGCTCCATGTCGAATTTTTCATTTGTGCGTTCTGAGCATGCGCCAATATGAGCATATGCACGAATTTTTCATTTGTGCGTTCTGAGCATGCGCCAATATGAGCATATGCACGAATTTTTCATTTGTGCGTTCTGAGCATGCGCCAATATGAGCATATGCACGAATTTTTCATTTGTGCGTTCTGAGCATGCGCCAATATGAGCATATGCACGAATTTTTCATTTGTGCGTTCTGAGCATGCGCCAATATGAGCATATGCACGAATTTTTCATTTGTGTGTTCTGAGCATGCGCCAATATGAGCATATGTGCGAATTTTTCATTTGTGCGTTCTGAGCATGCGCCAATATGAGCATATGCACGAATTTATCATTTGTGCGTTCTGAGCATGCGCCAATATGAGCATATGCACGAATTTTTCATTTGTGCGTTCTGAGCATGCGCCAATATGAGCATATGTGCGAATTTTTCATTTGTGCGTTCTGAGCATGCGCCAATATGAGCATATGCAAATATAGTGTCGAATTTTTCATTTGTGCGTTCTGAGCATGCGCCAATATGAGCATATGCACGAATTTATCATTTGTGCGTTCTGAGCATGCGCCAATATGAGCATATGCACGAATTTTTCATTTGTGCGTTCTGAGCATGCGCCAATATGAGCATATGCACGAATTTTTCATTTGTGTGTTCTGAGCATGCGCCAATATGAGCATATGCACGAATTTTTCATTTGTGCGTTCTGAGCATGCGCCAATATGAGCATATGCAAATATAGGGGAGCTCCATGTCGAATTTTTCATTTGTGCGTTCTGAGCATGCGCCAATATGAGCATATGCACGAATTTATCATTTGTGCGTTCTGAGCATGCGCCAATATGAGCATATGCACGAATTTTTCATTTGTGCGTTCTGAGCATGCGCCAATATGAGCATATGCACGAATTTTTCATTTGTGCGTTCTGAGCATGCGCCAATATGAGCATATGCACGAATTTTTCATTTGTGCGTTCTGAGCATGCGCCAATATGAGCATATGCAAATATGGGAGCTCCATGTCGAATTTTTCATTTGTGCGTTCTGAGCATGCGCCAATATGAGCATATGCACGAATTTTTCATTTGTGCGTTCTGAGCATGCGCCAATATGAGCATATGCAAATATAGGGAGCTCCATGTCGAATTTTTCATTTGTGCGTTCTGAGCATGCGCCAATATGAGCATATGCACGAATTTTTCATTTGTGCGTTCTGAGCATGCGCCAATATGAGCATATGCACGAATTTTTCATTTGTGCGTTCTGAGCATGCGCCAATATGAGCATATGCACGAATTTTTCATTTGTGCGTTCTGAGCATGCGCCAATATGAGCATATGCACGAATTTTCATTTGTGCGTTCTGAGCATGCGCCAAAATGAGCATATGCACGAATTTTTCATTTGAATGAATGAAACCTTTATTTTGACAGGGTTGTCCAATCAGTGGTGATATCACTGTTATCAACTGGAGCCCTGTATATACTATTTTACAAAATACAATAAATAACCTAAAAGTCCCAAAACTATGTTACATCAAATATATACTATAAATATACTATACAACAAAATCAGATATGTTTATTATAAACCACACAGCCATTATAATAAAAGGATTTCTTCGCCTGTTCAGTTCTAGCCCGAGGTAAATGTAAATTATTACTTTGCCTTGTGACTCGACTATGTACTTCACTATTAAAAGAGAAATAGTTTAAAAAGAATTGAGGACACCGTCCTTGGATACATTTGTTCACTAGTTTAAAAACGTTTTTATCTCTCCTACTTTGGAGAGAAGGCCACTTCATCATTTCCATAGCTCTGTCACTATCGGGTATTCTCGTTACAATTCTGGCAGCACGTCGTTGCAATTTTTCCAAATTCTTGGCATTTCCTGATCCGCAACAATTCCACACAGTGTCACAATATTCAAGGATAGGCCGAACAAAGGATACATATGCAATGTTTGCACAATAAGGTGTTAAATCGTTTCTAATTCGCCCCAACATCCCTACTCTTTTGCCAGCCTTGGATAGAATGGATTTAACATGATATTTCCAGGTAATACCTTCATCAAAAAGAACCCCAAGATATCTGAATTCTGTCACACGTTTAATGGAACGACCTTTAATCGTGATGTTAAATTCACTAGCACGAGCGAGCCTCGCATGAGTCCCAAATAATATTGATTCCGTTTTTGATGTATTGAGAAACAAACAATTATCTCGTAACCAGGTTCCCATTAGATCGAGATCATCGTTTAACTTCTCCTGAATTACTGAGACATCTGAGTCAGCGAAGAATAGAACAGTATCGTCCGCGTACATTAGTATGCTGCAGTTACGTACAACATTTGGCAGGTCATTAACATACAGAACAAATAACATTGGGCCAAGTATTGAGCCTTGCGGGACACCAGATGTAATAAGCTCGGGTTCGGAAAACACACCTTGATAACCAACACTTTGAGTTCTTTGATGTAAATAATTCTCAAACCAAGCATACTCCTGGTTTCCGATTCCCAAAGCGGAGAGTTTATTTAGTAACAGATGATGATCTATGCTGTCGAACGCTTTCCGAAAATCAATAAACACTGCCCCTGTCAGCTGTCCTTGTTCGATGTGTCTCCGAATGGTGTCAGCAAAGGAGAGAGCTGCAAATTCTGTTGAATGATCTTTTCGGAATCCACATTGATAAGGGCTTAGAATATTATGTTCGCTTAGGTAATCACCAACTTGCTTATGAACGGCTCTCTCTAACAACTTTGAGACCGTGGGGAGGATGGAAATCGGTCTATAGTTATCTAAGTCCTCGGTCTTGCCTTTCTTGAATAAGGGAATTACACGTGCGGATTTCCAGTCATCTGGTACTCGACCCTGCCGTAAGGAAGCATTGATGATGATTGTCAGTGGTGTAGCAACAATGTCTGCAGTATCCTTTAGTAGACGTGGCGGAATATTGTCCAGACCAGTTGCCTTTCCGGTTTTCAGTCCACGGAGTTGTTTTAATGTAAAATTCACTGGAACCTCTTTAAATTGAAACTGTCGAGATGAGGTAGATGCACTTGTCCTAATAGTGCGAGCAACGGAAACTATAGAGGCCCCCGCAGCATCTCGAAGACGCTTGACGGCACCAATAAAATGCTTATTAAATGCAGTCGCAATAGAAACTTTATCGTTACTATCAATATCCCCAATTTTAACACCCGAGGATACTTCTTTGCTCTCCGTAGGTATAATCTTTTTAATTATTTTCCAAAACGTTTTGCTATCGTCCTTGTTTTCTTCCAATAACCGCCTATTATAATCTCCCTTTGCTCTTTTAATCGTGTTATTAACCCTGTTTCTAAGGCTACGATAATTCGCCCAGTCCTCAGTGTTTGTTGTTTTGCGTGCCTTTTTATGCATATAATCTCGTTGCTTGATCGCCTCTTTTATGCTACTATCCAACCATGGGCAATTATCTATTCCCCGAACACGTTTTTGAATAATAGGGGCATGATTTTCAGCGACGGAAATAAACGCTGTTTTAAAGACATTCCATAAATAATTTACCGGTTGGTCAAACAGATTTTCATCGCAAATACTCTCGGGGATAAGGTTAGTATCCTTCAGTTCATCACAGAATTGTTTTGGGTCGTATTTAACATAATTCCTAAATGTTTTAATCAGGCCAGGCGCTCTCTTCCAATTGATTTTCCGCACACAATACACCATTTCGTGATCACTTAAACCGCAGCTAATCACTCCAGAACTACTGATATTATGCGGGTTGTTGACAGCTATCAAATCTATGAGCGTTTTTGAATCTGAGGTTACTCTAGTGGCCTCTTTAATCACTTGTTTAATATCAAAGCTTTTAAAAAGTGATTTCAATTGTTTACATTCAGGAACACTGACACGTTTGGTTAGGAGATCACAGTTAAAATCTCCCAGCATAAACAATTCTTTACCTTCAGAAGTAACCTTGTCCAGGTTGTTTTCCAATTTTGCCATAAAATCTTTATCGTGGTATTTTGAGGAATTGGGAGGCCTGTAAAAGGTTCCTACCAGAAATCCACGCGTTTTAGGTAGAGAGATCTCGAGCCAAAGTCCTTCAACTGTTAAATCTTCTAAATCATCCCTCCTTGTAGCCATGATCTCATTTTTAACATATACAGCTATGCCACCACCTGCAGAACCTCTATCACGCCTAAATAAATTATATCCTGGAATGTCGAATTCGCCATCGTGCATCCCACTGTCAGCCCAAGTTTCTGTCAACGCTAATAAGTGGATACCTGACTTCAGTTCATGCACGATAAGGCGCAACTGATCAACTTTATTGCTTTATTGTGTGTTCTGAGCATGCGCCAATATGACCACATGTGCGAATTTTTCATTTGTGCGTTCTGAGCATGCGCCAATATGAGCATATGCACGAATTTATCATTTGTGCGTCCTGAGCATGCGCCAATATGAGCATATGTACGAATTTTTCATTTGTGCGTTCTGAGCATGCGCCAATATGAGCATATGCACGAATTTTTCATTTGTGCGCTCAGAGCATACGCCATTATGAGCATATGTACGAATTTTTCATTTGTGCGTTCTGAGCATGCGCCAATATGAGCATATGCACGAATTTTTCATTTGTGTGTTCTGAGCATGCGCCAATATGAACATATGCACGAATATTTCATTTTTGCGCTCTGAGCATACGCCATTATGAGCATATGTACGAATTTTTCATTTGTGCGTTCTGAGCATGCGCCAAAATGAGCATATGCACGAATTTTTCATTTGTGCGTTCTGAGCATGCGCCAATATGAGCATATGTACGAATTTATCATTTGTGCGTTCTGAGCATGCGCCAATATGAGCATATGCACGAATTTATCATTTGTGCGTTCTGAGCATGCGCCAATATGAGCATATGCACGAATTTTTCATTTGTGTGTTCTGAGCATGCGCCAATATGAACATATGCACGAATTTTTCATTTGTGCGTTCTGAGCATGCGCCAATATGAGCATATGCAAATATAGGGGAGCTCCATGTCGAATTTTTCATTTGTGCGTTCTGAGTATGCGCCAATATGAGCATATGTACGAATTTATCATTTGTGCGTTCTGAGCATGCGCCAATATGAGCATATGCACGAATTTTTCATTTGTGCGTTCTGAGCATGCGCCAATATGAGCATATGCACGAATTTTTCATTTGTGTGTTCTGAGCATGCGCCAATATGAACATATGCACGAATATTTCATTTGTGCGTTCTGAGCATGCGCCAATATGAGCATATGCAAATATAGGGGAGCTCCATGTCGAATTTTTCATTTGTGCGTTCTGAGCATGCGCCAATATGAGCATATGCACGAATTTATCATTTGTGCATTCTGAGCATGCGCCAATATGAGCATATGCAAATATAGGGGAGCTCCATGTCGAATTTTTCATTTGTGCGTTCTGAGCATGCGCCAATATGAGCATATGCACGAATTTTTCATTTGTGCGTCCTGAGCATGCGCCAATATGAGCATATGCACGAATTTTTCATTTGTGCGTTCTGAGCATGCGCCAATATGAGCATATGCACGAATTTTTCATTTGTGCGTTCTGAGCATGCGCCAATATGAGCATATGCACGAATTTTTCATTTGTGCGTTCTGAGCATGCGCCAAAATGAGCATATGCACGAATTTTTCATTTGTGTGTTCTGAGCATGCGCCAATATGAGCATATGTGCGAATTTTTCATTTGTGCGTTCTGAGCATGCGCCAATATGAGCATATGCACGAATTTATCATTTGTGCGTCCTGAGCATGCGCCAATATGAGCATATGTACGAATTTTTCATTTGTGCGTTCTGAGCATGCGCCAATATGAGCATATGCACGAATTTTTCATTTTTGCGTTCTGAGCATACGCCATTATGAGCGTATGTACGAATTTTTCATTTGTGCGTTCTGAGCATGCGCCAAAATGAGCATATGCACGAATTTTTCATTTGTGTGTTCTGAGCATGCGCCAATATGAACATATGCACCATGTCGAATTTTTCATTTGTGCGTTCTGAGCATGCGCCAATATGAGCATATGCACGAATTTATCATTTGTGCGTTCTGAGCATGCGCCAATATGAGCATATGCAAATATAGGGGAGCTCCATGTCGAATTTTTCATTTGTGCGTTCTGAGCATGCGCCAATATGAGCATATGCACGAATTTATCATTTGTGCGTTCTGAGCATGCGCCAATATGAGCATATGCAAATATAGGCGAGCTCCATGTCGAATTTTTCATTTGTGCGTTCTGAGCATGCGCCAATATGAGCATATGCACGAATTTGTCATTTGTGTGTCCTGAGCATGCGCCAATATGAGCATATGCACGAATTTTTCAATTGTGCATTCTGAGCATGCGCCAATATGAGCATATGCACGAATTTTCTATTTGTGCGTTCTGAGCATGCGCCAATATGAGCATATGCACGAATTTTTCATTTGTGCGTTCTGAGCATGCGCCAAAATGAGCATATGCACGAATTTTTCATTTGTGTGTTCTGAGCATGCGCCAATATGAACATATGCACGAATTTTTCATTTGTGCGTTCTGAGCATGCGCCAATATGCGCATATGCAAATATAGGAGCTCCATGTCGAATTTTTCATTTGTGCGTTCTGAGCATGCGCCAATATGAGCATATGCATGAATTTTTCACTTGTGCATTCTGAGCATGCGCCAATATGCGCATATGCAAATATAGGGGATCTCCATGTCGAATTTTTCATTTGTGCGTTTTGAGCATGCGCCAATATGAGCATATGCACGAATTTGTCATTTGTGCGTCCTGAGCATGCGCCAATATGAGCATATGTATAGGCGACTCCGTTGCGAATTTTCATTTGTGCGTTCTGAGCATGCGCCAATATGAGCATATGCACGAATTTTTCATTTGTGCGTTCTGAGCATGCGCCAAAATGACATATGCGAATTTTTCATTTGTGTGTTCTGAGCAGCGCAGCCACTTAATATGACCACATGTGCTGAATTTTCATTTGTGCGTTCTGGAGCATGCGCCAATATGAGCTTATATGCAATGAATTTATCATTTCCAGTGCGTCCTGAGCATAAAACAATATGCTGAGCTATATGTTTTGAATTTTCATTTGTAAGCGTTCTGAGCATGCATAGCCAATATGGAGCATATGCACGAATTTTCATTTTTGCGCTCTGAGCATA